>OX352743.1:5000000-7500000 GCA_947095525.1 Trisateles emortualis | reverse complement strand
TTATTCTATAATCTGTATATACTATAAAAGGCAACCGTTACTGACTGACTGGTGTATCGACGCACAGCTCAAACAACTGAGCCCCTAGACAAGTGGCATAAGCGATAGTCGAATCAAAAAGTCAAAAAGCTAATGTATGGTATTTGACGTAAGTTTACGACATTATATCGTAGACTTACGTCAAATCCCATACATTTGATTTTTTAACTTTTCGATTCGACTATCGTTTATGCCACTTGTCTAGAGGCTCTGAACGGATTGCGCTGAAATTTGGCACGCAGGTAGTTATTATGACGAAGGCATCCGCTAAGAAAAGATTTTTAAAAATTCACCCTGTAAAGGGGTAAAATCGGGGATGACAGTCCGTTAATTTCGAAGAAAGGATCTTTCAAATTTTGTGATTAAACCGAAACATCGACGTAGGCGATTATTAATTAATTCGTTATTTCTATTTGCAGCCAGTAATTTCTACGATATTTGTGAAGTTTCATTTTGGACAGCGAAGTGTATGTTCGATTATGATCCAGTCCATTTTATTTTTGCTTAACTTTATAAAAGGTGTTATGGTAATACATTCTATGTTATATTCCGAATAAATATATTTAAATAAATAATGCTGGCAAAATCAACTGTTTTTTATTACACAATACAGATATGTATCAACCAAATTTATTCCATAGATTCTAAACTATGACTCCCTACGTCGCTGGTCTCACTGATGACGAAGAGCGATTACAAATCGAGAAGGTTTATTGATGATAATCTCCTTTTAATATTTCAGGAGGTAATAAGCTTGCGGAGGCAAACAAAGATCCATAGGTTACTATAAGCAGTTGTCTATTGAAGCTTGCAACAATACAATACAATGAAAATACCTACATATATATCGCACCCACAGTAGAAAAATGACTTAAGTTGAAGTGTGTTTGTTTTGGAATTTAAATCTTATTCTTAAGAGGAAATGCGGGCGGAGAGACTTTTGAATATTAGGTATTTGAATAAACTATCGCTGTCGCTCTGCGAGCGCTCGGCCGCGCGATTTGTGCGACAGGGACAACTGCATATCCGACTAAACAGTATAAGTAAAAAGTCGTAATTCGAGGTTTGGCTCTCGCCTATTTCTTCCTCCATTATTAGACCAATTTAAAAGATATTTCGTAAACTGCATGATTAGGATATAAAATGTGCCCCTATGTTTTCCTTTTTTCAATAACAGTTGTCATATTTGTATACCAGGCCTATGTTGACAGCCGTCTAAAATGGTTATTTTGTGCATTTTTAAGGGTTTCTAGTGCTTATAAAATAATGAATAATTAAAAACGAAAACATAGGAACATACAAGAAGTTGATATTAATTTTATTGCAAAAAATGTTTACTTTAAGATCGTAAACCAGGTAGAAAACAGGCGAGAGCGTTTTTATGGAGAATAGACACACCGCATTTCCTCTTAACAAATAAGGTTCAAAATTGCCCAGTGACATTTCTCAAGTTACGCCAGTTATCTACTAAGGATGCGATATATAGATAAGGAGTGGTAGGGCACCATTCACCTTTCAAGAGACCACAGCCGAATATTTTACTACACGCGAAGTTGTAGTTGTGTTTCTGTACTCTTATCCCAGGATTATCCATAACATAAAACCCTTTACTAAAACTGCTATTCGACAAATACTGCTCCAGCTAGTTCTTAGGGCTTACTTACTGTTTACCATCAGATGGGTCGTAGACTTGTTTATCACCATAGTATTTAAAAAAATGTTTATTATGATTAATTTATTTAATTAACAAACAAAGAAGCTGACTAAATAAATAAATAAAAAAACAATAAAAAGGTATCCAGCACTCATTTAGGGATGCGTTTTGAAACAAATGTATACCTATCTTAAAGCCCTGATGTAAAAAATGGGTTGGCAATAGCAACTGGTACCTCTAGTATTGCAAGGGTCCATACGCTTACGGTAACTGCTTAACATCATCGTCGTACGCTTGTTTGCCGCCCGAGTTGTATAAAAAATATGACTAACTCGCTTGCAGTAGAACCAAAGCTTTAATTCGATTGTAATTACACGTTCATATTCACAGTGCCTATGTATCTTCTTACATTAATTCGATAATTTTATGATAATTTGATGCTAATTTCTTAATACATGTTTTGTTTACATGGGTAATGATACTGTCAATAGTGAATACATAGACGTGTCCTATAATCATGTTGTCAGCACTTTGTATATATTATATGGTTTTAGTTTCTGAACAAACAGTTTCAGTCACGAAGAATTTATAGGTATCGTGATGGATGTTAAACTATTGTGTATGATTTGTGTGTTTTTAATAAGTGGATCTTTTGCTGTAAGTATATATGTATATATAAACTATATCAAAGAGAATGATTTTTAAATAAAAGTATTCATTTAATGCAAACATTCCCAAGTGTAAAACTGCCCCTGTCAATATCTTTGGGAAACAGGTGTGACTCTATGCAGGTAATATATATCGACTAACACAGGCTTATAGTTTGAAAGTAATTTAATACAGTTTATATGTTCGTCAGTATGTGAAACCGTCAGATTTCGTTCTAAATTGACCTGAGAATTATTCGCCTCATTGTGGTATTTCATTAACAGATGACAAGACAGCAAATGAAGAATTCGGGCAAGCTGCTTAAGACCAATTGCATGAAAAAAATACAAGTAGCTGAAGGTACACATATAAATAATATATTATGTGATATATTTTTTTAATAGATAAAAAAAGGCTTATTCCACTTAACACCAAAAAATTTTACACTTCAACCCCAAGAAGTTTTTTATGAAGGGGTATTTATTACACATTTATTTCTACTTTAACTCCAAGAATAAGAAGTAGCGTCAGCACAAAACTGTTTTGGGGTTTAAGTGGAATTGAAGTACCTATATAAATATTTATTAATTTAATTTTGGCACTTAATATCACTTTGGGGTTATAGTGGCATGGATTTATGGATATATACGTTTCGAGAGAATAGCTTTGGGGTTAAGTGGAATAAGCCAAATATAAACATATAAGTTTTACAAATTAATAAGTATGTAGGTACTTCAATAGAAACGCATAATAATATTCAAAATTTCAATTTTCCTGCTTATATTTTTGGCTATAGCCTGATATTTGAATTAGTCTTCAGTAAGCCAGTCAGAAATATTATATCTACAGACTAATTCCGGTATAGAATTTGAATAGATATAAATAATACTTTGTAAATTTCAGCATAGTGGATATAAAATTTTGTATTCTTTTACAGATTTGATTGGGGAGATTGAACAAGGCAAGTTTATAGAAGACAAGAAAGCTATGTGCTATATTTCTTGCATCTATGAAATGACTAATGTAGTAAGTTTATTTTTGAATTTTATGTGTACTTACATATTTCGCTAAGGAATTCAGTGTTAATAGTCTTTTTGTTTATTGTCTTTTGTTAGTACTTAGTACTGTCGTTTGTAGTGCTGCAAAACTTATACTTTTAAACAATATTAACTAAGAACATTGTGAAGAAAATCACGTTGTCTGGGTACGGCTACTAAGATTTCAGTTATCATATCTTCTTCTGAAGGTAAATTCCTATATTCGAAAGCCCAAACCAGCCACTGTAGATTACCCCAGAGCTTCTCTCCTTTTATTTTCTCCTTTTATTTTTTTCCACAGCTTACACACTACTCTTAAATTAAATTTAGATCTACTGTATTAGCATCTGTCGAGATAATGAGCCTACTTTTAAGCATGTTGTCTCCGAGATCTAGATAGTACGTAAATATCTACTTAAATTTATAATAGAAAACGGCCATTATGAACCTATTAAGGCAGACTTGTGTTCTATAGTTGAATAGTGTTTTGTCAAATTGATTTTTCATTGTGTAATTTATTTCAGTTAAAGAACAACAAATTCAATTTCGACGGTTATTTGAAACAAATTGATATGATGTATCCGGCTGAATTAAAAGAGTCGGGCAAAGCTGCTGTAACTAGTTGTAGAGACGTCCGTAAGTATCTTTTAACATTTATTTTATTTTTTCAGTACTTAATATTATTTACTATTTATTATTTGCACATGCTTTAACTTTATCTGTAGCAACTTTTGGTTTTACAACACCTTTCTTTTTAAGAGGGGTAGGGTTACAAAGAACATCATATAAAAGCCTGTACCTAGCCAAATAACTACATAAATTGGCCACATTATCCTATTCTAGGAATACCATTTCAAAACCTTGGTGTTATAAAAAACCGAGTTCAATAACCTAAAAATAACTGAATACAGATTGAAGTCGGTGCTAGGTTCATCCTTCATTTTTTATTTTTCTATTTGTTATGATAAAATAAAAGTAAAAAATATATGAAAAACATTGTTAATACCTATAACATTTTAGGGTTGGCCCTCGATTTCTCTGGGATTCCATCATTAGATCCTGACTTGGTGCCAATAGGACTACCTCTAGAGTATTCTTTCAAATAAAAAAAGAATTTTGAGAATCTGACTATAGATGGGGCAGATATCGGTGAACATACATAAAAAAATACATACAGTCAAACATATTACCTCCTCCTTTTTTGAAGTCGGTTAACAAATGGGTCGATCGTCAACAAGCTAGTGATGCCCCAGGCGTTGCAAGCGCCTACAGGCTACGGTAACTGCTTACCAGGCTGGCGTATGCTTGTTTGCCATCCAAGTAGTATAAAAATAGAGTAGTAGGTTTTATATCTGACTATCTGTCCTTATTTATTTTTGTCGCCGTTAATTTTATTTCTATTTTGTTTTATTACAGACAAGAAGTATAAAGACGTTTGTGAAGCATCCTTTTGGACAGCCAAGTGCTTGTATGAATTTAAACCGGAAGATTTTGTATTTCCATGAGTACCTGACTAATGTTAAAATTATTCAAAGTTTGCCGAGTATCTGTGTATCATACTTTATCCAAGGCATAGAAACAATTGTTATATTTTTATTTGCTTATTGTTCTGTAATTAAAATTTAATTTCATAAAATTTACTGTGTGCAATATAGTAAACTTTGCAGATATATTTATCAACATTAATATTGGTTTTTCATTTAGTGGATTTCATTTTATTGAACTTTTACAAGGTAATTTTGTCTTTACTAAAGTTACGACGATTACTACTATCCGGTACTAGGCGTATTTGGCCTTTTGATTTATATTCTAGCAAATGTCGGATCTTTTATTTAGACGTGAGGTATTTTTTTTTAAATTTATGATATTATAAGAGCCGATCCCAGCAAACAAAAAACATTAATTTAAAATAAAGTATATACCTACAAATATTTATTTCATTTTACTTATATAAATTTTGTTAACTATGGGACATTTAAAAATAAAAATGTCATCTAACAAGAGTTTCATTACATAATGTACACACTACCAATTATTAACTAATTCTACTCCATGATTTTTTAATTGAAACTAAGGCACTGGTCTTACTGATGATGAATTAATGAACAAAGTTTTTTTTTTGAAGAGCTGAATACTACCCGTGTCTTCCTATGTATTTCAAACAAAGAGCTGAAATAGAAACTTATGAGATAACAACTTAACATAGCAATATAGAGATCATAAATAATTTGAAACATGAAATGAGGCATTCAGCATCAAAAAATACTTACCCTTTGTCGTGCACTTTTATTTTTTTATTTATTTTTATTTTTTTTAAAAGACAACTCCCGCACTAGAGAACAAGCTCTGTGTCGCGGGGGACTTTACAAACATACAATTAACGGACACAAATTACACCCAGACTCAGAACAACTCTTTGTGGGTCACACAAAGTTTTGTCCTGTGTGGGAATCGAACCCACAACCTCGTGCACAGCAGTCGCATACTGCGGCCACTGGACCACCGAGGCAGTCAAACTTTGTGACCTTAGGTCACGTGTCTCTGGATTCGGAGCAACGTCTGCAGTACGACTAATACTATTATAGAATTTTGTGGAATTCTTTGCTAGTATAATCTGAATATTTGTCGTGCCATCGAAGCAGACACTCCAAACAAATCCAAAGTAAGTAGTTAATCAGGAAAAGTGCTTTGATGATGAAGTAAGTGAAATTTTTAATCAACTTTGGGATAAAATAGGGTAGGAATACATAGAATTGTAGCTAGTAGAAGCACACCAACACCTAAATCGTTTGAAGAATCATGGAAAAAGTCGCTTACTCGCTCGCTGTAAGACCATGCTTTAATTCGATAATAATTATAGGTAGTACGTATGGGATCTCTTTTATTAATTCGGTATCTTGTTTTAACTATATACTAACTTCTTAATTGCGTATTGTGTTTACCACAGAACACATGAAAGAGGTGTGTTTACCTAACTAATGATACTGCCGATAGTCGCCCTGTCCTATAATCAAATAGTAGCAACTTTGTATAAATGGGGTAAGTTTCTGTATATACAGTTTCAGTCGATATCAGACTTATAGATAAAGGGTTTCGTGATGTTAAAAGAATTGTGTTTATTGTTTTACGTGTTTTTGTTAATATGTGGATCTGATGGTGTAAGTATAGAAAATATGTTTATTTTATCTTCAGAAATTACAAGGTTGTGTAGTGTAACTAGATAGTTTGGTATGATATACCTACATGTACCTCGTGGGAGCTTTGGGCTCAGCCCCTCTAAACAAGTGAAATAGAATAGAATAAAAATAACAGTGTATGGGATTTGACATAATGTTACGATAATAATAATAATAAAGCTTTATTATCTCCACCATATAACAAAATAGGTACAATAGGTAAATAATATAAAAAAAACATACAATGGAAAAGAGCCTAAATTATGTAGTGAAGACTGGAGCCAGCACTAGGATTACCTGTGTTACCAGTCTCCAGCTTCCAGAACCAGAAACTTAAGATATAATGTCGAAAACTTAAGTCAAGTCCCATACATTGCTTTTTTATTCTTTTCTGTTCTACTAGCGTCTATGCCACTTGTCTAGAGAGGCAGCCGGCTGGTGACCTTAAGATGAAAGCCTATATCTTAGAACACCAGTATAAAACTAAAGCATATTTTACCAAGTTTATATTTGTCTGAGCTATGCAGAATTTTGCTTACAGATGACAAGACAACAAATGAAGAATACGGGGAAAATGCTAAAGAACAATTGTATGAAAAAAATACAAGTTACTGAAGGTATAAATTACTAAATAATATTTGTTACTAACTAATGATAAACAATACATTTTTAAACTTGCAACGGAATATACCAAATTGCATGATGACATCGATAGAGGTTAATTGGTTAGAGGTTAAGTGTTCGTTTTCACTACAGAAACATAGGGTATCGACTGATCAATGCTTTGAGGGATGGCTTGTGTCTCACACAGAGAAAAAGCATTTCTATGCAACGTGGCGTTGCCGCTAGCCTTGCATTTGCCAACTGGTGTAGCATTCCTCAACATCACAGTATCAATCGATCAGTATACTGCATAGCAATCAGTATACTGTGATGTTGAGGAATGCTACACCAGTCTTAAAATTTTAACATTATTTTGTTTTTTACAAGACATATTTTCACATTTTGTTGTGCACCAAGCTTAAATAAAATGTTTATAATGCTCAATAGAATTGGTATTTAGAAGCAGGTATGAGGGTTTTGATTCATTTAATAAGTCGGCAATACGTAAGTAATACCTCTGGTATAGCAAGCGTCCATATGCTACGGTAACTGCTTAACATCATCATCATGGTGGGCCGTATGCTTGTAGGCCACCCAAGTAGTTTAAAAAAACATTGATTGGTTACTTAGTCTCTTTTTAGATAGATTTTAGCAGGCATTTTGTGTTTATGTACACAAAATAATATATTATATTGTCGGATAAGCAATCTGAATGTATTTACTAAAAATGATTTGTTTCCCAGATATGGTTGGTGGTATAGAACAAGGAAAGTTTATAGAAGACAAGAAAGTAATGTGCTACATTGCTTGCATTTATGAAATGACAAATATTGTAAGTAATTTTGGTGTACTTGCTACTGTGTAGCGTATTGTGGGTTCGATCCCCACACATGGTAAAAAATGTGTGATCCACAAATTGTTGTTACTACACATAGTAGCCTGGGTATGCTCTTGCTCTCATACAATACAGATATTGTAATGATAAAATCGTACCGTAGCACTATGCAACGGCAATTTATTGAAGTGCCCTTAAAATTGATTTCCAGGTAAAGAACAATAAATTAAATTTCGAAGCTTCTATGAAGCAAATTGAAATGATGTATCCACCTGAATTAAAAGAGTCGGCCAAAGCTGCCGCTACGAAATGTAAAGACGTTCGTAAGTATCTTTTTAAAAACAAATTATTTTTAACTGTCTGGCCCTTTTAGGCAATTGGATAAACGGTAGTCGCATTGAATAGAATAGAAAGCTACAGTTTATACCATTTGTCTAGAGCGGCTGTTGGTCTAGTGGTAAGTGACCCTGATTGGTAGCTAAACCGGAGGCCATGGATTTGTTTGCCACACCGGATAAATGTTTGTGTGATGACCGATGAGCATAATTTTTTGTTATTTATGAATGTAGTTTAATACATAGTATGTGTGTATTTAAAAATATATCAGTAAGTAGATATGTTTACCAATTGTCTGGCTACCATAGTACTCTGCCTAGTTTGTGATCAGATGGGCGTGTGTGAGTTGAATAAAGGCTACTTCTTTTGTTTCTTTCTTCTATGACCACCACTATTTCAAACTCACTCTCTTGTTGTCTTTTTACAGAAAAGAAGTATAAAGATATTTGCGAAGCTTCGTATTGGACAACCAAGTGTATGTACGAGTTCAAACCAGAAGACTTTGTATTTGCATAGAATTAAATAAATTAATGTATTTTATTTGTTTATGTATTTTTATAATACCTAGGCGGCAAATAAGTTGATATGCTTATTGAGGCTCCCGGCGACTGGGACCACAACGGACTGGGACCGCAGTCCCAATCGCCCGATAGCATTATGGTGTTGGGCAGATAGTAATTTATTGATTTATTTTACTTTCAATAATACGACATGATAAACCAATAAATTTTATCATCTCAATCGACAGATGTCCACTGTTAGATAGTTCTCGTAAGTAGTAGTACCATTACTTATTGGCACTTATAAAAAAAGTTATTAGAAGAAAAGTGCAAAAGTCCGCTTACCAGTTTTCCATCTAGGGTTACCATAACACAAAACTCTGGTGTTATAATATTTTTCGCAATAGGCTAGTCTCCGTGGATAAATACTTTACTGATTAACATAAACGTAAAATTATTTTTATAGACCGACGACCGAAATACAATCCTTCTAACTGTATTCTGTTGGCGGCTTTTATTTTATTAGTATTTTATTTTACGTTAAACAAACAATAGAAAAACAAAAATTATATTATGCGTATGAACAACAGATCTAAAGCGGTGGTGGGAAAGTAACAGACTGGCACGCAAAAGGTGCGAGTTCGATCCCGGGTGGCAGTATCAATGTCAATTTCACTTTGTGGAGTTTTTATGTACTAATCAAATGATTCACCATCCGCTAACGGTGAAGAAAAAACATTGTGAGGAAACCTGACTTAGAAGAAATTCTAAAGACTGATTCACCAACCAGCGTTAGGCCAACGTGTGTGAATTAAAGCCTAAACCTCCTCTCTCTCTCTCTCTTGATAGAGGAGAGGAGACCCGTGTCCTGCAATAGGACATAATATATGGGTTGCTATTATTATGCGTATGAAATAACTCATGTTGTCCTCTATACCTACTACCAAGACTACTACGTCTTGGTAGTTGTTACAACTTAGAAAAACCTCAAGTTTAAAATAGCAAAAAGTAAATATGCAAAGTCATGTTTCCTACGAATTAAACACTAAATGCTATGCACCTCCATCATATAATTAAAGTAGTACTTAATTGTACGTATGTGATTTGTACGGAAGCTAGGGTTGTCAATTGTATTTTTGGTGAAAATCAGTATATTTCTATTCGTAACTAAATTACTGTGTGTAGCTACATATTTGTCTGTGGTAGGTCACTTTTGTAAGTTAAACCAAATATTGTTTAGTCTTAAAACAGCAGTCCTGTTAGCCCATTCTCTTATTTAGGTTACTAACGTTAAAAAAAACTGACTGGTAATTATCAGAATATCCTCATGATTAAAAATGAAAAATATTTTTGTGTCCGAAAAAAATAGATAGGGAACCATACATGCGAGCTAGCCCGACTGAAAAAAGGAACGCTAGAAAAGTTGTGCAGTGCCGATTTAAGACGCTGATAACTGCCAACGACCTTGCAAATGTTCCACCCAAACGCATATCTAAATGGTAACGATTTGCTTGTTTGCCACCTGAGTAGCACAAAAAAAGTATTTAGTCAAAATTAAAATACATGCATAAACAGAAACCACTAACAGGAATAAAATGGCCACTTAGTCCGATCAATCGGACGAAGCAGGCAGACTAAGCGATCTCAGGGACATACAGCCGGAAACTATTTTGAATGCGCAGAAAGAGATTTTTAGGTTTCTTTGGTGGTATGTGCGGAGTGCGACGTGGGGCGCCGCAATGAACCAATCGCAGGATTTAAGGATTTACCTCATTGGTTAATACTATTGAATTATGCACCTTGCAGCACGACTGCATCACATGCATGTGCGAACTACGCTCACCTTGCTCAAGATCTTTTGCCGCTATGTATACTTACTAGCTTACATACGAATATATATAAGCGACGGACAATTGAAGAACTGTCTTGTAATAATGCTTTATAGTGTAATTGATAATGTTCCTGGTACTTAACTATGATTGATGGTGTTTCATTGTGTTCTCTAGAATCTAAGATGAACAGTTACAATGCATACAGAGTGTTTTAAAATTGAGTCTAATGTTGTGGTGGATGTATGGTATCTGGTATATTTATGACTTAGCGACTTCTATCGGGTAAATTTTTTTTTACCAGTTTAGGAATTAAGTTTCCAAAAAATCAATCAGTTCATTAGAATCCGCTTACTTTATACCTACCCATGGTATGTGCCAAATTTCAAGTTTCTTGGATTAGCAGTTTTGGATGTGCATTGATCGACAGTTAGGATAAACGATTTTATTAAATAATGATGATTTAATACAATAAATTATCATCAGCTATCAGTTGTTCTATTCACTTTAATACTTTAAATAATATCAATTACTATCTAAAACATAAAACAGAATTTCTGATCCACCCGTATACAGAAATAAACTGCAGTTCAGAAATAATTACTGCATGTAAACTGCCTGACATAGTACCTAATGCATTTTAATTGAAGGTTGTGAGGTAAAATCAAATGATAGATAATATGATAAAATCATAATTATTTTACATTGTACATATTATTTTTACTTCCGTCCGCTTGTTATTTCAACCGTAAGAATGTTAGGAGAACATTTAAATCTATGAGCATGCAATTTTGGATATGAAACTAATTCGTTAAAACCGAAATTCGTTTAGGGGATTTCAATATTATTTATTGAAATCCCCTAAACGAATTTCGGTTTTAACGAATTAGTTAGGAGAACATTTAAATCTATGAGCATGCAATTTTGGATATGAAACTAATTCGTTAAAACCGAAATTCGTTTAGGGGATTTCAATATTATTTATTGAAATCCCCTAAACGAATTTCGGTCACGACGGCGCATCTAGATGGAGACAGACGAAACCAACTGCGCGGTAGCTACGAGTATAGTGTACAATTTTATGCGCAAACACAGGTGCTCTCTTTATTACCTTACTCTCATAGCCCAATGGGACAGCAATACTACAGACCGTAGACACGTGGCTTTCCGAGGCACGAGAATTAAATAGGAAGGTATACCGGTTCACCAATCCGAATTGGCTATAGCATGGGGTTCTTCAAGAAAGGAGTGATAAGGTTTTTAAAGGGTCAGCAACGCGTGAGTGACACCCCTGGTGTTGCAAACGTCTATAGGCTACGGCTTACCATCAGGCGGGCCGTATGCTTGTTTGCCACCTTGTTAGTATAAAAATTGGGGATTTATTCGTCGACTGGCGAGCCTGCAACTCGAGTTCCGATAGATAGAGACCTTCCGATTTTACATTTTTTTTAAATTGAACCCGTGTGTGCTCTGCTCTGTTAACATAGGAGAAGAGATCTGTTCCCAATATTGAGACATAATAATATAATTGGGCTACAATTATGTATTAGTTTATATCATTACAATGTATGTAGTCATTATACATTCAGATTTGCCCCTAAACCTAGACCACATAATATACATATTTTACTATACCATATCCAAATAAATTGTTGATTACCCACATTGTTCAAGTTTTTTTTTACCCATATTTTAAAACTACATGTGGATTAAGGTGTGAAATATAAAATTGTCGCAATTATCTCACTCAGTAAATTAAATGCCTGTATTTTATATAAATGTTGCAGAGTAAGGTAATAAAGCCATATAAATATAGAAGTTCAAAGAAGTAACATTTAGAGTGTCAATTTATAAAAAATGTTCGTTCAAAAGTTTTGGTTTTCGGCGGCCATGATGGTCTGTGTGGTGAGCAATAGGGCGTTTGCGGTGAGCATCAGAAAAATCTTATAATACTTTCAATTTAGTGACATACCGAATCTGACACCCATACCAATGTCTGTCAGCCGTCTTGAAAATCAGCAGAGCGGCTATAGCAGTTGTTGTATTTTTTTGTTTTCGATAAGGAATTACGATGGACCGTATTTTATATTGATATGTGAAGGTTACCAAATTTGGGAAAGGCGTCAAGTCATTTTTAACATAGGGTTTGACAAAAAATTTAAACAATTCCAAAGGCCAGAGCAGGCGCTATGGTCTTTGGAATTTTGGCGCGATTTTCACTATCCATAAAATAAGTTTATATTTAAGAAAAAGCAAGCTTTTATTGTGTATTCTTGTAATTAATAAGTGTTTCTGATCGATTCATTCAGATTGACTATAGGTATATCTACTTAAAGAAATAATACTGCAGTATGCAAATATTATAATAATAATACTTATAAATTATTTTATGGATAGTGAAAATCGCGCTAAACTCGCCTCAATGTCGCTGTATTGCTATCATCGCAATTGGACTGCGCCTAGGGATAACTTAATTATTTTCTATTAACACTTAGAAGGACAGTGAACGCCTTGAGACCTCATGACAATAAAACATCTATTATGTCTACGTTACTGTCCGCGAAAGTGTTAAGTTCTCTCATATCCGATTTCAGTCTTTGTCTGAGGATGAACGCATCGCCATTAAGAAATCTTTACGTCCAGCTCTTATGGAATGCATCAAAGATATCGATATGACCGAGGAAGATTTCATGAAGATGAAACCTGAGCATACAGGAGACCTGGATCCTTGCTTGATCAGTTGTTTCTTCAAGAAAAGTGGAATTGTAAGTAAGACTTATAATATTTTTCTTTGAGCGGTTATCTCTAATGCTGAAATTATTGTCTGTCTGTCAAATAAATCGGTAACTATCGGTTGTAAGTACAAAAGATTTTTACGGTCTTTTAAATAATGTCATGAATGCTCGACAGACATTCCCATTTTGTAGATGTATACCTCTAAAAAATGGGAATCTAAGGATTATGTTACTAAGCCTCTATAATATCTTATATATATGTAGGATATTATAGAGGCTTAGTAATATAATTTAATACTTAGAAATCTTGGCCTACACCCAAGAATAAAAAAAATAAAATCATTTATGCCAAATAAGACTAACAGCTAATTCGCCTACTGCAAAAAACAACTTCATCACTTACTTTTCATTGATTCGTTTTAGTTTGACAGTGACGGAAAGTACGATTCCGACAAAGCTACGGAAGCTACTAAAATGCACATCAAGAGCGAAGCTGATCTGGCGATTCTCAATGGGATTATAAAGGATTGTATTAAGGGTTAGTACATTGAATTTTATTACAGTACGTACGTACGTTTATAGCTACAACGACAAAGTCAGAATTGGTAAGAGTTTCTACGGTTGTAAGAAAACTCATTAAAAACGCCTGCGTTCTACAGTGGATGTTATTCTCTGTTAAGATGCTAATGGGGACTGCTTAGCGATTGCCACTGTCCATTTTTCCATACAAACGTAATCGGATCTTTCATTGAAATGAAAAACAAAAAAAAGGAATTGAATTTTGTAATGGCTTGACAATGACGCATGGTTTCGTTTTTTGGATAATCAGGTTTTTATATAAGTTATGACTCAACAAATGTTTAAAACGCATATTTGAAAACCAAATAAACGCCTAATAAGCAATAACGGAGCATGAAATTTTAAAAAAACGAGTCATAGCGTCATAATCCCTCTTAACAATCACTTGAAAGACAGTAATAATTGACATATTTCATATAAGCTTAGTGACTAAAATAAATAGATGATTGAGAATATTAGGACTATGTGCAAAATTTTCTTAAGTAATAAGTGATTGGTATTGTGTGATTTCAGTGAACGACGAAGAAGTCAGTGATGGAGATAAAGGCTGCGAAAGAGCTAAGCTGTTGGTTGAATGTTTCAGGGAGCACAAAGATCAAGTAAGTTGGACATGACAAATAATATAAACACGATTTTTTTAAAGATTAATGTTTGTTATTACGTTACATAACAAATACTGGACGGATTTTCATGAAACTACAATGCTATAGCTTCAACGTATTAGCCTTGCAATCCAGCGTGGGAATGTGGCCAGTCTTTTGGGCACCTTTCCTCAGAACTGTGATCTCAATCAGATATTTTATTTATAGGTTAATACCTTTAAATATATATATATATTCATTTAAATATCTTATGAAATAAATGTATTTACCATGCTATAGCTTAAATATCAGAATAGAACATAATTTATTCGGGCAAACCCACGAGTTCGAGCTAGTGACAGATATAGAGTTCATCGCGAAGGATCCATCCCCCCCCCCCCTCCCGGTGCTGCAAGTTTCCATAGACTACGTTATTTGCTATCATCAGGCGGGCCGTATGCTTGATTGCCACCTTGGTAGTATAGGAAAAAAGTATATGGCAAGCCTTTGTTTTATTTACCGATACTTTTATGAAATGGATTATGGCTGTCTTTCAATTTAAACAGTTGCGACTAAAATATAAGTATTTTACATAGAGATAGAAAGTAACTTTTTATTGTACACCAAGTTAAATTACTGTAGTTCTTCTCTAGAGTGGAAGTGCCGAACTTGGTGGCAGAGCTGTCAGATCGCTAATATCTCATTTGCTTATATTGAGTTGTTGCTATTACGAAGTTTTCTTTCTTTTTTGAAAGTTCTTCTTTTTTTAAAATTTATTCTTAAAGAAATGTCTAATATTTGTTCATTTTTGTCTTTTCAGATTGACCTACTTTAATAAAGAAAAAAGCCTTGAAGTAACTTTCCCGTTTAACAACAGTTCCATTTGTATTTTTCCCTTTTTAATGCAATAAACAAATTTATATTTGATGTTCTACTTTCTTTACTTACACTGCTCTAGTTAATATTTAGACAATTAATATCTGTAGATATCGTTATAATAACATTCAATTAAACTCTTTCATTGCACTCAACCTCAAGATAATCAAAACTATGTAATTAAAAAAAATATTTGGTTACGTATGTACATTAGGTATTACGAGAGTCCATGGGTAACTGCATACTATCAGGCGAGCCGTATCCTTATTTACCACATATAAATATAAAACGGAAGGGAGGTAGGACACCATGCAGGCGACCTAGCCCGATGGGGAAGGATCTCCTCCTTACAGAAGACCATAGACAATTTTTTTTTACTACCTTGGTAGCATACAAGCATACGGCCCGCCTGATGTTAAGCAGTTACCGTAGCCTATAGACGCTACCAATATCAGAGGTATCACTTGCGTGTTGCCAACCCATTGTTTTACACCAGGGCTTTAAGATGTAGTATCCCTTGTAAAAGAAAACGTCTCTTTTAAAATGCTTTGAAGCAAAAAAGTATGCAAAGCTAAAAAGTTTGTTTGTTTGCGTTAAAATATTAATTTAAAACTACCAGTAAATTCAAAATATATTTTTGTACACACTAATAGCCCAATTCTACAAGTAACAATAAACATGGCATAGAGCGCGTTAAAGCCAAATTAAACGCATATGAAACTGGTGGAAATAGCTAGTCTATATTAAATTATAAAGAGTCGAAGTTTGTGAGTTTGTGACGTTGTAGGTAATCTCTGGATCTATTAGACCGATTTTGAAAATTCTTCTACCAATAGAAAGCCATGATATTTATTAGATATTTTATTGACAAAAACATTACGGCACTCCGGCAGGGGTATTCCGTAAGAGCAAAAACCGAGCCACCGCAAAAGCCGAGCAAAATCTGGCTGTCAGATTGAAAATCGGTATTCCGTAAGAGCAAAAACCGAACCTTTTTGACGTTTAGTCAATAGATTGTGCCGTCACCGAGCATTCACAACTGTCTGTTTGCGTTCACAACTTTCAGTTTGCGATCACAACTGTCAGTTTACGATCACAACTGTCAGTTTGCCATTGCTGTTTCTTAGAGAATCAGCCGGCGGTAAATATCACGCGTGCGAAGCCGGGGTGGGTCGCTAGTTATTTATAAGATAGTTCTGCCATAGATCTAGTCCTTAACAGTTGACAAGATAGAACAATAGTAGGTTAGATCATACATTGCCTCACATTTATAGGAAAAAAATAATTGCAATCACGTTTTCAACTCCGACAGTTCTACGTCAATTGAAACGTATAATTGTTACTGTGCAAGACGTAAGACCTACGTTCATGATATAATTATGTGTTTCGTCTACCTCGTTGGTCTTGTGGTCGTGGAGGGCGACTGCTTATAACCGGTTCGGTTCCCAGGTCGGGTCAAAAGTAGATATTGGGATTATTTGTCAATAAATTCCTATTAGATGGGTAAAGTGTGGAAATACGCGGTATTTATACCTTAATTCAGAGGAAAGCACGTAAAGCCGTTAGTCCCACGCCATATCTCTCATCGATTGTGTCGGATTGCGGTAATATAGGATTATGAGAGTTAAGAAATAAAGAGTGCAGCTGTGTTTGCACTCAAACTAATTTATGCACTAAAATATCTCGAGGCTCCCGCGCATCTGCATCTGCGGGGCATGCTATCTACATGGCAGCGGCTAATCTAGAATCTACGGGGAAGAGAAGAGAGATAAGAGACGACTAATCTACTTATCTAATCTAATCTATCGAGACTAACCAGATGGCAAGTCTCCGTTAAAAAAACAAATAAGTAGGTTAATAGTTAAGTAAGTTATCTTAGCTATGTATGCGTGCTAATAAATAATTATTCAATGATTTATCATCTACTTGGGGTGAAAGAAAACTGTAGGGGAAATCACATGTTCTAGGAGAAATTCATTCAAATCACGTTGAGCCAGCGTGTACAAATTAAAGCCCAAACCTCTTGATGAGGAAGATGAGACCCATGCCCAGCTGTGAGAAATAATAATATATGTAGGTTGTTATTTTATGTGTCCGTAAGAATACATATATAGTGATTAAATGCCAGTGTTTTTTTTGAATTCCAAATAATCCAACATGGAATTTGACATATTATCACTCGTAAATTTTGGCTGACCGCAACTTAGAATCTTGCTTTGGACTCACATAAAACTGCAATTATTGGCAATGCCAATGATACTATAGTTATGTATAGATATATACATAACTCTTTATTGTACACCAAAATACATATTGCTTAAATAGTAATGCACAATTGGAGGCCTTATCGCTAAAAGCAATTTCTTACAGGTAACCTTAGTATAAGTCCGGGAATTTCCGTAAAGGCCTACCCTAGTTAGCGAATTGGCTGTAGGAAATAAGTATGCTAGAATTTGTTTTTATGGCGTTCATAGTATCATGTATTTGATCTAAATGAATAAATGAGTTTGACTTTAGCTTTGGCTACAAAGGACGCGATTCACTTATTTAGATTGAAGGTGATATTTTTTTTACAATTTAGGAGAAGAGGAAACATAAGGTTTACCTGATAGTAAGAAGATACCGTAGCATATGAACGCTTGTAATACCTGGGACATCACTTACGTGTTGCCAACCCAAAAACTTTAAAATCCAGGGTTTTGTGTTTTTGGTAATCCTGGTATATAATAATAATAATAATAATTTATTTATTTAAAGACACCATGATCCAATAGTGTTAGTAAAGGCTTAGAATAACTATGTTAGTAATATATGTATTTTGCGACAGGTCTTAACAATTTAGTAAGATGGCCGATAAGAGGACAATTCCCGCTATCGGCTACCGTTCTTATGATACTGTTTGGGCTGCCGCGCATTCTGGTGAGCAGAGATGCTGCCTTTTTACGCATTATAGCATCAAAACTGTCGACTTTTGCTACTGCGAACATCTCTGACGCACTGCAATAACGTGGCAGCCCCATCAGTGCCCTATATATATATATATAATGTAAGACTCTGGTCATATGTCCAAGCGACTTTAGTGTTTTAAAATGTATCTGTCATAATTTATGATATACTAGCTGTTGCCCGCGGCTCCGCCCGCGTGGATGTCGGTTATCGCTGCAAAAAGTAGCCTATGTGTTATTCCAGACCATAATCTATGTTTGTATTCAATTTTATCCAGATCCGTTCAGTAGTTTTTACGTGAAAGAGTAACAAACATCCATCCATCCATTCTTACAAATTTTCACATTTATAATATTAGTAAGGAAGCAATAACCGCGAAAATGTGATACCAAAATATATATGTAAGACCCCGGTCCATATGTCCAAGTGTCTTTAGAGTTTTAATATGTCTCTGTCATAATTTATGATTTATGTTTACTTCTAAATGTTTGGAGGTTTCAAAGCTACGTCATCAATATGCCAATTGAATAGTGGGAAAAGCAGGCTTCAATATTTTGTATTGGTTTGCTTAGTGCTTGTACCTATGATTCCACAGTCGACAAAACCACTAACTTCATAGCCGAACACAATATTTTTTATCTAAATGACTATAAAATTATATGTACTTACATATAAATATTAGCCTGGTGTCGATCTATTATGTGCCATATATACAATGTATAAAGGAAGTAACAAATTATTGCTATATGTATATTGTACCTACGTATGCACGATGTTATTATGTTTGTCTTTTGCACAAATACGAGTAGGGATCCCTATTGCATTTTTTTTAGGTTGTTCAAATTATATGTTTATTTTAGTTATGTTGTATTTTGTAAAGCGGGTTGTAGCCGAGTAGAGATGTAACTGATTTTTAAACATGAGGTGTGAGTTCAATCCCGATAGTGGTACCAATGAAGACGAGTGAATTTCACTATGTGGAATTTATACTTACTATAATTTTATAAGATACTAGTGGACCTGGCAGACGTCGTCCTGCACGTAAAAGCTGAAATACCGACAGCAGCGCCACCTACTGGGTCCAATTGTGAATCTAAACCATCCAGGGCCCTAACCCACACAAAATTTCATCAAAATCGGTCCTGCCGTCTAGGAGGAGTTCAGTGACATACACACGCACACAAGAAATATGTATATAAAGATTTACAAGAAAATTTATTAAAATGAAAGTAACTAAATCTAAACTACTTACAAACAATCAGATATATTATTGTTTTATATAAATAAAATATCTGATTGACCTGTCCCATAAATCATATTATGTGATGCATAACAATACATTTTCTACTCCAATCAACTTGGAATACATGACTCTCTCATTCCTGTAAATAGTTAAATTAATAAAAATAATGTTAGTTTTTAATTACATCTTTGGCACTTAGTCGAGACGTGTAAAACCCAATTCTACTAAAATAAGTAGGTGGAAAAAATATATTTTTCAACTCGAACTTGACGAACCCAATTCAATTTTGTTAATAGTGTGAAATAGGTGAACATTATAGGCTTATCATTTTACCATGA
This sequence comes from Trisateles emortualis, assembly GCA_947095525.1. Lineage (NCBI taxonomy): Eukaryota > Metazoa > Arthropoda > Insecta > Lepidoptera > Erebidae > Trisateles > Trisateles emortualis. The sequence continues at coordinate 7,480,045 of OX352743.1, read as the reverse complement.
AATTACCTAACTATTTACATATAGGTGTATAAAAAGTTAGTTCAACTCTTCAAACTAAAACATACAAAACGTCGTCGGCTAAGGTATACTGAAAAATACATTGCCAATATGTTGAAGTCAAGTTTTGTGTTTCTGCATCTAGCTGTGGTTGGAATCAATGTATTAGGAGCTTTTGTGAGTAAAATCATTATTTTATTGCAGTGAAACTTGTTTTGTTTAGGATATTTTTTTATTAAGTGGTTAGTGGCCATTCTGGTCATAGAGTTATTTAGATTGATATAGGCCTCTGCCGTGATCTAACAGACAGTCGGGACCGATTTTGAGCGTGCTATCCGAATCCCGGAGACGCTCAGATGAAATCACCTAGCCTAGGTTCGTTTATCGATCAGTGAGTACACCTGGCTAAGTGCTATTCGGTGCTTCATTTTACTTCGTATTTTATGTTTACTTAAGGTCGCGCCCGCTAGTCGATTTTCATTAAATTATTCAGTGTGAACATCATTTACGAAGACGCCGCGACTGCGCGGGATAGAAATAAGTGGAAAAGGCAGACAAGGAGAGCCGACCCCAGATGATGGGATAAGGTTTAGAATAGAAGAAGTGTGAACATCATTTATGTTCGTTTGTCAAAGAGTATCTATACATAGGATTAAAAAAAAAACACTTTCGTCTGTTTGTCCCTCTATATGCTTAGATCTTTTAAACCACGCAACGGATTTTGATACGGTTTTTTCTTATAATTTAAAAAAAAACTTTGTGGAAGGTTTATATGTGTGATACATGCATTATTATAAGAGAAATCCAACAAAATCTAGCTAGTGTATTTATAAATCTTTGCATATGAGAGGACCCGTGCTATTCCAAAGCATGTTGCAAGTGCACTAATTGCACTTAGCTTTGCTCCAACTTAACTAATGTTAATGGACAAATGCGCAATAAATGAGAGCGATATTAGCGAGTCTTCTAAAAATTACGCGCGTACCTAAATTAGAACCGGAGATTATGAGAAAAAAAGCTATAAAATCATAAGAAATGTGTAAAAGAAAATCACATTTAAGTGTAACTTAAATTTTCCATTGCTTAATGATAAATCTGTGCATTGGTACATTTCATTAAAAAATGTAGCAAATCGGTTGGGTAGAACGGCCGGCCGAACTCGTATTAGATTTCTCAAATTCTTAGTTTTTTATATTGTGTTTCAATACGTCAGCCACGAGCGTCTACAGTGTACACATACATTAAAATATTATGTATTAACAATGCCAGTATTAATGTAAACAATGAATGTTTCATTTTTATACATTATTTAATGTATTTGTAACACATTTCATGAATTATATTTTATCTTTCCGCATTCCTTTTACGTACATAATAAAACTATGTATGTGAAACGGCGATCTCACATACCTCGGTGCGCACAATATTCGTAAAAAATCTGAAATTTAGCTTAGCGTATAATGATAAAAGTATTAAATATTATATACTTTAGTATTTCTTTAAACATAAGAACAAATATTTATTTACGTTATACCTACATGTAATTTACAACTTTATTCACACAAATTAGAAATAAATTAAATTGACTTAAATTTAATGCCTGCTCAATGCGAGCACCAGATGAGCAGCGTCGCAATGTCGATACCGGCTTTAGTCGTTACATTTTTTTTTGTTAAAACAACTACTTTTTAATAAGTGGCCTACTTGGTGATAGAGATGTTATAATCGGCAAAATACTCCTCTATCATGATCTAACATTATAGACCTCTGTGGTAATCTAACGACTGTTAACAGTTGGATCAATTTTAAACATGCCTTTGAAGTCCATACTACTATGTGGTCACCCATCACTAGCACTCACCCGCTAATTTCTCACCGATCACCACCTATGCACTTCGCTATTAGCGATGAAGTAATTATTAAATAAATAAATAATAGTAATATATTTTTTCTTTATAGTGTTTTACGACAGAAGAAGAAATAGCGATGGGAGAGGCACTCAAACCACTTATAATGGACTGCATAGAAGAATGTGGTATAACAGATGATGACTTAAAAAAAGGCAAACAGGGTGATATAGATCCTTGTCTTAAGAAATGTGTTTTGAAGAAATTAGGACTGGTATTAACCTACATTTATTATTAACCTGCCGAGGTTTTCCCGAAAGACTATAGCATGAGTTTCTTCAAGAAAGGAGTACTTAGGTTCGGCGACGCGCGAGTGATATCCCTGGTGTTTGTATGCGTGACTACTCTAGTCTGGTATGCTTGTTTGCCTCCTTGGCAATATATATTATACATGTTTACAAGTTCGTGAAGCTAAAACGGTTTCACATCTGACGTTTTACATTTAATTAAGTATACAACAAATAGTAAACTGACAGACAATGCCTGTGTTTTGCATTTTACATAAAAAGTAAAACACAATATACACTGTAGAGGAATATCCTCCTACATATGATCAGGTTGTGGGATGAGCTCCCTGGAGAGATTTTCTCAAATGATTCATATTTTTTTTAGACCTTATTTTTATTAAATAATAGACCATGTTGTACAAATGGACGGGAAACTAATAATATTTACTTTTATTTTTTAGTTAAACGATGATGGCAAATACGACCGCGATGCTGTTAGAGAAAGAATGCTTATGTTTACAGATAATGAAGATGAAATAGAAAAGGTTCAGGGTACTCTTGACGAATGCTTTAAAGGTAAACTCTTTACTAATATTATAAGCGAAAGTTTGTGAGAATGGATGTTTGTCAATATATGTATGTATAATCAGAATATACTAAACGGATTTTGATAAAATTTTACAATCTTATCATGCTTTTATGCTATTTCCATGTAGGTATAGCTTTAACATAAAAAAACTATGCGAATAAAGTGGCGAACAAAAGCTAGTATTGAATAACATTATCATCATTGTTACCAAAAAAAAAACTAATACGCTGTGTGTACTAATGAGTAGAAAACGGTAATTTTAATAAAACTTTCCATAGGATCTTGGTTCTAAAGTTATTGTATTAAATATTTTGTTTTGTTTACTAAGGTACCGAATGTGTGGAAATCCTAGGACCTATGTTTAGTAGTGGACGTTTTTTGGTTGACTAGAAAATGGATATAAAATAGGTATATATATATGTCTATGTTTTTACGTATTCAATATTTCTAATTACAGATAAAGAAGAACAACTTAAAACCGACAAAGATGCGGAAATGAAGCGAGTCGACATTGTATTTGAATGCTTGAAAAACTTCAAACAAGTGAGTATTTTAAGTACCAATATACTCGTAAGTAGCGTGAATTAAGAGAGGCCTATGTCCAGCAGTGGACGGAAACAGGCCGATTGATTGATTGATTCAATTAATACACGTAGTTTGCGTAAGTTTGGTCAATAATATCTAATTCCTTGAATATTTAATCCCATAACCCCATATCCTTAATTTTGCTTCAAATTTCATTCACGGCTTCCAATGTAGAGGAGACCCGTGCCCAGCAGTGGGTATACAGGTTGCTATTACTTTATTTACCTAATATGCTAAGTAGTTTAATAAAGTGAGACGTTTATGGCCGAGATGATGATAAATCTGACTACGTACGATTTATTCCTTGTCTTAAGATTAACCTTTGCCTAAATACAAGTATATAATAGCAACCTATATACCCACTGCTGGGCACGGGTCTCCTCTATCAAGAGACAGAGAGGGTGTAGGCCTTAATTCACACACGCTGGCCTAATGCGGGTTGGTGAATCAGACAAGTGTCTTTAGAATTTCTTCTAAGACATGTGGATTTCCTCACGATATTTTCCTTCACCGTTAGCAGGTGGCGAATCATTTGATTAGTACATATAAACTCCATAAAGTGAAATTCACATTGGTACTGCCCGGGATCGAACTCGCACCTCCGCTTTTGTAACATAAGCATATAATATCAAAAATGGCGTGATCACATTATACATCTGTACAATTATGTCAATTAACCTTTTATTTTTCTTTTTTCAGTGAGAATCCAGATACGGCGTAATCATGACAATAAAATGACTTACTAATTACCTTTTTAGATAATATAATTCCCACATAAATAAAATGATTTTCCTATGTATGTCAAATAACATTCTTTTATTTCTAATTTACCTACCTTTGGAATGAGATAAGTCAAGCTTTTAAAGGAAAAGCAGGTTTTTGGTTTTGGTAATACTTGATTTAAAAAAAAAGATACAAATTTATCATCCTAATAGTCCTTTAATAAATTAGTAAATATCATTTTTTTTGATAACTTCTGTTAAAATATTTGTAAGAGAGAGTATTTGCTAAATTAACTTTTCTTTAAAATTATGGTAAATTTTACATAATTTTAAATTCACCTAATGTCCACATTTTCCCTTAATGTTAAATGCCAAATGCACTCATCTTTACTCTATAGTGTTGATGTTATGGAATTTGCTCTACAGGCCTGAGCCTCTAGACAAGTGGCATAAGCTATAGTCGAATCGAAAAGTCAAAAAAGCAAATGTATGGGATTTGACGTAAGTTTACGACATTATATCGTAGACTTACGTCAAATCCCATACTTTTTTTTTGACTTTTCCATTCGACTATTGCTTATGCCACTTGTCTAGAGGCTCTGGTATATATTGGATCGTACAAATTAAATACTCGACCCTCGAGAATTACGAACAATTAGTCATAAAGGAGTATGGTTGTTTATATTTCAAGTGGCCTGTTAATACCAACAGCAATAGCACAGGACCCAGTTGACATCTTACAAATTTAAAAATGAATCGCTATAAAGACGTTATCGTACGGCAGTCTGTTCCACTTCATTTTACAATGTGACTACCGCGTACTACTGCTGTAACTTTACGGCCAAACGTGATATTTTTATCTAAAGGACTATAAAATTATACCTATATATAAACTAATATTATAAAGAGAAAAGATTTGATTTTTTGTTTGTTTGTTACGATTTAACTCAAATACTGCACCGATTTAAAAAAAAATCTTCTACCATTAGAAAGCTACATTATTAGCGGGTAACATAGGCTATACTTTATTTTTTTTAAATACGGGATTCCCACGAATCTTAAAATAACGGTCCACTCGTGCGGAGCCGGGACGTGCCGCTAATAGTCTATACTATCTATACTAATAATCCTTACTAATATTATAAATGTGGAAGTTTGTAAGAATGGATGGATGGATGGATGAATGTTTGTTTCTCTTTCACGTAAAAACTACTGAACGGATCTGGATGAAATTTGGCACAGAGATAGATTATGGTCTGGAATAATACATAGGCTACTTTTTACAGCGATAACCGACATTCACGCGGGCGGAGCCGCGGGAAACAACTAGTATATTATAAAGCTGAATAGTTTGTTTGGTTGAACGCGCTAGCTAATCTTAGAAAGTACTGGTTCAATTAGAAAAATCTTTTTTTGTTGAATAGTGCATTTATCCAGGCTATATAACATCACGCTGTGATCAATAGGAGCGTAGCAGTAGTGAGATATGTTGCAAAATCGGGGAAAATATTCCAAATTACCACGCGGACGAAGTCGCGGGCAACCCCTAGTTACATATAAATATATGCCTGGTGTCGATCTATCATGTACAATAGCCATAAACAATAAAGAAAGGAAGTAACAAATTATTGCTATATGTTATGTTTCTGTTGTTGTGTAAATACTGTAAATAGAGATCCCTATTGCAAAATGTTTGAACCTTTTCTGTCAGTAGTCCGTAGTACAATTAAGTCGTGAGATAAGCACAATTCTTTCTTTTATGACTAGGTTTTATTTATATAATACTAGCGGCTTGCCCCGACTTCGTCCGGGTTAAACTATTTGCAGCGCATTTTTTTTTACATAAGAACCTTCTACAGACAATAACAAACACAACAAAAAATTTATTTATTATTGAAATCGGTCCAGCCGTTCACGCATGATGCCGCGACAAAGGGCAATAAGGATTCATTTTTATATACATATAAGATTAGATAATATATAGGTAAATAAATCGTATTTTTTTATATATTGCCATGGCAGAAGCTTTGCTTAGTTTAAGTCAAAATATGAAGACGTAAAAAATAGATTTCGTCTCTTTTGGCCGGACTACTATAACTTATTTAAAACTAGTTTACTTGAAATAATAAACAATAAAAGTAGGCATAGCTTCCGAGAACATTAAAAAAAAATCTAAAGTAATATGAATAACGTAACCTTGGCGATAATTCACAGTTACTCGGACAAAGTATAAATAAAATAAAAACCAACCATAATACAATAAGCTCAGAATCACTTATTCAAATGAAGGCGCAAAGTATTTCGAATATTTTAATTATTAAATAATATTTTACTTGAATATTATGCTAATTTAGAATGCTTATTGTAAAAGAATTTCAGCCTTAACATTCTTGGAATAAAACTCAATTTAATTTATCAAGGAGTTTGTAGAAAAATACACCTAAATATCTCAATTAAGTTATTTTAGGTTGAATGTTATTTTAATAGTAAGTATCTATTAATTGGTTGTTGAATACCTACAATTGCGATGTACAAAAAAACATATCTAAAAATATAATTTTAACAATAATATCACATTACACCATCAGACTCGGTCTTGACGCACGGCATTCGGTTTTGTTATTAGTGTAAAAATATTATAGGCTAATTATCTCACCATACCTTACTACATATATATAAAAGTAACAGTTTTCTCTACAAACTAAGCCCTTTATAACGTAAATATACCAGGGCCCTAATTCTGCTAATTTACGGATGGCTCAATTGAATCTGAATTGATTCTTAATTTAATCTTAGTAGCATTTTTGGTATTCTGCTAAACTATTATTAGTCTTAAGTTATAAGCATTTTTGGTATTACATTATTGGTATTCTGCTAAACAATTTAAGACCAATGGTTTTCCAACTATTGGTCTTAAATTTATTAGCAGAATACCAATAATGCTACTGAGATTCAATTGAAATCAAATCAGTTTCAATTAAGCCATCCGTAAATTAGCAGAATTGGGGCCCAGGTGTTTTGATAGTAAAAAAACATTTTTCGTTATGTTCAAATCAACTTTTGTGTTTCTGTATCTAACAGTGGTCGGAATCAGTCTGTGGGGAGCTTATGTGAGTAAAAAACATTTTTTTTTTTGGAATGAGTATGTACCCTCAGTAGAAGAAAGGTGTAAGTTGTGAAGTCCGTTGGTGAATTGGATACTTTTGAAATTTAACCGTCAATTCGCACAAAATAGTCTCTTTTTGAGTATTTTTGTCACTACTTGTGCGATGTGATGATATATTTATTTAAATATGTATAATTAAGTGTAGGTCTGTTGAAGCATAGCAATATATTATAAAATAGTTTTAACATTTAAAATGTTATAAAATACTGCTTAACAGGACTGTTTGTAGCATGGTTTGTGACCTTGACTGCCAAATCAGGAGGTCAAGGTTAAATTTACACCCCGAGGCTGTACTATGATGTCCTTATTTCGATCTAAATTTGAATTTGGAACAATCATAATGTCGTAAGCTGACATCTCACGAATTTCAAATCAATATGGAAAGTAAATGACCTTAAAGACTCCAGAGTACAGACCCAGGACAAATCTTTGAAGAACACGATTATCCCGCCAGTCTATGATATTAATATATTTACAAATATATACCTTGGTATCTTTACCAGATGTCTGGTTGCCTAATAACTGGTAAACATAGAGCCTATGCTCTACCTTGATTTGAATTAGATGAATATTTATTACTTGTCATTCTATCTAGCTACGTGAAGTAATTAAACATGTTCTTTCACAGTGTCTTACACCAGAAGAAGAATCAGCAATTACAGAATCGCTCAAACCTATTGTCGTGAACTGTATAGATGAATGTGGCTTATCAGAGGAAGACGTGAAAAAAGATAAACACGATGATATGGATCCTTGTTTTAAGAAATGTTTTTTGAAGAAAATGGGATTGGTATGTTAATATTAAAACAATTCCGTGACTATTAGACTGACAGACAATGACAATTAAATAAAAATATCATAATTAGAACATCATATAAGTGAGCAAGGCCGATTGGGGAAGAACCTCTTGCAGAAGATCACAGCCGAAGCCTTTTCCTTATCCAAGGGGTTCCCCGTAATATAACAATTTGTTTATTGAAATTATGAGTACCTGTTATCTACGATTATTCATCTTAATATGCATCTACTTTGTTTATCTCTGCATCACCTTAAGGTTGACTGGTAGATAATGCCTCTGGCATTAAGTCAGCCTTTACCAAATTTGTTTATAAAGTTTTAAATAAATAAATAAAACTCTGTCGTCAGAAAACATAGGGTCGACAAAGCGCAAGTAATACAAGCATCCATAGGCTACCGTAACTATTTACAATCAGGCGGGTCGTTAGCTTGTTTGTCATCAAGGAGGTATAAAAAAATAGAAAAAAAAAGGAAAATATTGTTAATAAAGTGCAGTCATTATGCCCCACGTAATGAAATAGCTAATATTTGCTAGTTGCGTTTGTCTTTTCAGAAAAAAAATTGTGCTTTTTGTGTTGTAGATGACCGATGAAGGCAAATACGATCGTGACGGTGTGAGACAACAAGTGCTAACGTATACAGATAATGAAGAAGAAGCAGATAAAGTTCAGAATACTCTGGACGAGTGCTTTAAAGGTAAGAATGAAATAGTACAGTATAGAATATAACATTATTAGCGCACAATACAATAGTAAGATACACAAAAACAATAAGATTGACATGACAAAAAAACAAACAAAAAAAAAACTATTTCTAACTAAGACGAACTTAGGAAAACTACTTAAAAAATAATGAATTTACAGGAATATCTGATAGCGGTTATAAATACAAATTTAAGACATAAATAAAACACCAAAGCAAAATTAAACGGAAAAAATAAACTCAATGCACTTTGGTAACATAAAAAATGTACACTTACTTTATTACCTATTTAAAAAGAAATAAATAATGAAAAACGTATGTTTAATGAATAAAGGGTGGTCTAGGTTTAACTTTATTTCTTGATCAGCCAAAAATTACGTATTTAATAAGTCAAAATTAAATATTTCGTTATGTTCCTATTTCGTTATTATTCATAGTTTAGCTATTACAAATAAGGCTAATGTGTAAAAATGTCCTAGGAAATCACCACCAAATATATCTGTTATCCTTATAATGGTATTTTTTTATTCTAGATAAAGAAGAAGAACTCAAGGATGATAAAGATGCAGAAATGAAGCGAGTAGACATTATTTTCGAATGCTTAAAGAATTTTAAACAAGAATAAGTAAGTATTGTTTTAATATTACCTTATTACGATACAACGGTTTTCCATTCATCATGATAACTAAAACTATTCAAAAGTTGCTACTTTAATTGTGTGTTATTTTTCATTATATCACCATTGAGATAAGATTGACTTAGTTTTTAACTATTCGTCTGCTGGCAAAGCAGACGCAAGAGGAAAGGCATTGTAACCAGGGCGATGCGATGCAGTTTAATGAAGAACAATACGTTGTTAATAAAACCGGACGAAGTCTTAATAATAATAACTGTACTTAAAGTTACTTACACGTGAAAAATCAGTAAAACATTAGGAATGCCTAGACTTTAACTAACAATTTCAATGAATTAGATTTAATATATTGTTTTCTTTTTTCAGTGAAAATACAAAAAACGTCATCAAATAAGAAAAATGAAGTGACCGACAATTAATCTTAGTATTTACATTTTAGATTACTCTAACAACCAACAAATAAATTAATTTGGACTTGTTAATTAAATGTTACTTTTTGTTTTTATTTTAATTGTTTGTTTACTATAAAGTTATGTATCCAGATCACATTTTATTTTTTTAAGAGGATGATTTATTTTCGATTTGATATACATTCGAAGGCTTGTTTTTTTATTCAATTTAAATTTTAGCATGCTTCTATTAAGGCATATTGTAGATAGATTGATGACTAAAGAGGTGCAAATGTATTGATACAGCGTTTTATATTGCTACTGATAAAAACCTCATTTGTTATGGCTACGAATTATGTGCTACTTAGTGTTGGGGTTTATTGTTATTTTATTGCGGATTTCCGTACCCGTAATCGAAGGTTAGGATACCAATACTATCAATACATTGAAATTTAGCCGTTTCATCGTTGGCTATAAAACTATTTGGTATATATATACGAACGTTACTTCTTGTATTGACATATTGATTTTCAGTTTCTATTTGTGTCGGAGTTGCCTTTACTAAAAATACTAAAATGAAGGGTTTTATTTCCATTGCATATGCGTTGCTTATTTGTTTTTTAATCAAAAATATTACTGTGAGTAGAATTTCTTATTAATGAGTTCTTATGGTATTAAGAATATTTTAGATTGCTTTAATTCTTTTTTTTAAAGCATCTTTCACATATATTTTACAATGCAATTTTCTGTCAAGTTTCTGTCTTCGATTTATACAAAAATAGCATGAATATTGCCTTGCGAAACTAAATTATGGGTTTTAAATAAAATCTTTGTCAAATTAGATTATATTATTATTACCATTTTAGGCTTTATCAAATACAGAGAAGGCAGCAATTACAAGTAAATTTATATCTGTGGGCTTCCAATGTGTAAAGGATCATCCTCTAACTTTAGCTGAAATTAAAGCATTCAAGAACAAGATGTTTCCAGAAGGAAACAATCCAAAATGCTTTGCGGCATGTATTTTCAAGAAGTTTGGAATTGTAAGTATAAAATAAAAAATTAAAAACAACGAGCTTTCTACGACTGAGAAAGTACACTTTAAGACTAGTGGCAAGTCCGGCTTTGCACGAGTGAATTTTATTTAGATTTCGTCGTTATTTTTAAAAATAAAATATAGCCTATGTAACTCATTGATAATGTAGTTTAATATAGGTGTTTTTTTTTAAAATCAATCCATTAGTTTTTGAGTTTATTATAATAAATTAGTATAATAGATACAATGGTTAACACCAATAAAGGCGTTAGGTAGTAATAATCTATGAGGGGTCTAGCACCAAATTTATCAAGAGTACCTACTTCTACCGGCATTATAACCGTTCATAGTCTAAGAACTATGAACCCGGTCAGTGCATAAAAAGCAGCTAACGTAACCTAGGAGTTAGGGCAGCTGATTACATTTGCACTGACCAAGTAATAAAGTAATCATATAATAATTTTTGATTTTGCAGAGAAATAAATAATCTTATGTTTCATCACTTTCATGACTGCCTCGTTGGTCCAGTGGCCACAGTATGCAACTGATGTGCACGAGGTTGTGGGTTCGATTCCCACAAAACTTTGTGTGAACCACAAAGAATTGTTCTAAGTCTGGGTGTAATTTGTGTCCGTTAATTGTATGTTTGTTAAGTCCCCCGCGACACAGAGCTTGTTCTCGTGTGCGGGAGTTGTCTTTTAAAAATAAAACAAAAAACATAAAACTTCACATTTCACCCGTCCGCCGGGCCCCGGCTTTGTGTGAATGCTGCAGACCCTAGAATTGTAATTCCTCGTCCATTTCATACTTATATTATATTGTTCTTTGAAATCTTGGAATGATTACCAGTGCGATAGAAATAATTGTAATTATAATATAATTACGAAGATAATAATCTTGGAAGCAATTATATCATGAATAACTTAAAGGTCGTTGTTAACGTTAGTCACTGTATCTTGAATTAGAAATACATATACATATATCCCGCCAAGTGTATGGAGGAGACCTGTGCCCAACAGTGGGACGTTTATGCGTTGAGATGAGATACATATATGGATTATATGTACGAGTTATATTGTTAAACCGATACTATGCATTCCCTATACTGTGCATAGACCAACTTCTCTTCTGCTCTTTCCGTAGAGAGGAGCCTCCTATCCAGCAGTGGGACATTCGACGGCAGCTATTATAATATGTATATGATTTTTTTATACTACTTGGGTGGCAAATACGACCCGCCTGATGTTACCGTAGCCTATGGACGCTTGCAATACCAGAGGTATAACTTGCATGTTGCCAACCCATTAATATTATTGTCGTGCTTTTCGTGGACAAGGTGATCAAAATGTGTGTTTTTTATGACAAAATTAGTTCTATTAAAGTCCTAGACTTTAAACGAATGAATTTTCTACTATTACTATGCTATATACGGTTCACATAGTATATATTTATACTTAGTATATATTTATACAAAAATATATAAAATTTAGGACTTTAAAGTAATGAAATAATGAGCCATGTGTCTCGGGGGACGTTTTAAATAAATAATTCGCGGACACAAAGTAGGTACACCCAGATTTTAAGCAACAAACATTTTGTGAACTGTAACTATGCTTTTAAATCATTTTAGATGGACAATGAAGGAATGTTGTCACCAGCTACTGCACGGAAGAATGCAGAACAGGTATTTAAAGGAAATGATGACAACTTAAAAAATGTTGAAGAAATTATGCAATTTTGTTCTACAGGTATTTGTTATTTATTTTTTGTGTCTTAATATTTTTATAATTCTATCTCTTTATACTCGTATATTATTTCTCAAAGGTGTCTTTCATCCATAATGCTTTAGCTTCTTTCTCTCTTAATCTATACTATAATATAAAAAGGTAAAGTTTGTGAGTTTGTGACAATGTAAGGGGTAATTTCTGGATGTACTGATTCGATTTTAACAATTATTTTACCAATGGAAAGCCACGGTATTTGTGAGTATCATAGGCTATATTTTCTTTAAAAAAACATTACGGGATCCTGCGAAATACCACCCATACGAAGCCGGGGCGGCTACTTCTTCATAAAGTTTAATTACAGAGATGCGATTTATTTGAAATACTTCTATTTAAAATGCAAAATACCTATTTTGTATTTTGCGTTTAAATGCCTTTTAGTAAAAAACATTTTGTTTTTTATTTGAAATACCTTTCGAGATGTATTTTGCATTTTTAATATTCATTTCAAAATGCAAAATACTTTGTGACCAAGTTTTGCCAACATTACCAGTCAAACAAAATGAAATGAACGAATGACGCTTGTATTTTCGAATTTGACCGATAGAGACGCCTGCTAGCCATGCGCGCCCTTTTTTTCTTATTTTGTATAAATAAAAATTGATGTTTATTTTTTACCCTTTTTAACAATACCAGTCCAGAAAAGTTTTATAATAATAAAATAAGAACTAGATGCACAATCAACCGAAATAAATGGCTACACAATTTTCACAAAATGGAGCCATTCTCTCTTTTAGCTCTCTTTTCGTTAGTCTAGTTTCTTTTACATTATTTTTAGTGTGTATTATTATTATTAATAATATAATAGAATTTATTGATACACGTACTGATAAATATGACCAAAATGTCATGAATAAGGTGCCATGTTATTAGACGTTTTTGTTCGATTCGGCATTGTGTCTCTATTTCTCATGATAAATACCTAAAATAAATAAAAATATCTAAGATTTGGTCAAAAGGTATTTTATTTTAAAAAAGTATTTTGAAAATACCTATTTTGCATTTAGCATTTAAAATACAAAACGCAAAACTATTTGGTATTTTGCATTTGAAATAGTAAATCTGAAAAGTATTTTGCATTTAGTATTTAAATGCTTTTTTAAAACCATTTTGTACATCTCTGTTTAATTATTTTAACACCATTCTAAATCTTACAAAAATTACCACACAAAGACAAATATTTTAAAATTATAAGTTGCATTTGACAAAACGTTTACAGTGCCATCTGTTGTGTATTCGCACGGGTCATGTCGAGTCTAACTCTAATTAGCAATATTAGCATAAACTGTTTTTGATAGCAATCTGTTTTCTTCAAACAATAATCCAATACGTTGTCCGCTTTTAATATATAGATATAGCTTGGGCTGAAGTATCCATCTAACAATGCAATTCTCATCTTGTGTTTGCGAATATCGTCGCCAGATCTAGTATGCTACTTATTTTAAGCCTTTCCATTCGTATCATATACAAATTTAACTCATGATTTTTTTTCAGTAAATCAACAAAGTACTGGTGATGGTAACAAGGGATGTGATCGTGCAAAACTTGCCTACACATGTTTGATGGATAATGGTCCTAAAGTAAGTACCAATTTTTTTCACATGATTAATAAGATGGCGGGAGGACCAGTCTTGGTTAAATGAATCCAAATCGGATTCATTTAACCAAGACTGGTCCTCAGCGGCTTTAGACAGAGAGAAGTGCAAGGAGAGTGGGGAGGCCTTTGCCCTGCAGTGGGATTGGGAAATTTATAAGTGTTAATAATATTACAATAGTAATAATAGTCGTTCAGACCGATTCCGGTCACTGCGGCCAATTTCAACGGATATTAGCCAATTTTGCAGGACATATTATAGTGCGTATTTAGTAAGAAAAGTGAGTGCACCTGTTTTTGCCAGGTACACTCACTTTTCTTTCACTCTCATAGTTCGATGGGACGGCAATCCGACACGACCGGAGAGGTCTTGCTGTGGTTTTAGAAAATGGTCACCCATCTATGGACCGACTGCGGCAAGTTTGCTTCACCTTGCAGATCTCTTGATCCACTTAGCTACGAGTCCCTCCAAATAATTATTATACGAATATAATAATTATTATTTAATATTTTATTAAGAATTTCGAACAGTTCTACTACTCGTTTGATCATGGATGCTTACGCCTGTGTCGGATAGTTATCCTACAAGGACTGAAATACTAATATTATTATTTTTTGTTACAGTATGGATTCGACCTTGATTTTTGATGAGTCATCGCGATATGGACATTACGTAAAAACTGAATTTATTATATTATGAGAATTGCTAGCACCTGATTGTTGTAGATATATGGATAGCGGACTTCTTTAGTGATTAAACAATAAAGTTATTTATTATAATATTAAATATTTTTATTTATGCTTCCCATGAATGCGTAAATGCTGGTAATAAGTATCAGTCTAGTCCTTCGTTGGGCACGTTAATAGTTATTAGATCACGACAAAGGTCTAAAATATGGGTGATCTAAATAACTATGTCACCAGGCAGGCCATTAACGAAACGATAAGAAGAAGAATACGATGACATTATAGTGATTCGTTTTTAATCTATCACCTTTATTGCTATTAATTCAAATTAAGATCAGAAATAAATTGTTGTAAAGACGTCGCGTCGTGGTACTGTGCCTGGTAGAAGCTTCTAGGCAGCCTGCTGCAGTTAATTGTAATTTTTCCATCACGATTTTTTTTGTACGAACCATGTGGTGTTTTTTTTCACTTTTAATACTGCTAAGGATTGAAATAAGCATATAATATAGCCTGATAAGCAGCTATCACGCTTGAAACCCTATAAACATCTTTATCCCATGCTTTACCAGGATATCCTCGGCAGGTAGAAAATGTCTCTTTATACTTAGTGCATTAATAGTAAGCATGGCATCGTTAAAAAAACTTCAATAATCCTCACAGCTTGCCTTTGGGTCAAGTATCTGATCGAGGTCTAAGCTCCCACCCAAAGGTAGTAAGTAGCAATACGCCATGTGAGAAGGAACTTGCGCTTTTTCTATGAACATTGGAGATCCCAGTAGCCAGAACTAACTTATTAAAATTCTCCCCAGTGGTGCGTGCTGTGGGTATAATTAACAGAGTCGCGCGAGAGCTTGGCATTTTTTCTTGGTACATTGGTTTTTGGTTTACATTGGCGGATTTCCAGAGATCCTACATATCATGTCATATTGTTAACTTTATTGTCGCATTGGGTGTGTTTTGCCTGTAAGGACAATGTAAAGTGTTAAATAGATAAATAAATAAATGATTAACAAAGTGCTTTAGCGCGTCTTCAAGCATCGCATTTTAGATAAAAGCACTGTTATACAAAATTTACTCTGGAACTAGATTTCGTCGTTGTAAATATTAGTTAATAGATTTCTTAAGCGGTCGTAATTATTTCTAAGTTCCTTTTTGCCTGGAAAAGTATGATTAGGTTGCCATAATTATTAACAATTATTCTTTGAAATAAAAATGTCCTAGTAATTTTATCAATAAAATTAATGATTTTTTTTTCAATCTATTTGAAGTTTATCCATGCTCCATGTTCGTGAACGGATGCGACTTGTGATGAGGGGTCAATCTTAATATGATTTACTTTTAAATACTTAATAAAAATACTTGTAATTGTTATTCAAATAAGGTACGTCTGACCTAAGTCCTGAGTCACATTCATTTTGTTTATAAATCAATTGTACACTACTAAGAGTGTAATACCGTATACTTTCCTACACAATAAGACGATCCCTCATTACCATGAAGCTAACATTGGTTTCATTCCTTTCTCTTACCACAAATTGTAAATCATTTGTACCAAATTGTAAATAAATAATTATAATTGTCAGACTCTAGTTATCTATATCCTACTATCCTACTAATATAATAAATGCAAAAGTTTTTAATAATGGATGGATGGATGTTTGTTACTCTTTCACGTAAAAACTATTGAACGGATCTAGATGAAATTGGCACAGAGATAGATTGTGGTCTGGAATAACACATAGGCTTTTTACAGGATTAACCGACATCCACGTGGGCAGAGCCGCGAGCAACAGCTAGGAATAAATAAAATTGGAGTGTCTGTTTGTAATATAAATCAACCTCTTTTGAATAAAGGCATATGGATGTATACACGGTACATAAACCAAAATAACATTTATCTATCTGTTTGTTCCGGTTAATCTCTGAAACGGCTGGACCGACTTTCACTGACAGATAGCTAATGTAATCAGGCTAACTTAGGCTATTTTTATTAGAAATTTTAATTTATACAAACAAATAAATAAAAAAACTAACTGTTGGCGCGGGCGAAGTCGCGAGCACAGTTAGTTAAAAATAAATTCTAAAGTTTTAGAGTGACATGACAATAAAATAAATGCAACATATACAGAATAATATAGATTTATTATAACTTAAATTAAAGGTCCACAATCCGCTTATACTAAGTGCTAACATGTATTTATTATTATATTAATTAACTTGTCCGTCCTTATTCATTGCGCCGAGGTCTTTATGTTAAACTGAATTGATGCATCATTCTTTAAAAGTTGAGGTCGAAATTGAACTGTAAAATAGAGGTAAAAAATTATAAATTATTTTAAGATAAACCTAAACTATACCTGTTATGATATAGTCATAGTAGCGTTTAGGGAGATCTTTCGTCTACATTACATGTCCAGTAATAAACATACTAGGAATCGTACCATGACCTTATAGCGAGTTATTTAAAATCTCAATTTTAAATTAGTAAGATGACAATTTTGTTAGCTAGCTAACTAGTCATTGTATGAACTTAAAATAAGGATCAAAAATAGCCATGGCCGATTATGGTCCCTGTATTTTCAAAAAGAAGAGGGTCTAGTCGAATTGAAAAAGAGACAAGAAAGTCGTATCATTGTTGACTTCAAGGTTTTCTAAGTATATTTACTTATTAAAATATACCTTTTTGTAATTGTCAGCATAGCAGTTGAACGCCAACTTCGCACGCTGGCAACCTTGATCCTCATCATCGACTGTTTCTTCATTTACTGTAAATAAATGTTCGCTAAATCCATGAACAAGCTACATTCAAAACAAAAGAAGAAGTTTTGAAAGAAATAGAGAATAGCTCTCCAGGCCCATTTCGTTTACGGCGCTTCCAATCGCACAAAGATTACTTTTCTGGGAGGAACATATATTATAGTGAGGTAAGTGTAGCTTAGGATCGGGTTGAGTGGAAAAATGGAAAGAGAGGCCTTTACCCTGCAGTGCGACATAGGCTAAAAAAATAAATAATAGCTTAAAAGTTCCTAAACACACTCTCTATGCACTCTCTATTCCTTCACTCTTATAATCCGATCGGACTACAGCAGGCTCTAAACTATCGAAGAAAGATCAAGCGCAGTATCACGGCTTTACATGCTTTTGGAGGCATGGAGAAGTTTTCCTATGTCTTTAGGAAATGGTGTTCCCTCTACGGACTGACAGGCAACCTTGCCTAACCTTGCAGATATATTACTTAGCTCGAAAAGAATCGAAGTTTTGAAAGGGTGACGCCGCGACGGCGACGAGGCGAACGGCAAGAAATAAAATAAATCTAAAATCACCAAACCTTTAGCGCATATAGTGAGGAATTCTTCAATGCCCTTGAGTTCTTCTACGTCATCAAATACTTTTTTTGCGGTCTCCAGTGCTGTTGTGTGTGACAGTGTTCCTTTGTCATCAAACTGCAAGCAATCATGATGTTATAAATTAGTATGTTTTTATATAAGTACGTGTTTATTATTTGATCTTTGGATATTAGAGTGTACGGCGTTAATGGCTTCAAAATTATTTTTGTTCGTAAATCTATTTTGTAAGTACAAGGAGTGTTTTTTATTGTTGTTGGTGAATAAATTATTATGGTTTTGCATAATGAATGAGTACGTTTTTTTCAGTTTGCAAAGGTTATAACTATCTACCTATTAAGGAGAGACGCTCCCTGTGCCTCTTGCTAATTATTCTAATGTATCTACACCTGTCAGCGAACTAACCGTAAGCAAATTAACTGACATGATAATTAATGTCATATTTATTATGATGTGTTATTTTGTAACCTAAATATGAAAAGTATTCGTTTGTCTTTTGCTTTTCTTATTTTTTTTGTATTTAAGTTTAAATTAATTTTATAGATATAGATAGTGTTAAAATGTATATATGTAATTGTTTAAACTTGTATGTGAATAAATAAAATTACCTAAATGAGTACATTAATTTTGAAATTGAATACTTGTACTATTAAGTATTCTGTGGTTTGAGTTTTAGTAGCCATACAGATTGCGTTTAGCATAAACTCGTGACTTAACGTCAGTCAGTCTATTAACAGCATGCAAATAACAAATGAATCCATATATTTTCTTGCATCTTCAGCAATCTAAATTAGCCATTCATTTTTATACAAACAACTTCTTTAATTCGTGTTTTGATTTACGGAAAATTACCCGTTCTTATTATTGTTGTTTCCGACTTATGATTGTAATAAATATTATTTTGTTTGATGCGATATGATTCATAGACTTTTGTATGCTATGTTTTTCTATAGTGGCAAATCCCCGGATCCATCAGTGGAGCGTCGACGGTGGATCGTAGTGGAATGAGGCAATTTAAAACGATGTGATCATAAGTCACAAGATAGGTTACCCTAGCGTTTGGTTGTTATAATACCATTATTTAACTACACCATCCCCATATTCCCATCATGGCTGGCTCGTTGGTCTAGAGGTTAGTGATCCTGACTGATAAGCTGGAGGTCGTAGATCTGATTCCTACCCAGGATAAATCTGTTTGTATTGAGTGTGATTATTTGTTATGATTCTGAGTGTAGTTTTACGTTTATCTATCAGTTGTCTAATTTGTATAGTTTGGGATTCAATAGCCATGTGTGAGTTGTCCCAAGATATTTACTTTCAACAATTATTATCAAGTTCGCTAGAATTGCTGTTTTGTCATTAGAAATTTGGCCTAAAAAGCTGCCAGCACTGTGATGTATTTTATTTAAAATAGAATACGTAAAAATAGAACTTTGTTTACACTTATTACAGTAAAAATTTTCCACTTTTTGCTATTCTAAGACCTTGAATTATATTTATATTATTGCGGAGTCGAAGTGTAAAGTCTGAACGCAAAGGTTACCAATCACGATCATATAAACAACATGTGCTAGTATTATTAGAATAATTACGTATAACAGAGTACAACTATCATTTAATAGTTTAATTTTAGCCTGAGTTAAAGTGATAAGTTATCACTTTCACTCACCTAAAATGGAGCCCTTGCCCACTATACAAATATTTTATCGCTATTAGTAATTAAGAGAGGTAGGGCACCATACTAGCGAGCAAGCCCGACTGGGGAAGGACCTCCACCTTACAGAAGACCACAGCCAAATGACTACACACAGCGGTGTAGTTGTGTTCCTGTGTGTGAGTACAGGTCTCCAGCGCTCATTTAGGAATGCGTTTTGAAAGATACGTATTCCTATCCCAGGGTTACTTCCATCTTAAAGCCCTGGAGTAAAAAAATGGGTTGGCAACACGCAAGTGATACCTCTGGTAATGCAAGCGTCTATAGGCTACGGATACTGCTTAACATCAGGTGGGCCGTATGCTTGTTTGCCACCCAAGTAGTATAAAAAAAAAAAAAAAGTATAATAAAAACTATAGAAATTATGGTCATCGTAAAAACGAATAAAGAAATGTAACGTTGGTGTACCGCCGCACGCGTCCGAAAGGGGTTTATCTGCAGGACCCTTGAATGCTTTCCAGCACAAAACGTTCATATTTTTAACACCTCTTCGTTTTGTTTAACGGTCTAAATGTTTAAATCTCTATATTAAGTAGCTACATTTTTTACATGTTGATAAATGCTCATTAGATTTTTTTCTCTGAACGTCTGAACGGTTTGCTTTTGGGTCTCTTGAATATATTATTATACTTACCAATCCAATTTTGGTGAAGACACAAGCAGTAAAGCAACCAGCGTTGCCGCCATCCGGAAAGACTTTAAGTCTCAGAGATGTGAGGTCATCAAAGGTAACAGGGTGGTCCTTGATGCACTCTGAACCAATCTCTACTAGCTTTGCCTGTATTTGAGCTTGCTGTTCTTCAGTGAGTGCCTGCAATTATGGAATTCATTTTTATAGTTTGTGGCGATGTAAGAAGGTGAACCGATGATTGCGGATACCATAAAGATAAGGCCAGGTTATGACCGAAGACAGTAAAATTTTTGAGGAGGCCAATGTCCAGCTGTGGATGTCTTTCAGCTGATATGATGATATCAATGCTCAAATAGGTTATGCCATCCTTATTGTAAATTTATGTTGTTTATTTAATCATTTATCTTGCATGTGCAAGCGCGCTATAACTAAAATAATAACCAAAATTACCTATAAAATTGTTTGAATTGGCGAATTAATTGGTGCATTTAAAGATTTTATGTATTCCTTAATATCTTAATAGTTTAATTTTTTTTAAATTGCTCATGATTGAAGGATAAATTTTAAATAAATAACAAACTTACCAATGCACTATTAAGAACTACAGCAATAATACCAAAATACATTACAGATTTAAACATATTGAATAAATTGAAATTTGAGGAATAGTTAGTAAACAGTTAAGTTGTTTGAAACAATGTAATGTTAAACTAAGTTTTCGGCAGTTTTATACTAACACAAAGTACCTATTGTGGCCAGAATCAATATCCTGTATGACAAACAAACCTTCGATTACTATGAATCGATTAGACGCCTATTAAATAATTACAAAAGAAAGACAAATGCTTGTAATGAGACATCCGTTTAATTTCTATGTCATAAGAAACTACATTGTTTTTTACGAGTTCTAGGATTTTCCAGTTTACAGTGTCCAAGTACAAATGCCTTTTGTTATAAGTTCTTTCTCATCAATCTCTTAGAAAGAGTTTGTTTAAGATCTACTTTACTGTGATTTGTTATTCAGAGTATTATAATAATATTAAATATTTTTAATATTTTGTTATGCAATCAGCTCAAATATACTTCAATATTAAAGCAATGTGGAAAAAAAACTCCAAGACGTAAACAAGCGGTGGACAAATTCGAACCCTGGAGTAGGAGCTCGGATAGCACAGTGCGTAGTGCGCTGGACCGGAACCCGAGAGGCGCAGGTTCAAGTCCTGCTCCGGGCTCGTCTTTATTCCACATTGCTTTAATATTTAAGTATATTTAAGCTGATTGCATAGCAAAAATGCTAAAAATATTTAATAATATTGAGTGGTTTCATTCTTTAATAACATTCTTTCCTCACAATTGGAAGATGTTGTACGTGTTTCATTCAAACGTTAGCCGTTACAGGTCTATAGACCTGTAAAGGCTAACTTTTGAATTAAACTAACGTCACTCCAAGGCGCAAACAAGCGGTTGCCAAATTATAATAATATGATGTCAACCCACATGCCGCCTTCTGATCTCAATTAGGCAGTTTTTACCATAGTAAATATACTCACTTATATTTTTTAGTAATAAATAAAAATTAAAGTAACGGTTTGGATCACAGAAATAGAATCTATTTCTGTGGTTTGGAATATCAAAATAACAAATATTCACTAAATGCTTTAAACTTTTTTTTAAATACATGTCGTGTAGGTAAACAATACGGCACTTATTTAAAAAAAAAGTTTTTTGTACGATTTCACTTTACTGGCAGTTATTATGAGGAGAATCTGAGGTTTTAAAAAAATTGGGTTCCACGCAAAAAAAATCGGGCTCTGGTAATTCTGGATAATTCGCTTACTCAAACTCAAATATAAAATTTATTTATTATTTATGTCAAATTGGTTTTGATTAATTCAATGGCTAATTTGCTGACAGGTAAAGTTATAGGAAGAACTAGCATGATACTCAGGTTAGTTATCAATATTATAATAACTAGCTGTTGCCCGCAGCTCCGCCCGCGCGGGTGTCGGTTATCACTGCAAAAAACCTATGTGTTATTCAAGACCATAATCTATCTGTTTGCCAAATTTCATCCAGATCCGTTCAGTAGTTTTTACGTGAAACAGTAACAAACATCCATCCATCCATTCTCACAAACTTTTACATTTATAATATTATTAAGGATTAGTTTGCACCGGTAGAGGTATACCTACATTTCTTAAGTCACAGACGTCAGATATTCTATAATGACATAGTTGAAGTTAATAAACCATAACAACATAATAATAATGTACAATGTTATGTATGATAGAGACATACATACTTACAATAACATTACCATTAGTTGCCGAGGGATCGTTATTCATTAATTGAATAAATTTATACCGGAAAATCAAGTTATTTCCATAGATTGTTACAAAGGCTTTAGTAATCTCCATTACTGTTGATGGCTAATGATTCAAACAATGTAATATTTTTTTTTATAGATAGGTACTGTATAGTGTCAGTATGTATTGACGTATATACCTACTATACTAATGACACGTCCCGGCTTCGGATATATGGGCTATTATTTCGTTTTCGTAAGGATCCCTAATGCTTTAACACCGAGTTACGATTATATATTTTCACGACTATATTACGATTTTATATTTATAGCTAAGGCCTATGTTACCACAGAATACTTAATAGTACAGATGTTACCAGCTGAAGAAGATCGGTTGAGTGGTTTTTAAGTTATTTAATTAAACACAAACAGTCAAATCTTTTCTCTTATTATTGTGGGATGAATTTTATTTTTTTAGGCTCTACGATCTAAAACTCAGTTTTTTAAAAAGCTTGTAGTAAAATCCTACCCGCAGATCAATAGATATCCGAGGTTAAGCAAGCATGTTACGGTCAGTTTAAAGATATCCTGCGCATGATCTCTCTCCGATTGTATTGGATCTTAGACTCATCGGACTATGCCGCAATTATATAGATTTTATAACTATCTTTATCTAATTATTTTTTGTAAGTTATATTGCAGTATGCAATGATGCAGCTAAAAACAGCGTACCTACTCAGTGCAGCAAAAAGCTTAGTGATAATAAAAAAAGGAAATTAAAAACAGTAATATGTTGTACATTGCTGAAAGTTAAACAACATACATATGCAGTGACCCTAATTTCCCATAATCTTTATTTACTTAAAAATATTATCGAATGAACAAATTCATTTTAATAGGCTTTTTAAGAGAGGTAGGGCACTATACTAGCAAGCAAGCCCGACTGGGGAAGGACCTCCACCTTACAGAAGACCACAGCCAAGTGACTACACACAGCGGTGTAGTTGTGTTCCTGTGTGTGAGTACAGGTCTCCAGCGCTCATTTAAGAATGCGTTTTGAAAGAAACGTATTCCTATCCCAGGGTTACTTCCATCTTAAAGCCCTGGTGTAAAACAATGGGTTGGCAACACGCAAGTGATACCTCTGGTAATACAAGCGTCTATAGGCTACGGATACTGCTTAACATCAGGCGGGCCGTATGCTTGTTTGCCACCCAAGTAGTATAAAAAAAAAAAATAGGTACCTACTAAATATGCATACAAAATACTTCATGTTTTTGAAGTAAATACTATTTATTCACTCACTTAGTTATGCGTTTTAGAAACTTTTTTCTAACCTACACTATCTCTGAACCATTTCTTTTGGTCAATAATATGCGCGTCAATCAGCCTATCGCAGTCCACTGCTGGACATAGGCCTCTCCTAACACGCGCCACAGCACACGGTCCTCCGCCTTCCGCATCCAGTCCGTCCCAGCGACCTTTTTTAGGTCGTCGGTCCACCTAGCTGGGGGCCGCCCTACCTTACGCTTACCGAGTCGCGGTCTCCACTCTAGGACACGTCTGCTCCATCGGCCGTCGGTCCTTCTATAGATGTGACCAGCCCATTGCCACTTCAGCTTGCTAAGTCTGCGAGCTATGTCGGTAACTTTGGTTCTTTGTCGGATTACCTCGTTGCGAATTTTATCCTTCAAAGAGACGCCAAGCATAGCTCGCTCCATAGCCCGCTGTGCGACTTTTAATTTGTGGACTAGTCCCACTGTGAGTGTCCACGTCTCGGCACCGTACGTCATAACGGGTAGGACGCATTGGTTGAAAACTTTCGTCTTGAAAACTTTTGAAAACGCTTGTAATATCTGCGTCATGAGTAGTCATGACGCGCATCAATTGATTGATTGATTGATGCGCGTCATGACTACTCATGACGCAGATATTACAAGCGGACATAAGCAACGGTAACTGCTTACCATCAAGCTGACCGCATGCTTATTTGCCACCTAAGTATATAATAAAAGAAAAACGTGTCTGACGGTTTCTGACCAAACTCTTTGATCGTCGCTAACCGACAAAGGCTCGGTAAGCATATTTTCATTTGTCGGCTATACTTGACTGTGGCATTTAAAAAATTAAAATATGCTCTAGACATAACAATAGTCGGACAGTTTTGGGCACCTTTCCTCAGAACTGTGATCTCAATCAGATATTTTATTTATAGGTTAATACCTTTAAATATAATATCTGATTGTTTGTTAGGTTAGGTTAGGTTAGGTTAGGTTAGGTTAGGTTGAGACCAAGATCTCCGGCCACCATGAGTGACGGCCTGCGGGCGACGACCTTGGGCAGTTGTCACCAGCAGGCCCGAGAGGAAGGCGCGCAGGTGTTCCGTGCGCGCCTTTCGTGAGGGAGGGCTAGTAAGCCCTCCAAATCAGACGGGGCTCGCCAGGGTCGGCGAGCCGTGACCTGCCGGGGATGCGGAAGAATGCGCGAGCGTCCTCGTGTCCCCGGCGATAGGTCGTCTGAAGGAACACCGTGGCTTTTTAGTCGGTATGCCGGTCTCCTTGCCTGTGAGACCGGTGAGTCCGACATAACCACTCACCGACGCCCAGGTGGGTGGTATGCGTAACGCATTTTTACCACGTAAAAAAAAAAAAAAAGGTTAGGTTAGGTTACTTTGGATCTGATTCTGGTGGATTGCTTATTCTTGTAATTTTGGTTTTAGTGCTAAACAATTGGTGTTGTAGACGCTCGAATAGCTGCGTCCAGGAGGGGGTGGGAAGGGGGGGGGCGAGACAGCCCCTTATTTTATTTTTTTGTGTTGTGGAGACTAGATCGTCATCCACGTAGTAGATGACGGATAGGGGTAAAGTGCCCCGGAGAGGTGCCCCTAGGGGCTGTAAAAGTGTAACGGCAGACTCCTCACTGCCCGCCTCGCAAATTTCATCGCCTGGTGGAAGCCGTAGGAGTTCCGTTAGTCTTGGATTGGAGTCGGGGTCGGAGGACTACGATCTAGTGGAACCCCGGCCGGATGTCGAGAGTCCTGCGTATGACTCGAGTGGTCGACTCTCGGCATCCCGTAAGCGGGCCATCAGTCGCCCGCAGGAGGGGCAGGATCCGGCGGACCACGGCCCCTAAAGTGCCTGCCACAATGCGGCAGAGGCCCTTGACGCCGACACCAGGACGGGCCGAGGCAACAAAATCGCCATTTACCAGGCGGGACTTGATCGCCCGCACACGTATGGAGAGGGAATGTGCTGCGGAAGATACCGTGGCGCGGCTCCTAGATGTGGTCCGTGCGTCGGATCATCGCTCAGCGGCGGACTTAGTCCGGTCCGCTGGAGACTCGGTGGCTACCATCATGACGGTGGCCACCAAGAGTACCCACCTGAAGGGCACTTTTGTAAGTGCCCTGAAAACAGCGGCCTCTCATCTAAGAGAGGCAGTGGAAACCCTCGCGGAACACTCCACCACCGAGGAGACAAGAAGGTTGCAGGCGGCCAACGACCGCCTGAGGGAGGAAGTGGCCGAGCTTCGTGTCGAGCTCGGTCAATTAAGGGCTGCTTTGCAGCAGCCGCCGCCGTCAACAACGGTGAGGGCAGTAGTGGAGCAGGGCTCCTTACTAACCGACGCTCAGCTGCGTCAAGTCATGGTTTCCGTCGGACCTATGCTTGAGGCACGTTTGGAGGGTCTGAAGGCGAGATTGCCTCCAGAGCCGCGCCTCCGTCCACCCCTTGCCGCGGACAGGCGTCTGTCCGCTGCCGGGGATTCGTTACCGAGGTTGGGTGGTCGCACATTTGCGACAGTAGCGGCGGCTTCCCTAGAAGAGGGTTGGCAGACGGTTGGGGAGAGGGAAGAGGTGCGGCGCCAGAAGAAGCGCGGGAAGAAGATCGCTGCCCAGATGGTAGCTGCTGCCAATGAGGCAGCTAAGAAAAAGAAGAAGCCTGGGAGGCTCCTGCCGCCCAAGTCAGCCGCCGTGGTCATCACGGTGGTGCCAGAGGCAATGGAACGCGGCCTGACGTACGCAGCCGTTTTTAAGAGGGCGCGTGAGGGCGTCAGTGTGGCGGACTTAGGCCCCACTGGTGCTAGGACGCGCCTTGCCCGAACCGGGGCTCGAATACTCGAGTTCCCCGGTGCAGAGTATACAGAGGTAACAAGACGGCCGACGTCGTAGCCCAGAGGCTGCGAAGTCTGTTTGCGGAGGAGGATGGCGTCAAGGTCGCCAGGCCCGTCAAGTGTGCAGAGATGCGCATCTCGGGCTTGGACGATTCGGTAACGCCTGGCGAGGTACGGGAGGCGATCGGAGTCGCTACTGATTGCTCCTTAGACAACGTCAGGGTTGGCGCCATCCGCCCTGGACCGGCAGGAGTCGGAGCTGTGTGGGCGCAATGTCCAGTTGCTGCGGCCAACAAATTGGCCGCTGCTGGGAGGCTTCTCGTTGGCTGGAGTTCCGCCAGAGTATCACTACTGGCGGCTCGTCCTGCGAGGTGCCATAAGTGCATGGCAGCGGGGCACGTACGTGTCGCCTGCACTAGCAGCTTCGACTGCAGCGAGCTATGCTTTCGCTGCGGCCGGCCGGGTCACAGAGTAGCGGACTGTTCCTCCGCTCCCCACTGCCCCGCGTGTGCAGCGGGCAATCTGCCTGCTAACCATTTGATGGGGCGAGAAGGGTGCAGACCCCCCCAGGCTTCAAAACCGAGAGGCGGCCTTTCGACCCAAGCTGCCCTCGGTGAACCTCGACCGTCGACGTCGCGGATGGAGGAGGACACAACACCACTGGCCCAATAATGGACGGTGACTGCACGCTCCTCCTCCAAGCCAATCTCAACCACTCCGCCAGGGCGCAGGACCTTTTCCTGCAGTCCTTGGTGGAGTGGTCGATAGGTGTGGCCGTAGCCTCGGAGCCATACTACGTTGCCTCTCGCCCGAATTGGGTGGGCGACGTGGACGGCTCCGTAGCAATCGTCGGCTCCACGGCGCCTCGTTCCCCGTCCTTGTCGCTCAGAGACAAGGGCTCGGGATACGTTGCTGCCGACTGGGGGGAAATACTACTCTTCGGAGTATACTTCTCCCCCAACCGGAGTCTGGCGGATTTCGAGGTCTTCCTTACATCTTTGGAGACCTCGATGCGGCGATTGGCATCAGGACGCGTTCTTGTCATGGGGGACTTCAACGCGAAGTCTCGGGCTTGGGGTTCCCCTAGAACGGACGCCCGCGGCAAAGCGGTTGAGGACTGGGCTAATGCGGTGGGCCTCTGTCTCCTTAACAGAGGTGCCACCAATACGTGCGTTCGGCAGCGGGGAGGGTCGATAGTGGACCTTTCGTTCGCTACCCCCGCTGTCGCCGCGCGAGTAAGGAGCTGGAGCGTCCTGGAAGAGGTCGAGACTCTCTCGGATCACTTATATATCCGAGTAGAGCTCTCTCGGAATCCCCAGGTCCCCAGCAGGGGTCATGCAGCAGGCAGAGCTCCCCAATTTCCGCGGTGGGCTGTGGGTAGGCTAGATAGGGATCTACTGGTGGAGGCAGCCATTGTCCACTCATGGCTGTCCACACCACCTCCCCTGGAGGGGGTTGATGCCGAGGCTGGCCGCATTCGGGATGCGTTTACGCAAATCTGTGATGCTGCCATGCCTCGGGTGCGACGGCGGCCTCCAAAGAGGGAGGTCTACTGGTGGTCCCAAGATCTAGCAGACCTTCGTGTGGCCTGTGTTCGTGCCCGAAGGTCCTATACTCGCAGCCGGCGGCGCAACCGCGACGACAACAGGGAGGGCCAGCTATACGAGGCCTACCGCACTGCGGTGGAAGCCTTCAAGCTGGCCATCTGCCGTGCCAAGGAGCGCTCCAGAAGAGAGATGCTGGAGGGACTTGATCGTGACCCCTGGGGTCGCCCTTATCGCGCAGTGCTGAATAGGCTCCGCGGTCAGGGTCCTCCTCTCACCGAGTCCCTTCAGCCCAGCTTCCTCACAGAAGTGATTGAGGGTCTGTTCCCACCACAGGCGGAGCACACGCCCCCGGCGATGTTCCCTGCAAGGGCTGTAGTCCGGGAGGTTGAAGAGGTGCCGCCTGTCACGGAGGCGGAATTAGGGGTGGCCGTTCTCAGAGTTCGCTCCAAGAACACCGCCCCCGGGCCGGACGGAATTCCTGCCCGAGTACTGGCCCTGATCCTCGATCACATGGGGGACCGCCTCAGGGGCCTATTCAATGCTTGCATGGCGTCTGGAAGGTTCCCTGAGACCTGGAAAGTGGGGAAGCTGGTGCTCCTACCGAAACCGGGGAGGGCCCCGGAATCGGTCGCGGCCTATAGGCCAATCGTGTTGCTGGACGAGGTGGGGAAGTTGTTAGAGAGGATTCTCACTACCCGCATCGTCCGGCACCTAAACGAGGTCGGTCCCGACCTGTCGGACGCCCAGTATGGCTTTCGTGCTGGGCGTTCAACGGTCGACGCCATTATGGCGCTTAGGGCCGCGACCGAAGAAGCCGTACTCAACGGCGAGGTGCTGTTGGCGGTGTCCTTGGACATCGCCAACGCCTTTAACAGTCTGCCATTCGGCAGCATCAGGGAGGCGCTCCGGTTCCATGGAGTGCCCGAATATCTGAGGCTGCTAGTGGCAGACTACCTAGAGAGGAGGTGTGTCCTGTACGAGGACCGAGAAGGCGGCGTCGGGCGCAGGGCCATTTCGGGTGGTGTTCCGCAGGGGTCCGTCCTTGGCCCTCTCCTGTGGAACATCGGCTACGATTGGGTCCTGCGCGGTGTTCTTCCCCCCGGGTTGGGCGTATTCTGTTACGCAGATGACACGTTAGTCACAGCCCGGGGTCACAAGTTTGAGGATGCGGCGCGCCTGGCCACCACGGGGGTCTCTCAGGTGGTCGGGCGGATCGAGGCGCTGGGGCTTAGGGTGGCCCTTGAAAAGTCGGAGGCCCTTTTATTCCATGGGCCTCGTCGCGGTCCACCTGCTGGCGCTTCGATTTCCGTCGGCTCGAGTCTCGTGCGGGTCCAGGCCCAGATGAAGTATCTGGGCCTGGTATTGGATGGGCGTTGGCTCTTTGACGAGCACTTCCGTCGTCTCTCGCCGAAGCTGGAGGGGGCTGCGTCCGCCTTGGGACGGCTTTTGCCGAACTTGGGTGGGCCTAGCCTCACCTGTCGTCGGTTATACACGGGGGTAGTCCGGTCGATGGCGCTGTACGGCGCACCGGTGTGGGCGGGGTCTCTGACCGCCCAGAGCAGGCAGCTGCTGGCGAGGCCGCAGCGTGCAATGGCAGTCAGAGCCATACGCGGCTACCGCACTGTGTCCACGGACGCAGCTTGCGCATTGGCCGGAACCCCCCCGTGGGACTTGGAGGCGGAGGTGCTCGCCGAAGTGTATCGGCGGGCGGCAGCAGTTCGGGCAGAGCGGCGGTCCCCTCAGCCTGAACACATCCGCGAGTGGCGCGAGACCGCCCGCAGGGCCATCATGGCCCGGTGGTCAGGTCGGCTGGAGGCTCCACGGGCCGGTGTCAGGACCGTGGAGGCGAGGGAACCGAGTCCCGTCTGCCACCACTGCGACTGCGGCGACGACACGGCGCAGCATACGCTTGAGTCGTGTCCGGCTTGGGCGGTGCAGCGTCGGGGCCTCGTCGCAGTCATCGGTGCAGACCTGTCGCTGCCAGCCGTGGCACGGTCTATGGTCGGCAGTGACAGGGAGTGGATGGCGGTCGCATCCTTCTGCGAGGACATCATCTCGCAGAAGGAGGCGGCGGAGGGGATCAGGGAGGAAAGTCTCCTCGCTGATCCCATCCGTCGCCGGCGAACTGGGCGGCGCCGGCGCGCACATGAGCGCCTGATGCCGCCATAGTAAGGTTGTGGGGGGGCTGGGGCAGTAGAGCCTCACCCGCATCCTTCCGCGACGGGACAGCGTCTCCGGTGCGCCCGGACGCTGTCACTGGGTATGGAGACCGCGTAGTGCGGGCAGTCGCTGGGTGGACCACTGATGTCATATCAAGTTCCGGTGGTCCACCCGTGAAGGCGAGTGTAGGTGCACAGGGGGGTTTTAGTCGGTATTCCGGCCGCATACCACCTTTAGGCCGGAGAGTCCGACATAACTGCCTCGCTTCCCCCGGGCGGGGCGGTATGCTTAAAGCATTTCCCCTCTAAAAAAAAAAAAAAAAGGTTAGGTTATGATAATATCTTATGAAATAAAAATTAGTCGGACAGTTAATATTTTTTATTTGTATATTATTATACTAGCTGCCCGCCCCGACTTTGCCAGTGTTACTTAACTACTGCTTACCATCAGGCGGGCCGTATGCTTGTTTGTCACCTTGGTAGTATAAAAAAAAAAAAAAAAACATATATTATTTTGCCCCTTTAGGGATTGCCAAAAATCCTTTCTAATTGGATGTTTACATTATGTATCATGTTTACGTTTTCTAGACTTATTAGTCAGTACAAAAATGCTTTTATATAATTACGATTATGATATATTACTAATGTTAAGGACATGGATTGCATTAATTAATTAATCATACGCGCCTGGTTTAATGTAATTAATCAATACATCAATATTATATGAATGAATAAGAATAAATAAATAATACATTTTTATATTGGAAAGAAAATATTCAGCAAAACTATTTTAAAAATGACTTAATCACAAAGATTTATTAAAATATAGAGCACATACTTATTTAAGAGAGGTAGAGATACAAGCGAGCAAGCTCGACTGGGGAAGGACCTCCACCTTACAGAAGACCACAGCCAAATAACTACACACAGCAGTGTAGTTGTATGATTACAGATCTCCAGCGCTCATTTAGGGATGCGTTTTGAAAAAAACGTATTCCTATCTCAGGAATACTCTCATCTTAAAGCCCTGGTGTAAAAAAATAGGTTGGCAACATGCAAGTTATATATTGCAAGCGTCAGTTCACATCAGTTTTTGTAAAAAGCACAAAGTTCACTAGGTCCGCTGCGGTTTTGGTTAATGTGGAATTTCCGTGTTTTATTTTTGAGTTTTATAATTGCAAAGGATAAAAAGTGCCTAACAATTAATTTACTGTTTTATTATGTTATGGTGATTTGTAATACATTTTAGAGTTCATTGTGATGTACCAAAAATTAGCAATTAATTCACGGCTTTGAAAGTATATATTATATATTTTAACAGCGAAACTCCGCTCGAAATTTAGAACCAATGAATTTTTAGAAAAAGAAATGGCCAGTATCATTTTTTAGAATTTAGAAGTAAAATTCTATCGATTTTGAGTTTTTATTAGATTATAATATGTATATTTTTAATGTTATTTAAATTTAATAAATGGTTTTTTAGGCAATATTCATTATTGTGACAATAATATTTTTCGAAAATAAATTTATACCCAATGCAAGTTTGTATATTATTATTAATATTTTATGTCTATTTGGTTCATGTATTTAGTCTATGTGTAGTCATAATTACATCGTTATGTTATTATCCCCATGTTCCTAATCACCTTTGTATAGGTACACACGGCAACGGAGTTAGCTGTTCAGGGCCGCTATATGAATATTCGTATTTTAAGGAAACCATTGTATATATTTCTGTGGAATTTGGTAACAGTGAATACAATAATTAGACTAAATCTACTAAATAATAATAATAATATTTTCGGGACAACTCACACATCGCTATCTGATCCCAAACTAGGCAGAGCCTGTACTATGGTAACCAGACAACTGATAAACATACTTATATATTTCTAAATACATACATATTATAGATAAATTACACCCAGACACATAACAAACATTTGTGCTCATCAGACAAAGATTTGTCCTGGGTGGGAATCGAACCCACGACCTCCGGCGTAGCAGTCAGAGTCACTAACCACTAGACCAACAGGCCAGTCAATATATTTCGAACAAATTCATACATTACTTTTCCTAAAAACTAATCGTCACACGTACAGCTAACTCCGTTGGCGACCGTACCTATTAAGTAGATATAAGCATATTTTAATATCTTTTATATTCATCATCATCATCATTTTAGCCGAAAGATGTGGAATTTATTACTGGACATAGGCCTTTCCCTAGGATTTTCATAGGTCAGTACTGAACTGACCTTGTCAATCGGCGGTTACCTTCAGTAGGTCATCGGTCTACCTTGTTTAAAACCTAAATCTGGTCCCTCTCTTTTGACTTATCTACCTACATATGTATATTTTTTCTAGAGAACCTAACTATTAATTGATTGACGAGCGATATAGTTTTTGTCGGTTTTTATAGCATTGGCTCGTGTGGTGAGATATAATGTTAATTATCTAACAATGTATTACTCATGAGTTCAATATAAATAGAAGAGATCGGTCTAAGGATACTCAGACTCTAACAGAGCTTTGAAGGTAGCAGTACTAACATAAGTGTACCTAATTAAACTTCCATCAATATGTTCAAGTACATTTGTTTATTTGCGTGTGTAGCTGTAAGCTTACATAGCGTTTATGTAAGTACATTTTTAATTATATTTTTTAGTGTCCCAAAATTCGCCATTGTAGATGTCGGTTATCGATATAAAAATGTCCTTGCCACGTCCTTCCCCAGGATACCATCCTTGCCAAAATTATATTAAGATCTCTTTAGGCTTGAAAAGGTAACAGACAAAGTTACTTTCGCAATTATAATTATGTATTTGTAAGAATTTGAAATTTTCAATTCGCGATCAGAAATTCGACATCAGATATAACTTCATTATTCCGCAAAGAAGTATACAGAGGTATACTTCTTTGCGGAATAATGAATATAACAGACACAAATAATAGATTGCAGGCTTGTCTTCTATGTAAATTAAGTGTGACTGGTGATAGAATTTCGCAAAGTCTGGTATAAATAATTAAGTACAGTTTGCAAAACAAAAATTGTTTTAATATGGCATGAATTGAAAACCTTATTCATGCAACTTTAGATAGACAGTTTTATTAATTTGCGAGGTGGCCATTGGAACTCTTCAGTAAAACAAGATAGCACTGTTTTTTTAAGCTCGTTGAATTTGTCTTGCTGGGTACTATATTTCTAGGTAGTGTTTAGGGTGATGATGAAGTTGTAAAGTGGCCTGAGGAGCTCCTGTTTGAGCTGGTTAGATGTAATAGAATTTGATAACCAAAAATTAAAATAATCAACGATAAACCCTTGTGTTTCATCACTACAGGTCAAGGGCCGCCTTCATTCCTTTCACACCTCTCTGTCTGGAGACGCTAAGGCTAGTCCTAGCGTCTCCAAACAAGTCTTCTGCGTCTTCGTTAATTTTATTTATTATTTTTTAGAAATAAGAAATAATAAATAAAGTGCCCTTGGAGAGGCCTATGTCCACCAGTGGACTGTAATAGGCTGATGATGATGATGATTTCTTAGAATTAAATATCCCTAAATACTCAGTGTAATTAAAAGATACATTAAATATTATTGCAGGCTGTTACCGAAGATGAAAAGGCAGCCTTCCGTAAGGACATCGAACCCATTATATCAGAGTGTTCTCAAGCCCACGGTATCTCCAAGGACGATATCAAGGCGGCAAAAGAAGCTAACAATCCTGATGGCATTCCTCCTTGCTTCCTCGGATGTGTGTTCAAGAAAGCTGGAATCGTATGTAGCATGAATTTCTCTTTATAAACTACTTAGAAGACAAACAAGCGAACCAACACCAAAAGCAACAAAATTTCGTAACAGCAGGTTTCAGTAATGGAATGTACCAGGTAGATAAATGTTTCATAAAAAAACACGTCTCCAAATTAACTGTACTCACATACAGAAACACAACTACCTCTGCTGTGTGTATTTGACTGTGGTTTTTAAAGTTTTTCCTCAGTTTGGTTTGCTCGCTTGGATCACATAAGTAGATACCTACTTGTAAGATGCCCTAAATGCTGATAGCGCTGGGTTTTAATCCGTTCTTACTATTACAAAATATTAAAATATAGTAGGTAATATTTGCTTGATTAACTTATAAAATAGTTATCAAAGAGAAGAAAGGAGTAAAAAGGTTTTTACAGGCTCGGAACCGTGCGAGTAATACTCCATTACATTACAAACATCCTTGGCTACGGTAACTCCTAACCATCTGGCTGGCCGTATGATTATTTGCCACCTTACTAGCAAAAAAAATTGCCTACAGCATAACTCTATTTAGTAACATAATGTTCTCTTCCAGATAAATGCTGATGGCAAATACGATAGTGAAAAGGGTTTGGACAAAGTGAAGAGTTACGTAAAGAATGATGCTGATTTGGCCAAATTTGAAGAGGTTGGAAAGAAATGCACTTCAGGTATGTACTCAATTGAGTCCTGAGGAGAATATTCTCTATAGACACAATACCCTATGGGTGGTTGAAATTTTTTGTTTAAAACGCTTGAAATATCTAGGCCTCAACATATAAGATATGTCTTGTAACTTCAGGATCTTGTAGTGTTCTAGGTAACCCATATGACCACTGGAATCTATTATTACGTACAGAAATACAACTACACAGTAGTGTAGTTGTGTTTCTGTTACTCAGTAGGGTGTAGTTATTGGGTGTGAATTTTGTTAGGTGAAGTCTTTCACTAACGCACTACGCTACTTAAATGTATTTGACATGACATAGTCGATATTTATGAGTGACTGTTGCCACATTATATATAAATTTATGATTTGTATAAAAAAAATACCTTTCTCAAAGAAAAGTCATTCTTCATCAAAGGAGCTATTAATATTCAATAGCCTTTTTTACTCTCGGAACTTCTTCTTATTCGTGTCGCTCTTGACAGAGCGGTCGTGGTCACGATGATTGTTTCATGTGGAAGAGGCTGATGCTCGCCTTACGATGTCTTGCTGTTGTCAATTATTTCTGTAGGTGAACAGTATGGTGCACTCATTAACAGGATTGCCTATAGACGATTTAATAAGACCTGTTCACCGCATGGTGCTCTTCAGCTAATTCTATTTCCGTTTATTTGACCCTGCATAACAAGACGCTCTATGGAGTCGTTGTTTCTCCTTGAGACATAACCAAAAGAACTTGAGGATACGGGACTGTACTTATGATGATAGGAGCTCTTGAATGAAGAGTTCTTGGAGTATGGAAGCGTTCGGCACTATTACATTAATAAAATAATAGCTATAATCGTTTTATAAGAAGATACAGATAGTGACTTTTTTTCTTTATTTATTGCAGTGAACGATCAAGCTGTTCCTGACAAAGACGCAGGTTGTGAGAGAGCCAAGTTGCTGTTGACCTGCATCATGGAAAATAAGGCTGAGGTAAGTTTATATGAATAAATTATTGATTTATAGATAAATAAATTGCTATAACATAAATAGGTGCTGATAGCCAGGTGCACTTGCTGTTCGATTAACGATCAGCGGTTTAAGTTACCAAGGGCGCGGTAACTCTATAGATGGGTGATCGCATAGTGGATTTCGTCTAAGCGTTTTTGTGCTTCAGAGGCCGCGTTAAAATTCGGTCCCGACTGGTAACAGTCGTTATATCACGACAGAGACCTAAATAAAGGCGATCTGAACAACGCTGTCACCAGGTTGGCTACTTACCAAACGATAAGAAGTAGATAAGAAACAAGTAGTCTAAAAGGTGAATTTGACTCGACTGGGATTTGTCTATACCGACCGGTACAGGCAAGTGAATGAAAGGACCTGGAATTAAAACGTATATAATGCAATGCAATGCAGTTCCACGATATTTCATCATCATACGCCTATCGTACGCCATTAGCCTCAGTTTCATTTACAATATTTAATTTCAATATCTTTTCAGATCCCCCTGTAAACGGTACAACAAGCCATACCGAAGAATGAGGAAATATTTTTGTTTTAGTTCAAATAAATATTTTTGTATTAAACTATTTGTTTTTTTGGTGAAACATATATGTATTTTAAGCGTTAACCCCACCAATTTGCTTAATTTTATTTTTTTAAGTTAAGGCATTTTTAAATTAATGCACAGATTTTCTGTGTTATAATGCATAGATTTGTCATCAAGCATTAGAAATCAAAAAACTTAAGTCCTTCTCAAGTTATATTCATGCGCGGTTTTAAACTGTAAATTTATTATGATTTCCTTCTCTAAACTTCTGGTTCTATCAGAGGTAAGCGGTTCGTTCTCGCTGGAACAAGCTCTTTCATTCGAGCGTTTGCCCCTTTTAAAATGCGGAGCAGCATAGCTTGCTCGTAAGATTGATTAAAAAAAACATGCTAGGCAGTATTTGGGGACTGCCGAAAGACGTGAAAACAAGTAACTTGTGATTCATATCGTCGAACTATTCGATTATTATTTTTGAATATGGAAAGGTGACGTTGACACAAGTTCCATGATTTTTACCCAAAAAGTTAGAATATGGAAAACGTTCGGTGACGAAGACGCGAGTTCCATAATTATTGTTCACCCAAAAAGTGCTTAACGTGTCTAAAATTGTTCACTTCATAAATGCATTTTTACTGATTAGCAACATGTAGTGAATAATTTACTATTGAAATAAAAGGTTGAGGAACTATGACTGACCTTGAGTAAGCCGTTATTTTTGTTTACCCGTTTGATTGATGCCCGTTTTGACAGCATTAATTCGAGCAAGATATAATGAGCCATGTAGCGGAAGCATACAAGCGAGTAAACCAGACTGGGAAAGGACCTCCACCTTATAGAAAAAGAAAGCCAAATAACTACACACAGCGGTGTAGTTGTGTTCCTATATGTGAGCACATGTGTCCAGCGCTCATTTAGGGATGCTTTTAAATAATCGATTTCCTATCCCAGGGATATTATATCTAAAAGCCCTGGATTAAAAAGAAATGTGTCAGCAACACTTTGGTTTTGCAAACGTTCTTAGGGTAACGGTAACTGCTTAACATCAGGCAGGCCGTATGTTTGTTTCCCACATGACCACCATCAGGCGGGCCTTATACAGGTTTGCCATCTAAGTTGTATAAAAAAGCCTCATTAAATATATTACCTTTAACAAGGACAAATCATGCTCCATCAAAGGAGCTATTAACAATTAATATCTAGTACTCACGGAACTATTACATTAATTATATCGCTTTAAGTGGAGTAGTTACAGATACAATTATTTTTTTACTTATTGCTGTGAATCATTAAGCTGTTG
This sequence comes from Trisateles emortualis, assembly GCA_947095525.1. Taxonomy (NCBI): domain Eukaryota; kingdom Metazoa; phylum Arthropoda; class Insecta; order Lepidoptera; family Erebidae; genus Trisateles; species Trisateles emortualis. The sequence goes on along the minus strand of OX352743.1, from coordinate 7,442,134 downwards.
CTGATGGAGAAGGTTGTGACAGATCCAAGTTTCTGTTAGCCTGTGTCATTAAAAATAAGGCTGAGGTGATTTTATTATTATAAGAGAGGTAGGGCACCATACTAGCGAGCAAGCCCGACTGGGGAAGGACCTCCACCTTACAGAAGACCACAGCCAAATGACTACACACAGCGGTGTAGTTGTGTTCCTGTGTGTGAGTACAGGTCTCCAGCGCTCATTTAGGAATACGTTTTGAAAGATACGTATTCCTATTCCAGGGTTACTTCCATCTTAAAGCCCTGGTGTAAAAAAATGGGTTGGCAACACGCAAGTGATACCTCTGGTAATGCAAGCGTCTATAGGCTGCGAATACTGCTTAACATCAGGTGGGCCGTATGCTTGTTTGCCACCCAAGTAGTATAAAAAAAAAATGTATTTATTTAATCATCATCTCAGCTGAAAGATATTCTTACTATTTAAATTAATTGCTATTACATAAAGGCACGAAGACTATAATGACCAGCAAAGATCTTGAACAATAGTCGGTGAAGTGTACTTCGAGCTTGTCTTATACTTGGTTCAATTGTAAGGTGCATAGTTCGATAGAGTTAACCAATGACGTGAATGCTTCTTCAATTGGTTCACTGTCGCGCCCCACATCCCGCGGCCTGCACATACCGTCAAAGAGACCTAAAAGGCTTGGAGCTTTTGAAAAAGACAACTCCCGCACTAGAGAACAAGCTCTGTGTTGCGGGGGACTTTACAAACATACAATTAACGGACACAAATTACAACCAGACTCAGAACAATTCTTTGTGGGTCACACAAAGTTTTGTCCTGTGTGGGAATCGAACCCACAACCACCACAGCAGGCGTTGGCCCTGGACCACTGAGGCAGTCAGGCTTTCTGCGTAATTGTTCAAGATCTATGCCCGGCATTATACAATTCAATTTATTCAATAACAATTTGTACATTATCAACTAGCAGTGGCAAGTGGACAAAGAGATGGACTTGACTTAACTAGGATTTGTCTGTTTCAACCGGTAGAGACGAGCGTTTTCCCAGCTCTGTTAGGTCTTATTTTGAAGGACAGGTCTATCGTAAATCAGACATAGTGCAAAATTCTGGTTGCAACTAAATAGTTCTCGACAGAAGAGCTAAAAACCCTGCTATCCCTAATTGGAATCCTACTACTATTATAAATGTGAAAGTTTGTGAGGATAGATGGATGTTTATTACTATTTCACGTAAAAGTGACTGACCGAATCTGGATGAAATTTGGCATAGAGATAGAATATAGTCTACAATAGCGAATTTTTTATCGCTATAACCGACATCCACGCGAGCAGAGCCGCGGGCAACAGCTTGTACATTATTAATTTATATTATTTATAACGCCTGGCACGCTTACGATCACAAATGTTGCAAAGTAATATTTTGCAGCATTCGTGGCCGCAGGATGCACGTTAGGAAAGAAAAGACAATACATTTACAGCCTTCACTAATTACGCAAAGCCTGTACAACTAGGTATCTATATTTGGAACTTAGTACATCTATTATCATCAGCCTTACGTAGCTGCGTAGTCCACTGCTGCACATAAGCCTCTCCAAGTGCACACAAGGAAATTACAGATATTAAAGATAATACAGAACATAGCATCTAATCGTACTCTATATACTCTATATGCAAAGATTTTGTCCTGGGTGGGCATCGAACCTTCGACCTCCGCTTTAGCAGTCACTAACTTTTAGGTCAACAACTCATCATAAGTTGCTAAAAAAAAATAAACACACTGTTTCTTAAAAGATGATAATATTTTAGCTTTGGAATTTATATATATTTAATAATTGGTGGTAATTATTTATTTTCTAGCTTTTAGATATTATATTTAGATCTATAAAAAATATCGTCAAGTTGTAAATAACTTTTACATCAATAAAGAAGAATGAGCGGAAATAACAGGGTAGGATATGTCACCGGGATCTGACCCTTTCTTCCTGGTGCAAGCTACCGTACCGCAATGCCCTAGATTGGTTTGTAGAATAGTGTGATGACTGTACCTAGGACCTACCTAAATATTTTCCCTCCGGTCATTTTTAGCTTTTAGTACATCATCTACATCATATTTATCTTTCTTTTCAATAAAACCGTTCAACTTTTTTTTGACTAATCTATTTTATTATTATGATTTTAGTTTTTATTATTGTGTTAAGTTTGTCATCACAAAGGTATGTACCAAATATCAAAATTAATTTGTCCGATTTTTTTTTAAATTTTGCACAGAACAAAATATATCAAACAGGCACGTTTCTCTTAGATGCATTGAAGACCTAACGCACAGGAACACAACCACCCCGTGTAGTTATTTGGCAGTGGTCTTCGTAAAGCAGAAGTCTCTCGTTCTTTTCAAATTACTTATGCCTTGTAGTCAAGGTTTACGCGTTAAGCAGCTTTTGATAACTCTGAATGATTACTCAAAGTGCATAATAATTGACTGCTGTTTACAGAAATCCTAACATTAACTTGTGAATTTGCAACCTTCCAAAAGTACAATGTCGCAATCGACATTTAGAGGTTAAACTCGAAAAACAATGCTAATGACGTCCATGACAGGCGCCAACTAAGTATAGACGATTCCAATTCATTTTACTCAAAGTGTAAACCTGTTTGGTGTAAATTCTTATAGAAAAATCACTACATGTAATAAGAATGTATCGCATTCACGCGTACTTGGCAGCTTTTAATGAAATATACATATTTGATATTCATATTTAATTAACCTGAACATCACTAACTTATCGATGGTCTAGTTAAAACCTGTTTTTTTTTTTTATACTACCAAGGTGACAAACAAGCATACGGCCCGCCTGATGGTAAGCAGTTACCGTAGCCTATGGACGTTTGCAACACCAGGGGTGTCACTCACGCGTTGCCGACCCTTTAAAACCTTATAACTCCTTTCTTGAAGAACCCCATGCTATAGTCTCTTGGGAAAACCTCGGCAGGGAGCTCATTCCACAGCCTAATCGTACGTGGTAAGAAATTCCTCTGGAATCTTACAGTACAGCAAGTTTGAGGTGCAAGGATGTGAGGATGAACTCCCTGTCGGTGGCGAGAGGTGCGTTGATAAAATGTGGCCGTGGGCATCATCTCGAACAATTCCTCAGAACACAGCCCATTGTACAGGCGGTAGAACACACACAAGGAGGCGAAGTCTCTCCTTAGACTTAGTGGATCAATACCGCCTGTGAGCTTGGGATCGTTTGTTTATCTTTTTATTAAAATGAACTGGAACAGACTATAGGTACCTATTACGTTTCAATACTAAGAAGTCTGTAAAAGCCATGACGTTTTTATTATCGATTTTTATAATGGTGATCTATGTATCCGGAAGCCGTACCCTGACGTTCTTATAGCAACTTATAATATGTTCCATCTTAATGTTGCGGTCCAAATTTCAGCTTTCTAGAATTCAGTTTTGACTGCGCGTTGATAATATAATCAGTCAGAACAAACGTCTTTATAATATGATAATTACAAAGAAGTAAATGATGTAAGAGAATGATTTACTGCTAAAAAGAAATATGTAGGACTAATAAAGTATGTAAATGGTTAGTTGTTTTTGACAACATCAGAAATTGCTAACAATGTTTGACGAGTAATGCTAAATTTGTACTAGTCTTTGTAATTATTCTTATAATTAATGACTGTGTGAACTAGCGTTGGTATAAAAATAATTAACATATAATGATATACGTCGGAAATTGTTTTTATTTGTTGAAAGAAGTATGTCTGGATCGAAGCAATTAGCGTACCATAGTCTCTAAGACGCGTCTAATTATATGTATACTAGTTGTTGCCCGCGGCTCCGCCCACGTAGATGCCGACAAAAAGTAGCCTATTTGCTATTCTAGACTATAATCTATCTCTGTGCCAAATTTCATCCAGATCCGTTCAGTAGTTTTTGCGTGAAAGAGTAACAAACATCCATACATCGCGAAAGTTTGTAAGAATTGATCTTACAAACTTTCGCGTTCTTCTTCTTATCGTTTGATTAGTGGTCCACCTGGTGACAGAGTTATTTAGATCGCCCATATTTAGGCTTCTGTCGTGAACGACTGTAAACAGCCGGGACCGACTTCTCCGAAGCACGGAGACGCTCAGATTAAATATCACTATGCGGTCACCCATCTATAGGGTTACCGCGCCCTTGGTTGCTTAACCCGCTGATCGTTTAACGAACAGCGAGTGCACTTTCGCGTATATAATAATATTAGTAAGGATATAAACTTATTTTAAGTAGACAGTAGTGGTTTTCTATGTTTATATATTCCCATAATGTTAAATATTAAAAGTGTATACCACCATAGACTAGGTTTAATGAAATTATTAAAATAGACTTAATAATGCGAACGCGAATTAGAACGATTTTAAAGTGTACAGACATTGCGAAATTCCTTTATTAAAGAAAGAAAGAAAGCATTTATTCGAACATACACAGGATAACAGATGGTAGACATAAGATGGACACATAATAGCAACACAAAAAACGCTTAGAACACAATATATATATATATATACATATAGGTAGGTATATCCTGTGTGATGTCAGAAAAGGTCCCAATCTCAGCTCTGTGCTGCGGCATTTTATACTGCAGCGCTGATTTTCTGATCAGGCCTTGGTGATTTTTTTTTACTTGGTGATTCGAGGAAATACGTAAATAATACTAAAATGCAAAAGTACTTTTTTGTTGTCATGATGAAACATTAAGCGGTGTCGTTGTTTTAATATTAATATAATTGGCTGACACCAAACGACTTAACGACAGGATTTTTATATATAAATAGACAATGGAGTTTGTGTAAAACATATTATTTTGGAAGCTCGAAGACAGTGCAATACCAAAGAAGCAAGATGTCCAAGATTACCTGCCTACTCCTGTTCGTGGTGGCTGCGAGCCTCACTAAAGTTTCCGTGAGTAAAGTGGTTACTTCTGAATCCATAAGAACGTGAAAATTGTGTGTGGTTTCTAAATTTACTTTAGTAACTGTGAATTTAGCATTTTCTCTGTCAAGTTTTCTATAGCAGTTTTATCTATCGTATCGTAATAATTGAATGAGAGCTGAATACTTAGCAATAAATGCACTACTTAACTTTTATATTATTATCCTTTCACCAAAGGTGTATAGGCAACGATGTATTAATTATAATTTCGATCGCTAATTAGGTGCAAACAATTGATAGCCAATAACTGTTTTAAATGTTCATGAAAGCCTTTTGCATAGATGACGAAAATTGATAATGTTAGATCAAAATGTTAGTTACCGATCCAAAATTCTAAGTAGAAGTTTTTTTTCTAACTGCTTGGGTGGCAAACAAGTATCCAGCCCGCCTGATGTGAAGCAGCTGCCTGCTTACAATATCAGAGGTCAAATTTTCATGTTGCTGATCCATTTTTTTGCACCAGGGCAAAAAATGGATGCCACTTTAGGATGGAGTGAGGATGGAGACTAGTGTACTCATGCACTGGAACACAACTACACATTTGTGTTTAATTATTTGGCTGTGGTCTTTTGTAAGGTGGAATTCCATTCCCAGTCGGGATTACTCGCTTGTATGGTATCGTATTGTATGTTTTTATTAATAAATATTTTTCTAAATCTATTTTAAAAGGCTATAACTGATGAAGAGAAGACTCTGTACCGTGAATTGATGGCTCCCGTCATAGCCGAGTGTTCATCAGAGCACGGCGTGAGTGAGGGAGATATCAAAGCTGCTAAGGAGGCTAACAACGCTGACAATATCAAGCCCTGCTTCCTTGGATGTGTTATGAAGAAAATTGAAATTGTAAGTTATAATCATAGTCATTATTTGTTTGTGTGATTTTTGGTTGGTACAAATATCTTATAATTATTACATGGTTCTCCAAAACCTGCTGTCTGGCGTACACAAATTTTTACTTATATTACTAACTAGCGGTCCTGAGCCACTTCATTGGGCATAATTTGGGTTAATATATAGCCCATGACACTCACAAATAACGAGGCCCTCTTTTGGTAAAAAAAAATTGGGTTAAGTCGATCCAGAGATTACTCCCTACAACCTCACAAACTTTACCTATTGGTTATATCGTATAGTAAAATAAAATGAAATCCCTGCGATTTTAACTGTGGAACACCTTCGTGAACCAGGGGTATAAGAAGTTAACCGTGGAACACTTACCAGTCATAGGTTTCTATGACTGCCTCGGTGGTCCAGTGGTCGCAGTATGCGCCTGCTGTGCACGAGGTTGTGGGTTCGATTCCCACACAGGATAAAACTTTGTGTGACCCACAAAGAGTTGTTCTGAGTCTGGGTGTAATTTGTGTCCGTTAATTGTATGTTTGTAAAGTCCCCCGCGACACAGAGCTTGTTCTCTAGTACGGGAGTTGTCTTTTTAAATAAGAAATAAGAATAAGTGTAAGTGTTTCACGGTTAGCTTCTTATTTGGTTTTTTACCCGTGATACACACTGGTGTAACACGGGTAAAAAACCGGTTTATCTTATTACTTTTGATGGAAGACGAGCAAGAATATCTGATGATAATTATGCCGTGCTCTCCTATGATCTAACTACCGTTAGCAGTTGGAACCGACTTTCAACATGCCCTTTGAAACACAGTAACGGTCAGAAATGCCACTATACAGTCACTAATTTCTAGGGTAGCCGCATCCTTGATTGCTAGACCGACTTGCGATGAGCACATCCATCCGCAATGAAATTTTAACATTAACTAAAATTAATTTTATTTCTAGTTGAACGACAAAGGTCTTTATGAACCGAGCAAGGGTCTTGGAAAACTGAAGAAGTTTGTAAGCAGTGAAGAAGATTTTGCCAAGTTTGAAGAAATTGCTAACAAATGTGCCAAAGGTAAGATTTGTCATTTTTGGTATCTCTATCGTGTCTGTATAATATATCATTTTCATTACTGAAAAAATAATAAAACTGATTAGTTGCGAGGTCTTAGAATAGTTTAACGTATTTTTAGGATATAAAATATGTCCCATTATTTTTTAATACCGTAGTACTTTAGAGATAGGTTTAGAGTTTTAGGACACCTACTTAGTAAGGTTTATATCCAAGATTTGAGCCAAACACTTAGGATAGTTTTAAATCATATCAATCATCATCAGGGAGTTCATCCTCACATCCTTGCACCTCAAACATGCCGTACCGTAAGATTCCAGAGAAATTTCTTACCACGTACGATTAGGCTGTGGAATAAGCTCCCTGCTGAGGTTTTCCCAAGAGACTATAGCATGAGGTTCTTCAAGAAAGGAGTTATAAGGTTTTTAAAGGGTCGGCAACGCGTGAGTGACGTAATATATTCTTGCGCAGAAAATAAATTACTGTAGAAGTTCTAAAGCATCGTTCTAAAAACAACTATGTATCGTTCTCACCATTCTTAAAGTAAAGGGCAAAACATACGTTTTGACATAGTGTTACGTAAAAAATATTAAAAATATGTCATATATTTATAAAGATATTCTATATTATGCCTATAAACTAGTTTTTTTTTAAATTGGTGATCCTTGAAAATCAAAACTTATTGATCATAATACTTAATAAGATTATTTGGAAACCATGTAGGTCCTACTGTTAGATACGGCCGGCTGATTCTCTAAGAAACAGCGATGGCAAACTGACAGTTGTGATCGCAAAATTGACAGTTGTGATTGCTCAGTGACGGCATAATCTATTGACTTAACGTCAAAAAGGGCTCTTACGGAATACCGATTTTCAATCTGACAGTCAGATTTTGTTCGGTTTTTGCTCTTACGGAATACCCCTGTCTTCTATGTAGAGAGCAAAGGGCATAGATGGAAATTTTAATTGTGAACGCCACATCGACAATAGATTGTATCTGCTTGTACGGCTTTAATCACGCTAATGTATAATATTGCAGTAAACGACGAGACTGTAAGTGACGGAGAAGCTGGTTGTGACAGAGCCAAGCTTGTTTTATCCTGTGCCATGGATCACAAAGCTGACGTAAGAAAAATTATTTATTCCACTAAAACTGAGAGGGATTTAAAGAGAGCTTTAACTTTACGGTCCATGAGGACGATTATTATCACTTACTATCATATATATTTTACAGTAAGCAAATAAGAATACGGCCAGACTGGTGTTAAGCAAAACTACCAATTGTAATATATAGGTCCTAAAATAAAGCTTCCTTATATTATTATTAGAAAAGGAATATTTCCTTTCTTAATAAAAAAGCCTTATTATTATATCGCATCCTTAGTAAAAAACTGGCGTAACTTGAGAAATATCACTAAGCAATTTGGAACCTTAGCTGTTTAGAATAAGATGTAAATTCCAAACAAACATGCTTCAACTTAAATCATTTTTACACTATGGGTGCGATATTATCTATTTGACTAATGAAAACTTATTATTTCCTGCTAAATTAACTAGGTAACTTAATTCAACTACTAACTAGAAACCTTAAATAACTTTGTATTTGAATAGAGTGCTGGTTTTAATAATATTTTACTTTAATTAAATTAATCATATTTATATTTTTGGTTTTCAGCTTCCATTCTAAATGCAACGCAGACAACTGGCTACTCAATTATTTGCATCCGATTATGACCAAATGAGACATCTTGTTTGTTACTTATTACGTTTATAACATATTTTATTTTAAATAAAGCAATTTTCAATACAAGATCTGTTTTTTTATATTTTGTGATATGATATCCTTTGGGTATAAATCGGGATCTAAGAATAAATATATTGCTTCACATTGTAAGAACTAGCAAATTTATATTCCTCAGTTCAAGTCAAGTCTATATTGAAAAACATTGCCATCGTCAATCAATCAATAGAAAACCCAATCAATAATAATGAATCATTTTAATACAGAGATTTTAAACAAGCTAACAATTTCACTAACATTATACACTATTATATAATACTAAATCAAGTTGCATCAACTGCTGATGACAATCGAGAGACATTTGAAGTTCCTTTGAATTATTGAGGTTTAGAGATCGAAGCCGAACTGTAATGAAAATATTAATAAAAATTATTTACTTATTCATCAACACTTACGAGTAGAACGAGAGAATAACTTAAAGAAAATAAATGTGTTAAGTAAAATTAATTTCTCTTGTTGTAGTCAATGTGTATATATTCTCTATGCAAACGATATGCTGGTGTTACAAAAAAATAAAGGTAACAATCAAACCATTGTTATAGTGAGAATTCTAAGCAAAAAGTATAAAAATATGTACGATAAAAAGAATAGGTACCTTAGAAGCATTCTCGGTCATACATTTATACGACAACATAGCTCGATCACAACCTTTGGCACCATCGCTGACCGGTTCGCTATTTACTGAAAAAAAAAACAAAATATTACATACAACAATTAATATCTAAATATTTATAAGGCTCGAAGGACTAAATAATAATAATATCAACCATATGTCCCCCTACTCCGGGCATAGGTTTCTTCTCCACTTTTAAAAGAACAGAAAAGGTTTAGGTCCAGACCCTTCTAGCCTTATGTGGATGAGTGAATCAGACATGAATTAAGAATTTCTTCAAAGACACGGATTTAGTTGCTATGTTTTTCTTCACCGTTAACAAATGGTTAATCATTTGATTAGTACGTTTCACATTTTGGAATTGCGAAAGTATCAGGTGCCATCCGGGATCAAACTCGCACCTCATTAGTACCAGTCGGTTACTTTTCCACTCGGCTACCTACCATACCGATCCCTATTTTATTTTTAATCTCTTACCAAAGGAACAAGAATGAAGATATTCCTCAATATTTTTAATTTCTTCAGGATCCTCAAAGACGGATTTAGCTAGCTCTAATGCTGATTCTTTTTGTAAAAGACCAGCATCGTCCATCTGGAAAAGAAAATATGTAAATTAGATAAGTGCATCGTTGGTTCTGCGGCTTGCAGTACCTTATAGGTTCAATCTAACACCATACTTTATTTTAAAATAAAATAAAGTATGGTGTTTAATAAATTTAACACCATACTTTATTTTATTTTTTTCTCGCACGACCAGTACTAAGTACGATTACCTTATTTTATCAATATAGTTAGTATCGTGTTTTGACTGCATCAGCTTGCATGCTAACATACTTGTATTTTACAAAAGATTGTAACTATCTGGCGATTAAAAAGAGTGGCCTGAGTTTCTTGCTAGTTCTTCTCAAGGCTCCACGTCAGCGAACTAGCCTTAGGAAAATTTTGCTGACATCATCTTTCTGGTTTATTCATAATTTATGACCTTCATAAGTGTTACCTTGTAACCTAAATGAATAAATGAATTTTGAGTTTGAGTTTGAATCCATAACTAGTATAACTACGAATAATAATAACTTCCACTTCTTGATGCCAGAAACCGGCAATGTGCTAAGTTGCGTTTATTTAGAGAGGCCTATGTCTAACAGTAGACTGCGATAGGCTAATGACAATGAACTTCTAGAAAGTATTTATCTTATTGAAGAGTTTTCTTATTAAATACTTACAACACCAATATCTTTCATCATGCAGGCTAAGAAACAAGGAGCGTTGGGTCCTGAAGGTATCTTACGAGTTCTAAGGCTGTTGATATCATCTTCTGATACGAGGTTTGAACCAATACACCTCTTACCAATAGTTTCAAAGTGAGCATGGATTAGAGCTTTCTGTTCTGGAGTCATAGCCTGCGTAAAAATAAAAAAAGATAAATTACAAAAACAGTTAAGAAAAAAAAGTACCCAAACGAAACCCCTTAGGCGAGACGTCTGTCGGCTGAGACGATAAAGTATTTTAGGGCAGGAATTAATTTTATCAGCTTGTTTATTTTTATAATATCGATGAAGTGGAAAAACACCTAAATAGCATTAGCGGTGTCTACAGAATAGATAATAGACAATACATATACCATCTCAATAATTAATTTATTATTTGACTTGAACATACAGAAGGTAATGGGGATACAGAAAGGGAATACAGAAGGTGCGTTTATGTGACGTGTGCGGTTTCATGGAGAGCTTTCGGTAAAGTGTAAATTGCAAAAGAACAAGTGATCGTAGTGGGCTGGTATATTGAAATGAAATTGATATAAAAAAAACCTTTACTTACCAATACAAGATACGGCGTCAAAGCACAAAAACAAAGACAACATAAATACACTGATAACTTAAACATTTTGAAATTTATTACTTGAAACTAGTTACTGTATCAAAATCAAAGACTTCAGTGTAAAATTTTTGGCACACATCGAATTTATATGGTTAGAGTAGAACTGTTATGGGATATTGATGATATGCTAGCTACAATATTATTATTTTTCCAAAACATCAAATTAAGGAAGTCAAATTAGATTTAATAAATAGGTTTCTATGACAATGATTCAGCACTCGTGGTATCGTTAGAATATAAATGTCGACGCATTGTCAAAACATGTGGACACTCATTATTATAAGAACTTCTAGTAATGCCGCACATTTTTCCTTTATCGTTAGAATTTACATTTTCCTGATAAGTCGATTCCGTTATTTTACCTTGAGATTTAAAGTTTACTTATTAATAATGATAAAAAATATATTCAAATTCAAATTCTTTATTGCATTTCATAGGTACAGGTGTCATATTTAGGTACAGAGTACAATAGTCCCGTATGGACCCTGTCGGGCACAACAATATTGCAAAAATATACAATTAAAACTTAAATCTAAAATTAGTGAAACATACTTAATATACCTCTATATAATTTATAAATTATATAAGTACACACTTTGTTTATCTATTTTTCTTTATCTTCTATAAATTCTTGTACTGTGTAATAGCATTTCTTAATTAAGAATTGTTTCAATTGGCTAATAAACTTATTTATATATTTTTTCTTTAATTTTTCCATTTAATTTATTATATTGTTATAGACATTACTAGTGGACTATTTGAATGTATTTTGAGGTTAGATAAGTCACAATCAATGTCTGACTGACTATGGGTATACTATAAGTCTCCGTAGATGCTGCTATATCATATAATGATAGCGTGGTGACGGTCAGTGTATCATAAAATAATTTATTGACATATAAACATGTTTTAAATATTTAAGAATTCCCTAACTCCTGCGCTAGTAATAATTATGTTGCAGGAGTTATCTTAGTGTCTTGAGGTTTGATTGACACATTTATTTATGAATGTAAACTAAAATATTAATAAAATTCTTTTAGGGCTTTAATAATAGAACAATGCCCGTGGGTTAAGCTACAGGATATATAAATAATAACATGTTCAACGTATGAGCCTTGCAATTCAGCGTCGAAATGTGGCCAGAATTTTGGGCACCTTTCTTTAGAACTACAACCTCAATCAGATATTTTATTTTTAAATACAATATCTGATTGTTTGTAAGTAAATGTCTGTTTCTGGTTGTCACATCCACTTATTGTAAAAAAAAAATTTAAACGTAACCATTGACGTGATTATTTGCCAATAGTCCATCATGGGTAACTACAAAAAACATGTTATGAAATACGATAATTGAGAGCATAACGCTTTACTTGTCACTTGTTAAAATATTCAACAAGCCATTATAGATTTTATCACAAAAAATGTATGTGCGAGTTTGCTATAAACGTTTTTAAATTGTTAATATTATAAAATGGCTTACTAACAGTACTTATATGCATTTGTCGCTATTCACTGGTTATTTACAATAGTAGCTTTCGGTATATATAAAGGATAAATTTTATTTATTCATACATTTGCCTTTCGCGTTTACAAGTGATCAAGTTTTTCACTATGTTCAAATTGACGTACAGCATTGTTGTTATTGTCTGTGCGTTTTGTTTCTCTGAGGTGTGTATCAACGGTTACAATTTCAACATGATTTTCATTATTCTTCTCTAAATGGTTTAGTGCAACCACACAAACTGGCTTCTTTGGGTTCTGACTATTTTCCTAAAGTTCTGCCGTGAACGCGTTGTCGAGAGATATATTATTATGTATAAGTGACTTCTGAGACTGACCAGTGGTCCAAAATTCCTCCTTCCTAACCATTATAATTCATGAAATCGAAATTGTCGAAAAACTGTTAACACAAAAGCTCATCAATAGCTTCTAAACAAAAAAACAAGGAAATCTATCAATAAACAGAGATAAACTTTAATAAGTATTCCTTCTATTTTGATAAGCTTTTATGTCTAACCTAGGTCATACTAAACCTAACACAATAGAAAACACATTGTGACTCGGATGTAATACATTATAATACAGTGGCAGTAATCGTGTTCATTTACATTGTTCTTTATACTCATACTAGCTGTACCTAATTATATATTTTTTATAGGCAGTATCCATAGATGAATTGAAGCAAAAATATGTGGAAACGATAATCAGCTGTTCAGAAGAATTTCCAATCGTCGCCGATGACTTGGAGATATTAAAGAGTAAGAAAATGCCTGACAAGGAATCAGTAAAGTGTCTCTTTGCTTGTGTTTATAAGAAGAATGGAATGGTAAGAAATATAAATAATAATATATTGGGATAACTCAGAATCTGATAACAAATCAGGCAGCGCCAGTATTATAGCAACCAGAACGCTGACAAATATATTTCTAAACAGCCAAATAACTATACGCATTGGTGTAGTTGTGTTCCTGTCCGTGAGTTATGTAGATCTTCATTCCTTATACCAGGGATATCTTATCACAATACTGTGGTGTAACAATTTATTGAGTCACAGGCAATGCTGATCCAGGTAATACAAACGTTCTTTTAACTACGCGCGAACTGCTATTCGTAAACAGAATCATATTATTGCGATAGTCCCTAACCTATATGGGCTTTACAATATAAGGTCTACGACCAGAACAAGTAAACAATAAAGACAGCAGTCACTAAAATGCAGAAACAAGCTGTTCTAATCCTAATATTAAAGGAGTGGCTTTTAGGAGACTTATGATTAACATCAGCCTAACGCAGTCGACCGTAGGTCTCTTTCGGTTTCTCGCATTCAGTTAGTATTTTATTTTTATGGTGGCAGACGAGCCAGCGGCCCGCCTTATGTCAAGTAGTAATTGCTGCTCATTGACTTCAGCAATACCAGAGACACAGTTTGGCCTTTTAAACCTCGTTTGAATAAGGACATGTCGTAGCTCTCGGAAAACACTGCAACAGGCATTCCATTTCAGAACGTACGTGGAGAAATCAGCGTGCTGGTCTAAATCGTTTCCAAGTGGTACGGGTGGATGCAGGTTGTTATTGTTACTGCAAATTTAGTAAAATAATTTTCAGTAACGACCTTGCAGTCGGGTACAAAATATTTTGTTTTTAGATTGCAATTCTAAATAATTTCGTTTTATTACGCAAGGTCGCCGATGATAAGTAGGTATAAGCAATTACACGCTCAACGACCACCGTACAAAAGCCTTCTGTTACTCATTACAAGCTAATGCTCTTATTCACCGGAAACTGTATTTTCTATGAATCTGATCATGCTCACCTCTGTTATTATACATAGGAATACGATATTTTTGTGGAATTACCGAATATGGTTTTTGTGTCCAGTTTTTATATCAGATATTATAATTAAGGTTTTATTACGTCTGTTCTCGTATAGTGATGATTAATTAGCATTTTAATTACATTGTAATCAGATTTCTTAATAATTATTATAATAATAGAAAGATAATTAAATTTAGGAACACTTATTACATTTAAAACATCTCATCATTGATGGCATTGAATTGATTCGTCTCGTTGTTCATCTAGTAGGTACTCTTTTGCTCCCCGAGTAGGTATGACTTGTGAATTATTTTTGCCTATAAGTAGGTAGGTACGTCGATAGGCTCGCAATCCGAGTTGACGTAGTTGATATTACTTAATATAGGTTTGCCTTGCATTCACTCGCAACTTGAAGAAACCCTCAGACATAAATATTAGATATTATTCTAGCAAGTTCTCCTATTCCTTTGATGTACGTACGCATTATATAGCCAATTCGATAATTACATAACCCGTAAATCGAATGAGTAACCGAAACGTATCGTGCACTAAAGAATATAATATCTAATTTCAAATGTAATGAGAGTTTCACCTATTTCAGATGAATGACAAAGGTGAACTTTGGATAGAAGGCGTGAATGAAATGTCTCGTAAATACTTCTCAGATGACCCCGCTACAATTAAGAAAAGTGATGATTTTATGGAGGCGTGTAAAAGTGGTAATTATACCATACCTGAATATAAATAACAGAGAAGGGAATTATAGGATACAATGCATTAGAATATATTTTAAATAGTAGGTACTTTCATAGTGGGTAGGTACTAATAGTCTTCTATTTAGCTGTATTTACAGTTTTGACAAATACAAACTTTGGCATTACGACTGCCAGTAAGCGGTCTCGCTCTCTCACTTTGATTCCATGGTTTGGGTCAAGTGCTATTGAGTTTTACTAACGGAATGAAAAATGCTTAGTATTTGACTGGTACCTGATAACTTTTTAAAGATTAACTTCATATACACACTTCAGAGGTACGAAGTACACCAAGACTCGGAACAATCTTATATAATCACATATTTTTTTTATTCAGCGTGTGGCTAAACTAAATAGGATAAATGGCAACCATTTAAGTCATTTTATACTTCTTTACAGTAAATGATGTGAAAGTCAGTGATGGAAACAAAGGCTGTGAACGTGCTGCTTTGATCTTCCAATGCACATTAGAAAAGGCTCCAGATGTAAGTACCAATATTATTCTTACTACAGATATTCATTAATATGACATGAAAGAGAACTGTGCTGTCCCCGATTTTTATGATATACTATGATTTGCTATGGCTCCATGATTCCAAGACACAGCCCTTACAATATCCAAGAGCATTGGGATCCTCGACGTCGACATCTCCAGCGACGTTCAGTTCAGTCATCACTCAGAAGATAAGGCTAAGCTGGCATCTAGAAAGCTAGGTGTGCTCAACAGGGCAAAGTGGTACTTCACCGTGGGCCAAAAACTGCTGCTCTACAAAGCGCAAGTCCGGCTCCACATGGAGTACTGCTGCCACCTTTGGGTTGGATACCAGCTTGAACTCTTAGAATCTATCCAAAGACGCGCTGTAAGGATTGTTGACGATCCTAAGCTCACAGGCGGTATTGATCCACTAAGTCTAAGGAGAGACTTCGCCTCCTTGTGTGTGTTCTACCGCCTGTACAATGGGCTGTGTTCTGAGAAAGTGTTTGAGATGATGCCCACGGCCACTTTTTATCAACGAACCTCTCGCCACCGACAGGGAGTTCATCCTCACATCCTTGCACCTCAAACATGCCGTACCGTAAGATTCCAGAGGAATTTCTTACCACGTACGATAAGGTTGTGGAATGAGCTCCCTGCCGAGGTTTTTCCAAGAGACTATAGCATGGGGTTCTTCAAGAAAGGAGTTATAAGGTTTTTAAAGGGTTGGCAACGCGTGAGTGATACCCCTGGTGTTGCAAACGTCCATAGGCTACGGTTACTGCTTACCATCAGGCGGGCCGTATGCTTGTTTGCCACCTTGGTAGTATAAAAATAAACTAAGCTGCTAAACTAATGCTTAAATAGCAACCAAACATACGGCCTGCCCAATAATGAACAGTAGCTACACTAAAAACCAAAAAAAAGGTAGGGCACCATATAAGGGAGCAAGCCCGACTGCAGAAAAAGTACCACCTTACAGCAGACTACAGCCAAATAACTACACACAGCAGTGCAGTTGTGTTCTTGTACCCATAACCCAATATAAAACCTGGTGTTTAAAAGTTTATGGGCCGTCAATATGCGCGTATTGCAAAAGTCCATAGGCAACCGTAAGTGCTTACCAAGCGAGCTATATATATAAATAATGACTTTATAAACATACAGCAACCAAGTAGGGGATTTGCTAAAAAAGGGCAAAATTAAAGGTACCCAGAATCGACATTTATGCATGAAGAGGTTGATGAATGTAGAGGAGGCGAAGGAAGTACTATATGTTTGGATCGAAGCAATTGGCGTGATGATATGTATGTTATAACTTTTTCTTTGTTGCAGTTTAACCTCGTATAAGAATAAGGCAGAGTACCCTACACATCACAATTTGCAGGCAAAATGGTTTAGGGATATTGATTCACTATCGTCATCTCAGCCTGATGACGTACAGTATTGAACGTTCGGACTATAGCACTATCTACTTTTATGTTTCTAAAATGCCGATCTTGAGCTTCTTACTTCCAGTGCTTTACTTAAATTGAAACCACATAATATATTTATTTTAAATATTATTGTTTATTTTCATATTACAGTTCTGTTTCAGGAAACATTCGTTTTTTTAGTGCCAAATTCAACCTAAATCATAAATTTATATAGATCCTGTCAATTATCTACCTTTCAACCATCAACGGAAACATATTGAGAGATTCTATCAGACCGTCAAACCAAAAAATTGTATTTATATTAAATGAAACTACAATTTCATATATCCATTATGAATTAATGCTATTCTTCATGGGTAATTTCTTTTAATAGGTTTATGGGAGTTTATATGTATTTATACAATGGTATATAAATTTCACAATACATTTACGTTGTTTTACGTAGAGAAGACGGGTTTTGTAAATATGTGGAATTTATTATTCGTATTTTTAGCAATATGTGGTTGTATTTATGTGAGTATTGAATTCAACTCATTTTATTTACCATAAAAACTAACTAGATTTTATTTTGTTTGTTATTAAATGTCTACTATTACTAGGAAAGACATATATTTCCCTTCTTTATTCTTTCTGTGTCACGATAAGATTGAGCATTTTAAAAGTTTTAAAATACAGTCAATTGCTGCACATTTTCGCAGTTTTATTACACGCATACAATATTTTTATATCAGATGAGCGAATGTTTTGTACATTGTTGTGTGGATAACGTTAATAAAGTTACAATAGATTTAATAATAGCACTGAACTTGAATTTTCCTTGAATTTTTTCTTTTAATGTCTATCATTTTCTCACAATAAGTAATAAACATTGTATGTAGGTACTTATACTTACTTATTTTACTGGGTGTCGAGACTAATTAGCTCGGTTTATTATTATTCCACATCAATTAAAAGTTAACAACACCTTTACATTGAAAACGCTTAAATAATGATAAAACATGTTTCCTATAATAAGTCCTCGACATTATTTTGGTAATTACAGTAGGTAATCGTATTTACATAATTATTATTGACACACTAAATATCTATCTACCGTATACTTGAAAACAAAGATCATATAAAGTGTTCTTACTTAAATAAGGCGTTAGGTTACTAAATTTATTGTTCTTTTCCAAGGCTATCACAGAAGAAGAATTGAAGGTTGAATTGACAAAATTGGTGATGAAGTGCAACAAGGATTCAATTATAGACATGACTGAGTTGATGAAGTTACAAACTTACCAAATACCTACCAAGCCTGAGACAAAATGTGTGTTGTCTTGCGCTTATAAAGAAGCTGGCATTGTTAGTAACATTTTTTAAATAATATAGATACAAAAATCACCGTATTAGAACGAAAGCCATCTAACTGACATGATGTGGGTTTGTTAATTTTCGGTCTTATGTCGCTCACATCCTGTCAGTTAGTTGCTTTTCGTTCTATTATATTATCAACATCTGTCTCAAAGATAGTAGATAGATAGGAGTCGTTAAAATAGTGACAAGACTTTGGTTCCCTTTGGGTGTTCTGTTGCTGCCATCTGAGTGGCCGAAAATTTGTTTGAATACCTAGTATCCATAGCAGTATTTTTACCAACGATACAGCAGAGGGGTATTACTGTATAAGATTGAGGAAGAGATTGTAATAAGCGATAAGGCCGTTCATTGTACTTACCTAGGTGATTTATTTTTCTGTATAAACTAAGTATACCTAAATTCTGGACACAATTCCAGTCCCCGTGCTGCTACTCAGAATTTTGTAACAGAAAATCAAATAACACTGCCCGGGCAAAATTTAAATTGATATTTTCAGATGACAAAAGATGGGTTATACGATTTGGATCATGCGTATCATATAGCTGAACAAATGAAGAATGGAGATGAGAAACGATTGGTTAATGCGAAGAAAATGGCTGACATTTGTGTAAAAGGTAAACTACTGATGTAAAAAGTTATAATTTTTTTATCAATTAAACATACAGTATCGTATTTAATAATGCTCGAATAACTAGATACGTTTATTAATAAGATATCTGACAACAATGACAAAATTTACTTTTAAAGCATGCTTGATATATTTTTTTAATGAGTAATTAAAAAAGCAAAAACCTGTCAATAATTGTCTTTCACTTTCAAAATCGGGACGTTGCTGTCTCTTTACCGCAAAATAGACACGTATTACGAAAGTGTCACGTCGTGAAACAGCAGTATTGTCGTGGTTTACAATCATCTACAATGTTTGTAAAATTATAAATTACTTACTATGATTTTTTCAGTAAATGATGTTAAGGTATCTGATGGGACAAAAGGTTGTGAGAGGGCTACGTTGATCTTCAAATGCACAATAGATAATGCACCCAAGGTCAGTATTTGTGCTTCTTTTTTATTTTACCAGATATTCCATTTATTACTAGTATAATGGTCTAAGGCTCTAAATAATATTCATACCTTTAAAGAGTATTGATTTCGTCCGCATTAATGCCGGTATAAGAACCCGAATAGATTCTAGAACCTCGTGATGAGCAGTCGCACTCAACAACCATTAGTCCAAAGGAGCAATCAAAGCCCTCATCAATATCAATCATTTTCTCTCAATAGTAACATGAATCTCTAAAGATAGATTAGTCCGGGCTATTTCGGGGATACTTATGGATACAATAAGCAGTGTTAAATATAAGTACATATTGTTTCTAAAGGATCTAGTATTTATCGATGTGCAATATTTTTTTAACTTATTTTTTATTTTTTCCAGTTTGGGTTCAAGTTATAAACAGTTCTGTTGGATGGTACCTACTTTGGTGATGTGATGCTCCACATTTTAATATTTTTACTTAATATTTTATATTACTTACCTTATATTAATACCTTATAATAATATTTTATATTAGGTACTTAATAAATAAAATACGTATCATTTCAAATTTTGTTATTTTAATTTGCCTGTTTACCTTTTATAATAGTTATTGGTAATATAAAATTTTAAGTTACATGTTTTTTTTTGTAAGCGCCATCTACTAAATAACCTTCTTACTAACTTGTTACTTGTTGGTATAATAGGAGGTTGTTTGGTGCAGCCCAGCAGGCGGCAACAACATTTTAGTTCACTATATTATCACTAGAGGGCAGTAAATTAGGAGTGTGGAAAGGAATTAATTAAAGTACATTAAATCAAATACCTAAGTAGGCAAACGTCTATAATTAAATAAGAATGGCTTTAAGAAAATGTTGTTTTGTAGGTATATTTTATACTACAACACCTACTTACCTTGACATAAGCAATGTCATAATTTAGGTAGGTACACGTGCTAAAAATGAATTCAATAAACTGTAAGTACCGACCAAATTATAATAAAAAAGTACCTAAAATATCATCTGTTTATCCCTACCTCCATTGAAATATTTCATCCAATCAATAAGGCGAACACACAATACGTAAAGAGAGTCCCATGACTCACACATGGGCATTTTAAAGCAAGTTTTTCAACACCCCTTGCTCGAACTCGAACACGTTCCGGCGGCAATGCGTGTGCGCACACATAGAAAGGTTAGCAGGCACAGGCAACTTCATTCAAAACTGTCTCGACTGAACGTCGTGGTCGTTCGAATAACATCGAACTTCACTTGTTTCGTAAGCCAAACACCGTATGATCGGTGCTTCGATGACGTTTGTCAAAACAATTGTCGGTTTATTGTTTTGTCAATATTTCTTTGATTGTTTGTGTACCATGAGTTAACGGTAGTACATGTGCTTCGTATTGTTCTTTTATTAAATCAGTGTCTATATTATCTTCTTGTGTAATTGGTGTCTCTATGTCGATATTATATAGTTTAAACGTGTTTAAACAACAATTTATGCTGTTTTTGTGTTACGTTTGTGCATATTCTGTGTTTATTTGTGAAACAAGACCGTGGCTTATTGGGAGACAATTTATTTGGTATGTACTATCGTGTTTTTATACAAAATAAGTCTTATCTGTCATATGAGGGAACAGCAATGCTATTATAATTACAAAATAATACAAAATACATTTCGACACCTTTATACAAGTAATATTTTACATAATATTATGTAGGTAACTATTTATACATCCTAACGTCCTAAGGTTCGGGAGATTTCGGAGATCTAAGTTTAATTGCTATAGGAATAAATTTGTCATCATAATCTTTGCTGATCTCGTATTGTCCTGGAGACTTTGTGGTTTGGTCTACAAATGATTTTATTACTCCATGTCGTCCTTTTAGTCCTGTAGATCGTTTTACATTATTGTCGTTATTATTAGTGAAAACTCTTCGTGTTAAACTTTCTTTATATGGATTTATAGACTTGGATTGATTTATTTTTAAAACCCTACGTTTTAAATTATCATTGACGGGACTGTCAATCTTTACATTGGCTTCTTTATTTAAAATTATATTTTTTTCTGCGTAATTTTTAATAAAATCTGTTGAGAAGTCTGGTCCAGTAATTTCTTCTGTATCTCTTCTTCTGCGTTTACCAGAAATTACTCCAAGCTGTAGTAGAACAGGATTGCTCACTAGGGCTGCAGCTGCACCCAGTAAGGCAATACCGGCTAAAGGCCAAAGTACAGCCTTGGTTGCTAAAGCCTGTGACAAACAAAAACCAAAGACTACATTAATTAAAGCATAATACTAAAAGGTAGGTACTATACCTATACCTTACTTTACCTACTAGGTACATAATGGCTGCAATATCAAGGGCGTAACTCATGCGTGCAACCCTAAAGTTTATCATCGGAGTTTTATGTTGGATAAACGTGAAAGAAAAACAACTTTAAATACCTACCTAGGAATGAATCCTGGCACTGTATAGTTGTTTCGAATAAGCACCTGGATTCACAAGGGACACAATTACACTACTCTGTTTGACTGTAGTCTACTGTATGATAAGGCCATTCCCAGTTGAACTTGCTTGTCTGTGTGGTGCCCTAAAGATAGATAGAGATAGAGAAGATTAAATCAAAATCCATCGATTGCATACTACTCCCGGCTTTTAATCATTTAATTAAGAGAGGTAGGGCACCATACAAGTGAGCAAGCCGGACGGTGAAGGACCTACACCTTACAGAAGACCATAGCCAAATGATTACACACAGCGGTGTAGTTGTGTTCCTGTGTTTTCTTTCCCAGGGATACTCCATCATAACACATATTTGGTTCGGAACCACGCAAGTAATACTTATTGCAAACATCCATAAGCTAGTAACTACTTACTATCAGGCAGGCTGTATGCTTGTTTGCTAACAAATAGTATAATCTAAATCCAATCAATTAGTTACCGATTGAGTTAGTCATCTTCATTATGACAAATGCACAGTAGGTAACTATCCTATAAGAGAAATGATAAACACACGGCACGTCTACCTTCTAAGAATGCTTACAGCGACATTAGTTATAACGAAATTAAAACGAATTAATAATCAGCAAAGCAATTATATGAGAAATAATAATTTGTAGTACAGTCATTAGAATGCTTCTAGGTTAACAAGAAATTAATGATACTAGGTACGTGGGAATGTTACTATCACCGGCTTGGGAATAAGACCGGTAATTAAGATTTAGACACTAGCCTTCTATTTTATCTAGGTGAAATGTAAACACTACCTTTCTTTGTTTATAAGAGACATAAGGCATACACGTGAGTAATGCCCGATTGTGGAATAACCTCCAGCATACGGAATGGCTGTAGTCTTCTGTATGCTGTAGACTACAGCCATATAGTACACATTGCAGTACAGTTGTGTTCCTGTACGTGAGTAAGGGCTTCCAATGCTAATTTAGGAATGCATTGTGCACGAACCCCTAGTTGTCTATAAGGACGTCATGATACGGCTCCAGATGCAGTGAAAGAGGATTCAAATGAAATGATCACAAGACGCTAAGACGTGGTTGCGCTAAAATATTGCAGTTCCATCTCAGCCATAAGACGTCCACTGCTGGACATAGGGCCAAGGTTTTCCTCATCATTCGGTTCTGAGCTGACCTTATCCATCGGTTGCCCGTGACCTTTACCAGGTCGTCGGTCCACCTTGTTGGAGGCCTGCCCACGCTGCGTCTTCCAGTTCGTGGTCGCCACTATAGAACCTTTCTACCCCAACGGCCATCGGTTCTGCGAGCAACGTGTTCTGCCCATTGTCACTTAATTGAGGCAATTTTTCAAGCTATGTCGGTCACTTTGGTTCTCCTACGGAACTCTTCGTTTTTGATTCGATCTCGCAGAGAAATACCAAGCATAGCTCTCTCCATTGCTCTTTCGGTGACTTTGAGCCTTTGCATTAGGCCCATATATTGCAGTTATGGTCCCAAAAATACCGTTACAAATGTTGTGTAGGCGAAACTTACTAATTTACCGTTCCTACGTAGTGCCTAACTGTTGATAATTATAGTCAGCGTTGTCTAGGCATAAACAACGCCTAAGCACCAAATGCGTGGGATGAAAACATGAACTACAATCAACCAGGAACACTCATAATAATAGCAATCTAGTGTAGGAAAGATAAACATATAGTCATGTTATATCCTATACATTTTAAATGATTATACATTCCTATGATAATTGGAAATAAGTAGGTATAGGTCACAAAAAAAGATCTGATCTATTTCTGTGATACAGATTCATGGATTCCTAGGAAGGAACGCAAAGTCCTGTGATATTCAATCATGGTCCGCAGTATTTCTTTTTTACCATGAGTTTATTTTTTTGTGGTATTCGTATGTATGTTTCTAATGAAAGAAATTGATGAAGCTAAAGAATTATGTCAATAATATATATTGATACGTATCTACATAACAATTAGTGGCAACCCTTAGTATTTGACTACCTGTTTGGGAAACAGGTGTGAGTCTATGTGTATGATTACGACCACATACACAATACTGGAAGTAATTCTAAGTTTCCGCTAACTTGCAATACGTCAACTTGAGTTGTTTAGAATTTAAATTCGAAACGAATGAAATGACCCGTTCATTTCATTCGTTTCGAATTTAAATCCACGATAGAATAAAAACTCTTTATTCGGGCACAAGAAGCAAGTAAGCTAGAGTATGAGCTTATTTGCTTGCTTGAACATATTAAATTATACTTACGTGTTTGTGGTGCTTATAATGATGATCATGATCGTAATGATCATGTCCACCATAGTGATGAGGTTCAAAGTCATGATGTTCGTAGTTGTGTGGACTGTGAGGATCATGGTGGGGCTCATGGAAGTGATAGTCATGACCGAGTTCATATTGTGGACCCTCTTCGTAATCGTTTAAGGCGTAACCTGGAAAACATTGATTAAATTGTATTCTTCACGTAGATATTTAATTATTAATTAAATATCTACGTGAAAAAATACTTTTGTACCACTTTTTAAGTACACTGCGCGTACGTATGAGTTTAATATCTGGCACAGTTAAAGTTCAAACGGAGAAGGTCTGCAGTAAGCAATTATGGTTGAATTTCGACCACTGGGCGACCTCTAGTAAATATAATTTAACATCATACCTTTTTTTACGGCAGTGGTAGGTAGAGTATTACACTATATTATGTTTTGCCAGCCAGATATTCTATGTGTATATAAAAATCTAGCCATATTAATAGAAAAATAAAGTTAAATCGTATCAGCTGGAACAGTTGCGTTCACAAGGTCGTCGTTTCCTTTCTGGTTTTAATGCATTTATGTATCTACTATAAACAAATTTGGCGCTTGAATACTCATAACCTTTTAACCAAGCGATTTTGAACTTAACAACCATAATTACGATAAGAATTCATTGCGTCATTTCATTCACCGGTAGACTACTCGTATGTCCAATCTTGCGTTCTTGTACTGTATCTGTATTCTAATTAATAAATATTAAATATCCTATTAGTTGACAAGCGCTACATTTGGGCATGCATGAGGATACGAAGGGACACGAAGTATAAGATATTAGGCGTTCCATCATTTGTCAGCATCTGCTAACAGACTTCCGTTTGGCAAAGCAGTCACTTTGAATAGTACTATTCTTATTATAAGAGCTATTAGCATCTTACTGCATGACAAAAGCCTATTTTTTTCTTGTATAGGTCACGGTCGAGACCTATAGAAATCGATAAGGTTATTAATATATTTATTTGAACTGAATAACAGAAAAATAATCAATACACAACTGACACTTACTTATTTAAATTTGCATGCTATTTTTAATGGGTAAATGGCCTTGTACTTAATATTGTACTAAATGTAGGTACATAATGTGGTGTACATTATGTACCTACCTCGCTTCCAGCAAATTAATAATTTTAATTTAATAGTGTAATTATATGTATAGTAAGTGTTATTTCTGTGCAAAGAGAATTCACTAGACCAACAACGCGTGAGTTAACATCTGCTATAGCAAGTGTCTATATTAAATCATCGCGACCGGTTAAAAAACTATTTAAAATATAATTTGGTCACTTCTGAAACATTGAGTTGAATCATTACACCTGTATTAAAACCTTTAATAGTAAACGCATCCAGGTAATAAACGATCAAAGCAGGTGGTTTTGCGATCGCTACAAGCTCTCAAAGTATTATTCACTAGCAGGTGTGTATCCTGTCAGTTTCTTAATCGATCCACGTCATGTGATGATGCAGATTTTGTAACCGAATTTTTTATACTAAAGTGAATATTACGTTGCCGTTACTCTAACGTATAACTAGTAAAAATATATTGAAATCAGCTCTCTTAAAGAAGACCACTTGTGTTCCCGTGTCTAAGTATATGTCTCTAGCTCTCGTTTAGTATGGTACAAAATTTTCTTATATCTCGCTACATAAATACATTTTTTTTTTCTTCTTCCTACCATCCATGTCAGCCAAAAGACGAAGAAAGAAGACATAGGCCTCACCCTGTTATCCACAGCAGTCGGTCCTGGGCCGACCTTATCAATCGGCTGCCCACAACCTTTACCAGGTCGCGTCGGTTCGGTTTTTATTTTTAATTAAGTATACTTAATTAGCTTTATCAAAAGTAGGTACTGTTATAATTTGAATGTACATACCTACCTATGATCAAAATAATATCAAAGTAAAGCATATTAAAATATATCTTGTAAAATACCGTTCATACAAATTTCGTAATGAATAAGTTACAGTTTCACATTTATCCTGTCCCAAAATTACGTATTTATTGTGTTTCCTCATAAGGTAAGAGCTAAATTAAAACTGATAGTATTGTTTTGATTAAACCTTTTTCATCAAAATCGCTTTTATAAGGCGATTTATTTTTATCGGAGTTCGGTAATGGTAACAGTGTCAAACATTTAATAACAATTATGTTTTAGTTTCGTTACACACAGTTTTTGTTCGACGGCCGAAAAAATCCGTCCCAAATCTATCTTTGTACAAAAATCATATTTGCCGTACCTTAATTATGTAAGCAAATAAATTGTGATCTGACTTCAATCTTATTATTGCAAGGGCGTATAGTCTAGGTAACTGGTTACCATCTGTTGTTGGTTGTTGTGGTTTTTTGTTTTTGGAACCAAGTGGTATAAAAAAGGTAAGATTTAGTCTTACACTATTAAGTTCCAACTACTCCGTACAATTGAATAAGGTAGCTCAGCTTGATTCATGTTCATAAATGACTATCTATTAAGAATTCTTTAACATAATATGAAGGAAGCAACTAATTATCATTATGTAATTGAAAGAAGTCATTATAAAGCAGTTATATACTATGCAGCTGTTACATTATGTATACATATTTGATGTAAATTTGTCGCATAGCAGTATAATTACTAGCAGTATGTTATACAATAATGTGATAAACATAGATATAGGCTGACATAACATAACTAACGAAACCTGGTTTTAGGCAACACCGTCTAAAGTTGTGCTCTAAGGTACAGCAAAATTTGAGGCCCATTCAGAAAGTCAACATTTGGGTTTTGGCATTTCAAGGCATTTATTAGATCTGGAGTCAGGGGTCTCATACCCTTAAGTTTAGGAAGCATGACGGATATAATGTATGGTTTAAATCCTAAGGATCATCATGAAGAAAAAAGAGTAAGATGCAATGAGTCAACATTCCTATATCATCAAAAACTTATCCATATAATACATATTAGTAGGAAGTAGGATTAGTAATTAATTTATTTCGGTTTTTACCTGGATGATCATGATGATACACCAAGCCTCGGCTATTGCTTGTACTGGAGAGTGCACTGTCCGAGGTTTCCTGCAAACCAAATATTAGTCATATTTTTTCGTAAGAAATGCTTGATTTCTCTGTCAGTTATTTAGCACCTATGAGGTGAGATTTTAGGTAAGGTGACGAATTTATTAGACGTTGCAAATAAAACTATATTTAGATTGTTTACTTAACTGTCTTAGTAGGATCTCTAATGTGAGAATGTGAAGTTTGAACAATAACTAATCAAATTTGATAGGTATCTTTTGTAAAAACAATAGAAATACAGATAATAGTATAGTACTGAATTTTTACATCATAATAATATTTATTTATTTTCTCATCATTACATTCATATTCATATTCCTCTAAATTTTTCACTACTCAAAGGTTATAAATATGAGGAATATGAATACTAATATCAGGGCCTGTACTATGAATATATCGGCGGAATATTATATTATATTCCGCCGATAAAGACAGCAATATACCTATAATTTTCCAACTTCACCTAGGTAAAACCTTTTTTTTACCCGTCAAGGGACTGATTTTCCAAAAATTACTTCCTATACAAAATTACAAGTAGCTCCAGCGGTTAGGTTCTCCATTGATGAATCGTTCAGTCTGGACAACTACCTAATTGGATTGATATAAAAAACTTACTAGTGACCAAATATGTAGGTATTCATTAGTCATTCATTCATTATTCTAAATTGGAAATTTCATGGATTTTTATTGGAATTTGCCGTATTATTTTAAGCTGACATTGTACCTATTCTGCGTTTCAGAACAAACAACATAAAGGCATGCGTGAGATGATTCTCACTATCCGTGTAAGTATTATGATAACAGCTGATTCCGTGAAATAAAAAAGAAACAAATCACTCAGGCTTCATTAGGTTCGATCATGAAAGTGCCTGATAGATTTGAACATAATATTGAAAAATATCTGGAGAAGTGCAGATGGTGTTATATATTTTTCTTAATTATTTTTAAACTTGTTTTAAAAATAATTTTAAAAACCTACATACGGGTCAAATAGTTAGCTTGAGCTTTCCGCACACGATCCTACTTATTTAAAAGGTTTTAATGTTACTTTGAATTTCGGGCAATAACAAAGAAACCTAACAAAGTTAACCAAAAAATTTCGTATCCTTTGTTTGGTACATAAATTTTCGTCTATTTTGTAATAAATCATAGTAATAACTAGCCAAATACCTTATTTTCTGTATTTGAACAATTTCGTAGAATATAATAGATACACTTCCTTAGCATATCAAATACAAATTCATTATTTAATTAGGTTCATTTCATTAAAACCCATTAGGCAAAAGTACTGAGTTCCGTTACCTTTTAAAGATAAAAGGTAAGTATTACTCGATTTCTAAAGATAAAATAATAAAATTCAATTAGATTCGACATGCTCCGATGGTTCGATACGACTATACGAGTGTTGGAACCATAGTATAAAGAGTAGATAGTAGGGAACCTTCTTAATATTTGCTCAAATGCTGACAAATAAATACCTAGAGCGCGTCTTACCCCGCACGCCTTCTCAAACGTACATATAAGGTTGTCACAGCGCAATAATATAATTATTGTAATAAAATACCATTTAATTGTTAATAATAGATATGTATTTGCTACTTTTATTTCATTACATAAAATGATATCAAAATAAATAGGTACGCCAATTCAAGATACGATAAACCGATGCGATGTCGACAGTTCGCAACCCGTACTTGTAAACGTTAGGTATTTAATTTGACATTTTCTCTCTATTCCTTTACTACTTACTTATTTATACTATGATCGGAACACAGCAGACTGCCCCTTTTCACATGGCACTTAACGTTTCTCATAGAATTGATGGCGTTGCAAGAAATCTACTTTTCCTTTTAAAATGTCTACAAAGTTCCCTTTGAAATAAAATATTTTATTTTTAATCTTTTCAGTTGAATAGATGCCAAAGGTAAATTTCATTTAGAGAGTTAGTTTAAAAAGCATAGAAATTAATAAAATTGGTATTGAAACAATCCTTTTGAAAGTTTTTCTGCTGAAACGCAATTTTAGTAAACGTAGTAAAACTGACGGGTTGATCACAAGAACAGAGAGACCATCACACGACGTCCTTTTCATTTTTAATTTAATATCTAATAATAAATTATACTGTATTAAAAAGGTTACAGTATTATATTCGCAAAATATCAATTTTATTACCTATAAATATTAATCCAACAGTAATTAAGTATGTTACACATAGGTACCTAACTACTGCTTGATTTTTACGTTTACGAATAAGTTTATAATAGTAAGACAGGTTGACTGTCTGTGGTGAAGGATTAAGAATACAAATGTTAGTACCCTCTACCATACCGAGGGTACCGTAAGAGTCGACTGAGGGAGTAAGTCAGGCAGACAATATCCACTGCAAGAGAGGGAAAAATTAAAACAAAGCCCTATACCGACTCGTTTGGCCAGCTTCAAATGTATGGAAGAGACCCGTGCCCAGCATTGGAACGTTTAGGGATTGATATAATGATGAGTAAGACAGGTAGAGCATCACACGAGTGACTAGTGTGGAAAAACATCCATGAGAGAAAAAGTCAATGGTTTAATAAATTGAATAACACTAGGGATCTCTTTATGAAATCTTTTTTTTTCTTTTTTTAACAGACAACTCCCGCACTAGAGAACAAGCTCTGTGTCACGGGGGACTTTACAAACATACAATTAACGGACACAAATTACACCCAGACTTAGAACAACACTTTTGTGGGTCACACAAAGTTTTGTCCCTGTGTGGGAATCGAACCCACAACCTCGTGCACAGCAGGCGCATACTGCGACCACTGGACCACCAAGGCAGTCAGTTTTAACGAATACTTTATAAGTAGTCTTATCACAAGCTTAAAATTCAAAAGTTTATCGGACTACAAACTGCGAATACTAAACATGTGATTTTATTTATACATTATACATTATTTATACATTACATGTGAGTCATAGGTATACCTATGACTCACATGTAAAACAATTTTTTTCTCATCTCATATCGAGGACCGAGGTATGAAGCATTATTCATTAACGATACGGGGAACTGATCTGATATCTGACTAACTGTTGCGTTAAGGTCGAGGTCGTCACGGGAAAAGATTCTTAGTTATGCGTCTTAAAATCCCTCATTCAATGGATTGTACTGTCTGACGTGTTTGATACGTGTGTTCACGGTGTAACGAACTTTTAATGATATGTTTGCTTGTATCTTAAGTAGGTTGTATAGGGAAAAGATTAACAATGTTTCAAGATTATAGGATATAAAAAAGATGGACTATGTGTCCGTAGAGTCAGCAAAAGAAATATATGCGCCGGGTTTAGGTGTATAATATTATGTTTATTTTTGTTGTGTTAAACTTATTCTAAATACTGTTTTTTCTTTCGTATTATTTGATAAAAATTAAAATCATAAAGTGGTTACATCTCAATAATTTGGTGCTGATTCGATGATTTTTTTACAAACTATATAATTTTGAATTACTATATAATTTATGACAAAACCATATTATGAAACACATTTTGTAGATTAATACTGTATTTTTTGGCAGTCATTTGTCTATAAATGCCAACAAAAATGGTTTCATTTACACCTCTTTTTCATCATTTTTTAAGTTTTTGAATTGATATTGCTGAGGCTGTTGCAAATTCTTGCTCGATGGTAGGAAAAGCCAAGGTTAGGTTTGGGGTTAGGTGGAATTACGGTTTTAGTGATACAGAGGTAAGGAGGAAGGACATAAGGAGCAGACCCGTCTGGGTAGTAACCTCCACCTTGCAGAAGACCACAGCAGAATAAAGAGGTAATAAATAAAGGGGTAAGGAGGAAGGACACCAGGGAGCAAGCAGTTAAGTCGTGTGTGTAATATATTATGTACTTATTATGTATGAATAAATTTATAATATATTTTCAGCAGAGTATCTTGAAATTATGCAAGGAATTCGCATACAATGCCTATTTGGTTATCAAAACAATAAATCTACCGTAGAGCTAGTCGAACAGAAATCGTAATTGCCATGCATGGAGATGCCAGTAGACCATGAACAAGTTAAGTGTAACGGTGTAGGTACCACAAAACAGTGCATACAAAATTACTTTGTTTTCCCAACTGTGTAACAAAACTGCTGTAGAAATTGTGAGCAATTGACTGATTTCTGAGTTATTGAAAGCTTTTGCAACTTTTGATTATGTCACAGAAAGGAGGAAGAATGAAAAAATATTGCCATATTTTTCCATTCTTCCTCCCATTTTATAACAAACATAACAATTGCTAGTAAAAAATGCAAAATTTCACTGTTTTTACATATTTTAAATTATAAACCACCACCGATTTTTTAAAGAAGCAGATACAGTTTACATTTAGGTACCTAAGCATGTTGAATCTTGAATATTTGGTGACTCGTATAAGTACTAATATTTTCTTCAAGAGGATCGTAGCTTAGTAATACCGCGCAGATTGATAGGTCCAATAATTGATGACTATTTGCTAAAAAAAAACGATTAGACTCTTCTGTGCCTCGAACAACACGTATGGTCGTAAGACCTGTGCCTGATCTCTTACCAGTTGTGTCAGATTGCCGTCCTATTAGATTAAATGTTTTAGATTTCCGTGGGTCTGGCCCAAAAGGCTAATTTTTTTCCGCAAAAATCTTTGTACTGTAGTATCGTCTTCCTTCTCACAGGGATTGTGGACATGTCGCGCTATTCTATCCTATAGAAATGCTTGTCTGTGGCGTGTGTCCTTCAGAATACTACATTTATGTTCTACTGCGATTAAAAACTTAAATAATAATATACCAATTTAATTTTATTAGTATCAACTGTTTGTTGAGTCATGTTTCCGTTCGAGCAAGTTTATCAAGAATGTGGGCCATGTCACTGATATTCCCACAACGAACCTCGGCCTGTCGTATTTCTGCATTTGAATTGCGTTAAATGCTGTCGGCTATGCGGCGATGTAATTGCGCCCGGTTTTACTACTACTCTATCATTAAAACGGGTTAGCCCTTCGAATATAATTATAGTTTCTAAGAGTTCCTATTCATCAGTTATTCTGTGTTTGGTCGATCAAGCGTTTCATTGACTAATATGTTAATTTATTATTATGTAAGCGTATTTGTAGCTATGAATCCTGGATCTCCTGAGCATTTGTAATAGGTCACCGCGGTTAATCTCGGTGAAAACTAGCCATTTGCGCGGGAGGTAATATTGTAGTGCACAGGGAATTGAACCAGGGATTTCGTGACCAGCAGTTACACGACGATCGAGACAATTATAAATTGTTAGCAGACCATCTTTATATATATGTATATATTTCTTGTGTGCGTGTGTATGTCACTGAACTCCTCCTAGACGGCTGGACCGATTTTAATGAAATTTTGTGTTTGCGTTCGTTGCCCTGGATGGTTTAGATTCACAATTGGACCCGGTTGGTGGCGCTGCTGTCGGTATTTCAGCTTTTTCAGGCAGGACGACGTCTGCCAGGTCCACTAGTATTATTATGTATTTATAATTCATTTTGTGAAATCGTTTATGACCTTACAATTAAATTAGGAATACAACGGATCTCAAACCGGATCCAAAACAACCGTCCTAAAACATATTAATTGTTTGACCATTTACTCAAAGCAACATACTAAGGCGGGTCAATAAGTCCGTGACTTTCTGAATTTCTGACCTCTTTACTGAAAAAGCAACACTACTCCTGTCAACAGGCATCTGTCAGTTGACTCCTGTCAAAATTTGAACTTGCTGCGTCAGTTAGTTTGTGTTTGACAGCTATCTTTATCAGACTACCCAGTAATTTGAGGAAGAAATGGAAAAAAGTGAATTTCGTGTGCTTATTAAGCAATATTTTTTTGCGAAAAAAAACCATTACCGAGACCAAGGCTAAGCTTGATAAATACTATGGGGACTCTGCACCATCGATTTCAATGGTAAAAAGTGGTTTGTTGAATTTCGTTGTGGCCGTACAAGCACTGAAGATGCCGAACGTCCTGGACGCCCAGTTAAAGTCTCTTCACCCGAAACAATCGAAAAAATTCACGATATGGTGTTGGCCGACCGAAGATTGAAAGTGCAAGAGATTGTGGGAGCCTTAGGGATCTCGCATGGCTCAGTGGTTTCAATTTTGAATGATCACTTAGGCATGAGAAAGCTTTCCGCAAGATGGGTGCCGCGTTTGCTCACAGTCGACCACAAACGCAATCGTGTAACAACTTCACAGGAAGGTTTGGCGTTGTTTAATCGCAATATGGAGGAGTTTTGTAACCGTGGACGAAACATGGATCCATCATAACACACCAGAGACCAAACAACAGTCAAAACAGTGGGTTTCTAAGGGTGAATCGGCGCCAAAGAAGGCCAAGGTGGGTTTGTCAGCCAATAAAGTTATGGCGACTGTTTTTTGGGATGCACGCGGGATAATCCACATTGACTACCTTCAAAAGGG
The DNA here is from genome assembly GCA_947095525.1 of Trisateles emortualis. Lineage (NCBI taxonomy): Eukaryota > Metazoa > Arthropoda > Insecta > Lepidoptera > Erebidae > Trisateles > Trisateles emortualis. The sequence goes on along the minus strand of OX352743.1, from coordinate 7,408,266 downwards.
AAGAACAATCAATGGGGAATATTATGCCAACTTATTGGACCGATTCAATGACGATTTGAAAAAAATCCGACCTCATTTGGCCAAGAAAAAAGTTCTTTTCCACCAAGAAATGCAAGGGTGCACACATGTGCAGTTGCCATGGCAAAAATCCATGAATTGGGCTATGAATTGCTCCTTCATCCACCCTATTCTCCAGATTTGGCTCCGAGTGACTACTTCTTGTTCCCAAACCTGAAGAAATGGCTTGGTGGAAAAAGATTTGACTCCAATGATGAAGTCATCTCGCAACAAAGGCCTATTTTGAGGACCTCGACAAATCATATTTTTTGGAAGGGATAAAAAAATTGGAGAAGCGTTGGACAAAGTGTATTGAGCTCAAGGGAGACTACGTTGAAAAATAAAATGATTTATTTATTAAAAAATCTGTGTTTAATTCCAAAAGTCACGGACTTATTGACCCGCCCTCGTAACATAACAAAATAAATAAAAATGCCCCTAATTAAATATAAAAAATAATAATATAAAATAATCTACAATTATATGATAATATTACGTTCATGAAGCGCCTGCGTGCATTTTTTTTCGATAACATCCATATATGACAAGGAAATTATGAATATTTAAAATTCCCACCTTGAATTTAATTGGAGTGCCTGCTGGTGCATAGTACGTACGTTTTCCTAATTCCTCTTTCTGTAAGGTTTTCACATGTGTAATGTTCTGAAAAATAAATTTTATTTTAAAAGAAACCTTCAAACATTATCAATAGTTTATAAAACCAATAACAATCAGTTAAAATTTTTTTTCATCAGCTTTTCAGATTTGTGGTTGAATTGGCATTGGTCTGTTCAGCCACCAGAAGTGATGTCTCTCAAACCTTCACCATAAATCGATGTGGGGTTTGAATCCAATATCTGCCCGCGCATTGGCAAATGTTGTTGACTATCAAAACCATAAAAAATATAATTATCTAACTTTGATTCAACCACTTGTACTCATGAAATACAAAAATTTGCTATCTATCCACTGCTAGGCATAAATATATATCTATTGCAGCACGGGTTGATACTAGTCTAATCGCTCATCATAATCGCTAGGACGACATTGGAGCTAACCCACACTCGGACACGCACCGCTTGCGCATGATATAAAACATAAGCATACTTAATTTATAACTTACATTTCCTTCATCCAATGAAAAATCTCGTAAACTGGCATTAAAATTCGTGTTAGAAATAGCGTCGCATTTCCCAACGTCATATATCAAAATCAGTACAACAATTGGCAAAAAAACTCTATAGATATTGGCTATAAACCACATGGTATCACGGTAACACAAACACATACACAAAACAAACAAGTATCATATGAAATCGTAAGTAACTATGACGAAGTACAAGCTAATACCGTAACATATATAAAAAACATTGAGTGAAATAGAGGGGGTTGTTTGGATGACAATTTGATAGGAGCCTGAACAATAGTAACCGTCCAAGATATGGTTACAGCCTGTTGACTCGATTGCGAAGACGTTTCACCGCCTTTGTTCATAATAAATTATAATGATGGTCATATTTGCCAGGATTGTTTCATGGTGGCTGAACATTGCTACGGATGCTTTTTGAATTCCAATGGTATACGTACGTTTTGTACGAGAGCAAGAAATTGTTTTGATGTGAAGAAAGATAAACTTAATTTGTGGGAAAATGTAATGAGCGCTAGTAATGAAATTACCTGTATTCTTTCTTGCCAATTGCAAGTCATCTAAACTAAAATCTTACAGAGAAAATATTTGTTTGTCTCTAAAAGATAAACTCAAAAACTACTTTTTAAGTTTTAGTTTTTATAGAAATAAATAATCTTTCACCATTTTTAGTGAGTACCATTGGCTTTATTATTATAAAGTAAATAAATGTCCACATGTGCTATCTAAGACTGGCTTTTTAAAAATAAAATATTGTCTTTATGCCATTCTGATGTATACCCTATTGTAAAGTTTCATCAAAATCTGTCCTGTAGTTTTGCGTGTAAGAGTACCAAACATTCCACCTCGTAAACATTCGCGTTAATAATAAAAGGATATTCAAGCTTTGCGTTGAAGCTACCACACACACACGTGGACGTATCCTGTAGATATATCCGAAGATATTCTGTACAGGATGTCCTGAAACATTTCTTGTGACTGAACAAACCGTAACTAAATACTTCGCAACCATAAGCAGCTTGTCGCAAAAACATATGTTGATAGCACGAACGTTTAGAAAGCAATGCGTTTCCGTACTGCATAATGCATTTTCTGTATACATTGGCCGTAAATTAACTCTATATTTATCTCATAATTGATTCTGTTAGGACGACATAAGGTCTGTTTTAGTTTGAAGATGATGGAGAATTAATTCAGCGATTGTTAGCGTTGCAGTTGTCTCATTGTGAACAATGGTAAGGCACTTACGCAAGATGTTGGTGACTACTGAGGTAACTATGGAGAATGAATGTTATTTATTTATGATTATTCGTTACAAATAAAGTTGAGACATAGGGAATACTTATTTATTTTGTCAGGAAAAGCAACCAGTTACACTATTTTATTATTCTAAGATCTTAACATTGCAATGCAAATATATCGGATGATCATGAAATTCCTTGTTAGGTTTTTTATGCTACAAAGGTGGCAAACAAGTATACGGCCCGCCTGATGGCAAGCAGTTATCGTAGCCTATGGACGCTTGCAATAGCGGAGGTATCTCTTGCGTGTTGCCGACGCGACATTCGTCATACATAAATAAAATTCTAAACTAAAACTACTGTTACTTCATCTAAAATGTATCCTTTATGCCAACTTAACTTCTTCAATGCAACGACAACGAACGGTAATCGAACCCACTACACGCCACGCCTCTGAACAAATCGTGCTGTCAAAGAGCTAACCTTCAATAGTGAAGAAAAACTAAAGAAAACTGAAATAAAGTAATCTTTTTAATCCTAGCAGATTGGACAGACGATTTCCTATCCAAGTTTCTAAACTGAAATATTTAAAAAATAAATCAAAATTGGTCTAGCCAGTTTATAAGATTTACAACCATAATGTAACGACAACCAGATACGTAATGAATAGTGTGTTTCGATATCCTTTTCAATGGTTATTTCTGTCTGTTAATTCTATAACTGTGTTTACGCTGGATCCAAAACAAACGAAAATGTTGGTATCGATATTTTCGGGTGTTGTTTATATTAAAATTCTGGAGTATCTCCCTTTGATCGATTTTTCATCACCTACAAGTCGGGCTTGCTTGCTTTTATTGTATTATATTGTGTCTTATCTCTTTCAGAAGCCTTTGCACTGTATAATGAGTCTACGTGATGCTAACATACTTTATATATTAGGTACATGTAATCAAAACAATTCCTTGTGCGATCCCAGATTTCCACGAATGTGTTTCGTGTTCCGAATAATGCAAGGAAACCTGCTTCATACGTAACACAAGGTAGAGAGGTAGTGAGTAGAGGGCCCGGTTTTATTAGTTTTAAATTATTTATTTCGCGGCAACAGATTTACGATTGGCACCGCGATATATCAGCGGCCCGCCAATAAAATTCACTCGTCAATGATATATTCAAACTGGAACTGACATGCGTTTATATTAATTTATAACGTGGTTAGTTTTCAAGACATTTCTTCAAATGCTTAAAAAAATATTCGATTATTCTAAGGATTTGGCTATTTCCTTCTCGTCTAGGACAAATCTTAGTGTAATTAGCTCTTTTTTGTTTTCTTTGAGTGGGTGAAATTTATCTAAAATATGTATGTATTAAAAATACATAAATATTTACCAGTTATCTGATTGCTACAGTATTGGCTCTGCCAAGCTTGGGATGACCGTGTATAAGTTTTTTAATATTTTATTACTATTATCGACATTACAGAATTTTTACTAATTATTAACTTACTAGCTGTTGCCCGCGGCTCCGCCCGCGTGCCTAAGTGTTATTCCAGACCATAATCTATCTCTGTGCCAAATTTCATCCAGATCCGTTCAGCAGTTTTTACGTGAAAGAGTAACAAACATCCATCCATCCATTCTTACAATCTTTTGCGTTTATAATATTAGTAGGATTATTTATGGTGCGTTAATCTTTATTTTAATACTAGTTACAGCTTATCCTATCCTATAGTATTTAATTTGTCATGCAACGAACTAAAATGTCACTTCCAGTTTCTATAGCTGCATGTATTTCCTTACATTTGCCAGATATCACTCTGCAGGTAGCTCAAACCCCCCTTTATTTTACGAGCTTAAATTCTTCACGAGATACATAGGTGGAAAAAAGTATCCAATGCTTTTTCAGCGTGCTTGTATAAAGGATAGGAATTGGATAGAGGGTTGCGGGTAAATGGTCTGGCGACGATTAATGGGTCCTGTAATTATTTTCAGTGCATTCTCCTATAGCATTGGTTCTGTGGTTTGCGTTTTTTCATCTGAACATTCTAAATGATGTGTTTTTGTCGAAATAGCTTTACGTTAAATCTTTTGAGGGACCGAAAATATATCAAAGGTTTTATAAAAAAAAATTGTCTCGTAACTCTATAGACATTTCTATTGAGTAATGCGTAAGCGCGTCTGTCTAATATTTTTACGTGCCTACATACCTAAACGATTATTTTAATAAGTTACGTAAACAATTATTTTTTTAATCCAATGCTGTGAAAATCCTTGGGGGAGACGTATGTCTAGCAGTGGACGGATTTGGACTGAGATGATGATGAGGATGTCTTTTTATATATATTTAGCTAAATTGCTACAAGTCTGGAGCTGGTGCACATTTTTAAATAAGTCCATTTATTGCATATGTGGCTAGGGTAACTGCATACCATCAGGCTTGCCGTATGCCTGTTTCCCATCTTAGTTGTATAAACAAGCTTTAACTACAAAAGGTACATTTCTCAAAGTAAAATAACAAGTCAAAATACATTTATCAATGTAAACGTAAAGAGATTTTAAGTTGAATAGTCAGCGATATCGAATTGAGGAACCTTGTTCGTTGGAATCTAATTTCTGAGCTTAGGAAAACATCGATCACTGTCTGCCATCTTCAAAGAGCCTGTCGAGAGATCGGAGGTAAAGCAGTAGGTGTCACAACGAGTCGCTTTTACACCGAACTGTTACGGTAACGATCCGATAACTATACGATGTCATCAGACTGGTGGGACGCTTACACGTTGTATGTCATGACGATCGACGAGACGCAGACGGAGATCCGTTGCGGGTGCGGTTCACAGACGGATATCTAAGATGAGATATCTAAGCTTTGTACCCCCGATCAGCAGTCGCACTAGACTAAAGACGCAACTGACGATATATTAGTGTCGTGTCGTAGTCGTTATCGTCCAGTATAAAAATTACTAATGGATCGACACGTAAACGAGTATCAATAGACCTAAAATATACGTGATTTGTAATTCTGAACCAAAGATGCTTGCTATCGTTTTATAAGCTACCTTTTTAAGTCCAACAAGAAGATTTATTTTGTACACCGTTTTCATGTGAAGTTTGTTTACGGATGTTTATTTCTGTTTCTATTTGATTTAAAAATGTTTACAGTTTCATGTTGGGTGTTGTTTTGTTTTTGTTATGTGAATAAGATTAAATGCTTTGTAGGTACGAGAGGATTATTTTCATGTTGATATTAATATTAACAATAGGCGAGTCACTGTCTGCCTAATTTCCGTTTTGATTCTAACTAAGCTGGCTGACAATATTTTATCCCGTAGTCCTACTAATATTATAAACGCAAAAGTTTGTAAAGCTGTAAAGGCGGTTTCGCCTTCACTCATGATGTAGAGATTTATTCAACGTTCGAATTGGTCTAACATTGCCTGATTTAAGTTAATTCGAACATTGCCTGACTAACTGACCGACTCTCTGCTCAATACGAGTTCCAGGTGAGCAGCCTCGCAACGCGATAAATTACAAACATTTATCGACATTGCGTCTTCACGTAAAAACTGAGACGACCAAATAACTGCACACAGCGGTGGAGACCAATACTGTGGAGAACTGGAAATCTATTATACTTACGCACAAGAACACCACTTTTTCTTATGCATGAGTAAGTATAGGTCTCCAGATCTCATATAGGGATGCGGATTTTAATGAAACGTTTTCCTATAGGTACCATTATCAGAAATTTGTAACACCGGGATTTTGTGACAAAGTGTCGTCACAAAATCCGGTGTTACAAATTTTAGGTCGGCAATAAGCAAGTGATACCCCAGGTATTGAACGTCCATAGACTACGATGACTACTTATTATCAGGCGGGCTGTATGCTTGTTTGCCCATTAAGTAGTAGGTATAAAAAACTAATGGACGGATTTTGATGAAACTTTACATGTTATAATAGCACATAAGCTATATTTTATTTATAAAAAAGAAATGCTCGCACGTGAAGATGCATTCAAGAGCTAGTATTGCGTAATATTACCCACTACACCGTAAACTGCAGAGCCATTTGCTCCGAAGTTCCAAACGCATCTGCCAGATGAGAAAGACCCATTTACCAATATTAGAGTGACGTGTTATGAAAAATGCCGCAATACTGCCAGTTGAGGCACGACATTAAACCATCTGAATATGCGAGGGGTTGTAAATGTCATATGGGAGACTAAAATAGAAGTAGGGTGACTTTCAAGTGACATTACGGTAATAATTCTGGTTTTGAGGGGGCTCCTAGCTAAGTAATAACCACGTGGTGCGATTGATCTGCGAGGTTAAGGAACCTTGGCGAAGTCAGATCATAGATGGGTTACTAATGTTTTAAAATGCAACGATACTTCTTTAAGAATCATAAAGCACGTAATCTCTCTCTCCGGTTGTGTTGGATTGTCTTTTTATCGGACTTTGAGAGAAAAAAAAATAGCGCACAAGTGTACCTGTAACTGCACTATTATTTATTTATTTATTTAAACTTTATTATACACAAAACAATGATGTATAAAGGCGGACTTAATGCCTGAGGCATTCTCTACCAGTCAACCCAAGGTGGTGCAGAGATACGTCAAAGTAGGTGCATATAAATAAATTTAGAATAGGAGAGAAAAAAAGATTAAGGTTATTAATACATAGATCCTATAAAATACATTTAAACAAAATAATATAAACTAGGATAGTGTCGATATAATAAATATATAATAATATATATATATAATATATACTTATAGAAATATACATAAATATAGATTATGTCTCTTCCAGTTGTTTAATACTTGGTAAATCCAAATTAGTCCACAAGTCATTCAGTATTCGAGTAACATACATTAAAAAAATGTGGCAAATTGTTAACCTCCTTCCTTTTAAAGTCGGTGAAAAAGAGGATGCTTGATTTATTTGAACATGGAAACAAGTGTAGATATTTCGAAAAGTTGTTCAAGTGAAACTTCTTGTAAAGCAAATTTAAATGTTGAAGAAATCGAAATCAAGTTGTTGAATCTTGTGTAGTTTGGAAGTTCTATTCCGTTTGGTCTCTGGGGCATTTGTTTTATAACAACTTTTATGACTACTATAGTGACCACTATTCTAAGAACTATAAATGCCTTACGAATTTTAACACCAGGGTTTGGTAATAGAGTATCCCTAAAAGAGCATTGAAGACTTAGGGTCACGCACAGGAACATAACTATGCCACTGTATTGCATTGCAACTTTATTGAGGCTTCTTCAAAGGCTTAAATACAAATAAATTCTAAAATGGTAAACTTGCATATATTATAAACGACCTAATTTATTTAACAAACTTACAAACTGAAACTTAAACATACAAACAAAATATTTATTTATCTTGTTGATGTATAAATAAAAGATCAATGACCCAACTAGAAGCATACCGTAAAAAAACACTTTCCCAAAGAACGGCCTCCCTACTCTTGAGGAAAAATTACACTCGTTACGGTACGAGGAATTGGCGTTAATAAAAAAAACTCACCGTAATTCGGATCTAAGGGCGTTGACAAACGAGGCTAGAGCCCGACTAATGAGCCAATGCCTGTATCACCTGACGACGCCCGCGATGGAACAAAATGCCTATCCACGGCACTTTAAGTACGACAATTTGTTTTTACTTTTTTGGGGTGGGCTTTGGGATCAACAGCTGCTTAAATGTTTAATAGGGCAACGTGTAAGGATGCAATTATAGTCTCCTTTTTTATGTGATTGATAACTTCTGTCAGAGAAGTTTAAATAACTTTTTACATAGCATTTTCATTTTACATAGCATTAAATAGCATTTTCAGGAACGGTACATTACATGGAAATGCTTGGAAACCTGAGTTTTTACCTGTATTGTAAGAACGTTACATTACACAAAAATGCTATAGAGAAAATACTCTAGTCTATACTCACCTTAAGGTTGGTATTGCACAAAATTCAAATAAAAGAAATGATCAACAATCGCTATAAGGCATGTACACCTGTAGTTACTAGGTCAGACACATGCTTTACAGTCAGCTGTTTTTATTAAGGCACGGGTGACACCTGTTCATATAATATCAGCTGTATTCAATTCACCTGCATCTATATTTGACTACAGGTTACGAATTATTATTGAACAAGATCTATTTGTAGATCTCCTGACCATCAAGCGGGCTGTACGCTTGTGTGCCACCTTAGTACCTTCTTATATAAAAAATATTGTCATTTATAGAGACTTATCTTGTGACTTGTGTTGATAATTTTTATTAAGTATGGTACTAAGTTCGATTTAAAACGTATTCATTTGGGAAAGATCTTACCTACCTAGTAGCGATCTGTGTCTTTAGCTTTGCAACGACCAATAGTCTCGTTTTTTTGTGTTTTAAAGATAGTTCCATGATTTTTGTTCAACCAAAAATTGCTCAACACGCCTTAAGAAGTATTTATTCACTTCAATAAATTGTTAACTACAAGTATGACCGCGGGTTGAAACCAAACCCTATACCAACCCGTCTGGCCAGCGTGGTATAGTAGGCTAATATCACTCCAAATGTATGGAGGAGACCCGTGCCCAGCAGTGGGACGTTTATGGGTTGACATGATGATGATCGCGGGTTCGATTCCTTCACGGAATAAATCTGTGTACATTGTAAATATTTGTTCCCTGTATGAGTGTATCTTGTATCCAGGAATTGCTTGTTGTTTAGATCACAAGGCCTAATAGGCCCTGTGATCTAAACAACAAAGATGCACGTGCCAGGGTATTTTAATATTGAATTTTAAATATAATAACCTAATCTAACGTGGTAAAAAGCTATAAAATGGAATTACGTTTATTTCATTCAGGTTTATTAACACAGCTACATAAACAAATATCGGAATAACAAAAACTAAAAGCGGGAGGGGTGAGCAAATAAATCGGAAACCAAAATGACGCCCTAACAATCCCATAATCCCTTACCTCGGACTACACGTTCGGATTTGAATTCGCGACGCTAAAATATTGCACGTTCAGAATATTATTGTGAAATATTCTGAAAAAAGGGTTTGTTTACTATGAAAAGAACATACTAAATGCAAATAGTATTCAATATTATATTATTTCCTATTGGAAATAATATAATATTGAACAGCTAGATTATTATCGACAAAAATACAACACGAACTAACGACATTCGGTACGCTAATTATCATAATTACAAATTACAACGCGAGCCGCAGCAGTTATCGAAGAAAAATAATATACTTAATAAAGTCATAAAACTTGACAACAGACCACGGCCATCTTGTCCGCTGGGAAAAAAATAAGCCTTTTCAGTTTTTGATTAAACGGCGCCGTGTGTGTGCAGTGTAGCCTCCATTAGAGAGTAAGTTTTGTCTTAGCATAATATCCTAGGACAAAATTATATATCCTTTTTTACAGTTACTAGGTTATAATTAATAATTATAAAATATTAATACTATATTTACAATAAAACTATCTTTACACAAATTAAAATAAATTCTAATAATAAAAAATACACAAAAAAGGGAGGAGGACTGCTTAATAGGCGAAAAATTCCTCCGCATTGATGTCAAATTATATTTATAATAAATGCATAACACGTGCGAAATCTATATTATACTTCGTAGATAAAAGGAGACTGACTGACTGACTGACTGACATATCAACGCTGGGCCTAAACTATAAGGGTTAGAAACTTGAAATTTTGCACAAGAGTTCCTTTTATAACGTAGGAAAGCACTAAGAAAGGATTTTTGAAAATTCACCTACTAAAACGGGGGTGCAAAATTAGTATAAATCTTTGCCGCTATTAAAGTTATACGAGTGAAATTCAGTATGAAGATTCTTCATTCGAAAATCATCCCTTAAGAGGGTGCAAAGTTTTTTGTTAGATATGCTTTCACGACTAAACGGCTCAACAAATCTTAATGAAATTGGGCAAGGAGATAGATGGTAGGTAGGAAAATATGTAGTTTTTATCGTGATGACGCGGATGGGGCCGCAGGTTTCAGCTATAGCATTTTTAGTGGGTTTTGTTACAATTTAGTAGCCCTAACACAGGTTGTTTAAATTTTAAAGCGTGTCGGGCAGAGGGATCAGCGTGTCTATTATAATATCCGATTCGGCACGATCCGTGTTGTACTCGTCTATAGACATACGGCATTCGTCATTTTAAACTCCTACCTTGTTAATCCTTGTTCGTTGGGTGGTAAGAATATATTGGTAGTATTTTACTAATACCACGTGGGCTGTGACGTATTTATAGCGATATATTTTGAATTTAGGATAATGACAATGTTAAGGTAATAAACCTTATGAAATGCGAATTTATAATTATCTAAGACTGCTTTATAAACGAACTAGCTTTTTTTCCAGAGCTCCGCAAGAGTTGCCTTTGAAAAATAAATAAAGCTTATTCCTATTCTAAGGACAAAGTATAGTACTGCCGGATTTCATAATTTGTTAGATATTTTTGTACATGAATCAGCAAAATATACATTGTTAATTACTTAGTTATTTTATTTGATTAGTCTTCTTTCCAAATGTTCGATTTTTGTGTACAGGATTTTTGTGATCATCGTGTCGGTATGAAGAAGAAAAATAGTAATATCAAAATCATCACAATTTAAATTTAAATCCACTATAATTTCATAATATATCGAATTTCTACTCTAGCATAATAGAAGCTAGCGTATTGCGGCACCGATACAAATTCCGGGGTAACGACCAACACGCATATTCCCACATTTCCCACCTATCATAAACACTCATCTCGCAAAAGCTTTCATACCCTTATGCAAATTGGGAACGTTTATGGTGTGACTATGTAACTCACGCACGAGTGACGACTATCGGTGAACATACCCTTTTTGAGAAATGACAGTGGTAGTCAGGAAATTGCGAGCCTAACTAGAACACTTTAAGGTAATTTGTGTGAGGTTTTGAGTAAATGGATGTGTCGTAAATATTTCATAAAATGTTTGTAGATACAAAATGCATTTTTGTGGACTAAATGACTTAATATTTACACGGGTTAATTAGTGTAGAGAAATAGACAGAACAATATACTCTAAACTGTGTGTATTGTCTGCATTTTTTGTATTCTCGGTAAGACCAATTAATAACGGGCACACTACGCAGAAGATCGGTCGCTCCGTCAGCGGTCATTTATATGCAATTAAATTTACTGGCGTTCCACTGCATAAGATCGGCGACAGGATTTCCATCAAGTGTGGCTAAAGCCTAAGAATATATACGACAGTGTTGACGTCGTCAGCGCAAATGAAAAGAAATTCACTCTCCTTTCGTTGTGCTTCGTACGTTACCTCGGTTCTTTATGGAATACAGCCGTCCGACAGCGCCAGTGATTTCTGAAGATGGCATTTTTCCCAATAAGTCGACGCGATGTTTTTACTTATCCCAATAAGTCGATCGTTATTTCCCGCAGGGGAATACTGTAAGAGCAAAAACCGAGCCACCGCAAAAACCGAGCAAAATCTGGCTGTCAGATTGAAAATCGGTATTCCGTAAGAGCAAAGCAAAAACCGAGCCTTTTTGACGTTTAGTCAATAGATTGTGCCGTCATCGAGCAACCACTACTGTCAGTTTGCGATCACAAATGTAAGTTTGCTGTTTCTTAGAGAATCAGCTGGCCGGTATCGTACTCATGTGTGTCTTAAAACTTACAATAGTCTAAACTTTAAATTTAGTCCCACAGTATCAACATCAACCAAAAAAAGCTATTGGTGAAGGTATATCAAATGCAATAAACTTCATAAACAGTTATAGATTTACGTAAAAGTGTTTACTGATACAAATAAAACAAAATAGGCTCGTGCATGCGATATTTCGTAAACATGATTTGGTGGTAAACGTCCGTTGCTGGGCAACGGCCTGCTTTGCCCACATTCGAGCAGTTTGCACGCAAATTGCTGCGTCCAAATATAAAGTTCAACGTACATTGAGAAGATTTTATTAATAATAATAATAATCATTTATTTCAGGATATAGATACTTAATACACAAAATACAAGTAGCGTACATAATCCCATAGATAACACATTTTACGGGTGTCATGTTACAACTCGCTGTGTTGTGCAATCGTCCGCAAAAACGTCGATACACCACACTCTTCGGCCAAAACTCTTCCTTGAGGAATGTGTCGAGACCATGCGTCGGCACCCGACGCGGTACCAATTTCTCTACTCTCAAGGTCCAGTTGACTTGTTTCTGGATATACTTCACAATATCCTCGGCCTTCGAGAAGTGATGCAAACGGGACACATATAGCTGCGTCGTTGGTATTGCGGGACGCAGCAGCTTATTGGGTCCTGTCGGTGCGGTACCGCACAAATGTACACGTAATATAAATGAATGTGGAAAACGATAAAGAAGATAAATTAATAATGAAAAAAGCTGTATTTTATGTTCGTAAATTGTATGTTTGTAAAAATCCCCGAGGACCTCAGCACTGGGCTTATTCTCTAGAGATGGCGATGTCTTGTAAACAAAGAAAAAATATATTATACAAAAGATATTGTATATTTTTGAACCAAGATTGATCAACAAATTTAAAATATTCTTTGACAAATATAAAGCTTCATAATTCAAGACTAACATAATATATCTTTATTAATAAACCTTGTAAGCGAAGCTAATCTAATTCAGAAAAAAAACAATTTACTAAAAGATTGAAAAATTAAAAACATAGAGTTCATTGTGTCTAGACAAAGATGTCGTAGTAGATAGACAGTAGCAATTATATTGATGAAATGCATATTGCTACCTTTACATTTTTACAACATTGATCAATGCAATGATAATAATAAATGTAAATAAGTTACAATTTAAATGCCTACTGATGACATTCTCGTGAATGTTTTCAACAGTAAAGACAATAAAACTCTTCTACATGTAACTTAGCTACACGTATTGTTTTACAACTATTCTGTGCATCAATAGTAACAATGAATGTTTTTCAATGCCTTATTGTTTCATCTATTAACAAATTAGTGTTGCTAATACTTACAACTAATTTGTTGATTGATGACAACCTGACAACAATTAAGCGGTTCGGTGAGGCGAAGGACTTGGTATTGTTGCGCAAATTACAATATACTTTGTAACAAACAAAAAATGCTCGTTTTTTTGTAACGAAAAAAAATAGCGAACCATATATCTCGGTAACCCCTCAGATCAGGCTCATGATCGAACTTATTATTATACATTTACATGATTTATAAATTACAAAATGTTAACACCAAATGTACACCTTTGTTCAGGAAATAAAAATTTGCAATTGATTTGAAGAAGTTCTAAAATTAGGAGATACCTATGTCCTATATTTGATCTAAAGCTCTAAAATTAGGAGATACCTATGTCCTATATGTAATATAATTGATTAATTCTAAGTAATTTTATAGAAAAGTATTCTGAAATCTCGCATGCCAGTGATGGTTAATATGTGGATTATATATTATTATTATCATGTACCACCTTGTCTACCCATATTTCTGTGAGTAAATGATTTGATTTGATTTGATTATAGTACATAGAATGAATGAAACAGGCTGGTTGATATTTTTTTATAGGTATATGACAATCCAATCTGCTTGTTCATAACAATCCAATCAAACAGCTCGTATTGTTGTAACACTATCGGTCTCTACTTCTTCTTCTTCTTCGTGTCAATGGTACGATAAATAATTAAATTGTACAAGCCCAGAATTTTGCCACCTCTACGGCGTTATCAGTTGCTGCGCAGAGGTCACTTAGAGTGCAGGTATTAGGGCACAAAGGACAGGACAGGAGGTTAGCCATTGTTTGCGGATCCGTACAGCATTCGCACTCTGTAGTTGTTTCAACGGTATATCTTACTAACTAAGTAACTAACGGTATACTTATCCAGATTGTACCTGCATCTTCCCACTTGGGTCCGAAGTCGGTTGAGTGACTGCCATGTAGACCATGGAAGGTTATACCCCGCGGGCAGCTGCTCGTTTAGTTATAAATAATTAGAGGAAGCGGGAAGCGATTTCTGCCATAATCTACAGCGGGCTTTAACCGGACATCCTGATAGAGTCTCAGCAGATTTAAAAAAGCTGTGCCGACTCTTAAAGCAAATCTATAACCTAATAAAGTAGGTACAAATGAAAAGTTCTTATGTACGGTGACCTTTCTATTTTAGGGGACACTTCGTCGAGGGTGCAAACAAATAAAACGGAATGTTTCTAGGGTTCGGGAAACTTCTTCACAAAATTTTCCCTTGATCTTCAAATTACTTCATTCTTTGGGAGACACTCGTCAATTATCGACTTCGGTATTCGGATTATTTTTTCCCAATTAAAAAGTTAAGCGGATTAGTCCAAGTTCATTCTTACTTATATTAAGTGTTGATAAATTACTTTTTTCAGTTTGAAAGATGAAAGAAAAGAAAAATAAAACTTTTTTGTATTTTGCTTATGAAATATCCGCGTAGAATTTGGTTTATAAATGACAAAAATCCCTAAGATATACTTTTCTCTTTCTCTTTTATTAAGGTGAAGGTCTCTCCCCAGTCGGGTTCGCTCACAAGTGAGGTGCCTCTTAAAATCGACATCTTTATACATATATGAAATTCTTCTGTGTGTATGTCACTGAACTCCTCCTAAACTCGGCTGGACGGATTTTAACGAAAGCTTTCGTGGGGCTTTAGGTGGATTCGAGAATGCTTTAGTTTTACAATTGGACTCGGTAGGTGGCGCTGCTATCGGTATGTCGATGTGGCGCTGATTTTTCGGACAGGACGACGTCTGCCGGGTCCACTATAATAATATATATCTACTCATTCAGTTTCGACCATCTGTTTACTAATAGATACTATAATCTCATCCCAGTGCGTGATAGCACGTGCGTCCAAAGGATTTTCATATTTACTATATCGTTTGATGCTGATTACTTATTTATTCAGTTTACATAGTATAGACGTGATCGGTTTTGATCTGATCATGTATTACCACCTCGCTTGTATATATTTGCATATTATAATTCAAAGTGTTTCCTATGATAGCGTATATACTGCCGGAGACCTTGGCAAATAAATGAGTACCTATTCTAATCGCAAATCCGGCTCGACAGACAAGGCTAGATAGATAGATAACAATTTAATGTGACCTATCCTATGGTTTTGAACCTAATACAAAAGTGCCAAAAATTGCCTTTATTTGTTTTTAGTTTTAGGGCGAATGCAAGAATGCAAAATACTTAGGTAGGTATCTCTCATTCGTTAATAGTATCGAAAATGGTATCGGTCTATTTTTCGTATTTATTTTTTTTAAACTGGGTACAAACTACATGATATGCCCACTGGTTACTAAGGTACATATACTTTAGTAACCGAGTAGGTAAAAGCAGAATTCAACTACAACGAAGGGCATATCGATAACTCTGTCTCACATATCATAATGAAATCGATTCGAAGTTCTAAAGTTACTCGAATATCTTACTTAGTTTCTAAAGCAATTCGAATATTGCAAACAGGACAAAGTTTCATTTGCAGACGCTACACTGAGATCTAACTTAGAGAGGTAATGCACTACGGCTTTTTGCATCGATGTAAGCGCCCCAATCCCTAGGTATCCCCAATCGCTAGATATTAAATCAATACACTTGCAATTCAAGAGGTCAGTATCGCGATTGTTCTGCGTTTGCATTGCTTATCCACGTTCAAACTTAGAAGGTTATGCACTACAGCTTTACGCATCGATGTGAACACTTCAACCCGATCGATGAAAAAGGTTGACAGTTTTAGACTGTGTCATATCGCATCGCATCGATGCAAAATTACGTAGTGTGTACATTTTGATGGTTCATTACTACAACGCAACTGTATCAATAAAAACATGTATGTAGTATGTAAAGGTTAACAGTTTAACAGCAAAAAGATGTAAAGTTGTAGTGACATAATGTTTAGGGTTCAATCTTTTCACACAACTTTCTTGCTGTTAAAAGTTGACGACTGAATGGCGTTTGCATCGCATTTAAATTGATGCAAAAAATCGTAGTGTGTGAAGGGTCTTACAATAAGTAAAGACTGGTAAACACGTTTCGTCGATGTTACTATTATAGTATTATATACACACTGCGCGTGTAAATCCAATTCTGTACTTCCAACACGTCTTCAATTACACATTCCGGATGCGACTCCAATGATTTAAATTTGTCGGTTTACTAGTCAAATGTTATCCTAAACAGTAGCTCGGTTTTGGGAACATGTAGTTCTAAATTTCCAAACATCTGTACTCGTGTTTCGTGATCTCGAAGGGTTCCATTTAGATTAGTTGGATAATGTAAAAACAATATTTGTACTACAGTAAAATATTTTCATAATATAACTGCCTAGTGGTCGTCAAGTGCTGCTACTGATCACAAAAATTTCCAGACCGGGCCGAAAATCGATGGAATTTCCAAAAAAGGAATTATAAGCTTTATAAAGGGTCGGCGACGCGCGGGTGTTGTAAGCGTTCATAGGCTACGGTAACTGCTT
Source organism: Trisateles emortualis (assembly GCA_947095525.1). Lineage (NCBI taxonomy): Eukaryota > Metazoa > Arthropoda > Insecta > Lepidoptera > Erebidae > Trisateles > Trisateles emortualis. Next base: position 7,391,275 of record OX352743.1, on the reverse strand, counting down.
ACCATCAGGCAAGCCGTATGGATGTTAACCTTCTTGGTAGTACAAAACAGAATAAATATTCGGTTTTTCTGACAAGAAATTCACAATAGAATTTGAACCTGAAGTTTAAAAATAGGCGTTCACATCCCCGTGCTTCGAAAAGCACGGCAAGCCGTTAGTCTACGCCTGATCTCTCTCCGGTCGCGCAGATGGCTAGTATTCATCGAGATTAGCCACCGTGCCCGAACTTCGGTTAGAGCGATATAATTTATTACGTATAACTTAAACAATGGATACAGTCACTAGCATTGCAACAACAATCCCGGTAAATGAATCATTATTAAGCTTGATTTGCTAACTCTTGTATTGGCTGACTGCAATTACTATTGTAACGGGTTCAGTACATTTGGTAGTAGCTGTTCAATTAAAGCAGAATGACAATATTTTACTTATAAATGTAGTAAAGTAATGCATTTATCTATGTGTTTATTGGTTTGTAAGCTGTAAAATTATTAGATTAGGAATCCAGTGCCGCATTAGGTATCACGCTTTAAAATCTTGGTTTAAGATAGAATCGACACAGAACCTATACTTAATCTGTAAATTCTGCCTGGTTCAGTGAGTAAGTAATTTCATCTGCAATAGCTCAGTGGCTACTTTGCCAATTACTATATCCTGTTGTGAGTTCGATCGCCTAAATGGGACAAAAAGTTATATTATTCACAAAAATTTCGTGTCCGTGAATTGTATTGTTGTAAAGTCTTGCGCGACGCAGATATTGATCTAAGTTTTATTTTTTGAAATCGTATATATGTACAGAGTTTTATCTTTTAACAGAAATCCTCTCCATTAATGTCTTTTTTCTTACGGGAATATTGGCTCTTAAATAATCCGTACGAGGCGAAGGAAGGCGAGGTCAAGCTCCTGTTATTCTATCCCTCGGGACTACCACGTCACCTTACTCCGTTATACTTATGACGGTCTGAGTATTTTCTGACACCTAATTACTTAAGGATAACGTCGAATTTAGATAGCATTTTCACCTAAAGGTAATAGCTACATGTGTATTGAGGGCCTTTAAGGGGGTTACAAACAAATTTAACTTCTTAAATAGAGGATGTTATTTTTAAATCCTTAAGAGTTAGGATACATTGTAAGGGACATTCTTTGCAAAATTTCGTGCTTTGAAATCTTTCATTTGAAACTGGTAAACTTGTTAAATTAATTACCAGACAGCACACTACAGTATTTCAGTTTAAGGAATATTTTTCTCAATTTTCCTCATTATTATCTAAGCATTTTTATTATACGGTAGTCGGTCACACAAAATATAACAAAATAATATATGCAAACATTTCCAGCATGAATCTGAACCTCTCTAGGTAGCAGATATAAATCTACGCAAATATAATATAAGACATAGTATAACAAGACCAAGTATAAGACATGTGCCAAAGATATTCGCACATGTCTTATACTTGGTTCAATTACAAGTTGTATAGTTCCATTAACCAATGACGCGAATCCTTCAATCCTGTCATTGGATTATAGTCGCACTCCATCCCTCGCGGCCCGCACATTCCACCAAAGAGATCTAAAAACGTTTTCTGCGCATTGTTTAAGATGTTTGGGGTACTAGCAGACCTGGCAAACTTCGTACCGCCTCAGAATCAATAAATAAAAAAGCTGAATCATGATTGCAGAATGATTAACAGGTAGAAATAGTTTCTAAGAGAATGCGAAATTTTTAACTATATTCCAAGTTTTTTTTAATATTTACTCGTTTTTTAAACCTTCTCTGGAATTCCACAAATAATTCAATTAGCCAAATCAGTCTAGCGGTTCTCGAGTTCTCTGACGCAGGCCGCTCTCTATATTTATGCAGTTGATGTGTCCATCAGTAGTCATGATGATGCTGTTAACATCAATTGTGTTTAAGACGACATTGGAAAACCCGTAGCCAAATAATTTGATAATAATAAGCCCATTGTGTGGACTAACAAGGTTATTGTATTTTTCAGAGTGGAAAATGTTGAACGCATCGTACATCAGGCGGCCCAATGTTGACAAAACTGGAGGCTCTTATATGAAGGTATGTTTTGATAGCTTTAATTAAGAATGTGTTACGTAAGAAAAAACGAATAAAGGTACATTTCCGAGATGGGTAGCAGACCGCAAACTGCAAACGCCAATTGCAAGTGACACCGCTGGTTTCTATGAATACCTATGAAATTAATTCCGAGTGCGGCAAGATTAGGGCCTGCAGCTGCGTCACGCAGCCTGCAGCCGCGGCACGCAACGACTGCAGACAGCAACACCAGTGGTGTCGCGAACCGCAGAGGTTTCACACGTACAAAAGTTACAAAAAAACACGTTAGTAAAAACACTATTGTTCGATATTCTGTCTCGCACGAAGAGACAGGAAGGACAGGAGTGACTGATGCTGGTTCTATGCAGTTGAGCTTGCTCGCTAGTATAGTATACTACCTCTCTTAAAGAGATTCTTCATTCTTATTCTTTCAGAGATTCTTGATTTCAGATCTATCTTAAATTCCTAGATCAATCATAGGAATATTGATTGCTGCCTCTGTTTATTCTCGCCACATGACCGGATGCAGAAGGCGAAGGTCCAGAGTCCTGCATCCGGTCTACCCTAATAACCTTTTTAAGGTCATCAGTTCATCTGACTGGGGAAAGGTTAGAAGTACATTATACATACCTATGTATATTTCATAACCAAGACTAACGGAAATATATTATTAACTTGATGACTGGATCATAATCATTATAATCGTTATCTTCCTGTCGATGTTGTAGTATAAAATAAATATTAGTACATACCTAGTAGCAGTAAATATAGGTATCTGTCAGCTAATGTGTCCGCATTGTAATTTAATCATTTTTCATTAGTAGGGCATTCTTTTCTAAAGTAAAGAGGTGACAAAATCGGTTGCACACTCATACTTACGCAGGGACAATTAAACAAGAGAGGTAGGGCACCATACTAGCGAGTAAGCCCGTCTGGGGAAGGAGTAGAAGTTTACAGCCAAATAACTACACACACAGTTCTGTTCCTGTGTGTGAGTACAAGTCTCCAGCACTCAATTAGGGATGCGTTTTGAAAGAAACGTTTTCCTATTCCAGGGATACTCCATCTCAAAGCCTTGGTGTAAAAACAACGGGTCGGCAACAGGCAAGTTATACCTCTGGTATGGCAGGCGTCCATGGGCTAAGGTAACTGCTTAACATCAGGCGGGCCTAATGCTTGTTAGCCACTCAAGTAGTATAAAAAAAAGTTGTACCTACTAGAGATAACATCCTAACGAAAAAGAAATTTCAGCTCAGCTAGCTTTTTGATAATTAATTCCTTATTGAAGCTTGTGGAACATCAGATCTGTATGATGCTACTTCTGCTGCTATTACCTATTTGTACACATGAAGGCAAATTGCACCTATGTGTACTCGTGCGCCTGAATATCAAATGCTAATGATACAGGTGAATGACATTGCAAGCACTTTTAAAGTAGGCGTTGAATTATCACTACACTTTTTACTGGTATTTAAATAACTAGCTTTATGCCTGTGGCATCGTCTGTATGTTTTTTTACATAAAATTTAGGCTTTGTGATATACTTATGCTATAATGCAATAAAATTGTAAAGTTGCATCAAAATCCGTACCGCATAACGGTAAAAGAGTACCTACCTAACAAACATCCATCCAAACTTTCGCATTTATACTATTATAGTAGCATAATGAATTAAAATTATTTGCATTAGTACATATGTGATCACTTTTACTATTATTATTTTAACGTGATCGGAGGGGAACAATTAGTACCTTAACGAATCCATTGTTTTGCAAGTCTGCCCCTCTAGACAAGTGGCATAAACGATAGTCGAAACGAATTGAATAAAAAGTAAATGTATAGGTTTTGACGTAAGCTAAATACATTATATCGTAAACTTATGTCATATCCCATAAATTTACTTTTATCCTTTTCGATTCGATTACCGCTTGTGCCACTTGTCTAGCCCTCTAGACAAGTGGCAAAAGTGGTAGTCGAATCCGGTATTTAGCGATACTGCCGATGCGATAAAACCGGCCATACTATGTTTTACATAATCCTACTAATATTATAAACGCGAAAGTTTGTAAGTATGGATGAATGGATGTTTGTTACTCTTTCACGTAAAAACTACTGAACAGATCTGGATGAAATTTGGCACAGAGATAGATTATGGTCTGGAATAACACATATAGGCTACTTTTTACAGCGATATCCGACATCCACGCGGGCGGTACCGTGGGCAAAAGCCAGTATTATATATTTGAAGTAAAACAAGACATTATATATTATCTTACGATATAATCTAACACTCGTTGCGTGTTCTTAGGCCATAACTTCTCAAACTAGTGGCAGATGATTAAGCACCCAGTTAGTTGGTAAGGGTTTTTCATCATCGGACAGTGATTAATAGTCTCACGTCGGTATAAGTTGTTTGGTAATAGAATTGGTCGATTTAGGAGAAAACCTTATGTCAGGATAATATAATATGCGATTAAGAAATGTTATTGCTTGAAAATAATAATAGTTTATTTATTTAATGCATCTGCTCACTACACTTAGCTTAGTACATTTTCTAGTAATACTAGATTTATTTTGTATTTTTTTCAAACAGATATGGTTTATTTTAGACTCATTTTGAAAACCTGTACTAAGCCATATCTACTTAAGGGTCTATTATTCTTAAAATCTATCTTATTTCTATAAGAAATATAGGTACATTTACAAATTTTCAATAATATTTTATAATTTGTAAGTAAATATTAAAGCAATGTGGAAAAAGACGAGTCCGGAGCAGGACTCGAACCTGCGCCTCTCGGGTTCCGGCCCAGCGCACTACCAACTGTGCCATCCGAGCTCCTACTCCAGAGTTCGAATTTGTCCACCGCTTGTTAACGTCTTGGAGTGACGTAAGTTTCATTCAAACGTTAGCCGTTACAGGTCTATACGTACAACATCTTCCAATTTTGAGGAAAGAATGTTATTAAAGAATGAAACCACTCAATATTATTAAATATTTTTAGCATTTTTGCTATGCAGTCAGCTCAAATATACTTAAATATTAAAGCAATGTGGAAAAAGACGAGCCCGGAGCAGGACTCGAACCTGCGCCTCTCGGGTTCCGGCCCAGCGCACTACCAACTGTGCCATCCGAGCTCCTACTCCAGAGTTCGAATTTGTCCACCGCTTGTTAACGTCTTGGAGTGACGTAAGTTTCATTCAAACGTTAGCCACATTGCTTTAATATTTAAGTATATTTGAGCTGACTGCATAGCAAAAATGCTAAAAATATTTAATAATATTGAGTGGTTTCATTCTTTAATAACATTATTTCCTCAAAATTGGAAGATGTTGTACGTATAGACCTGTAACGGCTAACGTTTGAATGAAACTTACGTCACTCCAAGACGTTAACAAGCGGTGGACAAATTCGAACTCTGGAGTAGGAGCTTGGATGGCACAGTTGGTAGTGCGCTGGGCCGGAACTCGAGAGGCGCAGGTTCGAGTCCTGCTCCGGGCTCGTCTTTTTCCACATTGCTTTAATATTTAAGTATATTTGAGCTGACTGCATAGCAAAAATGCTAAAAATATTTAATAATATTGAGTGGTTTCATTCTTTAATAACATTCTTTCCTCAAAATTGGAAGATGTTGTACGTATAGACCTGTAACGGCTAACGTTTGAATGAAACTTACGTCACTCCAAGTCGTTAACAAGCGGTGGACAAATTCGAACTCTGGAGTAGGAGCTCGGATGGCACAGTTGGTAGTGCGCTGGGCCGGAACCCGAGAGGCGCAGGTTCGAGTCCTGCTCCGGGCTCGTCTTTTTCCACATTGCTTTAATATTTAAGTATATTTGAGCTGACTGCATAGCAAAAATGCTAAAAATATTTAATTTGTAAGTATCTGTATGTTTAATATAGTTTTATTGTATATATAAGTAGTTTAATAGTAAGATATAATAGATATGTATATTTGAAGCAATAAAATAGCCACCTAAGCATAATTTTAATATCTTTATAAAATAGTTATTACTTATGAAACTGTATTTTTTTAAATTCTTTGTTACTGTCATCATTAATATAAATGCATTTTACAAGTGTTCAAAGCGGTCTAATAACATAATATCACACCTTTTCTCCGAAAGACTACCTCAGGACTACAGAGGTGCATGACACCCACGTTTCGACCAGCTATGCTAAGTCCCACATGTAATAAGGGGTGAGCCTATATATGCCTATAGATATCCATAATATCTACTTCAAAATGGTTTTCAATCGCGACGGTCATATCCAATCAAAAATTTTAACCCCTTATTATTAAACCTGTACAACAAGGGTCATATTCGCTTAAACCCTATTTCAAACTGTCAATGCAATGACCACACAAGCAGAATCAATTTGCAGGATGGCATTTAATTTTTGCCCTCGGGCTTTAAGCGCCACTGAGATGCGTTTGACGTTTTCCATTTCCTGATTTATGTTAAGCTAAGGCCAAATAGCTCGCATCCGCGGTAGCGTGCACGATGGCGATCAGATGTATATGATATTGTCTTATGATCGCGACGTCTGATGCAGTGTCTGCACGCAGGGTGGCGATCAGATAGCGCTTCTTGCGTCAGGATGCTGCAGATTCCTATAATTATGCAGTCTAATCTGTGTTTATAATTCGTTGTTCACCTGGCTCTCCCGTGACTGACTTGTCCTATGTTTATAAATTTTTGTCTTATGAATTCTTGTTCTTGTTCCGATCAACTATACTTGAGTTATCGTCGAACATGCATTTATACATTCATTAGTACAAACGCCGGATTGTACCTATAGGATTCGGCAGAAGTTAGTTCGCTACGCTCGCTCGTTCTATAAATTTATGTACCTACAGTGTACCTACTTAGCTTTTGTACACGCAATGTTGATCGCCATCGTGTTCGCCACCGCACTCTCGGCTGCACGCGTTGGTTTGGCCTTAGCTTTAAATTCCAGTGTGACCACATGTCCTTTGATTCCTTTGATTGGAACGGGACTAGAGAAAATATTCATATGGTAAGCTTTGCGGTGTGAGCTGGATTAATATTTGATTTGTATAAAAGGTTTCTGATCGTATATTGATGTACCCAGAGAGTTTATAGCAGGATGAATATGCATTCGAACTTAGAATGATATCGTATGGAAAGCTAGTTTAATGATATCCATATCCATTCAAAGGCTTTTAGCGATAAGGCCGCCTTTTGTACAATAAATGTATAAAAATATATATATTTTGTAAGATTATTGTAAATAATGTGCAATAAATAAATATGTACTTATGTATTTAAGAGAGGTAGGACACCATACTAGCGAGCAAGCCCGACTGGGGAAGGACCTCCACCTTACAGAAGACCACAGCCAAATGACTACACACAGCGGTGTAGTTGTGTTCCTGTGTGTGAGTACAGGTCTCCAGCGCTCATTTAGGAATGCGTTTTGAAAGAAACGTATTCCTATCCCAGGGTTACTTCCATCTTAAAGCCCTAGTGTAAAAAAGTGATACCTCTGGTAATGCAAGCGTCTATAGGCTACGGATGCTGCTTAACATCAGGCGGGCCGTATGTTTGTTTGCCACCCAAGTAGTATAAAAAAAAAATGTACCTGAAAATATCTAAGTAGCCTACTTACCAACCTAAAGATCTAAAATTGCATACTATACTAAAAGAGTTTCAGATCACCTCTTTATTACTATATAAATAACGAATGAATGAGGTTTTAATGTGCCTATTATCTTTTTTCAGTGACTCTGTTTTATTTGCCAACTTACTTATCAATCCTATTAGTTTATCAAGGACAGGACAACTTTACATATTAATTGATTCATTTATTTTATTTCAATTCACCACATAGTTATAGATAACAAAGGGAATGACAAAACCATGAGTGTATCTATGAATCATAGTGTATTGAGTCAAACAATACAAATAGTTATATTACAAAATACACAATACAAAATACATGAAAAAAAACTTCGTTCGTCTAATAATCTTCTTCTTGCGTGTCCCTCTCATACCACTAACTTTGTCCATTCTTCTTTCTTTGTTCAATCTGTTCTGCTCTGGAATGCGCTTCCTCGTGAAGTCAGGATGGCCACTAATCGGTACACTTTTAAAATGAAAGTAAGGGACTTCCTCTTTGACAAACTGGCTAAATCATCACATCAGTAACATATATATATATATATATATATATATATATAATATTATATATTTATAAATATGTATTTAATTAAACCTATGTATTTATTTAGTCTATGTTATCATATTTATTAGAAATATATTTTTCCACTAATTTATTTTAACATATCTTGCACCTACTACATTCATCTCTGCATCACCCAAAGGTCGGCTGGTAGAGAATGCCTTTGGCATTAAGCCCACCTTTGTACAATATTGTGCATAAAGTTTAAATAAATAAATAAATAAAATAATAATAATTATAAATATGAGCTTTTGGTCTAGTAGTTAGTGACGGAAGGGTGTGTTCGATTACCACATGGGACAAAACTTTGTTTAATTTTTTTAATTTTTTTTTATCATAAACTGATATACAATTTTGATCTTTAAATAAAATCTGCCAAAGTGCATAGCAGTTTGTCGGCAGTCAGCAATTGGAGATTTCGCGCGTGTTTAACACATATACAGGTTATATTGTGTTTAATAGCTAGTTTGTCATCAATGTTTGTTTCAAGTCTGGGTGTAATTTGCGTTTGTAAATCCTCCGCGACACTTCCCCTCTAGACAAGTGGCATAAACGGTGGTCATATCATATCAAATAGAAAGCAAATGCATTTCACATCAGTTTACAACATAATGTAGTACACATAATAATATATCAAATCTCATATATTTGCTTTTTATTCTATTCGATCTGACTACCGTTTATGCCACTTGTCTAAAGGGGCAGGGCCTGTTAGGTACCTAGGGCATGGAGTTGTAAAAAAAAAGAAAAAACTAGAAAGAAAGAAACGATAAAGTTGGTGAGCATGGATGGATATTTGATACTCCTTCACGAAAAAGTCACCGGATGTACCTATTTTGATAAAACTTTATAATGGTATAATAATATGTTATATACTTAAGTAGTTAGGTAAGTAGAATATAGGCATTCTCAGCACATAGACATTCATTTTCAAATTCATAGGTATTTATGAAAAAGTACTTTAGAAAAATCGCAAAGTAATTCGAATAGCTAATAAATCAATATGTTGACCTGAATTTTGAAAATGCTATGAAATGTCTACTATAATAACTTCATAAAAAACAAAAAGCGGTCCGCGTATGCCTGTTGGCATATTAATTGTACAGAAGAAACATTGCTAAGAGAGAAAATACAGGCGTTTGCGTTTACTTTTTAACACTTTATTGTGATAATATAAATAGCTAAATAAAAATCAAATACATATAGGTGGAAATAAAAATGTAAATATCAATAAAATAATCACCATAATAATAGGTAGCGAACAAGCCCAACTGAAATAGGACCTCCACCTTACGACCTACTTTGTAAGATCTTTTTCCAGTCGGGTTTATTCGCTTGTATGGTGCCCTACCACTATTAAACTTGCTTGTTAATCACCTTAGTCCCATACACATATAATAACATATACGGATAATAACAGTATCTATTCATTAACCGCAAGTATAGGTACCTTCTATGTAAAGATGGTAATTAATCTTTATACCTAAATAGTTTTAATAAAAAGTAGAAATTGATCAGGCATTTGGGACTGCGGTCACTTTCGCTATGGTCCCAATCGCCGGAACCCTCAATTATCCAATTGCTGTCATCTACTTATATTTTATATATGCTGTCTACCTACTAAAACGATACTTTCATATACAAAAACATGAGAAACACGAAAATTATACTCATAAATGTGGCCAGAACAGTTCAAATACAATTATTTAACTATTCGACGGAGTTCATGAAAATGTAAATTTCCTCTATGTAACTACCAAGTGAATGTTCAGTACCTAATATACAAGGACTTGCTCGTTTAGTTGTAGAGTTGATTTTAATGACCTGCTTATATTATGTTGTGTATCGTTGAATTCAACGAAGATAGTTTTTTTTTCTATATTTTAGAATAAACTTATCCATGGCCGCCTGATTTCAAAATAGGCAATCCATACCGTGGCCACAGATAATAATTAATACTAGCCGTGGCAATTAGTCAATTTGTAACGAGTATGTACCCCCAGTTAGATAAATTGGTGATACATAGTCGTATTGATAATGTTAAATAGATTTCTAAATTACATGTTTAGGTATTGTTGTTATAGTTTTCAATCACTATGAATTATGACTTACCAAACTTGGTTCCGTGATCCGTGAAAATTGGTAGACTTACTGGTAGAAAATATTATTTACTTACAATAATATCTGTTTCATCTCTGCATTACCCTATTGGTGGTTGACTGGTAGAGAATGCCTTTGGCATTAAGTCCGCCTTTAGACATGTTTTGTAAATTAAGTTCTAAATAAATAAATAAAATATATAGATACATCTTAATATACATATATATTTCTTGTGTGCGTGTGTATGTGACTGAACTCCTCCTAGACGGGTGGACCGATTTTGATGAAATTTTGTGTGTGTGTTCGGGAAGGGCCCTGGATGGTTTAGATTCACAATTGGACCCGGTAGGTGGCGCTGCTGTCGGTATTTCAGCTTTTTCCGGCAGGACGACGTCTGCCAGGTCCACTAGTATTATTATAGTTTCAATGATTATTTCTCCTTTAGCTACCACGATACTACGTAAAAGTTCGAAAACTACCTCTCATACTTGTATGATATTTTTTACTATAGTAAAAAATTCTGTTCATAATTCCTACTTCAAAATGAAACATAAATCGCATACTTCTGCCGACTCTATTTCGCATTTGTATTGTTTGCTAACGGTGCAAATGAAGAAAGTTGTGCATTGATGCTGACGTTGGGGAATTTTCACTAGGAAAAACAACAGTTTTTATAGAGTTCCGTACTCAATGAGTTGGCAAACCTTGCTTGCTTTGTATATTGCAAAATTAACTTCTAGCTTTTATAGTAATGATTTAAGGTTTAAATTTTAAATTGATTTTTTAAGAGAGGTAGGGCACCATACTAGCGAGCAAGCCCGACTGGGGAAGGACCTCCACCTTACAGAAGACCACAGCCAAATGACTACACACAGCGGTGTAGTTGTGTTCCTGTGTGTGAGTACAGGTCTCCAGCGCTCATTTAGGAATGCGTTTTGAAAGATACGTATTCCTATCCCAGGGTTACTTCCATCTTAAAGCCCTGGTGTAAAAAAATGGGTTGGCTACACGCAAGTGATACCTCTGGTAATGCAAGCGTCTATAGGCTACGGATACTGCTTAACATCAGGTGGGCCGTATGCTTGTTTGCCACCCAAGTAGTATAAAAAAAAAAAAAAAGATCGAAATAAATTGCTGTAAAGACATCATGCTCCGACAGGCCCCTATTGGTTCCTACTACCTAGTGGTTAGCGAGTGTGACCGCAATTTCTACCCAGGACAAAATTTGTGTAGTAGTATTTGTATTATTAGGTATTCTGTGATAGTTATAGGTATATTTACCAGTTGTACGTAATAGATTAAAATCTCTTGATTGTCGTACATCTATTATTTTTTTGATACAAACATTATTTCATTTCATACAGTTATATAGTAGTAAATAGTCTTAAAAATAATCTTATTGCTACGGAACCTTTAAAGGAAGTGCCCGACACGCACTGTTCTGTATTTTTTTTCTTATTAAGCAAAGGTACAGTCACGTCTGATTTGTTCTGGTATTTGTTATTTTCCCCTAAAGCTTCGATTGTTCTTGAGGACCTTTTGTTTTGCTTGCCTTTGCAACTGCGACAAAACTTGTAATTAATTGGAAATTTTGTTTTGACGTAGTCGTGTTGTGAATTTGATGCAATGTTAGGAAGACTTGTCTCAAAATCTGAATCAATACTTCTCTATATTATTATTATAAGTTTGTAAGTAATAATGTAAAGGGTAATCTTTTAATAGCATACTACTTATCCTTCGCTTGATAGTAAGCAGCTACCGTAGCTTATAGACGTTTGGAATACCTTGGACATCAGTCGCCATTTTTAACATAAGGGTTTTGTGTATGAGCATATTGAGAATACTGGGATAGAAAAAGGTGTTTTTAGAAAAAGGCGTACCTACTGGAGATCCATTATTGCATGGGAACCCAACTACACTACTGAGTCTATTTATTTGATTGTGGTATTCTATATGGTGTAGCTCAGCCCCTAGTTGGTCTTGCTCGCTTTTATTACGCCCTACTTCTAAAAAAGACCTCTAAAGAAATGCTGTGATATCATTCTATTGTTACCGAAATATGCTGATAGTATATTCTCATAACATAATGATTTGTAAAGAGCACTAAACACAGCGTTCCAGTTTCATCAATCGATATTCAATTGTCATGACATCACCGTACCGATACAATGTACCAATGCATTGCAACTATTAAGCAAAACATGTCAGCTATGCCTACCAGATAACAGTCATGTCCAAAGGAAGCGAGAGTACGAGCGGCGCCGCTTTGTAGCTCCATCGGAAATTGAATACCATCAACCAACTCGCCAACTTTAATCGAGAACTCTTTTGTTTGCGGCCAATGTTTGTTCAACTACGAGTTTGTATAGCAGTGCTGTAAATACTGTAATAAAGTTTTAAATTGAATAAAAGCTACCTACTTGTATTGGTAGGTATTCTGTTTGAGAGATTATATTGTTAGTGGTATCGATTACTTTATACGTCCTGAGGCAATGGGCGTCCTTAAACCGATTTAATTGCGATGTTTCTCATTATCATCTCAGACAAAAGACGTCCACTGGACATAGGCCTTCCTCAAATATTTTTACAGCATTCGGTCCTGACCTTATCCATCGGCTACCCGCGACCTTTATCAGGTCATCGGTCCACCTTGCTGCAGGCCTGCCCACGCTGCGTCTTCCAGTTCGTGGTCGCCACTCCAGAACTTTTGCTGCCCCAACGTTCTACGAGCTCTATGCCCTGCCCATTGCCAACATTGCATAATTAAATGTTGATTATTAATATTTAAAAATAGATTTTTCATTTATGGTATTATTTAAAAAATTCATGATATTCTAGATGTTACTCGAAGACTAAAAGTTTGCGGAACACTGAACCAGAAACGATTTAAAAAATGTACTTATTCCTTTGGCGGGTATACGGTTATTAATTTAGATACAAAGCCGTTTACTTTCTAAACTTAAAAGTTCATCTACAGATGACGATTTTATATTTTTTTCTTTTTGTTTCGTATCAACGGCCGTAATTGACTTTTGACAACTTTATAATGAGATATCTGACGTTGATAGGGCCGGCCCTTGGGCACTTTTCTTTGATATTTGTTCTCATTTTCTTACTTTTTATGTGTCAAAGTATAAAGTCATAAAAATAATATTAACCCATTCTAAGTAGGTACATACTTACTGCTAAAAAATAGAGGATTTTTTGTGTTTCTTTTTTGTATTCTACACCATTGTGTTAATTGTGTATAGTTACTTGGCTGTGGTCATCTGTAAGTTAGGGATCCTTTGCTGGTCGGATTTGCTCATTTGAATGGTATTCGTTTACTTTACTAGTAGGTATATAAAAAAACAAAATCACCTTTTTAATACATATACTACCAACTAAGTCTTTGTCGTTAATCAAAAATAAAAAACATAACTATTAATGTCTAATTTATTCTTCAAATGTCAAAAAGCAACTCGTTTAGAAATTACTTGTGTCGTCTAAAAAGTCGTATAAAGCGGCGCGGCAGTGAAGATACGCCATTATTCATAAACAGCAACGGAGTGTTGCGCCGACACCCTAGGGACGCGAGTTTTAATGTCCAAATTTGCATACTACAGTACAAGCTAGGGTTTTAGATAATTTTTTCTTCTTATTTTTGTTGCTCGTGATCGTAGCCTTCTCGTGTTCAAGATGATGCAATTCGGTTGGCAGAGGCTTATGTAGCTAGCCCTACAATTTTTCGCTGAATCGGTCACAGAGGCCAATCACAATGTATATTAGCCAACTACGAAGAATCCTACTAATATTATAAATGCGAAAGTTTGTAAGAATGGATGGATGGATGAATGGATGGATGGATGTTTGTTACCCCTTTACGTAAAAACTACTGAACGGATCTGGATGAAATTTGGCACAGAGATAGATTATGGTCTAGAATAACACATAGGCTTATTTATACTTTTTACAACGATAACCGGCATCCACGCGGGCGGAGCCGCGGGCAACAACTAGTAAATTATAATAATTGTAGCGTAGTGTTTGTGCAAACATCGTAGATGTGCTTTTTGACGCACGGTGGGGGCATCTCATTTTAGAAAAAAAGTCACTTATCTACGGATTGTTCTCGGCAAGCTTGCTTCACCTCGCATATCTACGAGCCCCTATATCATCATGACGAGTAAAGACACGTAAATATTTAACATTTACGTGTTGTCGAGCGCTAAAATACCTGTAATCACACACAGTAACACAACTACACTACCGTTGTGCGTAGTTATTAGGCTTTAGTCTTCTGTAGGCAACGTGAAGGTCACTTCCTAGTCGACCTTGCCCGATTGTATGGTGCCCTCTCTTAAATATTTATCTGAAATATAAACCACATATACTACACCCAGAAATATCATCAGTGCCATAACATTAAACGATGAAAAGAAATAAAGAAGTTATAATAAGTCCCCCTTTATAAAGACACTTCCAAACAATTAGAGCGGGCTCGTTAGGTTTATGAGATATTTAGCGTGCGATGACGTCACCGAGTTTTATTAGTGTATGGTAATGCCGTTTGTTCTGCTGAAGGATGAACTGGTATTTTGAAGGTGTTTATTAGTCTTTCTTTTAGTGCTTGATTCTTCTTTTTTTTATTATTTAGATAGATTACAGTCTAGAATAGCACATAGGCTACGTTTTATCGCGATAACCGATAACCGACTTCCACGCGAGCGGAGCCGCGGGCAACAGCTAATCCTTACTAATATTATAAATGTGAAAGTTTGTAACAAGGATGGATGGATGGATGTTTGTTACTCTTTCACGTAAAAACTACTGAACGGATCTGGATGCAATTTGGCACAGAGATAGATTATGGTCTGGAATAACACATAGGCTTTTTGCAGCGATAACCGACATCCACGCGGGCGGAGCCACGGCTAGTCAGCAACAGCTAATCCAGAATAAACCAAAGACAAGCGAGGGCGGTTCGCTAGTAATATATATAGGCCTTTACCGTGATCTAACGACTGTTAACTGACTTTTATCGTGCCCTCTAAAGTACAAGAATACTCTTATAAAATACCATCCATAGGGTAAAAGCGCCGTTGCTTAATCGAACCGAGAACTTTATGCAAACGTAAGTGCAACCTTACACCGCAAGGCCATCAAAGCAGATGATAGATAGATAACTCTAATGAATACATTAAAACATGTTATAAGGTACCTAAGGTACCATTTGGGAAGGTAAAATAGGTAAGTATGTGCGATCTCTTTCTAATAAAAGCAGTTTTTTTTAACGTTAAAAGCCACCTTCATATATCTATAGAGGTGGTTTTTCTTTAAAGCTTTCCTTGTGTAAATATTCTTCTTGTCTTTGTGCAATTTATCAGATTTATTGACGTGATACTATTTGACCTAATAAATAAGGTTTGATATAAAAACAGCTAATCAATAATACATTACCACCTAACGATTCATATAATGCAACTCTTGACCCAGTTTCCAAAATTCCCTTTTATGAAAAGATAACATAATTATCTATTGGAATTTCAACCTTAAATCCTTGTATAATAAGGATGGTTTAAATTTTTCGTTAGTTATGTTAGTGTTTGTTTCTTTTTATTGCTAAGCAACCGTTTGTGTACCTTCAGAACTGGTAGGGCGATGACCTCTCGTAGCACTTGATAGACAGGAAAATTATTGAAGTCGAGTTTTCTGCACTCAAGTGTAGGCCATTTTATATGCCCTTTGTTTGTTTTTAACGAGAAGTAGGAATTAGTAATTTTTAAATTATTAAACAAAGAATTGGGGTCTTGACTGCTGTTGCTCTAAATTTTGCAGCCGTCTTTTTCTTTACAGCAAATAATACTTTGAAATGGGGTTTTATTTTTGCTTAATTGCACGCCTAAAGCCTAACATATTGATGTTATTTGTTATTATATATTACACATTATAATACTACTAGGGAGCAAACAAGTTCGTCTTTCTATCTCTTATTTCATACTACCGTTCTAATGGTAAACAGTTGCAACATAGCTTATGAGTCCTAGTGAGAGCTTAGATTTATGTTTTATATCCAAAAGATATAAGAAAATGTTTAATTGCTCAAATAAAATAATAAAAGAAAATCATTAACGCATAAGGTGTTCGATTCGATGTAAGTTCGATACCAGGTTGCAGTTCGAATGTGAATTTTACTTTATGATACTTATACTTTTTTTATACTACTTGGGTGGCAAACAAGTATACGGCCTGCAGCCTATGGACGCTTGCAATACCAGAGGTATCACTTGCGTGTTGCCAACCCATTTTTTTACACCAGAGCTTTAAGAATGAAGTAACCCTGGGATAGGAATACGTTTCTTTCAAAACACATCCCTAAATGAGCGCTGGAGACCTGTACTCACACACAGGAACACAACTACACCGCTGTAAGTAGTTATTTGGCTGTGGTCTTCTGTAAGTTCTCTCCTTCCCCAGTCGGGCTTGCTCGCTAGTATGGTGCCCTACCCGTCTTAAAACGTACTAGTTAAATAATTAAACATTACTAACCGTAAAGTAAAACATCGAGAGAACCCATTCTTCGACATTGTGTCTTAGAAGATATTTTAATGGCATAGACAAGTGGCATTTAACCCTAGTAGAACAGAATAGAATAAAAAAATAATGTATGGTTACTTTACGACTTTATGTCCAATCCCATTGATTTATATTCTATTCTACGACCGTTTATGCCACTTGTCTAGACGGACTGTTTCTCCAACCCTTAGCCTTCTTGATAAAGGAGAAGAGCATACCCAACAGTAGAATACATAAGGGTTGCTATAATAATAAAACAAAACATAATCAAATTTTATTGTTTAAAGACTCGTGCGACGAATAAAGACCGCAATAATTCAAATTTCCGTTGACAATTGAAATAATGATTTCCATAATTATTTTATTAATATTCATGTGCATTGCCTCTCGCTCTGGAAGGTCCCTGGGGCAATCATCGATACGATGTCATGCGGCATAATTACCACGATTAACACTTATGAAGCTGATGCTAGCAGTGCAATGGGGAATTTCAGCATAAATGATGTCCTGTTCATATAATTTGACAATAATGAAAATGGTATATGGTAGTTGTGACATAAATAAAGCCTCATTAACGCGGTATAAATATAATGTTGTCTTTGTCGTACTATACGAGAAGGACAGAGGCGGAATGGGATGTTCTCGTATGCAAGTTGTGGATTAAAAAGAACTGCGTGTAGTGGACTGCGATAGGCTGACCATGGTGATGTATGGTAACAAAAAAAAATACAGATTGAAGTTGGTGCTATGTTCATCCTGTCACCTAATATTCAGCTTGGCACCTACTTCAATCTGTATTCAGTTATTTTTAGGTTTTTGAAGTCGGTTTAATTTGTTTTATAATTTTTTTTGTATTTGTAGTAATAAAATAAAAGTAAAAATGAAATAAAAACATTGTCAATACCTATAACATTTGAGGGTTACCCTCGATTTCCCTGGGATTCCATCATCAGATCCTGACTTGGTGCCAATCACATCAAGAATTTTGAGAATCGGTCCACAAATAGCGGCGAAAACGATGAACATACATAATAATAATAATAGCAACTCATATATGTCCTACTGCTGGGCACGGGGCTCCTCTCCTCTATCAAGAGACAGTCTGATTCTTCAAAAAAAAATACATACAGTCGAACATAGAACCTCTTTTTTTGAAGTTGGTTAAAAATATATTTTAATACGAATCATCGATATCGGCAGTCCTTCAAAACTATAGCGTCGACCAGAATACGATGATTTGTAGAGTTACTGATATCGTACATATCTTTTTGACGCAATTGATTTATGTACCACCAACGTAATATACTGGCTTTCATGTATGGTTAATAAAATTACTGCGAATATACTCACTTAAAATGGATTTTGGACCGTATTATTAAAAATACGGTGCCAAAAAGTTTAAACTAAATACATTACGATTGTGCATGCAATTTAAAAGGTGCATAATTTTAAAGATAAACACAATTCTAAAACATACAATGTTTGTATGTTTCAGAATTGTGTTATTCTGAAACACATAAAAGATTATATATACACACACACACACACATACAATCATCACTCATAAAAACCCTAGTTTATTAAATCAAACTAAATTATCAATCATTAGATACTTATTATTTAGGTAAACTTGTTTGCCACCCAAGTAGTATAAAAAAAAGTTAGTAAGTATTTATATTTGCGTAGGAGCTTACACTAAAAAGTTTTTTTTTTATAGTCTTATTAAAGTTTCTAAATAACTTACTTTCCCCTTCATATTTCCACTTAAAACTAGTGTAGTAACACGACGTGTGATGGAAGCCTTAGTTCGATAATAAAACGCCGCAGTCAGCATAACACGTGGGGTGTTACGCGTGGATAGCCGCGGCACCGCCAAGAGATTTTATTTGACAAACTTTTTTCCCAACCACCCCGTCTGCGAACTAAGCAAATACCTAACTTGGTTACATACGGAGCTCACGTTTAAAGAGCTTGCTGATTTTTAAGCTATCGCATAGCTTCTATCGCGGGCCTTGGGCGTGGAGACCAGAAAGAATGAATCCAGAAAGTTCGTAACGAAAATAATAAACCTAACACCCCCCACTCCGACCGGCACAGCGGTGATACTTTTTTCAATGACGAATTCTCTAAACGGCTAATAATAATATGTCAAATTTGTGTAAGGAGGTGTTGATCTAAGAGAATATTAATGTGAAAAAGATTATAGTATAAGGAGTCTTAAGGAATTATTACAAGTATTCATTTTTATTATTATATATTTTTATAAATCATTGAGAATAAAATAAAATGATTGAGATAATTCTGTACAGTATTTTTTTATTTGTTTCGATAAAAAAAAACATACTAAAGAATATTTAAAGAAGCATACGGTCCTATGACGAGCAGTTAGCTTAGGCTTGCAACAATAATGGTAAGTATTACTAGAGTTGTTGACCCTGTTTTCTTTTTTGGAAAAACCCCAAGCTATAGTCTCTCGGAAAGTCTCAACAGGGGAAGCTTATTTCTCAAATTTGCCGTACTTGTAAAACTGGGACAAGTTTGTGTTGCATATTGACTACAAAACTATATGCAAAATAATTGAGTGAATAAAAATGACTGCTGGTGATCGGTAATCTAAGCGTCAGTGTGTAACATATTAGAGCAAATATCTAAACCTAGAGGCCGTGGTGAACAAGGTTTAACTCATTTTCCGTCCGTTCCACATGTGCTCCGGGGCCGAATACAAAATCGGACAAATCGATGCGAATAATGGAAACTGTTATACGAGTATAACTACGTGTACAGTTGTACTTGAATGTTTTGATGAAACTGAAACATTTACAATAAGATAACTTTTGTTAATGAAAAACGAATATATTGTACGCGTAGAACAGCACAAACACAGTGCAAGTACACGTTAAACATAATAATATTTGATGTAAAAAACAAAAGAATAGCAAGAAATAGAATATCAAAATTTCAGAATTCCGACAGTATTATTATATTTAAACAATAGATAAGGTTGTACATCACATTTTGCATCTTCAACAACTATATTGTTGAGTATTATCTTACATAATAATGTACTACAAAGTAAAATAAAATAAATTACACTCCGGGAGTGCCGACAGAAGTGAAAACACAAGGAAATATTTTTTTAATAAATTTAGCAATAAATGCTTTTTTTATTTATCTAGACGCGTTCGCGATCTGGAAGATGTACATGCATATATCGCCTCTTTGCTTTAATAACGTGACAGTCAAAAAAAAAGTTTTTTCGGATATGTCAAGCTGCGTCTCGTAACGGTGTCGCAAATCCAGAGATTTTATCTCATCTAAAAATATGCATACCGTGTTAAAATTAATTTTCACTTCAAAAATTTAATAATAAAGAGAAGTGTAGGGCAATTTACAAGCAAGCAGACCCGACAGTAGCAGAACCGTTGTTTGTAGTTATTTCGCTGTAGTCTTTTGCTGTAAGGTGGAGGTCAATTTTGCTTGTATCATGCTCTACCTCTCTTTAATATATATTCTCATCTCACTCAACCCATAAACGTCCTACTGCTAGGCACGGGTCTCCTATACCACGCTGAATATATTATTATTAGCTATGTATTATTATGTTTTGTACCTCAATGGCGCAATGGTAGAACGTTAGTACAGCTTCGCTCCCCGGATTGAGCTATTTCATAAATTGATGTCGTGGTCGGTATGTAAAACTAGGTGTAAAATACATGTCTGCCTACCTCTCGAGAAGAAAAGTCGTGAAACATTGTAATGTTAAGTAATATATACTTTCTTTATTTCCACAGTTGCTGAACACACTATCAACGGATCTAGAGGAACTGTTATCTGAACTGTACCAGGAACGAAACAGGTAAGAGATAGTTACTTTAATTACAAGAAGGTACCCATAATAAGTGTATTTACCCGACTGCGAAGATAGTTCTATAAACCAGTTAATGTAATGAAACATTAAAAAAGTATCCAACAACTCCTAATAAAACTAGTTGTCCGCATCGAAAACTTTCAAACACTTAATTTTGTACTCTATTACCACGTAATAAGGGTTTAAAAAGAATTCTCTCTTGTGATAAGCGTTGTGAAATTACATTATCGGTACAGTGGTGTGCTTCAGCGGCGAACAAATCGAATTACACGCGGTCCTGGGTTTGACTCTTGACTTGAGCGGCTTTCCTTTGATACTGAAACCTATTTGAAATGTTTATGAATATGTAGGTACCTCGGTATATGTAGTATAGATTGTAAAGGATAAAATTTTGTGAAAGTATGTTCATGTATCTGAACTGTGATAAAGTATATTTTAATAGATAACATGAATTTTATCATCTCTTTGCTAATCACGTTCTGAAAATGTGTCTTAGTAGTTTAAGTGCGTCACTTTACCAGGTGCCACTGCGTGGGTGGCTTGTTACATCTTTACTCAAGATAAGAAATTGCAATAAATAGCAAATGCTAAAAACATGACAGCTTGTCCTGGTCAGGATCGAATGTTGTGACCCCTGTGAACCCTTGGAGGTCCTCTTTTAAAGACAACTCCCGACCTAGAGAACAAGCTCTGTGTTGCGGGGGACTTTACAAACATACAATTAACGGACACAAATTATACAGACTCAGAACAACTCTTTGTGGGTCACACAAAGTTTTGTCCCTGTGTGGGAGTCGAACCCACAACCTCGTGCACAGTAGACACATACTGTACCCACTGAACCACCAAGGCAGTCAAACCAAATTTGGTTTATGACCAGCAGTTGACATCTTTCGGTTTAGATTATAATGAAAAAATATTATGATTATTATCCCTCCAACCAACGACCATGTATAGCCCAACATAGTATTATTCCAATCAAATTCTAAGAACTGTTTATAAGTTCGTCGCATAATATTATGTAAAATTGGCATACTGCAAAAATCAAAAGTTAGAACCAAACAGACAGGCTTACAGGAGACCGAGTTACTGAAATTCAATTATTGCAGTATGCTTTCAATTTTTCACGTACAGTTCGATCTAAAGCCGGGTTAGGTTTCACTTGTTTTTATTTTTTTTGTTTCAAACAGACCAATCTGTTAGGGGCTTTTGTTTTCGGTGTACCTAATTCGGATATGCTTTCAGTTGTATTTTTTAGAAGTCGGATTTTTATTAATCTAGGCAATTCGATACAAACAATATTTTACTTTTTTATTTGTTTTATTCTATTTAGGTGACAACATTGCTTTGTGGTATGGTTGACTGCCTTGGTGGTTCAGTGGCCACAGTATACGCCTGCTGTACACGAGGTTGTGGGTTGGATTCACATACAGGACCAAACTTTGTGTGACCCGCAAAGAGTTGTTCTGAGTCTGGGTGTAATTTGTGTCAGTTAATTGTATTTTTGTAAAGTCCGCCGCGACACAGAGCTGGTTCTCTAGTGCGTGAGTTGTATTTAAACAAAAAAAAATAACAATGATATGTCCGCCTGATGCTAAGCAGCTGCCGCGGCCTATGACCGCAAAACCGAGCGAGAGCGTTCAGTGATATTATTAGCCTTTGGATAAGATAACATTAATTTAAAAACGCATCCTTATGTGAGCACAGGAGTACTCTTTTAGAGTCATTACTTTCTTGTATTTCTCGTTATTGCTACTGTATCAAAATAAAATATAAGCCTGCTTGTAAAACTCACGCAAAACATTCTTCTTATAAAAATATTGTAGAGAAGATTATGAAAGTGAATAAATTGCTTTAAACCGATAAAATGTTGACGATGTTGTCGGACATAAATTGCATTAGACACTACCTCGAAGCGAGTAAATAATAGAGTGGGAAGTGTAGGCTTCCTGGAGTTAGAGCACAATAACGATTCTCCCTCGAAATTAAGCTGCCAGACTGAGGACCTACCTCAACCCTACGGTACACCGCAAATGAATTTGAATGATTTTAAAGTCATTTAAAATCATTCAAAGGTCAGTCAATTTTTATCATGGCATTAATATGTAATTTTAAAACAGTTCCTAAACTGCGATAGATGCATATTGTTAAGCGATCCTTATGCTTTGGTCACTTGAGTGGTGGATAAAAGAATTGACTTACACCAAATCTATTAATTTGAGAAGGAAATATTTGAATATTTGTTTGTGATAGATAAACACAAAAACAGCTACACCGATGTTACAAATTCTTTTACTTATAGAAAGCTTCATTACCAATGAGTTAGTTTGTTTAATTTTTCGAGATTCCAACGAAAACTAAATAAATGTCCACTCGTGCGAAGCAGAGACCGTTCGCTAGTATTTTATAAAGACGACATTCATATCTTGAGTTACGCGTAAAATCCGCCCACTACGCAGATTTATCATATAAAAATCCAGGATAGTCTTCCCAACACCATCACATTATGCAACGTGTGTAAGATTATCATAAACGTATAATACAAGTCTACGGTGGGGAAACTGAATTACTTAGTTCCTTACCTTGCTTTGTTGCTTTGCATACTTTTTGTTGAGATTTATATTTTTTTATACTGCCACGTTGCAAACATGCGTTGACGCTTGCACCACAAGGAGCATTACCTACTTTATTTGAATCTAGGGATAATAATAATAAGAGAAAAGCAAATCAGTAAGAATTTGATATACCTGTTCCTAAACTAGAACTTTTTAGACGAAGTTGCGTTTACATGGCTCCTTTAATTTACAATTCATTACCAAAGGCATAAAATAATATATATAAAGGAATAACTCTTTTGCCATATAAAAAAATTTGCATTGCGCTTCGAAAGTGGCTATTACAAGAATGTTATTATTCAATTGAGGAGTTCTTAAAAAAATCATCATAATTTTAAGTATGCATTGAGGTGTTAATAAGTAGCTACTTATATTTAATTAATTTAATTTGTAAAAAAACTGTATTAGCATAATATTGTATAATTTGTTGCATGCTGTGTAACGGCGAAATATGTGATACTTAACAATAATTGTAACAACTTTGTAACTAACCATATTTGACGCAATAAACGATTATTATTATTATATTTACGCGTTGATGACCCTAACTCTTGTAACCCCTGAGTTCTGTGTATGGATAACCCTGATATAATGAAAACCTTATTTTAACAATATTTTTCCTTAAATAAGCACTGGAGACCTGTACTCACTCACACACAGGAACAAAACTACACCACTGTGTATTTGTGTTTATAATTAGAAAAGTTAAAGTAACATTTATGGGCTTAAAAGTTCACGAGTAATGGTGAGTTAATTCATTCAAATTTCACAATGTTCGTTTGTTTAGGTTCCCTCAAACAGTGCTATTTATTTGTTCCTCTTTACCAACCACATTTAATAATACATTAATTCATCAACTTGAAAGTGGTTCGTATGTATAGTCAAAGGCACTTCTATGAAAATATGAACCGTCAAAAACAACAAAACGTGCTCGAAGCAGAAGCCCGAAGTTTTGAACAAAGCATTATGAATAATGAAACACCCTCTGTACAAAGGCATAGGTAGATACCTAGGGGTATAACCACAAAACTGGAATTTTGCGGTAGGGTGTCGCTTGGCGAAAAAAAACGGGCGCGCAAAGTGTTTTTTACGGCTTTAATACGAGTTTATTAAAATATTTAAAGCGGAACTTTAGCGAGAATTTCCCCGAAGACATCTCAAAAAGGTCCCCCGTCTCACCGATATGAAACTTTCAAGCTAGGTGTCGGAATGATAAATTAAAACGAGTCGAAAGAGCGCTGACACGTGTTAGTGTAATGAGATTTTTTCGTTTCTAATAAATTATTGCAAAATGAAAATGGTATTTGATTTAAGAGATAAAATTCACACTTTTGTAATTGACTAAGTGATTACTTTATTAAGTTTCTCTGTGTCTGGTCTATGCAAAGAAATCTAGTGGAGATGCGGCTACCATCACATCCTTTATTATAAATAAATTTCATTTTTGAATTGCAAAAAATATATTATATTTATCAGGATACATAGCATTCGCTATAGCTCGTTGAACTGTTTGACCATCAAAGACCAACCAAGATAACGAAAGATGCAGTGTTAGCTGGCAGGCCTCCATGAGCTTGAACTGTCGACCTATTGAAAGATGCGGGAAGCCAGTGGACAAGATAAGCAGGGACGTCTTTCGGCGTGATAATGAAAGAATAGTAGCAGACATATCAAAAAAGTATTATTTTGGAGAAATTAAGTACTTAGAGTAATTTCTTTCCATTTCAAATTAATTCAATCAATGTTGAGTGTTCAAATATAATTGGCTGTGTCACTCAAAGTTTATTTGCATATCTGGTTTATTAAGTTGGAGGCAGGGTATGGAGCACAATGGTTTGTTTGTGCAAAATTTCAAATTTGTAGTCACAGCGGTTTAGGCTCTGCGTTGATTAAACAGTCAGTTAGTGAGTCCGGACAAATAGTATATTATTAAATAATAATACAAACACCGGCGCCCCATTATTACCATTTGGTCCAAATAAATTATCACCGTGATGTCCCTGCGAATATTCAAGGTAATTAGGTAACCTACTGATTAAAACAACTGTTTATTTCTCATTGCATATGAGTGTAATTTGTGTCCGTTAATTAATATTTTTGTAAAATCTCCCGCGACAAAGAACTTGTTCTCTTATGCGGGAGCAAACTTCAAACCCTTAACCCGTAACCCTTCCTCCATACCGACTTTTACGACTCGCACCCGACTATAACACCAGTAAATACTGTACAAAATAAATAATATAACACGACACTGCCTAGTCCCTAAACGACAAGGTTTAAACAACTTTGTAGTCCTTTCATTTTTACTCCCGTTTAATTAAATTTCTGGAATGTTCGGCCGAAAATCTGCGCTCAAAGCGCCCTTTAAGAAGAACAATAGAACATGATTGGTGTTCGCGTTAAATTGTCTAGGACCCCTAAATGGACTATTAGGCACAGGCCCCGGTTTCGGTTCGCTTTCAGAATCGTAGAACCGTGATTTAAACTGGGGTGTGTAGGGGAGATAGTGGCTTAGACGAGCAGATTTTATACTTACTCTTTTGGTATTAGAAGAGTATATAAAATCGTATTTGTTTCTGGATCTGTAATGCGAATTGCAATGCTATTATCATTTCTATATTTGCTTTTGTGTTTTAATTCTAAAAGAAACTACTAATTTCAATAATTTGTGTATTTTATCATTATTAGCTTTTATTGATTCGTATATTGTAGTTTGTGCATTTTTTTTCTAATACTAAGGAAGCAAATCGCTATCAATATTTAATGCATACGTAGCAATTCTTTTTTTATAATTTATGTAGGTGGATTAGAAAGTTATAAAGTGCCGACTGTCTAGTATTTAGTAATTAAACAGCTGTTTTGCTTGATACATTATTTCTTATGCATAGGAACAATTAATATTTTATGCTAATCAATTGTTATGTATTTTTCCCTGAAAATTACTTGAGATAATAAGCAAGGATATTGTTGGTAATATTTCATTGTATGGCATGAAAACTGCAATGCTACGTTTTTCATATTTTCCTTTGTAATGGTAGACATTGTAGCGGGAGGTCTTTTGTGGTTTTGAACTCGCCTGCACAGTCGTACACTGCGCTTTTAGTCCTTAAAACCACTCCTACTTATATCCTTATATAGACTAATAGTAGTGTTGTTTTATGTCGATGATATACGTAATATTGAGCTATGAAAAGTATTTAAAACATATAGATTATTATGTGAAAGTTATAATCAAAGCCAAAATCATTTAATTAGCTCATTCATATTAATTATACGTCATAATACGTTTAGATGTCAGTATTTTTTCCTTTAGTAAATAATTTGCTGACAAGGGCAAAGCCTCAAGAAGAATTGGCCATCTCTTATTATTCCAGCCCCTCTAGACAGAAAATAAATATATGGTATTTGAGTTTTTACATAAGTTTACGATATAATGTTTAGGCACTAGAGAGAAACGAATCCTGAGAGTATTTCCGAGTGGTATCAGTAAACTTTTGTTAGAATGCAAAAAAATGTATCTAATAGAAATGTATGAGTAGTTTGAATCTTATTGTGTCTAATAGAGATTAATATTAGTTAGTAACACAACAATTAGAATATGATTTGGCTAGAAAATATCGTAAAAAGTGTAATTGAAATGTTTACCGTTACGCCTATAGCGCTGGTTACCTAAACCACTGACTTGTCTGCCACCATTGGGAATAAAAATATGCCATCAAAGTACAACCTCGATATCGATGGTGTTGAACAATCGAGCCCACCTCTCATCAAAACGTAGTACTTTTGAGTGATTGCGAGCGAACTCCACAAACAATGCCCACGCCGAGTCAATCTCGCAGTGAATGCACTATAGTTATACTTGCTAGGGATGTCAATCATTACAAAATTTTAAAGAATAAACTTTAAAAAAAGCTTTATTTGTGTAAATAAAATATCCATTAAACCGTAAATAAAATGGTTTTATAAATTGTATCGTCTTTTGGAAACAATGTTTGCTCATTCAGTTCAATATAATAAAGCTGAAGAGTTTGTTTATTCTATTTGTTAGAATGTGCTAATCTTTGGAATAGCCAGTCTTTAAAAATCTTTCTGCATTTGATAATGCCCCATTCTTGAGGTAGGTTGTAGGCTTAGTAGGTAAATATTTTTGGTTGTAGGTAGGTATATATAAAAGGGCTCGTATCTAAAAGATGTATAACACCCACGTTATGTTAGTAAAATTTAATTGACTTAAAAAAAACAACTAAAGGTTTTAGAAAGCCCTAACCGACGCGGCATTACTTATATATACCTAGTAGTAGGCACCGCTATCAACGTTTGTACGGAACAAGGCGGTGAATCAATAGTTACCGTTTCTGTTTACACCGAACACGTAACTGTCGTGAATGGTACATCGTTTTGTCGTTGACAAGTTTATTTGCAGGGTGTAAATTTTTGAAGCTTGCGAAAATATAAAATAGGCGAAACCAAAAGTCCCCTACTTTTGGTTTGACCTCTTTACCGTAACGATTTCCGAAGCACGAAGACACTCACACAAAATATATAATATAAATAATATAATATATATAAATGAAAATAATAATGAAAATTTAAATCTTCTAATCCTTTACTAATCAGCTAGTAGGTACCAAATTCCGTATGTTCATGGTAAATAAAGCATGATCGTGTTAATACCCGAAGTATATATTATTGTATATCCGTATGTTCAATTAACCTGTATTAGAACACTGCTGAACGTACACCTCTCCTAGCTAGCGCCACAACACCCGGACCTCCGACCTTCGCAGCCAGTCTATCCCAGTAACCTTCTTGAGGTCATCGGTCCATCTGGCTGACGGCCGTTCCACCTTAGGTTTACTAAGTCGCGGTCTTATCAGACCATAGATCCTTGGTCAGATATAACTTGCCACTTTAATTTTCTTAGTCTTAGAACCATAGCATTAAAGTAACCGGCATGGTTACTTTGGTGCTTTGTCATATTATATTCTCATTTTGAAGTTTATCCTTCAAGTAAAGAATAGCACGTTTTATCGCTGCTTGACTTTAAATTTTTAGACTAGATGCCATAGACACTGCAGGTTATAAATAGGAACATGTTCATTCTATGCCAATTGAAAACTCGAAATAGGTACTGTAGAGATTTTATAGGTAGTTGCACGCTGGCCGTGTGACCATAGTTAAACCTCTGGCGTTTTAAGAAATTAATTAAAATATTTAAATTTGATAACGTCAAATAAAAATTACAGTAAATCAAGTGCGAATTCTTGAACATAACGCGTGTGATTTTATATTTCATTATGTAATTTAGTTCTAGTAAGGCTCTTTTAAAAAAAATAAAGAAGTTATTTAATTTTATCTATAGGTGCTTCATTTATAATTATATGGAATACTATTGCAGACCAGCTTGTAGCTCTACTCATCTTTCGTATGCCAAACGAGGTCCTAACCATAAATAAATTAGACACAGGTAGGAGCTGGAACTCTTCAGCACTTGTTTCTCATTGTTTCACCTTTTTTTATATACTAGCAAGGAGGCAAACAAGCATACCTACGGCCCGCCTGATAGTAAGCAGTTACCGTAGCCTATGGACGCTTGCAACACCAGGGGTATCAGTCGCCTAATGGACCTAATGAACATAATATTAAATTACCTATTAGTCTTAAATTTATGTTAAATAGGTATGTAAATTGAAAGCACGTACATTTAATCAATACCAATTGACGAAATCAACTTTACAATTGATATTTATTGGTCGGTAACGAAGAAAGTTTAAATCAAATTTGTTATTTGTACTCGTATTATGTCAGTTAAGGCTATGCAATATATTGTTTTTACCTTTGTAAATAATCGTGAAAAATAGTAAACCTACACTTTTGATAAGTACTGAGATTGTATTGGTGAGAAACAAAATACTAAGATCTAGTCTTGATGGATGATGAATGTATATTCAAAATATATTGATGAATAAAGGTTAATCGATGACGCCTAATAGAATTATAATATTTAAGTATACTTAAACTTAAAAAAATCTTAAAACTAATGAAGGCGCTGCGCTTCAACAACCATAAATGAAAAAGGAGGATATTCTGAAAAGGCTGGCTCGTTGAAAATTGTATATAGCTATACAGAAACTATGTGAAAACTTCGATAGCGCGATTCAGACTCCTCTAGCAACTTCAGGCGATACGTTTGAATTATTAGTCATATTCAAACTATATACTATATAGATTTAGTCTGGTCAGTATCTGAGACAAATCGCATTATACAATCTGGCCTGCGTTTAGGGGAGAGCAATAATTATTTACAAATTAACCGTAGTGAAACGCAGGGTGCGCGGTAAATTAAATCGAACGACAGCCCTCGGATGGACAACCGCTGGGCCGTTTACCCTACGTAATGGCAACATCAAAATATACGGCAAAAATGTGTTGCAAATGGTGCTTGTGATGAGCGCATCAAGTCTTGTTTATGTATTTTATTAATATATATATTATTTATTTTACTACCAAATGTGGTAGGTAGAGTAATTGACTTTTGTATGGCTTTTATAGATACTATTAAGTAAGAGAAGTAGCACAGTCAAATAGCAGACAGTAGTCTTAGGGACAAAGTCGCTCCGCTATCTGTACGCTAAGATCTTTTAAACAATCAATGCAGAGAAAGGGTTATATTATGTACAATACAT
Source organism: Trisateles emortualis (assembly GCA_947095525.1). Classification (NCBI taxonomy): domain Eukaryota; kingdom Metazoa; phylum Arthropoda; class Insecta; order Lepidoptera; family Erebidae; genus Trisateles; species Trisateles emortualis. The sequence continues at coordinate 7,361,178 of OX352743.1, read as the reverse complement.
GCATGTTATATTAAGATAGAATTAAAAAAAAACTGAATCCATGCGAGGTCACGTTGCTAGTAGACACACACAGAAAATACCGCAGTCATACTTTGGAGGAAAACAAGCATACGGCCCGTCTGATGTTACTTTGTTTCTGTTGACTTTTGTAGAAAAAACTGCGTATTTTTTTTGAAGTTAAGCAAGCTACTTGATTGCTATATTAACAATTAATTAATGTTACAAAAAAAAGGAAAAGTTTGGATGGGTGGATGTTTGTTACTTAATCACGCCAGAGTCGCTGAACGGATCTGGATCAAATTTGGCACAGTTAGATTATAGTACGGAATAGCACTTCGGATACTTTTATTCCGGAAATTGTACGGTTCCTGTAAGATTTGATATCATTTTTGCGCAAGGAACCACGGGCAACAGCTTACAGACTTCCATTCCAAGTATAAAATTGTAAACAAACGAACAAACCTGAGTCATATCAATTAGATTAGTCGAAACAAATACAAAACCTAATCGATTTTGTTTATCCCGACCTTGATTTTGATTACTAACACAGCGAGAATTATTATCACCCTATATAAATATTTCTTTAGCCTCGTAGCCTCGTAAGTGCTGGCAGCTATTACAAGCGCCAAAGAAACAATAACTATAACAATAATATTCGTCTACCGTCTCCCTGTTGTTGACTGAAGCCAATTCTTCAGAACCAACTTCATTTTACCGTTACTGAAGTAATATTCATTCAAAATTAAACCTTATTACATTGATATTAGGGTCTATAGTTAATTATAAATGTGCAAGTTAAGCTTGTGTTAGATTATTAGCTCGTCTACAGGCTGAGGTTTTGGAATGCTTCAGTAGATAAAAACGTTTTTGTTCTGCACAATTACATTCGTAGACATCAATGCAGGAAAAGAATGTAATATACGTTTTCCTTTAAGTAAATGAATGAAGGAAAGTGGGATACGAAAGAGGAACAACAAGTATATTAAGTAACTTTGATGACGTTTGAAATATTGTCACGCCATAATCTATTTTCTTGCGCTGGTATTTTTTATACACCTTTATGGTATTACGTCTTTATCACTAAAGGGTAAATCACGGTAATATTATGTCATATCGATGATTTGTCAGTTTCGTTAAGTGTAAGGTCTTATAGAATACTGCCTCGAAGGTAAGTGATGGTTGAGTGCGACTAGTGATCTTGAGGTCCTAGTTTCGATTATTAGGCAAAAAAAAAATTCTTAATGGGTTTTCCGTTAAAAAAATCACAATAGATGCCCGAAGTTTTGAAATTGCCCGTGTTTACAGCGCCGTACTTCGGCAAGCATAAAAAGCTGTTGGTCCTTCGTCTGGTTTTGTTATAATCGTGACGAATTGCCGTCCATCGGACTATGAATGCAAGTGAACAAAGTGTGCACTGGTGTTTCTGCACACACTTGTGTACTGTGTAGATAGCCAGTCTCCGTCGATATTAGCTGCCGTGACAGAATTCGGTCACGAGGACAATATTATTACTTGTATTATCCAAATATTAAGTTTTTCGCTAAAAGCATACAAATACATATATGTAGCTCCTACTTTTAAAACACCCAAGATCTCAAGAACTTATCTCTGCAAAGATATAAACTCTCGGCATTAAAACAAAGCGACAATGTTTATACGTTCCAGTTAACGCTGTTCATTTATGCGATGTACAATAAATTATGAGATGTTTTCCCATAGTAATCTTCACTTCATATCTGTCTTTACTACGGGTAAACATTTACGCAACAATTTATTTATTTTTATGTATTAAAAAAAGCTCGTTTACAATATAAACACAAACATTTTTATAAACATATCTATTTTAGACTAGTGTTTAAATCAATTACAGACGTGCACAACATTGATTAAAATATAGTATCCACAGTTAGAGGAAGAAGAAAAGTAACAATATAATATAACATAATAAAGTTAATCTAAGTCCGTATCTGTAGGTATCTATAACTAGGTATTATACTCAAATTACTTTAGTACTTTTTTAATTTATTTACTTTATGCGCAATGTTGTACAAGAATAAAATCAAACAATCAATTATAAGCTTAATTCTAAAAGCATTGTTACCCGACCGTTCGATTCCCACCCAGAACTAATCTTTGTGTGATGAGCACAATTATTTGTTCTGTGTCTCAATGTAATTTATCTGTAGTTATGTAAGATCATAATGGGCTGGGCACTGAATATACCATTTCTTCCTTACTTACGATTATTAAAGTAATTAAATTAACCTGTAAAAAAAACTAACCATAACTACAGTAGTTACGAATAAACGAACCAAACTCATAGTAAGTAAATGTAAATACAAAAACCAAGAATAAACCTAAAGAATATTTTTATTCTCCAAGTAAATCCTTGTGTAATCCCCGTCTTCATCGCTTAAGATGTATGACTGTATAAGAATGTTGGCAAGAACAAGAACATACCCTCCGTAGAGAACGAACAGATGTGTTTGAATAATTACTTTCGCATTAAGCTGTTCTTGTAAGGGAGGATTGAATAAAAAATCTGATAATGAAAGACTAGAGAGAATAAGATATATTATGTGATAATACTGTCTTTTATTATACTACTAAGGAGGCAAACAAGCAAACGGAGAAAGCATTACCATTTTAAGAGAGGTAGGGCACCATACTAGTGAACAAGCCCGACTAGGGAAACCTTACAGAAGACCACAGCCAAATAACTACACACAGCGGTGTAGTTGTGTTCCTGTGTGTAAGTACAGGTCTCCAGCGCTCATTTAGGGATGCGTATTAAAATAAACGTATTCTTATTCCAGGGATACTCTCATCATAAAGCCCTGGTGTAAAAGAATGGGTTGGCAACACGCAACAACAAGTGGTATCTGGTATTGCAAGCATCCATAGGCTATGGTAACTACTTAACATCAGGTGGCCCATATGCTTGTTTGCCACCAAATTGTAAATAATAATATACGGCTCGCCTAATCGTAAGCAGTTACCATAGCCTATGGACGGTTGCACAACCAGATGTATCACTTGCGTGTTGTCGACCCTTTTCATTCCTTCTACGAGTACTACGGTGATAAATACACCTGATAAACTTAAACCTGCTAACGCTTCCTTCTATGTATATTTTTGAGATGGGTGTATTTGTAAGATGTAATCTACACTTGTTTGAAACTCCACGCTCCCAACGTTATCAAAATTCTATTTGTACTACATCCCATCATACAGCGTTATTTGGTAAAAGTGTTCTCGGTATGACATCTACAATATATAATAACATACCAATAACCATTCGAGATAAAACCAGCGTAGAATCTTTTAAGAAGTCATTGTTTAGATTTTTAGTAGCCAGATGTTACTACTCGATCTTAGAGTTCATTGCTGACAAAGAAAGATATGAAGATCCAACATATTAATTAGTGCTCACTTATATGACTATATACCTACTATGATATTTATCTTTAGGTTTTTATTTTTAAATTTTAATTTTATGTACATTATAATTATAATACAATTTTATTTTATGTTTCAATTTATAAGAATTTAATTAGGTATGTTTCATAAATTTATAGATTAATAAAATTTTAATAGAATTTTTGTACGCCATTTCAAGGCAAAACATAGAAAGAACTATATTATGTACCCTTCATCTGTATTCACCTATGTTTACAAAAAATAAATGATTTGATTTGATTTGATTTGATTTGAAAGGTACCGTATCCTATGGACGCTTGCCGACCCAAATTTTAACAACTGGGTTTTGTAAGGGGGCATCCCTGGGATAGGAAAACGTTTCTTAACGCCTACGCGTCTTTAAATGTGCACGCTCGCCTAATCGTAAGCAGTTACCATAGCCTATGGACGGTTGCACAACCAGATGTATCACTTGCGTGTTGTCGACCCTTTTCATTCCTTCTACGAGTACTACGGTGATAAATACACCTGATAAAAACTTAAACCTGCTAACGCTTCCTTCTATGTATATTTTTGAGATGGGTGTATTTGTAAGATGTAATCTACACTTGTTTGAAACTCCACGCTCCCAACGTTATCAAAATTCTATTTGTACTACATCCCATCATACAGCGTTATTTGGTAAAAGTGTTCTCGGTATGACATCTACAATATATAATAACATACCAATAACCATTCGAGATAAAACCAGCGTAGAATCTTTTAAGAAGTCATTGTTTAGATTTTTAGTAGCCAGATGTTACTACTCGATCTTAGAGTTCATTGCTGACAAAGAAAGATATGAAGATCCAACATATTAATTAGTGCTCACTTATATGACTATATACCTACTATGATATTTATCTTTAGGTTTTTATTTTTAAATTTTAATTTTATGTACATTATAATTATAATACAATTTTATTTTATGTTTCAATTTATAAGAATTTAATTAGGTATGTTTCATAAATTTATAGATTAATAAAATTTTAATAGAATTTTTGTACGCCATTTCAAGGCAAAACATAGAAAGAACTATATTATGTACCCTTCATCTGTATTCACCTATGTTTACAAAAAATAAATGATTTGATTTGATTTGATTTGATTTGAAAGGTACCGTATCCTATGGACGCTTGCCGACCCAAATTTTAACAACTGGGTTTTGTAAGGGGGCATCCCTGGGATAGGAAAACGTTTTTTAACGCCTACGCGTCTTTAAATGTGCACAGGATGCCTATACTCATACATAGATACACAACAACACTGTGGTTTTCTGTAAGATTAAAATTTCCTTATCCTGAAACGCAAACAAAGAACTTCTTCAAAGCTATAATTTAGATAAAGGTATGCACAGATATACCCTAGAACTTTGAACAATCACAATTACCAATATCGATTTTCCCCGCGGCAGTAATACCGTAGACAGGTTATCGACTACAACCCTTCTGCTATTGCCATGATCTGTACGACCTAAGGCGATCATTTATTTTGCCCGATACTATAAATTTATCAATGAAAAACTCAGAATGGCGTTGAAAAGAAGCCCATGATAAAGCTTAGCAGTCAATATCACTATCGTTTAAAAAAAAATGGATCGGCAACACGCAAGTGATACAGGCCAGGACGGTATGAATTACTTTTTTTATAAAACCATATTTGGTGACAAACAAGCGTGAAGTTAAGCAGTTACTAATGCTTATAGACGTTTGTAACACCAGAGGTATCACTCGCGTGTTGCCGATCCATTTTTTTTTTACACCAGTACTTTAAAATGAAGTGTCCCTGGTGCCCTACCTCTCTTAAAAGATAAGCAGTTACGCATGCTTATAGACGTTTGCAATTTCAAAAGGACTCACGCGTTGTTGACTCTACATTTTTTTAACAAAAAAGAGTTTTTAAATAATGTTATCCTTTATCGAAATCGGTCAAGAGGTTTTGGAAAAAAATCACCAATAATCAAAAAATTGTATAATAAATATGAAACCGACTTTAATAAAATATTGTATTATCGATTAATATAATATTTTATCGAAGTCGGTTTCATTTGTAAAATAAAAAGTTTCTTATTTCCAACAATTAAAATATAGTCGTAAGCGTTTCACCGCCTTGCCTTTCACCTAATGAATAATGTCCTATTCCAAGGGTTTGCCCATCATCCCCAGCACGGTTTTGCGATTAATTTAATATGATCTAACAGAGATTAATTCCTATAGCTGAGCGCGTCGCCTGCGGTCAGAGACACGACACATGCATCACCCTCTAAACACAATTAACGAGCCGGCTAGGGTTACCATTCATCTACGTTACACTAGTATTTGTCTTCATAACGATCATGAGGACCTACTTAAATGACAATTGTTACAATTTAGATTAAGTTCTGTAGCCTTACCATGACGTCTTTAGCTATAGCGTTTTGTTTTTTTTTTCTTATTTTGAAATTGATTTTTACTGGCTTTCAGGTTGTCATTAATCGAGAAAAACCGTTATGAAGACGTCATGTTACGGCGTCTTTTGTTTTTAAAACGTGATATCGAAAAATGTTGATGTTAATAGTTTGACACTTACTTATGTCAGATTAGGTTCCTGTCTCTTGTGTCTCTATGTCTATCTGTCTTGTGACGTTGTAGCTGCAAAACGGAGATCCAAATTTATGGGATTAATTTTAGTTGAAAGCATATACGGGTGAATTTATTTAGTTCTCATGGAAATCGATTCAGTCCTTTTAAAGTTATGTAAGTTTAAGCTTTTCATAACTTCAAAATCCAGCTCAATTTTATCCGCTTAATGATGATGGGACTCCAAACATTTATTTTCGATATACCATTTTCTATTGACAATCAACTTCGATCTTAATTTAGTACATATTAAAAGAACAATTAGTGTATTCTTTTAATGTATACTAAATTAAAAGAAAATTCCAGGTTTATTACACTAACAAAATCGTAATTACTCGTTTTTCAATGTTGGTATCCTTTAACCGCACAGTACCTCTATCCCAGGCTAGCTAATGTAAAAACCTCGTTAGCCTCCAAGGCATAAAAGGGTTTTGCCCGCTAGTCAGACTCTAAATAACTTTATTTGGTTACTTTGTATTTAATGGGATGGGGAAATAAACTGTCTAGGCGTAAATAGGATTAACATTCTAGTAAAGCGAATGTATAGAGGTTTAAGTTTTTAAGCAAAAAAGTTTTTACTAAAGAGGTACGAGTATACGTATTTATTAATTTATTACAAATATACTAGAAGTAGACCGATAGTAAAATCTATAATTTTTTATTTTTAAAAGCTTTTATTTATCTAGCAATCCATTTTAGTTAGTTATTTAGTATGTTTAGGCCACTAGGTGTAGGTACTACCTCGTTGGTCTAGTGATTTATGAGTTTGACTGCTGATCACAAGGTTCTGCTGGTCCCGGGTTCTATTCCCAGGTCAGGCCAAAAATTTAAAAAGGTGTTTAAACCCACGTGCCTCGTGAAGCACGTAAAGGCGTTGGTCCTACGCCTGATCTCTTTATGGCCGTGTCGGATCGCCGTCCTATCGGGCTATGAGAGTAAGGAAATAAAGGTTGCACATATGCTTGCGCACACACTTGTGCACTGGAATATCTCCCGCGCAGATAGTCTCCCAACTCTCTCCAACCCCGTAATGTTTGAGCTTTTTGAATTTGTCTTGACGAGTACTATATCTCTAGGTGGTGTCTTGATGTGATAATAGAAGGCGGCCATTGGAACTCTGCAACAAAAACGGCTCCGCTGGTTTGGGTTCGTTCAATTAAAACAATTGTTAAGATTTAAGAAAAGGTGGTTAGCGTCTGTGTTTTGTCTTTGCCTATTTATAATCTGCCACTACTTATACCACCATTCACTTACTTACGACAAGGCAACGTAAATTTATAATGTCTGGTCTCCGAGGTGGGCGGTAGGTTTTAGATATTTATTGAACGGGTAGCTGAACAACAGTACACTTTAGTGTACTGAAGCTGTACTGAGACTAATTAATGTAAGTAGCTCAAGTATTAATTGTACTATTTGTGGGTAGTATATAATAGGCGGCAGCGGCCATTATTTGTTTTGAGATAGTAATAATAATGTACTCTGATAGATTTAGAATGTATTTCATAATGTTATATAACATGCATCACTTTTTTTATTGCCAAGGGGGTAGGCAGTGATGTATCCTATAAACGTTTCGTTAGGAATTGTTACATTATATGTATATTCCTAAAGAGGCAAACAAGCTCACCCGGCTCACCTGCTATGATTAAGCGCAGCTACGCCACATACGAGCGAGGCTTGCATTACCAGGGATCGAACCTGAGACCAAAGTATACTACCGCTAAACAACCGGACAAGAAATTTCAAACGACCATAAAAAGGCGCGTTTAAAATATACCTGTTTAGGAGTAAGTAAAGATATACTTTTACAAAATAAGTAACAAAATTTACAACACATTTTATAGCTTAAATTTGCCGGCTCAAACACTTCACGTCGAAAAGTCCATTAAATGTATGTTTAAAGCGGATAAGTACAGCACTCATCTCGCTACGTGAGGGGTAAAGGTTGGACTTTATTAAGTAGATAGTTTGCTGCTGACTATCTGCAACATTATTTTGTTATAATTTTTAAATTGAACAACGAGCAGCTATGTAGCGACCAGTTTTCCTGTGTAATAATTGGATAAAATGTTATCGGAAAAAGGGCCAAATTAATCACCATAGTTCGAAGATTACTAATCGAAAAATAAACGTATTTTATTTATTTTTTATTACTTGATAACTTGGTTGGCTAGGCCAGATGAACCGACCGACCACAAAAAGGTTGTGGTGCAAATTAGGAGAAACCTATACAGGCTGAATGATATCAGTATGTATAGGCTTCTCCTAATTTGTTAGGTATATATTAGACATCGGTCTACATTAAAAATAAAACATGCATTTAGTCCATTCAGAGTGTTGTACACCGATTCAGTACAATGAATGCGGCTAGACATAATAATTATGCATTGCACGATGCAAGTTTGTAAAGCAAATTTTATCATAGTAAAGCTATAGTTACCAGTTCTCTGGTTGTCTCAGTACAATGTCAGCCTAAATCGGCCTTGTGTTAATACAATTTAGTAATCAACTCGCTACCATAATATCTATACTAATATAATTAATAATCGCTAGCGTTAATTTCAGAAAGTACTGGTTCGATTAGAAAAATCCTTTTTTTGTTGAATAGTGCATTTATCCAGGAAGGCTATAGGCTATATATCATCACGCTAAAATAATTACACGTTAAATGATTAATAGGAGCGGAGCAGTAGTGAGATATGTTGCAAAATCGGGGAAAATATTCCAAATTACCACACGGACAAAGTCGCAGGCGACCCCTAGTAGTATATAACCAAATGAATTCGTGTACGTTGCCTCGTGAAGTGTAACAGCGTAATAGCAGTTTTCATAAAAGTCTTCAACTGAGACTTATTCTGCGATTAGTCAGCCACAAACTCTATGTCTGATGGAGCCATACCCTGAAGGTGGAAGTTCACAACACCCCTGAAGTCGGGTAGGTATTATTATTTCATACTGCGGATGGCACATTAGCATAAAATATCTAAGTGTACACCACTCTCTAAATTGAAGTGGTAAATTTGTTTGGGCATCGGCCACACCGTGTTTCAAAGTTATTAAGTATGGAGGATGACGGCTTGGGTTGAATAATGATGTATCTTACTGGGTAAGGTGAAGGCAGTATGACCTTTTGGGTCTGTGGGTTTAGAGCTTGTTTATTCTTAGTGTGTTCTTGTAACTGAAAACGTCGATCCAATGTAAAGTGACTATCTAATGAATTATAACATATATGTAGTCAATACGATATAACATGCTTCACCATGCTTTTTCCCCCGAAGTGGATGGGCAGAAGTGTATAATTCCTTCATAATCTCTAGCCAATTATACTCTCCCCCTATTGGGGTAAAGTACGAGTATCATTGGAATATCACGAATACTTTTTTTTTTTTTTAACAGACAACTTCCACACTAGGTAGATAGTAGGTAAGCCCTCTGTCGCGGGAAATTTTACAAACATACAATTAACGGACATAAAGCACGCTCAGATTCAGAACAACGATTTGCCGTGTTGTGGGCATCGAACCCACAACACGGCACACAGTGGTAAATGTTAAAACTTTAGCCACTAAACCAAACAGGCAAATAAACAATTAAAAGATAACGAGCGCTCTCACTAAACTCCGAACAAATAGGACTTTAAATTTGTATTTTATATTAACAACAAGCTCTCAAATTTTTCATACAGGTTTGAAAACCAACAGGTTACGTACGGCTAAGCGCTTTCATGTTTATGTTCAAGTTGAATATGAAACATGTACTTGTTCGCTGCCCGCTGGGTAGGGAGTGTGTGTGATGTTAGTGATGTGAGGCTTTGGTCTAGCTTTAATGTATTGTACTAGTTTTTGATATAAATAAGTAACAGAATAGTGTAAGGCAAATATTATACTCGTATTTATAAATAAATACTGTGATATGGGATATAGTTTATTGTCGAAAGAGAGTGATTGGAAATTGACAAATAATTGTGTGACACCCAAGTCTGGGTATGACCGATAATAGTATGTTTGTAAAGTCTCCCACGACACAGGGTTTATTCCGTATTGCAGGAGTTGTATTTAAAAAAAGTCAAAGAAAGGTTACAAGAAATAGGGCATTATACAAGCAAGCAGTCTGCCTGGGGAAAGACCTATTTCAAGCATCCATAGGCTATGGTGTCTTCTTCTATCAGGTAGAGCGTATGCTTGTTTTCCACCAAAACAAAAACAAAATGTCTAAGTGTGAACTAAGCATAGAATACCAGCCAGAATAAAGGGATGTTTACAAACCGAGACGATAAAATATGTAGTGTAATAAAATTAACGAGAAAAATCAACTTCACTCTCCTATAAACAAAGAGACGGAGAATTCATTCTCTCAATTACATACACTAGCTTAGCTTAGAACCAAGTCTAACTTAATTTCAAATTCACTGAACTGCCTACTGTCTCTAAATATCACTTAACCGCAGCGGAACAATTCCAAAGTCTATATTAGATTCCTTACTAGCAAGTTAGTTTCGGCATTAGATTAGTTCTAGTCGAGCGACTCGTCCCTGGGGCCTTGTAAGTGCATATCCTTGTTTGACATGAGACACTATAACTTATTTCGACTTGGATACAAAGTTTTGGAACCCTTTTAGACATGGGAAGGAATCAAAAGGGAAAGTAGTTTCACGAATGTATGTACTTCAATTCATCAGTTCAAAAAGTTTTAGAGGAATGTTTTGTGGATTTAAGAGTTAGGTTTCTTAGTAACATAAAATAGGACACGATATAAGCAAGCGAGAGAGCCCGACTGAGAAAATCGGTCGTGCTGAGAAAAGTTCAGCGTTGTCTGTGGGTCGAATGACGGACTACAGATATCCTTACTAATATTATAAATGTGAAAGTTTGTGAGTATGGATGGATGGATGGATATTTGTTACTCTTTCACGTAAAAACTACTGAACGGATCAGGATGAAATTTGGCACAGAGATAGATTATGGTCTGGAATACTACTTTTAGGCTACTTTTTACAGCGATAACCGACATCCACGCGGGCGGAGCCGCGGGCAACAGCTAGTATTAATATAGTAACAATGTCTTGGGACATCTTTTGTTTCTTTTTTTATTTATTTTTTTAAATTCACGGACACAAATTAAACCCAACAAACATTTATTAGTCACACAAAATTTTGTCCCATGTGGAATTTGAACTCACGACCTCCGGCTTAGCATTCAGAATTACTATCATTAGACCAACAGGCCAGACAACTCACACATGGTCATAAATAATAAGAATTATTTTTCTTATTTTACGGTCATGTAGTTCAAAACTAGAGACATAAGTTCTATCTACTTATACGAGTAGCAACCAGACATCAAACGGGTAAACATAGTTATATTTTCTCAATACAACACATACACACAAACTCACAAGACAAAGACGCGTGCGTACATATTCCTCATCATACAAATATTTATCCTTAGTGGAAATCGAACTTACAATATCCGGTTAAGCAGTCAGGGCCACTTATAATACTTAGTGAAATAATATTTTCTTATAATTTACAGTAAAAAATATTTCCATAAAATTTATCTCGTGCTACACTGGAAGCCATAGTGCTGTGCCCTCGTTCTTAGACTGGCACGCGCCGGAGGCGTCGCGGTAATTATTCAGCAGGCATTCAGTCGCATCTGCGCACTCCCAGTACTCCCGCTACCGTCGTCCTCTTTTTTTATTGTCTTAAAAATATTTTCTTGATAAAGAGGCAGTCATAGCGAATGATAATAATTTATAGATTTAAAATTTTATTTCAATTTATTTTTAGCTTATTATCGCCTGTAATTAAGCTTCTGTTATTTTTGCTTAATTTTTTTTAATTTTTACTTAAGAATGGTCAATATCATGAAGGTTATTGAGGAAAAATATAAATACATTTAGAATCTCCCGTAACAAAAGCTAAAATATAGAAAATCTTCATTTTTTTTCGTCAACGACGATGAGCCTGCGTGGCCAATTTGACTGCGTGTGCCAAACAGCATGGGACTTAGACTTAAGTTTTTGCGCAATTACAGCTGGTGCATTTTTTATTACCAGAGATATCAGGCACAGGCCCAACAGCGTTAGATAGGGGCTTTGATATATTTCTATAGACAGCGGTCTATGAATTTGGTTTATGGATTAACTGCGGCAAATTGCTTAACCTCTCAGCTCTATCAATCCACCCCGCTATTATTTACCTACGAGCCCCTCAATCTAAATAATCTCACCTCTCGCCACCGACAGGGAGTTCATCCTCACATCCTTGCACCTCTAACTTGCCGTACCGTAAGATTCCAGAGGAATTTCTTACCACGTACGATTAGGCTGTGGAATGAGCTCCCTGCCGAGGTTTTTCCAAAAGACTATAGCATGGGGTTCTTCAAGAAAGGAGTTATAAGGTTTTTAAAGGGTCGGCAACGCGTGAGTGACACCCCTGGTGTTGCAAACGTCCATAGGCTACGGTAACTGCTTACCATCAGGCGGGCCGTATGCTTGTTTGTCACCTTGGTAGTATAAAAAAAAAAAAAAAAAAAAAATCTGTATTCATAGAACAGTCACAATCATTAACAATAAAACTATTGAATTTAATCGATCAGAAAATTACCTTCATGTGAGCGTAGCTTTATGATTATTCTCTTATATAAAAATCGCCTACAACGCGTTCATAACCCGAGGGGATTTAATTAGACGGCAACCGCGATTTAATGTACTGTGAACATAGATATAAGGGAGATTTGTAATGACGCATGGGCAATGGGTAAGCTCCATTTGTACGTAATGAATATTATTTTTTTGCGGTCTGTACAAATGTTTGTATGGCATGCTCTGTTTATGCAAAATATTGGATGGTGAATTTTTGCTTCAGGCGACTCGTCTTCTCATTATGAATTGTGTTTTATTGTTTTTGTGGTAACATTCTTTGACTACTGGCTGTCTAATATTTAATTGGCATATAAGTTGTTTCGGCAGAGCTATGATACAGTATATCACTTTGTTTGCTTGTTGTTTTGTCTATTCATTTTGTAGAATGTGATGAAATATATTACTTTACTAGCTCTATGTGCCGCATTTCTAGTTAATAAATTTATTTGAATTTTATAATAATAAAATAATTAATAACAATAATAATTTTTCTATTGTGATACGACGTGATGATACGTTTATAATTTTAACAAAAAAAGCCGCCTTCAGTACGGCAAGTTGTAGAATTTTCAAAAACCTAAACCCCTAGTGCCCCTAGTCTAACGTAGGTATTTAAACAGGTTGAAGTTTCATGCAAACTCTTATCTCACTTTTCCTCCCTGAAAGAAGTGCATCTCATGACCATTCGAATAAGCTCAAACACGGCTAGATCACATTGTTTAATTATGAAGTTCCGTTGCTTAGCTACCGGCTTTATCATCAGTTCAGTTCAATTATATCATTTTTATTTGCTGCATTACATTTGCTTAGCAACAATAATCGAAACTTATCTAATCGCCATCCGTGAAATACTTATTATTGAGAAGTTCAGATGGCCATCTGTGGTCTTCTTCATCAGTTTTACTTCACCATATTATATTTTCTGAATGCAAATGCTTGATTTGTTATGAGAAATATTGAAATTGCTATATGTGTGCCTATAATTTTTGAGGAGTTCCCTCAATTACTCATGGATCCCATCATCAGAACTTTGTTTTGATGAAAATGGGACCAAACTGGAAGTATGTCCTCTCAGACAAAAAAAAAATTTTTTAATTAGGTCCATAAATGACGGAGTTCTGCGGTAACAAACATAAAAGAAATAAAAAAAATTTTCAAGTCGGTCCATAAATGGCGGAGTTCTGCGGTAACAAACATAAAAAAAATACACACGAATTGATAACCTCCTCGTTTTAAAGTCGGTTAAAAAAGTAGGCGTTGCGGATAGTGATGACCGGCCAAAGTGATGTTGATTTTTTCTATAATTTTTTACTCTTTTTCTTTAACATTTTTTTTTTTTTTTTTTTTTTTAAAAGACTACTCCCGCACTAGAGAACAAGCTCTGTGTCGCGGGGGACTTTACAAACATACAATTAACGGACACAAATTACACCCAGACTCAGAACAATTCTTTGTGGGTCACACAAAGTTTTGTCCTGTGTAGGAATCGAACCCACAACCTCGTGCACTGCAGGCGCATACTGCGGCCACTGGACCACCGAGGCAGTCAAATACATTTACATTACTTAATACGTAGGTATTTAATTTAAATTTCATATTATAATATTACAGTAAGTGTATAAGCTTATTTCTATGCAGCACGAGTTGTAGACTAAACTTACGGAAACGGCTTAATTTGTTGCCAGTTGTGAATTCACAACTTTACTGTACATTCTTAGTAGCGTCCCATTTATCTCGAAATTAAGCCTTTATTTTAAGAAAAACAACTGTTTGAGTAATTATATATCGATAGAAGTTCTTTGTAACTAGGTGGCGAAAGAACAGGTTTATGCCTTTAGGCCTTCATAAGCTGCGTGTGTAGAGTAAGGTCTAAACCCTCTGAGCTCCCATGATAGAGGAGGAGAGACTTATGCCCAGCAGTTGGACATATACAAGTTGCTATTTTTATTTAATTAAAGGCACGTTAATTGCTTACTATCAGGAGGTCCACAGTATCTCATCAGAGCCTCTAGACAAGTGGCATAAGCGATAATCGAATCGAAAAGTCAAAAAATAAAATGTATGGAATTTGACGTAAGTCTACGATATAATGTTGTAAATTTACGTCAAATCCTATACATTTTCGATTCGACTATCGCTTATGCCACTTGTCTAGAGGCTCTGAGCATCTTCCGTGCTGTCACATTGGATTGTTATACTCTTAGTATCACCTTCAGAATTGGTCATCAATTCATGACAATGTATGAAGTACAGTATCAGCCAACGGTATTTTATTACATATCTGTAAAAAGCTGTTGTTTTGTTACAGTTATGCTATCAAACGGGATAGTCGACGACACTTTTAATAATAAAACGGTTTACAACTAACGACTGCGGTTGGATAACTTTTTGTATGTGGCCGGTATTTTGTAGAACGTTTTTTGTTAAATTATGAAAAAAGGCGATAGTTAACAGTCGAGCTTCAGCGCAGTTAATAGATAAGTGACTGTTCTCTAAAAACACGTATGCAACCTTTTTGTGAGAATACTGATACTGGCGGACATATGCATCAAAGTAGAAATGGATTTCTTTATACTTATTGGGTGGCAAACTAGCATACGGCCTGCCTGATGTTAAGTAGTTACTTGCAGTACTAAAACTATTACTTGCGTGTTGCCGACCCATATTTTATACCAGGGCTTTATGATAGAGTAGGAAACCATCTCTTTCAAATCGCTTCTCTAAATGAGCACTGGAGACTTGTAATTATACTCAGGAGCACAACTGCACCAATGTGTGTAGTTATTTAGCTTTTTTTTTTTTTTTTTTTTTTTTTATACTCTGTGGTGGCAAACAAGCATGCGGCCCGCCTGATGTTAAGCAGTATCCGTAGCCTATAGACGCTTGCATTACCAAAGGTATCACTTGCGTGTTGCCAACCCATTTTTTTACACCAGGGCTTTAAGATGGAAGAGTCCCTGGTATAGGAATACGTTTCTTTCAAAACGAATTCCTAAATGAGCGCTGGAGACCTGTACTCACACACAGGAACACAACTACACCGCTGTGTGTAGTCATTTGGCTGTGGTCTTCTGTAAGGTCGAGGTCCTTCCCCAGTCGGGCTTGCTCGCTAGTATGGTGCCCTACCTCTCTTAGATCTTAGCTGTGGTCTTCCATAAGATGTAAGTCCTTCTCCAGCCGAACTTGCTGGCTCGTGTAGTGCCTTACCTCTCTTACTTAATCAGCTTTTACATTAATTAAGCAGCCTGTGTCATACAAACTCAGACTAACACCTATGAAATATATTTTAAAATTGAAAGTCATTCTATAATTTGATGCACTTTATTTGTCTGCTTGTATATATAATTAAAAGTGCAGTATGCCTGTTTATCATCTAAGCAGTATAAAAATATTGTAAACATGTAAACACAAATGACTCAATAAAGCGACGTTCAGCAAAGCGCTGCAACGAATCGTCCGAATCCAACGGTTAATCAGCTGACGCATCGCGTTCAATCATCGAGTGATTGTGCACTGATTGCTTGAATGTTCATCGATTAACACATTACCACATAAACAGTATAGACGTGAAACGATTAAGGATAGTGTCACAGTGTTATGAAGAGAGATTCCTTATAATAATCGACAAATGTTATGTAGTTTGTTTATTAGACGTTTATTTGGTGGTTTCTAAAAAGCATTTTTTTAAAATATTTTTTGGTCACTTCTATAAAAAGCTGTTTATCCAAAAAAACGACGACGCGTCATTCATTTCGTTAAAATCCAGAAAGGAAAAACAGGAATACGTTTGTATTGAAAAATGGGCAGTGGTATCGCTCTTACAGTTGTCAACAATTGACAACAAACTACTCACACAACTTTTTTGAATATATAAATGTAGGGTGCACATTTGGTTCACTGGTTTAGGTTCTTACCAACAAGACCTCCCTTGATGGAATTAAGAAGCCAATTTGGTTTTATTGCCACCCAATAGTCAAAATAACATAAGGGAAAATAAAAATCGAAGTATAATTATTACACTCAGTACTTTTCCATAACGGAAACTCTTCGAATAATGAGAAGCATCCCCTGCATAGATAGGTAACAATGGTCCGTGATTGCATGCCGCGTACCGTTCTCTCGTGCGGTTTCACCCCTCACCGCAGACGGAACCTACTGATACACGAATATTTAATATACCACCTGATTAAATCTGTATTAATTAAAGATTCAACTTAGTGGTGACGCCTGTCTGGTATAGTTTAGGGACTGTATTGTGGTTATCTATCTGCTGTCATGAACAACTTATGGATAGTTGAATCTAGTACGCCTGAAATTGAGTTCAGTCTTTATAGTTAGAGCTGCCCTTCTACCGTAGTGCATCAGGCATTATTCTCTATAGTTCTATGTTTATGCGCAAGAAAGTGGCCTCTCTGGTGCACAGGTTGTAGGGTAGCTCCAACAGCATGCTGAACATGTTTTCTGAGAGAAATGACGGTGCAGTGATAAGCAAATTCACTGTGCTGCATATTCAAAGAATACCTCAGAGAATAATAAAGAAAGGGAAAAGAGAGACATTATGGGTGATTATGGGCAGGCCATAATCACCCATAATGTCTCTCTTTTCCCTTTCTTTATTTTTATAAAACATGTTTTTAATGATGTTAAGTTGACTTAAAATAAAAATGATTATAATTATTATCATTGTATAGCTTGATATCTAATTGTTTGAAATTTCTGTAATAAATCGCTTTATGGACATCATTGCATGGCCCCAGGAGTTGATCTGTATTTAATTATAGTTTTATTTTTTCCCAGGTAAGCAACTACGTTCTATGATTTATTGATGCATATGGTATAAATCTTGGTGACGATCATCAACTTGAATGTTCATGCTGTCATGCAAGTCTTGATACTATCAATCGGTAAGTAAGCATTACCTGATTATATTACTTAAAAAATTGCAATGGGAGTTACATGTATCTGCATTACAGACAAATATCAAGTTTGTTCCTAAAAAGTAGGTTGGCACTTATTAAAAAATAAACATTTATTTTGGATTAGATCAATCGAATTCCGACAAGATACTCACAAAAGAAAAGCTCTTTGATTACTTCTCAAACGAATGGTGACGTCCAAGAAACAGCTCAAAGGCTATTTTTATATAGACGTAAAGATTGCGGGACTCGTAATTCAATTTATTGCGTCTACCCTCCACCGGGGGGCGCTTCAAGCGATAATGCAATTTGATCGAGCTACTTATTGGCCCTTTACCTTTTCATTACCGCGACTAAATTTCAATCGAAAAGAAAATTTATATTCTGAAAAGGGTGATTTTGGATTCGGTAAGTGTATTCACGGAGTGAGAAAATACTCCAACAATGAAGGCTGTAACAATAGGAACTTTTCACTTTTCCTCTTGACACCTGCGAAGGCGGGAGATGAATTGCGGAACACAACATAATGTTGCAAAAGTTATATTTATGCTTTTGAAGCGACGACGACGGTGGTGGCGACACCCCGCCGCCATGACTATACAGCCCTTTTTCAAGGCGATTAAAAAACTTCTATCCCTTCACAAAAAGGCTTTAATGTTTCCCTTTGTAAGCAAACATTTTCGCGACGTTTATTCTTTCTATTTAAAAAAATATTTGCAATATTTATTCGCTTTTTTGTGTTTATTGTCAATCAAAATATTTTGCACTGAAACGTACAATGGGGGAGCACGTGTGAAGAAATATTGAATTTAAATAGAGTTTTACCCTTGTTGAGTAACAAGACAATTTTATTTAAACATAGTTATTGGTTATAGAAAATCAATCATCCAAAATCTATAATATCCAAATCTGTGAGTTTTAAGTAAAGTTTTTTCTAAAACTTAGTGTTTTTCGTTTTGAAAATTAACTTGGTAAAATTGCATATAAAAATTGAGTCAAGTTGAAAATTGAGGATAAAATTGCAATAAAGCAAGCCCAATCGGGGAAAATCCATCGCATTGCACAGAAAACCGCAGCCAAAAACAGCACAGTCAAGTAGTTGTATTCCTGTGCAACGTCTCGTGCGTTTTTAGTAAATGAAAATTGAAAACCCAGGTGATTTTTCATTGCCATATTTATTACAACATAAACTACAGTAACCTATCATTTTCGACTCTAAATACTGACGTAACAATGGTAAGTGCAAGCAAATTGCTACCATACTAACAATGGATTTTTTTTACTACACTGACCACTATAACTTATTCACATAAAACATGAACTGTAAATGTTTTATTACTCAGGAAAACATTAAGGGTATGGTTTATTACCCATTTTAGTACAGAAAAATTATATTTACGATTTTGGGTTAAAAAACCTGACAAAATGGTGAGGTTTACGTACAAAGTCGTAAGCGCAGCGGTGGCAATGGCACCAAATACAGACCGCCTAATAGTAAGCAGTTACCGTAACCTACGGAATCTCTCAATCCCTGTGGTGACTCACGTGTTGATGACCCAAACATTTATAACATCAGAATTAAAAGCTTTCCTATCCCAGAGATACCTCCCTAATAAAGTATCTCTGGTGTGGTAAAACTTTAAATGATAACAGACTTATTATGTAATGCACGACCAGTAAGACTATGTACATACGGCAATATACATATATATACGGGGCCACTATCTGAAGATTAGTTTTTTAAGAAAACCATTGTATATATTTCTGTGGAATTTGGTAACAGTGTACAAGTTAGACTAAATCCACAGATACAAAATATATTTCACACATTCATATATTGATTTTCCTAACAAAACTAATCTTCATTATATCGGCCTTGTATACACATCTCTGTTGCCATGTGTACATAAAAATAGCATAAGAGGACTTTTCACCGTGAATGTACGGCATATTATAAGGTAAGGTGAGCTTCCCTCTAGCTGTTTACTCTGTAAGTGGAGCAAGAGCAACCCTTGAGTCAAGCTGCAACATTACAATGCAGCCTCGCTAGTTTATAAATATTTTATCAGAAACACGCCTCCCCTCCGACTATGTCCAACTTCGTTACGTAATTAGAACGTATTCTTGGTTTATTGAGACTTACTGGACATAAATATTAGGTACATGTGTATCTTGCTGTGATCTACAAAATATGCGGCTTTTGTCATCCACATTAAAGAAAAATTTATTGATATAAATTTTTGTACTCCAAAAGTTTTTAAGATGATGAGCTTACAGTCAAGTATATGTAATATATACCTATGGAAAACCAGCAGGGCATAGCAGTCAAGGTCATTTACCACTGACTAGGCCACCAGACTAGTCAAAGTCAAGAAAATCTTGCCTTTCCCTCTCGAAAACAAACCTAGTCCCAATCCTAAAATATAATTATAAAGAATAAATAGATCCATAAGTAATTCTTAAGACGCAAATACCACTGTATAAACCAGTGTCTCTCGGCGTAAGGTGGCTCCATGTAATGGATTTATAGCCTTTAGAAGAGCGTTTGCTAGTACTAAGCTTGGTTCGGAGAAGTAATAAGTCTAGATACTAGGACTTAGCTTCTTGAAATAATATAGATTTTTCATTTTATTTTATTTAAATAGTAAGTTTATATTTATTTCGTTGTCGCTCGTAGTTCATCATCATCCAAATCAGCCAAAAGACGTCCATTGCTGGACATAGGCCTCCTCCAAGGTTTTCCACAACTCTCGATCCTGAGCTTACCTTGTCCATCGGTTGCCCGCAACCTTTACCAGGTCGTCGGTCCACCTTGTTGGAGGCCTGCCCACGCTTTGTCTTCCAGTTCGTGGTCGCCACTCTAGAACCTTTCTGCCCCAACGGCCATCAGTTCTGCGAGCTATGTGCCCGGCCCATTGCTACTGCTCGTAGTTAGTTATGTTTAAATGTAAATATTTAATGTAAACGTACATGTCTCCTTCAGGAGAGACATGTATATATGTTTAGGATTTCTAAATTAATACCATGTAATATTTGACTTACATTACTGAAATTCAAAAACAAGACGAATTTACATTTTTAACACCATTTAATTAGCTAAAAATCTTTTCAAAATGAAGATTAACAAAAGCTTTTCAACGAACAAAATTCACTCGCCTCAATCCCATTTAATAACAAAGGATAGGGAACCCTTCAAAAAGTGAATAAGCAAAACGTAATATTTTGTGGTTTTCCTTAAAATAAGCGGAAAATGTACCCGACTGGTAAAGGTAGGCCTGTCTGGTTGGCGAGACACAGCGGGGCTCTTATAATTGAGTGCATAAATCATACACCATCGAAATGAGATGTGATCCGTCATAACTTTGCCATGAAATAGTTGAGAACGCCTATGAAAAACGATAGGGGAATACAAAGTGTCTTAACCACACGCTTGCCTGATAAAAAGTGTTTTTGATGGGAATGGGCTGATAAGTTCAGATAGGGCATTAACAGAGGAACAAAATTCTTACGTTTTTCTTTTTTAAGTGGCGGACAAACATACCGCCTCATGAGTGACTGTAGCTTATGGATACTTGCTGTCAGTATAAAAGCATCTCTCCCGCGTTTTAAACTTAAATGGTACCTACAAGTTTTATATTAAGAACATCCTGGGTTTCGTGTTACAGGTAGTATACGAAAACGTTTTTATTAAACGCGTCACGCGCGTCCTTAAAAACAATTACATAATTGTGTTATTTGATTGTTGTCCTTTGGTAAAGTAGCGTAGTAAGGTGCACTTGCTAATAATAAACGATCAGCGGGTTAAATTACCAAGGGCGTGGTTAGTGGTATTTTCACCTAAGCGTCTTAGTGCTTTTACGGGCATAGTTTCTGTTTTCAATACTATCGATGATTAAAATAATGATTTTGATGTACAGTCGGATACGTGATAAATAGTAGAAAATCTTGTACATGTCCGGAATAAATTCTGAAGATTGGTAACCCTATGTATTAGTACCAATATTGATTCATTGTTGTTAATAGTTTCGTGTCACGCAAAGGTAATTACGTTACGATTTCTTTACTGAACCACCTCGAATTACTTTTCACCTTTATTGTTTAGTCTAGCAACCCGTAAACCGTAGTAATACAGTTAATTGTAAGAATTTGACACCGATTCTACAAAGTTCAATGGTATGGCAAAGGGGCATCATTCAATAGGTGACCTATACTTACACACGGAAGCTCAACTAAATTGTGTTTAGATATTTGGCTGTGGTCTTTTGCAGGAAAACATCATGATGTGTCTTAGAAGAACTCTAACTCTTAGAAGAAAATACATGTCTGATTCACCAATACAATATACATGTTTGTTGTGAATTAAGGCCTAAACCCCTTTCCTTCTCTTGAAAGAGTGGGACATAAATGGGTTGCTATTATTATTAATTCTAAAAAGGTTCTCGTGTGATTTTTCTGCCGAGTTGCGCACGAGGTTGTGAGTTCGATTCCCACACAGAGAAAAGTTCGTGTGACCCACAAAGAGTTGTTCTGAGTCTGGGTGTCATTTGTTTCCGTTATTTTATGTTTGTAAAGTCCCCCGTGACACAGAGCTTGTTCTCTAGTGCGGGAGTTGTCTATTAAAAAAGTCTTCGTACACATAAATTTATTCATTAAACGAAGGTCGCAATTAATAATATAAACAGAGCCTAGACGTCTATTTGCTCATAAACAAAACAATAGAACAGTTTTAGCCATTGATATTCAGTACGGTCACTATGAAGTTGGCCGTGTCGTCGAGACATTTACTTAATTCGTCCGTATCAGGAGTTGCCAACGCCAAGTTGTTTGTTTGTGCAAGACGTGACGCTTTAGTGGCTACTGATTTATTTTACAATATTTATATATTTTCCTTGAGTTCAGTTGCTTCAGCTACTAGTATAAGAATAAAAATTAACAACTGACGATCGCTGTGCTCTAATATAAACCACAGTAAAATTGTAATTTCACGGAATTTAAGACTTACCAATAATTATGTCCCAATTTATAGATATAGTTATTTTTACGACCAGATGTAGCATTGCGTATGGATATTTGAGATACGCAGGTATTGCAAGCGTCAAGAGCTTACGGTAAGTGTTTACTATCTGAGCCTCCTGACAAGTGGCATAAGCGATAGTCGAATCGAAAAGTCAAAAAATAAAATGTATGGGATTTGACGTAAGTTCACGACATTAAATCGTAGACTCACGTCAAATTCCATACATTTTATTTTTTGACTTTTCGATTCGACTATCGCTTATGCCACTTGTCTAGAGACTCAGGGTGGGCCGTATACTTGTTTTTTTCTTTAAAAGTATTTATTTCTAGTATACACAATCCACGCATAATAATTTACTTACAAATTAATTCCAACTTTTCTCGTTGACAATGAATACGACTAAGCTCCTGTGAAAGCCGCGGAACAACTGTAAATATGTCGCGGCAACGTTTTGTTGTTCCCTTAATTAATTAAAACAACAAAGTTTCAAGTACATTTTCCTTTGACACAATGTCCTACGTAATTAGGTTACAGAATAGCACAAGTTTGTTAATGGCATTAAGTAACTATGTGCCTATTAAAACTTATTTGACATTTCGGATTAGGTACTGATTTGATTTGATATTTTTACATTGTAATATTTACGAATACTTATAGAAGTTATAGCTACTTAATACTGTTTATGTTCACCATAGGGTTACATCATTCATAAATTGTGATCAAATGGTTAAGTTTATTTTATCAGCATTACTTTAGTGGTTTTAAATTTTGTGTAGGTGACAAATATATAAAGCTGGGTCCTTTACATCTTAGTCCCGCTCAGAGTTAAAATCCTTTTCCTCCCTTTGGATACTGGAGACCAATACTTACGCACAGGAGCACAACTACACTACAAAGTCTAGTAAGATGGAGGTCCTTTCCCAGTCTAGCTTGTTCGATTGAGTAGTGCGCTTCGTCTGTTAGCATATTCTTAAATTGACGTAATAAATTTGATTGCCTTGTGGCCGCAGTATGCACCTGCTTTGCACGAGGTTGTGGGTTCGATTCCCACACAAGACAAAACTTTGTGTGAACCACAAAGAATCGTTCTGAGTCTGGGTATAATTTCTTTCCGTTAAATGTATGTTTGAGAGACATACACAGAGCTTGTTCTCTAGAGCGGGAGATGTCTCTAAAAATAAAATACATATTGTACATAAGTTGGCACTCAAAGCTACAGACGCAATAAACAGTTAACAGAAAAGTAGAAAATCTAAACAAAAGCAGGTGACAAAAGACTATAAAACAGAGTTGTTTAAAACACTTTGAAACTGTCCTATATCGTGAACTTTTCGCTACAAACAACAGATACCACGATTTATGTGCGGGACAGTCCTTTCACGAGTCACTGCTCCAAACTTTCCACCGACAGCGATTAAGATTTACAACGGGACTGGTCCTAAATAACCTAAATTGTTGGAAAACCTACTGATCCCTCACTGTTTCGATAGAAGAGACAATTTATGGAGTCGAAACTATTTGTTTAGTGGTTAACTTGAGAAGTTAGTGTTGTTAGATCATCTAAAATACTGCTTCAATGTCTGAATTATTTCTCAGTATTACCATTTATATAAATAGTACCTATTCTATTTGCACTATTAATTCGGAGGTAAATTTACCCGAATGTAGGTATAAAACATATCAAGCGAGCAAGCCCGAATTCGGAGGGACCTTACTGAAGAGCACAGCCAGATAACTACTCATAGTTGTAGATATGTTCCTATACGAGTACAGATTTCGAGTGCTCTTTAGGGGTTTTTTTTTATCCCATTACAACACCGTGATGTTAACATTTTTGGTTTGGTAACACTGAAATTGTAAGTGTCTATAGGCTACGGTAACTGCTTACAGGCCGTTTGCTTGCTTGTCAGCTAGTAAAAAGAAATAATCTATATATTAACTTCGTAAATCTCTTCTAGTTGTTTCTACAATCTATGTGACAATTTCCCTTACAATGCGTGTAATAATTGAAACACCCTAACGCGTAGGGTACATTCACACAGTAACATTTACATAATAAGTGTAATATTGTTACAAACTAACGTTAACTATTACGTATAATTGTTCTTGTTCATTTTAACTGTTATTGCTACAATGCGACGATATGTGTTACGTTAATATTGTTACACTAGCTGACCCGGCAAAGTTCGTACCGCCTCAGAATCAATAAAATAAAAAACCTGAATGAGAGAATGTTTGACAGGTAGGGCGAAATTCGCGACGAAAAATATTTTTTCGACTGTCATGTTATTAAAGCAAAGAGGCGATATACATATGCATGTACATATAGCAGACCGCAAACGCGTCTAGATAAATAAAAAACAAACATTTATTGCTATAAAATTTATAACAACTACATATTTTGCCTAGTGTTTTCACTCTTGTCGGCACTCCCGGAGTGCAATTTTATTTTTATATTTACTCACCTTTTAAACCTTCCCTGGACTTCCACAAATACTTCTAAACCAAAATTAGCCAAATCAGTACAGCCGTTCTCGAGTTCTAGCGAGACTAACGAACAGCAATTAAAGCTACATAGTAAAGTTTGCGATATAGCCTATACTGCAGGCTGTACTATAATGTATGTATATTAAGTAAATAATACTTGCTACGGCCACGAATCATCATACAGTCTGGGTCCCTGAAGATGAGTGCCGACCGAGTGAGACCGGTCTAGTAAACGCGTAGCGACCTAGATACATTAAGAGTATGATTGATGGAATAAAGCAATGGACAGACGGGATTGGAGAGTAATTGGGGACGACTTTTCTCAGCAGTTGGACGATACAGGTTTGCTCTGTGCTGCTACTAAGGATTTTCTTAATACTCTTTGCTTCATTCAGGACCCCTTTTTCTATTCAAGAATGCAACCGTAGCTAAACATCCTAACAGCAATAAAGTTATTCGTGTGTAAAGATTATTCTTCTCCATTCTTAGGTGTAACATATTAGTATTCTAGCTTGTACTAAATATTGTCTAATATGGTTATTTAAAGTCGCATCTCTAAGAGTCATGGGCAATATGCCAAGGATAACTTAAATATAAAGCTTACGTACAGCCGCGTCCGTCTATTGGTCGTTGATTGTGATAGAACGAGGACTCGGTTTCTATCTCCGGATCTAATCAAAAATAATGCCTGTGTTTTTGCACACACTTGTGCATTATTATATCTTCCGCGCAGATGGCTAACCTCTGTTGAGATTAGCTGCCGTGATATGGGGACTATTATTATCAGCTTTTTATACCATGGCAAATAAGCCTATACTGCTATTGTATTGCTATGGACGTTTACAATATCTGGTCATTACTTACACTTTGCTGATCTTCAGAAATTTGTTCCTAAGTCTCATATAGTCAGGAATTTCGCTCGCTACTACGTGCTACAAAATAGAAGGTACTACTGCAGTAGTTTGCACAAATTTATTGATTGATTTATGCCTAAGATCTCGAATGGCAATGCAAGGTAGTGTCTTGCAACCCTGCACTACTAAAATGTAAAGATCAAAATCCAAGGAGGTTATAACTAAACGCCTCTCTTTAAGCTAAACACAACCAAAATCTTTATTTATTTAAAGATATTGTTCTCAAAATAACAATGAAAGGTATTAACGGAGGTGCCTTCCCTAAGCTTGCAGAGTAGGTTTTCAATTACATACATCTCAGAACGAGTAAAGGGAGGTCCTAAACAGAACCCGACGCTAAATGAATATGTGGATTAGATTAGACTTATGTTTCTATTGTCAGCATCTTTCTCATAATTGAATGAGTGGAGGTGAGTCTTAATTGAATATTATGTTCTCGTTGTAGATTGGCGATGAGGTTAAATTTAAAGTGATAAAATTTAACGAAATAATACGTGTTGATTTTGACAAATTTATCTATTCGATTTAAAGGTTGCCTGTAAGAAATTGCTTTTAAAAATAAGACCGCCCATTGTTCTTAACTAGGTAAAAAATATGTTAGTATCTAAAATGTAATTGGTGTATTTTTAGTTAGTTTTTTCTATCTATTCACGAATTTATTACATTTATTGCATCTGGTACATTCAGCCGTTTAGTAGAGAAAAGTCAAATTAAAATTTATTTTTTCCACGTTTATACATAAAAAAGGAATATATAAAATAACATAGGTAGACTAGACAGAAGAAGTGGAAACGGTGTGGGCACAGCTCACAAGCTGTATTGATCCACTAAGTCTAAGGAGAAACTTCGTCTCCTTGTGTGTGTTCTACCGCCTATACAATGGGCTGTGTTTTGAGGAATTGTTCGAGATGATGCCCACGGCCACATTCTATCAACGCACCTCTCGCCACCGACAGGGAGTTAATCCTCTCATCCTTGCACCTCAAGCATGACGTACCGTGAAATTCCAGTGGAATTTCTTACCACGTACGATTAGGCTGTGGAATGAGCTCCCTGCCGAGGTTTTCCCAAGAGACTATAGCATGGGGTTCTTCAAGAACCCCATGCTATAGTTATAAGGTTTTTAAAGGGTCGGCAACGCGTGAGTGACACCTCTGGTGTTGCAAACGTCCATAGGCTACGGTAACTGCTTACCATCAAGCGGGCCGTATGCTTGTTTGCCACTGTAGTATAAAAAAAGTGACATACAGTTAAAGAGTTATTTTCCCATTTATGATAAAAGTAATAATTAATATTTCAAATTTAGGAATATTTCTCGTATTAGTTTATTATGCGCTTAAATACAGTTACGTAACCAGAGATATAAATAACTTTAGATTTATTATACAAGTTGGTCTTTTCGTTATTTTACTCAATCGTTTCTCTCGTAACAATGTTGCAAATGTTCGACCTATTGATCTTACCTATGAAATATATTGACAACTAATTTAAAGTACATCTGATAGATGCTAAGGCTTCTTAGAATTTAGTGTAATGGTCTTGTAATTTACTATTATTTATATACGTAGTAAATTTTAATGATTTTAACGTAACAGTATTGTGTAGTTTATGGATTTTTATAAACAAAACAAAGCTAATATTGAAATGAGAAAATATAATAATTTTAGATTTTTCTTGTGATGGATAAACTCAAAAACTTCTTTTTTTTGTACCAATTGCCAAATTTCATTACGATCTGTTCATCCGTTTAATCGAAAAGGTAACGTATAAACACACATAAGTACAAACAAACAAAAATACTTTCGCACTTATAATTTTAAGTATGGATTCATAACTAGGTATATATTTAAATATATTATTATACTAGCTGTTGCCCGCGTGGATGTCGGTTATCGCGATAAAAAGTAGCCTATGTGTTATTCCAGACTATAATCTATTTCTGTGCCAAATTTCATCTAGACTCGTTCAGTAGTTTTTACGTGAAAGAGTTACAAACATCCATCCATCCATCCATCCATACTCACAAACTTTCACATTTATAATATTAGTAAGGACTAGCCTCGGCTTGGTACGAGTGATATTTCGAATTCTATATTTGGTTTTTTTTTTGTCAATAAAATATTTGATACTCGAAAATAACTTTATAATATAGTATAGAAGAATATAGTATAGAATAGAAGTATTGTAAGTTTAATATCTTCAGATATTATACCGAGCTTTTGTATAACCGTGCCTATTACATAAGCCTTTATGATCTAAAAGAACAATAAAACTTAACAACTAAGAAAATAAAAGCTTTCTTTTGTTTAGTTTAGTATCCGTCTATTATTATTGTTGGTCACGGACTTTCTAGATCAAAAATGAATCGCTGTACCTAAGGACTGTACGTACAACGATTCATTTTCGATCTTGATATGCATTTCGTATGATGTCACCTTTATTACCTAGCTTTAGCTTGATCGAAATTAAAATTAATATCGAAAATTAATTTGATCGAAACTTCCCAATGACGTAATAAATGAAAGAGGCTTGACGTATATCTTGCATATAATTACGCTCTTAAGTTATACTGAAATAACAGTTTGGCACACAAAATAACAATGCAATATTGAAGTTGAATTTGTTCAGGTGCTCCTTCTTGTATGTATTGCAATTTTGTAGGTACGTTTGTATTTAGTAAAATAACCTTAATTTAGTTCGCAGACATGTTGTCCTACTAAACTCATTTTCCTAGAATATTTACTTTTAAGTGGCCATAGTCAATGCAACTACGATTTTGTAATATTGTCTATAGATTTTTGTATATAGAGGTGCTCATAGCTAGGTGTTTTTGCATTCGCTGTTCGGTAAACGATCAGCGGGTTAAACAATCAAAGGTGCGGTAACCTTATAGATGGATGACCGTATAGTGGTATTTCATCTGGACGTCTCCGTCGCTCCGTTAGTAGGTCCTGGCTGTTAACAGTCGTTAAATCACGACGAGTCATTCGTCAACTCGCTGAATACCTATTTCGTAGACTTTAGAAATGTGCCATCTCGCCAAAGTCTACGAGATAGGTATTCAGCGAGTTGACGAATGACTCATCATGACAGAGGCCTAAACGCCACTAACCAAAGGATAAAAGAAGAAAAACATTGTCTAAAAACTTTATTTTTATCTCTAAAGATAACTCCTGAGGAAACAAGCTCTGTGTCGCGGGAGACTTTACAAACATACGTCCCGTGTGGGAATCGAACCTACGACCTTCGGCTTAGCAGTCATAATCACTAAACACTAGGGGAACCAGTAACTTAGTAATAAAATATGATTTTAAAGTGTATTTCCCCTATGTCTCAAAAATAATGTGTTGTTTGTACAAGAAGCAGCGAAGCGAATACAAGTAAATAAATCTTTCCAGAAATATTTATCTAGCTGTCCTGTACCTCATCTCTACAATTGTTACACTAGTACCTACTTATGTTCTATACATTACCCTGGTTGGTCCCTCGCTACCCAGTCTACACTATACATTGTAACAGTCGGGTATAGACTAGCCTTTATGCCTTATTCATACGGACTCAGGGGTGCCACTAAGGAATATTGTACACGATAGTTTTGTTAGTTTGTGAAGTTTTAACGATGTACGCTCACTTAAGTATTCTAATGGCATTGTGTAATTTTATGTGGTAACTAGAACTTTTAGTTAAAATATGGTACTTATCTAAGTTTTTCGAGTAACAAAGTTTCTAAATGTATGTATATATATATTATTTCACTATATGTACAAGGGAATTTGATCACGTCACCACGAACATAGCACATATTAATGGTTGGATTCCCAAACGGGACCAACATTTTGTGTAATTTTTAGAGGTTTATTTCGAGTCGAGTACTTATTGTCCGAGATTTGTATGTTTGTAAACTCCCCCTCGACACAACACCAATTCGCTAATACGAGAAGACGATTTTTGGTCATCATATAAACGATCTACTCACACTAATACATTATTAAATTAAATAATTTTATTGACAACCCTATGAGTAAACCAAACCGACGTCCATCAAGTGTCTGCGCTGATTGCTGAGGAAATTAATCACAATAGTGAAGTAGCCGTGCCTTACCTTTGTTAAATATTACTTTTTTTATTCAGTCTCAACCAGGAACTCTCATATTTCATTGTAAGTCTCTTATATATTTATAATAATAGGTTCTATTACTTTAATATTGTGGTTATTATAAAACGGATAATTATAGAGAACGTAAAATTATGCAAAAACTTTTGAAGTTTTATTTATTGTTATTGATATTTATTTTATAAGCCTTTTATTTCTTAATGGAATTATTGGTACAGAATACAGAGGTATCATAACGGTATCACAATCGCATTTTTCCAGTCATATTAGATCCAATCATACAAAAAATTTATATAAAAGAAAATGAGTTCTATGTAAATAAGGGATAGCCTAGGTATTTTCCCTTCGTTCACTTTGGTAACGAAACTTACCTTTCTATATTATATGCTATAAATAACAAAGACTATTAAAAAATTTACAAGAGAAGGCAACATTTCAGCGAATGCCGATAAAAAGCATATTACTATAAAATGAAGTAAGTATTGTTCCAAAATCATGTATCATTTATAATGATTTAATTAAAAGGGATATTACAGTACCTATCTATCTAATAAATTTTAATAGGTTGTGCAGACTGGGTAATGATCACATTCCATTAACGATTTCCAATATTATTATCCGGCCAGTGGCAATGTCAACACGATTTTGTAATAATCGTAGTAAAATTTGGAGCTTGTTTCATTTTGGTTTGGTGATAAACAAGCATACGGCTTACCTGAGGCCACCATGACATGGGACGTCTCCCTATGGCGTGTTATTTTCGATATTGATTTGATATTCGTTAGATGTTCTTTTTTTACGATTGAATGAGCAGCGGTTGAAATGACGGAGGCTAAAGTTATTATTAACGACCTCAAGTTAAGATTGAAAATGAATTGCTATAAGAGCGTCATAGTCTTTATGTAACCTATTGTATTTTGCGTATAATCTATACTATAATCTATATATTATGTCATAATGCTACGATCCAAGAAGAGCATACCAGTAATTGTTACAGAGACGAAACTCACACAATTTAAGGTATGTGAAACCACTTGAAGCAGCTACATAAATTATATAAATATTCTAGCGGACCTAGCAGACTTCGTCCTGCCCGGTAAAGCTGACATACCGATAGCAGTGCCGCGGGTCCAATTGTGAATCTAAAAAACTCAAACACACACACAAAATTTCATTAAATCAACAGAGCCATTTACGAGGAGTTTAGTGATATACACACTTTTTTTTTAAAGACAACTCCCGCATTAGAGAACAAGCTCTTTAGACTTTACATTTTACAAACATACAATTAACGGACACAAATTACATCCAGACTCAGAACAACTCTTTCTGAGTCACACAAAGTTTTGTCCTGTGTGGGAATCGAACCCACAACCTCGTGCAGGCCATACTGAGCCCACTGGACCACCAAGGCAGTCAATTATATATATACATATAATGTATATAGATATAGTTTGGTCTGTAAGCCCATCCCTCATTCTCAAAGTTTATTCATTGTATGCATGTACCGTACGAATGTTGTTAACTATTGTTATCGTGACGCGTATCGTGAAAACTTTCGTTATTTGTTTCAGTAACGATAACATGCCACGATATTAGTTAGAAACGTTTTTATAAGTAATAATTAATTGCATTAGTACATGTTTGTATTAGTTGCTATCAGTTTATTGTTTAAAAGAAAATTTATGAGTAATATAAGGTAAGAAATAAGAGAGTTAGGGCATCATAGTAGCGAGCAAGACTGGGAAGGGGAGATCCTTCCCCAGTCTGAACGACCAACCATACAGAAGACCACAGCCGAATAACTACAAACAGCGGCGAAGTTGTGTTCCTGTGTGTGAGTACAGGTCTCCAGTGCTCGTTTAAGGGTCATTTTCCTATCTCCGGGATACTCCATCTTAAAACCATGGTGTAAAAAATGGGTTAGGAACACGCAAGTGATACCTCTGTTATTGCAAGCGTCCATAGGCTACGGTAACTGCTTAACATGAGGCGAGCCGTATGCTTGTTTGCCAACGTTGAACAGGTTACGCTACCCTATAGACCGAGGGTGTGGTTACCCTATGTGGACGGGTTACCGCACAATCGTATTTTACCTAAAATCGGTCCGTGTAACAGCCATTAGATCACGTGACGACAAAAGCATATGGGCAGTTTGAACAACTCTGTCACCTGGTCCGCCATTAACCACTCGATATAATAAATAAACAAACAATGGAGAGTACAAAAATCGTCACTATTAAAATCAACTAGGAAATCCTACTATAACAGATTTGTATTTATAGACAAAACATGCTGCTTTATAGGTCATAACAGCAAATTTGGTAAGGCAGTGGGTGTAACAATATAAGTAAATATAGGTAGCTCTTCATCATTAGAGTTTTCATCGATATAGTATAGTAATCGTTTCCTTAAGTGTTCAAGGAACCTCACAGGTGGGCTTCTTGAATTATTACATCTTCTTTTTAAGAAACATTGGCGAAATTATTTATTGGTCTTCCGTGTAACCAAGTATCGAATACAAATATGGATGGTTTTACAAATTATTGTTCGTTTTTTAATTGTTTCTGATGTGTGGTCCAGACCAAAAACAGAGCATCTCGTTATATATCGAGTGATCATAAAAGAGAGAAGTGGTACTCGTATGATGACCCTGTACTGATTATTATCAGTCATTAACAGTCAAACAGTACTCAATATTTTTATATATCCAAAAAATTGAGCGTATAGGAAACTAGCTGTTGCCCGCTGCTTTATGGGTTGAGACGAGATAGATATATCCATGCTCACAAACTTTCACGTAATTTATAATATTACCACTAGTGTTATTCTACTAATATTATAAATGACGAATGACGATGAATGTCTCAGCGTACGATGCAAACCAACCATGCAGTCAATTCTTTTTTAATTAGTCAAGTCTTTAGGGGTAATGCGCCTGAAGTCCTTTTTGTCCGGGGTAACCTTGACCTAGAATGCTCACTCTTTTTGCATCCAATGAATAATATGAATGTGTGAGATGACTCACTGTTCATGTAACGCTTGCAATACAATATCATTTACCTATTCCAAATTATATTCTATACTATTGATCATAGAAAGCTTTTCAACAGAAAACACATACATTTTCTAACAATAGACACATACAATCTTGCATAGGAAAATAAAATATATTTTAATTTAGCAATTACATATTATGCGGTCTTCCTCCTCTCTCCTAAACTGTTCTGTGCCCGAAAGGGTCCACAATTGAAACTAACCATTGTATTATTTTAAGACCTTTTATAAACATTGTGTAACGCAAAAAAGTATTAATTAACAGAACAGCTCTCACAGTAGCGAACACGATTGTAAAACAAAATAACGATTACAATGGTAATGAGCCGCCTCATTGACCTTAGGGGTATCACGACTCGGAATCATTAATCATCCAAGCTCCTTTAACCGCTAACATCCTGGTATCTGAAATCGACGACAGTTGTTGTTGTAATGGCAAGTTAGTTTTTTTTATAATAGGTACGTATAGTATTACGTATAGAGGTAATTGTGATTGTAAGCAGTTATCGCAGCTTGTAAACGCTTGCATCATGCATCACTCGCGTGTGGCCGATCCAAAAATTAAAAAAAATAAAAAATTGGTGGTCCAGTGGCCGCAGTATGCGCCTGCAGTGCACGAGGTTGTGGGTTCGATTCCCACACAGGGACAAAACTTTGTGTGACCCACAAAGAGTTGTTCTGAGTCTGGGTGTAATTTGTGTCCGTTAATTGTATGTTTGTAAAGTCCCCCGCGACACAGAGCTTGTTCTCTATGTTTAAAAAAAAAAAAACATTCACAACTACATCACTTGAGTATTTAGCTGTGGTTTTCTGTAAGGTGAAGGTCCTTCCCCATTCCCGCTTGCCATCATGCAAGGTGCTGTACCTCTCAGTTTTGCATTGGAAGATTTCTTGCAGTAAACACATGGGTTAACCGTGTGTCAAGTGGCGATTTCATTGTAATGGGAGAAATAAAATTCACTTCAATACTGAATTGGAATTGTACAAATAAGGCACGACTTTTTTATTGTTAATTTGACTGGGCATAATAAAATATCTATTGTAATTGATATTTGAGTATGTTTAGGATTGATAGTTGCCCTTTCAGGACAAGGCTAGTTACCATTCGTGCAAGTGCTATCTGGAAGGGTGCTCTAGGTGGACTACCTCATTCTTAGCTTACATGTATACCCGTTTTTTTTTAAAACAAACTAGCTGACCCAGCAAACGTTGTTTTGCTACTAAAATAGTAATATCGCTATTAAAAAATAGGGGTTGATCGTAAAGGGGTGAAAATTAAGGGATGTATGTATTTTTTAATGCTGAATCACAAAAAAAATAAAACAAAAAAAAATATACAATAATATATACTTCGGGTATTAACACGATCATGCTTTATTTACCTTTAGATTGCTTGACGTTTCGACCAGGTTGCACCGGCCGTGGTCACAAGCTGACTGGTCAACCTGGTCGAAACGTCAAGCAATCTAAAGGTAAATAAAGCATGATCGTGTTAATACCCGAAGTATATATTATTGTATATCATGCAACGCGATAGTTTAAAAGTTACAAAAAAAAATGTCTAAAAAATTCAATAAAAAAATTAGGAGTGGACCACCCTTAACATTTAGGGGGATGAAAAATAGATATTAGCCGATTCTCAGACCTACTCAATATGCTCACAAAATTTCATGAGAATCGGTCAAGCCGTTTCGGAAGAGTACGGGAACGAACATTGTGACACGAGAATTTTATATATAAGATATACCTACATATTTTATCCAAAATATATATACTAGTTAATTCAAATGTAATTGAACTATAAATTGACATATACGTGCGTAGTTGTATGTCAATTTATATTTCAATTCCATATATAATAGCAGGTGTGCCGAATACTAAAAATTACTCAACGATCAAGGTGAATGCCATGTTGATAGTTTTACAACGCCAATTTATATAATACGATTTGATATTACGACTACTATTAATTGGACAACTGACAGTGCCCATAAAAGTTCAGATAGTCGGAGATGAATCATAAATATCAACATTTTTGAAGGCCATACATTTTTTGTCTTGATTGTCTATTGTTTATTAGCTGTCCTCGCGACTCCGCTCGTGTGGATGACAGTTATTGCGATACAAAATATGCTATGTTCTTCTCCAGGATACTCTATATCTCCTTGTCATATATCATTAGGATCCATTCATCCGTCTAGTCGTGAAAAAGGTAGCAAATAAATAAACAAACACTATACTTACTACGACTTATTGCATCGATATAAACCTCTTTTAAATCATATGTATGTTATGATGTAGTAATATAATTGGGATTCGCGCGTTAGCACCAATGCAAAAAAGTCAAAGAGGTATAAAATAAGTTTATATTGAACAAATATATTTTTAAATAATTTTTTTTAGATAAACTAGGGGTCGCCCGCGACTTTGTCGGCGTGGTAATTTGGAACGTGCATTTCCCCAATTCCACAACGTATCTCAATACTGCTCCGCTCCTATTGACCATAGCGTGATGTTATATAGCCTTCCTGGATAAATGCACTATTCAACAAAAAAAGATTTTATCAAATCGAACCGGTACTTTCTGAGATTAGCGCGTTCAACCAAACAAACAAACTCTTAAGCTTTATAATATTAGTATAGATTAATATTCGTATAAGAATATAAATATTCTTAAAATAGCCCAAACACGACGCGGCTGTCTGGTTTCGTTAAAAGATTCCTATGGCTACCTTTGAATATGATCATCGCACACTGAACTCCACCTAGAAATATATTAACAAAGATAAATCAACACATCCAAAAACAACGCGGCTATCTCGTTTCGTTGAAGCGTTCCTATGTCCACCTTCCGACTTCATCATCGCGTCCTGAACAACTACCAAGGAATATAGTACTCGTCTAGATAAAAAGAAAAAATTGCATTGCATTGTCACCGAAGTTACGTCGGTATACCAAATTTCAAACACTGTGAAGTGCTTCAATTCTAGCTTGCAAAATTTTACCTAAACAAACTAACTAACATACATTGCAAGCTAAAATAAAAGCTTGTAATAAATACTTCTAATTTTGTAAAAACAAATGTTTTTTACAAATTTTACACCTATATTTTTAACAAGATAAAAGCATTATAAAAGCAAGTCAAAGAAGCCCTTAAAGCATTTTCATTAAGAACAATTCCAATGTATTCGTAAACAGTTAGGTAGGTACCTACGTTTTCTGACAGCACGCATATATATGTATATGAGTAATTTGTAGCCTAGTTTACTTGAAACAAAAAACAAATTAATACCATTGCAATATTTTTCTATGCAGTCAGATACTTTAGAATAAAAAGACAATAGGAGAACAGAATTTTATTTTTCTGTCCCTAAATAATACTTGTACAGTCATTTCAGAACACTTCAAACTTAACAATTCACAAGCGTTAGTATAGGTCACATTAACATTCTCATTAAAAAATGTCAACACTGCTATGACCAGTGACTCACACAAATCCTTGAGATGCCATAGCGGTCAATTTCTTGACGTTAAACGAGTAATCTTGGTAACTCTAATTATTGAATAAATCTAAATATTGTGGACTTCCGTTGAAAAGTTCACTCGAGTCCACAGATTATAATCACAGTACTAGACCAGAGGCCAGGCCATTTGCGATTTGAAATCTGTAAGCCGTTAACTTTTTGCGATTCAAATAAAGATAAATCGTTATGGAACGGCCCCATATTACGAGATAACAGTGACGACAAATAACAGTAGTAATACGTTAAAGCAACATTAAATTGTTACTTACATGTCAAAGATAAATTTAATGACATTATAGCAGTGCTAAATCGTGAATATTAGCACTTATGTTATGAGCTTGTAACAATACATTGAAGTGTGACAAGTATCATATACGTGTTATCTTTACACCAGACTTCGAAAGCTTTTTGGATTAGCACAATCTCCTTTGTGAACATGTTATGTAATTTGATGAGATGTTGTTTCAAAATTAAAAGTTCATAATTCTTTTTCCCTGTAATCGGCACTTATTTGAAAGGCAAAACTTCGTCATCATCTTAGCAAAAAGACGTCCACTCAGCTGGATATAGGTTTCATTTAGGATTGCCTCGGTATTCAGATCTGAGCCACCGGCTGCTCGCAATCTTCACGACGACGCCTGTCCACGCGTCTTGCAGTTCGTAGTCGCCACTCCAGAACCTTTTTGCTCTAATGGTCTTCGGTTCTGTGAGCTATATAGCTAAGGGTTGCCGCAATATACTGATGGTAACTTCTTACCATCAGGCGGGCCGTATACTTGTTTGCCACCTCGGTAGTATAAAAAAAAATTAAGTCGAGATCGAGCTTCAGGCTATATCAGCCACTTAGATTATTAACCCACTTCAAAAAAGTAGGCGGTTCTATGTCTGACTGTATGTATTTTTTTATGTATGTTCACCGATATCTCCCCCATTTGTGGACCAATTCTCAAAATTATTTTTTTATTTGAAAGAATATACTTTAGAGGTGATCCCATTTGCACTAAGTCAAGATCTGATGATGGAATCCCAAGGAAATCGAGGGCAACCCTCAAATGTTATAGGTATTAACAATGTTTTTCATATATTTTGTACTTTTATTACATCACTACATAGTATAAAACAAAGTCGCCTTTTCTGTCCCTATATCCCTATGTGCGCTTAAATCTTTAAAACTACGCAACGGATTTTGATGCGGTTTTTTCCAATAGATAGAGTGATTCAAGAGGAAGGTTTATATGTATAATACATGCATCATATACTAAGGCAACATTGCTAATTTTAGAGGTTTCTAACGTGATGTCGTAAATTAACTTATTTTTTTGGGCTTATTTAAAAACGCTGCCTAAACCCTACGAGTTTTATCAAATTAATGTACTACAGTATTGTACACCATAAAAAGGTCTACAAAAAAGTCTGCGATGGGATATGTTTATCTTTTAGTGATAACCCACATTAACCATTTTTATTGTTTACTTTTTACGTGAAAAAATGGCTTATTTACGAAGCTATTTTAAGCAATACGGCATTAATCCTTATCGAATTAAGTACCTTAAATACAGTGTGCAATTAATATAGATCAATATGGTTCCTTACAGCATGTAAATTAAACAAATATTTTCGGAGATATTACAAATTTAAAATTTGCGTTTGCGGCGGGCGGTACCGGTCGGACGGGGCATAAATAGCGCGTCGGAGGCCGTGGTTCTCCCTATAGCACTTTGAATTTAGCAGCAATCGGACGCGTTTATTATCGGAGCTCTCTAGCGAGGAAAATAACAGTACTTGATAAAAACGTGCTTTTCAGCGCGACAACGTATCAGTTAATAATTATAAGTTACGATAAATAATAATCAATTAATTTAATAATAAGGAAATTATTTTCAAAAATCTTAAGTAAGTTCAGAAAAAAAACTTAATAGAATATAGCTATCTTTTGTTCTTGATGATTGTAGTATCTTTTGTTTTTAGTCACACGCATGGCAAATTATTTTTTAGGTGTTTTTAATCGTTGTGTATAAAGACATCCTGTAATATATTAATTGTTGTAAAAATAAAATAAATACCTAGGTAAAAATGTAAAAAGTAAAAATGTGTAATGTAATAAAAATTGTATGAATTTAGATATTCCAATGATAGCAGGAAATCTTCATAGTAAGTATAGGGAAAGAGGAATTGTTTTACTCCAAATTTAATGCGTGCAGGCCAAGGGCAGTAATGAATGAATCAAAAATACTGGATCGATTTTAATCATGTTTTCATTGAGTGACATAGGCATATATATTTTATGCCCGTGCAAAGTCGGAGCGGGCCGCTATGTTTTTATATACAACGTTCATAGTTTTTCTGTAGTGTATTTAATTTAGTATCAGCATTGCACCCGTGCGAAGCCGGGGCGGGTCGCTAGTCACTAATAAAAATAGAAAAAAAATTTTTTTTTAGAAAAAAATTTAAACCAACTTCAAAAACCTAAACATAATTGAATATAGATTGAAGTCGGTGCCAAGCTTATATTAGGTGACAGGCTGAACTTAGCACCCACTTTAATCTGTATTCAGTTATTTATAGGTTTTGAAGTCGGTTTTTCTACTCCTATTCCTTTTAAACGCTTTTAAGTTTAAGCAGCTAAGTACAAAATTTTGAATATATTGCATATAATATTAGAACTATGATCGTCATTACAAAACTTTCAATATTGCGACTGTATTCAGCCCACCTATCATGATATATTTTAGCAGACACACAATCCAGTTGAGGTCTAATCTTTATGTCCAATGTTTATTTATATAGCGTTAATTACAGCAGTTCTGCGTACCTTCACCCACGTGTTGATGTCAGTTCACAGTAATACGGGTTCAGCAATGTTTATAATTAGATACAATAGCTACGGTATATTCCTTTTAGAGTGCTATCTACATTGTACATGACATGGAAGTACGCACGATAACATTACAATAATTACAATGAGTAATTCATTTACGACATACCTATCAATAACTGGTATTGTAGCTATAAATAAAATAGCTTTTTATATTTATATTTATTAATTGAGTCATCATATTCTTAGCTAAAAGTCTGCTGGCGTCGCCTAGGAATTTCCATAGTATTCGGTTTTCAGCTGACCCTGTCCATCAGCTGCGTAACCAAGTACGTCTTCCAGTTCTTGGTTGAAGCTTCAGATCCATTTTTCCCCAGCGGCCATCAGTTCCTCGATTTGAGGCAATCTTTCGAGCTATTAGATATTTGACTATTATTTTTATTGACCTTCCATGGTCTACATGGAAGTCACTCAACCGACTTCGGACCCAAGTGGGGAGATGCAGATACAATCTGGTTAAGTGGGGCTGTACCGCTGTAACAACTACAGAGTGCGAATGCGGTACGGACCCGCAAACAATGGCTCACCTCCTGTCCTGTCCTTTGTGTCCTAATACCTGCACTCTGAGTGACCTCTGCGCAGCAACTGATAACGCCGTAGAGGTGGCAAAATTCTGGGCTTGTGCAATTTAATTATTTATCGTACCATCGACACGAAGAAGAAGATTGACATAATACAAAAAAAACTTAATATTATATCATAAAGTAAAAACAAAAAAGTTATTGCTTGAACAAGTACGAAGTAACATTATAATGACTTACTTGACAGAAACAACGCTGCTGTTTTATGACGTCATACTTTCATTACTCTATTGTACTTGCCAATTTAACCGTTATGAGCATTTTATTTAGATATCGCCTAGAGTTAAATGGCTGCAACACCAATTGTGTAAAAGTTGTGTCTATTAAGAATTTAACTAGAAGTCATACATAAATATCGCACAAATTATATTACTTTAATATTTTTACATAGACATAAATATTACTGCAAATGTTTTCACCGTCTCCTCTTTATAACGTTACCAAGACGTATCTATATCATTGTAATATATTCATAATTTGCTAAACAACTTAAGCGTCTTAATTAATTATGCAATGAGCGGCATTATCAAGACAGACTAATGTACCAATATGTATTCATAGCTCCGGCTTCATTAGCCACTTGCCTCCCAAAGGTACTCTTCAACCTATTCTTATTAATTTCATACAATCTTCACCTAGAAGAATAGCAATCTTTTACTTTTTAATTTACCTCACTTTTTTTTAGTCCAAACCATAAATATGACCCTACGCAAACTGAATTTTGGTGGATATTTTATTCAAAAGAATGCAAAGAATAATAACGCATTGCAGTCTTTGCGTGGCTAGAATAGTAAACCCGAATATAAGGACAATACTTAATATTAATAAGGATTTTGTAAACTGTTCAAAACTTTGAACGGTATATGGATGTTACGTTTCTGTTAATGTCTATATTCAACACAGAAATAAACGTTGAAAGCCCGTAAATAAATTTTACTTTCATACGAACGTTAGCAAGCAATTCTGTGTAATGACCAACTCGTTTCAACTGACCTTTTTTGCTTTACGACTCACGATTGCGTCCCATAAAAGGCTATGTCCAGATAACTTTATTCCACATAATACGTCCCCATCCCTTTGAAAAGGAAAGTTGTATAACATTTTTTGAGATCGCTTCCCTTTTAAGGATACCACCAGTACTTTTTATTGCAGAAATGGATGCGAAAAGGAATGCTCCTGGACAATATCAAAGGGTTCGCCGACTGTGGGTGCATAATTTTATTTAATGTTGAAGACGCCTATCTATTATCTATAGAATGACATTCACTTTACCATATTTGGAATTGAAATTATATTGAATGAACATTTGAGATAATAAGACATTTATTTATTAAATCGTAAAATCTAGTTTTTTAACCGACTTCAAAAAGAGGAGGTTATCAATTCGGGTGTTTTTTTTATGTTTGTTACCGCAGAACTCCCTCATTTATGGACCGATTTGAAAAATTCTTTTTTGTCTGAGAGGACATACTTCCAGTTTGGTCCCATTTTCATCAAAAGAAAGTTCTGATGATGGGATCCATGAGGAATTAAGGGAACTCCTCAAAAATTATAGGCACACATATAGCAATTTCAATAATTTTAACAACACATCACACATTTGCATTCAGAAAGTATAATATGATGAAGTAAAACTGATGAAGAAGACCACAGATGGCCACCTGAAGTTTTCAATAATAAGTATTTTACGGATGGCGATCAAATAAGTTTCCAATATGGTTGCTAAGGTAGCTAGGCAACTTCATAATTAAACAATGTAATCTAGCCGTTTTTAAGGTTTTTGAAATTCTACAACTTGCCGTACTGAAGTCGGTTTTTTTTTGTTAAAATTATTTCATTATTCTACTTTCGTCTGAAAACTTGTCTTAAGTAGATTAGTTGACATCATCTTTCTACGTTCCCTGTTACCTGTTGCTTTCATAATTTATGACGTTTTATAAGTTTTGCTTTGTTACCTAAATCGAAATGAGTATAGGTAGAATTAACACTGTGCGACTTTCTTAGGTATATTTGTGAACGTAGGTGTATGTTTTACTTAAAGGCCAAACACCTTTCCTGTGGTATTCCAAGTAATTAATGTCCGTCGCCTCGGTGACCGAAGCCCAATAAAAACACGTCCGAA
Organism: Trisateles emortualis; assembly: GCA_947095525.1. Classification (NCBI taxonomy): domain Eukaryota; kingdom Metazoa; phylum Arthropoda; class Insecta; order Lepidoptera; family Erebidae; genus Trisateles; species Trisateles emortualis. Next base: position 7,318,848 of record OX352743.1, on the reverse strand, counting down.
ATCGCATCCCGCATGTAAGTTCCAAGTTCAAATTAAACTCGTCGCCGCAGTCGGTCGTCCTACAGGGCGTGCGCGCTCAACGCGGTCCTCGACGCAGTGCGCCGGCGCCGATGTATTCGATCGGACGATTGGATAGCGACTCGTACGCTGCGAATATACCGCAAATATATTTGCCGTCGCGTTTGTGAAAAGTGTCTCTCAGTTTATTTACACAAGTGCAGTGTGAATTGGTGTTTTGAAAAGTCAAATATTTCCGTGCAAAAATACAAGTTCTTTTTTGTGTCAACCGTGCAAATTTTGTGATTGTGTGCTATTACTGTGACTAGTTTAGAACTCAATTGCTTTATGTCTAGGTATACTGGCGCTATCTTGTTTAATTAAAGTTCGGTGACCTTTGTTAAACGTACCTTCAACAACATTGAATTTCACCAAAGCAACTTCTAACTATTTTAGCAGAATAGTAAGTAGGTATTGGTAACGTGAATCAGTTTGAACCTTATGTTGTTAAATAGTAGAATGATCTAATCGACACCTACTTACGAATAAATAAGTAGATATAAAAGCCCTCGCAATTTATCATTCAAATATTAATAATTCATCATATACCTACCCACCAAGGATCAGACTACGATCCTTTAGCGTTTTTCAATCTTTATTTGAAATTTGTAAAAAGTCAACTGCGCCTAAGCAAACCTAGTGTTCGCCCTCAGGTTAGATGAAATGACGCTCTTCGAAAAATGCCTGAAAGTGAGAATACGAGGATCGTGCTAAGAGGCATATGTCCAGCAGTGGACTGCTAGTAGGGTGATGACGACGACAAAGATGTTAATTTAATTACCAAGCTGTAAGTTTGACTATGTTCAAAATAAACCGCTATAAAAATGTCAAGGAACGTCTCCAGTACGTGCAACTCGAAAGCATTATATCACAATCTGCCTATACATCTAGAGTGGCAGGATGAAACGGACGTATGTTTCGAGGAAGTCATTACCTTCTTGTTACAATGACTTTATTTCATCAGCGGTCTCATACCCGTGTAACTGACCCTTGTAATTAACTGTAACTGTTTCTTTATTAGCCGTCTCACTTGGCCCTTCGACAATTATTATTTTGTTTTCGTTTAATACGACTGGCTGTAAACAAGCATACTGCATATCGCCTGCTCGATGGTAAGCAGTTACCGTAGCCTATGTATGGGCGGTTTGCAATACCAGAAGTACTCCAAAAATTTTAACAATAGGGTTTTGTGAACAAGTATCATCTCCCGTATCTCTAGGAAAGGACAACGATTCAATAAAGGCACCCGTAAAAAGCACTAGAAACTTGTACTCACACATCGGAATACTCACAACACCACCATGTATATAGTTGTGTGGCTGTATTGGTAATATGTAGGGCCTTCCCCAACCGGGCTTGATTGCTTGTGCCCTACCCTACCTCTCTACCCTGTAATTATTATCGTGGTACGTGGCTTTTCCACAGTTATTATAATTCAAACTAAAAGAATAACATCTTATAGTCTTAGTATCACGTTCAATATTTTATGCCTATCTAGTATGAATGGAACGTTGTCTTCTGCTATAGACTTAGTCATATGACGTTGCACTTGCAATATTAATCAAATGCCTACTAACTTGTAGGTACCTAGTAGGTAGGTAACTACTAGATATCTGACTACAGTCACTTTGTTGTCAGTATTAATCATCAAAGACATTTCATTGTGAAATAACTAATCAATACTTTCATTGTTGTTCAATATTATGCAGGTAATGTTTAAGTTTCGCAATGGTTGTACAGTTGGCTTGATCCCCACACGGAACAAAAATGTCGTGTGCGGTTGTTCCGAGTTACATTCTTACAGAAATATCTATTTCTATGTTCCGAGTCTTGGTATGTTTCGTGTACGTTAATTGTATTGTATATTTTTAAAGTTCCCCCTTGTTAGGGTTTGTGCGTTTAAGTTTGCGAGTGAAGTTGTCTTTTAAAGGAATAACAAGTATGGTGCTAAACTAAATACTAGTGGAGTTTAAGGTTTAATTGGGTTTTCTTTTATGAAATTCTTTCTGTTGGTCTTCTTCTTATCTAGTGGTTAGGGGCCAACCTGGTGACAGAATTGTGCAGATTGCCCAAATATGCCTTTGTCGTAATCTAACGACTGTTAACAGTCAGGACCAAATTTGAACGTTCCCCCACCAAACCATCCATCCATATGATAAGCTACCTTAACTTCTACAAGGTATATTTTATGGCTGGCTTGTGGTTCTTAACTTTGTTTAATATAAATCAGTTCAGTAAATTGTATGTAACTAACCATAAGATTTTTGTCAACTGCGTTGTATATCTTTAATTATCCACCGTTTATTTTCAATGGCCTAGTTTAGGCCGGATTTATTATATGGTTTTAGTTCATGACATTCGTAAACCAATAAAGGAAGCACATTTATCAATTAATTGACGTCATCAATTTGGACAGCAATAAAGTTAGCCAAAATGGCCAATTGAGCGGATATTAGGATTTGTTACAATTGGATTTTGTTCTCATAACTCTGTTGGATGTCGATTGTATACATAAACGTGGAAGTTTGCTATTGTTAGAAATAAAAAATAATATTATCAGTAATTCCATCGTTACTCGATGTTTACATAATTAGAAATTCTAATCATTACCTAACCTTATTTATTGTGGCTCAGGTATTTCTCTCATGACGCTTTTATTATATGTATAACTAGCTGTTGCCCGCAGCTCCGCCCGCGTGGATGTCGTAAATTAATAAAAAATAATAAAATTAAAATAGCCTAAGTTACTCCTTATTACATCAGCTGTCTGCCAGTGAAAGTCCTGACTTCAAAATCGGTCCAGTCGTTTCAGAAATTAGCCAGAACAAACAGACAGACAAAAATAAATATTTTGGTATTGGTACCCTGTATACATCCATATGCATTTAGTAAAAATAAGAGATTATTTTAATATTACAAACGGATACTTCAATCTTATTTATTTGTTTTGATAAAACAGGTAGGGCACCATACTAGTAAGCAGGCCCGACTGGGGAAGGTCCTTTAAGGAAGGACTTTTTATTTGTTGTACTTATTTAGTAAAACAATTTTATTAGATTCATTGCAAATTTTACTCTATATAGACAATAATAAGCGTTACTTTTCTAAAGAAATCGTAACACGATAATGTAATTGTATGCAAAAATCTGACGTATTTATTTTAATGCCTGTAGCACTTACTATTCTTTCAAAGATGTTATGACTTATATTGTTAAAATATTTGAACCGAAGTCATCATAATCAAATTTCTCTTTATTTCCTCACTCTCCTAGTCCGATGGCACTTATGGCACGTCAATCGGACCTGGCTAGATCAATGGTTTTACGTGCTTTCCGAAGGACGGGAGTGTAAACCCCGCAAATTTCTATATATTGTAAATTTCTGGACCGAAAAACTTAATATTATTTTTGACTCGATCTGGGAATCAAACTAGACACCTCATGATCAGCAGTCGTATTCAACGACCATTAGACCGCAGCAGGTCTGCAGTTGGTTAAACATGTATCAATTTTTTTTATTCTACTTATGTGGCAAACAAGCATATGGCCCGCCTGATGTTAAGCAGTTACATAGCCTATGGACACTTGCAATATCAGAGGTATCACTTGCGTATTACCCACCCATTTTTTTACACCAGGGTTTGATAAAGTATCCCTGGGATAGGAAAACGTTTCTTTCAAAGCGCATCCCTAAATGAGCGCTGGAAACCTGTACTCACACAGAAACACAACTATGTATACCGCTGTGTGGTCCCTCCTTAGTTGGGCTTGCTCGCTAGTATGGTACCTCTATTAAAATGTTGTTTAATCAACTTTAAACGTGTAAATAAACGTTTTATTAATAACGTCGACGTAAAATTCCAATTTTGTACATCCTCGTAAAATGTCAGACATCAGAATGTAAATTACTCAAGTAATACTTGGCATCTAGACACGGTACGGTACCCATATATGGTCCAGTCAGCGAGTAGTAGCCTCGAACTTGAGGCCTACTCATTCCAATTAGTCTGAGAATTCGATAGTAAAGGAATTTGTGAGATGACATGACTGGAACTGTTATGGTATGTATTGTATGTACGATACGTGCATATTATAGAGATAGATTTATGTATTAGTATGTTGCCGAATTATTGGATTAAACGGTCATTCGCGAAACACTGTATAGTTATAGAAAATCACTACAGCATCCACCAGCTAGTACGAGTATAATGTTCATTCGGCCAACCGGTACTCATAAGTTGTGATTAGGGTTATATTTTTTGGGATTTTTCTAAATTGGGTCGGTTTTTTGCAAAGATTCAAAAATTTTGTTTAAAGATAGCGAAATTCTTTGTTAGTTTTCTAATATCTTCTTAGGGTTTTTACGAAAAACTATTTAATCTGACATTAAGCGGCCGCCACCCATGGACCTCAGCCCGATAGGCCACTAGCCCGTCTGCCACCTTTGAGAATAAAAAATACATCAACATTTAAAGACCCAACATTTATAAGGAAGGTTAAGGTTTATAGGCTATTTAATATCACGCAACAACCCAAAGGGAGCATAGTACCATTAAACGTCGACAAAATCCAGATTCAACGCGGATGAAACTACGGGATACATAATATCGTAATATACTCGTAAGTATTGCTATTGATATTATTGCGTTTTGTGCGTGGGAGGCAAAGAATGACCAAGCTGATATCGTTGTAAGTAAACATATTTTTCATAGCAAATTCTTAACCCAGATGTTTTGTATTTGAAGAATATTAATTTATTTTTCATATTATTTTAAAAAGTTTATGGAAATATGTCTCAGTAATCAAGATCCATTGCGAATGTGTGAACCTGTCACTAATTATTTCGTCCGTGATGTATATAGTATATTATAATGCTATATTTCCTGTGGATTATTTTTTTATTATATATCAAAGATGAAAATTAAATCTAGTCTAGCATTATTTTGTTTTGCTTGTTTTCTGGTGGATCTGATTGACGGTCCAAAGGCCTCCTCCAAGTACTAACTACAATATAATACTGCTGACTTTAATTACGTATCATAAATAAAACTTGGGTTTAGAAAAAAACCAAAATGGTATTGCTATATCAATCAACAAAATTCAAATAATTCAGAATGTAAACAATTAATTCCAAATTCAAATCCAACAGATTGATATTGTTTTTATCTCTCTGCCATATGAACTTCGAACATTACTTGAGTTTCTTCGTCGTAACGCTAAGCAAGGGCAACTATATAGATAAGAGCCAACGATATCCGATAAGTTTCTTTATAAGCCTTCATACGAGTAGGCTATATAGCAATTATCTGTCGTAGATCGTACAGATATATTCTCTAACAACGAACATCGCTAGGACGGTTAACGCACCATGACCGATATTTATGGCAGTCGTTGCCCATGCGAAATGCAGTTTCTAAGACAGTTAAAAGCGTAATTATGTAAGATGATAATGCACTAAGATACTGTTATTTTTATTTGCTATAAAGTTGAAGATTTACCTTTATAGGCATAAATTCAATGGCTATAAAAGTTACGCAATGGACAGAGAAAACAATTTAAAATTGAAGACAGAAGTTAAATTGAAACTAGACACTCCGATATTCGTATTTTGTGATTACACTTTAGTTGTAATAATAAGTATTTATAACTAGCTAAAGCCCCATCGCAGTAAAAGGTACCCTATTCCTGAAGATAACATTTATCTTCTTGCCAAATTTTATTAAGATCCATTTAGCTGTGAAAAGGTTAGAAATAAATATTGTTAACTTTCACACATATACTAATATTATAAAGCTGAAGAGTTTGTTTGGTTGAACGCGCTAATCTCAGAAAGTACTGGTTTGATTAGAAAAAAAAAATTTTGTTGAAAATTTATCCAGGTAGGCTATATCACGCTTTTATCAATAGGAGCGGGGCAGTAGTGAGATATGTTGCATAATCGGGGAAAAAAAATCAAATTACCAAGCCGACGAAGTCGCGGGCGTCCCCTAGTTTATAACATTAGTATGGATAATTGTGATTTACTTTATAGTCATTTTATTATGTCTTTCATCATCATCTCAGCCGGATGTCGTATTGAATGCAGTCTTTTCCAACCGCGTTTTGTATCTAATGCCTAATGTAAATGCTGCTCTAATGAAGCCTCATTAAAGCAGCATTTAGTTGGCTGTTGTTTTATATTTGACTAGGGGTCGCTCGCGACTTCGTCCGCGTGGTTATTTGGAATATTTTTCCCGATTTTGCAACATATCTCTGCTCTGCTCCTATTGATCATAGCGTGATGTTATAGACCTATAGCCTTCCTGGATAAATGCACTATTCAACAAAAAAAAAATTATAATCGAACCAGTACTTTCTAAGATTAGCGCTTTCAACCAAACAAACAAACTCTTCAGCTTTAAAATATTAGTATAGACTAGCTAGTCAAATATACAAAAACAGCCAAAATTAAACAAAATTTTGTCGAAGACGAGAAATATGAGCAAGAATTTCAGCTTTATAAACTTACTGCACCTAATTGTTTCTAAAACGAACACGACGTTTCAAACTGTTGAACTTTGCGTACAACACAATAACTTCAGCGTTACCAATGAACCGAATTACTTGTTTGTTTAAACATGTACGTTGATAACTAATCCTTGAGCTAAAATAGTTCTATCGGTAGTAAACACTATTTCTATGCAGCGTTTATTTGCGCTTTGCCGCGTTTCATCGACCACGACTGGTTCAATGACATTTAATATTCCGTTCAGTAATTGTTACATCCCTTTAAACAATTGCTGAGAATCTTGAAGAATTCTTTACTTTCCATTTCCTGACTTCCATAACAGTATACAACGCTGGATGATTCACCACATCGGGTTTCATTCACTGGTAGGGCATAGTGTCGTGTCTGGCTATTCATGAACATACACAGTGACGTAATTTGATGCGATCTTAATAAAACTTTTTTTATATTCCCTTTCATAAGACTTTTGCCCCAGATATTGCTATCTATAGGTTATAGCAACTACTTTCCATCAGACAGACTCTATGCATCTAAGTATAAAAAACGGTTTCCAATGGATCATCGGATGAACGTGCAAAATAAATCTCCACGATACCTACATATTCTCAATAGTTTAAGGCCAATAAATAATGTTAAAGACCTTGAAATTCCCTGACCCCAGGTTAACTACCAACCAGGTGCTATAAAGAAGCTGTCTTCCTGATAAATAAATATTCGTAAAGTAGTCTCTTAATACTGATGCGCAATGGTTTTATTTGCTGTAGCGATAATGTTTCATTTGTAAAACGGAGCCCGCAACTCTTTTTTATATACTTGTAGGTAAATATGATGAGAGCTACCTTCCTATGGGGAATATGCCCATGGGCAATTTTATGTTATTACGATTAATTAATAAAACACACGGACGTTGTCATATTATACGTACTTCTGACAACTGTTAAACAAATGCTGTCATGACACCTACCTACTTAAGACAACGCTGTTTAATAATGCAGAATTGTCAGGCCCTAAATGCTGACTATATATTTGTCAGAGTAAAGAGTCCATACAGTTATTTGACAAGTGCCTAGACAGCAATGCTGAAACGATCAGGACAAATCCTGACGTCTGGAATGGTAGCATAAATTTCCACAATGCAACGTGACCCAACAGTTCGTCCGGAATCTGGATGTGCGCTATATAAATGGGATTAGTCACACAAAGTCAACAATAGATATAGGTGGCGTCTATTGTAGACAACAAACTATTTGTTAAAGAACGTGTTTCTTACTGAAATTTAATCCTGGTGTTGTTTTTCCTTATCCTTAACCTAGTTAATATTTGATGTCTTAACATGTTTTTGTCCTACAGTGTTGTACTGTAGAAATGTCTCACTAAGTACCGTTATAACACTTGAAATAAAGTTTACTTAAATTAGACAAAGTAAAAAAATATTGATATCTAATTCTGCAAAATCCAATGACTTGAATAATTATCAATTATTGTGAATAATACTATGCTCTCTTCAATTGAAGAGAGGCGTTACTCAAAAAATTAAAATTTGCCTTTCTGAATAAGCACTAAGCACAACATAAAAATTGCAGAATAAGTTTTATTTCATCACACATAATTATACTAACCCAAACATACTAATTTACAGTATTCTGTTCAATCCTTGTACTCCCGCCTATCTCAAAGAACGTTTTGAGTTCCTAAATGACACACATGAAAGATCTCTAAAGATCATCGGAAAATCTGCGACTGAGTATTCCAAAGCAATCTACAATATTCTTTGACAAATCTTTCACTATACAGGCTGTAGGCTTATGGAATGCTCTGCCTACATCAGTGAAATAGGCGCAATCTTTAATGAGAATTTTATTTATCTGCGAAATAGCACTACTTATTGTAGATACATAATGAGTATAAATATTTATATAGAATATTATATAATTATGTCATTTAACTATTTGTCTTGTATACGAGTATGTATGTATTTATATTGTTCTCATATATTTATATTAAGTTAGTATGCTATGAGTGATGTAAAGATAGATGTATGTATATGTAATATATTGGTATAAACTTCAGTGCACCAACAACTGCCTTTCTCCATTCATTCTGTCCATCCAGACCCTCTAGACGAGTGGCATAAACGGTAGTCGAATCGAAAAGTCAAAAAAGAAAATGTATGGGATTTGACGTAAATTTAAGATACGAGTATAATGTCATAAATTTACGTCAAACCGTATACATTTTCTATTTTGACTTATCGATTCGACTACCGTTTATGCCACTTGTCTAGAGGGGCAGGTCGTCTGAAAGAAATCGCCGCTAGCGATAAGACCGCCGATTGTACTAGCCTTAACTTAGTAATATAAAATTTTATGGTGTACAATAAAGTATATTGATTGTATAATTTTTCCACTGCGTGGGTGCGATATCTATACGACTTCCTCATTTACCCAATTATCCATCGTCAATACACACTTGTTTTAATGCATATTTATGTAAATTGTTGCCGTTAAGTTTACCGGATAATCTTCTTATATGGACCTGGTATCATTATAATGTAAACAAAATCATCAATTTATATTTATTATTATTGGTATAAAATATTGTAAGAACTTTTGCTTGAGCTTATATTTTAAAATTTAACAAATTATTGTGAATTGACAACTAATATTATGAATGGCCAGACACGTAACATCGCCTACACGTGTATCTTTTGAAAGATGGAATATATTGATAGTATTCATACTATGAAGCTAATTTCAGACTACGCTATACTATTGTGCTATATAGTATAGCAAAGAAAGACCTAAGTGTTTTAATATTATATTAATACTTATAGCGTATAGTAAGTCAATAATACATATATAGTACAGTACAGTGTGAACGTGGCGTAGCTATATACTATATGCTATTATATTAAGGCGTAGTCTGAAATTCGCTTGAGATGTACCAACAGAGTCATACTCTAGTCAACACCTAATACATTCCTAGCATCATTCTTTCCGGATAATATGCATATTCTTCAGCATACCTGCACGTTCTGCTGCAATCATGTGAAAAAAAATGCAAACATAATTGTCTTGTAAATCTAAACGCACGACTTATAAGGTAATTATGAAGAACTTTGATTACATAACTAATGATATAATTGTTTAACAAGCAATAACACTGCTTTATTTAAAATGTCCAGCGAATGTTTAAACTAAGGGCAATACTCCTGCAGGTAGAGATGACTAATACTAAAAGTATGCCGCCTAGTCCGGCTCCTGCACCTTGCTTCAAATAATTTGTACTATTAAATATAATTGTCTTGTCTTGCACCACATCCTGGTTTGTCTTTGTTAGGAATATGACGTAAAATTAATAATAGAAAAGCTTTCTTTGTGTGGCATATCGACAGTAAACTTCACAAATCAAATTTCGAACCATGTGACAGAATCAGTTAAGTGATGAAGTAGCATCTTGTCTTTTCCACCCGAAGGTATTTCACGTTGATGTTAGGTCAAACATTATAGAAAACTTACCTTCAATAATTTGGGACTTAACATCAACGTGGAATACTTTCGGGTGCAAACTCTTTGTTTACTGTTTGACCCGTACAAATCCGATCCCTTGTCGAATCTGGTCGAATTACAGCAGTTGTTTCTTTGTTTTCACTACCACTGACAGAATTACATTAGTGTAGATGAGGAAATATCAAGGAAGACCTCGTCCGATCTCATCTTCTGGCAAATTTACGGTCGAAAAAATTTGCAAAGAAAGCTTGACTGGTATTTTCTGCTAGTCTATGATTTATTGCAATTTACTGAGTCTATTGAAAGTGAATTCACGTCACTATAATTCCATACATTTGAAGTATAATTTATTTTTCCTTCAAAACACGTTCTTATTACAGACTTTTACGCGTGGGTGTCACGCATAATTCACAATATCCCGTTGTTTAGTCAGAGGGATAATAATGTGTGATGGTTGGTGGTCACTACACCGTGACGGTGCGGATGTCGGGCCAGTCTGTTCACTTGTTGCTTTCCGATGTTACACGATACACTACGTGAAATTACACTTTTATAGTTGCGGAATTCAAATAAAAGAAATCAATCAGTTATCGAACGAAACTTGAAACGTCATGTGTATCTAACCTTTTCAAATTTACTTCTAGAGCTAACACTGGTCACATTGATCGTGCATTCAAATTTGGAAGTGCGGTTTAAAATAAACACAGTGTTGTTTGTGTAATGTAAAGTGAGAAGAAAGAAGTGACACAGCATGTTAATATCGAAGTACACAGCGATCCTGTTGGAAAGCGCAAAGTCGACGGAAGCCCGAAACAAGGCGATGTCGAGGTCTGGCACTTGGTCCTCGTCACTGAACAGCACGCCTAGCCGACATCGACCCACCAAACGAAGCCATTTTGTATACAGGTTTGTTCTTTATTTAACCTGAAGCTGGAATTCTTTTAGTCGTTATTTAAAGTGTTCCGTCATTGATCATCCTTACAATGATTTTTATTGCATCTTTAGGTTATTCAAAATTCATATGATATTTGTTAATTAAAGGAAATGATTCTTTTACACATGCAAAATCTGTTTTACACCCGAAATGTCTCGTAATGAGCAAATTTCACCGCTTCTGTTTTTGTCAACTGAAAACACTTACAATATTTCCTTGGCCGCTAAATGATGGAATATTTTTTTAATCAGCTCACCGCATATAAATTTGAAATATCTGAAGCACATTGTTCCTCAGACTTTAGATTTACATTGTCCAAGTCTCACATTTCTAAATATTGTACTTACTTACTAACAATATACTTACTGTTCAGTATAAAGAAAGGAAGCAGGTAAAGATTACGAAATTATAACGCCGAAGGCGGTAATCAATTTTGAGACCTTGATCAAACTATCGAATATACGAAACACTAAATGCCCTGTACATATTTAGCAATATTTATTTATTGGCTTTTTATTTGTCAGGTTTATGCTCCTTCACTTGTTTTATCAACAACATAAAACTTCCTTTGCATATTTGCATTGATTAAATGAGCCTTTATTCGAAAGTGCAGAAACATTTGACAAGGGGTCAAAGAACAACAACAACTGCCTACAGCACTTCTGTCAAATTAATTAATTCTACTCATACACGACTTTTTGCACGCGGCCACAAGCCAGACAGAATGAAGTTTGCACAAAACGACGAATAATCACAAAGGATATTAGTATTCATCGTATGCATCGATGCAGTGGCATTAAAGGTAGTAAATAGAGACAGAACATATTACGAGAATTGAATTTTTATTAGTCACTATTGCAGTGGCTGTAGTTGAGACGATACGACGTTTACGATAAACTTTACGACCTCTATTAATTTAGCTGAGGTTTAAAGTGCTCGTTTTGGTTTGATATGTTATTGGTTTGAGCAACCAATCCAGTTCTTTAGTGAATGTCGTAGATGACGTATTTATTCATAGGATAACTGTAGCTGTTTTTTTGTTTAATTTCAGCAATCATTTCTTAGGTAGTAACTGGTATCTTCTACTTAGTATTGTGGAGTTTAAGGCAATCTAGCTATTTGCTTATTATCCTTTTTCCTGGATTTTTACGATTTGGATGTAGTCTGATAACATTAGCATATAAAACAGATAGGTTTTAGGTGACTGTACAATAAAAAAAAAATTGAGGTTCCGAGTTTCGTAATTCTATGTGATCGTGATTTAATTTTTAACGCCAATTCAAAAACGACTCACTTACTGGACTTTTGCTTGTTATTATCTTTTCTTCATAATAAATTCATTGCATTGGTGCAGCAGCATCCCCTAAGAATGCCTGATATTTGTTGTATAACATAATAATATTTTTTTTATTTATTTATTTCTCTCATAAAGGTAACAATGGGTCGCAATAGTAAAAAGTATGACATCTTAGTTATATTAATCCTTAATGAGAGCTGGAGTCTGTACTAGGCTTAAAGCCTGTGTTACAAATCTCCAGGGCATAAACAACATAGTATTAGGTGTGTGTCAAATTAATCTAAGAAATAATATAGAAAATTGTTAATGTATGTTTTCATAATTTTGTGCGGTAACCAAATACACACTGCACCCATAATTCAAACGCTTACTTGCCGCACTAGTTGTCAACCGTATCATTCTCAATCTTGTATTGTGAGTGTCAATTGACGGAATTAGGTTACTTATTCGTACATACTCGTGACCGGCTACTGCGTATTGAATTGTTAGAATTGTGTTTAGATCGTTGTTACGTGCACGTACGGACGCGATGCGAATGCATTAGAATGCTTTTAGATTAGATTCGCATTATAATAAACAATTGATAAGGTAGACGTACTATAGCATATACTACGTAATTTTCTATTTTGATTATAAATTTTTACAAATTTCGTTCTATTACGTCAGCTTTGAGTGTGTTCTAATACTTCATGTGTTTGACATTGGCAGTATGAACTTGAACAACGTAAAAATCTGATTATAGATACCTATTTGCCAAAAGGGGCTCGCTGGGTGCTGTCTATCTATTCCGCCGAAAAACATCCACTGCTGGAAATAGGCCTCACACAAAGATTTACAATATTTAACATTATCTATCCGCTGTCTTCAACCTTTACTAGGTCATGGTCTACCTTATTGGCGAATTCAAACGAGGTTTAAATAGAGCTCTAACTTGACAGTAGGTAGTAGCTTGGCTGGCTTCTTGGAATTGCTGAAGTCCATGAGCGGCGGTTATAACTTACCATCAGGTGGGCAGCTGGCTCGTCTTCCACCTTTTACAACAAAAGTTACCCACATTATGTCATCCTGTTCGTCGATACCACTCCAGAAACTTTCTGCCCCAACGCCTATCGCTGCTTGCCCATTCTTCGAGCTATGTCGATCTCTTTTATTCTCCTACGGCTGTCCTCGCTTTCTCATAAAACCTTTGTTCAGGAAAGCAAAGGGACTTTATATCGATGAATAAAATATAGTAGCACCTACTCCTGGCATTACTGGCATCGAGCAATTACAATAACTACTTACCTACCATCAGACTGATTGTATGCATGCTTGTTTGCCACTATAAGAAAAGTAATATAAACAAGTTGTTTCCTCGATTGTCTACCGTATAAGGAACTTGTCATGTCGTTGTGAATACTGTATTGTGAATATTAAATAAAGATCTTTTTAATTAAGTCGTTGTATATCTTTTCTGTTGGTACCTACTCAACTTACAGACCCGACTGTTTGCCAGACGACTCTTTCCAAGTAACTGTTTATTTTTTTTAATAGTGTCTTTTTACATTTTCTCGGTTGCAAGAATTAAAGGCAGTAAGTTCATTTGTTATTTTGTAAAGACGAAGTTACAATGTGAAATATGTGTTCCTTTGAGAATGAAACTTGAATAAAATAATAATTCTACTGAAGAGATCTTTTTTAAATTGCTGTAACATAAATAACACCAGGCATTCCTCTCCTTAAGGGGTAAGCAGAAGTGTACGAGGTTCACATTACTGCAACTCTTTTAGGTCCCATGTAATATGGGTTAGTAAACGTTGCGAGCAACCAGGACTCAACCAAATCAGGACTGGGTGCTGTGGAAATCCTTGGGGAGGCCTATTTCCAGCAATACTTAATGGGTTTTATACCCATTCACCCTTGGCCCGATAGGGATTCAAACCCAGAATCTCACGATTGCCACAAACGTAATGCAAGATTATTCATACCTACCATAAGACCAAAGGTAATTTATGTTTCGTTTTTAATTTTGTATTATGATTTTGACGTTATTACGACTGCAGAAAGCTTTCAATCTGAATTAGTAGGCACTTCATGGTGGGCTTCCGTATACACACACTCGAGCATTGAAATACCATTCCACTTCAAAGTTTCTAGTTATAATAAATAATTACTGCAAGTGTAGGATTTCACCGTTGTTTAATTAATCATTGCCCTGCTGAAACATAAGGCAACTAAAATACAAAAATAAAACCTATGAGGCAAATAAGTTTTAAGCTCGTGTCTTGATATGAAGTAGCCCGTTCCAGCCTTTGATATTCTAAATTTGATTATCTATCTGGTCGGCTTGAGTTGCCAGCAAATCTTTGAGAGAAATGTGCCTATATTCTTTCGGCAAAGACCATGCCAGACCCAGAAGCTTCTTACTATTTGCAGGGAATATTTTGTATGCACATAATAGGTGCAGCATTGAGTTATCTTTGTTGCAAAGGTTCTGCATGTCGGGATTCAACTGCAATAGTTTCCATTTCTTTTTATATTAAATGCCAGTAAGTTACAATCTTCCAAGAGTATATTATAGTCTATCTTTTGTAAATAAGGTACTTAGTTGATAGCATGAAAGCTTATACAGCCAAAACACCGTACACATTTAAATAACAAAAATATGCTTACACAGAAAAAGAATAGTATGTTAGCTGCCTAATTTACGTAAAGATAGTAATAGTGCTTCTTCTCTATCGGTATCACTCTTGACAGAGTGGTCGTGGTCATCACTTCAGGTGTTAGTGGCAAGCTTAACAACGCGCCGCCACTCTTCTATAGTAATAGTGCTAGTTATTGTCAAATATATTTTGCTGTATAGAATAGGCAGCAAAATATGTATATATTCCCAAGCCAGATCTTCATACAGTCCTCGACCCTTTAACATCTAAATCGATTGAAGGAAAAAATAAAGGACCGAACGAAGTCAACATTAAATTGTTCACATCCTGGTCGGATAAACATTAGTTTAAATTTACTATGACAATATTGACAGCTTTCTCTCTAATGTCTACATAAATTATGTAGTCATTGTAAGTGATATTGATATTTTTATGAGCATTTATGATACATTGCGTTAAAATAGGTAGGGAACTATGTAAGTGAACAAATTCAACTTTAACAAATCGAATAAATTGAAAACAAATGTAAAGGATTTGACATAAGTTTACGACATAATATCGTCCATTGTGTCGTCGATATCGAATCCCATACATTTGCTTTCTATTCTATTCGATTCGACTACCATTTATGCCACTTGGCTAAAGGGGCAGTTCTCCAGCAGTGTGTTCTCGAGAAAACGTTTTCATATCCCAGTTATACAAAAGATAATATAATAAATTATTTCGTTATAAACATTTAAAAGCTTATATTTTTGGGTCAGCAATCCACGTGATACCCCAGATATTGGTACCTGCTCACCATCAGCTTGGTCATGTGCTTATTTACCACTTAAATAATATATAATAAACAATTACTAGTTATTAAACAATGTTCCGAGTAATTATTTTCACGCTAACACGATAATTGATATACCTTTAATTGAATGTAATGACACACAAACACAATTAGAATCGCAAAATCTTAAGAAATTGTCCCAATTGCATTTGTGAGTAAATGCTTTTAATAATCATGTTCTAAACATAACATAAACCTTCGCTCATCATACAATCTTCTTCTGTGTCTCTCGGACAGAGGCCGTATCATGAGTGATCCTTCAATAGAATGCGCTTCCTCTAGAGATCAAGAGGGCAACGAATAGTAAGAATCACTGGTCACTCAAAACGTGAACCGCTGGCAAATGGGATATTGGCATTTAATATACCTACATATATTATGTTTGTGTTAATGCAGGTATTATGATATCATTAACGAACCAAACAGACGTTGTCCTGCAGCGCTACCTTCTGGGTTTAGTTATGAATCTAACCACGATACAGTGACTCAAACACACACAAAAAATTTATTACAAAATTTTTATTCCCAGACAGACGTACGGATTGTAAAGTTATGTGTACATATTTTGAATTTCATATAAGTATTTATTCCTTGTAACATTTATAACATAAGTAGAATAAAGAAGAGGAAATCACATCTTTATATAATACTAGCTGTTGCCCGCGTGTGTGTTCGGGTAGGGCCCTGGATGGTTTAGATTCACAATTGGACCCGGTAGGTGGCGCTGCTGTCGGTATTTCAGCTTTTTCAGGCAGGACGACGTCTGCCAGGTCCGCTAGTATCTTATTAAAAGTTATATCAAGCAAGTTAACAACCAATAGACCACAAAACCTACTTGTTAAATAGAGCAAATAAATCTATAATAACACATTTCGTAACTATTATTAAATAGCGTTTATCAAACGCGACCGGATCTGAAGAGCACCATACAGTTACGCACTGAATCACGAAAGATACAAATTATAATCGACGTACTACGAGTAACTCTCAATTACTCGAACGACATAAAAACGGGGATTCAATCGTCCATAAAGAGAGATACGAATCAATCATGCAGTTACAGAGTCGAAGAGATATTGAATAATACGACAAGTATTGAATAAATACACATGAATAATGAATAACGTTGTTATAAGATTGTAACCCGTTTACGCAGTTATGCATGTACAATTAGAAAATGTTTTGGTTCTACGTGTACAACTCGGCATTTTAGGCTGTATTATTATTGGTGTATTATTTACTAGCTGACCCAGCGAACCTCGTACCAACATATAAAAATTTTTTTTTCTTTTAATTTTCTTCCATACAAACCTTGTCCTTGAATTTGGTGCAGTCGATCTGAAGTTATGCGCGTACATAATTATATATTTGGGGGTTCCATTTTTATTTATATGGATTTATAAAATAAAAGGTACATGGTATGCTTATGAGATACTAGTGTGTCCCTCAAAAATGGACAAACAATTTGTCTGTGGGATCAAAATATTAAGTATGGACATCTAATACTCGTAACATAATTACTTCTATGTTATACTTACATTTAAATTTTAGTATAGGTAGTTACTTAAGTTCTATGTAATTATTATAGTAGGATATCTATGAAAATGTTCGACCCATACTTTTTAAAGAATTACTACTGATATACCTATTATGAAAAGCTAATATGGATGGAATAATACGAAAAATACGAAGTATGTGTACATTTACTATTTGGCAAAATGAATTACAAGTTTTTTTCATACTACTTAAGTGGCAAACAAGCATACGACGATACGATTGCTTGCAATAAGTAATTAATGTTTCACGGATCGAGTACCACAGTCAGCAATTAAAGGATGCAACATGTATGAAAGGGATGCTAGTAGGTACTATTATTAAATTTAAGTCTACAAGCACGACTCCTTACATTATAACAAGAGCTGGGCTATCATTAAATATGGACGTTCTAGTACAAAAAATATGGGACTTTAGCAATAGATTATCGTTTGTTTAAGTCGACATGATAGAAATTATATCAACATTATTTAAATATGTTTGTAAGAAGTATGTTTGAATCGAAGCAATTGGCATACAGTAGTCTGTGCCTACCCCAATTGGAGGCGAGCGTGATGATATTTATGTATGGCTTCAAATATCGTGACGAAATTCAATCACTGTTAAATGCATCATTATGTTATACAGGTTGAGTACCTGGTCTAATCGGAGTTAGAACGAAATAATAATGCATGTGAATTGTAACTGTAAAGCAATTGGCGTACTATAGTCTCTGCCTACCCCAATGGAAGACCGGCGTGATGACATGTATGTATGTAGACTTTTTTGATTAATTTCTAAATAATCTATTGAGTAATCCTACTAATTTTATAAATGCAAAAGTTTGTATGAAAATGAAAATTTAAAAACGCAGAACGGCTAAACGAATCTAGATGAAATTAGGCGCATAGATTAAAAGATAGTCCGGAATTGCGCATAGGCTACACTGTTCCAGTGGGATTGTACACGCTGGAGGCTAGTTTTGTTTACATTATTTTCCAAATAAATTGGGAGCTAAAATGCATACGATTTATACCCAGCAAACAACTAATTGCCAATAAAGTACTATAGACATGTAGCTATTGCCGTTTAATCACACATCGAATGGGTGAACAGGGTTAACATGTGGAAACCGCTAGCGAATAGGACAACCGCATTTCCAGAGGCAAATACGGAACAAGAACAGTCATTGTTATTTAAATTTGAAATGTTTTTCTTATCAAAGTTTACGAATTGTGGTTTATTAAATAAGCTAGATGGGTTTATTATATATTTGTGAATAAGCTAAATAAGTAGGTACTGCACGAATGGTGCACCTCGCTACAACATAGTGGATGACAAGAATACATTTCTCATTTACTTTTTAATCTTTTATTTATTTTTTAAAGTTTGGATGGATATTTATGACTTAATCACACAAGTACATAATATAAAAAGCTGAATATATCTGGATTAAATTTGGCACAGATATAGAATATATACTTCATAGTTTGAAATAGCACATAGGCTTTTTATGCCTGGAAAATGGATGATCCTCGAGTGATAGATTTGTTTTATTAGTCACGGTTGGAGCCACGGGTACCTAATAGCTAGTAACAATATAGCATTTTACCTTCTTTCTCTAAGGGGTAGGCAGAAATAGTACTTAAATTTCTTATGCCTTATAGGGACAAAATTCGTTTACACGTTTTATCAGCAAGACAAGATTAGTGAACTAAATTGTCAGAAAAATGCATCATAATTGTATCCAAAAGTAATGACTCATGTCAAGACGCGAGACCTACGTTATTATTTTCCTTTTGTATGATTCATTGCTTCATAAGTTCAAAATATTATGGAACTTGAGCAAATGCGTAATACCACATGCATACAATGACTACTGTAGTTAAACCTTTTTTCTTTTTATATACTACTTAGGTGGCAAACATGCATACGGCTTGCAGCAATAAGGTTTAATGATTGAATGTCTCTAAAAAAGGAAAACATTTCGTTTAAAACCTCTCAGAAACTGTTGTGTAGTCATTTGGCTGTGGTCATATACCTAACTGTTTGAAAAAAGTTCATGAAAACAATGCCTTTCTTTTGCATGATAACATTCCGGGTTCACTCATTCTAATGCCTGAGTTCATTGACCTCGCACAATACGGTAGCCCCGTACAAACTGCAAGAAATACAAAAGAAAATATTCAAACAATTTGCCAAAAGGTGGACCGTATTATGCAAGAGTGCATTGCCCGTTGTATTATCAAAACGAGTCGTGTTTGCCAGTGCATCGGATCAGATAAGATTATAAAACAATGTTCCTTTAACATATGTATTTATAAATGAAGTTCAATGTATCGATATGGATAGTCAAGGATTTATGTATATAGTTGAGCATTGGAAACGGTAATGAAGCATGTTTCGAGTGCCTATCATGATTACGTATAGACCACCCTACGGCGATTGATTACTCGCTCGCTATACATGGCTATAATTATCTAAAAAACGTATACGTTGCGTGAGCAATAAATCTTAATCAAATTAAATGCAGTAACTTTTATAATTAAATATTTATGTTGTCTAAATATTTTGTGTTGATGTCTATAAGAAATAAATCTATTTAGATACTATGTATTCAGACATATGTATAATGTTTGTGGGTTCAGATTGGACGTGTCAACGCAAAATACTAGGTTAAGAATAAAAGTACCCTTATCATACGAGCTTACGTAAAGAATGTTGAGTGTGAATGAAGCGAAAGCCATGTTAAGATAAAAATAGCTAGACTCTCTGTCCATTCCTTTTTAAATCAAGCGTGAGTCGATGTAGGTGTTTATGTATAACTAGCTGTTGCCCACGGCTCCACCCGCGTGGTTGACGGTTATCGCGGTAAAAATCCGTTTAGCCGTAAAAAGGTAACAAACGAAAAAGCAGACAGAGTTACTTTCGGATGTATAGTATTGTTACGGTTTGGTAAAATATTATTGTATTTTGAATCCTTTATTTATTTTTTTGAAGTGAAAACTTCTTTAGGCGCGTTGGACACTTTTTGGGTGAACAAAAATCATGGAACTCAATCAACGCGTCAGCATCTCCGAACGCTTTCCACATTCAAAAATAATAATCTAATAGCTCGACGATACAATTCACAAGTTAGTTTTCACTTCTATCTCCAAAGACTGCCCCGCATGATTTTTTTTAGCAAAGTACTTCTGAACCTCATTGCTTATAAAAATAGGCCTCAAAATAATCCTTGAGATTTATTCTTCTGTCAAAGGAGCAAATAGTAGCAAAATATATTCCAAAAGTTAAATTAATATCAATTCATCATTGCAAACTATTACTAAATTATACGATATGCAATTTAAGGACGTGATTTTTGCACGTTTCTCATAATAATAATATTATTCGATAACATTATTGCATACATAATACCTAACTGATTAGGGTGCGTTGACATTGATTGTTATTTTGGGCTCGGCTTACTATAACAGGCACGCGGAACGACAGCCGCAGTCTTATTTCAGTATGATGTAACTTGCTTTATTTGCATGTTTTTATTACTTGCATTTCTGATTTGATAAATGATAACCAGGTTTTATATTCTAGTAATTTAGACATGGTGATGCAAACTTGCATTACTTAGATAACGCTCCTTCAATCTTTTTCCTCAACTCGGTCAATTGTGAACCGATTTCGAATTTGTTGGAGAGGGTATACTTTTGAAGTGATTGGACTTTAGATCACGGAGACATACCAAGAAACTTCTCAGATTCAAATAGGGAATGAGTAATTGTTGCTTACGTCTGATTTGTTGCTATTAAAATGTCCTAGGCGTTAAAAAACCGCCAACTGAAAATTATGAAATAAAAAACAATACTAATAATGGTCTCCAGCGCTCATTTAGGGAAGCGTTTTGAAATAAACCTATTTCAGGGATAGTCCCAACATAAAACACTGGTGTAAAGAAATGGGTTGGCAACACGCAAGTGATACTTCTGGTATTGCAAGCGTCCATAGGCGACGGTTACTGCTTAACTAACTGTTTGCCACCTAAGAAGTACAAAAAAAAAAACTGACTTTTAAACTTTGTTGTTTTTTTCTAATCTACTTTGATGGTAAACGAGCCTACTTTGATTTTAGGCAATTGCCGATGCGTCTTATTGACCTAGAAAAAAGATAAACACATTCCTATATGAGTGCCTAGGTATACTTAGGTACCTTTTTGTTGACATTATGTAAAAAAAGCTGTAGCAACATGCAAATAAAACGGTATTTTGCTTTATTAATATGTATAATGTAAAGCAATACGCTTCGCGTCACTTTACACATGCAAATATTATTCATTGGCGGTAAAAAATGTACGTACGAGTATCTTTCTATCTTACGACGTTTGCATTTTTATGACCATGCTACTGTTTTTTCAAGGACTTTATGAAATAGCTGTTTCCCCGTGTATAACTTTGTAAATTTATTTTTTAACAAGGTGTTCTGAATTAGAAATAAAGAAAAATAAAAGAAAATCCAGTTGATATCGTATAGGTACATAAAGCGATTTAGATAATACATAACATAGGCCTTTAAAGGGAAATTTGTAACATATTACTTAACTATAATAATAAACAGATTAAAAAAAGAAAAATAATTAATTTCGTACGGATTACAACGCTATAGTAATAGCAACCCATATATGTCCCACTGCTGGGCACAGGTCTCTTCTCCAAAGGAGGAGAAAAACTGGCCTAATGCGGGTTGGTCAGACATGTCTTTAGAATTTCTTTTAAGACCTGTGAGTTTCCTCACGATGTTTTCTTTCACCGTTAGCAGGTGGTCAATCATTTGATTACTACATTTAAATAATTCCACAAAATGAAATTCACATTGATACTGTCACCTGGGATCGAACTCGCACCTCTTGCGTGCAAATCGGTTACTTTCCCACTCGGCCACCACCGTTTACATTATATTTTTTTTATTTATTTATTTATTTATAGAAACAAACAGTCATATATACACATATTGAAAGAAAATAAGTAAACTTAAAGTTAGAATTTTTATATAAAGTAGACCTATAGTTTCCTGTATGTTGTATTTATTTTTGGATTTTTACCTCCACATTAAAGAAAACCACAGCCAAAAAATAACACGCAGTGATATTACGCCATGTGAGCATGACTATAAATCTCCAATGGCCCTTTGGGAATGTAAAGAAACATTTTCCTATCCCAGGGATATCAGTAGGACACCATTAAAAAATCTGTAAATGTCAAATAATGTATACATGTGTCAACATACTCGTATAAGGGCCGGAAACACGCAAGAAACGCCTTAGACGAAGAAAGAAAGCACCACAAGCCACAATTTGATTTTTTAGTAAATAAACACAGTTAACATAGGTGTAGTAGGCGTGTATAAGCTCGCCATCAGGTCGACTAAATAGTACTTATAAAAATGCATGTCGGGTCACGCACAATGTACGATTCCAATTTTTGGTAAAATCTTGAAATAAGTCGCATTAAAAGGGTCGCAGCGAAGGGGAGTCACTCCGTCCGGGGGTTTTTTATGTTAAATGTTAAAATTTAAAAATTGGTAGATATAAAATATGATACCTAATGTACGAACTCATACATACGAACAAGAAAAAAAAACACCTACCATATATTATTAGATTCTGGCGTAGGAGGTCTCAGTTCTAACCTAACCTAACCAACTGATTATTTTAATATGGTCAGGTATATCTACTCCTACAGCTATTACAGACTACGAAAATTACAAAAAGTCCAACTCATTTCCACTATTCGTGATTTTTTTAATTACGAATCTTTCAACCAAAAAACTTTCTTAACAAACCTACAATATTTTCGGCAGACCTATTCAACGATACCCAACACCATGGGGTAGTTGAGAAAAAAATGAACATCCTCATATTACATGTACAGGAGATACCCTAAAAAATAATATTTTTCAAGATTTTATTTCATCACTTTGACGGCATGACTAATAAGTATATTCGTGCCAAATTACAGGTTTCTAGGACAAAGGGTTTCTGAGCTCAGTTGCGGACAGGTTCCTTGTTTACTTCGAAACCCTAAAAAAGACTTATTTATACTACTTGGGTGGCAAACAAGCATACGACCCGCCTGATAAACAGTTACTGTAGCCTATGGACGCTTTCAGAATGAGAAGTATCATTTGCGTGTTGCCGACCCATTTTACGGGAAACCGATATTTTTAAAACGCATCCCTAAATGTGCGCTGGAGACCTGTACTCACACAGGAACACAACTATACCTACCGCTGTGTTTAGTTATTTGGCTGTAGTCTTCTGTAAGGTGGAGGTCCTTCCCCAGTCAGGCTTGCTTGCTATTATGGTACCCTACCTCTAAAGACTGGACTGAAATCGGGATTGTACTCTCTTCAAATTTAACACAAAAGAGGGAACTAATATAATTTGATTAGTCTATCACTTGTCGTAACTAAAAGCCTTTTAAAGGTTCTCAATATCACTTAGTAGATTTTCTCTTCGAACGCTGAGATGTAAACTTAAGTGCAGGATGAAGGCGAGTAGAAATCTATTGGATAATAGCATTTACAACTACGTTGATTACACAACGCAGTCACTGCTTATAATAGTTAAAAGCTAGCAACTCGGTTTATAAATGTTTGTAGCCACTATACTATTATGAGTAGATATTTGAATGGAATAATACTAATGTTCTTCTTCCTACTAATACAAATGCGAAAGTTTGAATGTATGGATATTTGTTACTCAATCACGCCAGAATGGGTAGACAGATCTAGATATTTGGCATGAAGATAGATTATAATCTGGAATAGCACATATGCTTCTTACTTTTACTTTTTTAACCGACTTCAAGAAGAGGAGGTTTTCAATTCGTGTGTATTTTTTTTTTTTTTTTTTTCATGTTTGTTACCGCATAACTCCGTCATTTAAGGACCGATTTGAAAAATTCTTTTTTTGTCTGACTGGACATACTTCCAGTTTGGTCCCATTATCATCAAAAGAAAGTTCTGATGATGGGATCCATGAGGTATTGAGGGAACTCCTCAAAAGTTATAGGCACACATATAGCAATTTCAATATTTTTAACAACTAATCAATCATTTGCATTCAGAAAGTGTAATTTGGTAAAGTAAAACTGATGGAGAAGACCACAGATGGCCATCTGAACTTTTCAATAATAAGTATTTTACTGATGGCGATTAGATAAGTTTCGGTTATTGTTGCTAAGCAACTATTAACACAGATTACTTAATAGTTACTACGTAACAGATACATCACTCCCATACAAAACCGAAAATACCTACGCCATAATAGCCTACAAATTCTTAATAATAATACCAGCTGTTCGCAGCGAAAAGAAATGTACCATAAGTACGCGAACAAAGAGTCGAGATTGTGTTGCCCGCCCGCACGGCGGGCAACACAATCTCGACTCTTTCTTTTTGAATCTCGATTCTCGACTCACGTGCAAGCTCGTCATCGCACGAATGCGGTAGGGTTGTCTTTCTACGTAGATTTTTAAGAAAGAGTACCTACACGCAAGATGCATTTTAAAATTACTAGGTACTACTAACTGAAGCCAGCTGAAATGCGTACCTACTTTCAAATAACGTAACGTACCTTTCTTCATCTTTCGGCAATGAAAAAAAGTCATTTTTTTATTTTTCTTTTGACTATGACATCCAACGACTTCACAATAATTAACCATTGTGTCGTTAGTCAAAACTTAATAATATTAACTTAATAAACGTAGTGTACGTAAATATCGTATGCGTTTTGAGCGGGAAACGTGCTGTGAGCGCTCTGTGTCGCGTGCGGCAGCCCCACTGGCGATCGGCTCGGTTACGAGCTACATAGCGGTAGGCACATAACGCGTAACCTTAAGCGAGTGACGGAGGCCTGCTATTAATAAGAAATAATGACGTGAATGAATTGAGCGCGGATTGCACAGATTAAATATTGCTTTTAATACCTACTTGACCTGTGTTCAGCCCGACGGCGACGCTCAGTCGATTTTATTCGATTGTAACAAACAAATAGGTATTTGAAAATTTTACAACTTGCCGTACTGAAGTCGGTTTTTTTTGTTAAAATTATTTTTTCTTTGTATCACTTACCTATTAACTTCGTTTACTTATTGGATAATATCAATTTTAATAATTCTGTTTTTTACTTTTCTCAGAAATGAAAAAAGTCGATGTTTTGATATAAAATTGTTGAAGAATGTAATTAGTTACCTAGTTATATTTATGTATAATACAAAATTGTTATTAGTTAGTAGTAGCTTTTCTATAAAAAAATAAATAGAATGTATTATATCCCGGCAAAACCTGTTCTCGTGGAAGTTAACTCGCAGGCGAAGCCGCGGGATATATGTATATATATAACTGACTAGCTTCCTAGTCAGTTATAAAACCAAAAAACATAAAAGCGGTGGTAGCCCAGTGGGCAAGTAACTAATTTGTGGTGAATAAAACAACAGATGTGAGCGATCGATAGTTCGGTCATTGGTAGCAGTATTAATGATTAAGCATCTGCTAGTAGTAAAAAAAAACATAATGAGGAAACGTCAAGTGTCTTAGAAGAAATTCACCGACTTGCGGTAGGCTAGTGTGGATTAAGTCTTGACCCGTGCCCAGCAGTGGTACATGCATGGCTATCTATTATAATATTAATTCCATCAAGCAAAATAAGACCTAAAGGATACAGAGAGTTGCTCAGATATAAGTAAACAGACAGTAATAAAACAACAATTCAACAATCGCAGTTGAACAAATTACACACACATATTTCACGTCTGTGCAAAATCATCACAATAAATCTGTATACACAAGTTATCTCAAGTAATATTTACTGAAACAAAACACAGTGATTTGTATGAAGCACCCTGACGGGATAAAGCCGAACTTTGGCCAAGCTTTCCCCACGTCCAACGAACGTTAATCCGGTTGAATAGCCCAACTTGCGGCGCGTGAGTCACGCCATTCCAGTTATGACCAAACTTACTTTAATAAGACACATAAAAATTAAGATTAAGCGTTATCTACCGATATTGGGAAATTCAAGTTACTTTACAGATTATTGTAAGAGTTACTGTAATGATAGGATCAGTTAACTTGCAATGACTTCGACGTTGAATTTAATGGAGACAGGAAATTGCGTCGGCATGGTTTTAGTTTTATTCTCTCTTTTGCTTACGTTTTGAGACTCTTGCTGGTTTTTTATTTCTCACACTAGGTCCTTAGAATGATTATTTTTGACGACATGCCCTTCTTCAGGAAGCTCCTACTTCACAGTATTGCTAGATTCTGAGAGCAGCGGTTACTACTTAGATACCATTAGGTTGTTTTCTGGTTCGACTATCACAAATAGCAATAATAAAAATAAAAGCAATAATAAAATCATTAAACCAAATAGACATTTCTTTTTTCCGAATATAATGGTTGCCTAAAACTAAATTATAGGTATATTGACATACTATTTGAATTGAAAAACTTTTATATTACCAAGTCACACGCGACTTATATCGACACCAAAATAAATTGCTTTTCCTCAGAACTGATATTATTGTCATCGTTGTTAACACAACGGGTTTCATTTAACTTCCAAAACTTTAAATTTGATTTCAAAATATTAAAACGAAATATTAATGTCTTGAAAAATCAGGTTTCTTACTTGGAATCAATTAATATATACAGAAGTAAGTTAACGATTGTCGATTAGCTGCATGAGATTAATTGTAAATGAAAATATATTATATTATGTACAGTTTGCGGTAGTTCCCGTTTTATGATAAGACTGAATTTATCTTTGAGGAATAAAAATCTTAATCTACTTTACGAACAAAAAAAAAAATGATTGAAGCTTAGTTGGAAAGTATGTGGCACATATGGATTGAATTCGATCACAGGTTGCAGTACCAATGTGAATTTTACAAATGATTTACCATCTGCTAACGTTGAAGATTCAGAACTTTAAACTCAAGGTTTGTCAAAGGGCAATGGAGGGCAGCATATTGAATATCAAACTCTACGACAAAGTGCAGAATACCATCATACGCTCGCAGACTGGTATCAGGGATGTAGGTAGCAAATCGGCCAAACTTAAGTGGGACTGAGCGGGACACATTTCTCGTATGCATCCTGAGAGA
Organism: Trisateles emortualis; assembly: GCA_947095525.1. Classification (NCBI taxonomy): domain Eukaryota; kingdom Metazoa; phylum Arthropoda; class Insecta; order Lepidoptera; family Erebidae; genus Trisateles; species Trisateles emortualis. The sequence goes on along the minus strand of OX352743.1, from coordinate 7,291,377 downwards.
TGGGCTCGTGTCATCACACTGTGGATGCCTGAAGATGGGCATGGACCTAGAAAACGCTGGCGTGACGACCTGTATGCATATGAGAAGGATTGGTGGAATAAGGCAATGGACAGACGGGAATGGAAGTCAATGGGGGAGGCCTTTGCTCAGCAGTGGGACAATACAGGCTAGTAAAAAAAAAACGATGAAGAAAAATATGATGAGGAAACCATCATATTGTGTCTGAGATTAAATAGAGTAATTCTAAAAGCATGTCTAATAACTTAAATCTACGACATGCCAATCACGATTTAGTCATGTTCATTTACAACTTTATATAAATAAGAAAGAAAGAAAAAATATGTATTTTGTCTTTACAAAATCTAAGTATATACAGTAATCTACAAGAAAATTAAAAAAATAATTGTTGCAAGACAAAACAAGACCTAGCTCAGCGATTAATTGCAACATCGCAGACGCTGCAGCGCTGATATTCTGCTAGACCCACTTTGTTTAATAACGGACTGTATAAACGTTAGTTACTCTGTATTCACGCAGTAAATGTATACCAAAATTATTCTTTGCAACTACTTAAACTTATGTATGAACAAATATTACTCAATATTACCAACTATAATTCAGGCTAGAGTTATGCCAACAATCTGCAACATAAACCATGAATAGTTTTAACAAGCATTTCGCATGTGACCGTGTAATATGGGGTCGTATGCGTCTCGCTGGTGTGCAATAGCCAAGACTGCCGCCAGGAATTTATATTGAATAGGGTATACGTACGCTATGTTAATTTATGATATTGATTAATACCTGTAATAGAGGTTGGACTGAGTAGTGGTCACTTGACCACCAATACTGCACCATGTTGTGATGTGGACTCTATTCCCATACGAGACAAAATAACTAGCTGTTGCTCGCGTTTTTGAAAACCAATGTTTCTTATTTTCTTTAAAAGACAACTCAAACTCAAAAAAATACATAGCATGCATACCCTACTTAATGTTTACTTTTCGCATTGTCTATTTTTCTATTACCTGTGAAAACTTGTAATTGACCATATTCTAATTATATTGCTGTTGTCATCAAAACTATTAGCGGTAAGTTTTCCTATATAATAAAAAAAAAACAAGAACACAAATAACACAGGGATTGTTTCCTAGTGCGGGAGGAGTTATATGTCGTTTCGACAGCCATTTGTTCGCCCGAGCGGGCCAAACGACCAAATTTTTTTTTTTAAATATTTGACTAGGCGTTTCGCCCGATAGAGGTTTTAGGTCCCGCGGAGTTGATCATACTAAGTAGGCTGATCATACTAAGTAGGTGCAATGACAATCATAACGTATTTGCGTATTGAATATTAAATCGGCGCGGGCGCAGGACGTGGTGTAACCACGCCCACGTTATAGGATATTAGTATCCACAGATTGTGAAACACCTTGTTTATGTAAAACCAATAATCTACATAAAGATTGGAATTTTTATCACCATATAAAGTCGAAATTTCATTCATGAAAGTGATGTCATTTAGTGATAAAATAGTCGTTCAGATACCTATATCAGTAGCACATATTGTTAAACTTACTGTTATTGTAAACGCGAGAATTTGAGAGGATGTAGGTATGGATGTTTGTTACTCCTTCCCGAAAAGATTACTGAACGGATTTTGATGAAACTTATCAGACAAGCTTCAGATTTTAAAAAAACATCTACGCGGACAAAGACCGAGTTAAAATTAAAATCGAGTTAAAAAGTATATTTATCGTTATGTAGGTCGAGATCAATATGCCCATAGAAAGAAGTACTAACCGAAATATGTCAAATATAGTTTTTTAATTGATTTTTATTTTTAATTTGCATGCACGTAAATACTTATTTTTTTCATTCTAGTCATTTACTAAATCTGTTAACAAAACAATTAAATTATATTAAATCCTTCACTTTTATTTTTAAAATATATCCCAAGTGCCTTTCTCCAAAGATATAAATGGAACTCTTACAATAAAATCCTTTGTCTAGATTCCAACTTATTTATTAAGTTTGCCGCAATAACTGGGCGAGTAAATTAAGGCACACCAAGTACTGAGTTCAAGAAACATTTCTTAATGAAGTGTTGTGAAACTTAAACTTTGTTATATTGGTGTTAATTAAGTAATAGTACGTAGAACATTTAATAATATATTATTTAGAACAGTGTAGTTTGATATGCTTTAAGATAGTTTGTTCTGCCTAATGACAAACTTTAGATAAATACTTAACTTCTCGCTGTTAATACTTTTTTTCTATTTTATTCTATCCATTTCCCTGTAGAAATTTCTTTTAGCAAGTAAGTCAGTAGCGAATTCTAATAATAAAGCTACTATAAATTGATCTATCCAAGTAGTGGAAGTAGCCGAGTGGGAAAGTAACCGGCTTATACTACGCATAAGTGTCAAACTCTAAGTCAAACTCAATTCATTTAGATCAAATACATGATACTTATGAACGTCATAAAAACAAATGCCTGCATACTTTTTTCCTACGGCCAATTCGCTGACTATAGTATGGCCTCGAGAAGAATTGGCAAGAAACTCGGGTCACTCTTTTTAATCGCCAGAATATAACATTTATTTATTTATTTATTTATTTAACTTTAGCACATATATTTGTACATAGGCGGACTTAATGCTAAAAGCATTCTCTAACAGTCAACCTAGGGTAATGCAGAGAGAACATGATAGTAGGTGCATTCCGAAATTTAGTGGTATACAATATACTATAAATATCTTAATAATGATGTCTATTAATTAAATATACTAAAAAAAAATACTATATAATAATATTATGATACATACAATAATATATAATATATATAAATAAATATATACAGTAATACAATATATAAATAGAAACAAGGAATGAAATGACAAAACTCCTTACGATGATCCTGCCACATTACGCAATAGTAGCTCGCGAACTTTTACCTTAAAGGTCAATCGGTTCGATAACATCCTGATTTCGAGAGGAAGCCCATTCCAGAGAAGAACAGATTGGACAAAGAAGGAAGAATGTACAAAACCAGAGGTATGAGTAGGACATGCAAGTAGACGATTATTAGTGGAGCGTAGATTTCTATTATGAACGGAGCAAAGATATTGTAAATATGGACTTAAATAACTAGGAGGAGTTGATGAGTTAAGAAAGGCAAAAAGTGTAGTAAGAGCACGCAAACTTCGGCGTTGGCGAATGGGCAACCATTTCAGTTCAGAACGAAACGCAGACACATGGTCATACTTACGCAGATTGTAGACGAATCGAATGCAGTTATTAAGAAGTCGGTCTAATTTGTCGAGAAGTTCTGCATTCAGGTCAAAATAGCACACATCACCATAGTCAATAATTGGGAAAACTAAAGTCTGCACAAGCATTACCTTGGTGCTTATTGGGAGAAAATTTTTAAGGCGATATAAAGAACGAAGTGTGCAAGTTACTTTTTGACAAGTTTGTGATACCTGTTTTTGCCAATTCAAATTGTTGTCGATATGCAGGCCAAGATTCTTAACAACCGCGCCAAAAGGTATAGTCATACCATTGTACATCACAGGTGGTAGGCCTGTAATATCCACCTTACAGAGTGTTCGTGAACTCCCCACAATGATGGCCTGGCATTTAGACGGGTTTACCGTGACACCAAATCTTGCCGACCAATTCTGTATTGAACTCAGATCTCGGTTGATTCCATCAATTGCATCTATAACATTATCTACTCCCGCCTGAATATAAAGCTGCAAGTCGTCGGCATACAAGTGATACGAACACTGAAGATTTTGGGTAAGGAGGTTAATGAAAATAGAAAATAACAACGGAGAGAGAATGCCGCCTTGTGGAACCCCAGAGTTCAGATCACACCAACTAGATGAGGAATCATCGATGCGTATCAACTGCTGACGTCCACGAAGATAGGTCGAGAACCATTCCAGAGCTTCGGAGGAGACCTTAAGATAAGAGAGGATGGAGAGAAGGATATCGTGACTGACGGTACCAAACGCATTGGAGAAGTCGACCAAAGCCATTACAGTGACTTTGGTGTCCTCCATTCCCGCTCTAATATCGCCAGTCACTTTAAGGAGAGCGGAGACAGTGCTGTGTCCAGGCCTGAATCCAGATTGATAACAGCTTAAAAGTTGGTTATCAAAAATAAATTTTGATAACTGCTTGTGGACGCAGGCCTCCAACACTTTGGAGAGGAATGGGAGTATGGATATTGGCCGGAAATGTTCAGGAAGGGAAGGATTGGATATCTTAGGCAAAGGACGGACAAAAGCCCTGCACCACAGAGACGGAAAGGAACATGAATGTAGGGAAAAATTAATGATATGGGCAATCGCTGCCAGTAGGTGATCTAAAATGGTAATGATCATCCGACGACTAATGTCATCATAGCCTACGGCAGTCGATTTTATAGAAAGGATTGTCTTTCTGATCTCCTCCGAAGCGACTGGAGAAAACTGAAAGGTATTGATATCGGGATGGGGTAGGCTTGACAAGTAGTTAACGGTACGTGATTTGGTTAGGTCATCAATGACTTGAACAGTGGAGAAATGTCGATTTATATCGTCCAAACCAATATTTCCATTAACTTCACCACTTGCCTGTTTACCGATACCTAGAGTTCCAAGGAACTTCCAGATATCGGCGGGAGATGAATTAGAAATGTTATTGTGAATAAATCGGCGTTTGGCATTGCGTATCCATTGATTACACCGATTTCTTGCAACTTTATACTGAGACCAATTGACCATTTACAATTTGGTATAAGTTACAATATTAGTGGTAACGAAAAGAAACGGAAATCAGTTCGATTCCGGGTAGTACCAATGCAAAATTCACTTTGTGGTATAAATGTACCAATCTAATGGTTTACCTTTTGCATACGATATTGGAACAATAATTTAGAAAACCCACATTTTAATAGAAATTCAAAAGGCAAATCTGATCTACCGACCGGGCCAGCGGGTAAAAAAGCCTTTTAATTTTCTGTATAGAGGAAATACATGCCCAGTGCTGGGCCACATACATAGGTTCTTATTATAATCTATTCCAACAAGACTGCCATATTCTATATAAAGATAGGTTTATTGTAAATTGTAACTAAAGAGTTCAGATGCGGGTGTGGTTATAGGTCAACAAGAGAGCGCACTGACATTTCATTTCGGAGTTAATACTCCGCAAATCTGCAGTGTAGATGTAATCATTCGATTGTTTTACATTTCATTTTATTCAAGTTCTTTAATTAATTTTATTTATTTCTTTTGCAACAAATGTATGATTTACCAGAAAAATATTATATAACTTGACATTGGTAAAATTTTATATTAGACATTCACAGATTATCATAAAAATAAGAAGGAGAAACCTAGGCTTATTTGCCGACTTTATGGGTACAAAATAAAATATAATATTACATTTTTATATAGCTTTATTCGTTAAACATCGTTCGAATTTAATTATACTAATTAATAAATTACCAGGCGAGTTGGTTGCCATGGCCGTATCCGCCATAGGCACCGTTGCCGTAACCGCCATAGCCAGCGTATCCACCATAGGCACCATTGCCATAGCCATGACCGACGCGAGAGTCGTCACGGTACACAGAGACGGATGACACAGCTGATCCACCGTTGTATCCACGGCCACCGTAGCCAAGACCATTGTAACCGTGAGCGCCGTATCCACCATAACCGCCAGAATAACCACCGAGGGCACCAGAATAGCCAGCAGCAGCAGGAACTACTCTAGATACTGATGTGTATGAGTTAGCAACTCCATGGGCACCGTATCCACCATAACCACCATAACCACCATATCCTCCATAGCCGGCGTATCCTCCATTTCCGGCGTATCCACCGTAGCCGTTGTTGTACAATGTGCTGGCGTGGGCCAGGCCAAACAGGCAGACAGCGATGGCGAAGATCTGAAAATTTAAAATAGTACATTTATTTGTTATTGTTTTAATGCCAATGTTCTTGTCTATCTAGAATGTTGAGTAAGGTGACAGCGAGTACCAATAACTTTTGGCTATCCAACTTAAGTTTTAAATGACAAGATTATACTAAAATGCACTAGACCGAAATGTATTAATAGCTTCAAATAAAAAAAAAGATTATTACTAAGTTAACTTAAGGCTAAAATAGCATATATGGCATAATCTGTCGCATGTCAAAGGATCAATTGGCGAAACTAACCTAGTGTTAAACGTTAAAGTTAAACGGCAAGCGATATCGCGTCAAACCCAGATGGAGATAGGAGAGAGTAGGGCTTATTTAACGAAACGAAACAAATTTAAAGCCAAATGGAAGGTAAGTAGAAAGGCCTTTGCCCTGCAGTGAAACGAAACATAAAGAAATAATAACTAAGTGGATAATTTGCAATTAGGTACGGATAAACTTACTTTGGTGAACATGTTGCTGTTATTCCTTCAAGTGTGATGAGTTGAATGTTTTTGAAGCTAATATTACACGCTTTTATATAAAAATCGTAGGAAACAAGATTCTATTTTCAAGGTTCTCTTAAATTTTGAGAAAATTGGAGCGTGACGATTTTAATTAATTAGGCACTCGTTTATTTCAATTAACTAATGTATTGCTAAAAATTAATATGGGAACACACAACATTTGAGAATAACAAGTCTTATATAATCATGTTTAGTGTAAAACCAATTCCGTCAACTACTCTAACTAACTCTGTCTATTCAACCCATAGCTTTCTAATGATGTGTGTAGGGCATGTAACTCTCTTAAAATGCACGCTATCTATTACGATCTTCAACTTTACAGCCATCATCACTAAGTCACCTTTTTACCTTCGCTCACCAGGCTACATTTCTTCGTCCAGTTCGTCCAGTCACAAATTTAGAACTGTTATTTGACGGTCTGCTAATATAGCCTGTCCACTGCTACTTTCTGTGTGCCATCACTTTGGCTATATCTATATATATTATGTTGATATTTTCGGTAGTCGGTGTTCCTAATACGATGATGAAGAAATAGTTTACTTGTAATTGTAATTTTTATTGTTATGTATAATCCCATTTTATCCCAATGCAGGGCAAAGGCCTCCCTACTTTTGGGATATATTCAAAATCATTATAATGAAACATGATCACGTGCGTAAAAGTTGTTAAATTTCAAGGTACGAATATTTGCGTAAACTTAAAATTACTAGCTGTACTACTACATAGATAAAAAGATAATAGTGATGATTTTATCTTTAGAATCGTTAAAATGCTACGCATAGCGAAATAATAGCTATTAAGGCTTAACTTAACTGAGTAAAATTAGCAGTAAGTACAGATAATAACTAAAGATTCAACCTTCATCTCCGCAATTTACATATTCGACATAAGTTTTCAAAAAGTTTAACTTTGGTCGGTACAACATTAAACTTCTACCAAAACTTTGGCTTTATCTTGTATCCCTTTCTATATTGTGGTTGCGTCCCTTTATACGCTATTTGTTACTTAATTGTAACTCATTTTCTAAATGGAATAATTTTTGTATTTGAACCCTATGATTTCAAACCCAACTCGGCGGCTCTTTAAAAAAAAAATTCTAGCAGTGTTTTAATATGTAGATATTACTAGCTTTCCTTCGCTGATTTGTCTGCATTTGCTCTATAATTACTTATGAGCCAAAAATAAGGTAAAAACTGGACTATTTAAAAATCTGCATCTGCCAGTATGACTTATGAAAAGTATGATACAAGTAAACTTTATATACGTCTAGAGGACAGCCGTGACCGTATGCCACCTTCTTAGATTGTATAGTCGAAGGCAACCTTTATCATAACAATATAGAAAGAAAGAATGAAAAACGCTTTTGGACATGCACATGATCCTTAAGGCAAGATGGCATAGGACCATCTCAATCCTCTAGTTCGACTAAACTGTTCAACTCATATACATAAATACCAAAACTTAGAACAACAAATAGCCGCTCAAACTACAGTAATTAAAGACAATATAGTTTAATAGAGTGGGTCTGAGAGTCCGTTCAGACATGTTTAGGGACACTTCACACACCTGTCTCGTGCTCACGAAGTTAATTGTCTAAATAATGGAGTTGTTGGACGCCAGACTGAAAATGCATAGACATAGTACTGCCATACATTTTGTTGTAAATAAGGACTAATGTTTAATTAAGACTTGTGTGGTTCTTAATTTCATGTTGCAAAGTTATTTATTACCGATGAATAATATTATTATATTCATCCATTTTTTAATGAAGAAAGTAGATTCGTGAATTCCTCGTATTGATTATTATATTTCAATACTTATTGTACTTGAATCAAATGGAAAAAATGACAAACATAGTAAGAAATTACAGGTATAAAACGATACTTCAGTAACAAACTTGAGCTCTACATACGTAAATTTGTACATCGGACATGAAAAAGTCCATGATGTCCTACGAAAATCGTCAAATATAGCAAACCTACACGCAGGTACAGTGTGTTAAATACTTGAGATACTTAGAGAGGCAAGTGTAAGAGAGGCAAGCCAAGAGTCTTGGCCCAAGACATCGTTTGTTAGTTTAATAGGGTAACAATATGTCAGCTATATCTATACACTGACCGGTCTACTTCATTTACAGCCGATACTTAGCACCTACATTACGTGGGTTTCTAAGAGGTAATTTATAAACGCAATGTTCAATTTCTGTCAATTTAAAAGTGTTGAATATATCCGTACTTATTGTAATAATCATATAAGTTACGTATCCGGAGTAATACCGTGCAAAATTACTAGATTATGATACGCAAATTGTACAAATTTACATGTCATTTGTTAAAGTACTCCCACACCCACTGTCTCTGACATCTTTGTGCAAAGCAAACACAAACCTTACCCAAGTACAATTGCTTACAGATTCAAAAAACTCACATAAATGGTAACAAGTGGAGTAAATAGCAGTCTTGGGGTCTCATAACAATTGCCAGATGATTAAACACGCTAGGGTACCATACAAAAGCACAAGCACAACACTGACGAAGGGCTTCCAGTAGCTCTGCTGCGTAGTGCGAATTTGATCCTGTTAACAGGTCTCCAGTGCGCATTTAGAGATAAAAAACGAATTGGTTTCTATTCCAGAATTAACGAGCTCTCCGAAGCACGGGCAAGAAAGCACAAAAATAAAGCAGGAGCGTTATATAGCATGATAAGCTCAGTATGAAGGTATCATACTGAGCGGCGCATTCTGTTTTGTTCCCATGTTTTTGTGCGTACTTGCTTTTAGATTTCAAGTATAAACACGATAGATAATACGGAACGGAATGATACAGAAAGAGATTATTATTGACGGCAACAGTTTCCGCACGTAAGTGCGATAACTACGATTTTCTTACTATAATATCATTGGTCCAAAGACCCAGGCACTTTTAAATTTTGTATGCGTTTCACAATTTTATTATTATCATTGTTTATTTATGTTTATTACAACAATAATTAAAGTTACAGTCGACATTAAAGTGAAAGACATCACGTGAGGTTCATTACATCACAATTTTATTTCATTATTAGTCAATCGTAATTACATTTACCTCCTTCTGAGTTGCCTGTTGGATCTTAAGGCTCTTTTATTTTATAGCCTTATAAAATAAGAAAAAATACATGGTCTTAATTAATATTTTTATAGATCATTTATATTATTGTGATATAACTATACGCGACGGACGGTGAGTTAGTCCATCAACAATTGCCGGTATCCGAATAGTTAGGCTGCCAGTGCATCGTTTTAGAGCTGGACTTGAGATGTTTGCCATCGTGGTGAAAGGATTGGCCAATCAGTGTGGGGGACTCACTAATTGTTTCCAGACGCGGCAGACGTACAGAGGCTCAGAAGGTACGTCGTACTGGGAGACTCCTTTTATTAGCTGAATTTTGGGCCGCAATAATATAAATTTAACGATGTTTGCCATCGAAACGCTAAGAAGAAGAAGTGCATCGTTCTGATTTTTCACTGTGTTGGTGGACTGTACGAGTTAAATGCACAAGTTGTCACGAAGCGCTCGAAACATTTGGCTCATACACAATCTAAAAATCAGGTGGTGCGTTTTGTGGCCGTTTCCCCAAAACATCTGTCCTCTTGCGATTCTAAAAAAGTTTATTTCTTTATTTTGTGAGAGAAATAAAACAATAATTTTAACAAAAAACCGACCGTCAAAAATCCCAAATTTAAATTATTTAAACAAGATGGAATTTCATACAAATTCTTTTTTCACTTTTTCTCCCTTAAAAACGTTTTACATCTGATCATTTACAGCTAAAATGCATCTCATGATCATTCAAATAAGCTCAAATATGGTTAGATTACTTTGTTTTATTATGGAGTTCCGTTGCCTACCGGCTTCATCATCAGTTTAGTTTAATTGTACCTGTTTTGTTGTATTTTCATTTGCTACATTTGCAACAATGCAGTAATAGTTGCTTAACAACCGTAATGGAGACTTATCTAATCGTCATCCGTGAAATTCATTGACATGTTCAGGTTGCCATCTGTGGTTTTCTTTATCAGTTTAAGTTCACCAAATTTCACTTTCTTAATTCAAATAGGTATGTGTGCAAATCTGTTGTAAAAAACATTGAAATCGGTAGTTTATTAAATTCTTCATGGATTCCGGAAGTTTGTTTTGTCCTCTTAGACGAAAAAACTATTAAATCGGTTCATAAATGACGGAGTTCTGCGGTAACAAACATAAAAAATGCACACGAATTGATATCCTCCTCCTCATTCCGAATTCTAAAAAAAAAAATCGAAAATGATTCTCTCTATTCTATGAAATTTTGACCAATAGTACCTATAATAGAGACAGTAAGTAATAAAGATCAAAATAAAGGTCTCAAGGGGGATGAAATAAACAATAGACATTAAGTTTTACAGTCTAGTCGTCGTTAATTAAATGGCAAAACTTATCGTAGTAAAGTTGATGTTGCGAAATAACAGTTTCGAGATAATAAAGGCATTATTGCTGGGGTCTTGTTCTGCAACTAGCTAGGTTTGTGGTAAGTGGTTACTGTCAACGGAGGCTTTATGGTAAAGTTTTACTACAGCCTAATAATAAAGAGTTCATAATGAAAATACACGTATAAAAAATACGTATAACTTAGTAGATACCTATATTTTCTTTACTATAATAAACTAAACAAATAGACCGTATTTAAGTACCTACCTACTAACTTACTCTTATCAATAATTTTTTAATTTACCTAGAAAGATACTGATTAAATTAAATCATATTAGAATATTAATTTTAATGATGCTTAGAAATTAATTAAGCATCATTATAATAATTCATCAATTTGAAATTTAAGATGCAGCAGATGGATAGACATTAACAGGCTGAGAAGAATAAGATGGATAGACTAATATCTCAGAAGTAAACCTTTCTCTTATAATATGAGCAATGCAGACCTGTTCTTACGCTCAGGAACACAACTACACGTTTTCTATTACATTTTCTGTAAGGCGCAGGCCCCAATAAGGTGGACTACCGACCTAGGAAAGACGCATCCTTTACTTTACGTAACCGATGGACAAGGTCAACTCAGAACTGAGTGTTGTGGAAAACCTTGGCCAAAGCCTTTTTCCAGCAGTAAATAACTTTTCTAGTAGATTTCTTCTCAGATGGATGGATGGGAGGTCCTTATATAGACAGACTTGCTTGCTTCTATAGTGCTTTTAAACTGCACTATAATTGATTGCTCCGGCTACATTGAAACTGCTACTAGACTTATTTTTTGCAATTAATAGGTTTAAATATATACGGCTGAAAGACAAATACTGTTCCATATAGCTCTGCAAAGGATTTCTACAGCATTCGGTGAAAATAATCAACATTATATATAGGTGGCACAGCAAACCTGCTTTCAAATGCAAGTAAAGCCTTTATTTATTACGTAACTACTCCTTTAACCCAATGAACTCAACGAATCTAATGGCAATCTATAATAACGAGGTGAATTTATTGTTTTATAGAGCTTTGTATTTAATTTTAAAACATGTGCTACTATTTAAAATAGTAATAATAATAGCAACCCATATTTATTTTTTCTGTGATTCATAAATTATTGTCCTGAGTCTAGGCGTACTTTATGTCCCTTAATTGTATGTTTGTAAAGTTTCTCGCGACACAGGGCTTATTCCCTAATGTGAGAATTGTCTTTAGAAAAAATATACAGAAAAGAGGTTAACCTACCTAATGTTCTAATGTAGGTACGCGCTTATGACTCTTTTTTAAATAGCGAACGAAACACACCTTGTCACTTACGATAGTATACAAAATCAGTTCTTAAACTGTCAATACTTAATTGATGCGAGTATTTAAGTTATGAAACTCAACACACTCGTAACCTGAGAGATAATAAAGGTCGTACGTGATGAAATAACACTATATTGAAAGCAATATTTATTGAAAGTCATTGAAATGAAATCTGACACCTGTCAAAATCAATTGGAATCAATACAACTACCTACAATAATTCAAAATATGAATGCACGTTTAGTCTTGTGGTCATGGTGGTCACCTTGCTTCAGACACTACGCCAAGTGGTGTAGGTTCGATTACCACTCGATACAAATGTTTGTCTAAGACTGGGTGAACTTTGTTTTCGTAAGTGAATTGTAAGTTTGTACAGTCCTCCGCGACACAGGCCTTGTTAAAGTGGGAGAAGTCAAAATATCAACTCTCTATTAATGCATGTATTTCAAATCAAATAAAAGCCTTTATGTTATAAACATAAATGAACAAATAAATAAGAATATAATACAGTTATTTTATATTAAAATAAAAAAATAAACAAGATATTTTTTTTTCTCAACTTTGACTTCCTTAGACTATCCATAAAGCTTATTGACTAATACAAAATCCAATAGCAATTTCATTACAATGTCAAAGCAAATTAAATCTCGCAAACAGAATTTATATTAATATTGGGAGTCAAATAGAACCACTCACAATGTTATAGATGGCAACAGTTTTGTCAAGGCCCCGCAATAACGCCACGGAACGAACCACAAATTATTTTGCTCTATGTGAACGTATAGAGGTGGATAAATGAGAGCCATAAGTTCCACACAATATAAGTTATTTATTAACATAAATGTACGTGTATTTATACAATAATAAATGATGTATCGGCAATATCTCCGATACATATTGGTGGGGAGTACGTGGAAGTAACTACGTGATATTATCTAAATACTCATTACTGCTGAGCCCACATCACTCCCCCTTTTGAAAAAAAAGGAAAACATTATATTTAATAATATTAAACTAAATACATTGTAAAATTTTAAACTATCAATGGATGTATACCGTTTGTAAAAACCTTAAAATAGTAAAGTATCCTAGTGTAAAAATGTATATAACAATATAAAACAATTAATTAATTTACTAGGTATAAACAATTAAACATATTATTATAATAATGTAAACAAACAGTTTGCTTAGAACGCAAATCTCACGGTCGGTTTTACAATGCGACCGGATCGAGTTACTAGTCGCGAGCTTCTTTCTGCAAACGCTGCTTTATTATCAGGTGCATTGGCTGCGGGTGATGTAACCGATGTTTGTTTTGTTTTATTTTTCTGCACTTTGTCCTCTGTAGTTTGTAGAATAAATGCTGGTTTTAGACGATCTATGGACACGACGACGGTTCGGTCCGGAAGCTGGATAGTGTAGCATTTTCCTTCACGTCGCAGAACTTTGTAAGGACCTTCGTAAGGAGCACACAGTGACTTTTTCATCATGTCTCTTCTAAGAAAAACATAATCACATTTTTCTAACTCCTTGTGCACGTAACATATTCTATTCGTATTATGTCTCGTAGCTGTCTCGCTTTGTAGGGCGCGCATAGCATTCGATAGCTGTGTGACGTATACGGCGTCGGACTGCGATGTTTTGATTGTGTCAGCGAAAAAATCAGCTGGCAATCGCAAGGTTGTTCCGTACGTCCTTTGTGCTGCACTTATTCCACTTTTCTCGCTAATTGCAGTGCGTAATCCCAGTAGGACCATTGGTAAGTTAGCTACCCAGTTCGAGCTATTTTCGCATGAAGTTAATGCTGTTTTTAGACATCTGTGCCATCTTTCAACTTGCCCGTTCGCTTGCGGATGATACGGCGTAGTACGAATTTTATTTATTCCGAGACGCTTTGTCAGCTGATGGAATAAATCTGATTCAAATTGCCTACCTTGGTCGGTTGTTATCGTTAATGGACAACCAAATCTCGCAATCCAACCACTTATTAGTGCCGTGCATATGGTTTCAGCGGTGATGTTTGCTACGGGTATTGCTTCGGGCCATTTTGTCTTCCGATCGATGATGGTAACACAGTAGCGATACTCTTGTGATATAGGTAGTATTACTATGTCTAAGTGAATGTGCTCAAATCTCTCTGTTCTTGGAAACTCGTTGAGTGGAGAGACAGTGTGACGATTAATTTTTGTCCTTTGACAATCTATGCATGTCTTTGCCCATGTTCCAACTTCTTTATTCATGGTAGGCCAGAAGAATTTTTCAGACATCATCTTTCTTGTGCTTCGTATCCCCGGATGACTGAGACCATGTACTGCTGTGAATGCTGGGTACCGGAACTGCAGTGGTAAATGGGGTCGAAGTTTTCCTGTAGACGTCTCGCATACGACTTGTAAGTCGCTATTAGGTATTGTGTACCGTTTAAAGTGTAGCTTTTTATTCTGCAACAATTCAGCTAATTCTTTGCTTTGTTGTTGTTCAGTGGCTAATTCCCCATAGTTTATAAAGCTAGGGAAGCTAATTTCCTCGATTCTCGATAGTGCATCTGCTACAGCGTTTTGTTCGCCCGGGATGTGCTTAATCTCCGAGCAGAACTGCGAGATAAAATCTAGATGTCGTAGTCTTCTAGGCGTGTCATTGTTGGATGAGGCTTTGCTAAGTGCGAATGTTAGCGGTTTATGGTCGGTATAGACTGTAAATTCTCTTCCTTCTATCATGTGGCGAAAATGTTTGATAGACATATATATTGCCAATAATTCACGATCGTAAGTGCTGTAGTTTCGTTGAGCCGTGCTTAAAGCCTTGGAAAAGAAACCAAGTGGTTGCCATTGCCCATCGATCTTCTGTTGTAGTACAGCACCCGCACACGTATTTGAACTGTCCGTCATAAGTGCCAGAGGTGACGTCATTGAGGGATGAAAAAGTGTGACAGCGCTTTGGATGCTTTGTTTACATTTTTCAAATGCCCTATTTCCTTCCTCTGTCCATGGAACGAGTCTTTTGTCGTTCTTCTTAGCACCGTGTAAATACAGGTTCAGTTCCCTTTGGTGTTCAGCTGCGTGAGGCATGTTAGCACGATAGAAGTTTACTATCCCGAGAAATCGCCTGAGCCCTTGTATAGTCTTCGGCTTGGGATAGCTTGAGATAATATCTATTTTGTCTTGTAATGGTCGTATACCGTCTTCATTTATGCGATATCCGAGAAAATCTAACTCGGATTTGGCGAATTCGCATTTTTTAATATTTAGTGTAATGCCATGTTCTTGAAGTCTTCTAAATACTTCTTCCAGGTCTTGTTTATGACTATTTTCATCGCTGCATATGAGAATGTCGTCGATGAAGCTATATACGAAGTCCAGACCTTTTAGCACCATATTCATAAATCGCTGAAACGTTTGCGCAGCATTGCGTAGACCGAATGTCATCTTCATAAATTCAAAAAGTCCAAAAGGCGTTATGATGGCGGTTTTTGGGATGTCATCTGGATGGATATCTATGACGTGAAATGCCCGGCGAATGTCCAGTTTCGTAAATACTGTTTTGTCCTTCATTATGTAGGCGAAATCCTGCATCCGGGAAATCGAATGACGATCGGGAACCGTAATAGCGTTTAAACGACGGTAGTCGCCACAAGGCCTAAGTTCACCGTTTTTCTTCTTCACCACATGTAAGGGAGATGCCCAAGGACTGCTGGACGGTCGACATATTCCATCTTCCATCATCTTCTCAAATTCACGTTTGGCGGCTTTGTATTTCTTTGGATTCAATGGGCGTACTTTTTCGTGAATAGGGTTCACGTTTGTTGTTATTATTCTGTGCTGAATTGTATGCGTCGGAATGCTATTATTACGCGGTTTAGTCAACTCACTGTATTTTTGCAAGATGTCATAATACGTGTTATTACGGTCGATCGTGCGAATTGTCGCATCGGCATCTTGCGTAACCTTGGTAATAACACATAATTCAGTGACCTTATCAATTAATTTCCTCGCGTGTAAATCGATGAGTAGCTTATAATTTTGTAGAAAGTCTGCTCCTATGATGGAACGTCGTACATCAGCTACTATAAATGTCCACTTGAAGACGCGACGTAGTCCCAAGTTGAGATGCATTGTTTTTTCGCCGTAAGTACGTATAGATGTTCCATTTGCAGCGTATAATGTGTACGCGCTTGAGTTATTTGCGACTTTTCGATTCTTCGCTGCCAGCACCGATACCTCTGCCCCCGTGTCTATTAAAAATTGTGTACCACTGTTTAAGTCGGTAACACGTAGTCGACAGTTTGGGGTATTATTGACGCCGAGTACTGCCACAGTCGGAGTCAATGTTAGTTTTCCGACGGCTTTCGGAATGCGCATTTTTGTTCGTTCCAACATCTAAACGCATTTACGCCATACTTCATATGTGGACGGCATATCCATGCTGCTTTCCGGGAATTTGATCTTGATCTTGAACGTGACTTTTCGCGGTGCGGTGATCTTCCTATTCGTCCTTGGCCTCTCTTTAATTCTGCTATCTCCATAGCCATACTGTCTAATTTCGCGCGAAGATAGCTCATGTCATTGCTACTTGAAACTTGTGCGATCTGGTTTTGCGGCATGACGTTTTCAATTATCTTGTCAGCAATTTTTGATAGACTATCTAAGTCCTTTGGGTCGGCGACGCTCAAAACGGCTCGTGCTGACGGTGGCAAAAGTTTTGTCCACATTATGCGTAGCGTATCGTCAGGAATCTTGCTTCCGGCTAATTCACGCATCTTGCGTAATAATTGAGATGGCTTTTGATCGCCGAGTTCCATTTCTTCCATCAATTTCTGAAGCTTGCGAGCCTCTGACTCTTCGTAGGCGCTAATGAGACGTGTTTTTAACGCCTTGTATTTGTCAGACTCAGGCGAAGCCGCGATTATATCGCTTACTTGCTGCAACGCATCTAAGCCGAGTCGGGCAACGGCCGCTTGGAATTGCGCATCGTCACCTTTTTTCTGCGGGGCCATCACTGCTTCAAAATGGGCGAACCATAACGTAGGGTACGCCGGCCAGAAGTCTGATATACGAGACTGTATGGAGAGCGTTTCTATCAACGCTCTGTCTTCAACTGGCGGAGCGATCTGGTGTTGTGCAACTGGTACGTAGTTCGTACCGGCTGCGTTCTGCTTAGGACATGTTGCCATTTTCTTGACGTTACGTGCCGGCGATAATAACCGTGAATATTGCCTCTTGAAATTCCAATTGGTGGGACCCGCTTGTGGGAAGCCAATTGAAATGTGCGATCACTGGATATCTCGTTGATGATGTTCTTCAATCTTCTTAGCCGGCAGGCAGAAACCAGGTCCGTTGCTAGTCAGGGTCGGGGTCACCAATGTGAACGTATAGAGGTGGATAAATGAGAGCCATAAGTTCCACACAATATAAGTTATTTATTAACATAAATGTACGTGTATTTATACAATAATAAATGATGTATCGGCAATATCTCCGATACATATTGGTGGGGAGTACGTGGAAGTAACTACGTGATATTATCTAAATACTCATTACTGCTGAGCCCACACTCTATATATCTCACTTTATCTTAATAGTACCTATAGACATAATATACGTATATTGTGCAATATAAGGCCCTATGCAGACAGTCTTCGAAATATTTGTCCGCTAAAAGGAAAGTTTACCTTTATCATCAACTCAAGTGTTACAAGATTAAGATATGCACGAGTTATGCTCTTGATATTGCATCCAAGTCCATAGGCTACAGTCTATGGATATCACATCAAAAAATCTAAATAATATTGCAATCTACATACCTACAGTTACGTTGATACTACTTTCAGTACACCGAATTAAAAGTAATTCGGTCCATATGCCGTTTAAAGAAAGGACACAAGCATACTGAATTAATTGACGAATTGCTTTCATGAGATAATTATAGAAAAGGGCGCTATACTAATGAGCAAGCCCGACTAGAGATGGGCCTCCACCTTACAGAAGACCACAGCGGTGTATTTGTGTTTCTGTGTGTGAGTAAAGCTGTCCAGAGCTCATTTAGAGATGCGTTTTTAAGAAAGGTTTTCCTATCCCTAGAAAATTCAATTATAAAACCCTGGTGTTTATTTTTGGGTAGACAACATGCCAGTAGTGATTCCTCTGATATTGCAAGCGTCCATATGCTGCTGTGGCTG
This sequence comes from Trisateles emortualis, assembly GCA_947095525.1. NCBI lineage: Eukaryota > Metazoa > Arthropoda > Insecta > Lepidoptera > Erebidae > Trisateles > Trisateles emortualis. The sequence goes on along the minus strand of OX352743.1, from coordinate 7,272,920 downwards.
ATTGCTTACCATCAGACGGGGCGTATGCTTGTTTGTCACCTAAGTAATATAAAAAAATAATGATATAATTATAATTTTACTGTCCCACAGCAAGGCAAATGCCTCGTTGCTTTTGTTACATCATTATGAAGTACGTGACTGTACAGACCGTTACTTTTACTACATATGTGAAATCTTTACTGTCGAGGACAAAAAAATTCCATCGTCTACATGAGGTCTTAGAAAGCAAAACCAACCCAATTTATTTAATAAATACACGTATAAGAAGAAGGATTATCACGATTCGTTGCTTGTTAAAAGTTTTGCTATTAAACAGGTTGTGTATAATTATTTACGAAAGAAACCTTAGCATTCTTTTTTAAAGGTACCTACTACCCGCTTAGTGATAAAAAGTTACGGTAGCATATGAATACTCGCTCGTAGCCTCTACTTGTTTATACAACAAGAGTTTTGTGTTATGAGAAACCCTTGGATAAGCAAAACATTTACAAAGTTATTTTAAAGTCAATTTCCCTTTTCCCGTGAGCTATGGAAACTTATTTGTCATACATTTGTCATGCTCATAATCAGAATGATAATACTAATTTGGATTAATAGCAAATAATAATTATGTCGAACAAATCTCTCCTCGATCCAAAAGAGAGCTAAGAGAGTTTTGGTTTGACGGCACAGCTGGTTCAGTGGCTGAAGTGGTTACCTCAATCCCCACACGGGATTAAAATTTGTGTGATCCATAAATGGTTGTCTCAAGTCTGGGTGTACGCGAATGTCGGTTATTGCAATAAAAAAGATCCTCCATTCACGGGATTCCATCCATCTTATTGCCAAATTCACACGTCAAATCCGACTCGGATTGGTAGCGTTTGGGAAGCTAAACCATATCTTCTCGTCCCAAATACCGCAGTGACTCAAGACGAAACACCAGTGTGTGCCAGTGATGACATATGGATCTGAGTCGTGGTCGTTCCCTATGGGCCTCGTGCGAAGGCTCAAAGTCACCTAAAGAGCAACGGAGAGAGCTATGATTGGAGTTTCCCTGCGAGATCGAATCAGAAAAGAGGATCTCCTCTTTTCTAGTTCTCCTACGGATCTCCGTAGGAGAACTAATATAACCGATATAGCTCGAAAAATTGCACCCATTAAGTGGCAATAGGCCGGGCACATAGCTCGTAAAAACTGATGGCCTTTCGGGAAAAGGTTTTAGAGTGGCGACCACGAACTGGAAGACGAAGCATGGGCAGGCCAACAAGTTGGACCAACGATCTGGAAAAGGTTGCGGGCAACCGATGGACGACGGACGGCTCAGGATCGAGAGGTGTGGAAATTCTTGAGGGAGGCCTATGCCCAGCAGTAGACGTCTTTTGGCTGAGATCATCTTATTCCAAATTTATTAATATCCTTTAATTAATATGGTTTATTTTACGTAGTAATCTTTAGTAATCTGTGGTTTAGTTTTGAAAAGTCAACAGACAAAGCACAGACTTCTGTTTGTGAGACAGAGTTTCATTCGTATTTATAATATTAATATACTAATATGTAGGTATTATTCGTAACATTTAGCCAACATTTAGCTTTAGCGAAGGAAACTACAAATCTCTTGTCGCCACCATTAGTTACAATACATTTAATACACATGTCAGTCGGTCTAAAATACTTACGGTCGTTAGCGACCACTTGCGACTGTCACTTGTTTCATGAAATTTGTTTGAAGAACTTTCAGTACATTTAAAAAGTTGTGAACTCTTCACATACAAACTTTGCTTCACAAAAACTTTAGGTAATGGTTTTCTGTTGAATATTTTTATTGTCATTCAATTAAATAAAAAAGTGTTGTGACGATATTGCTTCATTGCTTATTCGTACGTGACAATATTTGAATAAAAAATAAAAATCCTGTTCATTAAACAGTATTTATAAATATACCTCTTAATTCAACCTTTCCTTTTTGGTTTTGTTGAATGTGTTGATTAAATGTTTTACCTCTCGTGGAAGACAGTATAAATGATATATGTATATAGCAAGGTTAACTATGTAATTCCTGTAATAAATTATTTATAATTATATATTAGCTTGTATTTGTACAAACTTGACTAATGTAAATGATTATTATTTTCTAGGAATAACTCTAGTGGTTACAATTTCTATGACAAATAACACATCGATGCATTTTAATCATTAGTTTGGATACTAGCACGGGTATTATTTGGGTAATTTACTCTCTAGTACAGCAGACATAACCCGCTTATGATAAATCTAATAAAAACTAAGGGTTGTCATAAGCGAGCATTTACCAGAAATGGTCTCTCTCATAATATGGCAATGGACGTTTATGGTTTTCCATCCCTAATATCACATCTTCATATTATTATTTTTTTGTGAAAACTTAGGCGCGTTGAGCACTTATTGGGTGAACAAAAATCATGGAACTCGCGTCATCGACACCGAACGCTTTCCATATTCAAAAATAATATTCTGATAGCTCGACGATACAATTAACAAGTTAGGTACTTAGTTGTTACTTCTATCGGCAGTCCCCAAAGATTGCCCCGTATATTTATATTTTCTATGACGTCATATGTCTGGATAAAGATGAGTAAAAGGCCAAACATTTAGGGCATTGTTTTGTTGTTAGCAAAAGCCATTTCTTCACGTTTTATCGTCTGTAAGATTCGGATTTCTTTAAGGTTCGTCGTAGTCTTTTAATATACACCAAGTGTGTCCCTCAGGCCTCCTCTTCTTAGTTTTAAGAATCCGGACAGGCTACCTTTTGTATTCCATGGACTAAATGACCGCATTTTAAGATAAACATATTTTATTACGTACCATCACGCATATTTTGCCAACATGAAGGCAGAACAGGATTTAACTTACTTGTGCCCGGTAAAAAAAACTGGGGACTTTCTAACAGAAAAACACAATTGTTTTTCTGTTAGAAAGTCCCCAGTTTTTTATTCTTCTGTAGTCAAATGCCTGACATGGGAATCAAACTCAGAATCTTATACCACTGGATCAACGGAAACACCATTAAAATATTGTTTCATAATAATAACAATCTCAAAGTTTAGGTTGCTTTTGAAATCTAAAATTGTATTGATTACTTGATGAATAGTTCTTCGTTCGTCCTGATTTTTTTGAAATGTGGGACAGAACGTTCTACATTCTAAAAAAGTCTTAGTTTGTCCCGTATTACTATTGAATTATTGCTTCGTCACGAATTTCAAGAAGTACAGTCAACAAAAATATTATATCTACTACCCGACTGTTTAAAAAAATAATCAGTTCTTCGGAAGGCACATTTAGACGGCAGAGGCATATGGGCTTTCTGAACCACTGTCACCAGGTTGACCACTAACCAATCGCAAGCCAATAGCTCGATAAAATGTAAATCACAGTAATAAGCAGGTATATACAAATCCGGAACTCAAAAAAATTGCTTAGTTATACTTAAGTATTCTGTGGTTATACATAGTCTCAGGTATTTCAGTAATGATGTTAGTGATGTTACCAATGTCAGTTTCATTTTGTAGCGGTTCTGTATATCTACGAAGAATAGGCATAATAAATAACAATTACATTATATCCTTGGCATTTCGCATAGAATAGTTTGAGTTATTAATGATTTAATAATTTACACTTCAATCTTATATTGTGCAAGTTACTTATCTAATGCTAAAGTTTACTGCGCAAAGGTTAACGACTGGTTTTACCACTCAGTTGTATGTATAAATACTATATTAATTAGTAAGAAAGGAGAGAGTACAGGGCATCATAGAAGACTGCCCCAATGTAGAAGGATTTTGATGCAAAATGTCATTTTCGCAAAACGTCGTTTTCGCAGATGGCAATATTCGTATTATACATAGTTTAGGTGTTTTTTAGGTCTTCATTGAGAGTTAATTCAGAAATACGTTTTCAAAGAAACGTTTTACTATCTAGGACAGTAAAACGTTTCTTTGATTTCCCATTACTACACATACATTTTGCTGCGGTTAAAAGGACAGCAATATTCCGATTGGCAAATTTTAAAAGCGTAGGTATCACTTTTTTATGTATCAACCATATAGTTTTCTTCTTTACCTTTTTAATTCTTCTTTTTCTTTGCCTATAAGTAAATATTTTATTTCTTATCGAATACTCTATTTTCGGTAGGTTTGTCTTCAGAACACCTTTCCAAGACTCCTTCAGTAAAATATGGCTTCATAACTAAGTTTGATGTTTAAATTTAAAATAATGTCCAATGACGTTGATTCTGCTATAATCTATGTCAAGTAATTGGGTCACGTAATATTTACTGAATATCATAAAGCAGAATCACTGAAATTGATTGGAAATGAAAGGGCTTTTAGATTCAATATGGCTGTTACGTCAGTAGATAGTGATGGAGTGTCTTCATTCATTGTCGATGAAGAGGAATGGGCTCAAATTATCGTCGTTGGCAAATCAATACTGGCTACCTAAAATATACTTTTGAGATGTTATAAGAAAAAGTTTGAGTAATATTCTAACAAAAAGTACGTGTCATTATCCTATTAAGTGTCATAGTTGATCGAAAAGTGTATTATTACTTTATATAATGGTAACATTTATTTAAAGGGCTTGGTTCCCTAGTGCGTATATTTTTTTCCCTAATTAAGTTATATCTTTTTTAAAACTAAAAATAAATGAAAAAAAATTTTTAATGAAAGCTGAAACAAGAAATTATAGTTTTCTATAAACAAATAATGTATATATAAAAACGGAACCAAATCAATTGTTCAGTTTTTTGCTTTCGTCAAAACCACAAGTTATAAAATAAATTACCTTCCATATGCAAAAATTGTTTTAATTAAATAACACTAATCTTATTTCTTAACTCTTTTTCAATTTCATATAAATGTGTTATTAAAAATTCGTTGCGACATTTCAAAAGTTTACATCCGATATTAAATTCCTCGCCGCTCTCATCAAACTGATATGCTAATGTAAATTCTCAAAGCACTTATCGATAAAGACATTCAAAACTTATCGACGTCAAACTGTTCGTCTCTTCATTCCTTAGCGCTTACGTTCCCCAAACATTTCTCCGCAAATATTTGTTTCAATTAGGCGTCGAGTCCCTCCACGTCAAACAAATGATGATCGGTATATCACGGTGACGTACAATTGATAATGCCAACCTTTCACTTTGTGAACTGTGTCTAAGAGCTGCTTTGAGTTTTGAGATTGAATATATTTGTTTGAGAGATAAAAGACTTTCATGAAACCAGCTCAGCCTTTTGGCCAAAGCGATTATTCAAATTACATTTCGATAATCGTAAAAGTAAAATAATCGTGTACCTCACAAAAATATGTCCTCGGTAGAAATCGAACTTACGACATCAAGCTGGATGTTCGATGATGATGTTCGATTTTGAACTTGGTTAGTAACCACTAGGCTAACAAATCAGTAAATTGTGTCAATCAACGCTAACACTATACAGTCTTTGGCGAGATTCCTTTGACAGTAAGTATACAATGTTTCGTAATTAGATAAAAAAAAACATTTTTTTACAACGCTATCCAAAAGTAATTAAAACCTAAAAATGTAGTTTACTTCAGGAATATAAAACAAAATAAGCAAGTCGCAAACATCAAATAAATACGACTTGTCGAGATGAAACGCTAAGATGGCAGCGACATCGTTTTTTCTCGCTAACTTTTGCACTCAGCCCATTATTATTTTTCTGATGTCTGCCTCCCCAAGACTCCAACGTTAATTAAACGCGACTTAAGACTTTAACGACTTGGAAGTATAATTTTTTGAATCGCGCCTACTCTTAACCGACTAACTGGATTAAAGATTGTCTGCGAAGTTTTGGATGTGATAAAAAATTGTTTTACGACTTGAGTTTTTAGGGAAAAGATATGTAGTTAACTATGTAGGTGCTTTATAATCTTTAGTCGTATTTAACAGCACCTAACCCAGTGTCTTGTGGGGACGGATTAAGAATACAAATGTCACCACCTCGTTCCATCCCGAGGTTAGTTGGGACTATGTCATGCAGACAATAACCACTGCACGAGAGGGAAAACTCGAAACGAAACTCTATACCATCTAATAAATAGCTAATATCCCTCCAAGTGTATGGAGCAGACCCTTGCCCAGCAGTGGGACGTTTATGGGTTGGGATGATGATAAACCTCTTTAGTGTCGTACCTATTAGTAAAATATTATAATTGCTTTTTATCTGTGACCTTTCAAACCAATGTATCAATAAAAGTAGGTAGGCACGCAGGCATCCTATATAGTCCACCCCAAACCGATTGGTTACAGCAGCATAATTACCTATTAGCCAACTGTACAGGACATAATTTTCTAATTATAGTGCGCAAAGTATCAGGAAAAACAGAGGTGCACTCTCTTTTCCTTCAAGCTCATAGACTGATATCCGTCATATCAGTCCAATCAGTCAATCCCATACGGAACATTCAGTCGTAGGAACAACGGCATTATACCTATTAGCCAACTGCGCAGGACATAACTACCTAATTATAATGCGCAGAGTATGAGCAAAAACAGAGGTGCACTCTCTTTGCCTTGAAACCCATAGACAGATATGACGACAATCCCATAGGTACGTATCATTCAGTCGTACTTAGGAACAACGGCATTACCTACGTATTTTTAGAAAATGGCCCGACAGAGGAACTTGTAGACCTATCGATCCGTTGCGGCTGGTACTTAACAAAAAATAAAGCCATTTATTCATACATAAAAAGACTCGACAACAAGGAAAAACAATAAACTTAAAATTGCATAGAAGGCAAAAACAAGTAAGTTATCCTGTGCACTGTTAGAGTGGGTCTCAATCTCATCTGTTTGCTGCAACTCCACCCCTCGACATGCCATTCCTATAATAATATTAGTGCCAGTACATAAATGATGTAACGTATACGATACCAGCGAGTTACGCCTGGCAATCGTTTAATTATAATACAATGTGCGCGCGGTTGGTTGCTATGACTAAACCGCCAGGCGCTTAGAATAAATTACAATAGCCAACTACGCCTAGGTATCACGCGTTTTATGCAACATTAAACGCGTGATACCTAGGCGTTTGTAGTACGTAGGTACTATTAAGATTATAATATGTTCGTAAAATGTCTTTAAATACAATAAGCTTACCAAAATATTTAATAATGGTATTTATTTTATTTTCAGGTAATCATCACATGTTATTAAAATACGAGTAAAATAAAGATGGCCGTAGCCTATTGTAAGTATTATTGTTTCTTTTATATAAAAATATTATGGGTCCTTTTACATAGGTATCACTCCACTTTTGAATTATTCTCTACGTAGATGTGCCTAGTTTATGACTTGAGACGCCAGCAGAATGATTTTTGTTTTAGCTTGCGATACTACATTTTTATCTATCTTTTAGGTACCTGTTTACATTTGTGACTTCAATAATTCTACCTAGATAAAGGGAATTACAAAGGTAAGTATTATGATAATTATAATATTAAGCAACCGCGAATCAGTCTTAAACTATAACGATGCTAATCGCCATAATAATAGAACATCAAAGCCAACGATACGGCTATTATATACACCCCAACGTAATTATTATAACGTAATACATACACTTTAATATTATGCTCCTTAGAGGTAACAAAAGACCGGTTCGGAGGATTCGTTAAGTGAATATCGTGAGGAAGCACCTACTATAATTCACATAGCAATATAGATGAACTGTAAGGAAGTGGCTTTGCATTTAAAATTTTGTTTTGATATTCTTCTTCTGCGTCTCGATGTTACGTATTTAAATTGTAGGTACAGGACTAGAATTTAGCCACTTCTATGGCGTGATCAAATGGAATTGTTTTTATGATTAGATACCAAATTAATATTAGTTTATACTCGTATTATATTAACATCAGATTATAAAAGATTAAGTAAGCCTGACTCAGAAAGAACCTTTAAGTACTAGAAAACTACAGCCAAATAACTCACAGCCGTGTAGTTGTGTTCTTGTGCGTCCTAGATTTCCAATGTTCTTGGCATTACCAGCATATACAGGCTATGGTGACTGACATCTTATCATCAGACGTGCTGTACGTTTTTTTGCCGTACCGTAGTTAGCATGGCATATTCATAATTATCCTTTTCAATTATTTCTCCATAAAAAAAGTAATCACATCTAGACAAAACTACATCAACTGTCTAATAATACAATTTATAGTGGCGTCTAGTTGGCACAATCAGGGCTCTTCGCATTGCTAATTGCAGCTCTTCTTTGTACAGCTCACCGTTCCTACCGGCTAACAAGGGTAATCTAACTAAAATTAGTGAGAAACTCGTGGTAAGAAGAAAAGAGGATAGTTAGGAAAATGTTTAAAAGAAACAATAGTTTGCAATTTAAATATTCTAATTGTGTTAGCATTTTTTGCAGTTCTAATTACTGTGTTTCGTTAGAGTTTTAACATAAAATTTAAGACTGTTGTTTAGTTATTTTATCTCTCAAATACTGCTGACGTAATTTTAAAAAGCCTTATATGCCCCACCGTTCAACATGGGTCTTCTCTTCTCTATCTGAGAGCTGAGCCTTAACATAATAATGCTGGCCTAATATGGGTCGGTGTATAAGACATGTCATTAGAATTTCTTCAAAGATATTGTTTTTTCTTTCCAAAATATTATGATGCTTTATAATATACAAACTAAATATATGTCTGCTTGTTTGAAATATACCACAAAAACTATCTCTATATATACTTTTATCTAAATGTTTAGTATACATTTAATTACTGAGCTTCATAGCCACTAAATTAAATCTCAATTAGTGTACACTCACTGCCTTCCCCATAGCTATCGCAGTATCGCACCGCACGGTGCAAAATCCCGGTTGCGATTAAAATCAATGAAGAACGGAAGCAGGGGCAGTCACCACTTAAAAATAATTCATAGTCTCCCCTACATTACCCTCCTAAATTTATAGAAAATACTTTCCAAATGGGTTCCTATGTAATTTAATTATGCCAAATTTTCTTTTAGGATTGTTTGGCTATCGATTTAGTGGACTTTAGGAAAGCGTTTTTAATTAATTTTAATTAAGAATCGAAGTAGAATTTTAAGATTGCCTCGCTGATTTTGGGGTTTGCTTATTGTCCTAGGATCGGTTCCTGGATCGGGAAAAGTGATATTGAATTTTTCTGTTTAAAATTTCTTAGAAGCCGCACATATGTTGTTCTTCCCAATCGGGGAAAAGGCTTGGTTATTAGATAAAACATAGAATTTGGAACAAACGTATCTAAATTTTATTAAAGGGCGTCGGCTACACAAAAGTGTAGTGTTTTTTTCGAACTTTCTCTGGCATTGGATAAATTATTTTATCAAATGAACATTGCAAAATATATACTTAACTGTGTATGTAACAATAAAATGAATGACTAACGCGATGATTTTAAGATCGAAAATTTGCATGAAGATATAGAAAACGGTGAAAGTAAGGATGGTAGGGCTCTCTGGCATTGTGGTTTAGATTTCACTTTCTTCATTCTTTGTCCCATGGTTCAGTGCGGTCTGAAAATCTGCATAAATCTAGTAACGTATAACTACTTATATATATTATGTACTAATACCAGTATTATTAGTAGGTACTAAAAATAAAATTAATTTGTGCTGAGATCGGGTTTCAAATACTGCAATTTTGTTTCTAAGATATTTATATTTTGTGACTTATTGTTATTTAGAACAAGGTGGACCGACTACATCGTAAAGGTCACGGGTAGTGGACTGGACTGTCCTTCAGCTAAGATAATAATGACGTATATATGTAGATTATCGACGTTGAAAATGTATTTTGTGAATCTCCGATAAAACTAAAAGAAGGCATAATGCTACTTGAGTAAATTATTTTCAGAATATAATTGTGCTACATATTACAAGAAAATTAGAAGTGAATACGGAGTTTTCTGTATTAATATTTAGATGTATTTAATCAGGAACTTACATTGATCCGCGAAACTACTGTAATCTTACACCATGACACGTGGATTATATACGCGACAAATGACATGCGCCTAAATTATTCACACTACAATAAATAATACAATTAGCATCAAACAATACTGTATATATACATGACTACGTTAATCACAATATACGCTAGTTGACGATTAATTATGGTATATTAATTAATCCTTCACTAATTTATGAATAAAGTAGGTAAATGAGCTTAGCGTTGTCGCTGGTTAATAATTAATTTAATACGCGAGCTACAGAGCTAATATATTGATGGATGCTGATAAAGCTCATTAATTAATAACGTTAAGTAGCATCATAGAGGCAGAAGCATAATAATAAGACCACAATGTAATCCTAAACTATAGTCTATTTCACATAGCACGGCTTTCATCTTCATCGTAAAATGTGACGTTTAACATTTTACGATGAAGATAAAAGAAAATTATAAAATCAATCTCTATATAACCAATAGGCTTATTGAAAGATTAAGAGCCTAGAGTATTCAATCTATAGGTTTTAAGTTAATCATCTTTCATTTTCATTGTCATGTTCATCTATCTTCAAATGTCAAACGTCACAGTATGCTATGTGAAATAGACTATAATCTGAACTTGCAGACAAATGATAAACTTACTTATATATTTCAAAATACATACGCATTATAGACTAGCAGCCCAACTTCACGGACTTCAACAATGAAGGACTTTCATACAAACTTTCAACCCCTTTTCTCCACCTTTAGGGTTGAATTTCTAAAGATCCTTAGTGCTCACCTACAGTATAGAAGGAACCGATATGCAAACTTTCACGGTCCTAGCCAGTTTTGGCCGTGCGTTGAAGAATCAGTCAGTCAGTCCGGACAAGGAATTATACATATTATATAGATTAATTACACCCATAACAATAATTATGCTCGGCACAAAATTGTTTTCCCTAGGAATATCACGCACTCTTCGTCGATAAAACGCAACAGCACCCGAGTCGAGTCTCAAAGACTCAGACCTAAGAACTATTGCATGGAGTATTAGAATTACAAAATGCTGCGCCATATCGGCCGCCGCTAATCATTCCAAAGATTTATAGGTTTACGAAATAATACCCTTGAAAGCAATTCTAATACATTACTATTTCCTACCGCTACTGTCTTACAACATAAGGTAAACATCAAAAACCTTACAGTAACTGAATATTTCTGACTAAAAACATCGAGAAAGCCACTCATACATACAATCATACAATCCAGGAAAATAGTGAAGCTGTATTGTATTTTCGCGTCTCGTGACAAACGCACTTCACAAATGAAATATGAATACGAAAGGGAGAGATGGGGTGAAATTTTATGAGGCCTCTACTAAAATATATCATCACACTTGTAATATACTTTCGTATAAACAAATAAAATATGTGGCATATAAACGTTTGAGGGAATAGACGTAGTTTTACCAACACCTAAGCTATTTCTTCGGAAAAAGAAAACATTTTGTTGGGAAATTTGTTCTAAGACTAAAAACAATGTGTGTTACTGATCTTACGCTAGCTGCTGCCCACTTCTCCGCCCGCGTGAGTTAATTTGTGAATATCTTGATCAATCTTAAAGAATGATAGAACTGTTATCTCATGAAAAATCACCTCAATATTTTCTTTTTTTAGAATCTACCTAAAATTTCAAAAGCTTTGAAATATTAGTTAGATTATGCATTTCATTTTTGACTTACTGACTGTTATGAACAATACAATGAATTTTCTCCATCAGTACCAATAAACTCCATTGTTTCCGCGTTTTATGTCAATTTTATAAAAGGGCAAATGTAAGTCTGTTTACATTTCGTCTTCACGCAGCCAGTTCAGTTTAAATTTACTACCTTAATTCAGTAGTGATGTTTTCTCGGCAATTATTTTTGTATTTCTGTCTTTAAATGCAAAAGAAGACATAGTTGTTAGACACATCAACTATGTCTACTCCGTGTATTTCAGTTTTACTTAGTACACAGCATTAAAGACACATAAAGCCATCCTTAAAAGAATAGTCACCCATGTCTTCTTCATGTATTTCAGTTTTACTTAGCACACAGCCTTGCTCTATTGTTATAAATTATAACTAAAGCTTTATTACCAAAAATATCAAAAAAGTAATAACGCCACTAGAAACTCTCCGAAATATTTTTATTACTTTTATTGGTCCAATAAATTGCTATGATACAAAAAAGGCTCCTTTTCTGGCCTGGAGTCGACAGTAGTGCAAAGTGCAAAGTGGGCCAATTCAACACAATTTATGATATGGCTGGTAGCCTCCGTTTATGGTTTTACAGCATATTTATCGCTTTATGACGTAATAGGGTGGTTTATGATAATTCCTTGGCGAATGTCCTTTCGTGTAAAATGTTTGACACTTAAATAATGTTTGTTTCATGGATTAGGACCAGTACATTAAAGTTTTAATGTGGTACAAACACAAATAAGCTTAAAAGGTAATTTTTAAGTTAATGATATTGTATCTGTCAAAATATACACAGCTAACGGTCCGCTCCGATAACAAACAATTTTTGAAAAAAAAAACAGGTTTTATAAATTTCCAAAATTTTAATTTTGAAACCACAGTGCTGACTGACTGACTGCAGACAAATAAATTATAGTATATGCAGAGTATCATAAGTTTTTATGATATTTTGTTACTTGATATTGATATGTTATGTAAGTGGGCAACAAATTCTCATCTATTGATTGTTTGAAATATCCTTACATCCTCTTTTAATAAATGTAATTTTTACTCAAACCAGACAACTTTGTTTTACGTTTAGGTACATTGTAAATCTATTGTTGGTCATTTGATACGAATTGATAAGATATTGGAGACCATTTTATAAAAAAAAAACATGAAGGCCATCTGAACTTGAACAAAGCTAAGCCTTTAGAACAATGGTAATGGTAATATTTCTAAAAAAATCCATATTATAGATAAATAATATTCAGATAAACAACAAATATCGTCTTCAACTTAGCAGTCAAAGTCCTTAAACACTACACCAAAATTCCTGTCTAGTAAAACGTTTATAGAGGGAATCCGAGGAATTAGTAGACCACTAATTTACCCCTCTTATAAAAGCTATTGTGCGTCGTATAGTTAGATATTTATATCAAAATAAACACTTCTGTTTATGCACGGCTTAACTTAATACCCAAATCATTAGAATTTAACTAAACCGGGAATTTGTTTCGAGCATCTCCCTGTTACCAATACATAAAACTTCAATATCACAACTAATAATTACGTAAAGATTAAATTCATTGCTGCTGTTCCTCGCACAAATTTGAAAACGTTTCTTTAAAAGCGGTTAATGGATGTTGAAATAAGGGTGTGGCTTGAAACTCTTATATTTTTGGCAATGTATTGGTACAGGCTGTGAGTTGTAATAACGTTTCCGCTCTTTACCCGATGTTTGTTCGACAATGCAAACACGAGAGATTGTGTAGGAACCTTTATGTTTATGTAATTTTCGGGTTGCATGTATATTTTTGATGGTGGTTTATATGATGATGGATTAACGTTTTAAATCATATCTATAAAGATTTATATGAAAGTTAAGGCTTGCTATAACTTTCTGCGTTTTAAAAGTATACTTTTGTTTATAAGGAATCATTCTTCTATTTAGCAAAACTAAAATCACGGATTCAAAGATTATCCAAAGTCAGAACAACCATTTTAATCACAAAATATTTTTATTAAAGATAGAGATAACTAAAAGCCGTCTATGTCTAGCAGTGGGCTAAAACAGGCTGATTGATTGTGGAAATGTTAAATGGTGATATTAATTATCGTTAAATTTCGTTTTTCGGTGTCACGTTTATTGTTACTACCATGGTACTCTTAGGTCACAGCATGAAGATATAAGCTTATAATTTTCCTTAATAAATAAGCCATAAAGTGTAAAAAATGCATATTTTGAAATCTTTTGTCATATTTTTTAGTTTTAATGTATGTTTCAGTTATAAACCTCTTTATTTTTTGTATTGTTTTTCTGGCATTCTTTCTGCTTGCTTAAAATTAGACTAATAGTTTCAAAGACACGTAAAAATAAAGCTGTTCAGCTTTTCATAAGTACGAATAACATTTTGGGAAGCTATAGAAATACGCAACCTGTCTCAATCTCCTGTATAATTATGTCATCAGATATTGTTGAGACTATACGTTTTATACCCTCGAGCAGTACGAGATATATTTGCGGAACACGACAATGTTTGCTCGTTGCAAAAGCAAACTAAAACAAATTAGTTGGTATTGTAACTTGATATGTTTGTGAACGCTTCATCTTAGGAGGAAATGATTAGATTTCATCGTTTTCTTATTGACTTGTTATTTTGTTTTCTAGATTATAAAGACGACTATTTTCTTTGTATTTTGTGAGCTGTTTTATTCATGTAGTTGATTTGCCTTTCGGTATTTCTATACATACACCTTTATCAATTACTAGTGTATGTATTATGATAGCGTTTTCGTTTGTATTTGTATTTTTTATACTACTTAGGTGGCAAACAAGCATACGGCCCGCTTGACACGCTTGCAAAACTTAGGACATCATTCCAGTGGTTGCCTACCCAGGAAATAGTAACACCAGGGTTTTTTGATAGGGTATCCCTGGGATAGGAAAGCGTTAGAAAACGTATTCCTAAATGAGCACTGGAGACCTGTATTCACGCACGGAAATACAATTGCCACGCCTGTATTAGGCTGTGAGGTTCTGTAAGGGAGTCCTTCCCTGTTGGGTTTGCTCAACATTCTTTGATTGTTTATTTTATCGTAGCATTTTTTGAGAAACAACAATCATTCATTCGCAAACAATACATACACTACTAGATGAAATCTTATTGTTTCAACGTTCCGTAGTCATTCCTTTATCACAATAGGTCATACGTGTCTATCAATGTCGATGCGTGTATTCCTGACATTTGACCTTATTGCCGATATATAGTCTATATTATTATATAATCTGGAACTCTGGACCAGACTGAATGTCTCGTGAACCTCGCAAATGGAAAGGCACGACCATAGCATAAAGTGTAAGTAGTAGCGAATATCCTTTATTTGTGAAAAGCCGACAAATATACCTAGGGCGCGTCTTACCCCGTAAGCCCCCAACGCATATGGTTTTCATTTTGCAATAATATAATATTTTTGATAGGTATTGGCGTCATACAAAATTATATCCTAATAAAATAATCCAAGGAAAACCGGCCGGCTGATTCTCTAAGAAACAGCGATGGCAAACTGACAGTTGTGATCGTAAACTGACAGTTGTGATCGCAAACTAACAGTTGTGATTGCTTGGTGACGGCAAATTTATTGACTAAACGTCAAAAAGGGCTCTTACGGAATACCGATTTTCAATCTGACAGCCAGATTTTGCTCGGTTTTTGCGGTGGCTCGGTTTTTGTGGTGGCTCGGTTTTTGCTCTTACGCAATACCCCTGCCGGTCATAAGGCGTAAATAAAGAGTGGCCTACGTCCAGCAGTTGACTGCAACAGGCTGATTGATTGAAAAATGTGTACTAATACAAATTGCGATAAAACGACGCAATGCCGATAGTTAACAGGCTGGTGGATGCCTCGCCTGCAATGAGCTAACCTGTCATGTACAGGTTAGCTTAGCTACGCTGATTAAATCGGCACTGAGCGGTAGGTATTTAATTTGACATTTTGCACAGATTCTGTACTATTTACTCGTACTTATTGATACTATCGCACGACACTAAGAAATGTAATTTCACACCGACACGTTAGGTGAAATGTGATGAGAAATTGTTTCATCTTGTCGGTAGATAACATCGTCTTCGTCTGTGACATACATTTCTCTTACACGATATATTATGCCTCTTTGTATCATGTTTATAGCGATATTCTTATTCAAATTGAATGTGACATGTGTTCGCAGTTTTTATATTCTATTTTGGTGACATATTGCAGTAGGTAGCATATTTTGCACTAAGAGTAGGAATTATCTTGTAAAGTAAATTTTAAAATTGGGTAACGTTATAAAAAATGTATGTATTGCCTTCTCTCGTACGTCATCTTGATAAATCAGTCAAAAAGAGCTGTAATTACAGGAGATACCTTTAATAAAATAAAATATATGTTACAATTTTAGTTTTTTATTCGGAAGTTTATTTGTTTTTAAAAGAACATATTGTTGTTTTAATTTTATAATTTTGCGAGCTTTATGTATTTTGAAGAATTATACTGGTTTCTTATAAAAGCAAAATAAATCCTTTTCCAGTTGGTAAGTTATTAAATCGCGAGATATGCCTATCGTCATCGAAAGAATGAATACATTTGGATGTTTTTAAATCCAACAGCATGCAGGCATGACAGTATACTCACACAATTAATAAACAATAAGATATAGGCACATACATAGTTTATTTTTTTAATTATAAGAAACTCTACAGTTCAGTTTGTTTGTAATAAACATTGGTTAGAGTTCCACCAGCATTAATAAGTCAGGGCTTATTTATTAAAGATTGTTTAAATAGTTCTTGCTGGTAATACCTATTACAAAAGGGTCTTAAGCCAATTAATGAGTTTCCGCATTCGAAGTACGTAGAAGTTTAGGTGAAACAGATTATAATGGAAAAATCTGATAAATAATATATAAAGGTAAGTACTTCATTACTGAAACTAACATTTGTTAAGTTGATGTCTGTGTTTATACTTATGTTTATCATCTCATCTCAACCCATAAACGTCCCTCTGCTAGGCACGGGCCTCCTCCACACACCAGGAGGAACATTAGCCTACCATACCAAGCTGGCCAGACGGGTTGGTATAGGTTTTTAATTTCGAGTTTTCCTTCTCTTGCAGTGGGTATTGTCTGCCTGACTTACTCCCTTAGTGGACTCTTACGAAAACCTCGAGATGGAACGGGGTGGTGACATTTGTATTCTTAATCCGTCACCATATTTATTATTGTGATATGTTATATATTTATGTTAATATTTTACTGAAATTATTATGTATTTATAAATAGTGTAGGAACTACCGTAGTCTTACCAACATATCCGATCTAAAAGTTACCTGGCAGAAATGGCTGTAAGGCTGCCTATTGAACAAACTAATTTATAAACAATTATTGAATAGGAATAGTCTACAATAAAGAGTATAATAATAGCAACCCATTTATGTCCCACTAGAGGAGAGGAGACCCGTGCCCCGCGCACGGGTCTCCTCTCCTCTATCAAGAGAGAGAGAGGGGTTAGGCCTTATTTTACACACGCTGGCCTAATGCGGGTTGGTGAATCTGACATGTCTTCAGAATCACTTTTACGACATGTGGGTTTCCTCACGATGTTTTCCTTCACCATTAGCAGATAGCGAATCAGTACATATAAACTCCACAAAGTGAAATTCATATTGATACTGCCAGAAGGGATCGAATTCACATCTCTTGCATGCAAGTCGGTTACTTTCCCACTCAGCCATCACGGCGTTAACGAGTATAATAAATTAATAAATAAAGTTGGTCTTTGGAATGTTAAAAAAACCGTTTGTAATTTCTATTAGCCGTAAACTTGAATATAAGTGTTAGGTAAGTGGCATAAGAAGTAGTAAACAGGTGGTTCAATGTCGAGTAGAGCGTGCGCGTATTTTCCAACTAGCCTCGTTTGTGTAAAGCACACCGTTTAAGTAACACTAAATTGAGTAAATATTGACACTGTGTTTTGTGTATGAGGGTATATTTGTTTGAACTCAAGTAACGAAGCCAAGAAGTGCTTTGTAAAACATATCTGAATAAACGCTATCAAGCTTTAGTCTACAAAATATGGACCAAAGAAGATAGAAAGAAGAAGGAAAACTGACAATCAAAAAGCCACTGCGAGGTTTTAAAATATGTAATGCTATATCTAATTTATAAAATTCTCGTGTCATAGTGTTCTACTTTGAACTCCTCTGAAACGGCTCGACCGATTTTCGTGAAATTTTGTGTGCATATTGGGTAGGTCTGAGAATCGGACAACATCTATTTTTCATCCCCCTAAATGTTAAGGGTGGACCCCTAATTTTTTAATTTAATTTTTAGACAACAATTTTTGTTTTTATTTTTTTGTGATTCAGCATTAAAAAATACATACAACCCTTAATTTTCACCCCTCTACGATCATCCCCAAATTTTTAATAGCGATATTACTATTTTAGTAGCAAAACAACGTTTGCTGGGTCAGCTAGTTTGTGTCTAAAAATCTCTAGAACATTCAAGTCCAACGATGTGCTGCGGATTTTCAGGTAGAAAATATGCAATTAATTTTCGATAACACACCGTAGAAAATTGCAATGCATTATGGTTAGGTATTATAACTGTTGATGAGGGTTTTGATGACAATGAAAATATCGTTAGGACTTATTTTGCTAAAATTAATGACGATTTTCTAACACTTCGATGTCGAGTGCGTAACTCAACTCACAACACATGGCCATCTGATCCCAAACTAGGCAGAGACTGAACATATATAAATAGACAACTGGTAAACATCTATATCAACATTATAAATGCGAAAGTATCTGTTCGTTTGTTTGTTACCTTTTTGCCACTAAATAGCTGAACGGATCTTAATGGAATTTGACAAGAAGATAAATTATATCCTGGAGAAGGACATATTTTACCGTAATAACCGACAACCACACGAGCGGAGCCACGGGCAACAGCTAGTTTTTATATATATTTTAAATTGTTTTCTTAATCTGTTAAAATGTAAATATGATACAATAATACCAAAACACAGAATAAAGAATCGTGCTAATCACACAGATTTAGCAGTCAGGGTCACTATCCACTAGACAAGACACAAGACCCAACAAGTCACTCGAAATGCCACCGCTTTGCTTTTACGGAACGTCATTCTTCTTACCTGACAACTATATACATACAAATACAAACAAATACGTCGTTTGTTTACAAAATTCCACTTGCATAAATACACTTTCTTAGATACATTCATAATGTTTTGTTATTAAACAACGATTGCAATTATTCATAAAGCTGCAATTTAATAACTTAATGTTGTTTGTTATGTTCATTAACGATAGAGTTATTGACATTTGAAGCACTGTGAAGTATATTACTGGGTACTGTATCTGAGTAAGTGCAATTTCATATGGTATACATTTAGATACCTACATAATTTTAAACAACTTCGTAAGAACAATGTTTTTTTTTTACTTAACATCGTCTAACAATTGAGATCATTTTTATACATAGATATTATGGTCTTGCTTTAGGTTTATCTACCTATATAAAAAAATAACGCCGAACTTACATATAATATACATTGTTAACTGTATCTAACCAATTCTGTCATAGGTTCCCCACGTACTGAATATATGTTAAATAACGACTTACCATCGTCGTCCTCGTTCATGTCACTTGTTAAAACGTAATAAACTTTATTACACATTTTACGTAAATGACCTTTGGTGTTACACTTTTTGCACTTGTAATTCGCAAAACGACATGCCGATGACTTATGATTAGTATATAGTATGATTAGTAGTAGTTTCACGCCTTTTCCCCAAATACCATACCCAAAAGGAAAATATACCTTTTCCCGAATCTGGAATCGAATTGAAATAAATAAGCCACTAACCAACCAACAAGGTAGTCGTTTTATAATTATACTTGCTTAATTTATTAAGGTACTTAAATAAAAATCGCATTATATTGAATTCAAGATCCATACCATACGCTTTCCCATCTTTAATCTGTGTCTATGGTTACATACTTTGTTACTTAGCTAAGTAATCATAACTCAAGTAAATGCATGAAATAAGTACCTATTAAAATTTATGTTCACGTTATCAAATGGACTCCTTGGGATGACTTTTGATAACATTGTTTCTTTATATTAGTAATTTTATATTGTGGATAAAATATCCACAATACCTTATTCGCTAGAAAATAAGACGTATGTTGCCCGTGACTCCACCCGCGTGGATGCCGGTTATCGCGTTAAAAAGTAACCTTTGTCCTTTCCCAGAATACCATCTATCTCTTTGCCAAATTTTATTACGATCCGTTCAGCGGTTTAGTCGTATAAAAGCAACAGACAGATAGACAGATCGAATCATTTCCGCATTATTTCCTTCTTTGGATTCTGAGCAACCGCCTTCATCGGCCACTTGACCAACAAGGCATAATGAGGCGTGATAAAAACATCATAATACCATGCGCTGTAATAACATTGGTTTGACCTCTTTTGGCACTATTACGTGTATGTAAAGATTACACCAATAGTCTTAGCATTTACATATTATGGAACTTAATAAACATTTAGAAATATACATATGAGGAAACAATATTTTTATTTATATAAACACATTATCTATTTATTCTAAGGCGATCACTGCGAGACAGCAGCCTCCTCCAATCCCTGTAGGAGGCTTCTGTCCCGGACCAAATAGCTACAATCATAACAAATGTATTCACGAAATAAAAAATAAAACTAGACTAAATAATATAAGTAGTAAACAGATTTCCTTTCAGGCGACGTAATAAGAATCCTCTGCGTCCCCATCTACTAGAATCTACTGTCGGCATTACCATGTTGGATGATTCTTTGTGCCAAAAATATGCAAGATTTCTGTTTGAATCATCGATTAATCTCTTAATAGATATTATATGTATATGGACAGCGAACACTTGCATACTACTGTCCTAGCGTTTAGACTCCAAACTCCTCAAAATAATACACAATAATTATAATTATGAACAATTTTATGGTAAATTTTTTTCGAGTAAGTAGTTTAGCAAAAAGAAAATGTACGGAATAATACTACTGCTCTTATTAATGTTTCTGTTAACATTCATGCAGTTTTACACGCTCAGAACCGTCAGTAACAAGCTCTCAGCGTCTCGACGATTGCACGTACGCGACCTCCTTTGGAGGACTATTCATATAAACATGGCATTTATTTATTTAGCTCTGTTTCTCAATTTATATTATAGCTTTTTTAATTCTTTATATTTCAGTCTATATATACTTTAAACTGAGAAGAGAGCAGTGATAATCTAAAACGATAATTTGAGGATACTAGTATCCTCAAATTATATTATATTATTGGGATCTTTATAAAAAATAATTTAATACGAATCGTGTAATAATACTTTACACACATACATTCTTTGAAATATTCAACGTCTTTAAAATATTTTAATATTTAGCATTTTGCTACGATTTTCTTATAGTTTACTCATTATCAGACTCAAAAATCCTTGTGAAATCTCTTCATTCTATTCATTTAATACAAAATTTTATTGTAACTGTACTCACTAAAATTAAATAATCTTGCTAGTCGTGATTAATAATGCTAACAATTTTCTAACCAGCCGCAGCCTTGTATGTGATTTTAAAACTACATTTTCTAAATATTTCTTCGAATCACACGAAAGTGTGGACGAAATAGTTCTGAGAGCTATTGTGCATTGTGACAATGTTCACTTTCATTGCGGTCCATATGTGTCACAGAGTGAAAGTGAGGAATATAATTATGAGCTATAAAGACATCAACATCATGCAGTTGAGACGTTGTTAAATTTGGCTCGGTTACGTGGTGTTACGATATCTACAGATGCTTTATATCAACGACAATGTAACGGTCCATTTAAGAAAGAATGTCTTAATACTGAACGAAATAGTTTGATGGTCTTCAGTCATTTTGTGAATCATGCATCTTGAATTGGACTGAAAATGTATACAACTACATTAAAAAGTTGCCTGCCCTTGTTCCAGCCATTTAGAGTAGGTGCAACATAATATATTAATTCCAGACTTTCCAATTATGTAATTTAATTTCTATACTCGTGTCTTTTTTGACCAAGTAATCTTTCCTCACATTTTATTCAAACCCTGCATATTTTTTCTTTAATTCTAAATTACCTCCAGATACATAGTTAAAACAATATTAAATATTATCATGTCCATTTTTACCACAACCACAGTCACAGTCAGAAAAGTAATAATATTTAATGCACTTGAGTGTTTTTGATTATAATACAAAGTTAAAATATTAGGCAACTCTCAGAACAATCTAACTGCTCGCAGAAACAGATTAGCAACACCGAAATTAATTCCCCTTTTCAGATTAAAAAATCTGACAGTATTTATGAGCTTGGAGCAATTTTAAATCTCCTTATCTTTACCAACCAGGTGTAAAACTCGAACTCTTAGCTTTTGCTATAGGCGATGTTGCAACACAATCACGATCGACCTTGTCTCTACATTTATTGCTGTCCTTTTCTGTCTCGACGCTAGTTTCCGAAGTACTGCCAACTTTTTCTTTAAAATTATGACTAAAACTGGTGTTATTATAACCAATACAGGCGGGAAATAAATATGAGGATTTAAAAAAAGGGTATGTGTGTGGAAATTATGAAGGGATGTGGTTCCGGACATGCGTACTGGAGTGGGACGGCGACAGCCGGGCACCGAGTAGACGTCAGTTGTTGGCCGGTCGCCGCGGTGCGCGTCGTGCCTCCCTCGCGCCTATCCGACCGTTTCGATACAGTACACATATCAAATTTCACGCGAAAATTTGATATCGTCGTCGTTTTTTGTGAAGTGTTTTGAAAAAGTTCGCGCGTTGACCGGTAAATGTTTCAAGTTTATCCGACTTTGGTAGTTCGTTAAAATTTGTGCTTGGAATTATTTTATTTGCGCTACTGTGTTTTTTTATGTTGCTTAGTGATATGTTTGCAACCTTTGCAACCGTTTTTGTTGTAGTACGTATTGTTTTTATTATAATTTATTCATTGTTCTATTATCCTATTTTTATTTTTACCTTACTGGTATTGTTTCTGAATGATATCACCAACAGAGTTGTTTTATCGCTACTGATAAGTCTTATCTATGACTTACATTGTTCCATGCATTAAGAAATTGCATATTTAGGGCACATGTGATTTTATCGACATTGTTGAACTGATAAATACTTAATGTCTATTTATGTTTTTAGCTGAACGTAAAACCGTTTGAATGAAAGTTCATTGTGCCAACACCGGCAACATTGTAAACGTTACAATTATAATAATAGTAGAAAGCATTTTTTTTGTTGAATTATCATTCTACTTATTAGAAAGTAGACCAAGCCAATAATATGTAGATAGAGTAGAGTACCTCTGTATCATACTTCAGTTTTTTTATAATTAATTTGCTTTTTCTGTAGCATTGATTTAAAGTTATTGACCGTTGAAACAAGTAGATACGCGTTTGAGATGACTGTCTTTATTGTGAATCACCGACTGTATGAAATACGAAAGACAAAGAAGGGATTTGAATATAAGGCGAGGGGGCCCCTTGAAATTGATCGTCTGGTACACCCCAGCCTCTGGTAAACCAAGCCCTTGTAACGTAGGCGCACTTAATATGTTACAAATTTGATTTTATACTTCGGCTTCCACAGGACCAAAACTTGTTGAATTTTAGTCAAAAGCATTCAATTAAATTATAGTTTCATAAATTATTTAGCATAGTTATATTTTACGCAATTTAAATCTACTTACATGGATTATAAATTAGGCTTTAACATGAATATGCAAAACCAAAAAAAAAATGGCTATAATTAGAATTTCAAACCGTATCTTCAACTATCTTCACAGCAGCTGTCTATAACTACCTACTTTAGCTCTTACATAATATTAATAAAATTGACAGATTAGAAATTCGTTAGAGGATTACCTATTCAATTCTTACTTAATACATTTAAAACTGGTTTAACAGGATTCTTAGTAAGGCGCGTGCCACATGTATTATTATATATTTGTATTGGCAGTTTTTGGTTGCCCATTCAAGCGTTAATTGTTCCCCATAATGGTGTACAAGACCCTTTTTTGGATCTGTCTCATTGTTGTCCATAGGGTGTAAGGTCGTTGACATTGGCCTTCCCCTTTTATATTTTGGATTTGCAACGATATTTATCATCGCATGTCGGATTAACAATATATCATTCTAATCGTTTTTTCCATTATCGGTTCAGATGTGACAATAGACCTTAATAAAAACACGTGATGCACGAAGTATAATTTTATTTAAACATCGTCAATGGTCATCATAATCCCTTTCACTCGGCAGTTTGCATGTTTCACGGTGTCCTTTATCTTCCTTTTGTTTTAATTTGATAATCCTTTTGTGCTTGGATCATTCTATATTCAATTAATTGGCGAGCTACCATTAATTTTTTTTTTGAGTTTTTGCGTAATCCTACTTTAGAGTCGAATTTGTATTCAGAGCACAATATTTTTGGGAATAAATATAATACAAACTTTTTACTTATTATTTGAGGAGCTTACGTTTATTTTCACGACTCAATCACTTAACAATGTTTGATGTAATTTGTAATGAAACTAGATTGATACTTGAGAAAGTATAGCATATGTATGTAGCGTACTAAATATAGTAATAAAAGCATTTGTAACGGTTTTTCTTGCTCCGGTCCATGGTTTCATTAAAAAATAAATACCTAGTAGGTACCTAATTGTAGGCTGCGTTCTATACTTGCTGCCTTTGATAATTACCTTCGTATTGCTGGGAACTAAATCAGCTTAGTCTCTTGGTCTATTGTCACTATGCGTGCCGACACGTTCTATAGGTAAAACATGTGTTTTACATTTACCAGCGTTTGCCTTGAGATATAATCGTGAGAACTGTTTAATAATCAGA
Source organism: Trisateles emortualis (assembly GCA_947095525.1). Taxonomy (NCBI): domain Eukaryota; kingdom Metazoa; phylum Arthropoda; class Insecta; order Lepidoptera; family Erebidae; genus Trisateles; species Trisateles emortualis. Next base: position 7,248,236 of record OX352743.1, on the reverse strand, counting down.
AAGAATAGTGTCCCTACTTGTGTATTTGTTGAAGGTGCAACATAGTAAATACTTACGCACGATCGACCACTCGTAGCGGTCAATAAACTATGAGATGTTATAGAACTGGCTAATAATGAGGAGAGCGTCACGCCCCAGGCGTAAACCTAACATCTAATGAGAGCCACATTCTTTAAGCTACTCGCAATAATGGCAATTGACCAAAACAATGCGAACAGAGCGGGCCACGGAACACCGTTATAGAGTGGCGCGGGAGTTCACTACTTGAGATATTTGCTGCATTAGCGAGGGCAACAATCTTTGATAACTCAAGCGAATTGCGCAAGTGGCCTGCTTTTCGCACGTGTTTCTTGGTTGTTTTGCAATGTTTTCCGGTTTTAACGTACAATATAATATATCTGTAGTGGTAGTAGTCTATAACAAAAACGAACAACCTAATATGTAAAAACCGGATAACTTTTCTCTTCATTCGTAATTCTTAACACACTTAACGAGTTCTCATCGGGATATACCTCGAAACCGGAATATCTTCTTCTTGTTAGGCAGTTTTTTGAACTGTAACGATTTTATTTGACTTCAAAAAAGTTTTGTTTACCTAATTATAGTGAAACAAAAGACATAGAATAAGACAAATCGCTTACACTACCTTGATTAACACCTTCACCTCTTTATTGGTTCCCACACTTTATTTTTTCCCTTCTATTTGATTTCCACCCACTAGTCCTAAATTACATTAGTGTAGGAGGTAGTATTTGAAAGCAACTATGTTTATCTACATTTTACGTGCTAGAATCATCAGTAACCGTCGCAGGTCTATCCCGTAGGGGCGTTGCACTGCGCCGCGATGGAATGTGCCCGATCGTGGTTACGAAATGCCGTGACTCCGCAATCGTGCCTCTCCACTGGAATACGCAATTATATTTATCAAAATATTTGTCTAACGTAAAATACGTTGAAAATAGATAACATGTTTTGTGAGTAACGTTTCCGCTCGTAGACTCGAATTCCTCCAGTTTAATGGCATTGCTAATTGGTTTTCTTGCACTGCCAATGGTTGCTACTCTTCTTCATAGCTTTTTAATTACCCTTTTTATATGGCACAACATTCGCTAATGTATACGGTTAAGGTTGTTCCGGCAAACAACGGACCCCATTGTTCAATGCAGCTCCTTATATTACAAGTAGCGGTCCAACTTCATAAGGTCTCCGGTCTCCGAAGTGCCATGTGCCTAAAATTCTTAGAATGTCTGCTGAATATAATCATCCTTGTAAGGACTTCTTTAATATTAATTTAGTTGAACTTTTATAGCGTTAGATATGGTTTCTCCTTTTTAGATTTTTTATTACGACTTTTACGATATAATATGAAATATGTATTTTGAACATTTTCCTTTTTTAAAAATGGATAGCATTTATCAAAAATTCTTGAATTTAAGAGTGGTTTAAGTGTTGTCTTATCTCGTCTCCCCCACTTGCAGCAATGTTAAAGAGCGATGGAAGCGATTCGTCATGTTCCCTGCTTAGTGACCCACTTACAAGAGGGCTTCGAATCGAAAGATTTTTTACCAAATCGTCTGCGAGTACTATTAGCGGCAGGCGACTCACCCCTATGCAGGAATCAATCGGTTTCACGGTGTCTCACATTTATATTATTTTATCCTCTCTGATTCGTTCCACAACAGTGCTATTTCTATGTAAACTGTTACGGTAAAACTCAAGTTTTTACTTGCTTTTATTACGAAGTCCGTGCCAAAAACATTTAGCTTAAATAAATAGGCAAAAAATCTTTTCTGTTTAACAAGGACAATGAATATTGATAGGTAGGGCGAGCTTGTGCTTCTAGCGGATAATAAAAGATTTTTTGCGCCATCCTTCTTTTTTAAACTCCTTCCGCGTCAAGTTTTTGTACATTGATTAATGACCGACCTATTTAAAGATCATTCAAGTGAATAGAAACAAAAGCACTTTATTGATTTAATTTTTGAAAGCCCTTAGAAGCTTTACGGTCATCGTTCATTAATAAAAGAAGTCGAGATTTGCAATATGTAGCATAATTTGACACCTGTTTTGCTTATAACCAACAGTGTTATTATTCTACTAGGTGCTGTTGACGGCTTTGCTAGCATGGTATGTTAATGAAACTTATGTAACTCAAGAATAGTATAGCTTTTCATTAAAATATTTATTTCCAATGAAACTCATAGTGCCAACAATAAACTTTTTAAGCTTTACCTACCTAATTATAATATTTTGGGACAACTCACACACGGCCGTATCCTAAACTAGGTAGAGCTCGGTAACCAGACAATTGGTAAACATACTTATTTATTTTTGCGTACATACAAAACCGAGATAAATAAACCAAACCCAGATTATTAACAAAGAAGCATACTTATCACAGTTATATAACAACGATTTCCTGGGTGGTAAAAGAACCCACGGCCACCTGGCTTAGTAGTCACGGTCACTAACTAATTCTTTAACAGAACAACCACATACCATTTCGATGAAATAGTGAGATATAGCGATGTTGATAATGTTTGCAACTTGTTATTTGTCTAGACCTCGTAGATTATTTAATATTGATTGGTTTTCAATTAAACAGATACCTATATCGTTTAAACTAATTTATTAATTAATACAACTTTCAACTTAATTGCAACATCGTTTATATGAAGCAATTTGCAATAAAACTAGAAATACTATCATCTATATAGAAAGTTTGTTTGATTATATTATTACGTTTCGCAAAAATAAATGCAGTTGAAAAGTTTTCTTATATCCGTGGAGCAGATAATAATATCATACTAGTAATCCGAGAAACAGTTGTATGTTTTCTATTTTCTTGAGTACTGAGTGCACTGAACTGGCTCCAATTATGCAATTTTTGTATTACGTGTACTGTCGTTTTAGTGACAGCATTGCTTCATCGGAATTATGACTACACGTATGGTCTTGTGATTAAAGTGGTCGCATTGCCACTAGTGTGTTGTGACTCCGATTCCCACACAGAAAGTTGTATTTTGTATCCTTCAATTGTATGTTTTTACCGATTCCGTTTGATTTCTACTGCAAAAATTGACTTAAAAAAATATAAATAACAAACTCTAACTTTGAGGTTGTGGGTTCGATTCCCACACAGGACATAACTTTGTTGACACAACCCACAAAGTGTTGTTCTGAGTTTGGGTGTACTTTGTGTCCGGTAATTGTATGTTTGAGAGCTTGTTCTCTAGTGCAGAAGTTGTCTTTTTAAACTTTATCCTCTATCGGAACAAAGTTATTGCAAACTACATAGAGTTGTTCCCACGGCAGCTATTCTTACTGTTCGTGTTTCAGTGTTTATAAAGTCCGACAATCCCCTAGCAAGATATATTTTTAAAACAAATTAGATCTCTAAATAGATAGATTCTACTTGTAATACATACATATTTAAGTAACACTATTACATCAATCCAGTATTACGTCCTGTTGCGGATATTTTAAGCATACCGTTAATAGCTGGTTTATCAGCTTCCTGTTCAAGTTGGTTAACGATTTCCTCAAAACATCTTATGCAAATCTTATATGTACACACACTTGTAACAAGATTGGCCCCTATACCATCTACATCAGTATTCATGTCGTCATCAAGGTGTACCCGGTGACACAGCCCGCATCGTTTGCTTGTGTCAACTCCAATGTGTTTGTTTGACCGACCTGAGGTGCATTGCAATGACCTCAGACAGTTCAATTGACCTGTGCATATCCTGTTCTAGATATAAAATATAAATGATTTCAAATCGATTTCTGTCGGCAATTCGCGCATAATGATGTCGATAAATACAAAGTAGCCAACTATAGAAATAGACAAGACAGAGATTATCTGCTACAAAGATATAAATGAAACCAAATAGTTTATTCTACATTTATATGACACAAGACAAAGGGAACAATATAAAATTACATTCATTGAAAAATAAACAAATACAAAATAGTTTGTTCGACATGAATATGATACAAAACAAATAGAACAATATAAAATAACTCATATTGGAGAATAAACAAATACTAAATAGTTTATTCCACCTTAATATGACACAAAACAAAGCGAACAATATAATATTACACTCATTGGAAACGGTGTTGACGGTTGGAACCAGAGCTGGTTATTAGTCGAGTGGGCTTTAGATTAAAACTGTAAAGTTATATTTTAACAACAAAATAACATTAAATAGAAAAAGAAAAACATGAACTTAAAATAACTAACTAAATGTAACAAACTTCTTTATGATACGAGTAATTATAACTTCAGATCTTGGCTTCGCTCACATGTTATATTGGTAAAAAAATATATTTTTTCAGGTTATGGTTTCTACCAGTAAAAATGAGGAAAAGGAGTTAGAGTAGAATTACATGAACAGGCCTAATATGATCTAACCATTACTAGGCTTCTTACATGGATAAAATTGTAAAAATATTTTGCGTGATTTTATCAAGCATACTTAACATTTTATGATCGCCACTAGTTTTGAGTCCGATTAGATAAACATGAATGCTTGCTCACTGTACAGTAGAGTTAAGATGGTACGATACCAATACACAAACCGTGGCGTTCAAGAAATCCGAACAAAAAATAAGATCTTTGATAGCGATAAGTAACAAAAACCCCGGCCTTGTAGTTTTTGCGCAAAGAGCGTTCATGCTATGAAGCTTTGAGTGTTTAATTTGGAATTTCAAGTAGGTATGTTCTATTTAAATCGATATCATGAACAAACACTTCCATGTAACAGATTAATCACTACACGAGGAAAAAAATTGACAAATCACCGTTCAACTTTACTCATTTGGTATCAACTGGATAACTGATGCGTTTTTCTTGGTACACAGAATACAAATGGCTGAGAATTCTCAAGATTTCTTATGAAACTTGTTATAGACTCCAATATACAACGTTTAGGCGTGATCCAGTATCAATAATAAAAATATTGAACAAGAGTCGGAAGTCTCAAGACACATTGTGGCTTTTGCCTTCCTGTGCGGCGCGTGGACTGAATACAGATGCCCCTGTTATGATCCCCAACGCAAAAACCCTTCACTTAGATAAAGTGTTGTTTTTTTTTGTTCAACACTTAGAATAGTTGTCACGTGTGGACCTTTCTCTGTGGGATACCTCGCTAAATGTTGTACTGTTTTTTTCGAGTATTTTATCGTCTATAAATAATGTAGTAGTATCTTTTATGGATTTGTCTATTTCATTCGTATTAGTATGCTAGCAAAACATAACCTTTAAACCATGTTTTGATTAAATTGTCAAATACAATTTACAATAGTAATAGAACAGTGCAAGCATGATCCGAATCCTGGTCTAAAATAAAAAAAGCATAAGGCATAATTTATGTAAATCAGTATACTTAGGTACTTGTTAGGCCTGCTTCAATTTCTTTCATAGTAATATGTTCACTAATATAAAGTATTTTAATTGCATTTTTTACTTAAGCCGTTTTAATATCAATCTTGACCGTAGCATATTTTCAATTTACTTTGGACTTTCTACACGTGATTGCTTCAACTCAGATACACTGTTGCTTATTAAGTCACGTTCGCCCTTAAAAGGTTGTATATCTACACGCATGTCTAGGCCAAGGTTATTAATTTATATATTACAGACTGTTCAACATAATTCGTATCAATTCTTGCAAGGAACACATCCTATTGAATAATGGTATTAAATTCGCAAAGCGCCCACATACGTATGCTTCCTACGTTTGATATGCAAGGCCTTTAGCTCTAAACTATTGCTATTACTTTGTGAGTAATATCTAAAATCGTATAAGGCAAGATTACTAATACTAATGGCAAGTTTGAATTGGTAGCTTTTGAAGTCTCGATTACCTTGTCAATGTTTTGCTGCAGCTGCTGTGGTAATACGATTGTTGATATAAATCAAAATCTTAATAAGATAAAAATTAAATAAGCTAAATACAGAGACCCGCATAAGTTAAATAGTTTAGAATAATATGCAGTAGTATTTCATGTGAGCTAATATTTGCTTTTTAGTTTTATTATTTTTTCGTATAATAATTGTGACAAAATTAAGTCAACATGCTTATCCTTTTAGGTAAACAATGTAATCGTTGGTGTAGGTTCTTAAAACATAATGAGTTCTGTAATTAGTTTAGTTACCATTTCGCTTTTCCTTTAACTAACTTCAGCTAATGTTTCGGTCAATGATCTCGAAATCGATCATCATTAGCTTACGGCTAATTACCTATACCTTCTTGAAGTAACCGTCGGACTTCAGTAACAGTAAATATACCGGTTGCTTGAAATTCATAATTATGTATAAAGAGGCAGGACACGCCCGGGAATGGGCCTCCTTACAGAAGACCACTGTCAGATAACTACATCAATGGTGTATGTAATTTTGTTCTTGTGCAGTGCAGTACAGGTCTCCAAACCCATTTAGGAATGCGTTTTTATAGAATTGTTTTACTATCTGGTTTGTCATTTTTTTGAGTTAGCTACACTTGCGTGATGCCCTAGTATTGTAACCATCCATCACGGCACGGTAACTGCTTCTCATGAGGTGGGCCGTATACAAATTTTCTACTTAGCTAAAACTTATTTTTGTAGTAGAAACAGCGATAACTAAATTCGACAAGGTTTATCAGAACCCAAAATAATTTGAGTGTCCATCATAGAAACCCTAAAATAATGTTCTCGCATTGGTACGCGATAAACAGTAACAAAAGTGTTGAAAGCCAACATACGATATCAGTTTATTGAGAGGCAATAGATAGGTCGCGTGCGCACACGTGCGTTTGTTTATGATCCATATTACACGCAGCCGCCTGCCGCATTCCGTTCGATGTATGAATCATATCTGTTGACATGGTTGGAGGAAACATCACTAATGTTATAGGTTACGTAATTAAATAGCTTGTTGTCAGATAAATTTCATTCTGTTTGATTTGATTGTACTGAATTGTAAACACTTCCGCAATGCTCTTGCGCATTCATAAACATAGTTTTAGAAATATTTCAGTTTTATGTTAGAACTAATATAGCTGCTGTAAACAATACCAAATCTATTCCACGGGCATGGTTTTTTTTCTGGATTTAAAATGCATATTTTTTTCTGGATTAAAAGTTAAATAATCTATCTTTGAATCTATTATCTACCTATGTATGTACATAGAACAGTCTGGATGACGTTATCATCCAGATCCCTTTAATTGTTCTAGCGTGATTGAGTAACAAATCATCTAAACTTTTGGATCTCGAATCTATCCATTCATCCAAACTTTCGGATTTATAATATAATACTATAAAAATAGACAAAATAGGAAAAAAAAACTGTCGTTTAGGAGTCAAAATATTCCTCAATATCACTGTCTATCGGGAACGTGCCCAGAAGGCTAGCTAATATAATACTTATATTGGGGAGTTAGGATACCTCCTAGATATAATGTAGATTTATTTAATATAAAAATAATTATAAGAGTTATTCATAATACCCTAAATGATATTCTTAAAAGTTTATAGGTACCGTTGATTAATTGTTCTGGGAATTAAAATGTCTCCAATCTCCGAAAGTGCTAAATTCCTTTTGACTTTAGTCGTCGCCATGTCGTCGGGTTAAGTCGAATTCAATGTTTAAACAAAACGTTTTACAGAAACTGGTTACTTAATTTTAACACACCCATGTACATATATCTATTTGAATTATTAAAATAAACGGTTTGGTAACTAAAAATAACAGTTATTTTTAGTCAAAGATGATATAAGAGAAGTGTAATAACGTAGGGTTGTTAAAACTAATTAGGAGCAACCGTTTCTTCCTTGATACTTTTACATTTTTTTATTAATATCAGCCTTCTTTTTTCTTACTAATGAATGTCATCATGAATTTCCAATGTTATTACTGTTAATAAGTAAGTAAAAGATCATTGTATTACACCTGCCTTGCACCTTTCTGTCAGCCGATACTTTTTACGCGCAAATGAACCGTTTCTTAATTAGTCCGGATAAAATTACATCATCGAAACTTTTTCTTTATAAATATTACATGAGCAACATTCTTCGAAGCCAAAGAGTATGCTTAAAACACGTAAAAAAGGCTTAGGCGATGTTTGAATAGGAATGCTTTTAGCTCATTATAAGAATACTAACTGCACGAATTTCTACTGTGCAGCGCGTTGTGGGTTCGATACCCACACGAAACAAAAGAATTATGGTTGTGCCGAGTCTGGGTGGTTCGGCAACGACATAATAAATAAATAAATAAAAGACAGGTTTAATCATTCAAACAGAATCAAATCAAATAATTTATCATTACTAGCACAATCAAGCAACATTACTAGCACTTTTACCAATTACCATGATTGCAGGTATATCTAGCATAGTATTTATTAAATACCAATCTAGGTAACATGTGCAGAAAAAGAAACCTATATTGACTATTACATAATTTGGCTCACGAGAGCAAACTAGTCTTTAGTTGTGTAACGTATAAAGAGCTTCTATTAATTTTCAATTAAGCTAGTGTTTTTGTAAAAGTTGTTCTCTATTGCGTTCGTTTGATGAAAGTTAGGCAACATTTGACTTCCTAGTTAGTGTAAAATTTAAAAATACTAGTATCAATAAAACATTTTTGTAATTTTTACCGCGCTAGAAATCAGTCCTTAATATTTTTTTTTCTAATATAGCCTAGGTATTTATGACAACATTAATTTATTTTTATTTGTATGTAAGAATAGTATATTGAAAAAAAAACAAAAGTAAATAGCATCTGTCAAAATCTGAAACGTATTTTGTAATATAATTAAACATTACAATGCCATTTAGAATAAACATTGCATATGACGTGGCAATGCTACCAGTCTTCTGAGTTCACGTTTTCAGTAGACAGTGATTCGAAGGACATGACGCCTATTGAAGCGGCTCTTTTTGTTCTTATTTAAATTTTTACATAAATTGCTCCATTTTCCGCTCCAATCGCAGAGATTGAGTCACTTTTTGTAAGATCGATGTTTTTTTTTTTTTTTTTTTTTTTTTTATACTACTTGTGTGGCAAACAAGCATACGGCCCGCCTGATGTTAAGCAGTATCCGTAGCCTATAGACGCTTGCATTACCAGAGGTATCACTTGCGTGTTGCCAACCCATTTTTTTACACCAGGGCTTTAAGATGGAAGTAACCCTGGGATAGGAGTACGTTTCTTTCAAAACGCATTCTTAAATGAGCGCTGGAGACCTGTACTCACACACAGGAACACAACTACACCGCTGTGTGTAGTCATTTGGCTGTGGTCTTCTGTAAGGTGGAGGTCCTTCCCCAGTCGGGCTTGCTCGCTAGTATGGTGCCCTACCTCTCTTAATTAAGATGTAGTTGCAATATCATCATTCACTGGTAGCAAAAGCATTTTTGTTATAAAATAAATAAGCCGTCGTTGCTTGCAAATAAAAAGAAGTTGTTTTATTTAAGTATAAACAAAATAATCCTAGCCATACATTAATCAAATATTTACATACAACAGCATAGAAAAAAAGCTTTATTTCTTTGATCTACCATCAAGTTTGTAGACATGCAATATAATATGTATCTTCACAAGATTTATTAACTTTTTCATCCGTTATAAAAACTACAAAGAAAGTGCTGAAAAATTGTAAGACATTACTCAACGGATCGCATAGAAAAATGTTTCGTAAGAGCGTTTATTTGAGTAATGTACTAAGTGAACTAAATTAATGATGTTTAATTAAACAAGTTATGAAAGTGCGTAATATATGGTCTCATGTTTCATTTGATAATTGAGTAGAATGAAAACCACCCGCAACTTGACTTTTTTGTTGACTTGGCAACATAGTACGATATAGCTTTTTGAGAAGTTAGTTAGCAAGTGGGTTTAAACATATTTCCGAATTTATTATCAAGAGATTTCACTTTTAAAATATTTTTTCAGGTATAAACATAAATAGATAATGTTCAACTGTTATATTATAAGACACAACAACTTCAAACGACGCCGATCAAGGGATTTTACGTATCTAGTAAATAGATAATAAGCTGATTACGTGATTTGAGTCTCTATCAAACACATGCTGATATTTAGCAAAGCGTTACTTCTTAGTATTTCGTATCAATTAAATCAAAATCAGAATACGCAGAAATCTTTTTGTCTGGGAATATTTCTCAGATCTCATAATAGCACATTAATTAGACAATAGCGATGTGTTGATGTAATAAAAACCGCGGTACGTATCATATTAGTTGCTGATAAATGACGGTATCTTGTAACTTGTAAACAAAAGTTATTTTTTGAACTTATGTTGGTGAGCAATATTTTAGATAGAAAGGTTCTAATAGTTATTAACTATGATATAAATAGACTTTTCTTCTTTATAAGAAGATTTATAGCTGTTATTTTTTATAAGTCGTTCAGAAAAATAGAAGACCACCATTTAACCGAATTATATTGGAGGTACTTCGAAACTAAATATCTTTTACAATAGCAAAATATATATAACAATTTTGTAGGGACATCATTAATAATATTTTATTTATTCAAAACTTCTTACATAACATTATCGGGCCTAGTAGCCAAAAATAAATAAATTTTATTATTTATACCTATGGCAGTATTTACTAGTCTACCATAAGATGATGCAGAGATATAACAAAGTAGGTCAAATTGTAAAAATGAAACAACAGATGCTTTTCTATTCTTGTCTTTAACAACAACAATATAACAAAAGTGTTCACATCAAAACACAAGCGATGAACGATCCGTAATCACCTGTAACAAGTACATCAACAACATTAACATCAACATACATAATAATGGTAACAGCTGTTGAATAACTATTGCATGCTTTCAAAGGAACTAAAGAAAAAATCCAATAAGAATTAGAAACTGCCCGCTCTATTCAATGAGACATGACTGGCAATGTCTGTAGCTGTGAGAAATGGATACTTGCTAATGTTTACCTTGCGTAATGCGAAGCGATCCGTAGAGAATTCAATAGATTTACATTTGTGCTGATTAATTTTGTCTAGAGCTACATAATTTTTATATATTTTTTATACGAGCAGTATTTATATATGAAACGAATTGTATTTGGATTTTGGGGATTATGTACTAGTTTTAATCCGGAAACAAATTTCTATTCCATCGTTGCTGTTTTTGGATCACGCAATAATAATAATAATATTTTCGGGACAACTCACACATCGCTATCTGATCCCAAAACTAGGCAGAGCCTATACTATGGTAACCAGACAACTGATAAACATACTTATATATTTCTAAATACTGAAACTCAAACTCAAATCACTTCATGATGATGTGTATGTATTTGTTTGTTGTAAGCAGGAGAATAAAAACACCTGATGAAGGCTTAGCAAGAAAAAAATAGATTTATGGTTCTCCATAAATCTATCTCTCTTGCTATGCACCAAAAGTGGACTATAATCCAAATTGTAACCCATCACTATAATTTATTAATTATCGATGGTCATCAGATAACAAAGACGTTGATCATTTAGGCTGAGTGAGGGTGTAGCAAATGCGAACTGCATTCGTTCACTCCACTAGTTACCTTACGCAATTCTTATATAACAACCATAACCGGAGATCGCGTCCGTTGCAAATGACCGGTGTCCGCACGTTACTAGGTCAAATTTACCAGACGATTGACGTGACATTTGTACGACACAAATGGACGTCCTTTTGCGAACAACTCTTTTTGAATAATAGTCACCAGGTGTCATATAAATAGCAGGTGCTATTTAAAAAAAAAGTGATGGAATATTTTACATCCCAGCAATAAGTTCGTCAGGTTGATGACGATCAAAATAAACACTATTGATGTCAAATTATATTGTAAATTTAAGGTACCTAATTAAACAAAGAATATTTCTTGTATCCATTCCAAATCTATTTTCGTATGAAAATACTAAAATACGGGAACGTTTGTTCCATACAAACAAACCATAAACCTACCGCATTGAATATTACTGAACACACCTCACACAACCTAGTATTGCAACTATCGTACGATTATACCGCTAATAGGTACATTGATGTGGGTCAAGGTGGTAAAACTAATAGAGAGTTTCCAGTATGAAGTGAATAGGTGAACAATGAACAACGGGACGCGCCTGTACTACAATGATATGCAAGGTCTATTGTAGCGATTCAGACCGACAGACTGATGTACGACAACAACTAACTCAATATATAAAATAGAATCTATCATCAGAAATAAATGACATTGTTAAAAGAAAAATGTAAAAATATCGTTGTTGTATTCGTATATGACTAATGATATCATCACAACGATATTTTTACATTTTTCTTTTAACAATGTCACGCTCGTAACCAAAATTAAGAATTAAAGATTCTTAGAGGTTTCTTTGAATATGTACTTAGTTGTACATATTCAAAGTCAGTATCTATAATTTATAGGTTTTGGGGTATACTGTTAGATTTATTATACACTTGCTTTCGTAAGACTGCATCTTTAAATTAATTTTATGAAAGCAACTGATGCAATATGTATTTAAGTGATTTAATATTAGGTACTATTAGTGCTTACTCATAGCAAAGTCTTATTTATTCAGAGTTTGATAAATAATAATTTTAGTGAGTCATCGATTATTTCTCGGGTGCGGATTTGTAAATTGTTCAACACAGGAGTTGGAGGCCAAATAACAAATTTAGTGGCGTTTTTTGTCGCTGGTCTGCAATACCTCTGCTAATAGTTATGTCCGCTCGTTATTTCCAAATAGCGTCCTTCACTTGAATTTCTAATTTGCTGTTGGTAGTCTAATTTGATGGTCTCTAAATGACATCAACAATAATTACACTTAAAATTGACCGGAATTACTCACACTGCGGCTATTACACGCTCATTTATAATAACTCTGCTTAGCTTGCCTCTTCGTTAGCATATCAGCTTAGTGACTAGACCGTTGCGTAACTCAAATGTCCATTAACCTAAATTGAACTCCATTGTTCGATGCCCTCTTCATTATATCTTAGCTGCCATGTCACTTAGCAACCACCTCGTTGACAAAACCTCAATGGTTCGATATAGATTGACATGCATTGCCCTAAATTCAAAAAACACGCCTCGTAAGCAACTCTGTTGATGATATCGCAATTATCGCTTCGTTCATATATATCCCTAATGTAGAAATTTCTTTCCTTTACAGACAAAAATGTAGATAGAATAAAAGTAGGTTGCACCTACATTTATTAAAGTACGATGTCCATTGACCAGGCGTCACCATTGGTGCCGATCAAACCTCAAGTGGCATTGCAGAACGGTGCTTTTATAAAGAACACTCCTAACCGAAGCAGTTTTTGTGGTCTGTCACCATCGCCGAATGGTAATGGAACGTTCAAAACTTTTGCCGTCAATCGCAAGAGTTGGAGTGGAAATGTGACTCTTCCGCTTCAACAGTTCACGCCCGGCGTAGAACAAGCTCCACAGCTGGCAACTTTCCGCTCCGGGACGGGTACTTTCCCAAGGAACAGGGAGCGGAACAATAACTCGACGAACGGAATATTAACACCTAACGGGAACTCTGTTCAGACGTTTAGAGGAAATGAAGTGAGGAGGTGCGGAAGCTCAAACGGCCGACGTTATGCGGAGATCGGAAACTGGAATAAAAGGTGAGTACGTCAGCGTTGTTTTGTATACTGTTGCGTATTCTGACGTCTTGTAAAGATATTGAATAGGGCATAAATCTTACAAAAGAAGCCTCGAGTTACTGAACCGCACAGAAAGTTTTCGCTCCGCATCTTACAGAAATATATCATATTGTTTTTTATATCTAAAACTTATTTTTATCACAAGAATCACAAGCATTGTTTTGTCATTAAACATGTTTTCCTTGTTTCGATTCAAAATCATCGATTTGTAACTTTCCTCGAAATAAAGTTATATGAGGTATAAAAAACTCATTCCCCTATGAATATTGCCTAGCTACAGATCAAACAAGATCCCCCAGGTAAATAAAAACATCCACCCATACCCGTGTTCCACTAACTTTTACTAGAGCCTTATTTCTCCTTTTTCATCTCGAGTAATTCTGTAACAAGTTTTCCAATTTCATTCTCTCGTCGCTTTCATTTCCTCCCGTACAGTAGCTTCTCCATCCCTTAATATTACTTTTATTAGCTGAAAACGTTTAACAAACATTGGTTTGAGAATCTAATAAAGATTAAGTTACGTTTGCACAAAGGGACGATCGGCAAAACTTGATTCATTTTTTGACTTCGTTTTATATTTTTATATATTATATTAAAATATAAATATATATATACGGTTTAAAAAAAGTGGTTTAAGTATCAAAATTTAAAGTTCTTTAAAAGACAATAGTTAATTTGGTAATACTTATTTCATTTTTGTATCAAGACAGATATTTTATTCGCATCCACCGTCCCCACACGTCAAGATTATTATAAACGCTTATAGACTTTATGTAGGTAGGATATATCTAAATGTTTACCGCATTTATCTAATCGTGATCCTCATTATCTTTTATTCGTTGCCTGTAGAAAGTTCGTCCATAATTCTCGCTTACTCAATTTGGGGCGGCCTAAGCGCTTGATAAGAACGGCCAATAATCTGACCAGTACTTCGTCTTTTTATTGGGGGTTTAGTTTATCGTGCCATGATTTCCCGTCACTAGTGATGTTATCAGCCGCACTATTTAGCAGTTTTCCTTTTGAGGCGTATTTATTGCCATTGTTTACGTCGGCATGCCAATTAATACGAGTATTTACTTGGATGGAATATAGCGTATTATTATTTGCTGTGCTAAGCACTTTTGCTTTTGTTTGGTTATCTCTTTGCGTCTCTTTCTGTGTTCGGTTTTCTTTTAATACACAAGATCCTTATTAGCTGACATTTTAATAAAAGCGAGGCGGTCTGTGTATTTTCTTTATAAAGAGACTTTAAAAATCAACGTAGGAGTAAACTGCTTTTACTCCAACGGTTCGCTGCGTCTCGGTTTATGTCGCTTGTTAACTACTTAATGTATGTATTTTTATTAGTCAGACATAATTTGCATGAACATTCAAGGTTGTGTGGAATGTTTCACATTTATTCTCTTGATTTCTATGCTAAACTGGGAGCGAAATTCAATTAAATTGTTTAATGACTACTAAACCATAAATATATACATATTTTAGGTTACTTATATCATACAGATTTCCAAGTAGATAATGTCGTAATTTGTACAACACATTAATTTATCAAACCGGCTGCTGACCATCTAATTGTGTATGTTTACTTGTACCAGATATGGTGAGATAAAAACTATCGCGGCAACTGCTATAATAACCTCTTTTGTCGAAGTAGAGGCCCTCAGCGACGGAGTGCTTGATAATCCGTTTGTTATTTTGTTATGTAAGAGAAAAATATTAAGTTATTTCGTCTTGCCCTCTTTTTCCCACACATCTACGGTAGCATTATCCAAGCTTTGATATTGTAGGCTTTTATTCATTGTTACGCTTTATTAGACGGTCATATCAAAACAGTAGCACTTCACTTTTTGTACGATTCGTTTTTGTCATTATGTTACTTTTTATTACATCTCTCAGCGCCGTATAACTATAATTTCATCATTAGATTCGTTTTTATTTGAGTGTATACAGGGTTAATGTGGTTACTCATGCCTCGAGCGTAAAGGAAACCAAAATTACTCTGCATCGTTTAAAGAAGCTAGTTTCTAATAGAAAAAGTGTCTGTTAGGCCGGCAATCATTGCAAGGGTCCCTCGAAGACGGTAATTTAGTCCAATTACGTACGGCACGACTTTCACTTGTGGATCAGTGTTTGTAGCCCGTACTAAATCTCCTTCAAACGAAATGAAAAAACTTAAGTCGGATGGCGTTTCTCTAGTTTCCTTAGCCACATGTACGAGTACCGCTACTGTTGACGTTTGTGAACTTTTCCAATTATGGCGTCGTGTTCTAGATCGTGTTTCGTGTTATAATGACGGCTAATTGCGACATTACAGGTTAATTTTTATGGTTCTTGACGTGACGTGCGTAGTGTTTGTGGTAAATATAGTAATACTGTTGGTAATCTATATAAGGACTTAAAGCGTAATCGTTATGGTCTATTATCATATCCATTATCTTAGACATTCTGTAATTACTGAAGGTAATTTTATACATTTTAAAATGGTTCATTTATAAGCAGTTGTTAATAACTTTAACGGTTCAGGAATTTTTTCGTGATTTTCACATATCAGATATTAGCGGCTCGCCCTGATTTCATATTTTTAACCGCTTACGGATTAATTTTCTAAAAATCCCTTCTTAGTGCTCACTTACATTATTTAATAAACTTTCAATTTTGTAGCCCCCAAGGATTTAGGCTCAATAAGTACGATGAATCAGTCAGGACAAGTTATTAGGTACCTATATATTGAAGGTCACTTCATACTCTAATAATTATAATTTATTAATAACCTATAGTCAATCCACATCTTCTACAAATATATACCTGAGTACAAAACCCAAACATTCATATTACTTGTTTGTCGAGATAGGAATTAATAAAAATCACGTCTCGTAAAACACAAACACTCACAATTCTCCCAAACGACTAAACAAGAACACAGATTGGCGCATATTGATTACCGCCCCAAAACTCCAAATAGATCGCTGTTCGCGTCATTTCGTAACAGCCGCTGCATGACGGATGGTCGTCAAGCCTCTTTGCTTCGTGAAAACTGACAACTGAAGTGATGGAGCTGCGATTAAGTGAAAGTTGTTATGTTGATGTATCTTTTTGTCGAGTTTATTTTGTTTTGATAAGATAATCAACATAGGTTACATAGGTCGTCACAGATTGGGTCGTAAGGATGAACGTCGTCACGGTAGGCTGCTAAACGCTGGATTTTGGATGGTGAATACCTTTGCAGGTAGATAAGGCATAGAATAGAGAGACGACGACAGTGGAAAATAATGTCGGTAGGTAAAGGTAAAAGGTAGTGCCTTGGCTGTATCCCTGCCATTGCTGAAGTCCATGAGCGACGGTTACCTCATACCACCAGATGGGCCGTTGACTCGTCCACCACCATTGGTAATAAAAAAAGATTACCAACATCGTCCGTTCTTAAAAAAACCTTGAATAGTTAAACCAATGATAGCACGCACGTAGAGGCTTAAGTGGATATCTTGTTATACCTACTATTTAATTTAAGTGGGTAATGGGCTTAACCTTGTATGTACTCGTAGTAAGGCAAATAACAAATTGTATCAAGTTATCTGTTGCAAGCCAGACATTATGCTACAGAGTGATATTTTTATTTAATAGAATCGATAATGTGACAATAATTTTTAATACTTTTAAGCAATTCCGTAAGCAGAGTCTGTAGCTTTGAGACGCTTCTAATATGTACCTACATTCGCTTTTTGCCAATTCATTGGATCGGCAACTTAGTCTACCAATCAATTTCACAAAATGGCCACGACACATGCCACTCGTCATCCAAACACAGTGGACAGTGGCCAAAAGAGTTACATTTATGCATTTTAAGAAATGATCGACAAATTCACGATTAGGTCAATGTAATTACGTATATTCCCAACAAAATCACGTGTACATTTTGCACTAGTTATTATAATGGACCAATTCGTCTGTCTATGTCCAACAAATTTATGTGTATTTAGTATGTTAATGTTTGGTGGGAGGGTGAATAATTAATATATTCATGTTTATGGTTAGTAATACATTGCTATCAATTTAGTTGTTAATGTATAATTAAACAATTTTATATATACGAAAAATATATGGTGTTTTTAGTTAGACTGACACTAGTTCGACAGTTTATGTATATATTATGACGTTAATAAATATGAAACATAATCAAATCAAGTCTTGCGCAGAAATACAAATATCTAAAGCCTATTCGAATGTTTTTTAACCTATGAATGATGATGATGACCTTGATAAATAGGATGAGATAGTATCTAATATACGGGTATTAACGCGATCATGCGTTATTTACCTTTAGAATACTTGCCAGCTGGTGACTACATCCTCTCATCATCATCATCATCTCAGCCCGATAATGTCCACTGCTGAACATAGGCCTCCCTCATAAGACTTTCAAATATACTTTCATTCTGATTTATTTCACATAACATCAAAAAAATAATAGATATTTTTATCTATAAAAGCTATAAAAAACGAAGTTCTTATTTGTTATAAAATATTGACTGTACAAAGCAAATAAAATGCAATCATTCGTGCGAGACATCGACGTTGCGTCACTATTACAGAGATACTACTTTATTGATTTCATCAAGCATATACCTACATATTACAATATGCAACATTAATGTAATACTGGTAATCCTACCTTTCATTGATATATGCAAGACTTGAGGCTTAGGGGTGTACCCACACAGACACTAGACAATATCAAAATAAAAACAAATTGACATTCATTTTTTTTTATAAATAGGAAATTAAAATTTTGAGAAAGTTAAGGAGCCATATAAGCGAAAAAGCCCAACTAAAGGACCTCCGACTTGAAGAAGGTCACGTCCAAATAATGTAGTTATTGGATGTGGCCTTATTAATTAATAAATTAATAGTGTAGTTATTGGCGTAGTTGTGTGTTGGTATAATAGATAGTGTTTTTTTTTAACTTGTACGTTCACCCATAGAGTTATCCATTGTGATATCATAATACAAACCTTTGATGCTACAAGTTGTAATGCTGGTATTGCAATTCATAACCTACGTCGTTTGTCACCGAAGTAATATAGAAAACAGTAATTAGCAGATAAATGTTTATGAGTCTGCCTGGGTGAATTTCGAAATATTAATTTTAACATAGATTATTCCCTAATGCATGTTGCGTGTAAATAAAAATCCGAAAAATAATTTTAATTTATTCAAAACCAAAAATTTAAGACAAACGAAATGAGAAATACGAAAAAGACTCAAGATGAAATAACGCATGTTTCATCATTTTTATCTTGAACATGTTCACAGTTAGAGTTCAAAATTTCCAAATGCCTTTTCTGAATTTACGCCATTCTTCTTCTGAAGATGCGATTTGCAGTAACGAAACAATTTCTTTTTTAAGCATTCTTTGCTGTACCGAGCATCCAATGAGCATTTACCTTTATGCGTTAAATTAATTTATAAATGTTGTGTCGACTCGACAGTGTAATTTAATTGGAGTTTTATGTAGCCTTTGATAATATCATGCGTTAATTGTTTGATATAACTTTGACAGATTATTTTAAGATAACCTCGTTGTAAAATGTACCACCCAGTAGTCGTTAAGGTAGCTAATTGAATTGATTAATGATCAATGGAAAACATGCAAAACCTTTCAACAAATACTTTAGTGAGAGTAAACAAAACCACTTTCTTCTTTTCTTTTTTGGTAATAAGGTGGAAAACAAGCATACGGTTTGATTGAATTGGCGTTTGCAATACCTGGGGCAACAACACACGCGTGTTGCCAGTTCGTAATTTTGTAACACCAGGAATTTGTGATGAGGTATATCTGGGATATTTCCTTTAAAAAAATGAGCACTCGCGACCCATACCTCACGCGCTAAAACACAATTACACCACCGTGTATTGTAATTTGGTTGTGATCTTCTGTAAGAAAAAAGTCTTCTGTAAGAAAGGAACTACTCCTTCCACAATAGGGCTTGCTCGCTTGTATGCTGCCCAACCTCTCAAGTACTTTCTACTAATAGCCTTATTATCCTTTCTACTCTATGTATTTTAGCTTAAAAATTCAGGTCTTAAAAATTGTGGCTTACAACAATTGAACTACTATGTACGAGTATGCAATACATTTTATTGATTATTTAGCGTTATTCTATTCTCCATCTTCTACGTCACGCTTACGGTATGCATTAAATATAATAACTTTTCACTTGGTTGCACCCTCAAAACTATAATAAGTCACGCTTCACAGCCGATATCAATTTACTCGTGAAAGCGAACTACCAAAAATCAAGATAGGAAAACTGAGAATATTTTTTTATATAACAAAAGACTTACTTTTGAGAGAAAGCCTACAATAGAGGCTGGAGTCGAATAATATTTTGCTGAACCGTGTTTTAACGGACGGGTGAGGACAAAAGCTTGACGGGAAAATAATTTTCTACTGAAGAGACAGGACTATCTTACACTATTGTGAGCGGATTTGAAAGACCCTTTTCACAGCTTCCGACGCTATTAGGCATTTGCTATACTTTATATGGTGCAATATTGGCTTTTTCGAAATTTTTTTTTTTTGGGAATGTATATTTAGTACTATACATAAGTATAAGTTAATCTATATGAGTATTGTGTGTGAATTAAGGTCTAATACAATCTCAGCTCTTTTGTACAGGAAACTAGATTAGGATACAGACATATTATATAGTTGGCTATTGTCTTCACAATTGCTATACTTAGTTGTACTGTGTAACAGCGCAATAAACGTTAATTTGGGTAAAATTCAAATGCAAAATCTGACGCTACCTATTTTTTTCTCTGTATTATGGTGTTCTTACTTTTCATTGCTCATTGAGCCTTTTTAATTTACTCACAAAGGTGTATTCAGAAAAGACTCGTGATTTCTATGTACCTTTTTCTTTCCCGGATTTTTAAAATCCTTCATTATAAATCACGTTTTATTTCTTATATTTAATTCAGAAGTTTATCCTATTTTACATTAATATAACCTGTACGTATTACCAAATGATCATGCTAACTCGTAATTAAAACTACAACGGTAGTCAAACTTTAAACTGATTCTATCGACAGTAACTTCAACTTACGAAATATGAACAAGAAAAGAAATAGCAACAAACTAAATAAACCGAGTAGTTAAACTATAACAATAAAATAGAAAAGAATATAGGTACAAATATCACCGACATACACCTTAAATTGGCCTATGGATAACCACCAAAAATATAAAAGTAAACAAATATATGCCGAAGAACCCAAGTCCTGAGTATATTTATGCCAATTTACATTTCTAAACAAACCTTTGTTACAAATCCCACATCAACACCTGTCTGTTTGCCGAGTAAATGATGTTGCAAATATCAGAATTCGTCTGTCCCTTATTTTCAATATTCAAATATTGTACCTACTACACTCGATAGCAGCTCCTGTGTTACCACACTTTATCTCTTTCTAAAGTTCTATGTTTTCCGGTTCTCTCTCTTTCGCATTTAGTACAGGAGCGAGATTCATTGTTCTTCGCATACTTGTCGCGTACTGATTGTGTATTCGGGACGCGTGGTAAGGCATAAATATCCCCTGTCATTCTCATTACAATAACTTTGTGTGGAGGTCCCTCGGTTGCAACGGATGCCGCCTCTCCTGGGATGTCACTCACTTAGATAATGGAATTCTAGACAGACTTCCCCAGTAATTATTAAATGCGGTCGAGGTTATAGTTTTGATGGGCATGACGAGCAATTTAATTGGCTAACAATCTGGGGGAAATTGTAATAGTTGTATGTTAGTTGACTATATCTACTAAGTATTTTATTATTTAAACGGGATGTCTTATTTAAATTATACAATTACATAAAATAGTAATAATCTAAAGAGAAATGGTTAATTAAAATTACTTTCTCATAATAATATTATGCATAAAATGTGAACTTATTTTTAAATCTATTTTTCACCTTAAATGAAACTATCACTATTCGATAGACTGTTATTCAAGTATATTAAACCCCCGACATTTTAATATTTTTCATCTGTAACAAGTTGATTTCAGCGCACATTCAGCTCGAATGCGACAGCTGAGCCGCTTTCCTCACTATACCGTTTACCAAGTTGATTCACATGCGACTTCAAAGCTTCAAATTCGGTCGAATGTGTTGGAAAGTCGATGCGGCTGAAATCCACGGTCTAGCGAGCACGACTGTTCCAACCATGGACGTGTGGCCGATACCAAGCAACCCTGTTCCGTAGGTATAGTCTACCCTCACTATCCGCTCTGTCGCAGTGAAACTGCCCGTGCGTACACTACCCGTTTGTTATGCTAATTGAAGCTGCTGATTTGCACAATAAAACAACTCACATGGACCACTCAACGATTTTAACGAGCCTTCAACGCTTAACATATTTCAAGTATATCGACTTTTTGCTTCACACCAATTTCAGAAATGCAGTTTAAAACATGCAATGGATTCGTTTCAATAAAGAATGCTCGTGTTCTTTACTAATTTAGCTTACGCATGTGATAATTTGATGTAATGGTTCGGACGTTATATTGGATGTTAATTGGGCCGAAGATTGTATACAGAGTTCTGTTTACTCGTTTGTGTACCAGACATGTGATTCAGCAATTGTTTGCTACAATTATATGTTCGTGATACTTTCTACTTAAGAACGTTGTAAGAACGTTTAAAATTCCGTTATTGAGAAACGATTGTGAATATTGAAGTAATAGGAATTCTCGATTACCATTACATGAATTTAAGATTTTCACGGCCGCGGCCTTCGTTGTGGGAACGAACGATGACACTCTAAATAGTAAAAAAAAAATAGGCACATATTATGACAAGGATCTTGTTCATTTGATTGGTTTAACTTAATGACAATCTGCGTATTAGGATTCTTTTGGTAGTGACACAAGGTGAGCACGTTATCCACTAGACTGTGTAATAATTGTTTTTTACCACCTTACCAAAATCAATTTTACCGACATAATTTAAAATCATCATTTTGTAAAACACAAGATCTATTTTCTAATGGGTACCTCCAGTAAAATCTAAAATTAAAATCAACTAAAAAATAAAAATTGTACTAACAAATGCCCACGAATCATCATTAACAGCATTCCACTCATACTTTGTACCATTAAAAGGCAATCGTCCAATTGAAGAGACGGTCTAGTGACGAAATTAGCGAAATCATCCATCTTGATGCGTAGCATACGATCGGCGTTTGAGTTACCGACAGTAATTGGGCCAATGTTGTTCTTTGACTAGTCTCTTCAGGGCCGTTTTTAACTTATCACCTTAGGATAATTATGACAAAAGTCTCAATAAAAATACAGTACCTACATTAGCAACATTTAAATTTTACTTGAATATAATATATGGATAGTATCGGTTGTCTATTGGAAATGTGGCGGGAGTTAGACATATCAACCTCACTTCCTGCGCTAGCACAAATTGTAACTATCTGGCGATTGAAAAGAGTGAGTGAGTTTCTTGTCGGCCTGAATTTCCACCTTCTACCCCTATCTATTCAAGCAGTGTTTGATTTTCGGAGCTCTGGTCATCCGTTTAGAGTGGCCTATGGTAAAGAGGAGCCTCCAACGGTCATGAACAACCACTCAATGAATGTAATGTGTCGTCGTAAAGTACATTAACATTCTCAGTTTCGCGTTCTATGAATGTAATTCAATTAGATAGTTTTACTACTTGAGCAATTTTAACTGACTCACAGTGCCTACATTATCTAATGAACAGCTGTGCATAATTTCAGATATCTATCTCTAGTAAGTTTTAACTTTATTTTTTGTTATGTCGATAGAGCATTTTCGTTATTTCTTTTATTATTTCAATGTATCATCATTACCATCTCAGCTCAAAGACGACCACTGAAAGGCTTTTCACAGCATTCGGTCCTGAGCTTATCGTATCTCTCTCTCTCTTATTGTTTATAATTTTTTTGTTGTTGTCAATTACCATATTAACCAGTTATTCCATAGCAAAATTTAAAAATATCCATAGCTTTATTTCTAACATTACCAAATTAGTCGAGTATTTATAGTCCACCTACATTGAAGCTAAGAAAGTGGGAAACCCACCGTCTCTGTGACTCACGATTGTTCTTATGTATTCATATGGATTCCTTAGCTTGTCTACTGATCCGTTAATGTCAGTGACTCATCATAACAAGCCATTATTCTGCATCGATGTCAGCTATGTAATCGATTTGATATTGACAACAAATTATTTTTTAATATTATTATTGTTTAGTGGAATTTGTCGTATTGATGAAAGCGATATCTTTTATTTATTTTTGTTTAAAGATTCCTAAGTATTGATAATGCACAGCTACTTTAAAAATGTAAAAATATTTAGGTATATATTTTATACTTATTAGGTAGCAAACAAGTACCTGATGGTAAGCAATTACAGGAATTTATAGAAACAACAACAACAGGGTTTTGTGATAGGATATTCTTGGGCTAGGAATATGTTTTTTTACTGGCTACCTCTACCTCTACTCACGCACAGGAACACAACTTCACCATCGTTTGTGGCTATGGTCTTCTATAATGTGCAAGTCCTTCTCTAGACGGACTTTAACACTTATATTATACTCTACCTCTCTTTAGAAATTTCTTTGATTCAAAAGTTTAGCACTGACAGTGCTATTACCAAATTGTGGTATACGACAATACACCGGAACACTTAGTCCTATTCATGTTCCCATTCACATTGCTAAAAGGTCAAGGCTTTGTCTTATATCTAATCAAAACTTTGTTGGGAAAAAGGCTTAAGATTATTAATTACAACTTAGTAATAATAACCTTAAGCAAATAGCACAAGACTTAAATTGCAGTACTAGACGTAAAAAGCTTATGATATTCCGTATTCTGGCAATATCTTCAGCTACCGCTCTAAACTATCGTGATTGGTTATTTCCGTCACATAACAATAACTAGTGACAGATTAAATAGCATGTAGATAGGTGTATTATGTCAGAGCCAGGACGGCAGGTCAATCAAAAGATAAAGGCTTAACGCAACCGCTGCAGGCATTAATTAAGACCAGATATAATCGGATTGACGGTTTATACATTGTCGATCAACTCTGTATAGGTTAGTTAGTTTATTTATGATAGGCAAGGCAAGTGTGTTATTTGTCGATGTTCCGTAATATTTTTGTCAATGAAAATAGCCTATGCACTCATAAACAGGGATTGAATACCGGTACTAATTTCGGTTCCGGTTCTTCATTCTGGTTCTTATAAAGGTTCCTCTTTTCGGTACGGTTCCAGTTCCGGTATCGGTTTCGGTTTGGGTTCCAACGTACCGGTTCTAAATACCGGTTCCAGAACCTTTAAATCGATACCGGTTCCTTCTAACCCAATTTAAAGGTTCCTTAGGGAAGAGGGGATGCGTTCGGAGCGGGGTAAGCGATTTTTCTTTCTTTTAATTCGCTTGTGTTCGTGTCATTGGAAGGTACTTGCGATATACGAGCTATTATTGTGATTAATATAAGTTATATTAAAATGGATAAAGGTAAGTCTAAAAAATTTTATTATTAAGAATGTAGTCTTTTATTGTATCTAGCATTTGTAGGTAGGTATTTTACTTTACTAATAACTATATAATATATAGTATAGAAACTATGCTATGTTTTTTTTATTAGGTAGATGGTTAATCAAGTAGGTTTTTAGCTACTTTTTTTACTTTTTACTACGTCGCGGGCGGAAGCTAATTTATATAATATAAAACTAAGCATTGCGTTGAAGCTTTTGAAAGGAATGGGTGAGCGACGCGAATTCTGTGGCGCTTGAGACTTAGGTCGCGGATTAGTAAGCAACGGCCGACGTAGTTTCACTTCAAGTAGGTATACCTACACCTTCGCTTCATTAAATTACCTATTATTAAGGCTGATCGCACATATTTTTAAAGCTGACAATATGGCGTTTATTTTTATGCGTTTAGGCGTTTTTTTTATAGTCGTGATATTATGATTAGGTATTATAAATAGGTATAATAAAGTGTGTTTGTTTCATTTACCTACTCAACAGATCTTCATGAAATTTTAAATACCTACATATAGTGTGGAACCTGGAGAAGGACGGAGGCTACATCTTTCTAACATACCAGGCGGGTAATTGCGTTGAGTTGCGTCTATAGGCAAAAAAAAGACACGAAGTAGCGGCATGTAGGGAAGTTGACCGCTTGTGTAAGCATATGAGCGATTTGTTTATTTTGCGAGCGTGCGTGTGCAGGTCGTAAAAATAAATGAATTTTTATACCTAATGTTGAGGTTTATTAGAGTGATACTTCTGAATGTTAGTATCGCTGGCGTGCTTGCTGCTACCTAAACTCGTAATGGCCCATGCGCAGGCGAACCACCACGTCGTGGCGTCGGCGCAGCGTGCTTACGGTGAACTTGCTCGTCTCTGTTTCTTTTATTTATATATTTGTTTTCTTTCCTACTTTCAGGAGTAAAACGTATTATTCCCGATACAGAGGATCAATTGAAGCATTTGATAAAAAAAAAACTTAAGGAAAAATATCCTCTGACCGAAGACATGAAAGCAAATAAAATTAATGAATGTGAAGAATGTAAATTGCACCAGAACGATGTTGACGACAGAAATCATACTTTTGCTCAATTGATAGAACAAGAGCTTAAGAATATTAATCCATGCCTCAGGACTAGATGTTACATCGACATACTTGAGTTTTTGCTGTCAGCGAAAGGAATGCACTACAAAGATTTAGAAAAGACATAATATAAATAATCACAAAAAAGTGAGTGATTTTTTTTTAAATAATAAAGCAAAACTAATTTTAAGTGTGATTATTAAATAAGTAAACAGGTACATTTGTAAGTTTCTTTATTTTGTAAAAATAAATGTAACAAGATTAATTAGTCTTTTATTTTAAAAGTAATCATATAATATAACATAGTAGAATCTCTTTCTCATAATCAACTCCAGATAATTATTATTACAGTCTATTTTTGTATTTATGTTACGGTAAGAGTGAATAATTGAAGATTATTAATAATTATCTATTATTATTAATAATTACCGAAAGTCGAGGTTAAACTGATAAATTAATCACATTTGTCGGTTATTATTAATAATTTAACCCCAGTAGTGATAAATGTAATAAGTGGCCAAGGATTGCGGGGCGGGGCGGTGTGTGCGACGTGCGAGAGGCGCGGGGGGTTAGGTTAGGTTAGGTTTTTATTTATTTTATAACTTTTACCAATATGTGTCGTGAATTATTAATAATTACACTTGACTACGGCTCACATAAGGTTAATAAAAACCTAACCTAACCTAGGTTAGGTTAGGTTTTTATTTATTTTTTAACTTTTACCAATATGTGTCGTGAATTATTAATAATTACTACTAAAAGTAATAAATTTCGATCGATTATTCACATTTACCAAAACATGTGGTTATTATTAATAATTTTGTAAAATATTAATAATTTTCAATTAATCAGATTTACCGTAACATTTATACCAATGTGAGGGACTTTGAAGATTTTAGTAAGTATATTGTTATTTAGTTAGTTAAATGATTCAAACTGTTTAATTGTCTGAATTATTTTTTAAGAATAATATATCATCAATTAAATCGCTTTTTAATTTCGTTCGCAGTTTGTTAAATACAAAATTTAAAGACGAAAATAATCTCTCTACACTGACTTGTGTACAAGGTGCAGCCAGTACTACCTTTGATAGAATATACAAGTTAGGCAATATATTTTTCTTGCTTTCCCAAAATAATAATATATTAGTGGTCGGAGGAAGGCGCACGTGTTTGTTCAAAAAATCTTTCAGGTGCATTTTAATATCATTATCATCTCCAGCGCAGCCATAACTTGGATCGCCTCGCATGGTGTTGTTGTATGAATTAATCAAAAATTCTTCCAGCTGAGAAACTTCATTTTGCCGCTGCGTTGAAGTAGACGCGACAGGAGAGCACATTGTGTCGCAGACTTTTTTGTTTAATTTGCGCCACTTCATCCATGTACTGGCCAACACATTTTCTGCTGTCTCTTGTTGGTCAGTAGTCAACAGGAAGTTAACGCGTGGATCCATATATACAGCTGCGACAAACGCTTTAGATTCAAACAGTGTTTTCTCTCGAATTTCCATGTTGCGATGTAATTCGCATGCGAGGGTGGTGTCTATCGCCTTTAAATCTATTTTACAATTTATCCAATTAAGATAAAAGTCACCCATAGTCAATTGTTCCATTTGTAGCTTTTTCGTTAAAATTTTGCTCGGTTTTAATGATGTTACTGTTACCTCAATACAATTCCAGGTAATTTCGGATAAATAAAGCTGATAATTTTCAGTGCATATTGGCCGAAGTTCCAATAATCGAGTGAGCATATCGAATGTCGAACTCCAACGCGTAGGACAATCCACTACAGGTTTTTTAGCGTCCATTCTTTTAAGCACGTGTTGGAAGACTGTGGTGCGTAACTTTTTTACAATTTCACGCGCACTTCTGAGCATCGTTTGAACCGCTGAATCTTCACTCCCTAAAGAGTCTTGCACCGCTAACTGCAATGTATGTGCAGCACATCTAACGGCTGCAACCATCAGATGCTCATTTTCTTGGTAGTCTTCGAGTGTGAAATTTACTTCGTCACTCGTCATCTCTATTAAATCATTCTCATCATTATCTGAATCATCCTCATTTTCTTGGATGCTAGTTTTTAAGGCATGTTCAACTAATCTTACCATTTTTAGCATATTTGCACCGTTATCAGTGGTTATGGAATAAATTTGAGAGATAGATATCCTGAAACGATTCAATACAAACACTAACTGGTCTTTTAAAAACTCGGCTGTATGTCGTTGGGTGAGTTCAGTCACACATAAGGTTTTTATAATTATCTGGTCATTTTCGATGAACTGCAGGTTAATTCCTAAAAAACTACGCAAATGCAATGATGCTATGTCTAATTTAAGACTGATAAGTTTATTTTTAATCTTTGATGCAATATTATCGCGCGAATTGTCAGCCTTATTTTGGGTGGCTTCACGAATTTTATGGGAATTTATGGGACTATGTGAGCATCCTGCCATTGCCAATATGCTTTGGAAAGGTTTGTCATCAATTAAAGTAAGCGGTCTCCCACATGTCGTTACTAAATTTATACATTCATCCATCAGTTTCTTTTCTATACTTTGTTTGGATTTTTTGTTCGTATTTCCTTCGACGTCTTCTTCATTTTTTGTGTTGTTTTCTTGAAGAACAATATTATATTGTACAGGATGTTTCTTCAAATGTTTCAATAAATTTGTTCCATGATTTCCCTGTAAAAAGCACGTTCATAAATTCACCAGAACTCTGCAGTTACTGTAACATGCATCATCTTTTAAATGCAGTTAGTTAGTTTAAGGGTCAGTTCAAAGGCATCCTGCGCCTAAACCATCACAAAAGTCAAGAAAGTGCACATGATGGGTATGTACCTACTTCGTAATAGTGCAGCATTGCGTATATGTAACCATGAAAGTGAAACCAAATTGTTCAATAAACCCCATGCGAAGCCGGGCCAGGTTACTGTTGATTTTATTTAAGTATATCTACTTATCACCAAACAAAGTTCACTTCGGGACCAAGCCAGAAACAGCAAAAATAACTTCATTTATGCCACCTTATTTAAATATGTCATTAATTCTCTTTTATGAATAAAATAATAATATATTGTTAGACAAAAAAAACACCAAATGCAATTCAGCAGCATGTTGCTGCCATATTTCAAGCCCAAGACACAAATACACAGCAAAAGCAAGCATTACACACAGCTGAATACCTAATTACATACACATTGTCACAGGTTGTTATCAGCTCAAGTCCGGAATCGCTAAAATATTGAAATGAATATTTAATATTGAATTTCGATGTTGTTTTTAGGGTTATTATGAACACTATACCTATAGTTATATTACTGTTTCCTCTGTAGTTAATCATTATGACACACAACACCAATAATTTGTGAAACAAAATTACGCGACGAGTTCCGTGCGGGGTTTGAACCCGCATACATTTTTTGCACTCGTAATAATACCAAACCATTGAAATCCTTTATAATATGTAGGAATCCCAGTTTCTATAAAATTATAATTTATACCACTGCACTAATACACGAAGCATAAAATTGCTTGTCTTGCCTATAAAATAAAATAAACATTAATTAAAGTTATAGTTTTGTAGGTAGGTACTTACTTTTATAATTGCACCACACTCATCGATAGTACATGTGGAATGTTTTTGATGTTCATCATATATAAAATATTTATATACAAAATTAGATTTCCTTCGGCCCATTGTTGGTTTTAAAACACTTAATAATTTATTATCGTAACGTCTTCTTCATAAAATAAATAATTAACTTCTTATTCTATATACAACTATTCACTATAAGTATAATTATTACACCAAAAAACAAATAAAAATCGATCGACCTACTAAACACGAGCGAGTGGCGCGCGCGTCGATAAGAAACAGGGAGTAGGTACAAATTTGTTTGAGGTTGGGACAGGGCGATGCGGCGCGGCTTGTACAAACCCGAGCGAGTCCCCTCCCGCGGCCTGCCCGACCCGCAGAATATGTAACTATACCTATATTGTGCGTGCCCGACTCGTTTTGCTTAGGAACCGGTAAAATAAAGGTTCTTTACGGTTCCTATTTAGGTTCAGGTTCCGGTTCCGGTATAGGAACCGGAACCTCTAAATACCGGTTTTTTACCGGTATTTTGGAACCGTTTTCAATCCCTGCTCATAAATAACGTGGTTCTATTGGTAAAGGAATTTTCAAAATTGGTTCAGTAGATTTAGAAAAAATTACCCCCTACAACGTCACTAACTTTCTAAGTTTACCTCAATATAATATAGAATAGGTAGATGTATGCAGATATTGTTTATTAAAGCAGTTTGACAACAGATTGCCAAAAAAAATCTTATAATTTTTACAAGATGGTTTAGAATAAGTACACACATACATACATCTCAACCCCTAAACGTCCCACTGCTGGGCACGGGTCTACTCCATTAATTTGGAGGGATATTAGCCTACTATACCACGCTGGCCAGACGGGTTGGTATAGGGTTTTGTTTCAAGTTTTCCCTCTCTTGCAGTGTCTCTAGAATAAGTAGTGTCCTCCTAATCCAATTTTAGGTCACAGCAGCTGGTCTCGACACGATGAGTAATTTTTGTGCTCAAGTGGGTGCGAAAACCAGGTGCACTCTTTATTTCCTCACTCTCATAGTCTAATGGACTGCAATCTGACACGTTCGGAGAGATATCAGGCGATGGACCAATAGCTATTCGTGCTTTCCGAGTCAGTAAAAAGAGTATAGTCCTAATTACAAGAAATTCAAGGTGACCATCACGACAAGACACGGACATGACCGTCATAAAAAATCAATCGTAATTTTTATTAATACAAGCAAAATGATTAGAATTAAAACAAAAATAATATTAGAATATTTTTATCTGCTAATCAAAACGATAAACGATCGTTCAATGATAGTCCAAACAATTGCTGGATGGATGAATTGGATGAGAAATCACTAAACTATAAACAACAGCATATTTTCTTGAATGACCAGTATTTGTTTTGAATTTGTGTTTTTATTGTTAGTTGGAATTGTAAACTTAAACTAACCGGTAGTAATGATACACCTACTAACAATGTATGTTTATAAATAACAAAACATTATAAGTAGTTATGATTCTTTTACCGTTCAGATATAGCATGTATAGCTGTCCCTCTTTCTCTCTCGAAAGGCTTGGGATATCGCTAACGACCTTGAGCATTTGGGCGAAGCAAATACGACCTAATTCTCAGGCGAGTGCGGGGATACAAACTGTCGTACTCTTTGAATGGACGTCTTATTAATTTTTAATAAATTAAAATTTTAACTTATTCTAAATATTACATTACCAAATTATAGGTGTATGTTTTCTTCAAATATTGTTTTTTTTTCGTATTATTTGACAAAAATTGAAGTCATAAAGTAAAAGTATATCTCAATAATTTGGTGCTGATTCGATGATTTTTTTACATACTGTATTTTTTGGTCGTCATTTTTCTATAAATGCCAACAAAAAATGGTTTCATTTACACCTCTTTTTCATCATTTTTTGAGAGAGGGGCCTTAATACGTCATGATACGGCACCAGGAGCTAAAACAAATTCTAAGCTATATATTTATGTCCACTCCCTCAAGCCAGTTTTTTTATACTGCCACAATCACAAACTTAGGGTCCGCCTGATGGTAAGCAGTTATTGTAACAATAAGACGATTATTCGAGAGTTGTCAATTCTATTTATTATAACACTCCTAGTTACTTTAAAACCCAAATAAACATGAACACCTTATACCATGATATCCTTAAATAATTTTATATAAATAAAACCTCTTACATTTCAACCTGTATCAATACGACATCCGATATGCGCTTCAAATCATATCAATCAACTATCTGTTCGGTCCGCAGTGCATCAAATACCGCAGTTATTGAATCAATTCCTTGTTTGCATGCACTTCAGTTTATCGTCAATTTTGCCAGAGGATTGACATCGATGTGCTACCATACGGTTCTTTCTTGTGACAGGATTCAGTATAGGTAATATATACTTACTCGTATTTATATTATTCAATAATATTCTTCTTCTTATCGATTGGTTAATGGCTAACCTGCCCCTCTGAGCAAGTGGCATAAACGAAAGTAGAATATAATTGACATTAATAAGTATCGTGCATTTGCGAGTTTAAGTCTATAGAAAGCAAATGTATGTCACAAACTTAGGTTACGTCAAATTCCATACTTTTTTTTAAAATTCTATTCAGTTCTATTACCGTATGGGTAAGCCACTAGTCTAAAGGGCCTCGTGACAGAGTAATTTAGATTGCCTATATTTACTTACGCCTCTGTCAAGAATCAAGATCAATGAAATATCATTGTATAAGTCAATTCACGAATGGCGTTTCGCTAGAACAATAAAATAACCGACTTCAATATATTGAGCTAGCGGTAGCGTAGCAAAACATAATGAAAGTTCGTATGTTTGAAGCTTCTAAATCTTGAGAATGGGTAATTATGAGAACTTAACAATTTACATAACTCTATAATAACATAATATTAATGTATGACTAAGATCTAGAACTATTTCTGAATGAGACATTATTTTACTCACTTGACAACAAAGCAATGTACAATAACGTATTTATTTGTTTACAAACTGACTTTAAACAATATATTTATAGTTAGTTTACTAGAATAATGGAGACAAGGTAGTTGTTATTGTTGACTAAGTTGATATTCTACTACATTTTACTTTAAAATAATATTGGTTACCATTCTACTGCTATTTAGAAATGGATCATATATATGTATATACGATCGTAATGGCATTTGGCACGGCTGTAGCCGTAATAGTATTCGCCACTTCTCTTTTTTTATACTACCAAAGTGGCAAACATGTAAGTAAGTAAGCAGTTACCATAGCCTATAGACGTTTGCAACACCAGGGGTGTCAGTTGCCCTTTAAAAACCTTATAACTCCTTTCTTGAAAAACCCCATACTATAGTCTCTTGGGAAAACCTCGAGCTCATTCCACAGCCGTACGTGGTAATCATGAGTCCAATTTGGTAAGGTTTTGTCAGGATGCTGGAATCGTTTATAAAGCAAATGTATGTCAAAAACTTACGTCAAATCCTGACTCTGATAATGTCTAGAGAAGCTGGATGGATTTCGATGAAACTTTACGATGTTATAGCTATATACATCAAAATAGCAAAAGATAAGATCCATAATATAATTAAGAAAAAGTAAATAACATGCACGTGGTTGAAACTGTGGGAATAAGTTAGATATAAATATTTAGCTAACAACGAAACAATAACGATTGAATATCATGATCGTAGAACTACCTTTAGCATCTTTACGTCAGACAAGTAATCGAGCTTAATATTAAGACAAGAGTAACAACATCTGTCCGTTCTTCAAAGGTACAAACAAACTATTTGCTAAGTTTTACTTTTTACAAACATTGCGGTCTGATAGATTCTAATTTTAAACAGTACATACAGGCTTTTTAGAGCAGTAGCTGTGTCGCAATTATCTCTGCTTTCCAGTCTAGTGAGTCAACTTTACGAGAGCCTTGCCCGCATGAATATTATACACACGTACGTACATAATGCGACACCATTTCGCAATCCCTTACAGATCCTTTAGCTTAAATACAGAATGTATAAACTATCACTACCTCAATTTTAAACTTTGAATATAAGTAAAAAAAAATACACACGAATTGATAACCTCCTAGATTTTAAAGTCGGTTAACAAAAAGCGAAAAATAACTAAATACAGACTGAACTCGGTGCTAAGGCCTTAGCATTGACTTATTTTTTTAATATTCTATTAATTATAGTCACTCATTAGAAATTAACGAAGGCGAAGCCGCGGGCAAAAGCTAGTACAATATCAGTTGTATTAAACAAGTAACATCAAAATTTGGTAAAAATCTAAGATAAGAAGTTAATAATTCTCGACGTTCTTATTAATATATTCGCATATAGACAGTTTTGGTTTGTTTAAAGGAGCGTTCTCTTAAAACAATTTAAAACTCTTGTTGTACTTTTGCGTTCTTAATAATTAGCTAAACAATAGATTTTCTCATGTTTTAAATAATACCTAATTGGCTTTTGTTCAGCTTCTGGAACTTTATCCAATCTTTTGTTTTTGCTCCCGCCGAGGGCTAATCTTGTAAAGCGATCGAATTACTGACAAGTCTTTCAGCTTCAATTTAGTCGGCAATTTACTTCGGACATACTTTTTCCAACCTGTATACTGTTTATTTTATTTCAAAATTGTTAAACGTTAATTATTTATTAATTACATTATTTATTGAAATAAAAGTCGGTAGATGATTATTGTGGATTCAAAAGAGCAAAAAAACAATTTATTATTATGGACGTGAAGTAAAATTTGAAAGGTTATTATTGTTTAAAGCCATCACATTAGGGAACAAGCTCTGGGTCTGGGCCCATAATATTTTTTTGAGCCATGAGGGGATCAAACGTAAAGGAGAATATCCATTAAACCCATACGCCAATAAAGAAACAATGCATTTTGAAGAAGGAAATAATAATTCTTATTTCACATAGATAAGCACACATGTGAACAATTTAATTTGTTCTGATTTAACTATCACCAATACTAGATAATGTCTCCTATAATCATTTTTATTTGCAGTTTATCCATTGTTTCAATAAGCACATTACACACCTACACGTAAACCATTTGTTGAAAATCATCTATAACAATGCTGCTTTTAGTTTTAAGTATATTAAAACTAAAAGCAGAACGAACGGAATGGCGAATAACAGATACCAGAGCATTCGCAATAAAAGCAAAGCATTCCCCGTGCCTCGGGCAAAGCCGATCAGCCTCGACGACTCCATAGCCCATTCAGTTCTAAACGCCCACAACTTAAAGTCTACTTTATTGCAGAATAGTCCTCCCTAGTTTCACAATCTGTATTAGGTTACCGAATGCCCCTGGCATCGCTACTGTAGAGCTTTATATTTCGTATATTTTTTGGTGTCTGAAACCTTTTTCGTAGTATCATGTTGCTTAAATACCGGGTGCTATGTTATACTGATTTTATATTTGAGTAATCCTTCAATTGTTTAAGAAGTTAATTGATTTACCACTTAGTTTTATCTGTTTTGCGGCTTTAAAAGCCTGCCAAATCTAGTATAAAATTATCATTAATCAAAATCAGTACCTACAGAGTTTCGTTTAATTAATTATACTCTAAAATGACATTCGGTTCATTTGATCCTTGTCGACCGTTGACTGTGTTGGGGCCAAACAGACACGCGGAACTTTCCCGCGCCTACCGACCGGCGACCGTCGACGTCGCGTCGCCCGCATAGATTGACAGATAAAACCCGTTCTAATTTCAACTTCTTTTGATTTTCGAACAGAATGACATCGCTGTTAACCTAATTTCGAAAATTAAGGAATTCCAACCGATATCTTGTTAGCAATCAAATTATAGCAGATGTTTTCAGTTACATAACTTCCGTCCGTTAACCCAAATTGATTTTAGAATCACTTCACTAATTTCAAATTTCGATTGTTCAAATCAATATTCGAACCACGCTAAGGTGATTAACAGTAACTACCTACAAGGGTTGCCACCCTACGTCCGGTCAGTAGTATCGCATATCCAGTCGAGTACTACAGTGATTGACAGATATATTCCCCCGACAACCCTAATTGTCTGGCCGCCCTCGTATTACGGGGAATTTAATAAACACAGCCCTGCAATGCACACACTTTAACAACACTGTTTGGATTATACACATTGAATACCGAATAGTGATTGAAATTGCGATGCGAACGGATTGAGTAGGGATATACCTATAGCAATCGGCTGCAGCTATGTAAAGTACTAACAGGTAATACACAATGTTAGGTAGACAGGGACGTGATTGAACTATTCATCATTTAGATTGGAAAATTAGTTTACATATAGAGTTCAAGCCAGGTACAAAATCAGTTGATACAGTTCACATCAAAACACCCAACGTAGATATACGATAAGAGTATAAGAAGGTACTTTTTAAAATTGCCAGAAGACGCCACGGGGGTTTATAAATACCTATTACAAAAAATAATGTATAAAATGATCTGGTTTCGGCTACCTTCGTATAAGATGTTTGCCAAAATTTGCATAAGGAGCAGGCAAGGCAGGTGGCAAAAACGCCAGGTGCTTAAATTCAGATCAAAAATATTTTTTAGTATACACTTTCCGTTTGGTGCAAAATCGTGTATCGAGAATGATTAATAACTACCTTTTACATCGTTCCAAAGCTGAAGTATAGCCTGAGGCCAAGCTTTTGTACTGATGAACATGTGACTGGTTAGTAGCCTGCTTAGATATCGTGCGTAGGTTTTAAAGAGAAACATGTTTACCTTTGACTTTTCCTTCTCTACAGAATCTTTTTATTTGTTTTTAACTCTGTGACTAGCAACAGTTTAATTGTGTTCTAAGATATCGATGATAATAATTTATCGATGATTAAAAAGACCTTCTCTATTTTACATATCAATATGATTTCCAGATGTTATTGCTTTGTATTCTTTGAATAACAGTTTTTTTATAGAAGTTTCTACTACGCTGTTGGTGTAAGTAGAAATACTGCTACGCGCTTTGAAGGAAGTCTATGTCTAGCAAAGGAAACAGGCTAATTGATAGCTAAATACTACACTATAGGTCATTATTAGTTTTGAGTGTAAACATAATGGTCTGTACCTAAAGAGGTTTATTTCAATACATGTGATTAGTTTCACTATACGTAACGCATAGCTTATGAGTGAATGAGTGCAGTGATTACCTATAATAAAATAAACATATTTTAGATGTAAGAGAATGTTAAAGTTTTTTTAAGATGTTTTAGTTGTTGGTGAACCTAATAAATAAAATTTAAAAAATACGTACCTACAATGTTTGACTTATGTTTTGAAGAAATACATAATTCGATTCTCGTAATCAACAAAACCTACATTCAGCTGTGGACATCTTTCACTGAGATGATGATGATGAATCGATAAATCCATTTCAATATATTCTGTCGTAAATAAAACGGGTTCAGTTCACAATCTACAATAGCGGAAAGTTGATTCGGATTGTCATGTTACCCCTCGAGTATTCCAAAATACGTTTCACAGAGATCCAATATTCTGTTGCCCAATAATGAAATTGCACTTCGAATGCAGCAGTGATTTTGATTATTAAATCAGAGTTCGTTTGAAAATTGATATTGGATTTTAAGCTCTTTTGTTTTATGCCAATTTGGTTTCATTAGTAATTCCAAGCTTTTGAAGGTATTTTTATTTCGTTTCATCCTATTAAATTTATGGAACGAGTAGATTTATATATTTATGAATTTGAAAAACGAAAATTCATAAAGCACACTTAACGGACATAAACTACATCAAAGTACGTCTTTCAAATAAAAATATTTATCCAATATGTAAAAAAACCAGCAGTTAAAAGCTGTCTCTGCCTACCAGAGAAACAGTCGTCAGTCTTTGCTTTACAGGTATGTATGTATGGATTGACACGAGCTAATTGATTTATGCCAAAGCTGATATATGTAATTCCATATCTATTTTAAAGTAAATTTCATTAATAAGTGCATAATAATTTAATTTAAATAAAATTTACTTTAAAATCTTCCTACCTATCATGCTACTTGTAATTTTTATTCATCTGATTGTGAAATGTGTAAAGCTGTATCGGAAATTTATTGGTTACTACCTGTTGCCTGCGGCTCTGCCCGCGTGGATGTCGGTTATCGTTGTAAAAAGTAATTTAGCTTTATTTAAAAGTAATTTCATCCAGATCTGTCCAGTAGTTTTTACATGAAAGAGTAACAAACATCCATCCATTCATCCATCCATACTTATAAACTTTCGCGTTTATAATATTAGTAGGATTTTAATTTTGAAACATCACTTACGTTTTATCAGTTCCAAATTTTATCTCATGCCGACTTGTACGTGTAGAATATACGTACTTAATTAGATATCGACAATGACAATGGAACACATACACACACACAAGTAAATGCTATAAACAAAAGATGATCATTACAAAGAATCTTTATTGTAAAACCAAGTAGGTAAATGTAGTACAAGCAGATTTTATTCTGATAAATAAATCTAACAAGCCAAAGGAAATATAAGTACCTTACGCACTGAGATAGTTTCACAACATCCCGTTATAAATGCGGTGTAATAATTGATTTATCCAGTCCATAAACTTCAGAAGGCTATTGTATAATACACTGATGCAATTTTCCGGCTTTTCTTACTTAGTGTCTTGTATTAGACACCAATATCCCGACAATTCTGTCAGTAAAGTTGTTATAAACGTTTTCGTTTGCATTTGACTTGAATTGCCTATTTCAAAAGTAACTTATTGCATTATTTATTGACTTGGCGTCGGTTTCTTTTCGCTTTTCGATAATGTTTTGTGGCAATCTCGGCAATTTTTTTCCGAGAAGCTACACATTATTATCGATCTATCTGTATTACCACTATCATCACTAGAAATAAGTAAATTATCAGAACAACTAGGATGACAACCTAAAATGGTTTCATAACACGCCGCGTAGGTAATGGTAAATGGCAAGGTTACCACAGTGATCTGAACCGGGATCCTTTCTATTCGCATAATTTTTTTTTCCTTATATTCTTTAGCATAACTATTTTGACATATTTTTTTTGGTATATTTAATAATATTTTACCTTAACTGTTTCTTGGCATACGGTTTATTTATTTCTTTATGTTGACATTATTATCTTTTAGGCTAATTTGTTTTGGCATAATTTAATTTTTTTACAATAATAATAATATTATAATGAGGCCTAGTTCACAAAAAAGTCTTACTACTTCAAACCTTTCCGTTCACCTTACACGTGCCAAATCCCTTTATGTATAACCCAAATGGGCTACAGAACATTACTTTCTTTTCCATATACAAACAATAATGTTCATAATAGAGGTTGTATCGAGCATATTAATAGGACAGCTACACGGCGTCAGGCTGTACCAATCACATGTAATTGATAGGTTAGTCATGCTATTGGTAAGTTAAGATCGGTGTTACACGACATTACGAGTGGTTAATTAACTGGCGGTTACGAAGTGAATGATGTTGGTCAACGAATTGATATTGGTCGTTCAATTTGAAGAATTTATGTACTACTAGCAGTTGTCCGCGTCTCCGCCCGCGTGGATGTCGGTTATCGTTGTAAAAAGTGTTATGTGTTATTCCAGACCATAATCTATCTATCTCTGTGTAAAATTTCATCCAAACCATCACCGTTCAGTAGTTTTTACTGGGCAGAGTAGCAAACATCAATCCATCCATCCATCCATCCATCCATCCATACTTACAAACTTTCGCGATTATAATATTAGCAGGATATTTTGTTTGTTTTGAAATATATGAGAGCTAGACACTCTTTCATATAATGCTCTGTGGGTTCTACCTAGTTAGGGATCAAATGGTATACAAAAACCGAGCAAACAGAAGCCTACAGTTAAATAAACTACACTTGGTGGTGAAGTTGTGTTCCTGTGTGTTAGTACATGTCGCCAGTCCTCATATTATTATAAGTATAGAAATGACATGCTTTTAAATGTTTGAAATCCATTGAGACCATCGAAATGTTAATTATTTTCAACTACTTCGTTTATTTAGTTTAGTTATCTTATGTACCGTTGTTACACATTTATTTTGTATTTAATATATGCATGGTAAATTAAATTAATGTGCCCTCAATCAGCAAACACAACATGCTAATGAAACCTGACATTCCTGATGCAATTATTGTTTTATATACTGGGGAATTGAGCGCAGTACCGATCAATACTCATGGTTGAGCTTTTGTCATAGCGAACTAATCATGCTATTCAACTAACTAAAAACAATTCGAAGTATTAAAACCTGTTTACCAAATAAACAGCTGTGAATGCAGCTGATATAAAAGCTCGTTCGTATAAAAATGACCTCCACAATGGCCCCTAATTATGGCTTAGTGGGTGTACGTGTAAAGTGAACAACGGGACCCGCCCACTACAGTTCCGGGTTTGATACTTTAAGTTGAGTATCAGTTAATGTTTATAAAGTAGACGAATGAAATTCCAAACTTTATTATTTATATATACATACTATCATGACCGTCTCCCACTGGGCTAGGCTGAGACTATCCAAATTTTTTTTAATACAAATTCTTTATTGACAAAAAATTCCCTAACTCCTGCGCTAGTAATAACTGTGTTGCAGGAGTTAGTGTCTTCCCCGGTTATTTTGTCAAATTTATTTGTTTATGTTAACTAAAGTTATGACATGTACTGGATACATCTATACATCTCAACCCATAGACGTCCCACTGCTGGGCACGGGTCTCCTCTAAATATTTAGAGGGATATTAGCCTACTATACCTCGCTGGCCAGACGGGTTGGTATAGGGTTTTGTTTCGAGTTTTCCCTCTCTTGCGGAGGATAACACTTACTCCCTTAGTCGACTCTTACGACACCCTCGGGATGGAAGGGATGGTGACATATGTATTCTTAATCCGTCACCACACGGAGAATGTACTGGATAATAAATAATAAAAAAGAAGTTAGTTATATAAAAAAAAGAAAACTTAAAAATCTAGACTTAAATTTTTTATTTATTATAAAAAATACATAGTGTTTCTTAATATTAACTTAAAGCTAACAGTGTAACATAAATCATTTTGAACCGACTTCAAAAAGAGGAGGTTATCAATTCGTGTGTATTTTTTTATTTTTTTTTATGTTTGTTACCGCATAACTCCGTCATTTATGGACCGATTTGAAAAATTCTTTTTTTGTCTGACTGGACATACTTCCAGTTTGGTCCCATTATCATCAAAAGAAAGTTCCGATGATGGGATCCATGAGGAATTGAGGGAACTCCTCAAAAGTTATAGGCACACATATAGCAATTTCAATATTTTTAACAACTAATCGATCATTTGCATTCAGAAAGTGTAATTTGGTGAAGTAAAACTGATGAAGAAGACCACAGATGGCCATCTGAACTTTTCAATAATAAGTATTTTACTGATGGCGATTAGATAAGTTTCGGTTATTGTTGCTAAGCAACTATTAATAAGAAATAATGACGTGAATGAATTGAGCGCGGATTACACAGATTAAATATTGCTTTTAATACCTACTTGACCTGTGTTCAGCCCGACGCCGCGACGCTCAGTCGATTTTATTCGATTGTAACAAACATCTGAAAATTTTACAACTTGCCGTACTGAAGTCGGTTTTTTTTTGTTAAAATTATAGATTAATAATATTGTATGACATTTGTTTCGATCCAAACATTCTCTTCTTTTGCTTCACCTACATTTATTAACCTTTTCATGAATATCTCTATTTATTAACCTTATACCTCTTTTGTTATTCTTCTTTCATTCATCATTTCAAAAAATACCTATTCAAAACCATGACACTTTCATAATATATAAATTATTCAAAACGTATGTAATATTATAAATACATTCATCGAAATATATAGGAACATTTATTATACGTATATATGTAAGTAAGTTAATACATAAACCTATACAGCATACTACACTCCACATTTATACAAACCAATCCTACCTGTCTTAATGAGATTGAATACCCAATGATACAAAATTTATCGATATAATATTCCGAATGGCGATGAGATGCCCTCCAGCATAGTTAATATCCTTAATTCGTACCCTCATCGAACCGGAAGTCACCATTCTAAATCAAACATGGCTGCTACTGCGAAGCCAGGGGAGAGAGAATATTTTAATATCCATAATGGTGATCTGCAACTGAACGGGTTGAGGTGTAAGTCCCTTTGACTGTTCACTGTAAGCTTGGGTGTTTGGCTATAGACTTATTTATGATGGGTATGTTATGTTTGTTTATGGGTTGGGATTGTCTCTTTGAAGATAGACGCTGATACCACATAGAACGTTCTAGGGTTCTGCTGCGCTTTGCATCTGTTTGTTGTTGTTGCATTAATTCGTCTAAGTATTCGCATAGATAACAATAAAAACAAAACTCTCAAAAATACTTATTTATTATATTAAAAAGAAATGAAACTGAATTGATATACCAAATTAAGTAAACAAGTTTTTTGCAAATCTGTATAAATTGTTGTTCTTTTTCCGTAAAATAAAGATTACTACGGCAAAACTGTCAGCTACTATTGCGTTACGAAGAATGATGTCATAAAACAGTGTTATCTCTGTCTTATACATAATATTAAAATTATAGCCTTTTCGTAAAATTTATTTCTTGTTTTCACTTTACGACATAATTTTGCATCTATTTTGTTTGAAATCAATAAAAATATAGTCAAATATCTTATTTAGAACTCTAAAAAGCTTCCTGTCTCCATAGTTCCTACTCTATTTTAAAATACTCAATTTTTTTGTTATTTACACTTATTTTGTATTTTATAAAAATACAAATAACACCTATCAGTCTCAATATTAGCATATTCTATTATCATATTTTCCAAACGGAATATTAAGTTGCTTCAATTTCACTCTCTCTTAAAATCAGAATAATATTCCAAGTATTTCCATCGCAGATTCTGACAGAAAACCCGATGAGATTTCAGCTTACTTTTATCCCGGTTTATGATCTTAATACCATAAAAGGGATCAAAGTGGAACGAGTTATGATGATCAGATTTTCTGAACACAAAGTCCCTACAACATTATTATACGTCCATCGTATAGAATTTTGTGCCAAGGCAAATGTAGACAAAAGTTGAATATATAAAACTAGCAGTTTAATAGTCTCTTTCTTCTTTCGTACAACTCAGGTAACAAACAAAAATGAAGCTCCGACGATGGTAAGCAGATACCGTAGCCTATAGATGATTGTAAAATCTGTGGCACTTTAGAGATCAAAATAATTTTAACAAAAAAAAACCGACTTCAGTACGGCAAGTTGTAAAATTTTCGGATATTTGTTTGTTACAATCGAATAAAATCGACTGAGCGTCGGGCTGAACACAGGTCAAGTAGGTATTAAAAGCAATATTTAATCTGTGCAATCCGCGCTCAATTCATTCACGTCATTATTTCTTATTAATAGTTGCTTAGCAACAATAACCGAAACTTATCTAATCGCCATCAGTAAAATACTTATTATTGAAAAGTTCAGATGGCCATCTGTGGTCTTCTTCATCAGTTTTACTTCACCAAATTACACTTTCTGAATGCAAATGATTGATTCGTTGTTAAAAATATTAAAATTGCTATATGTGTGCCTATAACTTTTGAGGAGTTCCCTCAGTTCCTCATGGAT
Source organism: Trisateles emortualis (assembly GCA_947095525.1). Taxonomy (NCBI): domain Eukaryota; kingdom Metazoa; phylum Arthropoda; class Insecta; order Lepidoptera; family Erebidae; genus Trisateles; species Trisateles emortualis. Next base: position 7,204,573 of record OX352743.1, on the reverse strand, counting down.
CCCATCATCGGAACTTTCTTTTGATGATAATGGGACCAAACTGGAAGTATGTCCAGTCAGACAAAAAAAGAATTTTTCAAATCGGTCCATAAATGACGGAGTTATGCGGTAACAAACATTAAAAAAATATACACACGAATTGATAGCCTCCTCTTTTTGAAGTCGGTTAAAAATATTATTAAAGTCATAACACGTTGCGCATTAAGGCAATGGCAAGGTAACCACTTAGGCTACTGAATCTACTGAGCCGTCTTTGTAGAGTATTTTAATTTACTTATTTGACATTATTTTCAACGTTGGACATGGACAGTTAAATAATCTGACAAGTATGTTTTTATTCTGCTGTTGCAAGCGTCTATACGGCTACTATAGCGGCTTGGTCAGCTAGCTAAGCTTGCTGGCTAGCTTTTCTGCCTTTTAGTAGTATAAAAAAGGTTTCTATATTTTTCTTTCATACTTTGTTAGAAACAGATGAACGCTTATCTGTATAAGCATATTCTATTAACATTACAAGCAAATTAGACGGCAAATCTGATTTGCAAGTAATAATTACAGTATTGCTGACTGCATTTAAATGGTAGATTATGAAACACGATAGTTAGTTTCTGTGTGGTCTTAATAGCTCATATTAGTAGTAGGACTAATAGGCTATCTTGTAACTGTTTAGGGTTATCGTAAAGGTTACAATAATATCATTAAAGGGTTAAAAGTACAAAACATCCTGTTTCCGTCAATCTATTGTATGAACCAATTATCTTACAAATTTGAATGTATTTATTAGGTAAGTACTTTACATTTTATCGAGTTCTGTAATAATTTATGTCTTTTATTGTGATTGTATCGCGGTAACACGTTTTTAAAGGTTATATGAGTTCTATTGAAACAAAAAAAAAGAAAGAAAGATAAAAACAATTATTTGATGCAACAACAGGAAACAGTACAATTTAGCTGGGTTTAATTCCTGGGATTGGAGCAAAAATAAATATTGGATTCTTATTTCTTCTACTTCTCTTACCGGTCGTGTTGGATCGCTGTCCCATCGGACTGTAACAAAGAGGGAATAAAGAGTGCATCTGTATGCGCAGACACTTGTGCACTATAATAATTTTATATTATGTCCCACGTTGATAACTAGTTTCCATCAAGATTAGCCGCTGGTACCGAAATTCGGTCGAACTTCGACCTCTTAGTTGTAGCCTACAACTGAATGTGTATTTAGGACCGAATGTCGGAGTTTATAGGACCGAATGGCGGAGTTCATTTTGTATCCGTAACATAAGTATGTGTGTACATATTTACATTATGTATAAAGAATCATCCGGTCAATTATGCAGCTTCCGTTTTTTGAGGCTGTTGAGCCTAAATTAATATTTGCTTGTTACTTTTAATATTTCAGTTGAAAATCAACATTTACAGGTCAGTTCACACCGATACGAAACACAACGCAATGAGGCGCGCTTTTTATTCCTATAAAAAGCGCGCCTCATTGCGTTGTGTATATATATAGATATTGCCAGTATTAGAGAACAATAGGATATTTGACAATAAAGTAACTTACTACACATGTTTTTAATCTAATAAATAAAGATTTAAAATTAATAAAATAATGTCCTCCTAACCGAATTTCGGTCACGGCGGCTAATCTCAACGGAGACTCGCCATCTGCGCGGGAGATATTATAGTGCACAAGTGTGTGCACTCTTTATTCCCTCACTCTCATAGTCCGATGGGACGGCAAATCCGACACGACCGGAGAGAGATCAGGCGTAGGACCAACGGCTTTACGTGCTTTCCGAGGCACGGGGGTGAAAACACCGCCAATTTCCAAACTCCGGGCATTTATTGTGAATTTCTTAACAGAAAAACCCAATATCGATTTTTGGCCCGACCCGGGAATCGAACCCGGGACCTCGTGATCAGCAGTCTCACACATCGACCACAGAGCCACGGAGGCAGTTTATTAGATTTAAAATTACAACATTAAGGGTCAATAAAAGGTTGTTTAATAAATTTCTACTACTGGTCCCCTTAAATTGTTTCAAGTCTGGGTTCTCCGTAATACTGAGCTTGATCTATAATGCGGGAATAGCCTTTTAAAAATTAACTGCATTAAAACTGTCTTGAGTATCTTGTTTTACTTTTGATAAGTTAGCCAAGAAAAATAATACATATTTTTATTATCTTTGTGTAAGTGAAAGTTGTCAGGTGTTAAATAAATAAATTGGTACGTAGCTTTGGCGGCCATGACAGTATTGTTCAGTAGGCAATTTGTTTTAGTTGCCAGTTTTAGTAACTTTGTCACACAATGGCAAGTGAGTAACGACAAATGAATAAATCATTGTTTGTGGTGGCAGACGATGAATAGATGTGAATATTGAGTGCGATATGCGAATGTGCGTTCAATAACAACAGCTATATTATGTATTAAAATTCCCTTGATTTATTAATCAACTAACTTGTACCTACTATTATAATTATTCGGTACCATTTTTATATATTCATTCTGATTGTAGTACCAAGTTATCTAAGTGCTAGTCTTGAAATAAATAGGTAGGTATATTTTTTTTAGCAAATACATAATCGATTTGTACTGTGTATTCTTCTTGTGTAGGAGTATCTGGTGCTATATACCAGATACTCCTCTAGTCAGGGGGTTTGAAGTTGAGCCCTTATCAACCGCAAACTACAGAATAATCGGCTGATTTATTTAAAATGAAGGAATAATTTTTGTAATGCGATTTGAAGATCACTAAACTATTGGTCAATATAAATTTTACTGACTACGGAGGCTCTACATTTTTGGCACCATTCAGGATTATAATATTGATAACTTCATAATCTACCATTCATGTACTTTCGGTGCTTATTGTTTTGATTATTAAAATAAAATAGTTTTAAACGAAATTTAAAAACCAAATAACTACAATAGAAATACCAAATGCGTGTATATTGCGATCATTAAGTATTATAGGAATACATTTGCATTTGGAAGCCAGCAAGAGCTGCAACACGGCTGAAATAAATTGAACATCAGGTGTATTCCAATTGCAGTAGGCAGGCGTAAATATTTAAATCGGCCGTGTAATACCACGTTAGGGTGGGTGCCTACTCGCACCACTCGTACTATCATCTGATGCACGCTCAGTCCATTTCCATAAAAGCCTCTTCAATCTCGCAAAACGTTTCGGGAATTTCAATTCGCGCTTAGCGTTTTTTTCCTTCCTCCTGTTAAAGCTTTACCTAGTAAATATTGAACGTATTTAATTGTGTTTACATTTGGTCAAATATTTTTTTAATGTTCGAAATTTTTTATGTGTTATTTTGTCTTTAATCATTATGGAAGATAAATAAGGCACTATACACGTGAGCAAACCCACCTGGGAAGGGATCTCACGAAAAACCACACTCAAAAAGCTACACATAATTATGTAGCTGTATTCCTGTGCAAAAGTCTCTTATTATGCTCATTTAGGGATGCGTTTTTTAAGAAATGATTTTTATACTATTACATATTTTAGATCGCTATCTGTAATGCAAGCAGACATAGATTACCATCACGCAGACCCTATGACCCAAGTAACATAATTATGTAAAAAAGAAAATTGGTACTTAACACAGTAGTCTAAATAAAACAGACAGTAACATAGGTACTTCTCCACGGCGAATACTTATTGTAGAGTGTAGTTTGTAATAATATCTAAAAGCACTCAAAGAGATACTCTTAAGTATAAATTAATTAAAATATATATATTAAGAGAAGCGCAACCTACACGGCTGTAATAATATTTACGTAATGAAAGACCGTGCCCCCAGACGGTAAGCTACTTAAGTTTGTTAACGAGAAATATTATGAAGTCAACGAGAAGTTGCTGAGACATAAAACATCAAATAATGGCCATCTTATTTCAAACCAGTTCCAAACATAGGCAATTCAAAGCGATTACATAAACTCTTATCTTCTAAAAATGTCACAAATGTAAAGCTTAGTACACACATTCGTTCTCGATCGAGTTTAAGTGATCGATTGAAATTGACATTTCTATCCTTTTCTTTTCCTGACATTCATAGACATAGATTAGCAGTTTTCTGTCCGTATCTCTGCTCACGTGGTGCAGATTATACTGTGCTATTGTGGACGGGAATTGTACAGCTGTTTTTAAATTGTAAAATATTTGCTTTTAATCGTTTTAATAATTATTGCGAAATTAATTGCAACAGGTGTGGTCTCCAATAAACATTTAAGAAATGCATTAAAATAAATAACATTTTTCTCTCGTAAGCTTTTGAGTCTGCAACATGCTTGTGTTCCTCAAGGCATGCTATCATATATAGGACGACAACTGCCTACCATCAAGCGGATCGTATGCCTATTTGCCACCTACGTTAAAATTAAATCTACTTACGTATTTATAAGTTTGTATATGTAATATGTATAATATTTTTCACATCACTAATCAAGTGCATCGCAATAACGGAAGCGTTATAGATGTAATCGCATAATTCATATTACATTTTGTAACAATAGCGTATCGTGCTCTATGGAAATAGAAATGGTAATTTTTATGTTACTATTCATTCACGAGACAATGACATAATGACTAAGCATTTGTCTTAATACGGTTCAATAAAAAAGGCTTAATATACCATAATAATATAAAATAAATTGTTACCTGAATAAAAAATAAGTTGGTATTCATATTTAGCTCAAGGATAAAAAACTGCAATACAACAACAAAAGATTTGTGGAATCAATAATCAATCCGGTTCGCAAAATTTTAAAACCTGTAAGCGCTTTATTAATCAACCATAATATAACATAAAAAAGGAATAAAAATAGTTTTGCTAAGTATTTTAATTCCTCTTTTCATGTCAATTTAAGAAAATGCATATTAAATAAACATTTACTTTGATACACAAACTATAATAAAATATGCTATATATAAATCTATTTTAACAGCATTGAAAATGTATGTATTTTTCTTTATTTTACGGACATTTAATAATAATAGAACTTAAATAAGTAAAAACACTTCTGTTTATGCCTAGTAAGTTAGTAGTCACATACCTTCATACAAAGCAACACAGAGCGTATCGAATCAACATCAATGTTAAAGATCGAGTGTCAGTGTGCACACGGCATGCGAGAGGTCGCTGACCCCGCGCCGATGCGGGCACCAAATTCGGTAGTGGATGCCGCTGGGGACATTAATCGGACACTACTTGAATCTTGGGAGAGAAGAGATGACGCAAAAAAATCTCAATGTTTGTATAACCACTTATTAAATCAACGAACATCTTTGTCGGTCACGACTTCCAACTTCCTTCTTGTTATGGTTATCGCCAATACAGCTTGTTATGTTGCCGAAACTTTTGGTGTTGCGAACAAAATATGAGCAGAGTTTTTGACTAAGTACCGCTTACACGAGGTACAATTTGTAGTTTCTACTTTTGAAAATACGGAGAACTTTATTGCATAAATTTTACAAGCATGTTCATAGAATGTAGAATTTATCTCGGCAAGTCAAGTAACAAAATAAACAACTTATTCATGTGTCAAATTAGCAGCGTACAACAAGAATGACTAGATCGATTCGTCATGCCTTATCTTTTAACAAGAATCGATTACACGATTATACATTGAATCGATTGCAAGTAATCAAGTGGTATGCCCTACAGCTTGGTCTAAGAGGAATTCTTCGAATGGTTATTTTACGCATGGGTGCAGCAGCAGCTCTCTGTTACGCCCTATTGCTTTTTATTTCGACATTTACGTTCCAAATAAAATCCACAGCAAGTTCGTTCTTCGCTATTACAGTCAATAACTTTGCAATCAAAGCCAGTTGCAGTGAATAAGAGATGGAATTTGACAAAAAGGATTAAAGTTACTACGTATATATATAGTAAAGATTATTAATTATTTTCTGAGTAAGTCGTGTGCTCTATTCAATATATTAGTTTTAACGGGTCAATGACAATCGCTCTTTAATTTATTTACTTTAAATGAGATTTTGGCCGGTGATTTTGAGTGTGACTGATAAAAGTCGTTTGTGTACTGGTATAGCTACTATTTATTAAGATAATAAAATAATACAAATTATGAGAGTTTACCTTCATCTCAATTATGTGCCATACGACTCTAAATTCTTACAACGTAAATTAGATTACAGCTTCCCTCGGCGAATGAGATATTTATGAACAAGTCAGACTTACTGACGAAATTGCTTTGACCGCCTTAATTCATGCTATACAGTTACCTGTTGAGACTCTCTAGGGACTCTTCAAAGGGATCTAAAGCGGACTAAATTGTCTTACTTAAAACTAGGAATACCACCTAGTATGATAAATTTTAGGACAAGAAATTTTGAATGATAGAATTGGTTCGATCTCAGGTAACTTTGCGATAGTACATGTGAAGGAAAATATAGTGAGGAAACTTTAAGATTTTTTTTTAATGCATGCGATTTCTACCCACCCGCATTTGGTCAGCGTGTATGGATAATGCTGTTTATGCTTGTAATGTAATTTAGTTCAGTACGAAGAGTAGGTAAATGTTAATATTCAGCAAAATTAACGCCTCTCCTAAGGTTTTTGCAGAACTCGGTTCAGAAATATTATTATTTTATTTCTGCATTTTTTAGGACAATAAATTAATCAGGACATCTCGCAAAAACCGAAACTCCTAGTTATACTACAAAAGCAGTATAAAGTAGCGACATCAAAGATAACGATGTCTGTTTATATATTTAGAGTTAAGCCTAATTCTTTATAGCATTCTTAAGCTTGTTTATAGACCTCCTCTACTTTACGACTTTTTAATATTCCGACTATTGCGATTATTACTTTTGTGACGTCACGTTTGTTTACACTGCTGTCGAATGTGTTGTTGTGTTTTAGACTAGCAGTTTCTCGCGGGTTTATGTCAAAATCGTTTATGTCAAAAGGGTTCTACTTCACGATGTAGGCCTTTACAAAGAATGATCATATCCTTCGGCCTTGAATTGACCTTTTCCATCGGCTGTCCACAACTTTTAGTTTTTAGGTTTAATTTATTGAGTTCGTCACGTGATTACGTGTCACGTTAATTTTTACGGCTCCGATTCTGAAGATCATTGTGTTAGAATTGGGCTATCAGGTACAGAAAGATTGTTTCTAATTCGATTAGTAGTTCCAGAGATTAAAGAGTTATTACTAAAATAAGCTCTTCAACATTATTATATTAGTATTGATAGCATATATTATCGTTATCATACATTAATATATTTACTTTGCGATAGTTTGACGTTTCAAACATCGGTCAGTTATCAGTTGATCACTGTCTGGTTATTGTGATCAAAAAGTCAGATATAAGGTAAACTAATTTGCGATTCCAAGGTTTTATAATTGTGTATCACTTTGATGGAAAACCGCATATCTAAATGGGTGCTAGAGGTCTGTACTCACGATCAGCACTACATCTCTGGTTATAGTCTACAGCTATGGTCTTCTGTAAGATGGAGGTCTTCCCCAATCGTGCTTGCTTGATTGAAACTGATCCTAACGCAGAGCCTGTACTTTGCCATCCAGACAACGTATGTAAAGGATTTAATCAATTAAATTTCTGAAACAGAATTATTACCACTGCCCTCCTTACGATGTCGATGTCGTAGACGTACAAGTACCTGTTAATACTAATGATTATTTGTCAACATTGATGAATAGTTTTCGGGTTAAAGCTTTGTTAATGATAGGCGTACATGAATAGCCAAGTAACTACATAGATAGGTATACTTATAATTAATGAACCTGGCAATAAACACTAATGGTAAAATTTACACTTGGTATAGGAAATTAAAAAGCGTCCATAAGCCAAGGCAATATGTTTTTTCCTTTGTCGTTTCTTAAAGACAGCTCCCTTTTTTACACTAAAACTGTGGATGGAGGAGGAAATAAATTATGCCTGAATCCACCAGCGGAGCCTTGATGTTGGATCGTAGTAGAATCAGGCTTAAGGAACAAGCCCTGTATCGCTTAAACTTTACACATACACCTAAACTCGGAACAACTATCTGCCGATCACACAAATGTTCGTGGTGACCACCTTAACTTTTAGATCACTTATATTAGCAGGCTAAGTAGTATACTTGTTTGTCCCCATGTCGAATATATAAAAATACTTATCAGATACTCTGTCAGACTGCATTTAAACAACAACGTTAGCTAAAATCGTTTTATCGACAACTGAACGTAATTATCGTAAGAGCTATTACGATAAAAACTAAATAGAACACAATGATAACATACTTTTGTTATATTGACTTTGTTTTCTTTACAGGTAAGAACGTTGTTGTTATTTGGTGATTCATCGCAGAGCAAGGTAAAACATGTTTAATTTTATAAGACAAATCCCGAACAAGGGAACAAGCTGAAAGGACTTTACAGACATACTCAAATTTCACAATTCTTTTATTCCGAAAAACCATTTGACGGTCACTAACATTTTTAATCCATACCGTTGATTTTCTTATTTTAATTATAATAGCTACTTATTCTACTTTTCTATTATTCCTTCTTTTCTTCAATTGATACATTGATTGACATTTCTCAGTAGCAGCAAAAAAACACTATTTACACACAGCGTGACATGTGATTTCGTATGGAAATCGAACTCATCACATGTCACGCTGTGTGTAAATAGTGATATTTCATTTGTTTTCCTACAATTACTACTTACTACAATGAAAACTGTCACCTAAAGGGTAGGCGTGATTCCCAGGTTTCGCTTCGGGTAATTTTCCCAACTACTACTGAGAAATGTCTAACCGAAGGACCCAAACGTATCAATTGAAGAAAATAAGGAATAAGAGAAAAGTAAAATAAGTAGCCATTATAATTAAAATAAAAAAATCAACGGTACTTTGATTGTAGAAATCAGTCCAGTCGTTTGGATGATACGACGCGACGGTGATAAAGACGAACTCACACATAAATTCGCGTGATCAACATAACCCTCTCTTGACAGTCGGCTAAAAAGAAACTATAATGGAAAGTAAATTAATAATGTAGCTATCGTAAAAAGTTTTATTATAAACTTAAATTTCGACTCGCATCTGTTTCTCTCCGCTTTTAAAGCCATAACAATAAAGTTATCAACTGCAGGCATGTTTGCAAAAGCGTCGCTGCTAATATTTTCACTACAACCAGACTCAATACATTTTTATCTCCAATACAAATTCAACCTTAAGCAAATACAAAAAGTGCTTATATTTAAACAAAATTAAAACCAATTAAAAGAATTTGTGCCTTAAATGTGGAAACATAGGGTTGAAATTTAATTATTCGAGGTGAAATGCATGCTGTCTGAGTGTTGCGAGCCACCCTATCGAATGTCACAGCCATGGCTCTGTTCACATAAAGTGGCTAAAATAAGTTCTCTGATGTTGCAGCAAAAGCTGTAAGTATATAGGAAGTGCATATATTTTATAGAGTAATATCCCAGAACCAACAATCTACTTATGATTTTATTATGTCATCCATATTATTTGATAATAAAATAAACCTTTAATAACATTTTGATAGTCTTTCCTATGCAGATTCAAATATGAGAAAAGGAGAAAAAGTGGTATTAGATTTCCTATTTATTGTCATTTTAATGGTATCTATTATTACATTTTACAATCCTAAACTAAATTTATTAGTGTGGATAGATTTATGGATGTTTGTTACTCTTTTACGTAAAAACCACTAAACTTAATTTTGGCATAAAGATAGAATATAGTCTGGAATAACGAATAGGCTACTTTTTTAGCAATAACCGTCATCCACGCAGGCGGATCCGCGGGCAACAGCTAGTTATTTATAAACGACCTCAACTCGAAACTTAACTAATTTTAATGACTTTCCTGTTGGTTAAGTCTGACTGCTAAGCCGAAGTTTCGATTTCGATTTATACCCAGGAAGTGTGAAGCGCATGATTAATAGTTTTGTGTGTGTATCAACCCACAACAAGACATCAGAATAATTTTAACAAAAAAAAACCGACTTCAGTACGGCAAGTTGCAGAATTTCAAAAACCTTAAAAACGGCTAGATTACATCGACACCTCCTACGTATAAGTGTGTAACTGAAAAAAGCAAATTTTACAGGAGAGCGTTTTAAAGATTTCGATAAATTCAAATCGCAATAACTACGTAATTATAGGTACTAGATTTATGAAATTTCGCACAGGGCTTAGAATTAGGGTAACATTTGTTAGGAGTTTAAAAAAAATCTAAAATATCTTTTATTTATTGATTTATTGTAGATACATACTTTTACGTTGTTTTGATCAGAACTTTACATGTAATATGTGGCAGATACATACTTATACTAGGAATTTGATAAACACAACATATTCGTAACTGTATACTTACACAGTTTTACTCGGTTTTATAGCGATTTGTTCAGTTCGGTATCTGAATATTGATAGAGAGTACCTATTATTATTTATTAGAAAAAATAGCGGATATTATTTTGTTCTAAATCTTATGAGGTCTTGAATGATAAAATGAAACAATGAAATAAATAATTGAATGTTATATTAAAATTCTCATGTTGGCACGTCCAAAGAATCACAAAAATAACATAAATGCAGTTTGGAAAAAAACATAATTCTCAAAAAAATCCCACGTTCATGGAATTACAAAAATAATTAACATTTAAAGTTTTTAGACTAAAAAATTAAAAAGTACGTCACGTTAATATTAAAATTGGTTAATAAAATCAAACACACGTCCAAAGAATTACAAACATTATCTAAAATTCAATTCTAAACACGCCGTACCGTAAGATTTCAGAGAAATTCTTACCATTGTCAATTAGGCTGTGGAATGAACTGCCGAGGTTTTCCCAAGAGACTATAGCAGGGTTCTTCAAGAAAGGAGTTATAAGGTTTTTAAAGGGTCGGCAACGCGTGAGTGACACCCTTGGGGTTACAAACGTCCATAGGCTACGGTAACTGCTTACCATCAGGCGGGCCGTATACTTGTTTACCACCTTGGTAGTATTAAAAAAAAAGATAATAAAGAAGTAAGTAATTCACCATATCTTCTCGTCCCAAATACCGCAGTGTCTCAGGGGAAAGTCTTTGACCAGTGTGTGTTGCCAGTGATGATCTATGGATCCGAGACGTGGTCGTTCACTATGGGCCTCATGCGAAGGCTCAAAGTCACCCAAAGAGCAATGGAGAGAGCTATCCTTGGAGATTCCCTGCGAGACCAAATCAGAAACGAGGAGATCCGTAGGAGAACTAAAGTAACCGACATAGCTTGAAGAATTGCCTCAATTAAGTGGCAATGGCCAGGGCATATAGCTCGCAGAACCGATGGCCGTTGGGGTAGAAAGGTTCTAGAGTGGCGACCACAAACTGGCAGACGCAGCGTGGCCAGGCCTCCAACAAGGTGAACCGATGTATGGTAAAGGTCGCAGGCAACCGATGCCAGGACCGAACGATGTGGAAAACCTTGGGGGAGGCCTATTTCCAGCAGTGGACGACTTATGCCTGAGATGGAAGTAATTCACGTTTTCTAAAATAAAACAATCTCTTAAAAATATCAAGTAGTAAGTATTTTGGCATGCTTAATAATAGTCTTTGTAAAATTAGTATGTAGTTATTGTATTAAAAAGTTCGGGTAGGTAATTTGCCCGTATACGCTTTATTTAATTGTTTAGTAAATAATGTTGGACGCGGATATGGAAGTAAACTATTGCTGAGTCTGTTGCGGTATCTTGTTCTTGGTGTAGGATTGTTTTATTTATTATTACTTTATATACACAAACTGGTATAAAGGCGGACTTAATGCCAGAGGCATTCTCTACCAGTCAACCTATAGGGTGATGCAGAGATAAAACAATGTAGGGGCACGAGTCTGAAATTGAAATATTAAAATAAAATCAAACAATAATATTGTAATACATACAACATACATATTTAGAAGGACATACATACATATAATAAATTACATATTAATAAATTAAAGAAATAACAATTAGCAATTTGTTGAGCAATATATAATGAAAAGCTAGGTGAATTATACCCAATACATCATTCCTACAAGTAGAAACGCATGCAGTTTCATGATTATTACCTCTAGTACCTTCAGAAGAAACGCATGCAGTTTCGTAGTTATTTTCTTGGGACTGGTCTTTATGAGTATATTTTTCAAGACCATAAGATTCTTCGTCGCTACTGGCATCTGTTACGATTTGAGAAATGCGGTGGAGGTCCTCTTCCGTGAAGTCCTTAGAAAAAGGTATTGGCGATTCACCTAAAAAATGGATTATTTTTAATAAAAGTACCTAAGTAGAAAAATATACCCAAATATCGTTATTGAATACCTACCTACTTTCTTAATTAATTATGATGTCCTACTGATTTGTTAGTTTGCAACATAATTTTATTGTAAGTAGTTGGATTAAAATAAGTTCAAGGAGAGAAGTAAATTAGTAATAATTATAATAATATTAGATAGGTTATATGTAGTTACATGTTGACAATTAAATTACATGACAAGGAATAATTATGTATCTGACTAGATACATAACTTTAAATTAACTATTTCCCAGTGTATAAGTATGTAAGTGCATAGATACAACTCACGAACAAACTATATCCCATCGAATAAATATGTAACTGCGTAGATACACATTTATACATTGTAAGTGAAGAAATTTTTAATTATTTATTAAAATATCGTTATTATTATGCAAATCATTTCAAATTAATAATAATTGAAATACTAATGGCTTTATTAGCAGTTTTAAAATAATTCTAATAAAGTTATTTAGCTTTTAACGTTTAAAATATGATTAGAATTACTTACTTCTGTTTGGTGTTGGCGGCATTTGTTTTTCTATTTCAATAGTTCCACTACTTAAAGCCACTTCTTTTAAGTGTGTTAAAAATTTTAATCTATTCGACATCATAAATAAATGTATACAAGATTAAAAGTGCGTGCGCGCATGACAGTCGCCGAGCGTCGAATAACAAAACAAGTGGCAGTTGCCCTTATCCCGCGCGGGCTGTGACCCGCGTAGATATGTGTAAATGGCAAATACATTTTTATACGTCGTGCATTTTTGAAATGAATTGCAGATATAAACTTATACGCTTGATAAAAAACTATGTTCTGATAATATTTTGTAATTTTTTTTTCAACTCATTTATAGAGTCGGGGGCGTAGATTTCAAAAATGCAATAATCGTATAACTGTGTATCTGGCAGATACACACATATACGTAGCTGGTGTCGACATTGTTTAATTATGATGTTCCGTTGCCTGGCTACCTTAGCAACCATATTGGAAACTTATTTGATCGCCATCCGTAAAATACTTATTATTGAAAACTTCAGGTGGCCATCTGTGGTCTTCTTCATCAGTTTTACTTCATCGTATTATACTTTCTGAATGCAAATGTGTGATGTGTTGTTAAAAGTATTGAAATTGCTATATGTGTGCCTATAATTTTTGAGGAGTTCCCTCAATTCCTAATGATCATCAGAACTTTCTTTTGATGAAAATGGGACCAAACTGGAAGTATGTCCTCTCAGACAAAAAAAGAATTTTTCAAATCGGTCCATAAATGGGGGAGTTCTGCGGTAACAAACATAAAAAAATAAAATAAAAAAAAAAGTACACACGAATTGATAACCTCCTCTTTTTGAAGTTGGTTAAAAATGGCAAGGTAACCACTTACCACTACTAATCCACATAGGTAGTCTGTACTTGCACATAAAACCAATAACATACAGAATATAATAACATCATCATCATCATACTTTTCGTGATATTGTGTACGGCGAATTCTAATTACCTATACAATTTACTAAGACGACTCTTAACGACTCTAAAGATCTAATATATATCAAGTCCAGAATGTTGGCAGAGCAAAAACTAGTCCAATTATTCTCTGATTCTTGTAACAAGTCTGGAGCTTGTTCCACTTGGAACATCTTTTTTTATTAAAGCTGTTTGTTCTCATTTTATTTAGTTTCGCTACGTACACAATCTGTTTAGCTGGGAATTCTGTGGAATAAGATATATAGGTCTAGCTAGCTTCACAAGGTATTTTATCAATTGCAATATATTTTAAACTGGCTTGTGCCCGCAGCTTTGTCCCCTTGAATGTCGTTTACATCCTTTTTCAGAATATAAGAAACAATAATTCTCTCAACTTTCATTAAAAACCGTTCAGCAGTCTTGCAATAATCATCGCCACAAACTTTCACATTTATAATATTAATAGAAAATTTAGGACTGGATGGAAATTACAATTTATTAAAGACCAAATATTTATCTTTCCTCCAGTGGTTTGAAATCAAAATTTCAAGTAAGGCAAAGTTATTTTGTCGGCTTACGAAACGGGAATAAAAATACGTTCAAATATTTCTGCGAGTAGACGTAAAGTCTCTAGAACTGAAATTGCCTCGGGCCAGACAAGCAACGTTCCTATATAATTGCCCTAAGCCACACCTACTTAGTTACCAGTAAATCAAGAAAGTGAATCGTTGTAATCCCCTACTAAAGAAAATGTTCTAGAAAAGAATAAAACTATATTTATAATATATTTTATATCACCATTAAAAACAGTATTGGAAGCAAATAATATTGGCATTTAACGACTCGAAACATGTTGATTTATTAGCAGTCGTTTTATGTATTATTGAGGCAATCAATATAACCATTTGATAGTTATTTTGTAAGCTTATTATCGCAAGCAATGTTTATATACATATTTCTAAATGCATCAAGCTTATCTCTTAGATTTTTATAAAAGTCTAAGAGATACAGGCACCATATACCTTTGCTTATGTGCAAGCGTACATAGGTATAGGTAACTGCTTACCATCAGGCGGGCTAAATGCTTGTTTGCCACCTTAGTAGTACGAAAATAAGTCTTTAGTACCTATAAGAGATATGGAGTTGTAAAACTATCCTTAAAACAAAAGAAAGTTAATGATCAAATGCATACAAAGAAGGTTAAAATAGCTTCTCATTATTATGTAAAATCTCATTGTGTCCCCAATCCCAAAGGAGGTCTCACTGGCCGAGTTAGAAAAGAAGTTTTTATTTCCTCAACAAACCTCCCCTTCGGCCGGACAGCTGACATATTGAGAGACAAACTCCAACCTTCGTTCAATATTTACTCCTCTTATATCGTATAATGTTTCGGTGGAAATATTACAATTCCGCTGAATATTTTTCACCGTTATTGTGTACAAAGGGAAATGTACATTTTGTTATTACCTATGGCTTTTAAATAACTTATTAAATCATATTATTCAGTCCTAAATATTGGAAATGTTTACCATAGGATTATATGTTTAAAAATTAAAAAAATGATAAAGTATCTCATAGCCATGTGCTATTTAATTGGCAAAAGCGGAATAAGTTACAAATGGCGGGATTACCCTATGAATGGATCACAGTGTAAGGGACTATAGTTAAGCATCTATTTGCTTTGTGCACGTTTAAAGTCGGTCGAGACTGTTAACAGTCGTTCGATCACAGTAGATCAACAGTCTGAGCAACTGTCACTGGGTTAGCCACTAACCCTTAAAAATAAAATTACAAAGAACTTTTCAAATTGATCGGTTCTTCACAATCACTGTTACATTATATCCATATTTACTGCTACATAAAGACTTATTTTTATTTGTTATATTTCAAACCCAACTTTAACATTATACATCTTCAACTAAAAAGTCTTGCCATCAAAAAGATCCTGCATTAGTTTCGGGCTGTCGATCCTGTCAGATTTCTTTGTAGCGTCCCCTATAGCCCCAAGGTTTCTATAACCCCTTGTATCCATTTGACGAGAGGCCTGTGCACACACTCCCCGTGCCTTTACAATCTATTTGTAAGAAGATGAGTATATAATTCTCCCCCAATAAGATCGTACACGGCATTTTTCATTCCCTACTGCAATACGGGGTATGGCCCCAAAGGATTAGCGTTCGGTATTGCGCTAATAGGATTTTTTATTATTACGTTTTTTTATTAAAATTCATTAATTTGAGTTATAGACGTACTACTAATTATAAATGCAATATGTCGTATACCTATTTCCATTTGATATTTACTAAATGATAAAGATTACGTAAGATTTTAACAGGTTTTTTTAAATGTGAATGCTTTACACATTTCCTCTAGGTCAACTTCATATCTCGTCTAGCCAATGCTGAGATGGTAACCTTTTTCGGCAGGGATGTGCTGGGCATTCCTTCTTTATCTGTTCTGTGGTGCATACATACGTTAATTCGTTTGTGTATTCTTAGCATGTCTTTTACTGGCATAAACATTGTTTTCTTTATTTCTTATTGGGGTTAGCCTTATGACGGAATGTTTCGTGCAAGGGAGGCCTGCACA
Source organism: Trisateles emortualis (assembly GCA_947095525.1). Taxonomy (NCBI): domain Eukaryota; kingdom Metazoa; phylum Arthropoda; class Insecta; order Lepidoptera; family Erebidae; genus Trisateles; species Trisateles emortualis. The sequence goes on along the minus strand of OX352743.1, from coordinate 7,188,191 downwards.
AAACGGTTAGCTAGCTTTGAGCGGGCCTCCATGTGTTGCTCATCTTTCTTCGTACTCTTATTACATTTTACTTATTATTTCCTGAATTAACTTGTTGACTGCCAATGAAAATACTGCGTCGAACTAGTATTAGCTTTTACGCAGGATTGGATTGTATTAAGTTCTTAATATCGAATATATGTATATAATTGACCAGGAAGTCATAGGTGTACAAACAAAAGGTCTATTATGTAGAGGCAATGTATACTGGGCTTTTTAAAAAACAAACTTAACTTCTTAGAACTTAAACGATTTATTAACATCCATAAATAAACTCATTAAACCAGTTCATAGATAACCGAACTTTTCACTCAGTATCTGAGCTTCGTCACCATAAAAGTTGACTTTCGATAAACTAATGAAACATCCGCCATTTTAAAAGCGTCGTTAAGTTGCTATCTGACTTGCATAATATTGTAAACATCTTATTATTATAAAACGAATCCCGTGGATTCACCTGCATTAATATTAGATTCGAATTTTGTTGACAATGTTGGTTTAAAATTTTTTGCTCGGTAACTTAATTATATTTTAAAATAAAAGTAAGTTAGCTACTTCTTGTAATATTATCTATCTGTCAGTAGAATTCTCGTCAAAATCGATCCAACAATTCAGGATTACCCGTAACAAACAAACATAATGCTGTATACTTTATTTTTTTCATATTATGCATTTAGTTAGAAGATATTATTTTAAAATAACAACACAGAACAGACAAGAACAGACGTTTTAATTTTATTTATTTTTATATTATGCAAATGGATGTTATTATGCAGTAGTCAATTACCATATAAGAAATAAAAATATCCACTATAAATAAGACGCCTACATATAAGAAATTTGCATCCAATCAATGAACATTAGCTGTACCTCTAATCTATCTATCACCTACGCACATTGATTTGTTTGTATTTGATTATAAACAGATGAACAAAGGAGATGTAATGATTTTTCATAACCAATACAGTCTTACAGATGTTTTATAATGCGCAGAATAATGTAATGAATAAGTGGATTTAGTTCCTACAAAGACATGCGATTCCAAAATTACAACATTTTTGTACTATGGTGTAATTAATAATTATTTGATCGATACTTGATTTAGGTATCGAAATCGATATATGATATCAAACATACTTGACTAAACAGTTGGTTCTCGCCATATTTTCATGGATTCATAACATATAAGACAAAACTTTGAGTGATTTATTGTGTCTGTTTCGAGCTTGGGTGTACTTTGTGTCCATCAACCAACAACCATGTAAGTTTGTAAAGTCCGCCCAATACAGGCATGTGGGAATTGACTTTCCAATGAAAGGAATGGAAATCAGTGTTGAAACAGAGTATTAAAGTATTTGATTAAAATATTTTTTCGTAATATTATAGAAAGTAAGCGTACGTATTTCTATTAGTAGTAATGTTTCATTATTATATCTCAGAAAACTTTACGAGTAACAGAAAGCCTTCATAATATTGCGATATGACTTAGCTATATTAGTAGGTACATGTATTAAGTAACCTTCTTGTTTTTACGGGACATACCATAACTATTTTGTCTCGTGGGAAAAAATGTGACAATACACATACGTATAAAAGCAATTAAAAACATAAAACATGGTCAGAAGTAGGTCAAGCTATTTTCGCAAATATTATAGTTAGTCATTAAGTAAATAACAGCGGAAATACATTTAGCAGTGAGTGCTGAGAGACAGATCGTAAATGAAACAAGCGGTGTACGATTGAAACATGGTGTTACTGAAACCAAATATTTGGTATAGGCCGAAACCAAATATGCGGTTTAGGCCGAAACCGAATTTAATTAGTAGATAAGCAACGTAAATAACGCAAAACACGCAAAGTAACGTAAATGTCAGTAATATCAACATTCTACTTAAAATATCATGAAATGATTTACTGTTTTGGCTATATAATTGGTTTCGGCTTAAGTAAAATTACCGTACCGTCGGATCGGTTGAAGTCGGATATAAGAGGCAAGTAAGAAACATTGTTTACATTAACGGTCGTTCACTTTGTTTACACAATGTGTAAATGTAGGTCGATGGTACAATAGTTAAAAGACAACGTGAAAACGCGCTCGCAAGTCCTTTGGAAAACATAATAGGATGTATTGTTATTCTCTACTACCATTGAAGTAAAACTCACATAGAACCCTACAAGGGACAGAATGCTTTTAAAGCGATATTTTAGAGTCATGATCCACTGTCAATGTAAAAATATTCACGTATGATCTATTACCTACGATACCTATAAGTACTGATAATAATAATAACAACCCCTATAATGTCCCACTACTGGACACGGGTCTTCTCTTCTATCAAGAGAGAAAGAGAGATCTTATTTATCCACACACCAATGCGGGTTATTATTTTTTGTGTAAAAAATACAATATACTCTTTAAAATGTTTTAGTAAATAGATACAATTTATATTAGTCATAAACATAATTATTATCTTAAAGATAATCGCGAGATTATAATACCAAAACAAGATAAATTGAATGGAAATGTACAATACAAATCATATACATATATATGTATATACATACAAATCGCAACATATCGCTTCCTTATTGGAAGAAAGGCGTAAGTCGAGAAATATTATAGGCAATTTTAAGCACTCTTCACTAATTATCACAAGATAAAAAATGCAAAACAGACGTATGTCACATTGTGCCGTTTTTCCACTGCAAGTGTTATATTATGATAACGTTGTCTTTAGTTTGAAATACACGTGCTAAAATAATTTATCGTCTCGTTTATTTATTTTTTCGCACTTTAGCAATAAAAAGGTCAATTTGAACTGACGAAACGTGTTAAATGTTTTATACATAAATGTTTTCATATTGTTGTTACGGCTTATTCCCGCCCGCTCCACGATTTTGTTCCCAAGCGCTCCAAGACTAAAATTAAATATTATTATCATTTATAAAATCGTTCTCAAGGGCTCCAAAAACTTATGAAAGGTTTTTTCTTCAAAACTTCTTATCTCCATACATCAATTCCCAGGAGCTCCAAAATATACTACATTAACTAAAAAAGACCCACGTAATACTGTGTTCCCAACAGCTCCAAAACAAAGTGTACGGTTAGCAGAATTAAAACATTTAATACTATAATATTACCTTTTTATTAGGTAACGGTGAACATAGTTTAATATAGAAAGTAGTAAATAAAGAGATTATGTTTTCTTTTATAAATAATAGGAACATATTATTTGCTTTAAATGATGTATTAAATTCAAATGATTTAATACATAATTCATAGTCAATAAGTCAATTATATTATTTAAACTATACCTGTTTGTCATCCCAACCAACATTATGTTTAACGTAATTTGAATAATATCAATTAAAAAAAAACAGTTTGGGGTTGTCACAATCAGTCTTAAGCTATTCCGATGAGTATAGGCTGGAATGTGGGGTGAGACAAGGGGGGCTTACTTACACGGGCTTTTTTAGCCTGGCTATCTGCTCAGATGTCATAATAATAATATAGTTTATTTCCCTCAAAAAGGTAAAATACATTTGGGTTGTCTTATAATAATAGTATACAATTTGGTGAGAAACCTTAGTGAGAGCTGGAGTCTGTACTAGGTACGGAACCTGTGTGACAAATCTCCAGGCTCTCTCGTTTGGTAGAACTAAATATATGGAGACATGGAGGGCACATTTAAGAAAGAAAAACATATAAATGTATCTATCTAATCGAAGAATGAGAGTACAGTTAGATACGAAATAGATCATATATTAGGAGTGTTGTGTGTGTGCATATGAGTGTGTGTATTTGTGTGAATGTGTGTGTATGTCTAAGTGTATGAGTGAAGTAAGTTTGATTATAAATATAGTGTGCTTGTGTGCACCTACTATTTATATGAGGGTTTAATTGATCATTTCAGTTTCATCATAATCTAAATCTATTATCCAGTCAGTGACTGCTCTTTTACATTGCACCTTTGTCATGGGATACAAGATTAAGATTTTGTTTACCTTATTGTAAACATAGCTTCCAAGGTAGTAGTAACAGCGTTACTAGCTTATTCTAACCGAAATAACAGGACATACATTATGTTTTCGACGCACAGAATCAAATTTAGAAGGGACATAAGGAGTTTGTGAGTGAGTGGTGATAATTATGTTGAGGATAAATAGTTTGCGAATAGACAGGACATTACATATTTTGTACAATTCCGATGTGGGAAATCGGTATGGTAGCCTCCAACCAAAGAGAGAAGAGAGAGGTAGGGCACCATACTAGCGAGCAAGCCCGACTGGGGAAGGACCTCCACCTTACAGAAGACCACAGCCAAATGACTACACACAGCGGTGTAGTTGTGTTCCTGTGTGTGAGTACAGGTCTCCAGCGCTCATTTAGGAATGCGTTTTGAAAGATACGTATTCCTATCCCAGGGTTACTTCCATCTTAAAGCCCTGGTGTAAAAAAATGGGTTGGCAACACGCAAGTGATACCTCTGGTAATGCAAGCGTCTATAGGCTACGGATACTGCTTAACATCAGGCGGGCCGTATGCTTGTTTGCCACCCAAGTAGTATAAAAAAAAAAAAAAAAAAAAAACCAACCTTAAGCACTGCTTTCTGAGCACGCTCTAGTTTTAGAAGATAGGTTTAATCTGTACCACCCCAAGCAACTATGCAGTATTGAGCATGAGATTGGCGAAGAGCAAGGTAAGTAGTTCGAAGGATATCAGAGTCAACTACGGGCGCGAGGGCTTTAAATAAAAAGATGAGTATGCGTATTCTTGAGGCGAGGTTATCAATGTGCGTGTGGAAGGAGAGAGTGTTGTCAATCTGAATTCCTAAATACTTAACGCAGTTTGTACGGGAAAGGGTAGGACAGTTGCAATTAAGTTCTGGAAGGGGATTACAGAAGTGCGCTGTAAGGGAGTGGGATAAGGAGGGGATTTTACCAGGAGACGTCAGAGAAAAAGTGAGATAATTAGTTTTGCTAGCATTAAGTGAAAGTAGGTTTCTGGTAGATGTAGGACTGAGATAGCTGTATGTGTGTGTAAGGGCAGCTCTTAGTTATATATGTATACTGACATATAATTGTTGTATCTCTCTTATAAACATTAAATGTACTTACCATCTCCAACAACGAAATCAAATTGTTTAGGTGTGGAGGGACCGGCAACTGCGTTATTTTGATTATCACACATCGTGCACGACTTACTTTAAATTATTATTTATGAAAGATGGACGTACGCATTGCAAGGGCGTAAGGTCAACTATTTATTTTGCACATCATTAGGCAAAGTTAGATTGCAAGGAAAAGGTGCGGGGTAGGGGTGACGCGACAACGCTAAGTGGACACACTGATAGATTTACTATTACGTTCGGGATTGTTTTGCCTACGTTACTTTAAAATCTTTGGAGCTCGTGGGAACGATTTTTATATTGAAGAATTGACTTTTTTCTTGGAGCTGCTGGGAATAAAATCTCAAAGTACCTAGACAATGTTTTGGAGCTCTAGGGAATAAAAGTGGTAAATGTGGCTTTGTTTATTATTTTAATACAAACATCCTTGGAGCTCCTGGTAATCAATGTATGAAAACATGAATTTTAGAGAACAATAGATTTGGAGCGCACGGGAATAAGCCGTTGTTACAACTTGACTGCACGGTTGGTTCAGAGGCTTAAGTGATTACCTCGCCATTTACTACTGAGGGGCATGTTGTGGGTTCGATCCACACACGGGACAAAAATTGGCACAATCTATAAATGATTGTCCCGAGTCTGGGTGTACTTTGTGTCCGTTAATTGTATGTTTGTAAAGTGCCCCGCGTCATAGGGCTTGTTCCACAGAACTATTTCTGTGGCTTGTTCCCTGAATGTGAGTCATCTTTTGTAAAAGAAAAACTTCAAACTACGTACTTTTCCTATAATTTACTAAAGCCTATAATACACTATTGGACATTTACAATACTTGGTCTTTAATAGTGTATATCTACGTATATTTATTTATAGTTAATACGTAAATGTTTTGCAGTCAAAACAGTTTTGACTGTTTATGAGATTTTACTGCCCTGGCAAAAAGTATCAATAACTCAGTAGTCAAGCTCAATAACTCAGTAAAAAGCTTTTGTTATTATTTATAAATTTATATAAATTATCTGGTAGATAAATGCCTCAGGCAAGTCCGCCTATGTAAGTACTTGTATGTGAAGTTAATAACAAAAATATTCTATAAAGTATATGATTAATAAATCATTTTAAAACGGCCTTGCTAGAGAAGAACAACGTAGCTGAGTGACACGACTTTACCAAATCATGTCTAAAGTCAACTAACACAAATGCTATTTTTGCGTAGTTTTTTTATGTATTTACGACGTTCTTCCTAAACAAATATGTTATTAACAGTTTTTTTATAAATTATTATGTTTATATTGTTTAATGGCCGGCTCAGTTCGATCGGACGTAGTATAAACATATTGTACCATCGATGTAAACTTTGGTGGATCGATTTATTCGCTTTATTATAGCCATAATGTTAACGTTGTTGTTGCACAATTAACGGGTTTGAACTGATTTATATATAAATAATGTATATGGAACAATTTTATCGGTTTTACTATGAAATCACGTACATTTTGGTTGATAGAAGCTTGTAATTTGGTAACTACTTCCTCGGAATATAATAATTGATTTTACAAGCTGTTGTTCTTATAGAAATCTTTACTTCTTTACTAATATTATAAATGTGAAAGTTTGTGAGTAAGAATGGATGGATGGATGGATGGATGATTGTTACTCTTTCACGTAAAAACTACTGAACGGATCTGGATGAAATTTGGCACAGAGATAGATTATGGTCTGGAATAACACATAGGCAACATTTTTACAGCGATAACCGACATCCACGCGGGGGGGCCGCGGGCAACAGCTAGTACATACATACATATCATTACGCCCGTCTCCCATTGGGGTAGGCAGAGAGTATGGTACGCTTCGATCATTCGCTTCCTCTACATTTATATCTAATTCGTATCCAAATTCTCTAATCCTTACACTTTTACGCTAGTTTGAGACAAACTTTATAATCAATATATAGATAGTATGGTAGGTACCTATGTATGTAATATAAAAAAACTGACCAAATTTTATATTTGTAAGATATCAATTAAATAGACTACCCGTGTCAAAACTATATAGTTATTTTTTCGTGTTATAAGCTTTTAATTTATATCTATAAATCAGCCTATATCATAAGCTTTGATCAATAATCTCTTTTATCCCTTTTTTATATCCTCACTCAATGCAATCACCCATACATACATATTTGCATATTGTATTAAAGTTGTTCTGCAGTAATTCTGTCGGGAGTGCTCTGGAGTTAGACTGACCAATTCACTGGTTAGACTTTCCAGACAACATCACTGGGAAGTTCGTTCACTGGTTTAACCATTGGAAAAGTTATATGAATAGTATCTAGAAAATGTTTGCAGAAGTTTTGAAGTTTTTAATTACTTAGAATTTTAATCTTCATTAACATTAAAACTTTTTAGTTATCGTTAGCTTATGGACGGTTGCAATTCCAGATGTATCATTTGCGTGTTGCCACCCCAAATTAAACAAAGAAAATAACACTAAGATATTTGATGCAGTCTAAAGATTTTAGATCGTGGAGATGATGGAGTCAGGTCAAATAAGCGCCGAAAACATATACCTACGTACAGGACGCTACGCTACGCTCAGGGATCCAACTATACCGCTGTGTGTAGTTATATGGCGGTGGTTTTGTAAGTCAGAGGTCCATTCCCAATCAGAATTGCACCCTTGTATTGTGCCCTATCTCTCTTGGTAGCTTAATAATATGACCTTCAAGTAAATAACCTTTGTGGTAAATGTATCGTAAAAGTTTGGAGATTTTGAACGTTTTAATTGCGTTATTATTTCTACATATAAGTTTAAGAAAAGGTTATTTATTATATTGTGCTGTTGCTTAACCTTATCTGTTAACAATCGACAAAACAATAAACGTTTTAACTTATGTAATTTGTATATAATGTCAATTTTGTTGTGGTACTGACACAAAACCCTTTAATTATATTGCAATACTTTCCTTGAACTCGGTAATTGTTCAATCAAACTTGTAGATTATGATGTTGGAGACAGAAAGGTCATTACTTTGTCATGTAACTTTCTGATTATTCAAAGAGTAATAGCAACCTATATAATATTGTGTTCCACTGCTGGGTACGGGTCTCCTGAGTTGCTAGATCACATATGTATACTTTTTAGTACACTTCTAAATTAAACTTATTTAAACGCGTTGAGCACTTTCTGGGTGGACAAAAATCATGGAACTCGCGTCATCGACACTGAACGCTTTCCATATTCAAAAATAATAATCTAATAGCTCAACTATACAATTCACAATTTACTTAATTTTCACTTCTATCGACAGTCCCCAAAGTGCCCCGCATGATTGTTTTCTAAGGCATAGGAACAAAGGTAGACCACTGTGTCTAGTTATTTAATTAGGATGTACTGTAAGGTGGAGGAAGGTTCTTAACCAGTTGAGCTTGCTTACTTGTAAAGAGCTATATCTCTTATATAAAAATCAAGATACTCGTATTCTTAAAGTTTCTACAAAGTTATGATCAGCAATTCTGTGTTTAAGATATTATAACTGTAATAGTAACCGACAATACCTCTCAACAGAGTGAAATAATGTGTGTTAAGTTCTATCGACATAATCACGTGGAATAATATAAAAATGTATTCTACACCGCACTTCTACGTGAGGAAATTACATACATTTATAGCATTACACAGATTATTCAGACCGATTCCTAGTCAAATAGTGATTTTAAAGCTCGCAATAGAATTTTTATGACACACTTCCCTTTTATAGATGTTCTGTTACTGCCACTGAGTGGGAGTTTTAGAATATTATGATATTTTATATTTTTGAAGATTTTTTATTAGGTTCATTTTCTTTTTTTTTTGTCTGTTACATAATTTCTTTCGGGGTTAAGTTACTTAGCATTTGTTATTGTAAGTGGCAGTTAGGGTTGTACTTCGACATTAGACTGAATTAATCCAAATAGACAGCAAAGTTGGTTCAGTGGCATCACTGGGCGGTGTATTGTAGGTTCGATCCCTACATGGGAAAAATAATTGTGTGATCCATAAATGATTATCCCGAGTCTGGATTTACTTTGTCCGTTAATTGCATGTTTGTAAAGTCCCTCGCGACATAGGGCTTGTTACATAGTGCGGGATTTGTCTTTAAAAAAATGAACAAAGTTACTACATCGTATAAAAATAACTTACGAGTACCTATTACATGTTAATAAGCTAAGATGCTACGAATTCGTGATAAGTCTGTGAGTGATATTTCACAAAATTTTAAATTAATTTCGACTTAAATTACTTTATTGGCAACATTCACTGTCTAGACTAAACATTTGACAGGCAATATTAAGATGAGTAAACTAATTCTCACGTATTTGACAGGTGGCCTCAATGGTTGCCAAACGCGAAGTTTGCCGTCGCATCGCTCTACTTACCTACAAGGTTTCGAATAGATTGGCTATAAGCAAGCCACTCACTGCATCGATAATCACGCTCATTCATAAAGATAACAACACGTAATGATACATTACGTTTTGTTCGTGCATTCATTATTTTTCAAGATCGTGTTGAGTTATTTCGAGTGAACTGACGGCATTCAAATTACCGATGTGTTTGAACGTTTATAGTCGAAAATTGTAAGGTCACATCATGACCTTGTCCATCGTCTGCCTTTAGCAGGTCATCAGTCCACCTTGTTGGACCGGTCCACGTTGCACCTTCCAGTTCGTTGTTGACCCTTCTGTACCTTTTTGCCCTTGTGGGCTTCAGTTCCGCGAGGTATGTGCTCTGTCCATTAATTAGGACAACTCTTTGAGCTATATCCGTCATTTTGGTTCTCCTACTTTCGTTTTATGATCGCTACTAATGTAAATAGGCAAAATAATAACAAACAATTTAATTTAACAACAAAACAAGCTGTAATAGCCGTCTGAGAAATGACAATTTCATAAGCACCGGTATAATTTACAACAACAAAGTGAAAACTTACCGCATTGTTTCATTCACTAAGTTTTTTTCACATGTTCCGCTACAATAAAAACGTTTTAGTACAATGACCTCTCCACGCATTCCGTAACACATTATAACATTTATTATTCGCAAGTGCTTCTTTATATCTTTGCTTTGTTTTTGAATATTATTTAAATTAATTATCTAGTACATTGTTGTTCATATATCTTCGGTTGAGATACTTTTCTAACTGTATTTTTTTTACTACTTTGGTTGCAAACGAGTATACAGTGATAGTAAAGAGTTACCGTAGCCTTTGATCGTTTCTTGTACCAGAGGTTTCCCATACCACTTGCGTGTTGCCGATTCGAAAAATTGTAAAATCAGGGTTATTTGATGGAGTATCCAAAATAGTGACGGGAAAAGAAAAAGATTTTTTACGTTTCACTTTTGTTTTTTATTTTCGTTTACTAAAGTGAAGTAGGCCAAAATTCTGTTTCAAACACAGATCAAAAATAAAAACAATGGTTCTAAACGTTTCCTTTGATTATTTTAAATTATACGCAAGTTTACTTCCTCTAGTCTCCATTTTACCGTGAATCATTCCATAGTTAATATTGACATTAAAGTATATTTAAACTCAAAATATGTTCTCATTTTCACTATAATTAGTTCTTTTATAGGACTATTACGATCATGGCCTATAGTTCATAAATTTTCTCATCAGCTTCTTCAGATGTTGTCGTCCATAATACTCTAGGAATGGAATTTCTTTGGATCTATTCGCGGCGCTCCGTAGTTATTCAGCTGCGAAGGAAATGTCTGTTGAATAATACCACCGTCTTACTGGAAATTAATGTGCTTGTAAGCTCTCTATTAGGGCTTTATCTATATAATATATATAAAAGCAAAATACCACTTACTGATTGATCCATGTAATATCTGAAATGATAAATGCAGTAGTTTCATCATAGATTCCCAAGATACAAGCATATCTCAGTTTGGGAATCAGTGTGTCACTTCATAACATAATTATGCTTTTGTACATTCACCCTGATCAAATGTTATTGTTTGTGTTTAAACAGTGTAAATGTTTGTACTTTTTTGAAGGAATAAAAAATATATATTATTATTATTGGGAGAACTGATAAGTTTACAGCTAGCATGCCAATGCTTCACACTCTGACTCTTATGTGTCTCATAAGACGCTTTACGTAAGTATCATATTGGATATAAGCCTTTTGACCAGATCAATCTGATTTCTTAATTGTTCTGTTTTTACTAGTAGGTAACGGAACCAAGAAAATACTCTGAACTTATATAATGGTGTCTCGCAAAGTACCAGGATAACAGTAAGCATAGGAGCAAACATAATTACTTCATACATAGTGACTGTATGTAACAATATGCTTGTTTCTGTAGACAACGGAAACCACATGTTCGAAGTCCAGACTAATCTATCCGATAACATACACGCTTTTATTCATTTACCACAGTGTAATGCGATATGCCAACTGTTTCCTAATATTCAAAAGCCATAGTCGTCACGGGTGGGTACCGGTACGATATGAAGGGTGGCACCTGGCTGCAACGGTGCGTACTGCGCCTTATTACCATATGTAGAGGAAGTTGGTGATCGATTTGAGTTTTAATCGGAAATGTTTGGATGGAGTAGCCATGGTTTTTGTAATTTTTGTAGCTACATATAAGTCACGTAAAATTCTGATGTCCGGTCGTCAGCAGTGTGTCTTCAATCAGTAGAATATCCTATGAATATTTAAAACATGATTGTTTGGATGGATGGATGTTTTACTAAATTAAACCAGAACGGCTTAAGGGATCTGGGTGAAATTTGGCACAGAGATACACATCACATTCAGACATTTAATTCATTAGGATGTTGAGCGCAGATAGAGTTGGTGCAAGGCTGATAGGCTTGCGTGACTGTACGGACCTAGGCACGTCAAGCAACCTACATACGTGACTATAATTATAGGAAAAGAATAAGCATAATAGCGCACTTTGCAATTCCGGTGCAAATATCCATGCGTATGAAGCAGCGTTATGTTTATACGGCTTCCGACAACAATACCCTTTTTATCTTTTCTTTTTAAAAACACAACTCCCGAACTAAGAAATAAACCCTGTGTGGCAGGGGACTTAACAAACATAATATAAACGGACATAAAGTACACCCAGACTCGAGAGAACTATTTATGGACCGCACAATTTTTTGTCGCCTATGAGGATCGAACCTATAACAAGCCACTAAACGAACCGTGCAGTCAATTGCACTGCGATAACATGATGTATAATTGTTTACATGATAACCTCTTTTTTAAATCAAATCAAATCAAATTCATTTATTTGCATATTACAGGTTGGTAAGGTGTATGGTAACAATATAATAAAGTTTCACTGTAATATAACCACAGATGGCATGCAAATGTTTCATACAATATTAAACGTATATTACAATATTCTAATAAGTATCAATTAAAACATAATAATAATAATGTGAATTAAAAATAATAGTAGTACGTAGTCAAATTGTCATAGAAATACATGTCAAAAAATAAAATAAAATAATAACAATAAATAATCAGAAAAATATAAAATTATGACAAATTATAATAAAAAATATCAGACGTCAAATTTATCATTCATAAAATCAGTTACACTATAATAACATTTCTGAATCAGAACACTCTTCAATGTCTTCTTAAAGGTATTTATATTTAGGTCTTTAATAGTTTTTGGTAGCTTATTATACACTCTTGGCGCCATACAAAATACACTATTGCTCATGAGTGTCGTGTTGGTTCTTTGAGCCCTTAGTCTACTTTTGTCCCGCTAACTGCGTGTAGCATTGTCAGATAGTTTAGGAAATAGCTCAGGGTTGGATTTCACAAATAAAGCTATTTCATATAAATATAGAGACGGAAGTGTCAGAACATTATAGTTAATAAAATATGGCTTACAGCTATCTGTTGGTTTTAAGTTAAACATTGCTCTTACGCATCGCTTTTGAATTTTAAATATGACTTGCTTGTTAGTAGAATTGCCCAAAAAAATAATGGCGTATCGTAAAATTGAGGCGACCATACCGTGGTACGCAGTTAGGAGAGCATCTTTATTGATAATTGACGAGAGTTTGTATAAGGCATAAGCTGAGCTACTAACTCTTTTACTGATCTCCTCAATGTGTGCTTTCCAGTCTAGTCTGCTATCAATGATAAGACCGAGAAATCTAGCAGTGTTGACACTGTTAACGGGTAATAGGTTAATATTTTGTGGAATTGATTTTCGTTGACTAAAGTGCATTATTTGGGTTTTGCTTAAGTTAATTTTCAAATTGTTGTTGTCAAGCCAGGAAGTAATAGATGTCAAAGTATAGTTTATGTCAGTTTTGTATATGTCGGAATGTATTGATGGTATGACTACTGTGCTGTCATCTGCAAAAAGGATCATGGGAAAATTAGTAATTCTTGGCAGGTCATTTATATAAATAATAAACAAAAGCGGGCCCAGCACACTACCCTGAGGAACTCCAAATTTAACTACTCGTTCTTCAGATAGATAGCAAATTTCGTGTTTATTATTATTAATTCTTGTAATTGCAGTAATTTGTTTTCTGTTGTGTAGATAGGACTTGATCAGATTTAAAATATTGCCTCTTATTCCATAGGCGTCTAGTTTATTCACTAATATATTATGATCGACATAATCGAATGCCTGCGTCATATCGCAGTATATTGCACAAACAGGTATTCTGGTATCGACGTTACCAACGAATCTTCTATTCAAATTGTGCATGTGTTGTATCCAGCAACATGTGCGCACACAACAATGCTAATATAATTACTTGATCACACTAAGATCCATGTGACCCAGATATCACTCATTATTTATAGTCTAGTAGTTACTATATAGATCGATCATTGCCACCCGGCCATTGGCATTTAGTCGTGTAGTAAACGTGTTTTCAAATTCATCAGTTAGTACTTCGGTAGACATTGCGTGAGTGCGTCTCCACTAGTCGCACGCTTCTATTTCTCTGTTCATAATTCTACAGTTCATGTCAAATTCAACTTTAGTGCGTGGTCATAAAGTGTATTGTGATAGCATACTTAAATTTGTTCCCAGTCTCGCCTAATTACTCGACGGTGACGAATGGAAGCGACGTACCGTGCGAAATTCCTATGAAATCTTCAATGCTCACTGTTTCAGCCTGTAGTGTAGTGTGACGCTTTCAACCTGTTATATCGCCAGTAATATTGAATTGTTTAGTTATGTGCTAATTTTGTGGTGAATTTTCTCTAGTGCATTGTTCTCTAATCGGATTTCCAGCGGCCGTTGTCAAAGGTTTGTTATTTTCTTTGAAACAATTAAAAGTTTCGTCAACACGCATTTTCGGATTTATTTGTTGAGAATGCTAATCAAATGTTACGGGCTGCCGTTTCGTAAACTTGGAATTTTTTGAACTGTATGCAGTAAGCGTATAGCGACTTTTGGGATGATGAAAGATTCTAATAAACAATAATTTGATTTACATAACACAACATTCCATCTAACATATCTAAAAAAATCGAAGACTATAAAGATGTAGATAAGAATCACATATACCAACATTTTGCCAACTTGCGCTTCTTGTCTTTACATTATACTTAGATTTAGAACAGTCATTTTTAGATCGCAAAAAATTCATGTTCCCGCGCGAGGGGGATCATACTCGCAATACAAGTGCGAAGTGGTAAGTGGCAAACCTTAAACCACTTTAAACTCTGTGAAGTTATTACAACTACATATTATAAAAAAATACTTATTTGTCGGAAGCAATTCCTCAGATCACTTTAAGAGGTTTATATATAAATAACAGGTTCACAATAAATCTGATTCGAATACCGCCTTTGCATGGCGCTTGTTAGTTCTACTACGGTATATAGACGAGATTAACTCTTGCAATCACATAACATGATTACCGTTGCTATTTAACGAGTGAACCTACTGGTTTATACACTGATAAAGTATCCGCCCACGGGCTCTTTCATTACCAATAAATTAATCATTAACCTATGCATGCCACCACCGTTTTATCTATTAGATAACAACTTAGCTAACAATCAGTGTTATTGATGTTTTGTCGTTCTGATTATAAATATAAATAAATAAATCAATAAATAGAATAAATCAAATTCACTTGATACCAGACGGTATCAAATGAATTTGATTTATTACTACTAATACACATCATTAATTTTGTTTTTTAAACCGACTTCAATACGGAAAGTTGTAGAATATTCAAAAATTTAAAAATCCCAAGTCAGACGTATTCCAGTCAAGTCAAGTAGTATTTAAACAGGATGAACTTTCAAACAAACTCCTATCTCATATTTCCTCCCTTAAAGACGTATTTTTTTAAATTTGATCATTTACAGCTAAAGTGCATCTCATGACCATTCAAATAAGCCCAAACACGGCTAGACTACAATGTTTAATTATGGAGTTCCGGTGCCTACCTTTCGGCTTCATGATGATGAAGTGATGACTTTAGTTCAATTGTACCATTTTCATTTGCTACATTACATTTGCTTAGTAATAGTTGCCTAACAGCCTTAATCGAAACTTATCTAATCGCCATCCGTGAAATACTTATTATTGAGAAGTTCAAATGGCCATCTGTAGTCTTTTTCATCAGTTTCAGTTTACCAAATTACACTTTCTGTATGCAAATGTTTGACTTGTTGTTAAAAATATTGAAATTGCCATATGTATGCCTATAATTTTTGATCAATACCTCATGGATTTCATCATCAAAACTGGCTTTTGATAAAAAATGGACCAAACTGGAAGTATGTCCTCTCAGCCAAAAATAGAATTTTTCAAATCGGTTCATAAATGACGGAGTTCTGCGGTAACAAACATAAAAAAATACACACGTATTGATAACCTCCTCGTTTTTGAAGTCGGTTAAAAAGAAAGGCAATTACGCATTTCTCATGCTGTTAATGTCTATCTCACTCGCTTGTACTCGTATTGGCAATAATAAAAAAGTGCGCCAGTTCAGAATCTCAAATGTTGGTGCTCTTCTGACCAATGAGGTGGACAGATTAAATTAAGTCTAATTGGAAGTCTAAAGCAGCCCTGAAAATGTATACGCTAGACTGTGAACTCACAAAACTAATTGTCAGGATATCGTTAGGCGAGCTACATCAACCTGTATCCAATTGCAAATACATGATGACCACGACCAGTCATCCAAAATGGATTTGAATAACAAAATTACAAACTTAGTATCTAACAACGTAGTATTGTCTAATTTGCTCCTTTCTGTTTAAGTATTGAAGATGAAAACGTTTAATATTTACCTCGTTATAAACCGTTGTTGACTTAATATTTACGACCTTATGATCTGTATTACTATATTTTGTATCTACAACGATATCTACTCGTGCCTGTGTAAATATTTAACATTCTCCGATATCTATATTGTATCGGCTAATGTCAAACGGTTCTTTCTCTGTATTAACTATTTACCAAAGCATTGCACCTTACGAAAGTCATTAGCGTTGCTGTCGGTCCCTTTATCACGATATTGCAAATGTCATTATCCTAACTCGTTAGTCATATTCTAGTGTTGCTGTCGCGACAGGCTGACGGCCAGTCTTCAAGGACGTAATAGATTGTAACGATCTGGCTTCCAATGTGTTTGTAAATATTATATTACATACTGCTGGTGCAATTTGCTTAACTATTATAAGCTTATCATACTTTTTACTATTTTCTTTATAAATGCCTTTGCTAGCTTTAATATAGTATGAAATTTTTGTGTTTTCGTTTTGTTAAACATTTTGACTGAATGTCAATTTTGCTATTTTAGAGTTCCTTGATTCTTGATGTTAATTCGATGATTTATATTTAAATTTTGCTATCTGCTGACACGTTTATCTTACACTTTTATTCATCGTTTGTTCAATTCCTCGATTGTTCAATTCCTCGATTTTATTACAAGGTCTGGCTCCATTTTTTATTACATTATCTCACCAAATGTCCTAGTTAATCTTACTTTTACAAAGTGGTAGAAATTCACAAGGATTTCGACTTTTATTCGACGTGAGACAATGTTTGGTATTTAATATTGTAATTTGATTGTCCGAATATTAAATACATTGCGTAAAAAAAATTGATATCGTCTTTATTTTACAATTATAGACTGAATTTTGGCCTATTTTCCAAACGTAAATACGAATCAAATCATAATAAAACCGCCAAATTTATTACGATTTGATAGTTTTATCATCGCGCGATATTGTTAGTGTTAAAGGGTGTTCTTTCAAAACACTATTCACCAGTAAATAAGGCATCCCAAATTCTCCGCCTACACCTAAATCATCTTCAGGGCAAGATTACAGTAGTACTAAGTTGTTTACTAGTAAATAGATAGTCAGTTGGCAACGTACGTAATTGTATCAGAGCCGTAAAACTTTTCTATCTACTCTAAAATACTCTTGCCAAACTAGTGTAACGGAATGTTATTTAGCTTTTCTTATGGAAATTGAGCCATTGGGCAAAATATTCTCTTAACATTGAATGTAGAAATAAGCCAAACTTATTTAAAAATGCAAATTCGCGGATTGTCCATGTAGTACATGTATAGAATGAAATGTTTAATATTTCATTTTCTTGTCGTCGTTGGTATTTTTTCATAGTTAATTTCCGAAAAATGGAAGCGTTTATTAATACTAGAGGGCGACTTCTATGCGCAGTGGTCAAAATTCGACTGCAAATTTGCTTTCTACACTTCTTCTAAGTATACGCTTTAATCGTGCCAAATCTTACACTTTTCCGTGTGCGCAATGTTTAAAAGAAGGTACAAAGCTTTTTCTTCTATGTATAAAAGTAAGAGGAAAATCAAGTTTAATGTCTATTCAATGATATATGACTGATTTTTTACAAGAAACTTAGCCCGAGATATAGAGCCTAATATTAATCTTTTTTTTTTTTCTTTTCCAGGTAAAGCTCGGGTTTATACAAATCTTCATTCTCGTAAGTTTCTGGTAACCATCATATAAATACAACTGCTTAATTAATAAACATATAATTGAACATTAGATTTAATATGTATAATCATAACAGTAAATTTATATTTTTCATTTTAACTTAAAAATGAATTATATTTTAAGTGTTCATATTAGAACCACAGTGTAAAGAACTTATAAGGGTTCCTTAGACTATGGTAGAACGATTAACGGTAATATAATAATAACTTTTTTAAAATAAAAGCAACTACTTACAAACAATAAGATATTGTATTTAACTATTAACTGGGTCCTACGCAAGTTAATACTGTATCTTGGTTACGCCTACTTTTGCGCTTTGACGTTAAGTACGAAATTATTGTTCTCATAGAAAATACTTAACCAATACAAAATGATTACGATTCTTAATGTAAAACAAACTCAGCTGTTAGAATTATAATAATTTATTCGATTTTGCATATTTCTTAAGACAATTTCCTACAATATATCATACTTTGCAATATCCTAGAAAAGCATTCGCCGCCTCGGGGCTCGTTTAACATAAATATTTGCAATTAAAATTAAGCTACACCACCCTATCCGTGCTATTATTCAAATTGTACGCCACAGGAGACCTCAGAAAGTTTCAAATTAATTAAGAGGGCCATAAGACGGCCCGTTAAGGAAATAACAATGAAGGTAGCCCCTTAACTTAGCCATTATTTATTGCAGGCCTGAGGACTATTACCCTTGGCCCCTGTCATCATCTTGCGGCTTTTAAGCCTAACCCCTTTGAGTTTCGCATATTTTCGCAAAGTGCAATCCTCTGGGTGCATATTCATTTGTCAGACGTAAATGTTTCCGTGGCAAGCGAGATGATTTTCAAGGAGATAGCCCTCTTTATATCGACATTTAACACTTGATTAATGTTATCGGTTAAAATTAATTTGTAACACTGTTCTGTCTAAGTAAAGTTATAAAACAGTAAATTTACAGTTTGAAAGTCGCAAAAATAGTACCCAAATAGTAACCGCATCGTAATCAAAATTCCTAGAACAGTAGCTGCACTTTATTGCAAACACTACATTTCACTAGTTCCAATAATACTTATCTCAGATACGAAGAACACGCGTTCAGAGGATTCCAAGTTCCAGCCGATATATCTCAAGAGTACGATATTTACTAGTGACATCTAACAAATCAGTCCTCACAATAGAAATTCTCAGTAAAATCTATTGTGCACCATGCACATTTTCACACGGCGGCAACAGAATTGGACCCGATCCTATACCCACGATAAAAGGTCGCATGAAAGTATAAGGTTGTAAAGTTCTATTTGTGAGACATATCAAATTGTATTGCTGCAGTCAACTGTAAGCCAGAAAACTGTTAGAGAAATTGCTATTATTGTAAAAATGTTATTTTATAATGCTTTTAAAAAATGTTTGTACATTTATAAGTAACCAGATACACAACTCAAATGTAACCCTAAATTAAATTTTCATATGACTTTCCCATTTTAATTTTGAACGGCATTTACACGAAATTCGCAATATTTCCTTCGCTAAATTTCAACTATTTTAGTGTCATCTCATTATGCGCATTACGTATTCAGTTCGCAGCTCTTGAAACGAAATATGCATAATTCCGCACAGGGACGCTGACGTATCGCTTGCACTTTTTCTTTGTCGACACGATGCCTCCGGCGACCGAAGCTCTACATGGTAGGTACATGCTACAAAATGCATCCTTTCTTAGGTTTCTGCCGTCTGGCAACTTTCATACGTATAATTTCAGAGAAAATTGCCTTTGAAGCCTTTACTTTAAAATCTCATTGTCTGCAACTTTCAACTTCCCCTAACTTCCTTATATTTAAGTTAAAGAGTAGCATTACAGTCTTTCGAAAACAATAACCGTATTTTATGTGGCTCCTAAACATTTCTTCAAAGACGTTGCAAATTAGATCCTCATGTCCATAATACCAATTTCCTTACCGAAAGTGAACAAACAATATTGTGTATGAGTATAAACGAATTGGGAGAAGGAGAAATAAATGTCATCGTAGATATCTTATTTTTGTTCTCATAATTCTGTGCGTAAACTTTGTTAAGGAATATGAAAGTGAGTACGTTTAACCGAATTGCTTTTATTACATTTTATTTGTTTTGTTTTGTTCTTTGACGCACTTTATTCTAGAGGCAAACCGTTTTATTAGACAATGGAAATAAGCCAATTCATTTTCTTTGATGTTTTGTTATTGTTTTATTATAATTTCTGTGTTTAATGGAAAAGTATGGCACATGAATTCTTCTTCTTAGTGTCTCTCATACTCTTTTGGAACTCAATTATAATATTGATCTATTAAGTTGTTAAGTGCTTTATGGCCTGTACTTGAAGAGGCCTATGCCCAGCAGTTGACTGCAATGGTGAAGTTAATAACTGATTACAGAAAAGAAACAGTATTACTTGCATCGATATAAAATTATTTTATTGAACAGTTTTGTAGTATTTAAATGTTTGCTTTTGCTCTGGTTTCTGTTAGAAAATCCTCAGTAGCAGCACAGTCTGAAATTATTATTGCAATAGGCTCGCGTTCTATATAGTTGGGTTTATACAACTCTGCTCACTCCTTTATGAAAAAAGACGTGATATCTACATATAATATATGTATATGTTTATAAACTATAAATATGTTGTAAGGTTTTAAATTTTTTTTTTTTTTTTTTTATACTACTTGGGTGGCAAACAAGCATACGGCCCACCTGATGTTAAGCAGTATCCGTAGCCTATAGACGCTTGCATTACCAGAGGTATCACTTGCGTGTTGCCAACCCATTTTTTTACACCAGGGCTTTAAGATGGAAGTAACCCTGGGATAGGAATACGTATCTTTCAAAACGCATTCCTAAATGAGCGCTGGAGACCTGTACTCACACACAGGAACACAACTACACCGCTGTGTGTAGTCATTTGGCTGTGGTCTTCTGTAAGGTGGAGGTCCTTCCCCAGTCGGGCTTGCTCGCTAGTATGGTGCCCTACCTCTCTTAAGTAATTAGTCTCTTAAATACTTTATCTCTGCTATTGAACTTGTACTCGTAAGTCGATGACCCTTCCGATATGAATAAGGTAAATGATACATAGGTCGGCGATAGGGTTGTCTCAAAACATTGTTTACCTCATCTAAATTTATGAATATCATTACTTTTTGCGACCGAGGGTTGCGGGTAAAGGATGCTTTAGATGTAACTAATATTTGTATTGAAATATATTAAGAGAGGTTGGGCACAATAGAAGCTAGGAAGCTACACTGGGAAACGACCTTTGTCTTACAAAAGATCACTGCTTAATAATAACAACACAGACTGGTGTAAATTTGTTCCAATGATTCTGAAATTCTGATTTTTTTTTAACAACAGACTTGGAAATACGCAACTAATGCTCCTAGTATGGCAAGCGAAAAGGCTTTGACGACCTCGGCCTCCAAAAAAATGGTCCAAAATGACTAATATGACTGTTACATGCGGGTTGCTTGTACGATATTATTGTCAGTGCCAACCCTAATGAAATGTCCGAGACACTTATCTGTCCTTTGAAAGTGATCGTGCAAATACTTGTCCGTTCACGTTTGAAGTTTGATCAGTGTTGGTCTAGTAGATACGTTTTGTTGAACAAAAGCACTTGAGTACATTGTGGAGGTAGGTAGGTACTTAGGAATAGGTGGAGAATTGCCTTAATTGCCTATTTATTAAGACACGATTTACAATACGATGGACTATTAGACTAGTCTTGTCTGGAGAACTGAACGCTGAATTATCATGCGAAGTTTGACTGCCTTGGTGGTCCAGTGGCCGCAGTATGCGCCTGCTGTGCACGAGGTTGAGGGTTCGATTCCCACACAGGACAAAACTTTGTGTGACGCACAAAGAATTGTTCTGAGTCTGGGTGTAATTTGTGTCCGTTAATTGTATGTTTGTAAAGTCCCCCTCGACACAGAGCTTGTTCTCTAGTGCGGGAGTTGTCTTTTAAAAACAAAAGTTTAAAAAACAAAAAAGAAGTTATTTTGGAAAGCATTATTCAGAAAATTACAAAATTAGGCTTAAAATCATAAGAGCTAGTCCATACAGGCGAGCAAGCCTGATTGGAGAAAGACTCAAACTCCCACCTAACAGAAGTCTCCAGCGCTCATTAAAGAGATTTACGTTTTTCAATCCAAGGGTCGTTGTAGATCATCAGCATTATCATCTCAGCCAAAAGACGTCCACAGCTGGACTAAGGCCCCCCTCAAAGATTTCCACAGCATTATAGCATATCGTTTTAAATAATTCTGGCCAACTTATGGCTGGAGTTCAAACTTTAGCTGCAAATTTGGTCAAAAAGTACTATTATCTATTCTTACTTTCTGAAAGCGTGTGTTGATGTATCACTTTTTTGTTGTAAAAGTCTTAACCTCTAATTCTAAATTATTAGATTACGAAAAAAGATTATTATGACAGATATGAAATGAGCGCATGCACCTTATCTTATGCAGATTAAACAAGACAAGTAGGTTGTGTTTTCAAAACGAGACAATCATGTTTGGATAGATCGGTTACTTTTATAACATAACCATTACGCTTTATTGATGGGGTAAGCAGAGTATATAACTATATTATGATACGTACATTCCGCTTACTATCCTTATTAATATTATAAACGTGAAAGTTTGTATATATGGATGTTTGTTACTCTTTCACGCAAAAACTACTGAACCGATCTGGATGAAATTTGGCACAGAGATAGATTATAGTTTTTATCGCGATAACTGATATCTACGCGGGCGAAGCCGCGGGCATCAACTAGTGTTAGATATACAATTCCAAACTTAGTCTTCTACCAAGAGCTTTGTGACAAATAATCCTATAACATGTTTGCCTATCTGGACCCAACGAGCCCAGGATCTTCCAAACCTAAGCTTATAATACAGGACCAATATGCAGGCCAGGCAGTCAAGAAATTTAAACATTTTGTATTAGCCACTAGCTGTTTCATGGGTTTCAGTAGCATTCAATTTGGATTTCAACCTCTTTCAGGCGCGGTCTTTTGGTCGAGCGTGATAATCCTATAAATTTCCTCAAGAATTTGACCATAAAACCCATTTTTTAAATCCAACTGATAAATAAGGAGATTCGAGCAAACAAACTCTTAGTTCTAATTCCTATTATTTTAGTTATTATCGGTAACATAATTTCATCATAAGCACATTTTTTATTTTACCAAAATTTCTTCCAAAAATATTTGACTTCCATACAAATATAACCGTTCCAATCACCCAGTTTAGTGTTAAAAAAATATTCTGGTACATCGTTGCAGCATGACCGGTGGTACTAAAAATATATGAGACAAGGTCGTCCGGCGGTGAGTGTCACATTCTTATACACTGTTGTGGTTAGTGTGATTGATATCTCAATTAGCCTCAGCATTTTTATACTCTGTAAGTGACAAACAAGCATACGGGCTGCCTGATGGTAAGCAAATAGCATAGCCTATCTTATGGTCGCTCGCAATACCAAAGGTATCAGGGATGGAGTATACCTGGGATATGAAATTCTTTTGTTAAAAACGTACGTTTTCAAAAAACGAGAATAAAAATATGGCTAACAAGTACGGTCCGCCTGATGAAGACGTTTGATATCTTTGTACCCAAATGTATATATGATCGTGTAGCTATTTGTAGTTTTTGTCTAGGCTTCATTGGTTAAAAGTAAATTGAAATAAAAAAAAATATGGATTGACTTGACAAACTCCTCAAAAAGCGAGCATAAAAAAGGCAAATAAGCATACGGCCCGTCTGATAAAGATGTTTGATATCTTCATTTCAAAATATCTACATGATCGTGTTGCTACTTGCAGTTTTTGTCTAGGCTTCATTGGTTAAAAGCAAATTGAAACAAAAAAAATACGGATTGACAAACTCTGCCACTTTTTCATCCAAAGCACAAAAACATGCTCAATTACAATGATAATTACTAGCTGTTACAAATTAGTCTGACGTTTTCAGCTAAAAATATGTTAAAGAAACCTTAAAAGAAAACGGAATATTCTTTGCGACACGAGACAGCAATAACACGGGTTCATTCACTCACGAAGTGTCGTGCGTTCCGTGGCATAATCCGCGGATCTAAGAGATTGCAGAATGGCTTCCCTCTTGAATTACTGCTAATAGTTTTATGTACAGCTTTACTGCAGTTCATTGCATGAAATGTGTTTATTATTTCTAAAAGAAATCCGTTTTAAGTACACATTTGTGCCTAGTTTTGTATTATAGAGGTTACTGTTTAATGTAGGTAACAAGACTGGACTAGGCAATAATCAAGGCGCAGGAATCAAGGATTTTAGATATATAGGGCACCCAAAGGGGCCTACTAAAGAAAGGCAGACGACATCTTACAGTGTAGAAGACCACAGCCAAATAAGTACCTGTGCGCGACTAAAGGTATTTTATTTTCTATGTTAATTTTTTTTAGGTTGGCAACATGCAAGTGATGCGCCAGGTATTGTAAGCATCTATAAACAAGGGTTACTGCTAACCGAACGAGCTATGATTAAATAAAAATTAACGCATATTTATAGACGTTTATAAACGGCAGAAAGAATGGAGTTGCAGCATGTAGCGTATGTATAAAGTGATACTTACTTAAATGCATCCCGCTTATAATGTTTCTATCGTAAATAGTTTCGAGACAAAATATGCGATGAACATTTTCAATATTTTACATTGTTTACTATCTTTGATGAAATTCTAAGCATTTTGTATCAGCGCAGCGATCATCTCCAGACGTTGAGGAACGCCCGTATTTAATATCAGGAGACATTTATGGAAAGGAATTTCGAGACAATTTAGACGATTAATTTTTCCAATATTTTTTACGAAGATACAATGAACATCCTACTAATGTTATATATAAATGTGAAAGTTTGTTAAGATGGATATGATGGATAGGATGATGATGGTGATTGGATCTGGATGAAATTCGGCTCAGAGATAGATTATAGTCTAGAATTGCACATATGCTACTTTTTATCCCAAAGAAAAGAAAATGACCGATCCCGTGGGATTGTAACACCATGGGGTACACGGTTGGAAACCAGTAGGTACTTATTTCATATGCCTTAAAAGGCTTCAAATGTACAAAAAGCAACTTACAAATATTTTAGAACGTGTTTACTGTTGTCAAGTATATTCAGCTAGTTAATTTACAGTCCTTGTACTTAATAATGTTGTTTATTGTGTTGATAAGTAGTCACGACACTTTATAGTGCTAAAATTCATTTCATTTTTATTACTCTGTCTGGTTAAATTGAATCTAGGTTCTCCCTTTCATCATAAAGTTTAAGACGATAAACTGGCTTAGATAAAATACGACGAAGGGATTATTAAATTAGGCTTCTTTAAATTAAGCAATCAAAGAAACCAATTTCTTAGTCTGCTGCTAAAATTGGTTTGATAAAAGATTCACAAATATATTTTGGTAGCTTTTGCAAAATATATTTCTTAGTGTGCGATGGTTTTGATAATCATTACTAAGTAATATAGCACTGTTATTGTTACACACACATATATGTGGGATACATTATTCACATTATTTCGAAGAGAATCGTCATTTTTAATAAATGAAATTACCATTTAACCTCAACCTTTATTTTTCCACTCAATCTGACATCTGACAGCTGTCACCGCGTTTTTTACACAAATCAGTCATCGACAATATAGAACAAAGTGACAAATTAAAAATAAAATAACCATAAATCCTACTACGCCAACGCTACCTACCGACACGGCCATCCTGTTCATTCATCTGTCCCAGATGAAATGTCTTCTGATGAAATCCAGGGTTTCATAAAGTCGGCAGAGCTTGTCGTATTAATTGGACCTTCACTGTTTCCAATTCTTTTTAAGACGTATCTATCGTTTCCTTTGTTTTTTGTCACTTCGTAAGGTCCTAAGAATTTAGGAAATAACTTACTTCCTTGTGAAAATTGCGTCTTTTTGATGGCTACTAAATCGCCAATATTATACAAACTTGCTTCTTTTCTCTTTCTATTATAATGTTTTATATTCTCCTCTTGTACTTTCTGTATTGATTCTTTCGCCTTCTTCCTAAGTTCTTCTCTATTTTCGTTAAAAATCTGTATGTTTTCCTCTTCAATTAGTTTTTTAAGTTCATCATCTTTGTCTCTAATTTTTGTGCCAAAAAGTAATCCAAACGGCGTCATTCCTATGCTTCGTTGATAAGTCCCATTTAAGCAGCGTTGTACTCTGGATACTCGGCGATACCATTTGGTCGGATCATCAGCGCTAAGTTTACTTAACGCAGCAATGATAATTTGATGTACTCTTTCTACCTGACCATTTCCTCTAGGTTGACCAGTGGTGATAGTATGGTGTGTAATGTTTTCATTCTTGCAGTATTCTTGAAAATCATTAGAAGTAAATGCAGCATTACGATCAGAAATAATTCTTTCAGGCGAACCAAAGGTTTGCTGTTGCAGTCCTAATTTATCTAATGTTTCTGTAGTGGTGAGAGTCTTCACGGGGTAAATCCAAGTAAATTTAGTATAGGCGTCCACGACAGTAAGAATGTACTTATAGTTTTTGTTTGTCGACGTCAATGGTCCAAGATGATCTATGTGATATGTTGATAATGGAACATCTCCCTTGTCTATTGGATGTAAGAGTCCTTCTTTCTTGCCTCTTTTGTGAGATATGAGAATGCATTCAACACAATTATTTATAACCTTTTTAATCTTTTCTTGTAGATTCTCAATGTGATATTCTCTATTTATTAATTCTTCTGTTTTTGTAACTCCGAAATGTCCTTTTTCATGATTCTTACGAATTATCTCATATTGCATCTTTTTAGGTACAACAATTAACTTATTGCCATTTTTCTCCTTGTAAAGTATTTCTTTTTGTAAAACATAGTCTTGATACTGTTCTTTTTCTAAAATTTTCTTTAATAATCTTAAATGATTGTCTTCATCCTGTGCCTTCTTTAAACGAGCTGTAGTTTCGGTTATTATCAAACAGGTGGGATGTCTGCTTAAAGCATCAGCGTGCTTCATTCTAGATCCTGATCTGTGCTCAATTTCGTAGAGCCCAGCGAGCTACTCTTGGTGGCAAGTCTTTCTTCTGTAGAGTCATAGTTAGAGCAGAACAATCAGTAATAATCTTGAAATGTATGCCTAGAAGATACACTCGGAATTTCTTTATAGCAGTAACAATAGCCAAAATTTCTAAATAGTAGCTATGATACTGTCTTTCAGCTGGAGTTGTTTTCTTGCTCATATAATGCACTGGGTGTAACTGATTGTCTTTAGGACTTCTTTGTAGGAGCACAGCTCCGTATCCATCAGCACTAGCATCTGTGTGTAGTTCAGTTTCCAATTCTGGGTTGTAAATTCGGAGAACGGGTGAGCTGCATAAAATTTCTTTGAGTTCTATAAATGCCCTTTCACAATTACTATCAAAGTTAAATATGGAATCCTTCTTTAACATATCAGTCATTGGTTTTGCAATCAAGGAGTAGTTTTTGATAAACTTCCTAAAATAACCAGTCAGTCCAAGGAATGACTGAACTGCCTTTACATTATTAGGCTTTTTAAATCTTGCTACAGCATAAATTTTTTCTTCTGATGGCCGTACTTCGTTGTCACGTATCATGTAACCTAAATACTGTATTTCTCTTTTCAAAAAGTGGCATTTTTTCCAATTAAACTCTAATCCAAAATCTTCTGCTCTTTTAAATACTTCTTCTAGTTTTTTAAGCCCTTGTTCTTCTGAAATGGCTGGAATAATTAAATCATCTAAATATGTTAGTACGGTTCCATTAATCATTAAATCATGAAAGATATTGTTGATAAATCTTTGAAATACAGATGGCGCTGTACACAATCCAAACGGCATTTTACAGAATTCGTATTGCCCTTGAGGTGTAACGAATGAGGTGTATTTCTGACTGTCTTTGTGAACATTTACGTGCAAAAATCCATTTTTCAAATCTAAAGATGTGAATATGTTCGCCTCCTTAAGCTTGTCAATCTGATCATCTATTATGGGTAACGGGAAACGTTCCTTAATAACTTTCTTATTTAATCGGCGATAGTCCATACACATGCGGCGTGATCCATCTTTTTTGTCAGCCAATACTATAGGACAAGCGAAGTCAGATTTGCTATATTTAATTATTCCTTTATCCAACCACTCCTTCACTTGAGTGTTTACTATATCCATTTCTAAAGGTGACAGGCGTCTTGGATTTTGAAAAACAGGGTTTTCATCGGTAAGTATTATTTTAAGTTCAACATTGCTTTCTTTCTTCTTATTAGGCTTATACTTTTTGCATAATTCACGAATCTTGTCCTTGTATATAGAATCTTCTATGTCATATGCCTCATCGCTCTTTTCTTCCATCAAAAGTGTAAGATGCATAATCTTTTCCATGTAGATACCGTCAGAGGTAAAGTTAATTTCAAAGTCCTTTAGTATAGGGTTGCCAAGAATAATATTAACAGGGATTGCGTCATCTTCAACAATATGAAGCTTCATGTCTGTCGAGTAACTGTCAATTTGTACTGGTACAGTAAATATTCCTTCAGTGTAAATCTTCTTGCCAGCTATACCTGTTAAACATGTCACTGAATTCACATAATATTCTGTAATACCTCCTTTAATCTTCTTGAATTCAGACTTAGTTATTAGATTGACATCACTTCCAGTGTCTATAAGAGATATAAAGTCTATTTCATTTATCTTTATCTTCTTATGTGGCGCTGTTTTTTCCTTTTGCATGTTCTGGATATTTAAAGTCTTCTTATGTTTATTATTTGTACATTCTGTGGATTTGTGACCAAATTCATTGCATTTAAAGCATTTGATTCCCTTTGGACATGCAGGTGATTGATGATCTAAGTCTCCACAGTTATAGCATCTCTTCACATTGTTTGTCTTACGGTTTAAATGATTAGCAGATGAGTTACCAGAATGTGTAGGTCTACTAGACATCTTCTTCCTGAAGTCACTATAAATGTCTAACTTTCTGCGAAATTCTTTTATGTCTGACGCACCATACAAGATAGCTTTATTTGTTTCCAGGTCACGAATACCGTCAATAACATATTCGAAAAGTGCAGCATCTTCAACTTTGCCATGTATTGCCAATTCTTTCATAGACAGGAAATATTGTTGGTAGGTTTCATCATTCTTCATTTTGCGTGAAGCTAATTTCTTGTGTATAACTGCGCTATTAATTTTAGGTCCAAACTCTTCTATGAGCGCTTTTTTGAAGTTTGTATAATCTTTAATTTTTCCCAAAGAACGTAAAAACAACTTTGCAGTTCCATTTAAAAGTCTCTTTGCATAGATTAACTTCTCCACTTTAGTCCATTTCATAATTTGTGCAGTATCTTCAAATTCATCTATAAAAGCTTCAATCGGATACGTATCATCACCAGTAAAAATATTCATTGACTTCTCTAAATCTCTAAATGAAATCTGTACTTCGTACTCCTGTTCTTCATCTTCAATTTCTTCCTTATCTTTTTTCGGTGGCATCGTGGTACTCGTATTTTGGCGATTTATACTTTTATAATTCCAGGCAGATTTTTTTCTAGTTGTTGTGCAAAATGATAGTCTTCTTAAACTCATCAGTCAATTTCTTCTTCAAAAATCTTCAATATATTGTTCTTTAGTGTTTAATATAGTTGTCGACCGAAACCATTTTGTTTTTATCCGACAACTGCTTGACATACAACGTTGGAACAGCTTACTTTTTACATTAGTCTTGAAGTCTTCAATCCTCTTCTAATAAATGTTTATTTATATCCCGGACGAGCCCCCAAAAGATGTGGGATACATTATTCACATTATTTCGAAGAGAATCGTCATTTTTAATAAATGAAATTACCATTTAACCTCAACCTTTATTTTTTCACTCAATCTGACATCTGACAGCTGTCACCGCGTTTTTTACACAAATCAGTCATCGACAATATAGAACAAAGTGACAAATTAAAAATAAAATAACCATAAATCCTACTACGCCAACGCTACCTACCGACATATATATACAATATATCATCGCGCCTGTCTCCTATTAGGGCATTCAGTGACTACACACCATTATAATAAGTAAAGTAGTTTAGTTAGATGTGCTAGAAAATCGTTGTATCTCTTTTTGTAATAAATGTAAATTTCAAATGTCGTTAGTCGTGCGATCGTGCAAGATTCTCTTGTATCGGGTCGAGTCTTGTCGACTCTAGGTAATCCTAAACCATATTGATTTACACTTCTACATTGCGGTGAGCACGCAAAACCGATAGTTGCATCTATATATGAACGTACAAAAGAAATGTCAGGAGTCGAAAATCCTTAACCTTTGGAAGTCCACTACTTTTTGACATGGCAAAAAATGAAACATGTTTTTGAGTAATGAAACTTTACGGGTGCAGTACTCATTTCAAGGAAACTGTTATTTCCTTATTCCAGGGTCACAGTTCAAGTATACAAACTCTTCGCTTATTACAGTACAGGTATATAAAGCTCTAGTGTAACAAAATGTAGGGTCGATAAAGCGCAAGTGATGATCCTGGTACAGCAAGCGTCTATAGGCTACGGTAACTGCTTACCATCTTGCGGACGATACACCTGTTTGAACCCATTTTAGTATAAAGAAATAAACTTGTTTTAGAGTAAAGAAAATATTCGCTTTACCGACTTCCTCATTACTTGACCTGCGTCCAACAAGTTTGCTCTAGGTAATCGATCAAAGAGAATGCATCAATAAAAATCGAATCATCTGTAAGTAATAAACAGACCTCTCTATTACACAACGAGGATTCCTCACAACAAGTGAGTCACTGGGCACTTCGCATACCTTCTGTATCCAGACTAAGCCATTATATTTTATCTCTATCTAGTTTGCCGAAAGTGATCCCACTGGCTCTCGGCCAACATCACGACAGACAAATATTTTGGGGGCAATTCATTCGAGCCCAGTGCGCTGAACCGCGTGCCACCACGGACATAAATTCCGTCACTATTTATATGGAGCTAAATATAAACATTTGACTTTATAGCCCAGACTAAATTGTACTCGTTGTTAATATTATGTCACGGAAGTGGACACAAAGATAAGTTGTTGTGTGACAAAGATTTAAAAGTTTAGTTGACTGCTGCACTACCGATACCGAGAAGCGATTATGTCTATGCTTATGTCCATCATTCTATATATACTATAGGAAATTTGACCGTAATTAATTAGATCGAATAAGGAAAAAACTCATTTGTTGTTAAACCCTAATTAAACCATTTATTATTATTGGCGTTTTCAAGAAGATACATAAAAGAATATTGTATTCGGTTCGCTTTGTTAATCGGTTTCTAATTCTTATTTTTTGGCAAAACGCCTTGTTTACCGTTGATAAATATACCAAGATATTTTTAAGGTGTATCTGAAAGGATTTTCAGAAATCAAATATTTATACCATTATTATTTCTTTACTTTTTTTTAATACTGCCAAAGTGGCAAACAAGCATACGGCCCGCCTGATGGTAAGCAGTTACCGTAGCGCTTGGACGTTTGTAACATCAGGGGTGTCACTCACACGTTGCCGACCCTTTAAAAACCTTATAAAAATATGATGTTATCCAGGCCGATTTCGGCCACGAAGACTGCATTATATTAATAAGCTAAAAAGTTTATTTATTAGAATGCGCGAATTTCTTGAACTACAAGTACCTACCAGTTGGATTCAAAAAAAAAAATGTGATGGAGTATGGGCGTATCAGCTAGTATATTATACTTTGGCAAAACTACTATACCTACCTCAAGCCATATCGAACAAATATACCCCACTTAAGCTTTGAATATTACATGTAAACTAATATACCTTGCCGTATACATTTACTAAGCCGTTTTAAATGAGAGATTTGCGAAGCTCTGTGCACTTCTCCGAAGAGATCGACATTTGAGAGTTATATTAAATTTGATATAGGCAATTTCAAACTTCATATTCAATAGTTAGATATAAGACCTCAAAATTGATTAATTCGTGATAAGTTAAAGAGTTAAAGAATTATAAGTTATGAATGTAAGAAATAATCCAAAAAGATGATATAAGCCAAACTAATTTACCTATACTTACGTAGTTTTTGTTTCATTAAATTATAAAGAAATGGAATATAAAAGTATAAGATTTGATTTCAAACAAAGTCTACAGCGTTATATATTAGTAGGTACCTAAGTTCATATAAAGAAGTAAAGGTAAGGCACAAACACAAATGCAAAATGATTTAAGTAAACAAATAACAATCACAGCTGTCTGTCCATTCACATAAGACTCAAATTCAAATGTCCGTGTCTAATAAATTACTTCAGTAAATAAATTACAGTTACAGTCACAGGTCATTCACGACAAAACCAGGCAAGACAATTCAAACTTTCACTGTAGACAAACCACATAAAAATTTACAATGTTTTCACGTATGCATTGCAATACTGGCTCACGTACTGTGAAAACCGTTGCTTGGAAAAGAGTAATGTATGGAGTCGTGCATTTTTCACGTGTCGAGAGCGCGGTGTCACCGAATACTGCACAATGGGCCGAGTGCGGGCATCGCGGTAAAGTCACGTACTAAAATAAACTATAGCATAAAAAGACGAATTGTTGCAAAATTTTTCAAGTAGCGGCAATTTTTTCACCTGAGTGTTGTTTATGGATTGCAGTATGGTGTATTGTTTCGTGCGATTTTGTAGCGTTTTATGTAATTGGCTTATATTTTTTCCTTTTTTTGATCCTGGTTTATTTCTTTTTTTGAGATTTAAAAGTTTATTTCACTATGTATGTCTACTAATCACTTAACATTTTATCATAAACTTAACCATTTTTATTACAACTCATATAAATGGCTACATAATCTCAAACTAGACAAGCACTTATTTCCTTTGCTTTCCTATTATAGAATACAATATTAAAATGACAAATGGTTTACTGCGCGCTCCAAGAGACCTAACTGTCCGCTAGGAATAAAGAATAGATGGCTTGTCTCTTGTAAAGTGCACACGAGTGTAAGCTGTAGTCTACATAATATATTTTTAAAGTAGCTGATGTGTTGGTTGGACTGGCGTGTTGATATTGTGTACCTGTCTGCTATGCCGGTCCAGTCTTGAATTCTATTCGCTTTGAGTATAATCATTTGTTTTACGTACTAATAAGACGTTTATCAATTGTCTGGTTTTCTGGTTGCCATAGTAAACGCTCTGCCTAATTTGGGATCAGATTGTTGTGTTACAGTTGTCATCCTAAGATATAATTATGTAGGTCTACAATCATCGATTTACGTTCTGACCTCGTCAAGGTTGCTAAACTTCGCAGATTTATCATTGGAACAAGTCTGGAATAAACAATTAGTTAAAGCTGGCTATTTATCTCTAAAATATTCATAAACTTTCAAATTTAAACTCAGTAAAATAAAGTTATGCAAAGCATGTATCTACCTATTTGAATTAACATAAATCAAAGTCATTGTTCAAAACGCAATCTAGCCCCACCAATCATTACCGATCGTTTACTTATAATATCAAACTCGCAGATATATGCGAGCAAAACGCGGATTATCGAAACCTCAATAATTTCCTTGAAACAACAAACAGTAAAGTGTAATATAAATATATTTATTAAGACATTCGCGATACAATGTTTACTTCCCAAGATTTGTTATGCAAAGTTTAACGACCCCGCTTAGGCCGGCGCCAAACATTCTACGAATTGCCTAAACATTTCCTGATTTCATATCGCACGCAATCAAAATATTCCAATGTTATAGTTTTATATGTTTAAAGCAACCTTCTTATATTCTTCTACCAGGAAATATTTCTTCTCTTCAATTCGTCTTAGTCTGAATACTTCCAATTACAATTATACCAAACTCTACTTTTTTAATGTTTTTGACTATTTTTTATTGTGTTCAGTTACATGATATATATCCCATTTCAAAACAGTTGGTTTAATTTTTTGATGCTTCAAGTAATGCAAGTGTCTATAGCTAGTACGATAACTGCTTACCATTTGGTAAAGTAGCATGCAAAAATACATTTATTTGTTTTTATAATGAAGTAATGTGCATTTTTTTTCGAATGTGTAAAGTTTGAATGATAAATTTGTACAGTACGCTTAAACAATTTAATGTTCTGCCTACGAGCAAGTTCAGTTCAGCATTTCCTTGTTCTGTCATAATAAAATTAAGACTTCGTCGAATGTCTGTTGCGAGTATTACAAATTATTAGAACCAACATTCAGCTGTACTAGGAACAAAATTCTAAATTTACTCTGTACTAGATTCATTCTCTATTAAACCTCCCTCTCTCTTCCTTCTCTCTCACACAGTGATGGCCGATATACAATGAACCTTATTTTATAGATACTCATTTTATGTGGTCATAAAAATCATTTTAGCGTTTGCTGAACAAATCGCATTAATAGAGGCGTCCATGTCGGTGTTGGGGCTTACCTTATTTTTATTGGTTTATTCATTTATTGGAGTTTCGTTTACTTTTTGTTTTTAGGAATAATATTACTCACTAGTCTAAAGGTCAAAGTTTTCTAGGTTTTACTTGGAAAAATATTTGTGGAATAGCGTTAACAAAACTATAGTTTTGTTGATTCCATCTTCTATTTTATTGGTATTGGTAAGACAGGCATCAATTGCTGCAAATCGCCTAAGCGCCTTTTTAGTTTATTGACTGTGGTAGGTATAAAAAAAATGTTACAATAATAAAATTCAGTTATTTTCTTCCAAACGCCAAATGTTGAAGATTTGATTTCCACGCGATGCAAATCACTCGGGGCCTGTTCTATATGCGGGAGCTGTCTTTAAAAAAAATGTCATAAAAACTTAATTCAGATATACCTAAATAAATTTCGAGAGATTCAACAAAACACAGTCCGCAAAATTCGCCTAACAAATCCGGCTCAGTGCACATTAGCTGAGAAAAGGTAAAACATTTCATTAAGTCACAGTCCGTAAAACCACTTGGAGCCACAATCCGCACGCTCTATTCAGCTAAAGCCTTATTACAGTACACCTTAAAACATGTGTGCCCTTACCTTCTGTTTACAGAATAGAGTTACGAAAAGATTTACGCAGGAGATGAGTTATTTGCAGTTTAATGTATTTTTTTATTTGTTCAATTTAATTGAAAGATTATTCTTACGCTAGGAAAAAAAATGCTATAAATAATTTAATTTTAATAATAATTATTGTGAGATCCATAAATGTTTTTTCAGAGTCTGCGTGTAATTTTTGTAAGTTTTAAAAACTTTAAAATATGTGCACAGAATACTCCGGCCCAATCATAGAATTTTGTAGATTCTTCACAACTCGTTACCGTAGTAAATGTCGTTTACGAGCAGTTATTAACAACACAACTGCACTTATCAAAACTGTTACCATAATGCCCTAAGAAAAACATACAAATAGGTTATTGGCGACGCCAAAAGGTTTTATAGGTACCAAGCTTATTGTTAGAAAGGTTTCATTAACAATACAATAATACAAAACTGTCTAAATTTAGACCTCATATTTTAAGTCAATGATAGTTCCTTTTTTTACACAAATATTTCCACATAAATATACTTGAATATCTCAACACATGCTTGTGCAGTTTAACATATTTTTTTCGATTTTAAACCTCCAACATAATGCATTGAGTCAAATACTCAAATAGGTACCTTTTATTATGCCTACTACAATTACACTATTCTCAAAATTGTAATGGAAGCATTTCCTGTACACAATTGTTTCGTACCTCACGGTGGCCCCTCAAGAAAGTCGGGGATTTGTCGAGGGTTGATAATGAATCCCCTAGCAGTACATCTCGCAAAGGAAATGACTGCAAAGTGTTTTTCTATTCTCCTGCTAACTGTGGGGTGGAGTTTCTAGTTGAATGAACGATTTCGCACGCAAAACGTATATGACAAATTGTGTATGAAAAAAATCTCTATTTTTCCAAATGAATAAGTTTATATAAAACGCCAAGTATTGTATTATTTATTGTTATATTATGAAAAGAAATGCAAAATGAAGCAGATTGTGTAATATATGTAGAATAGTTTAAGCCACAATACGATACAAATCTTCAGCACAGAATAGTATAAGTACCTACTTAATTAATTTATTTTTTGTACTTTGTGCATTTTTAGTCAGAAGTAATTTATGTATAGTAATTATTACTAATATAATTGTTTCTTTTTGTTACAGGTATGTAGCAGTTCCAGCCCTGCTATTTTTAGTGACAACTTACAGAAGTATTCATAGATCGGTATTGTATTAAAATTTACAATTCCTATCTTAGTGAATTTTTATTTTCGTTCAACGGCTTTGAAATAAACTACAAGCCCTGGTAGTCGTATGGAATAGAATAGAAAGCAAATGCATGTGTTTTGGCATAAGCTGTTTACGATGGAATGTCGTAAACTCACGGCAAATCCTATACGAATTCTATTCTATTCGATTCGATTTATACCACTTGTCTAGAGGGGCTGCTGCGGTGTTTTCCTAGCGTTACGATATCTTCGAGGTACGCAACGACTTGGCTGTGTCCCCGGTATTGCTTAAGTACATGAGCGGCGAATATCACATATATACTATCTGGTGATAGGAAAAAAAGTAATTATAATGTAAAAAGTTTACTTCATCATCTGTAGACTAAGGTGGCTTCTTAAGTTCGCATATTGTGTTGAGATTGTTCGTAAAGATAAATTCTTGGGGGTCACTGGCACTAGTCATTATAAGAATAGCATTAGTTATGAAGTAACAATGCAAGGCCATCGCTGGCAAATACTATATTTAATCACCTTTGGCAAAAACAGAGAAACATGTAGTATGAGGAGAATATTGCGTTGAATTAAGTAAGTATTTGGGCTCGGAATATTTTTGTGAGCATGTTGAACTTATTTGCGAAGAAAATCACTTTGACAGTATACTGCAAGTGTAGGATTAAAAAAACGAAAACGTAACTACAGCTATCAACTGAGATGTAGTACATACTACGATGTGTTTAACCGGCTTATTGCTCTAGTGGTTAGTGATTCTGACTGATAAGCTGAAGATCGTAAGTTCGATCCCCACACGGGACAAAACTTTGTGGAAATGCTTGTTCCGAGTCCGAGTATAATATTGTTCGTCAATTGTATGTTTGTAAAATCCCCTGCAACACAGAACTTGTTATCTCGTACGAGAGTTGTTTTAAAAAACCATCAATTAATGCAAAAATCAAATTTATTTTATCTAATAGTGCGTAAATAGACAAGTTAAATTATGGTGAATTTTCGTCACTTACACCATAAATAGCCCCACTGTATTGATATACATATAAAAGGAACCCGAAAAATACAAGTAGATTAAAACATTCAACACCTAATCAACAAACAACATCCAAAGGCACGATTGAACAAATTTAAATTCCTTTCCAAATCCTTTGTCATCAAATCTCTTCATCCAAGGAAGGTGAGATTGAGGAAGCGACGGACATTACGACAGTGCAATGACGCACAACGTTTTATGTACTGTGAAACATTGACACGGGGGGTTGCAAAACACCCCTACGGGTTTCAGACATCTGACTTAGAAACGTATTAATCTTTCCCAGCTTTTGGACGAGGGTTTTTTGGCCTCAAAGTTTTGTTAGAGTCAAGGGTTAAGTTGCGTAACGTAATGTGTCATGACCCTTCTTTTGTTAGGTAGAAATCGTGGACTGCACTCTTTTGTCCTTAATATAGCACCGGACACTGAAGTATCCAGTAAAATAATAATGTAAATTTTGTGTCTGAAGATTTTTTTTGTGGCAAACAAGATAGATAGATAATACAAGCATACGGCTCTTGATGTTAAGCAGTTACCGTAGCCTAAGGACGCTTGCAATATCAGAAGGTATCACTTGCGTGTTGCCGACCCAGAATATCCTTGGGAGAGGAAAACGTTTCTAACAAAACACATCCCTAAATGAGAGTTGCAAACCTGTACTCATCACTGTGTGTAGTTTTTTGGCTGTGGTGTCCTGTAAGATGGAGGTCCTTTCCCAATTGGGCTTAAACGCTGTTATGGTGCCCTACCTCTCTTAAAAAAAGAATAGTTTGGATTCTTGTTAATCCTTGTCTTTTGCTAAATTTGGAATGTCTTATTCATTTAGCCTGAAGTCTTTACACAATAAAATTCTTGCTCATATTAAAACGTAGACATAAGAGGCAGCACACATTCCATACAAACTAATTATGTACCAAGGCTTGATCAATCAAATTGTGTCGAGTTAATCCTTTCGTTATCATCCTGACCTAGTTGACAATGCCCAATTGTTCAACTAATGTTTATCGTCATCACCGCATTTTATTCTCTTACTTGGTATTTTGA
This sequence comes from Trisateles emortualis, assembly GCA_947095525.1. NCBI lineage: Eukaryota > Metazoa > Arthropoda > Insecta > Lepidoptera > Erebidae > Trisateles > Trisateles emortualis. Next base: position 7,149,630 of record OX352743.1, on the reverse strand, counting down.
CATTTGTATTGGAATATTATATTTAGGCGGACGGTACGTTTTTTAAAATATTGTATTTATATATAAATCTATTTTAAACAATGACGTCAAGTAGAATTCTTATACTATAGTTTATATTACGATATTAGTGATATTATTGAACATAAAACTTACATTACGAAGCGTTGGGCAAACAACGATTCGGTTTGAACCAAATCCAATACAGTCCCGGTAATGCTTGTTGGGACGTGGCTCTCAAATACAATCAAGTTTACCATACCTATTAGAAAACACAATAAGTATATATTCTAGACTATGACTACGACCACAACTGATTAGGCATAATAAGTTTTATTTAAATAATACTTATTTACAAGTTTAAACAATTATCATACCTATTAGTTACTAAAACACGAAGACGAACACGAACACTATTATAATATATCTACTTAAAAAGTCAATTTGTCGAATTGACCAGTTCAAAATTTAGGAAATGAGATGTTCTACAACTAGAGCCTAAATTGCTAATGACACTAAATAATATTATAGACGCAAACACAAGTATCATATATCCCAAAGTAAGCACAATAATAAATATCAAATCACAATTCTCAACGCCATCTTTGTTTATTTTGCAGCAGATTTATGTGTTTCATGTCTTTGCGTGTCTACGATCAAGATATGATTCATGATGAGGAAGCGACGACATTTGATCTTTACACTACAAACGTTATAGTGTCAATTCAAAGAGGATTACACGTGGTAGAAATGTGATATTATATAGACTATTAAAAACTAGCTGTTTCCGCGTTTAATTAGAAATTTATGCTGCGTCACTTATATGTTTACTGCTCTGCTTCTTAGGGTCATAGCTTAAAGCATCCCGTAAGTTATACCGCCTATGTCTCTTGGCAATCTATCAATTCGCCTGTTTCAATCCATTGCTAAACATAATCAGTCCTCTACTATTTTTTTTATACTACCAAGGTAGCAAACAAGCATACGGCCCGCCTGATGGTAAGCAGGTACCGTAGCCTATGGATGTCTGCAACACCAGTCACTCACACCATAACACCTTACTCTCCGCTTTCCGCATTCAATAAATTCCAGAAACCTTCTTGAGTACTTTTTTGATTCTAATATAATATACTTTGTTACAATTTCTTTATTAGCTTATTCTAAAATCATTATAGGATTGTCCTCTATATATAAAACTGTCTAGTGATGTAATATTCTTGTCGAGTTGGAGTAATCTGTAGAAATGTTCCAAGAGGAACTCGCTCCCTAAATTCATTATTTCGCCACATAAAACACTTACGTACCTATTATAAGCTCTTGTATGAGTTTCTATCTCGCCTTTGACCATGTCTGCGGTAAATTCAGGTATGATATGATTTATATGACGTCACTAAATTATACTCGAGGCAATTCCCTACGGCGCGGAGGAAATATTCTCTTTATAATGGACCAGCAAAGGTTTCGCTTACCGTCTGTTCGATACGGACCGATAAATTTAATTCGGTTTCCAACGTCAATACAACTTGTATCTGATGGTACTTATTTAATCTTCGTGAGATTTATTTCAAATTATAATCCAAAACAAATTATCTGATGTGTCATATAGAGAAATGAATATTATTATAAATATCCCTTAGTTATGTTTGTTTGTGGCATTTTCATGCGGCATTATCACTTTACAAATCTAAATCATTATCTCAGCCAAAATACGTCCACTGCTGGAGATAGGACTCCCTAAATCGAGATAATTGCTTTTAAAGGCTTAGTAGGTCCATAGCACTCGATACCTTTTACGATTAGAGATTTAATTTTTAAACTATCTATCTATAAATATATTAGTTTTGGTATTATTTCTATTCTCAATGAAAATTCAAAAATGCATAGGTACTTGTGTTTGAGTTAGTTCGGCAAACTATAGTACAGTTTTAATATCATGTCCTGCATGCTCTGACACCTGCACTTACCGTGCCTGCACGATAAAAGAGCTCATGAATGCTCTTTATATAACTAAACTCGTGGCTAAGTTCTAGGCCGACAAAATTTAGATTGCCATTAAGATGAAGAACAGTTAATTATACTATGATTTTTATTTTTAACTTTAATGCGTGGTTAGTACTTTTATTTTATTTGTAAAATTTAGTAAGCATATCTATTTTTATATAAAAATTTAATGTTTAGTAACACGATTCCTTATAGGATTAATTATCAAAACATTGTTACGAATTGTTTATCTACAACAACTAAAATAGCCAACGAAAAGCTTTTAATGAAAATTTATTACATAAAACCAAACACATTTTAAGTCAGATAATAATTTCTAGAACTAACACATGTTCTTCTAACGGACTTTTATTTTAGGCGCCTAAGAGCCATTGCACACTAAGTGAATAAACTCGCGCGGCTGACCGCCATCGATTCCTATTTAACAGTGGGCAATCGATAATAGATTTTTCTAAAACCGAATTTATGTCTATCTGACTGATAAGTAATTAAGCTTTGAAGAAAGAATAAGATAAAGACGCAGAATAAATAGAATATACAAAGACAGAAGAACATGGAGGATACAAAACAAGAGCAAGGCTCTAAAATTATAATGATGAAATTAGTTTCAATTTCGACCGAATAAATATTTGATTTCATTTTGTGTCAACGCAACTATTTATTAAAGAAGTATTACTTCAGACGCAGCTACTAACTACTAACTTTTTTAACTGGTAGGAATTAAGCGCGGCTAGTCGTTCAGTGTAAATAGGCCTGACAATTCGGTAACATAGTCTCACATGTGGCAGCTATCTAATCTAGGTCCCAAGTATCTAAATGTGTTCCCAGGACATCCCTTCCTTAAGTGTTCTTACTCACATGCTAAATGTGCGTATGTTATTGTTTCCCGTTATTAAATATTGAAATGTTATTTACAATGCATGACATAATACTCGTATTATATTTCTGATAATGGCTTTTACTTTACTTTTTTTTAAAGATACGTAAAGTTTAGTTTAGACCATAGGTACTAACGAGCAAGTCCAATCGACTGAATGACCTCCACCTTACAGAAGACCACAACCAAATAACTACACACAGCTGTGTAGCTGTGTTCCTGTGTGTGAGTACAGGTCTCAAGAGCTCATTTGAGGATGCGTTTTGAAAGACACGTCTTCCTATCACAGGGATACTCCATCTCAAAGCGGTACTTGCTTAACATCAGGCGGGCCGTAAGCTTGTTTGCCACCCAAGTAAATTAAAAAAACTCGTCGACCATGACTTTAAATAAATAATATAGAATTTGCAAACTACGAAAGCACTGTTTCATGTTTAGTTTTATTACATAGTTGTTACAATACTCTGAAACATTAATTTTGCCTATAAATATCGTAACGCGGAACCCGCAACTAAACCGAGTTAGCTTTTTAATTAAACGATGTTGGCGTCACGTGCTATCCTATAAACCTTATAAATAGCAAGCGATAAAGCACAATGTGCGCCGAATTCTAATTTGCCCTAATAAGCAAATTATTTTTAATTGAAAAAAAAGTAGCACGTAGGTACCTAATTAATTATGGCGTTCTTATGTCCTTATTGCTATAATAATAATACCTTCTCATAATAATCCTTAATACTTAGGTTATTTTTGTGTTCATCCTTAAGATTGCTAAAGATTTTTTTCCATAAATGACATGGACTTGGATCTCTGTGAATATTGTTTACCTATTATCCCAATTTTCATCACTATAAACTTATATTTTTTATGAGAGTATAGATCCGTGCCTATCAGTGGAGCATATTATAGTTGCAAAATTATTAATATAATAAAAAAGTGAATGCAAATACTTAACTTGCTTATATAAAAAAACAATATGATTTTATCTATCTTAAAGCCTGCACTAATTTACTTATATTAAACACAAGCTTTTGCTCGCTGTTTCTTTTCCGTAGTATGTAGATAAATAATAGCACTTAGAAATAATGTAGTTTCCAATTACTCAAATGATTTTTAGAATCGGATCCGTAATTGCATGGATTATCACCTATATCTAAACCTTACCTCTTTCAAATTAGTAGAGATTCACCAGAAGTATTCTTTCTATACCAATAATACTTGTCTACTAAAACATAAATACCGACGCCATATTTGAATGCAAAATGCAGCGAAGGACGTTCTAAGGCGGAGAGTGAACAAGCTAAAGTGTGGTATTGAATAAAATTCTAATAAGGTTCTTCAGTGCTTTGAGGATTCGCTTGTTAAATTTAATACTCCTTGGTAGCTTAAATAATAGTAGACATCACGAGTACACAAAAGCATAAAATAGCTTCAATTTAGCATTTAGATTTTATGTGCTATACGGTATTAGATTTACGAATTTGAAAAAAGGAACTGCAGATAACAGTCTAATATCAGTCTGTTTATGAAAAAGTTTACGTTTGTAGTTTTATTAACCCAGGGATCTCAAACCGCAGGTGTTAAAAGGATTTTTACGATTGTTAGTATAACAACAAATCAACTCGTTATCGCGCAAATATATTACACAGTTTTGGTCAGTTTTGTATGCTTATCTAAAATAGGAAGAGAATAATACGTGGAATAGGTTCAAAAAGACGTGATTCAATATAAAATAGTATATACCAACGACAATTCTTATTGAATACACTCCAGACGCTTCAAATCACTTCGATATCAGTCAGTAAAATGGAAAGAAGAAGGATAAATTCAGCATTGAATACTACCGAATAGTCGTCAAGTACTTATTGCATCAATAAAATGAATGCTATAAATGCTTCAACCGTATCCCAGACCAATTCAGTGCATTTGAACTATACCAAGAAGTTGAAGCCAATCATTTGACCTTTAAATCTCCCAGTTATAAGGTATAAAATCGTTTGCAAGAATTGTACTGGAAATTTGGGAAAGGAAACAGTTGGTCTAGGCAAGGAACCGGAGTTTTAAAGGAAGGATTTTCGTCGCAGCTTAACTATAATTTCGTATTTTATTCGACGGTTAATGTTATGAGAAAATTGAAAATGCATTTTATTTCTAAAGGAATGTTTGGTTGTGTCCTACATTCTGTGCCTTCATTCTTTGTAATCACATGTTACGTCTTAGAATATAGACACTGTCCGCTTTACTAATGAACGTGGTGTAGCGAGTGAATAGTTACGTCATGATTTGTCTTATTCTTTCGAACGTCAAATTACTGATGACAGAATGAGAGATTATAATAATATATAATTTTAACAAAAAAAAACCGACTTCAGTACGGCAAGTTGTAAAATTTTCAAATATTTGTTTGTTACAATCGAATAAAATCGACTGAGCGTCGGGCTGAACACAGGTCAAGTAGGTATTAAAAGCAATATTTAATCTGTGCAATCCGCGCTCAATTCATTCACGTCATTATTTCTTATTAATAGTTGCTTAGCAACAATAACCGAAACTTATCTAATCGCCATCAGTTAAATACTTATTATTGAAAAGTTCAGATGGCCATCTGTGGTCTTCTTCATCAGTTTTACTTCACCAAATTACACTTTCTGAATGAAAATGATTGATTAGTTGTTAAAAATATTGAAATTGCTATATGTGTGCCTATAACTTTTGAGGAGTTCCCTCAATTCCTCATGGATACCATCATCAGAACTTTCTTTTGATGATAATGAAACCAAACTGGAAGTATGTCCAGTCAGACAAAAAAAGAATTTTTCAAATCGGTTCATAAATGACGGAGTAATGTGGTAACAAACATAAAAAAAAAAAGCTTGATTCGCGTAGTAAATATGTTATTATATGTGAATTGCGGATCTTTCAACAACATTTATAGGCATATGTCTTGTACATAGATGCCTTACCTCTCCTAGATTAAACAAGAAAATAAATGGAAATTATTACAAAGACAAACTTAAAGTCAATTTAAGTGAAAAATAGATAAACAGACTACAGTTCCATATAAAATAATTGTGTTATCTATATAGTTTGACAGGTAATTATAAAAATATAAGGGTGTGTTACATTCAGACGCAATCAAATTAATACACTTTCAACATCGCTACCTCCGAGATCCATCAACAGAACGTTATCTTATAAAGGAAGTGTAACAGCTATAATATACGTTGTAACACTTGAGCGTAACAACATATTGCTATGCGGTAGATAACACTTAGATGATACTAAGAACATTATAATAACTAGGTATTGTCGTAACCTAAAAACGCATGTAACATACAACGGGACACACCAAACAATGTTATGAAGGAAACCCGACAGTTATAAGTCTTATAACACTTGAGTATAATGGTGTATGTGGTAGCTCTAAAGCAGCTAAGATGGTTTTATACGGCACTCGACTGTAGCTTTAGAAAAAAACAGCTAGCACACTCTTAACTATAAAAATAGAGTTTGAGCGACATTATTTGCCCAAACTATAATGATTAGAATAGTACGTCTACCCAGTAAAACATACCATCTGAAAGACAAATGTCTCTAGATAGTATCATTTTAGAGGCAAGCAAGCCCGACTGAGGAAGTACTTCCACTTTACCGAAGACCACAGTAAAATTATTACACTCAGTGGTGTACTTATATTCTTGGGCATAGTGGGTGTATGGGTCTCTAGTTTTTATTTAGGGATGCGTCTTTGAACTAAGATTTTGCTATCCCAGGGATTTTCTATCACAAATCATTGATGCTACAAACTTTTGAGTCACCAACACGCGAATGATGCCCTTCATGATGCAAGACTACGGTAAACGGTAACTGCTCAGCATCAGACCATAAGCTCGTTTGCCACTTTTTTTTTCAAGGTGGTATTAAAACAATTTACGTTTAGTTCACTTTATACAAAAAGTATGTATGGCGTGAACTATCTGTCATTTTTTAAGCTGTGTCTAGAGGTTCCACTCTCGTCGGGTTGATTACAGTTATTTGTCTGCCGCACCCGCCGACCGCTACGCTGAACCAAGTTTACTGGTCCGTATATTATCTTGTGTTGGCAAATTGTTTTTAAAATTTTAAAGAAGCTTTGAAACCCGTCCTTTTATGTATGTATATTATGCAGGCAATATTTGCGAAAGAGATTTTTTATAAAAACTGAGGGAAAGACCGAGGTAAAACTTTGTACAAAAAAATTAAGATGATAGTTGGAGTCGAGTTATATCAAGTAGTATATATAATAAGGCAGCGAATAGGGAACAGTGATGATTGCTTCACCAAAAATGGAATTGATTAAAAATGTTTTCTATTGTGATTTGCTATCTGTTCTTTCTATACACGCTGGCCTAATAAATACCAGTTAGTGGTTGCCTTTAGAATTTATTTTAAGACACGGGAGTGTCCTCACGATATTTTCCTACACAAGTAACAGATAGTAAATCGTTATTATAGTACGCATAAATCCCACGAATTTAAAAATACATTGGTACTGCCATCTGGAACTTTACTCACACCCCATGCGTATACCGCTTTCCCACTTACCGCTACCATCGGTTTCATCAATTGAAGAAACATTAAACGATGATATAAAACAAGCACGGTAAATATGAACAATCCATAATAATATGGACAGCAAGAGAGATAGTTCCGTACTTCCATAACTCGGTCCACAAATTCAGTTTAGATTTACACAATAACGTTGACTAAACCGCTTGAAACATGTCGCCACTACACTGGCATTGGCAATGGCATATGACATTAGAATAACGACGTGCCAACTGCCAGAATTGCAATGCCAAATACCCTCAATAACAACTATGCGATTCAACGCACATGTTAGTGTACGCCTATATATAATATAGTAACATAATATCAACGAAAACTGGACAATGGTCACGCAGTTTTTCTTGGAGTAGGCAGAGAATGACGCACTAAGTATGTCCGATATGGTCATCAAACCCATGACCTCATGATATCAACCATGCTTTGTACCTGGGAAAAAAGTAGCTAATCTTTACTCGAAAGAAATACATACATAATAATAGATTTGAGCAAACAAAACATAAACTAAATAAAGAATTTATTATAAGAAACTTGTTTCTTTTACCTTAGCAAAAAATAGACTCTAGAAAGTAGACTTAAAAAATCAATCTTAAGTTAATTAGTTTTAAATTCAACAACAACGAATAAACAAACATCCAAAGCGAACCCAAGAAACATTTACATTCTGCAAATTAATGTAAACACAGAGATTTAAACGGGAGTCCCATTATATATTAACCAAAGAAGGGATGTTGTATTTTGTAGCCCTTTGATCATCCCTCCTTGACTCTGATCTGTGGGATTAAGAACTTAAGAAGCACTCACGCTGCCTCACTTTTGCATAATTATACGCTTTATCAGCTAAAAAAATCTATTTGTTGTAGGGAGCAGTGTTATTTAAATTAGGAGCTTCCAAATACGTTGCTGAAATAATAAAAATGAGCATAGAACTAAAATTTGCTAAGGCATCATGTAGTACAAATTAACACTGCTAGCAATTTGATTTGAGGATGTTAACTATTCTAGATTAAAATTCTGTATCTACATTAATTTAATACATTATTATTATGCAATAGGTACAAAGATAGTAATGAATAAATCGCATTCATTTTAAAATGAGACGGACGATTTTATTTATATCTTTATTTCATGAAAAGATAGTGTCTATCTAAACAGCCTGTTAGTAACTTGTTTAGAGGGTCAGAAAAGGTGTCACTCATCTTAAAGTTGTATCTTATTCAGCGATGCAGAGTATATTCCATTTCTGTAAGTATGTTGATTATACAAAATCGTAATACCTAACTAAATTATAGATTAAAAAATTGATCACTCAGACGAAAGAATATCGCTATTATTATCTAAGTAAGTATATTATTATGTCTTATTGCAACATTTTTTTATTCGCAATAACTATGTTACCCTTTATACTTTCAAACCGACTTTTAGTTTAGTATTAAGTATCATTACTATCCATTTTACTGGAGATATCATCAGATGTTTGATGAAATTTACACCAGTAACAAACAGTAGCTTAATAATTAAAGTACACAAATCCCTCGCGTCTATTTACATTATGCAAACATCATGATTAACGACTAAGAGAAGAGAGAAAATTAACTGCTGACATTAGAGCATGTTGCATGTAAGTAGCTTCTATAATAACTTTTTGCCTTCAAACCACGGTGGCTATACTTAACATTTTTTAATTTAACACACTGAGAAGAAACATATTAGAAAAGAAAATCTCACTGGCCAATACGAGGTGCTCACTTAGCCTCCACTCCACTCGATAAAAAAACTGGTAATTAATGTAATTACTGAAAAAATAGGTTTCAGCAAGATCTAAATAAGATGAACGATCTTAATAAACCAACAAACATATAATCAATTTACCTGTTACAGTTTATTGCTAAACAAATATACCTAATTTGAACAAAACAAAATTGAAGCTAAAAAAATATAATTCAATATTCTACATTATTATATTCTATGATATTATTATAACGGAATAATTACAGATTTCAAGATTTTATACTCACAGGATTATGCAATGAAGCCGTTATGCGTACAATATTGTATCATTAACGTTTCCTGAAGAAAGTGGCGGCCACTGGCGTTGATGAGTAGAAACTTCCCGGACAACCTTTCATTTGTATAACCGGATAAATATTAACTATGATACTGTTAATGCACCCGGTATTACCACTTGCCTCTGGCTGATAAGTGCTAGAGCTCTCAGAAATAGGATATTATCGCGACAAGCTTATTGCCGTTATGTAGTAAAAGCAAAAAAAACTATAAATATATACTTTATTTATATTTTTGTAGTAAAGTATGTAGTAAGAGTATTGCTTAATCAGTTTATATCGATGGGGTGCAGGCTTGTGTATTATTAATAAGTAAATACTTACAAATGCAGGCCAAACTCCGGCTAATTGCAAAATTTTCACAATTATGACCTCTGATATTTTTTTCTCTGGGACATTCACATTCGTTCTTTTAGGTGCTCGATAATCTTTATACTCTACTTACCTGTCTTAACTCAAAATCCGATGAGACGGTAATGTGATAGATCGATAGCTTAGTATATTCTCTAAGGCATGGCGGTGTAACTCCGCTAAGTTAGACTACTTACTGCCACTGAAAATAACAGAAAATACTTAAAACAGCCGGGACCCGGTCCTGAACATAAGGATAAACGTTCCACAAGATCAAAGACGCAATCTTAAAATAATTGAATAATGGCACTCACGCGTGTTCTGTTACTTCTCATCATAGCATCTTCCACTGATATTTAACTACAATAAGCTTCCAACAACAGCGAACTATGCCATTATTTACTAGGCTATTTTTGTCCCATCATTGCGTTCCTAAAGGTGAACATTATCTAAATCGTCGCTATCACGCAGGATGTTCCCGGGTCATTCCGGTCCGAAGCACACCGACGTTGATAGGGTTAACGCCGCCTTTTGTTTCGGCTTCGAACGGTGAGTGGACGTCATGTAAAGCTCCCATATTGAAGTTGAGTGCTTTCGGCATTTTGTGAAAGGATTTTGAAATGCTGTGCATTAAATATTCTGATTGAAATGCATGTTCTATGCAATAAGTATGTAATGGTATAGAAATATGCCCGCTTGGTCTAATTCGACTACGGGGACGGCCCAAAAATAGATATTGGGTTTTTCTGTAAAAACAAAAATTGTTTGTTGGTAATTGCCGGTAATTAAATACATCATAGTGACCACGAACGCTTTGTCAAGAGAGATACGAATAACAAAAAGAAAAAGTGCCTGAAAATACCATGTGCCTGAGAAATCATAGAAAGCCGATGGTCATACGCCTAATTTCTGTCCGGTGTTGTCAGTTTGCCTTCCCATAGGACTATGATAGTGAAGCAATAGAGAATGCACTTGTGATTGCGCTTCCATTTGTGTACAGTAATATTTCGCATAGTTGCTTATCTCTATTGAGAATGGTCGTCGAGACCGATATCGGTCTGAAAGACTATTACTATTATAAAAACCCCTTTGTTCCTGTTCACCGATAGAATAAACAGTACTTAATGTTTTTACATCTACGTTTCGTCAGCTATGTTACGCCTCAAATGGTATAGAATATCCTACAAACATTTTAGAGCACTTAATAACATTCTCTGCTAAAATAACACAGGTACAAAGTGTAGCAAAGTGTAGACTAAAACCCGTCGGCGTAACATAATGGCTCAGAGCTTTAGTTTGGTACAGTTATAATCGTATTAGCAGAGGCGTCGGCGCTCATGACGTCACAACGTGAAACCTGCCTAAACATAATTCACGTTACCTGTGAGGAAGACATTATGATTAATAATTTGACGTTGGTATAATGCGTACGAAGCATTATACTTACATAATGGCTAAGTTTTACCATGTGTAAAACTTAACTTAATAATATTAGCTAAGCTAAGTTAGCATAAGGATAGGATTTGATCACTTGACTCTTTGGTCGATAACTGTGCGTCATAGAATAGAACTGCAGGACACATTTGAGCATCGACATTGCGGTCTGTGGAGACACATCCAGGACCACTCCTGTTTGACGGCCGGTTGTATTGGTCCTATTAATTAGCACCATAAAGGTGCAATATAGAGGATAATAATATAAAGGTAAAAAATACAGGTTCTGAATTTGTAATCAATACCTATATAAATATAATACCAACAACCCTATTGCTCACGGGTCTCCTCGCTAACATCGAATGACTAAACGCACATGTGTTAAAAGAAATTTTAAAGGCATGTTTAATCTACAGACCCGCATTGATCCAGCGTGGCTTGTAAAATTCCTCTTTTTTTTACTTGTTAGATAAGTAAATACGTAATATTACTTATTATTTATTTAAGGTTCCGTATAATTAACCTTTCCTAAATAAATAATATACCGAGTTAATTACGGTTCTGTACACAGCACACAGATTAATAGTAAAGTGTCAACTTCGGGTATCGGGCTCAAAGAGTGGCCGTTATCGGTACAAGCACCCTCTTCAAACGTCACTCGCGACGAGTCTAACTTTACTTACCGATACCTACTTTGGAAAGTCGATGACAACTCGAATGATACTCGAAGAAACTTGCCACAAAAGTTTGTATCTTTGGTCAATAGTTCTTCAGGTAAGTAGGTATCGATGCAAGTTGTGAAAAAAATGAAGGAACATTTTAACGATATTAAGTACTATCAAAATACAAATATGTGTTAAAACGCCTGTCCTATTAACACTACAAGTTAGAAGGAGCTCGCGTCAAAGAGTTTTTCGAGGTGCTCGACAGAAAGACCAAAACTTTCGAAGAAAACTGGATCAAAACACTGGGCTGCCAAAATCCAAAAGAGAGTATATACACGTACAACTCTGTTGTAGTTATTTGACTGTGATCTTCGTTAAAATGAAGGTCCTTCCTCAGTCGGGCTTGCTCGCTAATATGGTGCCCTTAATGTCTATGCTTTCAATCTAAAACAAATAGTAGAGCCTGGTATTCAGACCGCGCGTTCCATTGAGCACACGACGAGTGGCGCGGCGACGCTCTTTGTGACAGAGGTGGTGTTATACAGCTCACATTCAATAGACGTGAAAATGTGCTACGATGAAATGAAAAACCTTTTGCCACAGCTTTTCTTGCCTATGTTTCAGATAAATTTTAATTTTAAAAAGCTTTGACGTTATAAATATAAGAAGCAGTACGTATTACAATGTATAGGTATATATTTACATAATGAATAATCAACCTATGGTTTTATTAAGGTTATGTATGTAGATACAAAAAAATATTATTAAGTCTCACTAAATATCAATTACAGGTTGCGGGCAACCGATGGACAATGTCAGTTTAAGACCGAATTTTGTGTAAATCCTAAATAAAGGTGATAAACTAAATAATATTAGGTCTATCTTTAAAAATATAAAGAAGAATCTTTGGCATCGTAATGTCAAGCTATTGGCCCTTAGACTTAAGCCTTTGTTAGGCAATATTTAAGGTTGTCTATTTTCTAACTTAGTAATAAAGTCAGACTTTAATGAAGGGAAACAGAAAACATGGCTACTCTATTCGCTTTACTAATGAATGGTGTAGCGAGTGAATAGTTACACCATGCTTTGTCCTTTTCTTTCGAATGTCCAATTACTGATGACAGAATGAGAAATTATTATTATATAATTACACCTATTCTATGTACTTCACATTTATTAATAAGCCCGTATTACTGGTATTGATGTGTTGGTAGTTTTCGCAACTCCGCGCTGAATTTACGTATTTTGCGTACGGGCAAGCCGAAGGAAAACCTTTCATCTACTTCAGCTCGTCGAGGAAGGTCAGCAGACTCTTGATGCTGTCGACCGCCTCCCGTTAGGTGCCTGCGCAGCCCAGGTACATCTTCCTGTATGTGGCGACCTCCAATAATAAGACCTATACGTTTATTTATAACATACCATTGAGCATAATATACATACCTAAGGAAATAGTAAATTTTGGAGTTTAATCCTAAGCAAAACCCAAAACTACTGCATTCTAAACTTAAGTAACAAAAGCGCGACTCCTGGTACTTAGACAGATTGCAGAGGATAATGTATACTATTACTAATAAACTCTCGTTAGCCTTGTCGTGGGTTAAATTTAGCATTAGTCTCGCTTATCTACCCACTCGAGATAAAGTACTGCTGGCTGCAGAGTTTCTTGAGCTTTTTGTATTGATTTAATGTTTTATGTAGTCAAGATGCTGACATGCTATACATATTATGTCGGCGACGCGTAAAATACTCCTAATTGTTATTTTCATAATGATGTTCCACTTCTGCACTTTCCTCTATTAGAAAGCTGAAAGGGTTTTCCTTCAGTGTCATTTGGCCAGTGTGTGTGGATTGTGGATTAGGGCTCCAAGAAAAAACAAAATAACATATTTTTTATATTTAGAATTATTAACTTTAGGCACGTTTTTTGAAATATCAACAAGAAACAAGTAGTAGTTTATTTAAAAATACGTCAGGAATTAAATACAGTTCATACAAAAATGAAATCAGGAGACTTTCTTTAATGTACAGAAAATAAATACAGATCATATTATATTACATTATACCTAAATAGAATTACGTGTAAAGTTGATCTCAAGTCAAAATTAAGTTCTCTTGCAGCAAATCAAGAAGAATTATATATTACATTTTTACCTGTAAAAATCGTTTTAGACTCTAATGAGGTTTTCACTCGTCGCCGACGATTAGTGGCTAAATTACTTTACCTTCAATTTAAAATTATAAATAAAGATATAACTTTCACTATAACAAATGACTGTGATACTTTTACGATTCGTTTTGTCAACAAACTGCGCGTTTAAGAGCCACCCCACTCGCCTATAAACACAAATGAAAACCTCTATAAACTGACTTTACTACCTCTTGTAACCCTTCTATTGCTGATAATAAAATAACAAAATAAAATAACATAGACTTAGCTAACATTATTAACGAAAATAACGAATGCTAACCGCTTTATTATATCAAATTAACTGGAGTGTTTTGTCCACAAACATTGGGTTCTTTTGTATCCGAATAGCGGACCCTAGAGGCGGTCACTAAATGAAGAAAAACAAAAGCCAACCATTAGGGCTGGCCTGCCTATGACAAACAATGCTGCGTGAAAGTTTAATAGGGGTGTCACAAAAATAAATTTGACTGCCTATGCAGTATGTGCTTGCTGTGCACCAGGTTGTGGGTTCGATTCCCACACAGGACAAACAACAAAGAGTTGTTCTGAGTCTGGGTGTAATTTGTGTCCGTTAATTGTATGTTTGTAAAGTCCCCCGCGACACAGAGCTTGTTCTCTAGTGCGGAGTTGTCTTTTAAAAAAAAAACAAATATAATGAATGAAATAGCTTAATGCATAGCTAATTACTATATATTTTTACAACAAAGTGAAGCTAACGACACTTATACTTGCACTGAACGTGTTGTGAACTTGTGGTAAATGAATACGATTAATCATTCCTCTGTCAAAATTAATGCCTTGTTCGCCTTGTGTTAAATGAATGGAATGTAACAAACTAGTATGTTTGTAGCCAACAACACAGTTATTTAATCGATGATACATAAAGCGGATCCCATACAGAAGCGGATTTTTACTGTGCATAACTAAGAAAAATATAATTAGTGAAAGTTGTAGCTTATATTTTGGAATAGGTCGGCTATATATTTTAATGTACGAATGAAAATGATTAAATCAATCTCCAACTGGCTAATTTAATGATCAAGAGTCTAGAGTATTTAGTCGAAAGATTTTTAATTTTCTATCATTTTCATTGATCTTTATATTCTCTAAATGTTTATAGTCACAGTAGGTTACCAAGCTTTGTGAAACATACTATAGTGTGGAGTTTATAATGGTATGGTGTACCCTATTATATTATTGGAAGAATAATCTTAAAATTCAGTAGGTAATGGGCAAAGTATTGGTTAATTTGTTTTCACTATCATGTGTTATACAGATATATCAGAACTCAAAATATAAGGGCCAGTGTCAACCCTGAAAACGAATATATTTTTCTCGCAGCGCGTGTGCGGAATTCACATTAATCTTATGGTTCCGCCACTTCCTGGTGTCTAAAAAATCTGTAGGCACAATAGAGCCAAATTTTTGTGCACCTGAAAAACATTTCGCGTGATCGAATTATTACGCCATGTTGTCTTAAATATTTTTTCTGATTTATTAGGTGAATATTTTGTGTGTGAAGTTTTTATAGGATAATTTAGTGGTCGTACCATAATAAGGACTTTAAAAAACAGTAGTACGGCTACAGTAAATAATTGTAAAACGACATAAGACTTGTCAGCTTAACAATTCTGTTTGTACGGTAGAATCACTAAAATCCACCCTCACATTATTGATTTGACAAGTAGGTTCTATGTCCCAGTAATGTGACAGCGGATTTTTAAACCTATTTATGTATTTTTCTCAATTCTTTTTAACACAAGTTAATTCCCTGCAATTTATATCACATTATGTTTGTGATTTAGTAATTTTATATAAAGTTATAAAAAAATAATGTGTGAAGCTGTTATGGATGATGTGCACAGTCTAATATGTAATCACTTTTTATCGTACCTCTTTGTTCCCTTAAAATATTTGAAAAAGATTAGTAAGCAAACTGTCCAAAATTAAAATGTGTGTCAAAATATTTTTCCAAATAATTTCAGACTACATTCACACAAATTGTAATTTAAATTGTACTTGTAACCTGAAACTGCATGGCTACCACGGTAATGACTTTTAATATTAATGACATTTCGCATATGATACCACATTAAAATTAATTAAGGTTTTCATCAGTGCACCTGTGACAAAGTTGGCTTCAAATATGACATTTTAATTAATCGTGGTTCCGTCAGTCGAGTGTAATGACCACGGGGGTGACATGTGACGCGATGCTGATTTGTTACTGTAACGGAGGGGATGCGTCATGTGTGTGCTGGGTGTTAAAACAACGGAGTTGAGAGCAGTGAGCCAAGTGTAAAGAGGTAGACACACACACAAGCGTATACATAGCCATAATATACGAGTATGTATATTTAAGTCGGGCTAAACGTGTGTGCAAAGCGTTCCCTGGCGAAAAGTTTTTTGGACATCATTAAAGGAATGCTTAAAGGAAGAACAAAAAATACTAGAGTTCAAAGAAGGTAATTGGTTTCTGCTGTCCTTTTCAGTATAAACTTTAACTATCCCAAATCTTATACTCCGTCGTGCTCGCAATGTGATGAATGAAAAGGGTCAAAAAGTAAATACTACTTACAAAGTATTTTTTTCACGTAGGTACTCGTAGTAATATATAAATTATTTTCATTATCGTCGGGTTTCGCGTAACAGAATTCACATGAAGATATACTTAGTTTTTCTTAACCGTACTAAAAACCTTTTGATTGTACTTACATCAAAAAATAATCAACCTTCACTGAATAGACATAGGTATCTCTTAATTACGCTGCCAACTTTGTATTTAAGCCTTTGACTTCCAGTCTATCCAATCAAAGACTTAGAAAAAAAAAAAATTTAAAATTGTCCTAATTAAAGACAGGTCTAAATAAAATTATATTATTATGATTGAATTAAATTGATTATTTTTAGTGTTGATACAATTTTAGTAGGATTTAGTAATTTTACATTTAACTTCACCATTGAAAAATTACTCAATAAATATATAACTTGCTACTACAAGCTGAAACACAATCTCTTGTCTTACTTGTGTGGAATTAATTTATTAAGTATACATGTTCCACGTCTACCGAGTTAACTATTTAGTGCATTAATTGACTAATCTCAAGAGGAGCTCTCAGCTACACTACAAGACGCATCGTTAGTGCCGATTGATTAGGCAATATTATAATTGTACCTACTGTGTTTTCACGTACTTTGGGCTTATTTCACCAACTCTGTTTAAGCCATAAGCTAGGTATAATTGTTGGCATAAAATCTCGAATTAAAATTTTCTGACGATGACACTAAAAGTTTCTTCTTCTTCAAAATCTTTCCATTTATCTGATAATAATTTAATAGCAACACATATAATGTCCCACTGTTAGACACGGGTGTTTAGGCCCCGCTGGCCTATTGTGAGTTGGTGAATCAGACATGTCTTTAGAATTTCTACTAATACATGTGGGTTTCACAAAAAAAACAACTAAACTCTTAAGTATACTTAAATAAACTTGTCCTAAACAAGCCAAAAAATTGACTGAAAAATAAATGAGGGCAGATTAATAAAGCCTCATCAAACGTTATAAGTATAACAACCAGCTTTAGTGTGACTAAAGCTGGTTGTTATATCTGATGATCGGACGTGATCACACGTCTACATCCAACGACAACAAATTGAGTGTCATCTCACATTGAGTTGACGCCGACGGACAGTCGGTTATTACAAACTCGATCGTTTTTAACACCAACTTGCTAGACAGATTAAATTGCGGAACTGGAAGGGGCTCGATCAATGAAAAAAACAAATTAGCATTGGAATCTAAGGAAGATTTTATGTAAACGTGTTCAATTATCAATACCTACTTCTATACAATATTTTAAAGTAGGAAAACTGCAGGTCCGATTCCAAACCTTCCTGCACTAATAAGAAGCTACGTAATCTCTAAGTGTTATAGGGTAATTTTTATCGACATACTACGTGAGCAAGGCTGTTGAAGGAAGCTATTTTTGCATATTTTAATTTCTTACTACAAGTGATGTTTTATTTTATAGTTATTTATTTTATATTCGATGATATTTAGGGTATCTCTGCCGTGAACAATAGTGATACTCGCATTCATTCAATCCGCTTGAAGCCAATTCAACGCTAAAAGAATCAGTCTCCTTAATTACTACACTACGTTCATTAGTCAGAACACAGAGTAAGTAATTCTAAAGAATGTCCACTGCACGCTGCGTGCCACCACGTGCACAGCTTTTTAATTAATACCTACGCGCTGGGGCCCATGTTCGAGAATAAATCTTAGTTAATGTCCCTCTAGTCTGGTCAGTACGACCCCATGTGTTAGTAAGCTGCAACTAGATGAGCCAAAATCGATTTCGTACCGACTAGATAGCTAATAGCGCATTTATTATGTTGAGTACCTATTTCAAATTGGTTGCTGCTGTAACGACGTTTATGTTTCTTTTTATAGATTGTATTTTCTGTCATAGTAAATAGAATAAACATCCCATAGAAGAACTAAGTGTTAGTGTGTTCAACTTTCTTACTTTATTTTTTTTACACAAGACAAGTGTTAAAGTTGTTTTTTAATGCGGGCGATTTTCATGTAGTAGGTACACTAAATATTATATAAAAATAATCCGTACCTAACGACGATCGATAGATTAATTTACCGTGAATTTTCTCGTCTTCTAATGTGGAATATAATTATTCATAAGTTCTTTTTTCTTGTTGCAGAAATGCGACATTCCTCGAGCCACATCTTCAAGGAGTAAGAAGACGTGACAGCAGAAGTTCAGACTCCGACCACGATGAACGTTCCACGGAGGATGATGAACGCTGTCTACTGCGAAGTTCACCGCGCACAAGACTCTTACCGCCACCCCCACCGCCTCCAGACGACGACCCACCCCCTCTAAAGCCAAGAGAATTCTTTGAAAGACTCCAGTCACAAGCTATGAGGGAAGCCCAAGATCGGAAGCAAAGATCGAGAGACCTGCCCATCAAAGACTCACTTTTTAGACCCGTCGTTACAGAAGGCAGTCTAGGGGACAGTCTTAGTCAAGTAAGTAAACCTTTTCATTTCAATAAACTTCTGAGTCTGTTCAAAATAAATTACAAAGTTTTGCAATAAAGTAATGAAGCGCACCGCGTTTCTATTTAGTTTTAGTTCCGGACTTTTTCTGAAACTCTACTTCGGGTTTTATACGGTTAGTCTATATATGCATATCAGATTTCATTACGGGGAGATTTGAACGAGAGAAATTTCTGCAGTGAAATATTGTATCAGTAGTAAATTATATTTAGCCATTTGTGCAAGCTGTATATCGTCTTGGAACGCGTCGCTTCCTTCTATTTTGTTATCATTACCATGTGAATGCTACGAGAGTAACATTACATGAAAGCAATATTTTTCAATAGTCGATACAGAATTAAATTTGCGGTTCTATAGATGGGAATTTGTTAGAAGGGGAAGCTTTTCGTTTGATGTTCTATTTATATTGAAATTATTGGATGCTTTTAAAGGAATTTTATTGTTCTTGATAAAAAATATTGCAGTATAAAACACTGGTCTAAGTGTTACATAGATGTAGGGACATAAACGCGCGAGTAACGCTCTTGATTTTACTAGCGTCGATAAGCTATGTATGGTTTTACTTAGAAATATTGATACAACCTATAAATATAACATTATGCATTTATATTCGCTGTAGAATATGCATTATGAATGCTCAAACGTAAGAGTACTTTCTTTACGGTGCATATATTAAATAATGAACACCGGTACGCTTTTACCATAACCATTAATGCACAAAGATGTATTACTCTTAACACTTCGCAGAATGTTTCCTCAGATGACAATTAGCTGTTGTTACTTGTTTCCCCCGCAATGTTTGCTCACCCTGTGACTGCGGCTGCACTCAGTCTCACTACACTAGTGACAGGTACCCACTTGAAGTGTAAAACTTCTCAGTCAATTGTGGTCGTTGCTTTGTGCATACAAGAAACCCCCTGAACACTCACGAATGTCGTAGAAAATGTAGGTACGTTTTTTGTGTTTATTGGAACGATTGTTATGTTCGTTTATGTTGCTTTTAAGTAACAAATCATGTTTGTACTTTTTATCGAACATTATGAGGGACATGAGAATAGAAGATTAAAGCAACAATACAGGCTGCAAATGTATTTTAGCGTAGGAATGTAGGTGCAGATGATAATCTTAATATATATAAATTACGTGTCACGTTGTTTGTCCGATATGAACTTCTAAACTACTAAACCGATTTTAATAAAATTTTGCACACTGTGCAGTTTTATTCAAGATAATTAAAAGATAGAATATATTTCATCTTGATAATGGCCTTCAATTTAACCCGGGCAAAGTCGGGGCGGGCCGCTAGTTAAACAATAAAACATAGATTAAACGTAGGTAAATATTACTTATATTAACAAATTAGTTAGTTTAGTTCCAACTAACAAAACTAATACATCTCGTCAGATCGTTTTCCAACCACAAGTGCCGTGCCAAAAACTAAAGGGATCAGCTGAAAGCATAATATTCATTACACTACACTTACTGGTCCATTGGGTTGACGATTAACCCTCAAATTAGAGGGAGGGTCTGAAGTTAACTGCCTTTGCGGCACATAAATGACATGTGCGCCTTAGAAATTTTGGACAGGAACTTCCACCGTTCCAGTGATGGCCTGTAATGATGTTTTTAATTATTTTGCGGGTAATTACTGGGAACGTTTAGGTTTTTGAGGGTTAAATACACTTTTGGTGTTAAGTCTAATGCGTGCAAATTAAAAAAACAATATTATATTTGAAATATATTAATGAAATATTGTTGTTTTTCTTTTCTTTTTGTATAGTAAGTATATTAGGATGATGCACATATAATTTGTTTTACAACTCTTATGAAAAACGCGGAATAGAATAGAAAGAAAAGTTGTCCGTGCCAATTGTCTAGAGGGACTGATATCGTAGCCTATAAACGCTTGCGATACTAGAGGCATTGCTCACTCTAACGGGCGTAAATTGTAACTCTACATTATTTTTTCTTAATCTCTAGTGATCATTCAAGGGAGTTCTTCAAGAAAGATGGTTCGGCAACGCGCGATTTATACCCCTGGTGCTGCAAGCGTCCATAGGCTATGATAACTGCTTACCATCATACGGCCGTATGCTTGTTTGCCTCCTTGATAGTATAAAAAAGAAGATTTTTTAAACATAATACTAGCATATTATTTATTAACTGATTTATAAGCAGTATTATTTTTATTTCCCACTTTTCAATTCGTGTGCGTGCATTCAAATATTATTCATAATATTTTATAGCTGAATACGTGACTTTCTGAAAGCTCGTTTGCTGTGCAAATGAATA
Source organism: Trisateles emortualis (assembly GCA_947095525.1). NCBI lineage: Eukaryota > Metazoa > Arthropoda > Insecta > Lepidoptera > Erebidae > Trisateles > Trisateles emortualis. The sequence continues at coordinate 7,128,076 of OX352743.1, read as the reverse complement.
GATAACGTAATGAAACACCCCATTTATTAGAGTTTTAATGACAGGCGACAAAGTGGAGACGCCGTGATACTAAAAGGGTATTTAAAATATGCTCACTCATTAATTTAAGTTGCTGGGCAATTAATAATCCACTTAAATCTCTATAATAAATTAATGATAATTGTCTTCCTACGATTATGTTTACTTAAATCAGACGAGGCCAAATTGTTAAAAATTAAGGTTATTTAGTTTCTTTAAATTCGGTTAATTTGATAATTACGCAATTGTAGAGATAAATAAATTACGTCTAAATGACGGACTAAGAATATTTATTACGCCTATTAAAAATTATGGTAGATACTATATTATCTTTTTAAATAAAATCAAGTAAGTAGTTTGACAAAATAAAATATTCTAATTTATTTAAAATAATTTTAAATTAAAATATATTAGACATTTTTAGTCCGTGTGGTGACGGATTAAGAATACAAATGTCACCATCCCGTTCCATCCCGAGGGTGTCGTAAGAGTCGACTTAGGAAGTAAGTCAGGCAGACAATATCCACTGCAAGAGAGAGAAAACTCGAAACAAAACCCTATACCAACCCGTCTGGCCAGCGTGATATAGTGGCAGCATGGAGGAGACCCGTGCCCAGCATATATTTTTGTCAATTTATCCAAATATCGTTTAAAAACTTCTTTTTAATTCATAATAAAAACCTTTCTAACCCTATATAATGTAACGGCGTGGACTAATAGTCCATAACTTTTGGCTTTTATAATCACCCATAAAAGTTCTTACTAACAATATTATGTTCGACGGCAATCACTTAAAAAGCTTTTACTAGTCTAGAATTTGAAGTCTGTCCTCTGCTCAACGACTAGAGTTTTAATAAACTTAAAGTTAGCAATCGACTCGGGGTAAGTAAAATTCGTCTTCATTTACGGCGAGTTCAAGTTTGTGGAAGTTAGGCGTTTTACACGCGATAATTGCTACCATTGTCAACACGGAACGATTATCGGGGAGTCCGGAACTCTGTCGCCCCCTTCCGCGGCAGACTTTAATCGTCGCGAATGAAAAAAAATATAAAGCCATCCCTAGTTTAATTTGCATGCGGTGCAGCGAAGCCATCGATTTAGTACAACAATAGGGCGGATAGATGCGTCGCCTGTTCTCTCTTTTATTGTATTGTTCGTACTGATGCGGAATTTTTCGATAATTATTTTCGTATTATTTCTGTGACGTGGATTTATTTCGACGCTTTTATTAATGGTATCGATTTGTTCTGTTTTTTTGTTTTGATTCCACAGTAACGGTTTTAATCGCTGTTTTGTTTGCGCTGTTTGTTGTCAAAAATTTAACCCTTTACAGCTACTGAGGTTGAGGTTGTCTATTTTAGTTATTTTTATAGAAATTTTAAGTATTAAATCAATTTTATATGTGAAAGTTGAAATAGATTTCTTTTAATTAAGTCATTATAAATTGCAATTTACGAAATATGCATTTGGGGGTCAATAAAGAGTAACGATACATAAGTCAGCCCTCAAGTCAATATCGTCAACCCCCGTCCGTCCCTGGCCCCTGTAAGACCCCATCAGACCCCCGGCCAGTTTCCGAGGCGCTTATTATGGTAATGGTACCTGTGGACTTTTCATACGTTATACATATTTAAGTCAACCGTCTGTGTTGCTCTGTCGGTTGGAGGAAAAATAGTGTAGATCTGTATATGACGAGTACTTATCTAGATAAGTTATTAGGACAATACCTATGTATGATATTGGTCTCGCTATACTTACCTATAATCCTTGCTATACTTTCCTATAATCCTTGCTATACTTACCTATAAAACCACCAGTACCAGTAACCGTATGAAGTAACTGCGTTATTTTATGAGGAAAATTTTTATGAGATAATTATATGGGAGATTTTATTTCTTCCAAATTTTTATATTTATAATATAGACCTAAATTAAAACATAACTGCTCTACAATAAAATAAACTTATCTCAATTTTTCATTATTCAATTACTTAAAAATTTAAATTATAAAACAAGCTTAAATTACCAGTATAATTAGGAAATTAAAACATTTTCTTTTCAAATAAATAGACGCAAATAAAAACGAACATTTGAATCAACATTTCAAAATACTAGGAAATCTCTTAATTGAATTATAATTTAAAATACATTAGAAACATTACTTAGAATTAATAATTATTATAATAGCTTTTGAAAACATAATTATGACTTAATTCTACGAACACCCGATTACTTTTATGAAGTGCTTTCACCCGAACACTTCATTAATTTAAGTAGAGATATTAATGAGGAAAAATTCAAATTAATATATTATTACGGCAATCTGATGAGTACACACGAGCGTATGCCCGTAGCACGACTTATTGATTTTAACCCCGCGTGAGTCATCTGCCGTTGCAATACACCCCCTCCATCCACCCTACAGTACCCTCCCTACACTGGACCACAAACACTGTTTGCTCTCTTTGATTGAACTTGAAGAAAACTAAAGGGCGACCAAGTTTGTTTGCAAAGTAATAACTGTTTTATTCTGATCCCATATTCTTTTTATTCTTAAATAAGCGCTTGGACGATTTTCCTACGGTCTGCATTCGATTGGAGCTCGTTAAAAGTTTGTCAGAACGCAAACGTCCTTTCTGTAGCTGTAATAAATTACATCTTCAACTTCGTGCTTTTTAATATAAATGCATATGGAACTTTTTCGACTACAGACCAATACTGAATAAACCAAATACCGTTTGGCTGTATTAATGCAATCGACAGACAAACAGACACTGCCTTTGACCGATTGAGCGGCTTAGTAATTTAAGTAATTAGGTACTACGCTATTTACCACTGCACTGCGTGTTGTGAGTTTTGATGTGATCCAGAAATTATGATTTTTAATCAAACACTTAAGATTCAAAATCATCATTAAGAATTTGGTTTGTTATCCGTTATTTCATGTTTTTAAAACGCATCGCGATTCAGGAATTAAAACTAGAACGAAAACGAACTAACTAATAAACACTTGCAATCACAATACGTAAGTTAATATTTTACTTTGTCTTTTGGCGAGTGACGTCACATAGGTATGTTAAATATATGTACACCACAGCCACCGAACCGCACAATATACATGCCAAACCACAAAACAGAGTTATAATCAGTTAATAGTATAGATAGTCTCCAATTAATTAGCACATCGTTTATCGATACCCACTGGAATAAAATCCGCCGCATTTACCGCACTACGCCACCCTATTACGTAACTTTTTAGCTAATTAAAAGTTGCCAATCGAACTTCTGTACTTCGGTACTGTAGTAACTACTTCGGTCACAGGTGTTTGACGTTTAGTCTTAAAACGTTTGAAACATTTACAAGTCCGCAGCATATGGGCTCACTTACCACTTACAAACTGATCTTAAAGTGAACTGTTATGCGACAAAGATCGTTACGCTATATTTTCATGAGACACAGATGCCTTTAAGAGATTGCTATTGCGAAGTGTTTAGGTAATAGGTGTCGGTAGTTGTTATAGAATATAACGGGTATTCTGTAAGAAAATGTTCTGAGGTAGATTCACACGTCGTGTGAATTTGGAGCTTACGATACTATAATTGTATTAGTTTGTAAGCGGGGTGTACACTGCTGACTGAAAGCAGGTTGTTTTGATTCGAGTGCTAACTAAAACTGAAAATATTCTCAGTTATTTCAATTATTAAATATATCTTCTAATGAGTCAAAACAGGAAAAAGCTTTAGGACTTTTTATATGGTCATGGTTTGACTTCATCGTCATACTTAGCGATACAGTACTCGTCAAGACGAATCCACCTAGCCCAAACATGACGTTTTCGTGTTTTGTTGCTTAGTTTCTACAGTTTTTCGTCTGCATCATCAGATCAGGTCCATAGTAACTAGTTTTTGCATTATCTTCATAATTTTAAATCTTGCTTGCAAGATTTGACCTAAAGAAAGAAATAACCCCATAAAACATTGAGCTAATACATAAATCTCATTTCCCACGTATGTTTGTGTAGTATCAACCGCATCTGACACCGAAGAAATCTAATTGCAAACCAACTTTGGACATAAATCGCAACCGCATTCGGTGTGATATTTGTTACGGTGGCATCTATTGTGCGGCAAAATTTAACACCTTACGGCTGCTGTAGGGAAGGCATTGTCGCAAATGATTCATTGTCGCTATTATTGTCGCCGATCGTAGAATTAATTTCCCGTGTAGATTGTCGCGTTTTCGGCCTGTAATAATGCCCGTTTAAATGCCATGGATGGTGGCAAATTAATTTTATGACGTTATTTGTTTTACATGGTTATTAAAGTGTTAAGGTATTTCTATCTAGTGGAAATGGGTTTAATATTTATTACGATATAGAATTCCGCCTTCATCTTGCTTTGTATATAATTTGATAATTATCTATTTACTATGTGTATAACAAACAGTTTTATCTACCTAAAATGAAGTATCCCAGGAATAGGAAAACGTTTCCCCAAATGAGCTCTGGAGAGCTGTGCTCACACGCAGGCACACAACTACACCGCTCTGTAGTAGTTATTTAGATGTGGTCTTCGGTAAGGTGGAGATCCTTTCCCACTCGGGCTTGCCCGCTTGTGTGGTACTATACCTCTTTAACCTTATGTCTTCCTAGCCAAATTTCGGACATCTTATATCACGACGAAGAATAGACATCTGTGCACACGAATGCACTGTATATCTCCCTAGTCTTATAATCAGATAGAACGACAATTCGACACTACCAGAAACAGTTCAAAAAGAGAGACACAGGACCAACGCCTTCAAGTGCTTTTCAGAGCACGCCTCTCCGTGCTCTGAAAAGCAGTCCTCTAGCTATATTTTCAAAAAATGGTCACCCAATTGCAGTCATTTTATCTTACAGACCTACCGAAGTAAAGGATCCTACTAATCTTCTTCTTAACGTTTAGTTAGTGGCCAACCTGGTGGCATAGTTATTTAGACCTCTGCCGTGATCCAACGTCGGTTAACTATCAGGACCAACCCTTAACATGGCCTCTGAAGCACGGAGACGCTCATATGGAACTATAATTATTTTCGTGCTTCATACTAAAGCCATAATCGCCTAAAAATAAAAAAATATCTACAAATATCTATCTAAACAAACTTGCAACTCTTGAAGCAAGAGTTTCATTTTGTCTCATTAAGTATTCTCTCTGAAAGGAAAGCAAATTTTCTACGAGATAGCCATTTAAGATGATGAAACAGAATATAATTATCTTACTAACTATTAAATGTGGTTTTGTGCTTAATTAAAACTTCAATATTAAAGTTATAACAGATCGTGTTTGGAGAAAACTTTTGTTTATTTTGCATTATCAAATTTAGTATGCTTTAAAAAGATGACTGTGTTGTTGATAATAGAATTAATTTAGATTTAAAAATAGGATTAAGATAGAGATAAGAGAGATTAAGATAAGATTAAGATATAAACTTTCTATTGAAGCAAGTACTTAAATGAAAAATTGTTGTAAATTGATACATTTTGATTGAATTAAAAAAATAAACAATGGGTCAAAAGTAATTTCTTACAGGCAACTTTAGAATGAACTTTGATGTTCATTACGGTAATTATAATTATAGTAAGAATTATATAATTAACCACATAGCTTCAAAAGTTTGTTATAAAGGTATAGTGACAAGAGTACCTATAACTGCACCACTGACTTAGGTACTTGGTTGGAGTGCAAATATAAAATGAATAGTATTTTAAACTGCATTAAACGGGTAATTTCAAAGGAAAACAACTCATTACGACCAGGAGAAGTTAATTGTTAGAAAGTCAGGCGTCATTCACATTTGTTTCAACGGCTTTCTAAAGAAGCACTACACACACAGTCTAGAAATAATAAAGGTTAAAAAAGAACTGGCGCGTGTTCAATAAGGGACACATACTGATTCTTTTGTTTTATTATTATCTTGAGACAGTTCACATGTGACCACCGATCTCAAACTAGACAGTGAGTTTGTATGTAGGTACAATGGCAATAAACATCTCATTCTGCTTAACCCTTTCGAGTATAAAGGCATCACGAATTTATACTCGAAGAGTATGTTATTTTATCGACAATTTACAATACACTCATTCTTATTAGGGTTAACAAATATTGGCGAAATTATTTTACCATTAATTTGTACTGTCATGCAACCCAGACGCACCAGGTGATAGTCACAATAACTCCCGGTGACTACCTGAAAACACGTCCAGAGCTCATCAAGCTCGAAGGACCATGAACAAAGTTTAGGGTCTGGACGTTGGAATAAATATTATACCTATATATTATGTCTTAGAAAAAAATTAAGCAACCATGCCAGCGTGTGTGGGTTAGTACACTTTTTACCCTTTTTATTATTAGGTACTAAATAATAACGAATCAATATGAAAACACAATATTTACTAAAGCATTTGGAATGTAGGTGTAACTGGATACATTTAATTTGAAGCTACGCTACCAAACCAATGCACTCACTGCAGGAGAATTCGTTTTAATTAACAAACAAATTCCTGAACAATTAATGTAAATTGTATTACTAACTATAGCCGTGTCTTTTTTGATATAAAATATATTATAGTCAATGTCCAGTATATCTAAATCTACTCGTAAAAGTCTATGGATATACGAATAGATTTAGAGAACTTATTTATATTGCCGCGATTTTTTTCATTCATAATATTATTATAATAACTAACTAACTTAAATCCCCTCGTTTGTAATTTTGTACTACAAAAATAATTCAAAACGTTTTTATAATCAGAAAACGTTTTGTTGAATATTGGAGGTCAGTTTTTTATCTTAAAGTAAGTTGGTAATAGGATTAGGAATCAAAAACTGTCAAAATAGTGTTTCATCAAGAAAAGCTAATTTATTTTATGAAATGGTAAGTTTTATATTTTCCTACTCAAATTACAGCTCAGAAATTTATTCTCAATGAAAAAAGTTACTGAAGCTGAAATACATAAATATATGAAATAACGAGTCCCGGAAACATTTTTAATTTATTCTAAAAAGAGGGCTCATGTCCGCGGGCTGCTTGAAATTCATAAAAAAACAGAGGGAAAATTGCTATACGGATTTCTCACAAAGATATCAGTACAAAATCTTATCTCAACCCAACAGCCGGACGAAAAGGGTAGTACAACTTTAACATATAAACAACGAAGCATACGAAACTAAAACGAGAAAGGATGAACATCTATGAAATTGCTCGCCCTCTTTGTGGCAACTCGCTACAAATCCTTTTGCTGAAAATCGAGTAATAATATTTCCAAGTTGGTGAACAAAGAGCCTTCTTTCTGTTTGAAGCGACGTTCTGGTTATTTGTTTCTAAATATTATACCTACTCACTTTTTACCAAAGTGACATTTATATGAAGCCTCTCATATGGTTTAGTCTTCGTTTCCCTCGAAGACGCTCGTTCGTATCATAATATTTATTATATTATGTTATAATATTTTTGCGTCTCGTAAATATATTCTTATTAAAAGGTTTTGCTTTGTTAGATATAAAGTAATGCTGTTTATGCATGTTGAAAAGAATTTAGTTAAAACACGCGGTAACAAGCGATTTTTACTAGTTTATCTTGATGCAGAGTTTTCCTTCGTTTTTTTTTTGTCTTGAAAAATGTTTTATAGCAATTCATTATAGTACTGCTGTATGGGCCTGATTGAGAGGGTCTCGGCCTTAATCCACCAACCTTCATGAGCGGGTTGATTTATTATTTAGACATATCTTTACAATTTGTTCTAAGATATCGTAAGGTTAAGATGATGTTTTCCTTCGCCGTTATCAGTAGGTCATCATCAATCATTTTCAATCAATCCCAAAATCATCAATCGAAATTCATATTATTACTGCCACCTAAGGTCCTAACTCACAGATTATGTGCACCAGTCAATTACTTTGTAACTCGGCTTTCACGGCTTTAATAATACTATTGATTATAAACTTAATTAATAGCTACATTTACATCAACACTCATATACGAGTATAACGTATATTTACTTATTTTACTCGATATATTCTCGTACAATTCACATTGAATTTAATAGGTTGCGTTAATTATTACATTTAGATATTACGCCTTAAAAGCCGCACCGATCTGGTTGCAATGAGCCCCTAAGCCCCCCGAGTCCCCCGACACACGATACACAGACTCATAAAGGGACTCACTAATATTTGCCTATTATGATTATTTTCACGTACCGCGCAAACCTCAATTAGCGGCGTGTTTTCTCCCACTGTTTTATTACTGATTAATACAATGAATGAAAACGAATATTCGTACAGGGGAACGTATCTACAATATAAACTGTTATTACATTTTCAACGTGTATTTTAAAATAATGTGCACGTGTAACAATTAACTCTATTATAATTTGCACAATGTTAACTCTACCCTATTATATTTATTCGATATGGAATTATGAGGATTCTTTGTTTTCACTATGAGTAGATTAACAAATTTATACGGTATATGAATTTTAATTCGCTATTTTGGTGCGTGCAATAAGCTGTACCTTAAATTTATACTTGCGTTCAATTTAGATGTTGGTTAGATGTTGGCCTAGGTATGTCACGTTTATTGTTACTACAATGCCCCCCTGAGTCGTAGCTTTAAGTTGAATAGCCAGTAACCTTTCTTGAGAATTGGGTCTTCAAATGCACAAATAATAATATAAATCCGATATGTAGTAGTTTCAGGAGATAAGCGCGTTTAAACAAACAAGATCATGCATTAAGTATATACCTTTAGATTGCTGTACGTTTCAACCACGTTATACCGGCCGTAAGACAAAAGAGAAATATTAAGCAACCTCACTCTCTTACACAGTCAGGTAAGGCTTGGAATACGGACAGCAACCAGAATAGGGAGACTGACTATGTGCCAATGCATTTGAAAACCAACAATTTGTGGGTAGATTTAAACGATTGTACCTCACGGAAACTGTCATTGCTTAACCAGTCAGCTTGTGAACACGACCAGTGTAATTCATGATCGTGTAAATTAATTTATATACTTTGAAAAAGGTAGGGGTTAAGTGTACGTCTATGCTAAGTGCATCAACTCCATTTTTTTCTTGTAAAGGGTACTTCAAATATTTAAATTGTACAAGCCTAAAATTTTGTGGCTCGTCGAAAAGAAAAATGATATAGATTTGTACTTATTTTATTGTTTTCTTTCCAGAGTCGTGAAAGCCTTTCATCAGACGGCGAAGGCGCTCGAGGAGACTGCTCTTCCGTGGACTCTTCAGGGTCAGGCTCTGAGGAACAGCCACCATGCGACATTGGTCTCCTGGAGAGACTAATCAGGACCCACCCGGTGTGGTTTCTACCTGGCATACAGCGGGCTGGCGCGTTCCATCTACTGCAAGGAAAGGAAGAAGGGGTAAGGACTTTTGCTGACCAGCTTATATAAAAATATTGTGTCACGATGTTCGTTTTCGATAAATTCCTAACACACTAAATCGATTTTAATGAAATTTTGTTGTGTCTTTTTGGTCTAACTTAAATAATTTTTGGACTTTTTAATAATAAAAATAAAACAGCATCTGATACGACCGAAAAATGATAAAGCGACTGTGCTAGTCGAGGCACCGCCAATTTTCAAATTTGGGCCATCTATTCTGAATCTCTCGACAGAAAATCGTAACATACATTTTTGGCCCGAATCGGGAATTAAATTGGACTTTGTGATCAGCTGTCGTACTTAATTAATTAAGACCAAGGAGGCGGTTACTGCAATTGTAATATTATTCATCAGTCCTTTACTTAATATTCCGACTTTTTAAATTCCAGAACTTTGTAGTTCGTCAATCGAGCCAGGTAGATACGATGGCAATAAGCGTTCGGCTACCAGCCGACAAGGGCCCTTACATTGAACATTACCTCATACAAGCGTCCGGCGGTCGTATTGGACTTGAAACCTCGCACAACCGCTTTGACAACATACCTGAACTGATCGCACATTATTCACAATGCTGGTGAGTTTTATTGTCTTTTTTTATTTTACTTCGGTGGCAAACAAGCATTCGGTCTACTTTAGCCTCTAAACGTTCGTTATACTTAAAACATGATTCGCGCATTGCCCGCCAGGTTATGTTATGGGTAGGCCTGGCTACGGGAAACGCTTCATAATGCTCTTATATTCTTATATATTTCCTCTTTCACTATTGGTTTGTTAGGAAACTCAATATTTAGTTAAGCTCGCCCTTGTACTTGTCTTTTATTAAGTATTTTGAATTGTTATTGTAATTTGTGTGCAATTGAAGAAATTAAAGGCATTACTTTTAAAAATTTACTATGACTTATTCACCCCACTTTGGTGGAATCCAAAAGTTACATAATGGCAACACCACTTATAATAGTTTGAGGAACTTGACTGCAATTACTTTGCCATTTTGCAATGTAGGTACCCCCGTAAAATGCAATGCTCGGACTTCGCAACCAACAAAACCGCGGTAATAAGTAGACAAAAAATATTGTTGGGCATTTCAACATTAAGTAAAGTTTTCAGCAATACTATAATATATTAACACTGTAGACGATTTAACTAATCAAAAACACTTTTCAGTGACGAGTTACCAGTACAGCTGCAATTACCTCGTCCACTTCGTGATGCAAAAAGTCGTCATCAGCTTAGTTCTCTAGCCATGTTGGGTCAGGAGTTCTGGGGATATCCCATGGCAAACCCGAAGAACAATCCTAACAATTCTAATAATCCCCTTTCTCCAAGTCAATTGCCTAATGGCGTGGTGCCAATGGCTATTACACCGTCTGACACTGGATCTAGTCTTAGTAGTTTTAATACCAGTAAGTAATATGTTATCTACTTACTGTAATGTTTATTTCTTGCGGTTTCGGCAGTCATATATATAATAATAATAATAACTAATATTATTTTTACAATTTCAAGGTACACGAACAAGCTCTCGTGAACATATTCTCAGCCCGGATAAAGATCAGAATGTAGTGCTGAAGATGTCTCCAATAGACAGTTCCCCACCGAGTCAAAACCAAAACCTGAGCACTTTTAAAGGGAAAACAGCTCCATCACCACCAGCGAAACCAAATAGTGCATTTATCAGAGCACCGAGACCTACCCCACCAAACACACTGAGCCTCATGTCTAGTACCGTAAGTAGAACTTCAATTTTATGTTTAGCTAAAACGGTGTTGTATTCTAAATCTGTATTAATATAAGCTTCACCTTTTCAGGCGCATATAACACAACCTCATACATTTCCAACTGTCAACACGCAGCACTCTCCCACCCATATGAACAATGTTAAGACAATTCCACCCCCGCCGCCTCCTCGCTGGGCTAAACCGCCATTCTCCAAGCCTTCCTTATCCCCACAATCCGAAGCTGCCGCTTTCAGTCCTATTAACAAGGCTTCACAGAATGGAAACATAACAGTTACTACAACAGTTACATTCTGTGTCAATAACACACAAATTCACAATCATCAAATCAATGAGAGCATACAAAGCGACAGGTTGCAACTAACGCTTGCGTCTAACGCCATGAATAACAACAGTAGCACAGACGCTCTATTCAGTGTCGTTGATACATCAAAAACTATATCTGACAGTAATGCAGAATCCCAGGTGAGATTTACTGGTATTTTGCACAGTTTGTGTAACATGGAATGCTTATTTGCACGTTTTAAATTTAAGACAATGCTAGTAGGTTGTGTGTTTCTAACCTAAAATCTTTATTCTTTTCTATTTAAAAAAATGGTACTTACTATAACTTCCTGTTCCTATATAGAATATGATGCACCGTATGTCACCAGAAGGGCAGTGCATCAATGCAATGACGGCTAGTTTGCACGGGAGCTTCAAACGTCAAATGACCGAGCAGAATAATGTTGAACCTGGATCACCGGTTGAACAATCTCAGAATACATCCGATTCAGTAGATCCAATCGTAAACAGTTTAACTAAATCAAGCAGTACTTTTCAACCAAATCATTTAGTGTCACCTAATGGTACAAATTCTGTTACTAGTGGAATATTTTCACCGACTAGTCAGATAAACTCACCAGTATCTAATGACACCATTTCCTCTAAAAGTGGTGTATTTTCTCCTTTAAGTCAAACTAATAAAAGCGAGATCTTTTCACCGGTATCTAGAAGTTCGCCTATTTCTGCAAAAAATGTTTTTTCGCCTATATCTAATCAATCGATTATATCCCCAATGATGGGGAAAGATAGAGATAAAATAATGTCCCCAAATACAAATACAGCAAGTACAACACCATCTGGTAGATCGAGGAGGAGTAAGCACTCCCACCGAAAGGAGTCCAGACATTACCAGGTAGAGTAAATATTTATTGTGTGCAAATGTATCTTGTGTACCGTATTGTTATTACTAACAGCACGATATTGTTAAATAACCGGACTATCATAGTTACCTATTATCAAAAATATTTTATTTATATTCTGATAAAGTGTTTTAGCCATAATCTTTAATCTAATATTTCAGGAATCAGACATACTCGAATCTCCAGGTGTGTATTGTAGAAGTTCGTTAATGGATAAAGTGTCAGATTATGAAGATATTTGGGGACCAGAAAGTAACAGCTGCTCTACATTTAAACCTTTGAAACTTGAAAATGAAAATAATATACATAATGGTCTTATGAAGAGCAAAAGACCTGATCTTCTGCCAGATACTTTACGTAAGTAGTGTTTTTTATGAAGGATTACAATTTGATGAGGTTTGCGGCTAAGGAACTAACTAATATATACTAATTCAATACAGTTGTGCTAAGCTGTAATTAGATAGGTACCTTAGAATTGCTAAAGGTGGTAAATATTACCACCTTTTTTTAAATTCTTTAGTTAATAATTATATGATTTGCTAAAAGATCATAATCATTATTCATAATTATATTACAGCAAAGTTGAATGCAGCAAAAAGTACACAATCGATACTGGAAAAAGAAAACATGCACATAATAATAAATTCTACAGAAAGTCTGAATGAAAAGAAAAACCTTTCCGATTGCTCTCTAAAGAAAAATTTCAATGGTTCCAATGATATTATAGCTACTACTAACAGTAAGGGAGAAGTTGTAGCAAAGAGACCGGATAAACTAAACATTTCTTCAAACATGAACAAGAAATTGACTGAAGAAATTGAAGCAGTAATCAAAAGTAGGGAAAGCTATGGTGAAAGTATGGAAACTGTGAAGCTAGAAGACGAGTCCATCAAGGATTCTTTTGCAGATGAGTCGGAAAAAGATAATGCTGGCAGTCCTTTCTACGCCGATCCTGTAGATACTTTAAAGGAAGTAAGTTTATTTCTATATTGATTTTGATTATCTTTTTAACTATATTGAAATAGATCGTTTGATGGTTTACATTTAGAGTTGTCTAAATATTGAAAAAAAAGTTTGTTGAACCCCCTCATACCTGGCAAGCTTTCGTTTGGGCAGGCCAACGTCCGTAAAGTCCGCTAGTATGATATTGAATGTCAATAAAGAATAAGGCTGTGATTACTTGTATTTTACTGCCGCCTTTTTGGTCTATGGACAAACTTATTACCATGTTTAGTGCACCTGCTGATAGAAGATAATATATTATCTACTAAGATTGAAAAGTCAATGCGAACTTACTTAAATGAATAAATTAGAAGAACAAGATGCAAATTCATATTCTTGTGTTACAGGCTGCCTTATTAGCACCAGTGCAACGACGAAAGTTACTACGAGTCGGAGTAAATCTCTCTCAGCGTTATTCAGAACCACCGAATCAAAATCTTCCATACTATCCTCTTCGTGACATGCATAGTATTGAAGAACTCTCTCGTAAGTACCTAAATATTCCAGCTACTTTATTACAATAGGCCAATTTTATTTTTTAATCGGTTGCCAAACTCACTTCATCATGAATACGTCTCGATTAGGCGAGTGAAAAAAGTAATGTCTTACTAGCCGAAAACGTCGGACAGGCAGAGTTTAATTAGAAATCCTTACCAAAACTTAATAAAAAAAACTGTTGCAAAGCAGGGACGGGTAAAATGCCTCCTACCGCCAGTTGCAACATAAAACCGCTTGTGAAACATACACATTATTATATTGTTTACATGTATATATAGTAAAACCAATAATAAACAATTCATAATAATTTATTATAGCGGTGTGTCTCACTATAGCACTAAATGAGTTTTCATTTCAGAATATATCAAGCTGTAATGCTTGTTTACAATTGTATTAGTGTATTGTTTTTCATCCGATACAATTCGATTTCAAAACAATTAATAGATATCATCATCATTTCTTGTTGTTCTAGCATCATCACCCAACACGTCATCTTCAGTAGACAACCTGATGTCACTGCGGAACAAGCCTAAAATGAAACCAGTGCAACCACCACGAGTTGGAAACAAGCCACCCTCAGGCAAGAACGACCAGACTTGGACCGTTGATTCCAGTTGGGAGTTTATAAGTCAGTGTTACGATGACTAGAAAACGATAGCTGCTTGTACTATTGCTGATGCACTCCCATATACCCTACAACTCCCAGCGTTTTATTGACCTCTTTTTCTGACCAATAATGTCACGTTCCCTGCTGGGCAAAGCCCATGGTCTTCCAAACCTCTCTATTCGATGTCAAATCTAATCAGTCATGCAGCAAAGCTCATCATGCTGAAGTTTTTGAGGCCTACTGCGACGACGACGTCCGTCGTCAGTCCCCCACTATGTGACGTCCGGATACATTCGCTGTGTGGATTTTGTTTTATTATTCCGTCTGTTTTTGTTTTTGTTTGCAAATTTAACCTGTCATCTGCTGGCAAGACAATAGATATACAGCGCATTGTGCCTAGAGGTGTTGATTATGCACTGAAATATTTTAAATGGGTAATTAAAATAATATTTTCTTTCTTTATATCATGATATTATATCTAATTATTTTCTTTTTATAGATAAGAATGATGAAGGTTCAAATGAGAGCGGCACTTTCCCGTCATTGGCTGAACAAGAATGCAGGCTCAGTGGGGTGGATGATGTGACGCAGCACTTGACTGTACATCATGTCGTAGCACAGAGGTAAGTTTAAATTGTTTCATTATTATCATCATATCAGGCGAACGGACGTTCACTGTTGGAAAGATCTTTCCAAAGAATTTAACCTTGCTCATCGACTTTCCGCAACCTTTACCAGGTCGTCGATCCAATTTATTTTTACTACTTATGTAGCCCGCCTGATGTTAAGTAGTTACCGTAGCCTATGGACGCATGTGTGTTCGACACATTTTTTTACACCAGGTCATTAAATGGGTAGGAAAACCTTTCTTTCAAAACGCATCCCCAAATGAGCGCTGGAAAGCTGTTAGTGCTCATTTAGGGCTTTGTTTAAAGCCTGCGTCTTCCAGTTAATGGTCGTCATAACCTTTCCTATGCTATTTAAATACATATATTAATGCATTTATGTTTTGAAATCGGCTTGTTTAACCTAGTTGTTTTGTTGAAGGTACCCCGATTTGCGGCTAAACCTGGAACCGGCTCTGATACCAGAAGAAGTGAGATCACCACCGCGAGCTTCATGTTATGACAATGTTCACGATCTGCGACCTTTATCTGAACAGGTAATAGCACTTATAATAGTACCTACTATTTATGAATAAGTATAAATCGTAGTAGTAGGTATATCTAGAGGGCAGCACTGACTGACTTTTCGATTTAAAACTAATATTGTCAAATAAATAAAATTTAATAGTCTGTGCACACATGTTTTTTTGTCTGTTTCGGGTTTCGGGTAATCCCCGCAACTGCTAAACCAATATTCACTTTGACTAGAAGATAGCTGATGTTATGAGGTACTGCCTATAACATCAACTACCTGCCAGTTAGTCTACTTTTATTTTAGAATTAAATAATATTCCGCACAAGAATGGGCAATACCAAGTATATCAGAATAAGCCACAGCGAAGCGTTGCTGAGTTTGGCTATTATTAAGAAAAATAATTTTTGACTCATGCACCTTATTTCACAATAGGACAATTGGAACTTGTCCTGTATCTTGTTTATTTATGTTTGTTTTATTTTTGTATTACAGGCGAGCGACGATGGTACTGTGTTCTCAGAGCCGTGGGACAGTTCGCAGTGGGATGGATTGTTACCACTATCTAATGGCCATAATATTTATGATAATGTAAGTAAAATTGACAAATCATAATATTATTCTGTTGAGTTTTTACAAACAGACACGACTAGAGAGACATCAGGCGTAGGACCATAGACATTTTATTATTAATTTTATTATTTTAGTGTTTTCAAACTCTAGGCGTCCATTGTGATTTCTTGACAGAAAAACACTATCTATTGTTGGCTCATATCGGGAATTGAATTTCGGACCGGATTGGGTCAGCAAACGCGCTCAACACCTGAAGACTAACGAGACAGTACGTAAACTACGTACCTATAATGTTATATCAATGGCTGAGTTGAGAATGCCCAGGAAAAACAAGTCACAAAAACGCATGGGTATCTGTACCTATCTACTATCTCATCGGCATTCAAATATTTGAATAGATAGATAGTTATATTAACCTTTCTATAGGTACCTAATTAAATAACTGTGATAATAAATTTTATCTTTTGTCATCATAAACTTACACAATTTGCAAAGCTAATAAGTCACTTCTTCAGACAGTTAAAATAAGCCTTATTGTCACATTGTAAAAAGACCACGTGACTATAACAGCTAATTGGACATGCTGAGAAAATAGAATATGTAGTTAAAACTTTGCAGAAGAAAAAAAGTCCGAGGTTTTACATGAAATCAAAAATGGAATATGTAAAACTACATATATTATAACTGAACTGATGGTCGATGGGACAGAAAGGTTTTAGAGTGGCGACCACGAACTGGAAGACGAAGCGTGGGCAGGCCTCCAACAGGGTGGACCGACGACCAGGTAAAGATCGTGGGGAACCGGTGGACAAGGTCAGCTCATCACCGAATGATATGAAAAACCCTGGGGGAGGCCTATGTCCTGCAGTGGACGTCTTATGGCTGAGATGAATGGATACAGTAGCTTCCAATTGTATCCCATATAATATTTTACCCATTACGTTTTATGTGACGTTGGTGTCAACTAACAAATATATTAAAAATCTTTTTATTTTGTTTAGGAGGAACCTTGCGAGTGGGAATCGCCAATCCCGAGACGTGGACCTGCTTCTATAAGGGCTAAGAGTTTTAAAGACCGACTAGATCCCTTACTAGGTAAGCTGTATATTAATAACTTAGTTATACAATCCTGATTCAAATATTTTTATAGTATCTATCGATCAATAAAACAAAAATTCACATATTTATTCCAAGTCTGTTGTGTTTGTTAAGTCTCCAATACTACATTATGTTTGTTTCTTAATGACTGTCTTTAAAAAACAAGAAGAAAAAACTAATATTCTTTTGTATTTGTACTAACTACTACATTAAAATTTGCAATTCTCCAAACTGTGTATCAATTACAAATATGAAAAAAGGAATATTTATTTCGTGCGAAAATAAATGGAGATGTCGGTAGGGGCCGCTCTACGCGCACATACAACGACCAAGAAGGTGATGTGCTAAAAAAGGGCCAAATTAAAAGTACCCAGACTCAACGTTCATGCATGTAGAGGTTGATGAATGTAAAAGCGAAAGAAGCATGTTTGGATAAGTATGTATGTTATAAATGTTATAATAGATTGAGAAATACACATATATACTACTCATATAAATAACTTGTTTTACTATGACAAGGTTACACGTTACTCATTGAAAGTAAAATTACCGAACGGAGATAACACAGTGAAATAATTTGTTCTAATTGAAAGCGAGATACTACGTCATCACACGTGTCGGCTAGACCGAGATATTTACACACGATACACAAGCCGGGTGTACCTACATAGTACATAGATACACATAACATAGTATGATAATTATTTAGATTACATTTAGGCTGAGGTATCACTCACAATTTTAAACAGTACAAATGTGAACTGAAATATCACAAGGTGATTCTTCGGCCATTTATTATTTACACTCACAGCATTTTTACTGATAACTTTTTTTATTAGATAGGTTTTATTCTGTGTGTCATATTCCGTATCACTTGCTGCAAAACCGCAGATGTTCTGTGCACAATGCAGCCAGATAAAAACATTTATTATACATCATTATCAAATTAATTAATTTAGTAGAGCGCACACAATAGGACCGCGGCGCACATCTGTTATCTATTACTACATTAACTCTGTAAATAAATTAATTATGGCTAAAGGGCAAAGGTCTGCGCGTGCCGTGAATTTCTTAGTGATACTTAGAGCTTGCAGCTGTGCAGGGACAGTCGCTTTCCAATACGCGTTGGACAAGCATTAAAGTAAAGCCGCTCCGCTGTGTGAATGAGAAACCACCGATTTAAATCTTTCGTTCACGCGGGCAAAAACCGCAGAGTTATCAGTCATGAAGTGGTTCAAAAAGTTGTTCCGAGGAAAGTGCGAGAAACTGATTGAACAGAAGGCGGGAACCAGTAAACGCGAACCCTGGTTTGACAAGTTCGATTCACTGAATCATTTTATACCCCCCGATGAAGATTGTGTAGCTGGAGAGGAAGCTTTAGAAGCTTTGGATGTGTTTGTGCCAGTGCCAAGTGAAGTGTACGCATTGACGACTATCAAGAACTTTAGAGCGGATACCCTTAAAGAGTTTGTTTTTGAAAGTGATTGGATTTTCGTCTCCCGCGAACAGTTACTGAAGCCGAGGTTTCAAAAACACCTGAAGAAAACAGATACATTGACAAATCTGTGCAGATCACTGGCAGAATCAAGTTTGTCTAAGAAACGTGCAGAAGTGGTGGAGAGACCGCCTCTCTGCCACTGCCACGAAATGAGTTCGTGCGAGAGTGAGAAACCGTCAAGTTTAAGTTGTCTACATCGAATAATTAAGAGTTTTAGGAAATTTTGGCGTCTCTTGTATTTTAAACTAAAACATTTTAAAATATTCAAATCAGAAGACAAAGTTGAAGTCCCAGAATCGACTGAAGAACCAATAGAATCTTTCGCCTCAACTAACGAATATTTATGTAGGTAATAATGATATCAATATAATTTTCTATCGTGTAAGTAAGGCGTTCTATTTATAGTTATTGTAGTGTATTTCTATTATAGATACTTAAACTACTAAATTGTGTCCTATTGGCTCATATAAAGGGACAAACACCTACTTAATTGAAGCCTAATTGTTAAATAACATTCGGTCAAAATACTTACCTACTAATGAGCTTTTCAATCATAATAACTGTAGCTTATGAGGATTTTAAGTCTGTCAAAAAAGGTTTTAACTAATGAGCTTACTTTTTAGTAACTTTACAATAGATCCTCACTTTTTTATTGTTATGATTTAAGCCTTAACAATATTATTTATTGTTAAGACTTAAATCAAAAAGTTTTGAGCAAAGAGTATTAGACATTAAAATTTAGAGAAAACAATTTTAATATTCTTAAGGTACTCCGTACGGGTATTGATAGTTCGTAACGAAGGAATTTTGTTTTGTTTCTTGGCATACATTTGCTCAGTTAATTATACAAAACTATACCACCTATCTACTAGCTTTCTCAAAGCTTATAAAATACTTACTGAAGCTGGCGGCTTCGCCCGCGAAAATCGTTCCTTTAGGAAGGAACCGTACATTTTTCCGGGATAAAATTGGATCCAGATCCATTCAGTCATTGGTAGTATGATTGTTTGACGTGCAATTATAAAAGTCTATACTGATTCGTGACATTACTATGTATTGTATTTAATCATAGGGCAACTATCAGCGGTATATCTTCATAGATTATGAGGTCATCGTTACCGTGCGTCCGTCGTGCTGCGTCGTCCGTTGCGTGTATGATTAATGTGTGATTTTCATTAGAAAATGTTTGCAGTTCAAAGTATTGTTTTAACAGTGTATTTATGTTGCAAATATTATGCTTTTTAATATATTTTATGTAATGTAATGCCTCCTCTATTGCAAGCGTCATTTAGCAGTAGGTACTTTCTTATTGGGCGGGCCGTACGCTTACTTATCACCATTTTTACCTTAATACTTAGGTGAAGTCTTCTTATCGTTTGGTTTGTGGTCAACCTGGTGACAGTTCTTTTCTTTGTTTTTAAAGACAACTCTCGCATATGGGAACATTAATGTAAACACAAACAAACACAAATAATGTAAACAAATTACATCCAAACTCGAAACAACCATTTAATTTTGTGAATAATATTCACCTGCAGCAATGTAATCTGTTTTTGTTAGTTTCTTAGATATTTAGTAGGTACTAAATACTTGGTTATTTACAGCGGCGGGTCGCGTGAGGGCGCTGCGTGGAGGGCGCACGGTGCGGGGCGCAGGCGCGGCGCTTCGTGCGTACGCGCTGCATCTCGCACAGGATAAAAGCACCACCTTCGCGCAAAACATCGATAACTTCATCGCCTGTACGCTCGATTCCAAGGAGACTTGCCCACAGGTAACACACGTTTTACCCTTTGGTGGTAGAGAATCCAATATGCAAACTAATTCAGTTATTAGGTATTACATCGATATACCTTCGTATATCAAGAATCCAGAACAATGTGCTTTGAGATGTCCCTACATTGATCAGGTCTTTACTCACATGTACTTGGGGTTACTAATCGATCATAAGTTCAGCTGGGGCCCACATATCGAGCGGGTATGTGATAAACTGCGAGCTGTACTAGCTAACTTATACATTATAAAAAACCGCCTTCCCTACAAAATAAAGCTGCTGCTATACAATGCGTTCTTTGACTCAGTCGTATCATATGGGCTCTCAAGTTATGGTCGAACTTTTAAAACCTATCTTGACCCTATTTATAGACTTCAACTTAGACTTCTAAAACTTATTGTACCAGCAAAAATAAGATCAGACGTAGGTGACGATTTAAAATTATTTAAGTTCTGTGAAACACTTCCAGTTCAACATAAAGTTAAATATTTATTATTAAAAGAACAATTCTTTAACGAAAAGGTGCAACATAGAATAGATCATCCTGTGTATACGCGTAGGATCGCGCACAATAAACTGGTTTCTGTGCGAGCGAATAACTACTACGGCGAGCGAACGAGCGCCTACCTTATTCCACGATTTATAAATTTGTTACCTGATTCCGTTCGTAGTACAATTAATGTTAATAATATTAAGAATAAGCTAAAACAACATTTCTTGTCACAGTTGTAACTATTGACCCTTTGGTGGACAGTAACGTAGACACAATAGATGTTTTTATTGTCATAACTAATAAAGTGAAAATATTTAAGAAGGTATTTACGTTTTTAATTAAGTAAAAAATTATGCAGAGGTCGAAACATTGTGTCACACACAAATCAATTAGGTTTAAGTGGCAGAATTGTAAAAAAAAAAAAAAAAAAAACTTTGTTATTTTATGTTTGGTAAATAAATAAAAAAAAAAAAAAAAAAAAAAAAATATATTATATTTATATATCAAATATAGTGATATACAAATTTGTTTATTTCAGGTGACGATGCGTAATATGAGGCAGTTCATGTCCGGAATGAAGAACTATCTCGTCAAACACGGAGAAAGAGAATTTGAAAAAGAGGTTGAAAAAGAAAGACTCAAGGTAAATGTTAAATAATGTTAATGTTCTATATAGCAATAGTTCTATCTACATATAATATACGTCGTCTTCTCGGTTGTACCGTGTATGTGTGTGTCTAAAGAAGAACCTCCTAATCCACTGTGCTGACAAGAAGCTTACACTCACTACATAAGGGCAACATCTGGCCACCAATGTAAGGCCAACGGTAGCTTTATGAAGTACCAATCAGATGAACGACGGTGCACACAGTAGAAAGCCAATAAATAAGCATTAATTATTATTTACAAGAATACGTGTTACTTTGTTTCGACAGCTAAAGTCGACGGAATTCCTGAACCTAGACGCGATCCTGGAGGGTGTGATGCATCGTCTCGTGGTGCGGCCGCTGCGCGGGCGGCTGTACGCGCAGCTCGCTACGTGGCACAGCGCCGACGTGCGCCGCCTGCACGCCGCCATCGAGCGCGCGCACCACGCCACACCGCTGCAGCTAGGCATCAAGGTATACATACACTACATCGTTGTGGTGCGGTGCGGCTGAACCGTAGCCGTACTATTGTACCGTGGTGAGCTATAACCAATGGTAGAGCTATAACTACGTGCTAGGACATCGGATACAAATTCAGCTTAACCGAAGGCATTGCTTATTGCACATAAACTTTTCTTTTAAGTGGTGACCACGTTTTCGTTCTGCCTTTTTAGAGAAAAGTTAATTTTTAAAATCGTATATTTTTAGGAATCCACGAAAGTACCATCAGCGTCGGTGTTAGCAGTAATATCGAAGAACTTCCTAAAAATGCAGGAAGCCGACTCCCCGTTGGACAAACTTGAGAATCTTCTTGCAGCTATATCTGCCATGTTTAATGCAGTAAGTACATTTCACCAGCTAAGATAGAACAAATGCAAGTTTAAAGCAAATAACCACTAAATAGCTGATTGTTGATAAAAAAATACTTGAGTGCGAAGTAGATGACTTTCAAAAATGAAAGTAAGTAATACCGTGTTGTGTGACAGATCCGCGGATCCCGCGCGGTGGGTGCAGACGACCTGCTGCCCGTACTGGCGTGGACCGTAGCACGCTGTCGCCTCGTGTGTGCCGAACTGGAGGCCGAGCTCATGGTGGGGCTGCTGCCCGCTGCGCTGCTGGCCGGCGAGGGCGGCTACTACCTCACGGCTCTCTTCTCCGCCGTTGCCGTGCTCAAGCGGCTGGCGCCCGAGCCGCAGCCGGACGGTACCACTCCAGTAAGTACCTCGTCATTTGTTGAAACTAGATGAAGGTAGGTTTCTTAGAAATTAATAAAATTATGACAAAGTTAAAAGAGCAATTCATTGCTGCATAAACGTTCAGTAACGCAATGGAAGTGTTATTTTTCACAATGTTTAGCTTTGTTATATGTTTAATATTGTTTGAAATTACTAACCTAGAGATTTTCCTCAGCAGTGGCGACGAGGTTCAATGGATACAAATCGTGAACAATGCTCGGTGGCCGTAGTCCGTGTTGTGCTACCAGACGAATGCCGTGGCTCTATCCGGCGAGTGCCGGTCCCGTGCCGGCCCGGCGCTAGAGCCCGGGATTTGTGCCGAGCGCTGGCGCATGCGGCTGCAATCACCAACCCTCAGGATTACGCGCTATTTGCTTTGCACGATGGTCATGGTAAGATCTTCAAATTATCATAATTTTATTGATTAATTCGTAAGTAGGTAGGAACTCTTTAAGTTACCCGTACAGAAGATGGAGCGAGCAGTTTTCAAGACTTCAACGCATCGTATTGTATTAACGGAGTGCAAATTTAATTGGATTTTTTTTCCTACTCCGCATCTATGGAATAATTCACCCTTACTGATGTAAATAGTGGCTTAGCAAGATAAACAAGTGAAAATTATGGCAAAATAGTCCCCAACTCTATATTAGTGTCATTCACGACTTAGTATCAGAAAAGTCCAGTATTTAATCCCTGTCTTATTATTTTCAGAAACAATGTTGAATGAGAACGACTGCCCTCAAGAAGTAATGTCAGAGAAAAGCGGACAGAACTTCACTCTAGCCTACAGAAGAATAGATGCGAAGATAGCGTGGCCACAACAGGCCCTCCTTTCTTACCCGTAGATGTCTTCGTTTCTAACAATAATACAGTCATAGTCAAACGAGGCGACAGTAATCTCCTAGTATTAGAAAACTTGCATGAAGAAATAAACAATCAATAAATCTTTTTAAATCATGCTCACCTTAATAAGACCGCAAAACTATATTTGAATACGAAAATTAAGTATATTTTTATCACGTAAACAATAATAAAGTGATATTTTATTCAACTCATTTGTAAGTGCTAATGTTTTCTAAGCTTAACTTACATTATAAGTACATTGCTTAAAGGCAGTATTTTTAAAGCATCGCTACTCAACGAGCATACTAATGTCATATTTGTAGCTTTTTTACTCAGTATAAATAAGTAACGTTATTATAAATTATAATCTGACTGAACTTTTGGGAGTCATCCCTAATTTTGTACATTTTGTATCGCATGTAAAAGTTTCTTCTTCATTGTTTGAGTTGTGTGTGATGTATGGATAAAATGTTCACCATTTTTTTAAATATACTTACCTAATTTGTGCAGTATACCTAACTCGATATGTTCGGTTAGGAATGAAAGGCTGTCTTGAAAAGGCAGAGTTTATTTCTTCTAGTGTGCGTTTGTGTATGTTCCTAAATTTTCGTTGCGTAGGTACACTAAATAACTCACCAAATTGTTGTTTTAGTTATGTAAAATTTAAGTATTTCTTTAAACATTTTCTAGTGCTAAAATTTACTTTTGAAGTATCTATACATATTTTAACTCTTACTAACTTGTTTATGAACTGTGATGTTAATCGTATTAATTAGAAATACTGTAAGTTTTTGTATTAATTTTTGTATATTCGTAGAGCGGTTTTCTTAATATAATTTATTTATATGTAACTATAAGATAAAATAATCAACAACGCGTTTATAACTGTAATGGGTAAATTATAGTGATGTGAACGTGCGAGATTGTGTATGTGTGAAAGACTAAACAAATTAATATTAATTTTCTTATAATACGTACCTTACTATTTTATATAATAACTAAAGTAATATTCACTAAAATTTACCCGTTATTTCAACGCATTTAGATGAATTCATGCCTTCCTAACGACTCGGACAATACGAGTACTACACCTTTTAAATCGCGTTTTACATTATCGAAACTAAGGTGTAAAATGCGAAAAAAAATATATATCGTAGCAGTTTAAACAATACTGGGGATCTTAAAATTTTGTTAAATATCTCTCAGCTCTCGAAATTTTCAAAGTCGATTTTTTTATTGCATGCTCAATAAAAACATCGATCTTTAACCTCATCTTGCAATATCGAAGCGTTTAAATAAAATACTTAGTCTCATATTCATAAGTATCAAATTATTTATATTCTTTCTATGTATAACCAATACTCTTGATGATATCAGGTATTCGCATATTGTCCGATATGATTTTTTCGATGAGTAATACAAGGCAAACTATGATTCTGAATGCGTGACCGTCGTCGTACGCGCAGTGTAAAGCGCGCCATTTTGTATTTATTACGTCATTCTTATTAACGTTAGTTGTAAAACACGTATATTGTGTTTTGATAAAGTTTTCAGTCATATTGTGAAGGAGTAAATGATTTTTACCAAATTTACACACTGCATTTTTTATTGATTTACAAACCTAACCTTTTGCCATACAAAATCCTACGTTTTTATGTGAAATGATGGCCTATCTTAGCTACTTAGAATTTTGTATGATGAATTCATGATTTACTAAAAGAATATTTATTACATGACATTGGCCGTATAGCAAACATTCGTTAACTGCTTGCCAATAAACTAAGTCGAAGAACTTTGAACTAACTAAGCAAATTATCTGATTCTCACCTTTCTGACGCATACCCACAACACTAAATTGCATTGCTTTTATTCTGAGCCGAAAGGGTCAGGCCCTATGAAAATTTAGATCTAAAACACAAAAAGTCATCGACCTTACCTCAAGGTTAGTAATCATGAGTACCTCACACGCGACGCCTACTAGAAACAGAAGTCACTATTAATTCGAAAATAATTTTTGAAAATCGTTTTTATCTCGAAAACGGTGTGTAGCGCAAAAATAATGAAAATTTTGACACCCTCTGATAAAACACCCCCTACCGTCTAAAATTTTACTACTTGGTAGCATGTCAGCGAACTGACTGTAAGCAAATTGGCTGACGCTCGCCATTCCGACGCACAGCCCACCACTTTTTTTTCTATAATAAATGAGGTGTGAATACTTTGTCTAAGGTACGAACCAAGTGATCACACTGCATTTTTTATTGATATGATATCTATTCATGATAACAATACAACAATATTGCTATAAACGACAGATGTAGCTCGAAAGATTGATAATATGGGCAGAGAGGGTACATAGCTTGCAGAAAAAATTGGCTGAAAGGTAGACGCGGCGTCCGCATGTCTCCAATAAGCGGAGCGACGACTTTATAAAGTTCGCGGGTAGTCGATAGACAAGATCAACTCAAGAATGAATGCAAATACTTGAAGGGGACCTATGTTGAGCAGTGGACGTCTGCAACCTTGTAAGGGGCACTGATATTTCGATTGAAAGATTACCTAATTTTATTTTATCGCCAACACTATAAATATCAACAACGCTCGTTAACATTTGAACACTCACAATTACCTTGTTTAGTGTAGTTTTTAATTTAACTCCTGTTTTCACACATTATTAATAACTAATGGTTTTAAGGTATGATATTATGTAACATACACTTCCGCAATTAAATTACTACGCATAGAAAAATATGAGAATTTCGACATATTTTCCATTTTATGTAAATCAAGTAGGTACCTAATATTTTCTGCATTAGATAGACAATCATACCCACACACACATATATTATACATATGTATCTAGTCATAATTCTAACAAACCAACTGTAGATCATAAAAATATATATTTCTACGATAATTAATAATGTCCTGAATTTCGGTCACGGTGGATAATGGTCAGACGTAGGTAGGACCAACTTGTTTGGTCGCATTCACGGACTGCCGCAGCAAGAATAGCTTGGAGCTATTATAGATCATTACTGCTACCTAACAAGTAACCCATAGGTAACCATAGCAACAAACTTAACCCCATAATTGCTACGCTACCAAATCAATCTACCACCACCAGTAGTTCGCCCCGAATTGTGAACTTGTGATGTACATTCTATATCCACCTATATCTCAGCAACCTCTTAATCAATTTGGCTCATGTTCGAACTTAAAAAATCGTTTTGTCTCATTAACGTCACGACATTCCGATCAAAGATACTTCAGTTTTTAAGCAATCGTTTATACATAGAAACCTCGGATTATTCCAGTGGACTCCGAAAATATCACTTCAATTAACCATGGAACGTATTCCACATTATAACCTACATTCTACACTGTATCCTTTAGAAGATGATTACAATATGCAAGCTAACTACCCGAAGAAGATGTCAACACCGCATTGGGACAGGGTTCATATTGAGTACCCGGTTAGAAAGTACATTAAAACAGGTGTGTCTAGTGAGACTATTGGTCGACAATGGAGACCGCCAGGAGAAGTTCTGAAAGGACAGGTTAGTTTTACTGTTATACTGACAAAGTAGACAAACATCTGCGCGTGAGATATTATAGTGTACAAACAAGTATTTGCGCAAGCAAATATTATTCACCTTTTGTCACCTTCTTAGTCTATTGGGATGTCCATTCGACACAACCAGAGAGATATCAAGTATAGAACCAACAGTTTTATTAGCTTTCCGATGCACCAGGGTGAAAGCACCGCCAATTTACAAATTTTATTTTGGGCATCTATCGTAAGTATCTTGGCAGAACAAAGCAATATAATTTTTTGACCCAACTCGCGATCAACCACCACTAGACCAAAGAGATGAGAGTTGCGGCATACATTATTATAGCAAGTACCTACCGCTCTAGATTTCGGTAGCATAAAAGCCCTGTAACTCCACTGTAAGTAAGATCTTACCCTTTTTACTGCCACCATACCAGTCCCTCTAAACAAGTAGCATAAACGGTAATAGAATCAAACAGAATGGAAAGTAAATGTATGAGATTTGACGTAACTTTACGACATAATATCGTACGTTTATGTCAAATCTTATACAGCTCTCTATTCTATTGCCACTTGTCTAGAGGGGCAGGATACATGACCAACGTCTATAAGTATAATAAAATTCACTTTCAGAAAGCCCCGCTAGATGTAATGAAGGACTATTTCCGTGACTATAACATCACGATGCAGCTGACAAGGTCACAGACGATGGAAGACTTCGGGAGGAAACAACCCAATACCAAAAGGTTTAACAAACACACGTCTTGCATGGAAAACGAATACGTTTATCCGCAGAGCAGGAGGGTATGTATATACGTACCTGTGTAATACGTGAATATTGTCGTACAATACTAACCGTAACAACTAAGTATTTTAGAAATGTGATAACATACAAATCAGTGAGAAAACTGCCATAATAATCATGAAATAAATTCATTCAGCAGGAATGCTGTTCGATCAATCTTATTTCAGTCAGTCATCGGGTCTCTTCCATACACTTGGAGTTATATTAGCCTACTATACCACACTGGTCGGACGGGTTGGTATAGGGTTTCGTTTCGAGTTTTCCTTCTCTTGCGGTGGTTATTGTCTGCTATGACTAAGTCCCTTAGTCGACTCTTACGACATTTGTATTTTTAATCCACCACCACACGGACAATGTTATTTAAACATCAAAAAAATTGCTCCACCTACATTCCTTTCTACTGAAAATGTGTCTAGAGACTGGCAGCATTGCTTCGTTGGATAGCAATGCTTATTCTCTGATCCAAAAAGCCATCTTTCTAGTGACCTGAATGGTTGACTAAATTATTAATTTCCACAGATTGAAGAAAGGGTACCACAATTGACTGCTCATGGAGACACAGAAATGAAAAGTTGTTATAAACCGCCAATCACACCACCCCGGTTGGTCACTAATAAAGATCAATACAAACATCCAGCTACATTACCACAAAATCCAGTAAGTATCCCTTGGTAAAATCATGTTTTTTTTTTGCTTTGGTCATACCTATATACTAACAGACACATAAATAAACTGCATCAAAGTAGATATATGAACTTTAAATTTAACCGTTTTTCATCAGTCAGACTCACGGCTGTTTTGCAGAAGGGTGGGCAGACAATTTTTCACTGTTGAAATTTTTTAATTTGAAAGTTATTCTGTACTTTTATAGATTACTAGCTGTTGCCCGCTTCAATATTGCGGTAGTACCCTATAACCTTCTCTAGAATACTATCTATCTCTTTGCCAAATTTTATTAAGATTCGTTCAGTCATTTAGTCGTGAAAAGGCAACAACTATACAAAGTAAAAGAGTTACTTTCGCATTTATAATTTGTATTGACGTGTGCGTCAGTGTATTTGTTTTTTTTTCAGTTACCTCTAGAACCAAGTTGGCGCCAAAAATTGGAGCCTTTAGACACGACTTACGAAGGGTTTGAGAAATACTTAGATCCGTATCTGACAACCAGTAGACTGCATCACCGGCCTTATACTGCGGCTCAGCTCGAGAGACCTTCAAGTAATAAAGATGTCGTCACATACTACACTTTTAAGGATATTCCTTATGTAAGTCATTATGTTATACTTATTTCCAGTAAATAGTAGTTAAGCTCTGTCTTTGGCATTGCTGAAGACCATAAGCCGAAACTACTTTATCATCAGGTGGGACGCTGGATCGTTTGTCAACTTATTACGAGAGTAAAGGGGAAAAATAAAATTACGAGTCGTGAAACTACAGCGAAATCAAAAGTAGGAATTATTTTTGCTGTAATTACACCAAAAAGACACTGCAAGATGCGTATGCGTAGTTCCATTTTCATCACCACCTAAAGGCGAAGGACGAATCTTCTAAACAGTTAAAAACATAATTTTTTTATACTACCTGCGTGGCAAACAAACATACGGCAGTTACCGTAGCCTATGGACGCTTGCAATACCAGAGGTATCACTTGCGTGTTACCAACCCATTTTATATGGGATAGGAATACATTTATTTTAAAACGCATCCCTAAATGAGTGCTGGAGACATGTACTCACACACAGGAACACAACTACACCGCTGTGTGTAAATAACTATTTGGCTGTAGTCTTCTATAAGGTGAAGGAGGTCCTTCCGCAATTGGTCTTGCTCACTAGTATGGTGCCCTACCTCTCTTAGCTCACTAGCATGGTGCCCTACCTGTCTTATTAAAATTAAAATTTATCGTGTTCACAGACTCGCACTCCAAAACCCGAAACTGAATGGAGATTACCAGTAACCAGACCAAAATCAGTTTATGACAGAAAAAAATTCAAAGACGGACCTAGAGAAATAATAACACATAATAAGCTACAATGGGTGCCAGGGTAACTATTACTTATATCGAGCCAAATTATAATAATAATACTAGCTTCCGCCCGCGGCTTCGCCCGCTCTCGAGAACAGAATTTTTTTCGGAATAAGAAGTAGCCTATATGTTATTCCAGACTATAATCTCTATGCCAAATTCCATGCAGATCCGTTAAGTAGTTTTTGCGTGGAAGAGTAACAAACATACATTCTTACAAACTTTCGCGTTTATAATATTATTAGGACTACATATATTATCAAGCCCGCTATAGACGTGTTTTGTTATCACTAGGTATAATTAACTCCTTTATGGTACTACTAAACTGATAAAGCTATGGTTTATTAGTATACCTATTTTACAGTATTAGGGTGACAATCCATGAAAGCAGTGTATCGTTTTCCTTTAAGTAGTGTATAGTTTTTGGATCGCTTAAACAGATAGCGTTAATTAGGTTGTAATTTACGTAAGAAAGAAAGAAAGCATTTATTCGAACATACACAGGAATAACAGATGGTAGACATAAGATACACATAATAGCAACACAAAAAACGCTAAACACAAAAATATAAGTAGGTATATCCTGTGTGATGTCAGAAAAGGTCCCAATCTCAGCTCTGTGCTGTGGCATTTTATACTGCTGTGCTGCTTTTCTGATCAGGTCTTGGTGAGATCACGGTCAGTTATATAAATAAATAAATACGTACACACATACAATCGCACGCACGTACCCACACACACGCAAGCACACACGCACATGCGTGCCTCGACACTCACTATGTCAATATTTAAGTAACTAACCTTAATATTATGTGATGTAAACAGCTTGTCATTTGACTCCTTTTGATCTTTTTATTCCAACTCCGTTTAGCACATAAATCCTCAAGAAAGTAACTCTTAATGTAATATTTTTTCTACAGAACGTTCAGAACAGAGGCAAGAGACAACTACATACCGCCAATTTTACAGCCAGCATCTCAAATCCACAACTTAGAAGAAGAAGTTAGAAGTTACTACGAGAAAGAGTTGACTAAGCTACCAGCTAATCTGTTAGAGGAATATAACGCATTCCACAAGAATTATTCGACGGAAAATTCTGTTGTTGGATCTAGAAAACCTATTTGTGCAGTACTTGACCAGTTTAAAGAAAAGAATAAAAGATTAGAAAGAAACAGTGTACTTAAAGGTTAAGTGTAATCATAATGAAGAGTTATATAACCTATTTTTAAGTTTTCAATGACTAATATTTGAGTAGAAGGGACAAAACCTTACTTAGGCTTAGAACAGTAATCAGAAATTTTGCGACTGTATCGATACTGCATCACGATTTAGCGGCTCTATGCGTTTGGTCGCGGATCTCTTCGTAATATATCAAACAATGAACAAAATCGATACAACCGGTATTCAAATGTATCGTTCGGTAGCCGCTTTGTAAAAGCTTTCGAAAAGCTATTCAAACACCGTGGTGTGTGGTGATTTTAAGTGTGTGGTGTGGAATGTTTGATCGCAGCATTTAGCTTCTAAAATGCGAATAAATCGCACATCACCCAAGCTAAAATTAGTATGTCTGCTGTAGCCCATATATCTACGATATGACGCGATCATGCCTAATTTACTTTTAGGTTGCTTGACATTTCGACCAGGTTGCATCGATCATTTACATTATTTTGTATATCATGCAAAAGCTGAAAAACAGTTAAATAACTTTGACAAGATAAATTAATTTAAGCCATTGTAGAAAATAAATCTAAATATAGCATTAAAATTTAATTTATTTATTTGCTTACTTATTTAAAACTTAGAAATTGTATCTACTATTTAATACCTACATAGAATAATAGAAATGAAAGAAAGTACTGTCTTGTGAAACATATTTATTATTGAAATACTTTTTTTCAATATGTACCAACTTACCTTTATATATGGTATGTTATAAAACTTACCTTAGATGATGGTAAATTCGCAAATTGGTATATGGTAGATATATTATTCGCAAAAGAAGAAGCCTGTTTTGAAAAACGGGCTAGCTAAACCCTCAATGAGTGTAATTGGACGAAATTAAATATTTAATTATTTGTAAATCAGAGTAATTAACAATTACTATAATATTATTGGCAATTAATTTATTTGTTTGATAACATCTTTAGTACAATAATAATTGTCATCGCGATTTATCTTATTATGACAATGCTAAACAAAACGAGCTTCTTATTTGTGACTATAATACCTAACGGTCAAAATGAATACAGTGATCGGAGGTCAATAATATATAATAATGGTCAATTTAAATCGATTATTTCGGCAAATTATATATTTAATGTAAATTATATTGAAGGTCAACGTACACAAAATAAAACATATTTGACACATGATAATATACCGATTCAAAACATAACCATGAATGTAATGTAAATACCTGTTTTAATACAAAACATCTTGAAAAGCATAAGTACCATGAACAGAAAATAGAGAAAAAGCAAAATGTTTAAATTTAAATGGAAATTGTGTACTTCATTATAGCAATCCTTCTCGTAACATACGGAGTATACCTGATGCTACCGTACTGGTTCGTGATTCTTACTGTGGCTATAATATATGCATTGTACGTACAACTGAGCCCAATAGTTTAATACAATAAAGAAATGCGGTAAGTATTTTTTCTTAGTTTCTAGCTAGTAGCGGTTGCGAGGTTTCAATAATAAGCACTAGCGGGATGGTTCTACAAGTTGTGCCTATTTTGGTATTAAAAAATGATGTGTGTTACATAAGAATGGTAGAAAAAGCAGTACCTATGTATATCCAAAAGGACCATCAAGACCTAAAATTTATAAACGAATTGAATATTAAGTAAGCTGTTGGCTGAAGTGAATCGCTTTAGATACCAAAACTGGCGATGCATTGCCTAATGAGGTAGTTTAGAAGAGAGGTAGGGCACCTTACAAGCGAGCAAACCCATTTAGGGAAGGTCCTGTACCTTACAGATTACTACAGATAGGTACATAACTACGCCCAGTGTTATTGTAGAGACTGTGTGTAACTGTGTACATTACATAAGTACCAAGATCCAAAATAGAGGTGTTTCTTTGGAATTGATGGTACCTATTTCTAGTTTCTGTTTTAGACAGCGTTTTTCATCCACTCAGTAGGTATAGCCTTTATTCAATTCTTATGTATCGCAATGCCCCCGTTTATTTAACCTCTCAATTTCAATATCGCTGCACGATCAGCACGATACGTGAAAGAAATCTTCGCTCCTCGAACAATCTCTTACTAGCATGTCCTTCCCACAACTCTGCATTTCTTCACTCCTCTTTTCCTATACAATCCATCTTACTCTGGCATGCCCTCCCTCTTGAAATCAGAATATCCACTAACCGTAACGCGTTTAAAGGAAGGGTTCGGCAAATCTTAACAGTAATGAGTACAATAATATTATACATTCTGTGTATATCCTGACTAATATTATAAAGGTGAAAGTTTGTGAGAATGGATGGATGGATGTTTGTTACTCTTTCACGTAAAAACTACTGAACGGATCTGGATGAAATTTGGCACACAGATAGATTATGGTCTGGAATAACACATAGGCTACTTTTTGCAGCGATAACCGATATCCACGCCAGCCGCGGGCAACAGCTAGTAAAGTTTAAATAAATAAAATAAATTGTCTACAAAGCCTGGGTTGCATTGTCTACAAACCACAGCAGCGTAATGACCGAGGTTGGTTAAACATATTATTGGTATTAATAGATAGTTTGATTGTTTGCTAAATGACCGATTAAACCGTGACGGACAATACGCACACGTACGTCATTCTATTCTATACATCTGTACAAATATAAAATTATGTCACAACAATAGCGACATTGTGAGGTTGCTCATTGAGCTCGCATTGAGCAGGCAGTCAGTCAGTCAGGCAACGTTCAAATTGGATCGCGAAGCAAACGCGTCTCCACTTCACGAGGCTGCCACACGCGGCACATTCGTATGCCAACTGGAGGCGAGATAATTATGATGTATATATTAAAACTAGGGGTCGCCCGCGACTTGGTCCGCGTGTGTTATATAGCCTATAGCCTTCCTGGATAAATGCACTATTCAACAAAAACAGATGGAACCAGTACTTTCTGAGATTAGCGCTTTCACCCAAACAAACAAACAAACTCTTCAGCTTTTTAATATTAGTATAGATTTGTAACATCGACTGCACGGTAGGTTCAGTGGCTTAAGTTGTTACCTCACCATTTACAGCGCGGCGCTTTGTGGGTTCGATCCCCACGGGGGAATTAAATTTGTGTGTTGTATATGTAAATGGTTGTTCCAAGTCTGTGTGTTATTCGTGTCCGTTAATCGAGATAGATCTAGAGGTGTCTATAAAAAATCCTTATATCTCTCAATGATGAAATTGATTTTCATTAAATTTCTTAACCATACCGGTGCCTCGAGTACGCAAGCCAGATTTCTCAAGCCATCTGCTCTAATAACCATTATCAACAATAAAGAAACAATATGAATGAACATGAAAACGTATGACGCACATTATTATATCTACGTAGGTAGGTACTAAAGCGCTATCGCTGTTATTAATACAATATTTACCTCTTAGGCTGCCCGCCCACTTCCGATAATCGGTGACCGATTGTAGGACCGACAATCGGCCCGATTCGACACATAAGGCTGCTCATCCAGAACCGACAATCGGTGACTTAGTTTTGTTAGAGGAAAAATTAACGCACTTATTGCAATAGCGCAACGGACAAGACCTATAAAAAGTCGATTAGAAATAACAACAAACAAATTACCTGTTTCGAATCGGCCCGAGTATCGGTCCTACAATCGGTTACCGATTATCGGACGTGGGCGGGCAGCCTAAGTAAATTATTCGTTAGTAAAAAGACCACAGCCAAATAACACACAGTGATGTAGTTGTGTTCCTGTGTGTGAGTACAAGTACCCAGCACTCATTAAGGGGTGCATTTAAAAAAAAACGGTTTTTATATCCCAGGGATACTCTATCTTAAAGCCCTGGTGTAAAAAAATAGGTCAACAACACGCAAGTGATACCTCTGGTATTGCAAGCATCTATATCTATACGGTAACCTCGATTGTGGTAATAAATAAGTAAGGCATTGTGTGATTACAAGTAGCCATAATAATTAATAGTCCTCCAAATAAATTTCAATCAAGACGAGCAATTTTAACAAAGATTAGCCTACTGCGCGCGACGTATAGATAGGTATGTAGGTAATTATTTCTATGTATATATCTTGCAGCAATTCAAACACAGTCATCTGATACCAAACTAGGCGAAACATGCACAATGGCAACCAGACAAGGTAAATATAATAGACTACACGGTTGCTTCAGTGGCTTAAGTGGTTACCTAGCCATTTAGTTTGTGTCCGTTGTATGTTTGTGATGTCCCCCGCGACACAGACGCGTTCTCTAGTGCGGGAGTTGTCCTTTAAAAACAGAAACAGAACAGATTTACTTGTACATTTGTCCTAAATAGGAATCAAACCCACGACCTCCATTTTAGCCGTCAGGGTCACTAACTACTAGACCACCAACAAGTCAGTTAAATATTATAGTGTCTGCGCAAACACAGGAGCACTCTTTATAGGGGTATAGAGTGAACATGGACTATGAAAGTCATAGTCCGATGGGACGGAATCTGACACGACCTGAGAGAGACTAGCGGTGTGTACTTTCCGAGGAGTTTCTCTGTGTACCTACTTAGACAATGGTTTCTCAACGGACTGACCGATGCAAGCTGTCTTAATCTTGCAGCCGTAACTACGTGTCCCCTCAAATATCTGTGTAATAAAGTCATCAAACAATCTTTTGGTATGTGGAATTGAATGGGCAACTAGTCGGTAAAAATCGTAATTGACTATTTATTATTGCTTCCAATAAATCAAAACAACTGAGTAATAACCATTTCATCAATAATGTAGAAGTTTAATTTACAATAAGTAGTTGTGGAAAGTGATGTGCAAAAGCGATGCAAAGAATTGGAACCTCTATAATATATTTAACACGGTAACTGCCTCGTCGGCAGACAATATAAAATCTATTGCTTGTGAATCACCACACTGCCGTCCTATAACTAGAAAGCCGTTAAGCCCAAAAAGTAGTTTTGGAGAAAACAGCAAAAAAGGCGGCAACCGTTATTTCTTAAAAAGTACAATACTTAGCTTGACGGGTGTTAGGCAGATTATTGAATATTATTTCCGTGGATCATTTTAAGGTTTACGTTATTAAAAAAAACTACACCTCGTTAAAAAAAACGTTATTTTTCGATTTAGCTAAGCATTTTAGATAATTTTTGGCTCTAAATCCTGTACTAAAAGGTCGCTAACGTTACCGTAACGGCTTTTTAGTGAAGTAATTTTAATAAATTTATAGGATTCTAAATCTTAGTTAAATTTATTATGCAATCCTTAACTAGAAAGTCGCTAAGTCGTCTAACGGCTTTATTGTCGAAACTTTTCATCAATCTGAAACTTAATATATTTTCTAATAAGCGGCTTAGACTCTTTTAAGCTAAGTAGCGTTTATAGAATATGAAACTGAATACAAGATTATTCTAATAATACTTAACTAAAAGGCGGCAATACTTACTTCGCTTGAGTTTAACTTCCTTATTGCTAAGCATTTGACAGGATTATGTGAGAAATAATAATTTTTTAAAGTATTAAATCAAAGTTTAATAAAAAAAAATTTAAACAATTAAAAATGCCTCCTTTTAAAATTCCAGACAAAAACGAAAATTTTCAATACAAAATTCGTGATTGCGTGAGTCGAGCAAACTTGGTGATTAAACTACCATATATATATAATGGATTTAAGTAAAAACATACATACATACATAAAGACTTGCGTTAAAAATGTTAACAAATTGTAACGGGAAGACAAAGTAGCTAGCTAGGTCCTTCTTACTTTTGTAGGTGCGTTATCAATGCGGGATAATTATTTATATTTATAACGAAATGCATAAAGATGTTATATTGTCTTGATTTTTGTACCTGTTGGTAAACAAATCGAGCAAAGCTTCTAAGAGTAGCTATACACATAAGCGTTGCATTAATCGGCACAGTCGGGCAGTAAAATCGAATTTATATATGTAGATGATGTTCGAGGAAAAAGTATAAGCTTTGAGTTGGCTTTGTTGCCGCACAGATTATGCCGGGCCGCTTATGTGTGTAGTAACCCTTATGTTCTCAAAACTTTGAGACGCAGTTTACAGAAACGCCCCACGTCCGCACAAACCATGCGATTCTGAAAGCGCACGTTGAAATATAAGCGTTCGGCAAGCTTTCGGTATTGCGCATTGCGAGCATACGCTACCCGCGCCGATACCGCATCGACTAATGCGAAAAGAACTTAACCAAATATTACAACTCGAACCGTAAGCTACTAGTAGGTGTGTGCGAAATTTCAGACATTAGTATAAGAATTAATAACGAGCATCCAATATTTCATATTTATAAAATTAATGATGATGATGTCCTCCTAGACGTATCCGTCGACGGCGACCCCTACTAACTTACGGCCATACGTCTCCGCTCATGTGCTCGGACGGGGCTCGCGAAGCCGAATTACGTCTTAAAAAGACGGTCACACAAAGCGCAGTGAAGCCCTCCTTGCGCATTAGGTATACTCATAAGAGGGCCTGAGTTGAGTTTTACGGTGCTGGCGTTTGGCGTCAAGGTTTTAAAGACGACAGTTTTCAAACTCTTCTATACCTCTGTGAACAGCCTTATGCCAGTCTAACCTGTGGGTAGCAAGCTCCTCCCATGAGTTTGGAGACACACCGGTTACAGATAAGTGTCGCTTAAGAACATCCTTGTACAAAGATACTGTCTGAGCTGATCTCAGAGTAAAATACAGCTTTTGGCAACCTTGAGGGCTCTTCTTTCTCTTTGTGGATGATGGTGGTGCTAAATTTACTAAATTCATAGAAATAGAGCAATCAATAAAAGATAAAGATGCACGTCTTTTCTTAGGTAACCGATGTCCAATAATCTCTTCTGTTCTTGTAAATTCTTGAGTATGTCATCGCGTTATTAATTTTTCGGGAAACGTTTTAGTTATTGATGTTCTCCTTTTCAATATTGGGTTACTTTTAGGGTTTAAAACTGTATTTTGCCTTTTCATGTCATAACCATATTCAGTATCATCGCTTAAAACTTTGTCACATGGCTGGCCTTAGTCCTTATCCTTAACGGAGTCATCACTATCATAATCTTATATTTCTGGTATAATGCAGTGAGAAGAAGATGGCATCGGAGAAGGAGGGGGTATCGATTCGTGGCAGTATAAAGAATGTGTTTCAAGCTGTTGCTCAGTTAATGTTTCTATTGTAAGCTTCAGAGTTTCTTCTGGTTGGCTGTTTTTATATGTTATTTGTGTTTCATTAATTTTTTGAAACTCTTGTGATGTCATCGAGTAAGGTTCTTGGTTAAGAAGATTAACGATGAGATTAAGATGTGGGCGTACTTTGATTCTTGGCTAATATTAGAGCAAGTGGAATTGCGTGTAGATGGCATACTTTTAGTTTCAAGGCGTTGTGCAGTTAGAAATTCCTGGTCCACCAACACACTATTCATCATAGTTTGGATCCTTTGGATCCTTTTCTTCCGGAATATATCCTGAGCTCGTCAAACGCAAACAAAAATCACAAGTGTTTAACTGCTCTTTAGTCTAGTAGTCTCTCTAGCGATTGATATTTAGCTAATACTAATTTCAATACATAACTTAAAAGCCGCTATTGGCGTATAACTGCTTTCTAGTGTAGTTTTTCTTTATAACTGCTTTATAGTTAAGGTACGATGTTCAGGTGGTTACTTATATGACACAATACATGAAGGTAGTTAAAGACGCTTAACTGCTTTTTAGTCAAGCATGACTAGATAACGTACTTTTAGTTAAGTAAAATTAGAAAAAATGATACATCAGTTTGCCGTTGAAGTATGTTAACGTCTTTCTAGAGAAGTATTGTGGCTTAGCCGCTTTTTAATTAAGAAAGTAACGAAATTTATGTGGTTTAACTGCTCAGCAATGTTTTGTATCTCTAAAACTAAGCTAGCTAGCAAAATGAATCTTAGACCAAAAGATAGAGCATCGAAAGTTGTATAAGACTACATTAAAAAGTGAAAAACGGCTAACTGTGGCTTAACGGCCTTTTAGTTAGTGGACGGCAGCACACTAAGCGTCAAGGATGTAAAAGCTACCAGCCACAGGTGGTAGAATACATCTAAGGCGGCTAAGTTTATCCTTAAGGCGAAATCCTTCTTTTAGATATGATTCTACGCAAAAAAATCATCCGTCCAGCGATGCTAGCGTAAACCAACTTATTAAATGGTGGTTCTCTAGGTCTTATACATATATATTTCTTTATTATAAATGTTATTTTACATCTAAGTAATCAAAGAACTCGCGCGTGGAGTTCGGAACTCCCGTTGCCACTCACACGCATATATCGCGCGCGAATGATATACCATCCATTTCAGGACATGTGGATGGTATATCGTAGCCTGCAGACTATTGTTGTAATTATTTGTCTGTCTCGAATGTGAGGCGCAGTACCTACTGCCGTCCGCAAACAATGCTAATTTTATTACGTTCAAATATCAAGCCGCATGGTGGCATTTGTCGCGCAATTTCTAGACGCACCACTAAGCGATCATGTAACATTAATTTAAAAACTCACAAATATTACACGACAATAAAATGCCAAAACAAATTGAATTTATGGCAGCCCTTTATAAATTTACGAATCAATCACTCAAC
Source organism: Trisateles emortualis (assembly GCA_947095525.1). NCBI lineage: Eukaryota > Metazoa > Arthropoda > Insecta > Lepidoptera > Erebidae > Trisateles > Trisateles emortualis. The sequence continues at coordinate 7,088,110 of OX352743.1, read as the reverse complement.
ACTCTATTCTTTTTTAAGACATGTGATCATTATGTCTCGCAATTTAGTGAATACCGTTTAAAGGAAACACCTTTATTAAAAAAAAATAAACACAGAACACATTGCCATTGTTGGCTTATAACATTATAACGTAGTGTAGTCTTGTCATACGCGACTTTAACCAAGTATAAGTAAGCCGCGTATCGTGAACAATCGGAACATTTGTTTTCTTTCATATTTGTTAACACAAATGTATCGTGAAACAATTCACAATTAAAAAGACAATAAATACACAAACTCGTCTAGTTATATTGTGGAATATGTTCCGAATAAGTTATTTTGTACTCATTTTCGTATTAACAGCAAAGGCAAATGACGATGATACAGATATGGTAAGTCACGAATTCTATTACAAACTAACATTTTGTTTTGTGTAAATAAGTACTTAAGTTTATTGATAAATTAGCTGCGTAGTCTGCCATTTCATTTTGTATGGTATATTGGTTTCTCATTCTATATGGTATATTGGTTTCCGTTCCTTTTCGTTACCACTAATATTGTAACTTAACTCTAGCGATTAAAAATAGTGACCCAAGTTTCTTGCCAATACTTCTCGAGGTCCTACCATAGTCAGCGAATTGGCCGTAGGAAAAAAGTATGCCGGCATTTGTTTTTATGACGTTTATAAGTATCATGTATTTTATATAAATGAGTTTGAATTTGACTTTGCCAATATATTAAACTTATTTTTTTATACTACTTGGGTAATTGGCGAACAAGCGTACGGTCTGCCTGATGATAAGCACTTACCGTATGGATACTTGCAATACCAGGAGCATTGACCGCGAATAGTCGATCCTACATCTTGTAAAACCAGAGATTCGTGTTATTGCTACCCTTTACACAAAACTTCATGGGCTGTGTTCTTCTGTAAGGTGGAAGTCCTTCTCCAGTTAGGCAAGCTCGCTAGTTAATGAAGGTCACTTTCATTTTTTCTCGATTTTCCTTTGGTATCCAAAAGGTATCCGTAATGCTGTGACTCTCTGCTGACGTGTTGTTTGTCTGAACGTCAGGCGCGCTATACAGGCATTGCACAGCCGTGCCGCGCTGGGCTAATAAAACGAAAATTTGTAGATGAATATGATATTATGTAGTAATTACTTTAAGTGAGCCATGATGTTCAGCAAAGACTGCCGAACTAAATATGCCATAGCATAATATGCTATGGCTGTCCTAGCGGGTCCCGTGCTCTGACGTACATAATTAAAATAGAAAATAAATACCTTCATTAATATTCAGGAGGTATATCTACCTGAAATATTTATTGCCTAATGAAGGGCCGTTATAGTTAACAGTTGCAAACTATTTCTATTACGAGTCTATTTTAAATACTAAACTTGTAGGTATAGGTACTTATTCTGTTATATTTTAAGTACTCGTACACTTTATTTACTGACTTATTATTATTTATCTTATATCTACTACTGTACTGTAAACAGCTCACCAATTAAATTTAAAGAATGATAAGCTAACTTTATACTGATCAGCGCACACAGTTTTGTTGCGTTATTATTACGCGTACTTAGTTATAGATGTGATTTCAATATGAATACCATAGATAATACAGATCCTCTAGACAAGGGGCATAAGCGATAGTCGAATCGAAAAGTCAAAAAAGAAAATGTATGATATTTGACGTAAGTTTCCGACATCAAATTGTAGACTCACGTCAAATTCCATACATTTTATTTTTTGACTTTTCAATTCGACTATCGCTTATGCCACTTGTCTAGAGGCTCTGAACTGTTTCTGTATCATTACGTTTCGTATTATCTATCGCATTTATACTTGAAATATATATGTATATATACAAGTACGCACAAAAACATGGGAACAAAACCGAACGCGCCGCTCAGTGTGAAAGTAGCTTATTTCTCTTTATAATTATCATTGATTTAATAAACTGTATTTCAACGACAAACACTGAGAAGGTCGATTTATAAAGTAGGTAATTTATACGTCATGCTGTGAATAAAACACACAAACATTAAATACCTATTAGATATCATAATTATGTTTTCCTTAGACAGGTTGTTGTCATTTCTTTTCTTTGCTAACAAAGTTATGCGTAAATTGAGAAAGTTTGTGTACCGTTTCTTTTAGTTATCGTTTTCTTTTGTATTTCGTCCCATGTCCTGTTTTCTGGTTATTGCGTAGATTGCGCTTCTAGGGGTATAGTGCGCTTTTAACTAGCCTCATTTTCTCAAAAATTGGGTTATGTAACAGGAAAATATTTCTTCATATCCGACAGGTAGTTACGAAGATCGGCACATTCTAACAAAAAACTGTACTTATAAGTACACGGTGCGCAACCGCTTCATTGATTTTAATAGAATTTAGTGAATGTTCAACTTATGAAATAGTAGTTTTTAATGAAATGGTTATATCAAACTATTATATCCGCACGCAGCTTTGCCCGCGCGTAAAATCCCACGGCAACTTTTTTTTGGGGATATAAAGTAGCCTATATTCTAACTCTGTGCCAAATTTCATCGAAATATGTTCAGTAGTTTTGGTAATATTAGTTATAGTAATAACAAACATCCATACGTTAATCTAAAAATAAAATAAAACAAATTGCACACCAGTCGCAGCTAGAACTTGTGTTTTTAGCTTAAATGACAAAGGTTAGTTGCAATAGTTAGCTGTTCTATATTTATAAAGAAAATTTACAAGTCTCACTTAATGAAAATAGATATACTTTTAAAATACTAGTTCACTTTCCATTTATGTTTAAAGTGATCAAGTTTTCCACTTTTAATTGCTAGTTTTCTTGTATTACCATATTTAACTAGAGAAATTTGATAAACATTTAACTTGTCCGAGTTATAAATAAATATTTACAATATCTACCTTTATAGTTACAAACTCGTAGTTATTGAGGGATCGAAAGATCTGCAAGGTTACCATAACACAGGATTTAAAGAGGTACCATACTAGTGAGCAAGTCCAACTAGGGAAGGACCTCCACCTTCCAGAAGGCCACAGCCAAGTGACTATACACAGCGGTGAAGTTGTGTGTGAGGTTTCCAGAACTCATAGGGATGCGTTTTTAAAAAAGCGTTTTCTAATAATAATAATCGTTTATTGTTTCCTTAGAAAAAAACAATTTGCTAGTATTTTGGATCCTCCTTTAAGCAAATCAATGCCTGTGTTAGAGGAAACCGCTCTTCCATAGTTAGTTAACAATATTAATGTAGGACTATTTATATATTCTTAAATAACATAATTATTACGTATATTATCAAACTATTAACTAGATAATCCTAGATACTTCATCATATGCCTGGTGTGAAATTTTTCGGCAACACGCAAGCGCTCTAGTATTGCAAGCGTCCATAGGCTACGGTTACTGCTTAACATCGGGCGGGCTGTATGCTTGTTGCCATCTAAGTAGTGTAAAAAAGCTACCCTTGACGATAAGCCGATCGAGAGAACTGAATTTGCAGGCGTGTTGGCTTAAATGTTAGTGACTCTTGATGGCAAAGCGGAGGTCATCGGTAAGATTTGACGAAAGTTTACGATATTATATCGTACATTTTTATCAAATCTCATCATTTGCTTTCTATTCTATTCGATTCGACTACCGTATTTGCCACTTGTCTAGAGGGGCTGGGCAGGCTTGTAATAAATAAATTTTTTTGTTCTGCATCTGGGTTTTCCTAAAACATGGGTACCTATATTTAAAAACATTACCAGTTTCTGGTTGCTATAGTTTAGGCTTTGCATAGTATGGGATCTAAGTGCAGTATGTAAGCTGGCTTAGATGTTATAAATACAAGTGTAACATAATAATGACTATTGATCTAAGTAATTGGTGACACTGGTTCGATTCCCACACGGGACAAAAGTTTGTGTGAATCGTAAATGTTTGTTTCAAGTGTGGGTGTAATCTATCCGTGAATTGCATATTTGTGAAGTCCCCGCGATACAGGACTTGTTCCCTGGTGCAGGAGTTGTCTTAAGGATGATTCACATTACACCTGGCTGAGCTAGGCCGGGCTGGCCGGGGACAGCCGAGCACAGATACTATAGATTAACAACAAAGCATTTAATAATATCTTATCTTTCTTGAAATCATTTATAAATCAATTTCGATGCAAAACTAATGATGATAACGTTGATTGTTTAAATTTTGGAAACTCAGAGATATGTAGGGAAAATAAACAGTTAAAACCAGGTACTATTCCGTACTATTTCAAAAAAATAAATAAGGGTTGTATGGAAAATGATATTTTTTTTCGTTAATAGTAATTATTTAACGACTACACATGTAACTGCACATGTACCTGATAACTCATTTCTCAATCACTTAAACATCTTTTATCAAAACATGTGTGGCTTAAATAACAAGAAAGATGCGTTAGAATTATATATAGATAGTATGAACAACACTATACATTTCCTATGTATTAGCGAGCACTTCCTTAATGAAGAATTAGTTACTCTATTAAATGTCTCAAACTATATTGTCGCATCTCATAACACTAGAGCTAACAAATTAAGAGGGGGTACTATTATTCTTGTAGAAAAGAATAGAGAATTTGAAGACTTGGCCATTGGCAAGAAATTTTATAAAATAAATAGCTTTGAATTATGTTGCGTTAAAGATGTTTTCATAGGCCTGTCTATATGTTGCTGCTATCGCACCCCTTATGAAAAAAATTTTGAAATATTTATTCAGATGCTCGAGAAACTGTTAGAACATATTTTCAACAAGAACTGTCTTATCTGTGGCGATTTAAACGTTGACTTCTTAACGGACAATAAAAAAAAGAATGACTTATTAAACTTATTGACATGTTACAACTTTAGACATCTAGTAAGAACGACAACATTTATTCGCAATAGCTCAGAATCTTGCATAGACAATGTATTTACTAACTTACCAGACGACAATATAAAAAAATGTGAAGTTGACCACAATGGATTAGCGGATGGACATGCAGGAGTACTATGCAGTACAATATTTAAAAGTAATAACTCATGCAAAGCCATGAAATGCAGTACTGTTCATGTAACGAAAAGAATTTTTAACGCCAAAAACAGATTGAAGTTTCGAAACAGTGGAACGATTTTGGCATTAACTCATTATTAAAGCAATTTGAAAATATATTCTCACAATCTTTCATCAAAAGAAAGCTTCAGATACGCCTAACGCGTAATATACAGTTGCGTTGGGTAACAAAGGGAGTCAAAGTTGCCAGTAAAATGAAACGATTTCTCTGTGCTGGTAAGGGGAACAACCAAAACAGCACAATAATAAACTATCGACAAAAATATATCGCATTGTACAACAGGCAATAGCAGAACCATCTGAAATTGTAAATATCTTTGTTAGGCAGTTTGAGGCTTCCCCTTTAACTCCGATATGTTCAAATACTGCAATGGACATTCTACATAACAATGCCAAAAGAGTGACCAATGATCTAGTTTTAGACCCAGCGACTCCTTACGAGATTTATAAAATAATCAATAACATAGATGAAAAAAAATCATGTGGGTACGATGACATACCAATATCAATTATAAAGGATAACATTGACATTCTAGCAGAACCATTAAGTAAATTTTATAATAAATGTTTAGACGAAGGTATTTTTCCAGATCAACTTAAAATAGGTAAAATAAAACCTATACATAAAAAAGGATCAAAAACAGACCCAGCTATGTATAGGCCAATTTCACTACTATCTACACACTCAAAAATTTTTGAAAAACTTATTAAAGATAGATTACTTAAGCATTTAAATTTAAATGAAGTATTAAATAGAAGGCAATTTGGCTATCAGAGAGGTATAGGTACACAGGACGCAATATTTACTCTATTACAGGACGTTACAAGAAGGTTAAATGATAAGCAAAGGGTGGCAGGGCTTTTTTTGGACTTAAGTTCGGCTTTTGACACAGTAGACCACCAAATACTACTGAACAAATTAGAATACTACGGAGTGAGAGGTTAAGCGTTAGAACTGTTTACTTCATACCTAAAAAATAGAAAAATGTTTGTGGAGATCCAAGAATTAGTAAAAAATAGTAACTCTGCTAACAAAGATGGCTTAAGTGAAGAAACGTTTAGGTCTAAACTTATTCCTGTACATGCTGGTGTTCCGCAAGGCTCCATATTAGGGCCGATCTTTTTTATTACCTTTATTAATGACCTCATACAGTATATGTGTAACACAGTAGCGCGATCTATCCAGCTAGTAGTATTCGCCGACGACACTAATGCAGTTGTATCAGCAAAAAATATAAAAGATTTAAATGACGTAGTAAATCTTACCTTAGACACTTTCAACAATTGGTTTTCTATTAACAATCTAAAAATAAACGCCAGCAAAACAAACGTTATGCTCTTTCGCACAACTTCTAAGAGCAAGGATAGAATTAACTGTGTTATGAATGTGACAAAAGTTAACCAAGCAACAGAGGTCAAGTTCTTGGGAGTATATATAGATAGCCAATTAAACTGGAAACAAGAGTTAACACATTTAGAAAAGTCAATTAGCTCAGCATGCTACGTGTTGAGAAGCCTTAGGAATGATATCGGCATTAAACATTTAAAAATGGTCTATCACGCATTGGTTGAATCAAAGCTGAGATACAGCATCCTTTTCTGGGGAGGTAGCTATGGGTATAATATTCAAAAATCTTTTGTACTCCAAAAAAGAGCAACCATCGTAAGATTGCAACAGGAGGAATCTTGCAGACCTTATTTTAAGGAAATGAAAATTTTGACCGTGCCTAGTTTATACATCCTGGTTCTTCTAACTCATCTATCAAAATATATACACGAATATGAAACTGTAGAAGAAAAACAAAAAAGAGAGAGTACAAGAAGGAAAGATCTCCAGACAAAACATATGCCTCACCTGGACATTGTGAAACACACTGCCTATCACAATTCTATAAAGATATTTAATAAGCTACCTCCAGATTTAAAAAGTCTAGTCTATACAGCCAGTTTCCAAAATAAGCTTAGGCTGTTCTTGTTGGACAAATGTATTTATTCTTTGGATGAATTGTAATTTTTAGGTAAATGCTGTTTTTACATGGATTATTAAGATTCTGAAATTATTAGATTTATGACATTTAATTAAGTTTTTATTGATTATTATTATGAACTAGACTATTATTATATTTAATTTGACTATTATATATATTAGTATTAAGGAATCCTATTATTTAATAATTACTCTGATGTGTTCTTGTCAATTTAATGTTAAGTTAGACTTATTTAATAATATAATTCAGACACAATGTAAAAATTGTTATTGAATAAATTGAATTGAATTGATGTTCCACCGGGACACGGTGGGGGCACGTATTACGTGAATCATCCTAAAAAAAAAACTGAAGTTCCTTTTTTGTTTTTGAGGTACAGTCAAAACAAGAGTCTTATTTATTATATTATTATGTTCTAGGACTATGTACATATGCGAGTTTACTACGAGAGCCAGTGTCCAGACAGCAGAAATTTCTTCGTTCAACAGCTAGACAAAACGTTGGCATTGCTACATAAATATATTGTACTAGAACTTATACCATTTGGGAAAGCTCATGTAAGTATTAGCTAAGTACAAGAACTTAAGCATTATAACAACAATCTAACGTCACCCGATGTTTTATTGTAAAATATACAAAGATTGTGATTTTTGCGAATACTTTCAAAGTACTAACGGTTGAAAAGACCCGTAAGTATTCGTAATATGCGCGTTATACGAGTTATATTCAAATAATAATAGTAGGTCTCCTCCACTCTAACTCTTAAGAGCAGAGGGTACCCGTATTGGGCCAGCATGTGTGGCGTAAGGCCGTAACCCTCACAATTCTTTAGTCCATATCAAGAGAGTTTACAATGTATGTAACATATCAAAATGAAAAAACAAATGAGACCCTATATTAAGCTCGCTCTACACTTTGGGCCAACATAAACCATTGTTGACCACAGCATACTTAAAGCTAAAATTGTAACATTGTACAACCGTCACTTTTCGTAAATTGTTTGCCATAATATCGGTTTACTGTGGCCAATTTTTGTGCATATTGGGCCAACATGTAGAGGGAGCATGAATAGTGTTGATGTTTTCAAAGAAATAATCACGTTTATCTATTTCCAGAGTATAAATCAAACTGAATTTAAATGTCAGCATGGCCCAACAGAATGCCTGGGCAATATGGTTCAAGCTTGTACATTAGATGCGTTAGCAGGCCGAGTCGATGACAGGCAGGTAGTGAAGTACGTTCGCTGCGAGTTGAAAACTGAAGCAGGCACTAGAAAAGACTGGCAGGTATGTGACACTAGTTTATTTTTGTAATAGGTATAATTATTATTATTATCGTTTGGTTAGTGGCCAACCTGGTGACAGAGTTATTTACATCGTCCATATTTAGGCCTCTGTCGTGATCTAACGACTGTTAACAATTGGGACCGACTTTTAACGTGCCCTCCGAAGCACGGTGACGCTCAGATGAAATACCACTATGCGGTCACCCATCTAAAGGGTTACCGCGCCCTTGGTAGCTTAACCCGCTGATCGTTTAACGAACAGTGAATGCACCGAGCTATGAGCGCCTCCAAAAGGAATGCTAATGCTCAACAAAGATCTTAAATAAAAGTCGGCGTAGTTCGCACATGTTTTATATTTGGTCCAATTGCAAGGCGCTTAGTTCGACAGTTTTAACCAATGACGCGTATCCTTCAATCGTGTGATTGGTTTTATTGTCGCCCCCAACCCCCGCGCTTCGCACCTTCCACCTAAGAGTCCTTAAATTGATTACCCGGGCATAATACTTAGGTGGCATACACGCATGCCTGATGGTTGTAGTATGGCAGTGACCGTAGTGTATGGACGCTTCCATTATTTGAAACATTGTTCGCGTGTTGCCGACTCTTTAAAGACATTTAAACTCTTTTTTAAAGAACCCGTTGCTGATGTCTCTCGGGTAAATCTCGGTGATGAGCTCATATCACTACTTAAATTTCAATTTGTGGAAATAACTAGTACTAATTATACCTTATCTAGTGGAGGACAGGATCGTTAATAAAAAGGAGCATTAGTACTGCCGATCTTACTAACTCGGATTCTCTCCAACGGCACTATTCCCGAGAGATACATGAAAAGTAATAAAACCTCCATCGGGCGAAACGCCCAATCAAATATTATAAATTTTGTAATTTGGTCGCTTGGCCCGTTCGGGCGAACAAATGGCGGGCGAAACGACCTATAACTCATTCCCGTGGAATTGTACATGTGAGCGAAGCCGCGGGTGGAAGGTAATAATACTATAAACATATTTTTTCAGTGCGTCAAACAATCCGGCGCAAATGTAACTATGGTGAAACAATGTGTATCGAGCGGTAAAGGGATCGAGCTGCAGCTCAAAAATGAACGCAAAACCAAGCAATTGAAACCTAAGTACATACCAGCCGTCACCTTCGATGGAGTAAGTGATTTATAAATTCAACTGCTACATGTAGAGACAACTCAAAATTAATTTAGGTCAAAAAGTAGGTACCTACCACTAAAGAAGGTCAAGAATGGAGGAAGTAAACCAAAAGCGAGCTAGTTCGCTACCAGGTAGAGTCAGGATAAGGACTAGCATGAGACTCAGGCCACTCTTTTTAATCGCTAATCGCCAAATGGTAACAATTTTTGTAAATTACATTTATGATAGCATGCAAACTAATGCAGTCAAAACACGACACCTACTTACTTTTTTGATAAAGAAACATAACAATACTCTGGAATAAAGAAGTCTAAAACATAGTTGACAAAATAGTATGAAACCAGCCGGTCTAAAAGATGATAGGTACATGATGATCTTGAGGTATTAGGTTCGATTCCTGATTCGGGCAAAGTTTTATTCAGATTTTCTATTAGAACAGTGGCAGAAACCGGTGACAGTGGTAACACGGAGTTTGAAATTAGAATTACATATGGGATCTAACACAGGTAGCAAAATATGGTTACCCCTTTCGAAGAAAAAGGCGTGATATCTTTTAGATTATTTGCCTATTAACAATTTGCTGTCTAGGGCATAAGAAGAATTGGCAAGAAACTTTGGCCATTCATTTTGGAGTATTACATAAATCAATGATAATGATGATGGTGCTATATTTATCAGCAATAATTTGATAATTGCTTGCAGATATTCGACCAAAAAGATCAAGATGCAGCAATGGAGGACTTACTAGGAACTGTATGTAATATTTTGAATTACTCCGCGGCACCGTGTAGGAAAATGTACAAAAAACCATCAAAACAAGTAAAACCAACACAAATAAGTGATGAATATGATGAATAAATGATTTTATTGCTTTATTTATAATTATTATACATATAATAACTATATAATGTTTTTTTTTAATAATAATTACCTATAAATAAAATTGTTATGTAAGGTGAGGAGTACTAGAAATGCAGGTCAGGTTGAGAAATACTTGACCCGAAGACAGTACTTACCTACATAATAATTATAATCTGTGCTAAATGCGTCAAATCCAACTTTCTGTTTTTTATACTACTTAGACAATTAAGCAGTAACCGTAGCCTATGGATGCTTGCAAAACCAGAGGTAACACATGCGTGTTGCTGACCCATTTTTTTTACATCGACGAGCCATAATAATATGGAGTATGCCTGGGATAACAAAACGCATCCCATAATGAGCGCTGGAGACCTGTACTCACACAGAAGAATACAACTAAACCACTGTTGTTTGTCTGTTGTCTTTATATGGTGGAGTTCCTTCCCCAGTCGGACTTGCTCGCTTGTTTGATACCCTACTCCTCTGAGGTAAATTATTAGGGGAAATGTTCAAGTTGGAAAAAAACAATCTTGACTAAAGGCAGTAGTTAAATAAATTCTGTGCCAAATGCATCAAATGCAACTTCCCGTAACTTACATTAACAAAATATAGTCACTAAACGAACACTAGAATAATAAAAGTCATGCTAGTGTAAACGTGGACAAACTGACACTCAAACCGTAGCAAACAGATTAAAAAAATGGCATTAGGCGATGAGCATAATTATTCCCACACGCAAAATACGCATTTAGATGTTGATAGCGCTATATGTGTGTGTATACTTGAGGACAAGAATTGCTACTTTATACACAGTAAGTATATAAGACGACGAATATATTTTTAAATTTGGATAGAAGTGTTGAATGAAGGTGAACTTTTGATGAAATTAAGAGTCGACCAAAACTTCAACCATTTTTGTTTGTACGCCTGATGTTAAGCAGTTACCAAAGCCTATGGACTCTTGCAATATCACTTGCGTGTTACCGACCCTTTTTTGCACTAGCGCTTTAAGATCCCTGGGATAGGAAATTGATTCTTGCAAAACGCATTCCATAATGAACGCTGGATACCTGTTATTACACACAGGAACACAACTAAACCACTGAGTGTAGTTATTTGTCTGTAGTCTTCTGTAACGTGGAGCTCTTTCCCCAAACAGTCTTGCTCGCCAGTATGGGGAACTACCTCTCTTAAGATTTATGTTCGATGTTAAATTTTCTGTAATTAGCCCCTGTCAAAATTAAATCTGCATTCGTTACACTACAATTAAGCTACGTGCTGGTAAAAAACGTCCATAAATCTTAATAAAACCATGATAGATTTAGGGCTGCTATCCAAATCATATTATTTTATTTGTTTGTAAAAAAGCGTCTCCTGTACCTGTATCGCAGATTGCTAAGATTAAAACCACGGATACAGACTAGAAACAATTTATTTGTGGATGACAAAATTTTATATCAGCGTCTGCTAGGGCGGCGAGAAATGATTAAACCCCAAGTAGTGTATTTCACATAGCATGCGCGTACGTTTAACATTTACAATAAATATGAAAAAAAATGATTGTATCAATATCTAACCAATTGGCTAATATTTTATGTTTAAGAGCTCAGAGTATTCTAGAGAGGTAGGCTAGAGGTTTTAATTTAATTGACTATCATTTCTACTGATATCTATTTTCAAATGTCAAATGTCGCAGTACCCATGCTATGAGAAAAATACCTACGTATAGGTGCACCGCTCAGTGGCAAATATAGAGATGGTCACTAAGCTATAGCAATGTATTTACTGCCTCGTCGGGCTAGTAATAGTTGAGTGCTACTGGTCGCAAGGTCCCAGGTTCGGTACCCAGGTAAAGTCAACAATAGATTGAGTTTTTCTATCAAGAATATTTTTACAATAGTAGTTTGTTAGTTGGCGGTGTTAACTCCCTCCTATTATTTTTCTTACGCGGAAAGTACGTAAAGCAGTTTGTTATACGCCTGACCTCTTTGCGATGAAGTCCCATCGGACTATAAAAGTAAGGGATTAAAAAGTGCAAAAAATGTCTTCTATGCAGATTGCTAATCTCTGTCGAGATCAGCTGCTGTGTCCGAAATTCACATAGTACGACATTATATATACATACTGTACTAACATAATATAATTATTATAAAATACATACTGTACAAGTGCAGTTTTTTTAAACACCGATTACCTATTACCAAAAAGGTTTCAACCCTAGACAAAATTCTAAAGCAATAAATTATATGTAGATCATTAATTAAGAACATTACGCGGCACTAAATACCTGAAAGAAATCGAATTACCGATAGTATTTATAAATTTACCAAGTAATCAATCACGCTTCTTATTAATCTATTAGCTTGTTATTATTATAGAACTCTGGCTTATTAATAAATCCTGTTTATATGAAACACCTGTATATTAATAAACTAGAAAACTTCTTGTAGTTTTACCATACGCTGTCCTGACTGGGTATAAGTAAGCCGCGTATCGGTGATAATCACAACTTAAGTTCAATTATTTGCTATAAAAAATTAAGAGGCGTCACCGTATATAGAGTAAAATGTTCCGAATTTACTATTTAGTGTTCATTTTATTACTAGCGATTTATATAGAGGCAAATGAAGGTGATAGGGTAAGTAGAAAATATTATATTATTTCGATTATTAAAAATATTTATGTGTACAACAACAACAATGTCCTTCTAACCGAATCCGGTCACGGCGGTTAATCTCAATGGAGACTTGCCATCTGCGCGGGCGATATTTTAGTGCACAAGTGTGTGCGCAAACACAAGTGCACTCTTTATCCCCTAACTCTCATAGTCCGATGGGACGGCAAATCCGACACGACCGGAGAGAGATCAAGCGTAGGACCAACGGCTTGCTTTCCAAGGCACGGGGGTGTAGACAGCTAATTTCCAAACTCCGGGCATATCTATTGTGAATTTCTTAACAGAAAAACCCAATATAGATTTTTGGCCCGACCCGGGAATCAAACCCAGGACCTCGTGATCGGCAGCCTCACACATCGACCACTGAGCCACGAAGGCAGTACAACAACAATAATAAAATAACATACTCGTATATCTAAACAAATACTATAAAGAGAAAAGATTTGTTTTTTTTTGTTTGTTTGTTACGATTTAACTCAAAATCAACTGGACCGATTTTAAAGATATTTTATCATTACAAAACTATATTTTATTGAAAAAAATACAGGGGTCCCTACGAAAACTAAATAAATATCCACCCATGCGAAACCGGGACGTTCCGCTATATATTATACAATGCTATTCTTGTTAAAGTAAAATACCGAAACACCCTAAATTTGTTTTTATTAGAAGAGTAAGAATAAAAAAAGAAAAATAAAAGATATGCAAACTCACAATTAAACTGATATCAATCAGTGTAATTTTTATCCGCGTAATATGGTCACCTAGCCGAAAGTGCTGCTAGGGCCGCGTGCACCACAGTATAAGTAAACCATTTGCATAAAATATAAAGTTTTCCTTCAATTAAAAACTTAAACGAACTTGGTATTACCGTTTAAAAATTTTAGAGTAATTATCAAGCTAAACTTGTTGAAATCTTAATTTCCAAGCATGATGGAGTTCTGTTATTGAACAAATATGTTGTCGAGACCTGTTAGTGTACCTCAGCGTTAGAAGCGTCAAGTAACCTGCACTCGCTGCTCAACTAATAAGTGAAAACGTAAAACAAGTGAACCTACATCTAGTGAACATAGTTTTCCACTTTCAAACATGATTCCAAGCATCTTTCTAGTAGTAAAGAGCCAATAAGTTGACGTCAGACGTGTTTAGGGTTAACCAGTGGCGTAGCGTGTCTTGTCGGGGCCCATATGGGGGTAAAGATTTTTCACAAAAGAAAAAAAAAAATTGTGAAAAGAAATATTTATTTATCATAACATCATTTAACCATTTTGCAAATAAAAATCAAATTTCAAATATTCACTCTCCTTGCCTTTTTTTCGGCAAACTGATTTATTAAATCATTTATGGCTGATGATGATTAGGGTGGCCCACCTGGTGACAGCGAGCACATTAAAATTCATTCCACGTAGTAATGTTTGTTTGGCAGGTAACATTTCTTATAAAAATTAATAGTTAGCGTAAATAATGTGTTATAAGGTAATGTATCCGTTTAAAAAGTAAACAAGAAAATTGTAACAAGCAACTTTTTTAACCAACGACAAACCGGAGTTCTCATGTTAACCTGTATAATTATTTATTACTTAATAGCTTCTTAATTTTGTTAATTAAGAAAATGATTAGCGTGATGGACACTTTATTATAAAAAAAGAAGGATAGAATATAGGATATGGAATGAACAAAAATATTTCTAATATACTTATCCTTTAAAAAAACTTCTTTTATTGGGTAATCTATCGTTTTATTCTTAATTCAATTTAAAAGAAAAAAATGTCCTGTTTGGTAAAGTAAAATAAAGGATAATAATTGATTGTTTTCGCAGTTTATCCACTGAGTTTTAATGGATACCGGCTATTTCTGTTAACATTTGGCACACATGCAGCATTTAGCTTCTAATAAAGCGACTAAATCGAAGATCATCGATACTTTACCGATATCTTCTGTGCTAACATCAATGGTCTGAATTTATTTAATAAATTTATATTCTAGGAGCATGTATATCTAAGAGTTTATTACGAGAGCCAGTGTCCGGACAGCAAGAATTTTGTCATGCAACAGTTAAAGCCAGCGATGGAGCTGATGCATCACTTTGTTAGTCTAGAACTTATACCCTTTGGGAAAGCTCATGTAAGTACTTTTGTACGACAAGATAGATGACAAACAAGTATACAACCCACGTGATGGTAAGCATTCAATGTTAAGTCGAGTCATCTCACGATCCTAAGGCTGGCCTTTACTTGGATCAACGTATTAGCCTTACAATCCAGCGTGGAAATGTGACCAGTCTTTTGGGCGCCTTTCCTCAGAACTACGACCTCAATCAGATATTTTATTTATGGGTAATATACCTTTAAATACAATATCTGATTGTTTGTAAGTAGTTTAGGTTAAGTTACTGTTATTTTGATAAATATTAATTTATAGAAGGCTTACTGCTAAATACAACTGATAAAAATAGTAAGTTAGTACAGTGAAGAGAGGCGGGCACCATACTAGTGAGTAAGCCTGACTGGGGAAGTAACTCCACCTTACAGAAGACCACAGCATAATAAGCACACAGCGGTATAACTGTATCCCTGTGTATCAGTACAGGTTTCCGAATTTCACTCTATAACCCTGGGGTTTATTTTTGGGTTGACAACACGCAAGTGATACCTCTGGTATTCCAAGCATCCATAGGCTTTGGTGACTGCTTTAAATCAGGCGGGCCGTATTTATATTTGCCACCTTAGTAGGTAGTATAAAAAATAGTAAGTTTCACTGACAGCCAATTATAGGTCTTTACGTATAGAGACTGATTAATCAAAAGTACTAAGAACAACAAAGCCTTGAAAGATTTCTTAAATCACACACGTTGGCCTAATGCGGGTTGGTGAATCAGACATGTACCTATTGGAATTTTTTTAAGACATATGGGATGTGGTGTGATATTTAATGACCATGGTGTATTACACAAATATTCGATCAACAAAAGCCTATGTTGCGGAGGACTTTACAAACATACAAGTCGCCCAGACTCGGGATAAACATTTATGAGTTACACAAAGTTTTGTCCTATGTGAGCATCAAACCCATGACTTTCAATCAGAGTCACTAACCACTAAACCAACAGGCCAGTCATCTAGTTCCTGCGTAATTCTATAAGAATCAAAATCAGTCAAGCTGTTTAAAAAAAAATTACAAACACACGCACACCATAAAAATAACTGTATTCATTTATTTACAGAGTATTATGAATGGAACCTCATTTAAATGTCAGCATGGACCTACGGAATGCATGGGCAATAAGATCCAAGCTTGTGCTTTAAACCTTATGCAACATAGAGCCGATAAACTCCGGATAGTAAATTATGTTGCCTGTGAGTTGACAACTGAAGCAGGCGCTAAGCAGAGCTTGCAGGTACGAGAATTTTTGAAGTGAAAAAAACTTTTTTAGGCGCGTTGAGCACTTTTTATATGAACAAAATCAGGGAACTCGCGTCATCGCCACTGAACGCTTTCCATATTCAAGACGAATAATCTAAAAGTTTGACGATACAGGTCACAAGTTACTTAGTCTTCACTTCTATCGGCAGTCTCCAAAGACTGCCTTGCATGATTTTATACACATAGACTATAGCATGGGATTCTTTAAGAAAGAAGTTTAAGGTTTTTATAGGGTCGGCAACGCGCGAGTGACACCCCTGGAGTTGCAAGTGTCCATAGGCTACGGTAAATACTTACTATTAGACGGGCCGTATGCTTGTTTGCTGCTTCGGTAGTATAAAAAAATACATATAGTTATAATATATTATTCTGACTGACAGACATTGGATTGGATTTTTTTTAATAAGACATCTCCCGCACTAGAGAACGAGCCCTATGTCGTGGGAGACTATACAAACATACAATCGTTCATTGTTAAACAGAAAGTACGAAAACTATTTATTAATCACACATTTTTTTGTCTCGTGTGGGGATCGAATTCACAACACACCGGGTAGGCCGCTAGTAATATTTTAATTAATAATGACAGAACTGATCAGCTGCCTTTTTTATATATATTTGTCTATCGATTTCAATAAAAGGAGGAAGTTCTCATACAACTATATTTTTTAAATGAAATCGAAAGTGTTTCTAATTTTTTTTCAAAGTTCATATAAGTTAATGCATTTAGAACACAAATAATAGAGAAAACACACAACCAAAAAAAAACATACAGAGCTGCTTTACATAATAACAAAAAAAAAAGAACAGAAGAAAGAGCGAAAGATCAACAAAGAATAAATTATGTGTTTTTTCAGTGTGTGGGGCAAGCGGGCGCGAATGTAGACATGGTAAAAGAGTGTGTGATAAGCGGTAAAGGTAACGAACTGCAGCTGCTGAATGAAAAAAAGACCAACAACATAAATCCTAAATTCATACCAACTGTCACCTTCGATGGAGTAAGTCTTCTTCTTCTTATGCGAGTAGTTAGTGATGAACTTGATGATAAAGTTGTTTAGGGCCCATAAGGCCTCTGCCGTGATCTAACCCCACCGGACGCTATCGCAACTGTGATTCGCAACCAGTTTCGCTAGAAGAAAGAATACTCTTTGAACGCAACAGTTGCGATGGAAGACAACGACCGTTCCCCTCCATATTTAAGCAGTTTAATCCATAAAGGTAAACTTTACCTCTTTATAATAAAAGATGTAAAGTTTGTGAGGTTGTAGGGAGTAATCTCTGGATCTACTTTTCTTCTCTCTCTTCTATCTTTTATAATTCGTTTACCAATAAAAAACCACATTATTTGTGAGTGCTATATGCTATATTTTAAACCGAAATATATAACCCTCCTTTTGGTAGTCAGGAAATAAATCATAGCACTTAATACTAGGTGGTCGCCACTCTAGGAAAGGTTCTAGAGTGGCGACCACGAACTGGAAGACGAAGCGTGGGCAGGCCTCCAACACCGTGGACTGACGACCGGGTAAAAGTTGCGGGCAACCGATGGACAAAGTTGGCTCAGGATCGAGAGTTGTGAAAAACCTTGGAGGAGGCCTATGTCCAGCAGTGGACGTCTTTTGGCTGAAATGATGACTTAATACTAACCGAAATACATACATAATTTCATCACAAGTCAAATGTTCCAACGAACTGGGCACGGGTTAGCTAGGTTTTTATAACTTGATTTTTATTTGCAGGAATTTGACCAAGAAATTCAAGACGCATCTATGAGAAATTTAATAAGAACTATATGTGCTTATTTCAATTACTCTGTGAGACCGTGCAAGCTTCGTTTGAAGAAAGTATATGAAAGATTTGTCAAACAACAGCACGATTCAAAATAAGCCTATAATTTATTTTATTGATTTATTTATAATACTTAATTATAGTATTTTTCTTATTCGGAAAAGGTTTTTTTTGATTTTAAGTGATTATTCATTCTCTATTTGGATCTGATTCAGCCTTGTCAAAATGGGTGATAACACGCCCTTGTAGGCACTGGAGAAAAAAAGCTCGAAAAAATAAAAACAAACATACAAATTAACTGACACAAATTACACCTAGACTCAGAACAATTCTTTGTGGGTCACACAAAGTTTTGTCCTGTGTGAGAATCGAACCCACAACCTCGTGCACAGCAGGCGCATACCGCGGCCACTGGACCACCAAGGCAGTCGTTCATCATCGTCGTTCCCTCACTGCTGAGGATCGCGACCACATACCACATCTCCAAGCTATGCGGTCTTCTGAAGTGTGGACCACACGGTACATGCTACCTCCAAACGTCTTCTTAATGACGTCTGACCATCTTGCCTAAGTACTTACTAGATACTAAAAAAAATATACTACGAAATTTATGGTGTCTGAATAATAATACCAGCAACTCATATGAGTTGCTGGTATTATTGTTCCCAGTGCCCAGCAGACATATTTATATAAATATGTCTGCTGGGCACTGATCTCCTTTCCTCTACCAAGAGAACTGATAGAGTTTAGACATACTATAGCTCAATGCGGACTGGTGAGCCAGACATGTCTTCGGAACTTCTTCCAAAAAATTTGAGACCATTTTATGGTTACCTTGCCATTTAAAAGATTACTAAGAAGGTCTCAAACAAAAAAATAAGTTATGCTTGTCACTAAAATTAAGCTACACGCTGGTAAATAAGTGAATCTGAATAAAACCTAATTAGGGCTGCCACTGAAAATATTTTAACTTATTAGTGTTATACACATATATATAAAAACTACTTATTCTAGCTGCCTGACTAATAGGCTGACTGATTCTTCAACGCAGGGCCTAAACCGCTAGAGCTACAACTTTGAAATTTTGCACAAAGGTTTCATAAATTACATATGAGAGCTTCTTAGTGAAGGGATTTTTGGAAATAAAATTCCTAAACAGGTTTTAAAAAAATAATTCTAAACGGGTTTAAAAGTCGATATGGGCCGCTAGTTTTATCATTATATTGTGCGTGTCACAACAACGCAAAAAAACTTAAACTTAAAGCAATACATTATAGGCCAAGTCCGCCTATGTACTTTATGTATATGAAGTCCTAATTAATAAATAAATAAAATAAATAAATAATATCTGTATCTGGCGTCTTTGGCAACTACCACCTGAGTCGTCCAATCAAAACAAAATGAGTCTGAGAAACGCAGATAACTAGGCCATGACTGGATTTAGAAGTAATTAATTTAAGTTTGACATTTAAAAAAGTATTGTTTTGTTTCATCCAAAAAAGTGACAACCCTAGGTAGAATCCTAAAGCAATTATCGAATATTAATTAAAATCGAATGAACACTACATAGCACTAACTAGCTGAAACAAATCGAATTATTAGCAGCACTTTTAAATTTACGACCTAATCAATTAACACGCTTTCCATAGGTAAATAATTTAGTAAATACTGTTTATAGTCAACACCTATATATATAATATATAAATGAAAATATAAAACATTAACGTCGTTGGCTTCGAACATTATAACATAGTTTACCCTACATACACCACATACCTTTATTTTTTGCTGTGCGCTACTCTGGCCAAACATTAAAAGGCCATGTAAGGTAAAAACTCGAATTATCGTGCGAAAATGTCACGAATTCGTTACTTAATGTACATTTTTGTATTAGCAGTAAATATAAAAGCAAATGATGACGATAGGGTAAGTTTTTAAAGAAAACTATTATCAACAATATCAATTACCTATAGGTTGTGTACGTACAAATACTTTATTGGCCAATAGATCTAGTTAAAATATAAATCAAATCAATAAATTGTTGATACCTTTTTATTGAGTTTTACAGGCTTGGCGTAGTCACTTTGGGTGATCTATGTATTAGGTACCTACTTTTTTTTACTTTAACAGATTTAAGTCATCCGGCATTTCTCAACGAAACAATCGAATGTAAATGTTTAAAGGTACCTATTATGCGGTCTTTACGCAAAGTTCTAATGTGCCAGTGACAAACCAATGAGTAAAAAGTAATGTTAGATACTCTTTTCTCATTCGTTTGACACCATCGACTAGTACACTATAAAGACAATGTAGTTATTTAATACTAGCAGAATTATGTATTAAAAACACAAATCAGTGTTGTTTTGAGTATGATTTTAAGTATGAATGCGATAGATAATACAGAACGCAATGATACAGAAAGAGATAGATATATAACATTTAACAAGTCTTGTCAGCAACAATTTGTACGCGCTGCACCCTTTCTTACTATAGTATCATTGTTTAACCTGCCCTTTCCCCAGAACATGAGTTATAATGTCACTGAATTTATATTCTAGAACTACGTATTTATGAGAGTGTACTATGAGAGCCGTTGTCCAGACAGCAGAGACTTCGTCATTCAACAATTACAACCAACGATAGCAAAGCTACATGAATATATTGATCTTGAACTTATACCATTTGGAAAGGCTCATGTAAGTTTTTATACGACAAAAGTTGGAAACTAGCAAGCTTGCCTTATGGTTTAGTTACCGTAGTCTCAGTAGTATAACAGAAAAAAACATTTAATTTTCTTTCTTTATCTATTTTCAGAGTTTAATGAACAGAACTTTCGAATGTCAGCATGGACCATGGGAATGCATGGGCAACAAGGTACAGGCTTGTGCCTTAGACCTTATGGTAGGCAGACTCACCACCGTAGAGATAGTAAACTATGTTAGCTGCGAGTTAGCTACTGAAGCTGGCACCAGAAATGAGTTATTGGTACGTTAAATAAACTTTTAAGGATGATTCACGTTACACCGCGTTGGGACGAGGTCGTGCCCCGGCTGGGGCCCGCCAGCTGGTTCTCTAAGAAACAGCGATCGCAAACTGACAGTTATAATTATTTGATGACGGCACACACGCTTGCTAAACGTCAAAAAGGCTCGGTTTTCGGTCTTACGGAATACCGATTTTCAATTTGACAGCCAGATTTTGCTCCGATTTTCAATCTGACAGCCAGATTTTGCTCCGTTTTTGCGGTTGCTCGGTTTTCGCTCTTACTGAATACCCCTGCCAGTCTGACATCTATAGTATCCTTTGTATTAAGTAATTCATGCTTGATCATGCCCGGCCGTGCCCAGACCAGGGCCCGGTCGGACATCTATAGTAACATGTTGTATTTAGTAATTCATACTTGTCCGTGCCCGGCCATGCCCCGGCCGGGACCTGGTCGAACATCCAGTGTCATTTTGTCATGCTTGTCCGTGCCCGAGTCCGGCCCCGTGTAACATGAATCATCCTTTAATCAAGCAGGAACTGTCAGTAGATCGACACACAACACTAACGACATCTACACACGGACCTAAGTACTCACTTCGCCGACGCGCGGCGACGCGACGCTTACACTTGCTGCTGAAAGATTTTTTATTTCAACATCATATCGATCGTCATGACTGATTTATCGACGCATAGCGAAAACTACTAAGCCTAAAAAGCTTAAATTATAATCATAAATTATTTAAAACGTTAGCATCCGCAAAAAAATATTTTTTGGAAATTTTGTAGGAGCCTCTTATTTTTCATTTATGCAGCTTTCTATTGGTGACAGAAATTTTCAAATTGGTACAGTAATTACAATTCGAACGGCTTGTTGGTGTAATGGTAAGTGACCCTGACTGATTCGATACCCAGCCCAGACAAGAAAATACTTTGTGTACCTAATTCATAAATGTTTGTTCCTAGTCTGGATGTAATTTGTGTCCGAGAATTGTATGTTTGTAAAGTCCGCGACGCGGCTTGTGAATAATGATATATGAATAATTATATTAAAGCATCAGATAATGTTATTTTACTTTTTCAGTGCGTCAAAAACTCAGGTACGAACCCGGAAATGGTAAGTGATTGTGCATCTGGCTCTTTGGGAATCGACCTGTTGTTGAGGAATGAACAAATGACCAAACAAATTAGGCCTCAGAATATACCTACTGTCACCTTTGACGGCGTAAGTGATTTTGGTAGTTTCTTTAATATCGCTTTGAGCAAATGTGCTCTATGCCAGCATAAAGAATATTCTTCAAATGGACACATCATCATCATCATCTCTGCTGAAATACGCCAACAGCTGGACATAAGCTTCTCTCAAGCCGACCTTCTCTATTGGCTACCTGCTACCTTCACCAGGTCGTCGGTTCACCTAGTCTAAGTCGCCACTTAGATTCGGACTCATGCTTAAATGAGCACGGAGGACCTACTCACGCACATAAAAACATAAAATATATGCTACCTTCATACTGAGCGGCGTTTACGTTTGTTTCCATGTTTTAAGTGCGTACTTGTTTATAGATTTTAAGTATGAATGCGACACTCATTCATAATATGATGTTGTAGCTAACAGCAATTTGATTACTTTGAAGTTTTTGGCTGAAGTGCATAATTTAAGTGTTTGTTAGGTTTATTTTTAGGTTGTTGTTATTTAGCCAACAAATAATTGATGACAGGCATTTGTTAATGTCGTTTTCATATTGCTCTATTATTTTACATTGGACATAAACAGTTCTGTCATTGGCAAATAAGGACATTGGAAGATTTGTATATTTAGAAGTGTCATTTTTTGGATAGCAAAAACAGAAGCGGACCCAAAACACTGCCCTGCGGCACACCGTAGATAATTGATAGCATTTCAGACAGATATGTTTCTTCATAAATATGCAAAGTAAATACTTTGCATGTTTACTATCATCTGTGATCTGTCTGTCAAATATGATTTTTGGACGCGAGTCATTACGTCACTGAATTTAGATTTTAGAACTACGTATATATCAGAGTGTACTATGAGAGCCGTTGTCCAGACAGCAAAGATTTCTACGACTATAGTGTCCGCGAGCTAGTACGATACGCTACGTCTTAATGCCTACAACACAGTGTGTATTTATTTGGTTGTGATCTTATCTGGAGGTTTCTCCTGAGGCTTGCTCGATAATGCCCTACGAAAATAAATAATATAAACATTTTTTTCAGATATACGACCAACAAGTGCAATACTTATCATTGGTTAATTTAATGAGAACTGTGTGCTCTTACTTCAATTACTCCGTAAGACCGTGTAAGCGACGTTTAAAAAAATATGAGAAGATTTACAGAAATAAAATGAAGGAAGAAAATAATAAACCATAAGGATTGTATGTTTTACGCATTCAACAATTATTACAGTAGTTTACTAAATTAAACTGTCTGTCTGTGGCCGTATTTTTGTAGCTTATTATGTCCACATACTATACTAGCAAAAAATCACCAAAATGTCATGATCGACACATCATTAAATATCACTGATAACTTTATTTGAATGAAACAAGAAAGAATAAATTATCTTTCTGACTAGGGGATGTTATTGCGGTAGTTTTAATTTAAGAAGGTGAGTTTTCAACGATCCATCTGTAGTAATGCGCGATGTTTGTGTAAACGCTGGGGACACCCTCGCTGCCGCAGTTCTCAGAGCCAAAGGATACGATGCCGAGCTGGAAAAAGTAAGTTATTTAGTAAGAATATACGTTATCGTATGTTGCATTGACATCTTTGCTTAGGATGCGTTTTCATAACAAAATATAACTTTATACTTTGAAGGGGTAAACAGAGGTTAGATGTAATAGGGAACGAGCCGACATGGTAATCTAACCCAGCACCTCACAATCGGCCGCAACCATAAGGGCGAGTTTATGCCATGGGATCAACGGCAGTCCATCATCATTATCTCAGCTGAAACGTCGTCTACTGCTAGCCACAGCATTGGCTCCTGAGCTGACTACGTCCATCAAGTGCTTGTTCACTCACAAGATCGTCGGCAGTTCACCAACAATAAAAACCTTCTGCAACCACTGTACTGCCATAATTATTTCATTTTTTCTTTAGTACTTCTCTTATCCAAATACTACTATATTTATCTTACCTGCACATAATGTCCATCCCTAAACAATAATAGTGGAGCTCCGCCAAATCCTGAACACGCATCTTTACCCTCCTCACCACCAGCACATAGCTGACCCTCGTTCACAGGAACTGACTCTCCAAAGATACGCTCACAATTCTCTAGCGGTACAAGTGGAACCTCCAGTTGCTGCTGGCGACTCACCTGGACCAAATAAAGAGTATTTGATAAATCGAAGAAGACATTATCGCCATGAATGGTAGGTTATTCTAAAGAATGATAGAAATGAAAAAGCTACTAATCTTTCTGTTTGGATTGTCAGGTCCAATATTATCGTATGGTTGGAATTATAACTAACGTAAACTCAAAGTCGAGTCTTATCAAAGAGTCAGCAAGAAAACAGACTACAGGAGCAGTACTCTCAAATAAAAGAATAATAAAATCTTGGTGTTAGTTTGTCCTGTACTTTCACATTCAAACCATGTCACAGTAGAAACTAGCCACAGGCCTTCTAAGCCTTAATGATTCAATGCCTATTAAGATATAATAGTTCCACTACTATACTAACTCTGGCCTGCCGATATTTTTGACAGAAAAACTCATAAAATATATTTCAGCCCCACAAGACAATCGAATCCTTAAGCTGTAGCACTAGAACTGTCTATGAATTTGGCTTTAACGCCGTGAATGGTATGACCCCTGAGTTGCAAACATATCCTTACCCTTACCAGTGGACCCTGTGCTAGTTAGTTTACTGCTTAATTGTGAGTAAAAAACAAATCATACACATTATCCTTCTCAACTTTCAGGAAGTCACTTTTAATAGCACGTGTATAAAACACGCACCTTCTACTGTGACAAAAACATAATTTCCATTGAAGTATTTCCACTTCATATCAAATATGACAACGTTATTACCTCACGTGCATTTCAAACTCAAAATAGTTGACAATTCAACATCCACGGTCATTGACAAGGCCAAAACAATTATTCCTATGACATGACTTCAAGAGATATCCATCACCCATCATATCGGTGTCATCAACTGACCAGATTGTTTTGTCCGGAGAGCTTCCCCCATCCGACAAGCGAAGCGCGTTCGTTGATCACGATTTCCGGCTTATCGTTGAGGCAGATCGGTGCTGCTGTCACTGGAAATTAAAATGATTTGTAATTAGTGACAGCACCGGAAGGCTGTGAACTTTTCAAGGTCAATGTTAGGTTAATGTGACCAAGTGGTGGGAATGGGAATAAATTTAAAAATGGAGTTTCTGTAAAAAAATGATTTAATTATAATTGCAAGTTATCACGTTTGCGAAGTACCACAAAATAAACATTGACACTGCTAAAGTTCGCTAAGTTTAAATGTTCTATGATAGTAATGGAAAAAGCTGAAAGCTGAGAATAATTCTGTGGGTAATTATTTTAAGGTAGTTTAAAATAAGTGGATGGAGTAGAGAGGCTGGAGTAATTATATTACTGTAAAAGCTCGAACTTCTGCAAATCCAAGAATTTCAAATATTATTGTGTCGATTATAATCACAGACCACTTCCTACTTTTACCACTTCTACTTGAAAAATCTAAGGATTTGTCATAGTTCGAGCTTTTATAGTAACACACAAACTCAAATACATAATTATAAACTCACAAAGAAATGAAAAAACTTTTACCAGAATATTTAATTTCCTCCTTGAGCACAATAAGTGCGATATCGTGCCTAAATATCTTCTGCTCGTACCCAGGGTGCACAATAACATTCTCTACTTTGATAGCTTGGGTCGGAGGAGCACAAAAGAATTCGTTACAGTCAGGGCTTCTACCGATATCCCATTCTCCCACCACTACTGTGGATCTGGAAGTACAAAATGGCATAACTTGTAAATCGTATCTTATTGAAATATACCTAAGGAATCACTCTTATATCAATGGAGATGCAGAAATTTAAACAGTTGTTGATGGTTACATCTGCTATATAAAGATCGTGTGTTGTGATGCTAATAAATAGAGAGAGCCTAGAAGTACCTTAAGCCTAGAAGTAAACTTGCTGGTTGATAACGATTATAATTATTCTGCATATGGTGATAACTATGAAATTGTTACAAGCCGTAAGCAAGTAAGCAGGACGTATACGCGTGAGGCTTGAGTTTGATCTCGGTTCGCGGTAACAATATTAATTTCACTTTGTAAACAACTCAATACCGATTGACCATCTTGTAGAAGATCCTTTGTTTGTTTTCCTTCACAGTGAAGGAAAACATCTTTAGGAAATATGTTTTAGAAGAAATTCTTAAGTTATGTCTAATCCATCTACACGCATTACAACACTCGTGTATCTTTTTACTAAACAGTTGATATATTTTTGAGTACTTAAAATAATTTGTTGATCAACTTACAGCTTATATCCTTCTGGTTTGGCAAGGGCGCAGTGAGCTGCAGTCAACACAACACGCTTAGCAATGATGGAACCGCTACACGCAAACCTTACGTTACCTGTTTCTTTATCTGTAACAATAGTATTTACGAATTATACTTATTTAAATATCTAATAAACACTGGTGTTGAAATTTGGGTCAGCAATAAGCAAGTGATGCCCCAGGCATTACGGCAGGCCGTATGCTTGTTGCCACCTAAGTAGTATTATGTTGTTTATATACGTAGGTATTAACCATCTATATTCGTAGCCTAATACAGTAGCCTTTTTTTGTGTATTAGTTACTTTTTGTTTTTGTTTGGATAGTGGCCAACCTGGTGTCAGAGTTATTTAAATCGCCCATATTTAGGCCTCTTTTATGAACTAATGAGAAAATGTACTTAGGTATAACTATTTTTAGCTTGTAACTGCCTTGTTGGTATAGTGGCTGTTGAGGACAACTGCTAGTCTGGTGAAAAATATATTTATGGTCTTTCTGACAAGAAATTCTCAATAGATGCCCGAAGTTTAGAAATTGGAGATGTATACACTGAGCCTCGGAAAGCACGTAAAACCGTTGGCCCTACAAGTGATCCCGATCTCTTTCATGGCGTGTGGGATTGCCATCCTTAGTGCACTACAATAGATATCTCCCACACACATGGCCTTCTTCCTTCCTTAATCCTTCCACTCACAATCCGGCCACGGCGGCTTATCAAGCCGCCGTGACCGAAATTCGGCTAAGAGTACATTAGTAATATAGTACATTAGTTATATAATAAATTAGTTAATAACACATTACTGTGTTTTCACTTGGAAGCATTTGTAACTTACGTGTAAATCCAACTCGAGCAATCCAAGGATGTGTTCCCAAGCCATTGTAGTCAACTCCTCGTACCATACTCAGGCCGCACTGCTCAGTGCCTTCCTGGTAGACCTTGCCGCAGTCGCACGATGGGCAACACACGTAGTCTTCATTGTCCACATTGTTGCATATAAGCTGATTCAGCCGGTGAAAATATCTGGCAATAGGGATATATATTGATGCGATTTTACGATGCGACTTTTAAGGTACAAGTTAGTAGGCGACCGTACGTAGCAGCAGCAGGCGACATGTCGCCGCATTATGTCGCAGCGACATGTCGTGCCGTCATGTTGCTGCAGTTCCAATTTCGAACCCGACTGCAGGCGGTAACAGGAAACGGCAGCGCCGTATGCCAGTTAGTTCTAAGTATTCCGTAAGACAAGGTGTTCCTTATATGACGTTGCTCCTTATATGTATGAGTGCTGTTTCCAGAAAAACGCCTATTTGTGGATCCAATAATTTTAACACATTCAATAATAGAACCATTACGCCATCAAAGCAATATGTAGGTACTTACTTATCTGAAGAGAAACACGAAAAATCCATAAGATCTTCGAGAAGTGGACACGAACTGATGGGCACACATGACGTATTAGGTGGGCATGGAGCCTGAAATGCAATTGATATTTGTTAGACACAGTGGAATGATGAGTGGAACCTACATATATGAGGAACAATTTATTTTCAATTTACAACTTGTACCTACCAACGATTTTAAGGTTAAAAATCACCAAAGTGGTATTTATTTTCTCACGCCTTCTAAATTTATATTACTTCCTTATTTATAAGCTACTGAAAACTACAGTTATTTTTAATTCAGGTTTTCACAAGTACCTATGTATGTACCTACCTATAGTTATGTATGTTCATTACTAAAGAAGAGTTAATATAAAATTCTGAATTTTAAATTGGCTAGACTATATTTTTGACCGACTTAAAAAAAGGAGGAGGTTTCCAATTTATCGCTATCTTTTTTTGTTCACCGATTACTCGATAACGCCTGAATCGATTTGGAAAATTATTTTTTTGTTTCAAAAGTATACTTATAAGTAGGTACCATTTAAATATTATCGAAGTTGGTCAAGCGGTTTTTGAAAAATCAAGAAAAAACTAAAAATTGATGATATATTGTGAAGTCGGTTTCATTTTTTAAATATTTTTTATAGCTTTACAACTAGGATCTACGTTTTCATTCTTTCTAGCAACAAATGCTAGACAACAAATGTGTTATTAACGCTTACCCTTACACTTGAAAGGTCATCGTTGCTTACTCCACCCATGCCTACGCTTAATGATATACCTGTAAAAGTGCACACAATTAGTTATTTGTTTATTTACCATAATTGGAAAGTTGATTTAAAATTTATGAGAAGAAGAGAGTAACACTCAACTAGAGAAGAAAATAAGCCACAAATATAATAATAGTTCCTTCGCTTTTATTGAAGACATCGGTTAAATAACTATATACAGTAATTTAGTTGTTTTTTTGTGCGCAAGTAATAGATACTCGCGCAGGTAGAGATGTAGGGCACCATACTAGCGAGTAAGCCCGACTGGGGAAGAACCTCCACCTTACTTCTGTAAGGTGGCGGTCCTTCCCCAGTTGGTCGTCTTTTGATCACAGCCAAATAACTACACACAGCGGTGTAGTTATGTTCCTGTGTGAGTGCTTAGGGATGCGTTTTAAAATAAACGTTTTCCTATCCCAGGGACACTCCATCTTAGAGCCCTGGTGTAAAAAATGGGTTGGCAACACGCAAGTGATACCTATGGTATTGCAAGCGTCCATTGGCTACGGTGACTGCTTAATAACAGGCGGGCCGTATGCTTGTTTCCCATCCAAGTAGTATATAAAAAAACCAGTGCTCATTTAGAAATACGTTTTCTATAGAAACGTTTTCCTATCGCAGGGGTACGCCTTCAGAAAACGCTCGTGTGTTAGCCCAGATATTGCAAGTGTCCATACATTTTGTACCTGATTACTATACTAGGTTATCCTAGTAAACGTAAAGCCGTTGGTCCTACGCCTTCGGACTACGGAAGTGAGGGAATAAAAAGAACACTTTTGTGCATTTTAATATATCCCGCGCAGATGGCTATAGTCTCTGTTAAGATTACCCGCCATGACCGAAATTAAGTTAGAAGGACATTACTATAATACGGTAAGTATACTTTTTGTTACCTAACATAATATACTACATAACTGCCTCGGTGGCACAGTGGTCAATGTGTGTAACTGCTGATAACAAGGTCTGTCGGTTTTTCTGTCAAGAAATTTACAATAGATGCCCATCAATGATAAATTTGGAAATTGGCAGTTGGTCCTACGCCTGATCTCTCTCCGATCGTGTCAGATTACCGTCGACTGTGAAAGTGAAGGAATAAAGCGTGTGCTTGTGTTTACTGACACACATTTGTGTGTGTCTATAATTTCTTCCACGCAAGTGGTTAGTGTCCGTTGAGAGTAGCCGCCGTAACCGAAATTCATTTAGAAGGACTTTATTATTATTGCCAAAATAATGATATCTTAGTAGCTTAATTCACTGATTTTCTACTGACCAGTGAGTGCGACTGCTGATGAGCGTAAAATAATTGTATAAATATTAATATAAAGCAGATATTATATAATGTTAATCATTTCCATTTTGTTTCTCTATTAAAAATAATAATATCAAGCACTGTTGCACTAAATCATCGACAGCCGCCGGCCTTGAAACATGACGATGTTATCGTTTATAATTCTACCCTGATTGAGGCTATGCTATTGTGGCTTCAACAATTATTGAATGCATCATACGTACAAATTACTAGACACGCACATGGGGGAAAATACACTAAATGTATGATTATAGCCTACCTGTACCTATATTATGTATGATTGTATGTTGTACAATTCATACTCAAAATTCATCTATTAATTTATGTTGATGTCCTAACCGAATTTAAGTCACGGTGGCTAATCTCGACGGAGAGTAGCTATCTGCGCAGGAGACATAACAGTGTACAAGTGTGTGCACAAACACAGATCTACTCTTTATTCACTCATTCTCATATTCTGATGGGATGGCATTGCGACATGACCGGAGAGAGATTGGGCGTGGAACCAACAATGATATTTTATGAATAAATAAATACAAAAACAATTACCTATCAATTTCATAACTTATTAATGTAAGAGCTAAGCCAATGTCAGCAATATGTCAGCCAATTTACCTATGGCTTATTTATTGACGTGTAGCCATGAAAAGAAGTGGCAAGAAACTCGGATCACTCTTTATAATAATGAAGCTGATAGTGAAGCCATAATGATCAAAAATCAGAAAAGCAACCTGTAAAACGTTTTTAAACTGGGATAATATTTTTAAGACAGGACACCATAATAGTGAGCAAGCCTGACTGAGAAAGGACCTCCACCTTACAGAAGACCACAGCCAAATGATTACACACAGCAGTGTAGTTGTATTCCTGTGTGTTTTTAACAAAACCTTTTTCTATCCCAGGGAAATTCCATCATAGAACCCCGGTATTATTTTTGGGTCGGCAACACGCAAGTGATATTGCAAGCGTCTTTAACTTTAGCTAGCTTGTTTGCCGCCTAAGAAGTACAAAATGATGGTAGGCAGCTAACTAGCTTATGCGCTCATAGTTACGAACATCACTTGCGGTCTGTTAGAAGTATGAAACAACCACGCTGTACTTGCAGAGAAGTAAAAGACATTGCAAACTACCAATAGGTCATGTCAAGCTGCGGTTTTCTGCAAAGTCGCACAAACGCACTTTTTGACTTTAGTCGAACCAAGATAGTGTAGATTAAGTAAAATATACAAAGCCCGAAACATTGCGGGCATAAATTTAGGAAGTTGAAGTTGGGTTTTGGTACAGCACCTGCAATGCATAAGAATCGTTGTCGTCGTCATCAAATCAGGGTAAGAAAACGCTGATGTGGTAATTTCAATACTTTTTGAAAACAGGTGCCAAATTGTACATTGAACAGTAGTAGATTTAACGAATGAAAATGAATCGCAATAAGGATGTCATAGTCTGACCACTACTTAAAAAGCTACAATAAATATAAATTTAAAACATTGAAGTACTTGATATAATTAACAAAACCTATGTGATTACCGTAAACTAAGGTCAGTTACCAATCCAACCCTTTTTGTTCTCCGTCAGTACATATACACATTACGATCACATTAGCATATAAACAAAAAGAACTCAAACCGTTGAACTCGTCTAGAACATAAACCCCATTTTAATTTTTGTGTGTAAGTCATTTAATTCAATTTTGTGAACTTTATTGAAACAATGAATAATAAAAGTCAGAGAAATTATTTATGAGAATTTAAAATTATTTATTTATCTATTGTACATTTTTGTGCACTTTCTCCACTGTCCATAGATACGAAGGTAACATTTTTGAAGTGAAACCTTGTTTAGGCGCTTTGGGTGAACAAAAATCATGGAACTCGCGTCATCGTCACCGAACGATTTCCACATTTAAAAATAAATCTAACAGCTTGACGATACAATTCACAAGTAACTTAGTTTTCACTTCAATCGGCAGCCCTGCATGTTTTTTTTAAGAGAACTAAAATAAGTATAGTACATTCACATTTCCCCATAATACTAAGTATAGAAAAATATATAAGTCTAAGTATAGAAAAACGATAAAGCATTGGGGTACTCCCTAGCGGCTGGTACATCTCACACACGGCCACCTGATTCTAAAACAAGGAGAGCCTGTATTTAGCAACCAGACAACATCTCAAACATCCCTTATAGTATTATAAATGCAAAAGTAACTTTGTCAGTCCTTTTCACGACTAAACGACTTAACAGATCTTAACAAAATTTAATCAGGAGATAACTGGTATCCCAAAGAAGGACATACGTTTATCCTGCAAAATTTAGTACCTACTGATATATTTCTTAATACATATTATACATAAATAAATTAAAAACATGGTTAAATACGCAAAAACTACTGAACGGATCTAGATTAAATTTGGCTTAGAGATAGATTATAGCCTGGAATAACACATAGGCTACTTTTTATCACGGAAAAGATCTCTGTTACCGAGGGAGGAGAGAAGCCGCGGGCGGAGGCTAGTCTGTCATAAAATTTTCATATAATACTTACTTCCAAATTGAGCACTAGTCCATTCAAAAATACACAACAACAGCACATTTAAACACACTTTTTTACCCATATTCTTTGTTTTTATTATATTCACATACCACTAAATATATAGATATTATCCCAAACACTTTGAATCAATAATATATTCGTTTTGGTTTAATATACTTATAATTAAATATAATATATTATATCATGTAACAGCAGGATGGTACGGCTACCATCATTGGGTATACAACAAAAATGACACGGAACAAAGCCTTCATTTCGACCGGCACGCTTCAGAGGTTACAAATCTGTGGCTGTACTCGCCATTGAGTACCAATTGGATACGCCTAATGCATATATTTATATCATAATATATATTTGTTTTTACTACCTAGATGGCAAAAAAGTAAACATTTGGCCCGACGCGACACTGCTGCCAACCTGAAAAGTGACTTTTTTCATTACCCAATCTCTTTATTTGTTTCTCAATTATGTCTAAACGGCTGACCGGATTTCAATGAAATTTGACACAAAGATAGAATATAGTCTGGAATAGCACATAAGGATACTTTTTACGCGTTTTGTACGCGCGGGCAAACCCCGGGTGGAAACTAGTATTGAATATTTAGAGTGCTGCCTCCGGTTGTTTATCAATGGCGTGACTCATCGCTACACATTTTGCTTCAGACCCGTGCACGGGTGCTAGCGTTTAAACTGATTCACAGCCATTAGTTAATGCATAACTAGACGCTAACTAGGTAAGGAAAGGTCAACCATTATTTTATTTATTTATATCAACTTTATTATACACATAAAATATGATGTGTAAAAGCGGACATAATGCCTGGGGCATTCTCTACCATTAATAATAAATTATTATATAGATACTTTATTTACATCGTGAGGTCTTAGAAGAAAATTTAAATAAATCTCTGATTCACTAACGCACATTAGACCTGCATGTGTGAAATAAGGTCTCTATAATATCTAGTAATCAAAATATGATTTGCTATCTGCAAATGGTGAAGGAAAACATCGTTAGGAAACCCACATGTCTTAGAATTAAGGAAACTCACGTGTATTAGATTAACCCTTTTAGCTCTAAGGAGACTTGAGCTTAGCAATGGAACATTGATTGTTATTACTTTTAGTTTCTTACACTTACATGTAGAAAAAAAATCTTGCTTGCATCATTTAAACATTTTACAGAAAATAAATGAATATATTATTATTATTATTATTTGTCCTGGGTAGAAATTGAACCCACGATCTCTGACTTAGCAGTCAGGGTCACTAACCACGAGACAGGCCAACTGTTCGTTTCCTTATCAACATAACAGAAATAGTTCGCACCGATCCTCGAAACGAACGGACCGTGGCATTATATAAGTTTTTATTCGTTAAGTTGTAAGTTTTTGTTGTGAGTCGTGTCGTTTACATCATTTTGTTACTAAGGACCGTACTTTAACAATGTAGGTATACATATATTTTCCAGTAAGTACATACCTTGATAAAGATCTATTGAAATATAAAATTAAAGCTGTACTGTAAAGTGTTGTTGCTAAGAAGTAAATAAGTCTTTATACATTTTTTTATAATATGCGTCTTAAGGACTTTGAAGATTAGTTCTTTCTCATGGCGTAATCTCTAAATTTATAATATATATTATTGAATAGATCGATTTCGTCAAGTTAAATTCAACAGAGGCTAAATACCAACGCCTTCCTATCCTACATACCCCGTCACAACTTTTAGATCAGCAATACGCTAGGTATAGTAGTATTCCAGGCTACGATAGCTATACGGCGCGGGCTGTAAGCTTGTATGCCGCCCGAGTAGTTTAAAATCGAGGTATTTATTCACCCAGTAGCTACATCCGCAGAGGTCGTAGCCCGCTCATTCACACCATGACATCAACGCTTATTTACACGAAACACCAACAAAATTACTTCCTAATCAGATAATAAAACAATTTCATACAATTAGTCGGCACGGATTTTAGAAATGACCGCACCATTGTTTTCCGACCTTTAATTTGTAACGCGAAACTGTTTAGCATTTAATACCGACGTGTAAACCATTGTTTTACATGTTCGACAGTATTTTATGAGTTCAATAAAAATATATTTAGAGCACCATAAATGAATTCACCAAAAAAGTTGCTATTACGCTACAATAAATTCTTTGAAATGTTTATCGTATAGAAAAAAAAATAGAACGACATAATATCTTTTTAAATCAGTGTCAAAATCATGACAAAATGGCGTAGTTTACACATTTTAATTTTTTGATAAATTTTAAAAGAACTTGGCCCAAATCATAGAATGTTCGTATTACCCAAATTCTAATATTGTCAAGTGCTTAAGAATATGACAAAGTGCAACATTTTTCAGATGACTTCTAGGCAGCTCTCTTATTTACCTTAGACCCGGACAAAACCAAGAACCACAATGACAAGTGCACGTGATTGTCATCATCGTCACCCAAAAATGTTTTCGACAGGCAACATGAAACTAACAAGTAGTGCATCTGAACAAAATGTATATTTCACGTATGTGTGTCTAGTTGATGATATTAACCCAACTGCAGCCACTTCTGAAGAATCTGACAAATTCGATAAAGCTTACAATTTACTGTCTAAGAAGAGTGATCTACAGGTATCTAAAAAACTATAATTAAGTATTAAAATACTATATTTGAATGAATTTATATATTTATGATTACAAAAATTTTAGAGTAATCAACATGAGGCACCTGCTATTGAAGTTGGAAGAACCAAAGCGCTCTACGAGCTTGTTGAATCTTCAAATCGTGCGACACAAAGTTCAAAGGCAATAGGGGAGTCGGATTCTTCTACAGCATACGTTAGCAATACAGTTTTTAAAATACAAATTTATTCTTATAACTTTTGTCTGACTCCGTTAAGATTCCTTGTCAAGAAACTACTCTCAAAGTATTAATTAGATTTTTGTCAACTCAAATCCTTTGCACCCACCAATATTAATTTCACTTGGGATAATTGAATAATATGTCATTTTGGTAGCCAAGTCCTATTTTAATCTACTGGGTAATGTAATGTTAATTTTCTTTTACACGCGTCTAGGGAATCTGTGTAAAAAAATCAACGTATGCACAATGAAGCATGGCGGAAAAATAAATAAATGAAATATAAATGTTATTTTTACAAAAAAAAACAACTGAATTGACGCACAACAAACTAGATTAGACTATTTTTAGGCGGAAATTGTAGTTCACGGAAATTTGTTGATTTTTAGTAACAGCCGTAGGTATAATCCTTTCGGACCATTAGGTTGATTTTGCGTAAAGTTGCATTCCGTAAAAGTTGATTTCCCAGAATGTTGAAACCCATAATGTACAAACAAATAAAATTTCCCAATATGTTGAATTATCATTCCCCAAAATGTTGATTTTTCAGAATGTTGAACTGTTGTTGTAGACTCTTACGCAAATTTATGGTTAAAAGCTGGTTATCAAAGCAACAAACAAAATCCATGTTCGTAGCTGGTTATGCAAGATCGGTTACGTACGTGGCTGAAAGGGAACTTTCTGGCCCGAAAGGCAAGATTTTAGAGGCATTTTGATAGATAAACATAATTAATAATAAACATAAATAATTAATATCCAATAAAAGAATAATTATCGAAATACGAAATTAAAATCAATATTCTAGAAAATCCTTCATTTTGGGACTTCAACTTTACACGAAATCAACCTGATGGTCCGGAAGGCGTATAATGTCTACGAAAAGCAAAATATTTAAAGATAAAAAAGTCATATACCTTGATATTCATCAAAAATTTAATGTATGTAATTTCTACAAACCGACTCTATAGTTTTGTTTTGATAAATTCCTTAATTTTATTTGTATAGGAACAGGAGTTTGTAACAGTTCACGGAGTATGATAAAGACGGATATATTTTATTATTAATTTATGAATAACATATTAATGAATTTGTTATTGTTTTAAATTTAACATACACTATTAAAGTAAAGGATTGTCATTTTTTTGCATCATACTGTAAATTATTAAATAAGTACGATCAAATAACACATTTTCTTACATTTCGTAGAATGACCCAAATACATTTTAACACGATCAATTTTGTATTAGCCTACTACAACTTCGGGCGAAGAAAATGACTCCGATACTGAAAAAGACAACACGTTCATTAGCTGTGATAATCCAAATATACTAAAATTAACTAAAATGAAGTGGCTTTCTGAGGATCCCAATGACAGTGGCGCTGATTCTAGGTTGGTATCTTGCGAATATATTATATCCATTTACAAACGTATCTAGTGTCCAAATACACAAAAGTGGTGTCCTTCCAGAAAAAGACACGCATTAACAGGTGCAAGAATAAAACTCAAGAAAAGAAGAAATATATAGTAGATGTGAAGATAACAACATGAGTGAGAACAGGTCAATAAAATTAAAAATTGTTCAAATTATCCAAATGTTTTTAGGCCGTGTACTACCTGCAATATCTTGCACAATTTCTAGCACAATTTCGTTAATTTCTGATAATTTTAGAAAAGCTCATTAGGCTGCTATGAAACAATGGATTTATATAGTAATACTTAAAAGTATATCTTGCTTTCTGCAGTTAATATCTTATAAGATTTGCTGATAATTCTAAAAAGAAAACAGCTATCATAGTTTTTGCAGGTAGACACGGCCTTAAAATTTATATTATTTATATCGAGAATGACAAAAATGTAATTTGCAGTTCACCGTCACTATCATCTATCACGTCGAACACAAGCACCTGTAGTAAGAATTCCGACGGTGATGTGATTAACTGTGGCAATTTGAACGACAAATATCTGTCTACCATATTACGATTAGACAAAGAACATAACATGTTTGGCCTCTCTAGTATAGCCATAATTGGACCTCATACTTCTAAACAAAAGCGTGCTAAGGACGATGAGAGAGCTGTGTTCCATCAAACTGCAATTGTACAAGTTTGTTGCAGTAAGCGTTGCTGCAGATACATTGTGAGTAAAATTTTAAGTGTTATTCTTCTTTTCTAAAAAAATCAATAAAATTTATCGACCCAAATTTAATTACAAGTCAAAAATAACTTATTTGTAAGAAATGACTCACTTTTTTTCAGGCTAAATAACTTCATTATTAATATAACTTGTTTCCGCCCGTGGCTTCACCCGCATATACAACAGATTTTTTGGAATCAAAAGTAGCCTATAGCACATAGGCTACTTTTGATTCCAAAAAATCTTAGATCTTATTTTAGACTATATTCTGTCTCTCTGCATTTCATCCTGATCGATTTAGTCGGTTTGACGTGATTGAGTAACAAACATTCATGCATCCATGCAAACTTTCGCATTTATTAATATTAGTGTACATTATAGGAAGTAGAATACTAATATTAAAATTCTTGCTTTACAGAGTAAAACTGACTTACCAGGATCATTGAAGGTGAGTATGGCAAGGATTAGACATTCAATAAATTTTAAGATTGAGAATATCAAAATAATAATATTTAATTGCTAATGTAAAGTGACATGCGAGTCAGTAACTAATTAACACTAGGGCGACTAGATGGAGTATCCCTGGGATAGGAAAACGTTACTTTCAAAACGAGTCCCTAAATGAACGCTGGAGACCTGACACACAGGAACACAACTAGACCGCTTTGTGTAGTTATTTGGTTGTAGTCTTCTGTAAGATGAAGATCCTTCCCCAGTGAGGCTTGCTCGCTTGTATGGTTCCACACCTCTCTTATTACAGATACAAAACTTGCGATATGTTAACGTATTTCTTTTGTTTCAGTGCGGAAACTCATGTAGAACTTGCTGTTTTAACCCACCCAAGGTATAATTTATACATACTTATTTTGATTCCTCTACATTCATCAACCTCTTCATGCATGAACGTCAGATTTGCGTACTTTAAATTTATTTGCATCAGAACAGCGGGTGTATTTCTTAAATTAGGCTAAATTTATTGCAGTTATTTGGTACTTTCTGTGTATTTTTAAGTAGGTATACCTCTCTTGAAAATCTGTGTACATACCCACACCCGAACAAGGATATTTCGATATTTGGTATACCCAACTATCAAAAAATCCTTGTACTGTTAGTATAGTTACACAGATTTTCAGGAGAGTACGTAAAAGTACGCAGCAAGAATTAAATAACTGTAATAAATTTAGCCTAATCTGAGAAATGCACCCGCTATTCTGATACACACTTAATTCGGCGTTTTTTTAGCACGTACATAATACTCATTAATTCAAAGCTGTTCAAATAAAGCTCCGTACTTACACACTTTTATTTAATATATTTACTCGAATGTGAAAAAAACTCAACGTGTGGACCGTGTGCATCATGATCATTTTCGTTGGAAATTGAAATAACCTAATATTTGCAACAAGCAATTTTTTTGCAGCTTTAAGTAAAGCTAAGTAGCCTATGTCACTGTTTGGTCTTCCAACTATCTCAGCGCGAAACAAGACATCAAATCGTGACTCTATTATGACATGAAAGGAGGCCAAACAAATAAACAGACGGACCATCCCCTCTAGACAAGTGGCATAAACGGTCATCGAATAGAATAGAAATCAAATGTATGAGATTTGACGTAAATGTTCGACATAGTGTCGTAAACTTATGTCAAATCCCATACATTTGATTTACGGAACCCTACATTGCCCGTAACCCGACACGCACTTGGCCGATTTTTTAATACTTAGTACTTAAGTGGCATACAAGCATACGGCCCGACTGATGTTAAGCAGTTATCGTAGCCTATGCAATGCAAGAGGTACAACTTGCTTGCGTACTGCCGACTGCCGACTTTACAATGTACTGTATAATCTACCTCTCTTATTAAAGATACAAAACTTGCAACATGTAAACGTGTTTCTTTTGTTTCAGTGCGGAACCCCATGTAGAAGTTGCTGTTATAATCCACCCAAGGTATAATTTATTCATACATACATATCGCTCGTCTTCCATTGGGGGTGGGCAGAGACTATGGTATGCCAAGTACCTTGATCCAAACATACTTCTTTTGCTTTCTCTACACTCTACACATCAGAACCGCGGGTGTATTTATCAGATTCGGCTAAATTTATTGCAGTTATTTGGTACCTTCTATGTACTTTTACGTAGGTACCTCTATTGAAAATCTCTGTATCTGTGCACCTGTACAATGACATTTTGATATGAGATACACCCGCCAACGTTCTGAAGTCAGAACCACGGGTGTACTGTTAACCAATATAAGGTACCTCTTGTGTACCTACTAAATACATTAAAATATAGTATGCTTTCTAAGAAAAGCTTTTTTTTATATGGTTACTACTACTAACTTTATATGATTTATGCTATTTGATTCGTCTAGCATTTATGCCACTGTTCTTACATAGCTACAATCTTGTTTCAGTGCGGCTCATGTGTGAGTTGTAGCGTAAAAACATGTGGTTCATGTGCCTTCGGACCACCATACTGCGTGAGTAACCCGTTTTGTAACCTGGTTTATATTAGATACACATAATAATAATACTCACAATACTCATTTATTCATATTGACTTACACGTCAATACATTAGTACCTAAACAGTAGGTAATATAATAGTAGATGGTATAATAATAATAGAAAAGTACAAGTAAAGAACTTAAAATTAACATATTGGTGATTTAATAAATTAATGTCAAGTCAATAAAAATAGTCAAATTCAATAAATACTACGCAAGAAAGGAGTTAAAGGTCGGCAACGCGCGAGTGACACCCCTGGTGTTCCAAGGTGGTGCCATAGGCTGCGGTACCTTACTGACCCATAACATGAGTAGTCTTGGCTGTACATGATAGTCTCCTCGGCACGGTTACAAGGTTCTCACGGTTCCTTGTGCAGTAGGAGTGTACCCTACTGTGCCCACAGTAAAGATAATATGATTATTTAATCTCTCTCCAACCACTCACGTGCCACCACACCACACACACACACACACACACATGCGCGCCACACACACGCTCACAAACTCACACACACGCACGCGCACGCACGCACGCATGCACGCACACACGCATGACATCCTTATAAAGGATATAGTAACCTGATTAATAATAATATTTTGAGACAATGCCTAATCTGATTATTGATTCCAAATTAGGCACAGCCTCTACAATAGCGACCAGACAACTAATAAACATACTTATTAAACTTACCTACGATTTTTCAACTTCTTTGACACCGAAATTCTTTTCCAGGGCGATCCATGCACTGTCTTCGTAAGTATATTATATATGTACATTTGTCCTACCTGATTGTAATCAACACACAGTCAAAACTACAAAGTCTAGAAAGCTGAAATTCGGAACATCGTTTTATTCTACAACGTCAGCATCCGAAAAAAAATAGTAGCTGGGGGGCGGTTCGCTAGTATAGTTTAATTAGATAATAATTATATACCGATAAGGAGCTCTAGGTAGTGAATTACAAAACGTTGCAATTTTAAAATGCCATATTATAAAATAAATGTAATAAAATGAATATTACGAGTTGTTGTAATTCGTCCCAAAGTAAAGTTGCCACAGAAAAGAGTATGTGTAAATTTGTCTAGAACTGTAAGAATTTACAGAATTTACACATACTTTTTTCTGTGGTAAATTTACTTTGTGACGAGGTAAATTTACTTTGTGACGAATGTACAACCTATGTTACACGCACACACACACACGCAAACAAGTATACGGCCCGCATGTTTTTTTTTCTTTTTAGTTACTTGAAACAAGTGTTTTATATTAATCTTGTAAAGTATTATGTAAATAATGGAAACAATAATCAATTATCTAATTTTCTTTTTATTTTTCAGTGCAGAACGTGTTCTAAAACGTCTTGTGCGAGTAGTTGCAAGGTAAGAAAATTGTCCTTGCATTATCCCGTTCACAACAGTAGTCGTGAATGACTTTGTACAAATCTGGCGACTATTTTGGGATTGTGATTTAAAGTATGACTTAAATTAGTAAATAATAACTCTGAATTAAAGTAAAACACAAGAACAATAATTGTACGCCTTTTTGGACTGAACTTCAATACTGTACTATGTATATTGAAGAGGTAAAGTTTGTGAATTTGTAACGTTGTAGAGGGCAATCTCTGGATCTACTGAACAGATTTTAAAATTAATTTTACCACTAGAGAGCCATGTTATTTGTGAGAGTCATAGGCTATATTTTATTGACAAAAACATAACGAAATATCACTTTATAGTTTTGTAACATCCTTACAACCACCAGTCACGACTTTGCGCGGCAGCGGCAGCGATGAGCGGTGCGTGGTCATACAATAATAATAATATTTTCGGGACAACTCACACATTGCTATCTGATCCCAAACTAGGCAGAGCCTGTACTATGGTAACCAGACAACTGATAAACATACTTATATATTTCTAAATACATACATATTATAGATAAATTACACCCAGACACAGAACAAACATTCGTGCTCATCACACAAAGATTTGTCCTGGGTGGGAATCGAACCCACGACCTCTGGCGTAGCAGCACAGAATACTTAATAGTAGCAGTCAGAGTCACTAACCACTACAATGTTTTAGTCCATTTGTTTTTACCGCTCGCTGCCGCTGCAGCAGCGTGTTCGTGGCTACACCAATGATTCACAATAATTATACCTATTGATTATCATCAAAGAGATTGCTCAATTGTGCTCGACTGCCTCGGTGGTCCAGTGGCCGCAGTATGCGCCTGCTGTGCACGAGGTTGTGGGTTCGATTCCCACACAGGACAAAACTTTGTGTGACCCACGAAGAATTGTTCTGAGTCTGGGTGTAATTTGTGTCCGTTAATTGTATGTTTGTAAAGGCCCCCGCGACACAGAGCTTGTTCTCTAGTGCGGGAGTTGTCTTTTTAAATGAAACCAAAAAGTGCCTTTAATAAATATTTGTATTTGTTTGTTTTTACAGAGACCGATTCCACCATCCTGCAAAAAGGAATGTTGCGAATCCACCGGTTTAAAGGTATCTACGTAGCTGGCAATATGCTGATGATGACTATACATTCAAATAACAACATGCTTTTATATCTGTCGGGTAGAGACTGATAAATAATAATATTGCAAACATATATTACCAGGTACTTTTTAGTTGTATGTTGTGAGCATAATTGTATATATCGTGCAACATTACCGCTTTCAGACCAGGCCCACACAATCAACACTCGAAACTGTAGCTCTGGTGATTTTTTTTTCATGTTAATATTATAATGTTGTGTTACAGATAAAAGTAAATCGAAAACCAGTCTACGATCCTCCTGTCGTACAGTTAACACCGCGAAATAGCAGTGTACTACAAAAAGTTAGTTTAACCATAACTTTATTTTTTTTGTAGATATATTTAGATAAGCAACCCATATATGTCCCACTGCTGGGCACGGGTCTCCTCTCCTCTATCAACTTCAACTTCCCACTCGGCCACCATTTGGGATATTTTAGATATCAGTGCTAAATAGGCCTAAGATGAAAATATTTTCACTGAATGTTCGACATACTATGCAAGTACCTATTCGTTTATTTTAAAAGTCTATATATCTATATAGTCTCACTATATAAGGGTGGCCGCACACGGGCCACGGGCGACAGCCACAAAACGCTGCCACAGACCTGTTTTCATACATTTTATTTGTAGCGTGTGGCGGCGCGGCGACCGGCGTCAACCGTGTTCAGTGAGTTCATATAAAATGTATGAAATCTAGAGGAAATATAATGCCGATGGCGGCGTTTTGTGGTTGTAGCCGGTGGCCCGTGTGCGCCTGTATGACTCTAAGGCCCTTATGCAACGAATTTTATTCATTACTACATTTTTTACATTAGTAACATAAACACGAAATACAT
The DNA here is from genome assembly GCA_947095525.1 of Trisateles emortualis. Taxonomy (NCBI): domain Eukaryota; kingdom Metazoa; phylum Arthropoda; class Insecta; order Lepidoptera; family Erebidae; genus Trisateles; species Trisateles emortualis. Next base: position 7,044,433 of record OX352743.1, on the reverse strand, counting down.
AAAATGTTTATTTGAAAAAAAAATAATGTTAAGGGCCCCTTTTCCGAAATTTACGTTTCTAGATCGAGTTGTTTTCAGAGAAATCAATATACTAAAATTCGCAAAAAAATATATAGTACAGATACATGTTTGATCTAGTGACTTTTTTGGTTAAAAACGCAAAATTTAACGTTTTGCTCGATAAAAAAAAGTCTGAAGTTAAGTCGATTTTGAAAGTATTTCAAGTTGTATGAGACTTGGGGGAACGCAACTTGTATGAAAATTTAACATTTCATTTACTAATCGGGTTTGACAAGGATATTATTGGATAGATTTATAAAATTGCACTTTTTTTTTTTTATATAAAATAAAAACGTGAAAAACTGCTCGCGCGCACCGCGCCAGTGTCCTGCCGGACGTCATCGAGGGAGGACCTACGCAATTTTTGCTCGCGACCACATTGTCGTCGCCACAATATAATACGTCACAATATAATTACTGTAATGTTTTTCTCTACACAGAATAGCGAAGTCAGTATGACTAGAATTTTGAATCTTTAATGAAAACATTCACCTTTACATATTTATACATACTAACTGAGGATCAGAATGGCGCAGCGGTAGTGAGGCTGCCTTACGAACTTAGGGTCCCGGGTTCGAATCCCGGTAAGGGCAAATGTTTGTGTAATGTGCATGGACATTTGTTTCCGAGTCATGGATGTTTAAACATAATAAGTACCTATACATAATAAGTATTTACAAAAAAAGTATATATGTATTATATCAACGATATTTATTTATTGACTAGCTGTTGTCCTCGACTTCGTTCGCGTGGAAATTAAGTCTAATAATTAAGAGCGTATTCACAAAATAGCGCAGCTACAGATTAGGTAAAATTACCTAATCTGTAGCTGCGCACTCACGCACTCACGCGCATTTCACGGCCGGTCGACCGATAATTTTATCGGTCGACCGGCCGTGAAATGCGCGTGAGTGCGTGATCCTCGCACACAGGCCACAGATTACTTAATAGTTACTACGTAACAGATACATCACTCCCATACAAAACCGAAAATACCTACGCCATAATAGCCTACAAATTCTTAATAATAATACCTGCTGTTCGCAGCGAAAAGAAATGTACCATAAGTACGCGGCCAAAGAGTCGAGATTGTGTTGGCCGCCGTGCAACTCACGTGCAAGCTCGTCATCGCACGAATGCGGTAGGGTTGTCTTTCTAACTTTCTCGTAGATTTTTAAGAAAGAGTACCTACACGCAAGATGCATTTTAAAATTACTAGGTACTACTAACTAAAGCCAGCTGAAATGCGTACCTACTTTCAAATAACGTAACGTACCTTTCTTCATCTTTCGGCAATAAAAAAAATACATTTCTTTATTTTTTTTTTGACTATGACATCCAACGACTTCACAATAATTAACCATCGTGTCGTTAGTCAAAACTTAATTATATTAACTTATTATACGTAGTGTATGCGTGTCCGTGTGGTGACGGATTAAGAATACAAATGTCACCATTCCATTCTATCCCGTGGGTGTCGTAAGAGTCGACTAAGGGAGTAAGTCAGGCAGACAATATCCACTGCAAGAGAGGGAAAACTCGAAACAAAACCCTATACCAACCCGTCTGGCCAGCGTGGTATTGTAGGCTAATATCCCTCCAAATTTATGGAGGAGACCCGTGCCCAGCAGTGGGACGTTTATGGGTTGAGATGATGACGTAGTGTATGTAAATATCGTTTGCGTTTTGCGCGGGAAACGTGCTGTGCGCGCTCTGTGTCGCGTGCGGCAGCCCCATTGGCGATCGGCTCGGTTACGAGCTACATCACAGAATACTTAATAGTACAGGCTACATATCGGTAGGCACATAACGCGTAACCTTGAGCGAGTGACGGAGGCCTGCACAGGCGCACACATATGTACATTGTTCGTGAAGTATATGCGGCACAGTGCAGGGTGCGTAAGCTTTATTGTTATATTACGATTTTTGGTGTTATAATATTATTGTTCATTTGTAGAAATGTTATTATTAGAGAAGTAAAGGAACACTTTGGCATACCATATCTATTCTAATACATATTATTATTATAAATGCGAATGTTTGGATGAATTGATGTACCTAAGTACCTATGGAGCTATTTCTTGCTTGTTTCTGCCTGGGGTTGTAAGTGCGGGTGAAGCCGTGGGTGGAAACTAATGCCATAATATGGTACCTAGCCTACAAAAAAGTAGTAGGTACTACTTTTTTGTGGGCTACTTTTTTGTAGGCTAGGTAGGTACAAAAAACAAAAATGATCATAATATTAATAGACCACAGCCAAATTATTTATTTATTTAAAACTTTATGCACAATCGCACACAAGCGGACTTAATGCCATAGGTATTCTCTACCAGTCGACCTTGGGTGATACAGAGATGAACATAGTAGGTGCACTCAAAAACAAAAAAAAATTGGATAAGACAAAGAAACAAATTTAAGATAGTAAGGATATAGATTCAACAATATCTAAAAAATAATATTATGAATATATATGCTGTGGTATATATAATATATAAAATAAATATAAGTAGGTACCTACTTACATAAATAAAATTTATAAATATAAACAAAATTGTTATGAAAGTGTTAGACGTACTAATTCCGACGATTCATCAGCGAGAAGAGCCCGAATCTTCACTTAAATTACTACACACAGCGGTGTAGTTGTGGTCTTGTGTGTGAGTAGTATAAGTACTTCAGGGCTCATTTAGGGATGCGTTTTGGAAGAAACGTTTCCTATCCCAGGGATACTCCAACATAAAGCCCTGGTGTTAAAAAAATGGGTCGGGAACACGCAAGTGATACCTTTGGTATTGCAAGCGTCCATGGGCTACGGTAACTGCTTATCATCAGGCGGGCCGTATGCTTGCTTATCATAAGGTGGTAGAACAAAAAAAATGCTTATTAAATTTGCATATTAGGTAAAATAAAAATAGCTACCTCACAGTCCCATAGATGCTAATACGCCATAAATCGATTTAGGTATATACCTACTACCTACCTACTACCTACCTACTACCTACCTACTACCTACCTACTACCTACCTACTACCTACCTACTACCTACCTACTACCTACCTACTACCTACCTACTACCTACCTACTACCTACCTACTACCTACCTACTACCTACCTACTACCTACCTACTACCTACCTACTACCTACCTACTACCTACCTACTACCTACCTACTACCTACCTACTACCTACCTACTACCTACCTACTACCTACCTACTACCTACCTACTACCTACCTACTACCTACCTACTACCTACCTACTACCTACCTACTACCTACCTACTACCTACCTACTACCTACCTACTACCTACCTACTACCTACCTACTACCTACCTACTACCTACCTACTACCTACCTACTACCTACCTACTACCTACCTACTACCTACCTACTACCTACCTACTACCTACCTACTACCTACCTACTACCTACCTACTACCTACCTACTACCTACCTACTACCTACCTACTACCTACCTACTACCTACCTACTACCTACCTACTACCTACCTACTACCTACCTACTACCTACCTACTACCTACCTACTACCTACCTACTACCTACCTACTACCTACCTACTACCTACCTACTACCTACCTACTACCTACCTACTACCTACCTACTACCTACCTACTACCTACCTACTACCTACCTACTACCTACCTACTACCTACCTACTACCTACCTACTACCTACCTACTACCTACCTACTACCTACCTACTACCTACCTACTACCTACCTACTACCTACCTACTACCTACCTATTACCTACCTACTACCTACCTACTACCAAAAAAAAATAGTTGACCTCCTATTCCCGAGACCTACTGAATATACATACAAAATTTCATAAGAATCGGTCAATCCGTTTCGGAGGAGTTTTGTTTGTTACAAACACTGTGACACGAGAATTTTATGTATTAGATTCTGTTTTGTCAATAAGTACATTCATAACAATATAAATAAGTGTATTAGTGTTTACAGTCAATGGACAGTGGACAGTACATCAAGCTATACGTTTTTGTTGCAAACTAGCTCTTATTACCAGCACGCCAATAATATTTGAACTACCTACTGATTATTTATACTGTGGCGTGCTCGCCCGCCGCCATAGGTCACCGAAGTTCATATCGCAACGGCTCGCGGCGCAAGCCGTCTCCGTGCGTAAAATGCCTAAACTTTTGGGATAAGGGGCCCTTAAGACGCGACTTGGTTACGATTTTATTATGTATACATATTGTTACGTCCCACGTCTGAGATCAGTTGTTACGAGCTACCGCTGACACTAATTGTTATGTTCCAATGACGACAACAATAGTAGCTTGTCAGGATACAGTTCGATTAAAATGCCAGGTTACGCGATAACGAGTATATTAGCACTTTAACACAAAACACACAATGTCAATACACCGTAAACACAATTACACACTATAACTGTAACAGTTCACTAAACTTCTCACTATAACACAAAACACTTCACTAAAATCTTACAATATCGTCCCGTTATATCGCCTGTATCGCTGTCCTCGCAACTGACTGCTCAGACCCTCTAGACAAGTGGCATAAACGGTAGTCGAATCGAAAAGTCAAAAAAATAAATGTATGGGATTTGACGTAAGTCTACGATATAATGTCGCAAACTTACGTCAATACATTTGTGTTTTTGACTTTTCGGATTCGACTATCGCTTATGCCACTTGTCTAGAGGGGCAGTTGCTCTTCTCAGTGTAGACTCGTTGACTGCTCAACGAAGACTCAACTAAGACTGACTGACCGCTGCACGTCGGCCCCTTATAATGTTACTCGCCACGGAATCGAGAATATACGGGATGATCGTAGTAAGTTTTAGTTAACGTCCTTCCATAGAAATGCGTTACAATGATACTCGAACGCTCCATTCATGTGTAAACAAGTCACCGTGCTAAGTGCCATAAACCTTGCGCCTATACGCTAAGGTTCATATTTGCACGTTCCGTTCGACCGCTATTCATCCTTTATTTTCTTTATGATGTTTTTTCTATACCATTCGAGACACTTTATGAATGGGTATTGTTTTCGTATAGCAGTATTTTTTTAGGGCAACCTGTGCCTCGTAACAATATGTATAGATTTCACAATATGACCAATTTTCTTTAACAGCCATTTATATCAAGAACCTGTAGCCACACCCCAGAATGTATAGGTCCATCAGATTGCTTCCCTTACCTGATGCCGTGCTTCTGGCCGGCAAGTCCTTCATCTCCTTGCTCCGATCCAGCTAGATGCTTCCACACCCCTCCATGCCCACCACCAAGGATACGCCAAAGAGCACCTCTACCGAATGAATACGTATGCCCTAAGGTTAGTAAAAGAATGCAAATGAAAGTTCGGGTAAGTAAGTACCTACTATATAAGCAAAAGAGGAGACATATAGCCAGCCGTGGGTGGGAGCTGTGGATTGATGATGATGAAAAAGAAGATGTATTCAACTGCCTCGTCCAAAAATAGATGGAATAATGGCCAAGAATAAATTTTTCTGTTTTTTTTTTATCAGTACCAAGGAAGCAAACAAGCATAGAGCCTGCCTGATGGTAAGCAGTTACCGTATCCTATAAACGCTTGCAACAGATATAAATAATAAATTTCATTTACAATAGACGCCCGAAGCATTGAAAAAAGACATGTTGGATTGCCGTCTCATCAGACCATAAGGTGGAGGGAATATAGAGTGCACCTGTGCTTGTGCACACTCTTGTGCACTATAATATATCCCTCGCAGATGGCTAGTCTTCGTCGAGATTAGCCGTTGCTACCCAAATTCGCTTGGAAGGACTTTATATAATTTATTTATTAAAAACTCTATACACTAATTTGGTAAAGGCGGACTTAATGCCCGAGCCATTACTTAAGGCCTGAGGCATTATCTACCCGTCATAGTTAGGTTGATGCAGAGATAAACAAATTATAGAGAGAGAGCCAGCAACGTATTTCCTTTGTTTTGTCATTTCATAAATCATGAAAATTCACAAACTAACTTATATACCTAAATAATAATAAAAGGCTCTTCTGTCAACCAACTGCGGCCGGGGTGTTTAACCCTAATATAGAAAAGACGCGTCTTTGTTATTTAAGGGGTTAAACACTTCCGCAGAAGGTTTCCAGAAGCAGTCTTTTATTATTCTGCAGGTACATTATAATATGAGTATGTGAATTTTCATGACTTATGAAAGTAAATAATGTTGCTGGCTCGGTCTAGCAGTTGCATTACCTACTTCAGACTGTTATTCATAATAATATACTTATTGTAATTTATAATAAAGTAGTCAATGTTTATTTTACAGGGTCAGAAGTGTACAGAAGGAGCTAAAAATGCTAAATGTTTGAACGAAATATGTCCTGGGGTAAATATAGAAACGTTTTTTTTTCTTTTATTGCATTTCTTTATAAGGCTGATCTAATAAGGTTGGTTTACTGGTTTGTAACCCTATCTGCTAATTGAAAGCGTTGATTAGCACGATTCTTTGTTCTGTCTGCGATATAGTACGTACATAGGTATATGATTATTGTGTCCCAATGCTGGGCACGTCCTTACTCTCTGATTTTGGAGAGGAAATAAGCCTTAGGTAATTGAATTATACGCTAGCTCTATTCGGATTGAAGAACGAGACATACATTTAGAATTTGTTTGCGTACAGTCTAAGTGCTATTCCGGACTACCTATGTGCCAAATCATAATTATACATATAATCTTATTAGTATAAATTATTTACCAAGCTGAAAAGTATGTAAATCCGCCCTACGCCTTATCTCTTTCCCGCAGGGGTATTCCGTAAGAGCAAAAACCGAGCCACCGCAAAATCTGGCTATCAGATTAAAAATCGGTATTCCGTAAGAGCAAAACCCGAGCCTTTTTGACGTTTAGTCAATAGATTGTGCCGTCACCGAGCAATCACAATTGTCAGTTTGCGATCACAATTGTCAGTTTGCCATCGCTGTTTCTTAGAGAATCAGCCGGCCGGTAGTGTCCTATTGCCATCTCTTAAGATAGTAGAAGTGAGGCAATGAAGGCATCTGCGGACACACTTGTGCACTATAACATCTTCCACTAAAGTGGCCAGTCTCTGTTGATATAACTTCGGTAAACTTCCAATCAAAATTCATTTAGGTTACATTGACCAGGACCCCTGGCGGCGCGGCGCCCAGGATAGTGCGCTTGACTAGCCGCGTCGATTGACACCCCTCCCGCTCTAATTGGGTGACGAAAAATCTAAAAAATCCTAACCGAACTTTTTCCTAGACAAATTTTTTTTTGGTTTTGTGTGTATTTATATATTATAAACAAATTAGTTATAAAGGTTACTTTATAACTAATTTGATAAAAGTAACCTTAAGTAAGTGTATGTAGTAAGTGTTAACTTATGAAGGTCATAAATTATGAATATGCCAGTAAGATGTAGCTTATTTACCTACGGCTAGTTCGCTGACGGAACAGCACGCGTAAAATTTGTTGCCCTCTTCAGGTTGAATTAAAGTTTCTTAATTTCAAATGTTTCTATATATTTTTTACTCAAACTCCTACTTTGTTATTATTTATGTTTATAAACAATGATTACTTACTTATTCACAGAACAATGCATCAATGAGGCAAGCAATTGAATCTAGATTTGGAGCAGCACCTGCAACTGGTAAATCAACTGGCGCTTCAAAATCATCTGGCGCTTCGAAATAGTACTTAAAGAAAAGTGGTATATATGTACTTACTACCTCATACTATCGGACCGTTATAAGTCGCTGATTGACAATTACGCAATCACGCATGCGTATGCGTACTGTCTGAGACTGCTGTGCTATTAAAACGTAAGTTTTATCTCTATACTTCTATACTAATATTATAAAGCTGAAGAGTTCGTTTGTTTGTTTGGTTGAACGCGCTAATCTCAGAAAGTACTGGTTCGATTAGAAAAAATATTTTTTATTGAATAGTGCTTTTATCCAGGCTATAGGCTATATAACATCACGCTATGATCAATAGGAGTGGAGCAGTAGTAAGGTATGTTTCAAAATCGGGGAAAACAATCCAAATTACCACGCGGAAGAAGTCGCGGGCGATCCCTAGTTTAAGATATATACTTATGTACTTACAATATACAATGCTATTCTTGGTATAGGCGAAACTTGAAAGTAGTTTGTTCAGAAACAGTATTAGCATGTTATATTTTGTCCCAATAATGTATGAAAATTATCAATTTTACAAATGCATAATACACCGAAATGGTTTGTACTCTGGTAAGCATGGGGCGGCGCTAGCAGCACTTTCTGCTAGGTGAACATAATTGTGCAGAAAAACTATACAGTGAAATCGGTTAGTTTTTTTTCTTCTAATAATAACAAATTTGGAGTATTTCGGTATTTTACTATAAGTACCTAGAATGGCACACAACTACTTACTAAACCTTTTTAGGGTTCCGAAGTAAACAAGGAACCCTTATAGTTTCGCTATGTCCGTGCGTCTGTGCGCAGCTTAGCTCAGAGACCCTTAGTCCTAGAACGCTGTAGTTTAGCACGAATATACATATCAATCATGCCGACAAAGTGGTAAAATTAAATCTTGAAAAATATATTATTTTAGGGTATAAAAAAATAAAAATTCCCACTTTAAATGTACAGGAGGTACATGTAAATTGAGAATGTTTTTTTTTATTTTCTCAACTACCCCATGGTGTTGGATATCGTTGAATAGGTCTTTTGAACATATTGTAGTGGTTTGTTTTTAACATATTAGGCTTTTAAGTACTAATTTTTGTTTGAGCCAAGTGAAATAAATTTAAAACAAATTTATCCAAATTACAATTTTAGATGTTTTAAGTGTTTTTATAATATTTGTCGCGGACTCATTTATTCCTTGATTAAAAAACGGCATTAACTATTTTATAAATACTTACAGATGGTTTAATCACAACTTATGGAAGGATGTACCTACGCAATAGAAAAAGCTGCAAAACAGCAAGAGCGTTTCTCGAGAACATAATGAACGATATGCACTCACACTTTAGACCTTCAAGGACTGTAGTGGCAAGATCACGCGTGCGATCTTCTATTCTTTTTAGACTTCTATGTTCCAATCCTAGCATTCCCTGATGATTTCCAGAGAGAGACACTCACTCATATCCTGGTGTCGGTACTCATTGATCAGTAACGATCAGCGGGTTGAGTAACCAAGAGGACGATTACCCTGCCGCTCCGTGTATCAGAGGGTACGGGTAGATCATGGCAAAGACCTGTAAAGGTGGTCTAAATATCTCAGTCTAACCATTTTAAAAGAAGAAGAAGAATTAACATAAACTTAAGGTACGCGCGACTGAAGTTGAGTCAGTAACGATCAGCGGGTTGAGTAACCAAGGGGACGATTACCCTGCGACTCCGTGTATCAGAGGGTACGGGTAGATCATGGCAAAGACCTGTAAAGGTGGTCTAAATATCTCAGTCTAACCATTTAAAAAGAAGAAGAAGAATTAACATAAACTTAAGGTACGCGCGACTGAAGTTGAGTCAGTAACGATCAGCGGGTTGAGTAACCAAGGGGACGATAACCCTGCCGCTCCGTGTATCAAAGGGTACGGGTAGATCATGGCAAAGACCTGTATAGGTGATCTAAACATCTCACTCTAACCATTTAAAAAGAAGATGAAGAATTAACATAAACATAAGGTACGCGCGACTGAAGTTGAGTCAGTAACGATCAGCGGGTTGAGTAACCAAGGGGACGATTACCCTGCGACTCCGTGTATCTGAGGGTACGGGTAGATCATGGCAAAGACCTGTGAAGGTGATCTAAACATCTCAGTCTAACCATTTAAAAAGAAGAAGAAGAATTAACATAAACTTAAGGTACGAGCGACTGAAGTTAGTATAGCTAAAGTCGATCTTAATAGTTCAGATAGATACCCGTCTATGGATGTGTATTGTGGAGCAAGGCACCAAGATATACCAGAACCCTATTTCTATACGTACTCGTGAATGTTGATTATGGACTAGCAATCTATCTGGCACTGATCGATAAATAGGTTCAATATATGCTTACTCAATAAAACTTTTCATCGCCATTAAGATTTTTATTTACATAAAGTATTATTAAAAAAGTAGGATATAGGACGACAAAAGTAGGATATAGGCCGACAAAAGTAGGATATAGGACGACAAATAGGACGACAAAATTGGCAAAAGTATATCACACTCTGATTCACAAGCAATGCATTCGTTAAAATTAGAGACTCCTCGCTTATAATGAATTTCTCGCTGGAAATCCGAACCTTTTCTCAGCATTACTGCGTCGCCGAAGTAGTCAAGAATAAGGAGCAAGATTATTGCCATTGAAGCACCAATTTTAACTTCTGTCTAAAACTAAATTTCAACAGAAGAACCCAGTGCTTTCTTTGAGCTACAAATTTAACTTAGGATCTCAGCACACTAATCAGCACTTCCACTGCGTTGCCTTAGTAGTCAACAATATTTCAATACGAATTGGTATTTTAGTTGCTGCTGTTAACGTAACGCATTGCTATATGTATATAATCTTTTGGAGTGCATATTTGACCCAAATTTTATCATACTTAATCATTATATTTCATTCATATCTTGGTTCTTGGAAACGATGTATCGTTTAGTGCAATGTGGGTGTGGTTTAGTTGGTTTTGGAAATTGTTCTATGACTATACAAGGAGGCGTTCCTTGAGCAATATGACAATAGTCGCTGCAATACATGAAAGGTGCGATATTGGTCTGGTAGGGATTCGGTGGGAATGGAGCTAAATCGAACATTTCACCATGATTATAAGTTACGAGCTCCGAAGCTGCATACGGTATTTTATACTTCTTTTTGTGTTCAGACACAAAGACTCTGCAACAAAATTGAAAATCAGCGAAATGAAAATTGCAACAAATATAACTACATTATAATATAATATACAAATGGAACAAAGAACATGTTTTTCCATTTAACGTGGCAAGGCTGCCTGTCAGACATTTACAGGACAGTGATGCGTAGACATTTTATGATATCTACTACAATTGCCTTATTTTAGAATATTATTTTAAATAACTACTTCTAAATAATTTATCATTATTAGAATTCACCAATTCTGGTATTCAAGTATTGGACCTAAAAAAAATAATGAGAATTCAGAGAGATAGGGCATCATACTAGCGTGCAAGCCCAACTGGGCAGGCCTCCACCTTACAGAAGATCAAACTACACAGTAGTATAGTTGTGTACCTGTGGATGAGTATAGGTTTTCAGCGCTCATTTAGGGATGCGTTTTCGGCAACACGCAAATGATATATCTGGTATTGCAAGCGTCCATAGGCTATGGTAACTGCTCAACATCAGGCAAGCCGTATGCTGGTTTGCCGCCCAAGTAGTATAAAATATCCTGGGACTAAAAATATACCAAAACGAACGGAGTCGTCAAGGAAACCCCGTATAATTGAACTTTGACTGACCTGTTGGTCTAGAAGTTTACTTACCACTAGACCATTACAGGCCAGCCAAACTTACGACTGCTACACCTGAGCTCGTGTGTTCGATTGCCACACGGAACAAAATTTTGTGTGATTCATAAATATTTGTCTGTCAAGTCTATGTCTAATTTGTGTCCGAGAATTGTATGTTTATAAAGCTCCCGAGAAATGGCTTGTTCCCTAGTGGCGGGTTGTCTTTTTATAAAAATTGTTTGCATACCACAAAAGCATAAATAGTGATAGACCAAAAAGTATTTACCCCTTTATATTATTGACGGGAGTGTGACAAGCGGCCACTTCCTTACATTCTTTCTTAACGTGAATTCGATCGTAAACTGCTCTGTGAACCTTACTCGTTAATGGCATCCATATTTCTTTGTGTCTTGGTCCAAATCCTTTTACCTATATCAAAGAATGTTAATGCAATTTCTTTATTTATATATACTAGAAAGAAGAACAAAGAGACTTCTCGAATAGCGGCCACAGAACGGAAAACGCAGGCTGGACCCTATCAGGTTATTCCGTCGACATAGTTTATGTTCTAGTAACATAAGTTATGTCGTTATGCACTATGTATTACGTTTGAAGAGGCCTATGTCAAACAGTCGACGGCTGTCCGCTGAAATTATAAATGATAAAAATTACATCTAGGTTAATGGTGCACAGTTAGGTGTACAGCTAAGTGCGACTGTTGAAATCAAAATAAAAAAGCAATAAAATCAATGAAAAGTGAAATAAATGTCTATACTGAATTTTCTCTCATTGACTTTGCATTTGACGTGACATCATACCCATCCAAGAGAGCAGGTATCTTCGGCAGCAATAGAGGAACTACGGAGTTTTAACAGCTTGGGTGAAACTCTATTAAGCGAAAATTCCATACTAAATCTAACCGCTTTTGCTCGAGGTGACCAATCTCAACGAAATATGAGCAGCTGGACGGAAATATGAGTAACATTTATGAATAATTTATGAAAGTAACAGCCAGAAAGATGATGACAGTCAATATAGCTACGGCTAGTCCGCTGACAAGAGTAAAAACAGGACCGAAGAGAGATCAGGCGTAGGACATACACCTTTTTATATATTATTAAGGAGACAAGCATACGGCTCGCCTGATTGTAAGCAGTTGCCGTAGCTTCTAGTCATTTGCAACACTAGGAGTATCGGTCGCGTATTGCCGACCCAATAGACTTATAGAACCCCTTGCTATAGTAACTCGGGAAAACATCGGCTAGGAGAATAAATTACATACTGAAATCGTACAGTACGAAATCATCGAAGTTCTAAGATGTGAAGATGAACTCTGGATTTATGTTGTGTGAGGCACGGAGGGGTCTGAATTCGGATCTATACCGCTTTTACTTAGTAGGTATGAGTGTATCTAAACAAAATATAATTAGGTGCTATAAATTTACTGACTTACCTTTGGAGTATTGTTATCAGAGTATAACGTGATATGGTCTTTAGCACCAATACCATACTGTTCATCAGTAGAGAAAGGCCTATAAAAAGACCTGTATGTTGACAAGTAAGGATCCATCTGTTTTCTGTATCCTGTGGCCGTGTCAGGAATTGTTTGAGCTTCATTTCTTCCAGCGGCCACTACCTAAAATAGACTATTTTATTATAAACTAGCTGTTGCCCGCGACTCCGCCCGCGTCGATTATCGCTATTCCAGATCATAATCTATCTGTGTGCGAAATTTCATCCAGATCCGTTCAGTAGATTTACGTGAAAGAGTATCAAACATCCATCCATCCATCCATTCTTACAAACTTTCACATTTATAATATTAGTAAGGAGTATGGATAGAAGGCGTACCTAATAGGTGTATTCTGAATACAATATAATGTACTACACCTGTGGGCCTGTTTCTCGCACAGAGATTCAGCACTGCCATTCAACGTGGCAATGCCGTCAGTCTTTTGGGCACTTTCCGGTTCACATTGATGCGAAGGAATATTCATCATCAGCACCATCATCTCAGCCTGATAATGTTTACTGCCGAACCTAAGCCTCCCTCATATGTCTCCACAATGGGCGATCTTGAGCTGCCTGCATCCAGTGCTTTCAGTTGAAGTGGCAATGGGCAGGCCACATCGCTCGACGAACCAACAACCGATGGAGAAGAAAGGTTCTCGAGTGGCGATCACATACAGGAAAACGCATAGTGGGACGACCTCCCACTAGGTGGACAGATGATATCATCAGAGCTGCAGGAAGGAATATTGTGACGCCTAAAATATTGCCTTTTTTAAATAAATTCGTTTTCCGTATTTATGTTAAGTTCGTTTTTAATATTATTCTTGTATATATACATAGACCTTTACTGAAATAAATAATTAATGTACTACACTATAGGAAAAACATAAGGACATTCTGGAAAAACTATTTTAGAATGAGCATTAAAACTAATTCATTAATTTCTGACTTTCAATAGGGTAAGAATCAACAATCACAATGGGTAACAATCTTTTCATCGATTGTTTCTTTCTAATTGTTAAACAAGAAAATTTAGATTTTGTAGTTACTTAAGTTCGTAAACGACAGTTATAACCTACATTCAATTGAATAACTACCGCTAAGGTAGAACTCTTATGGTTTCCCCATTCTATGTTTTTTTTTTTTCAAACAAAATAAAACATTGAAAACGGTGCGTCTTTCTGTTGTTTACCACGATGCTATAGACAGACTAAAAGAAATACTGAACTTACATCAAATATATATTCAGGATCAGGTGGCAGCACGGTGATGTCAGGAGGAGCCATAGGAGATCTGGTGAGACCTCGGTAGCTGTCTTTCATTTGTGATATAATTACAGGCTGTATGATACTTTTTCCTTGTAGCTAAAATTAAGAAAAATATATTAAGAGAACTGTTACTATAGGTTAATTATTAACTAGCCTTCGAGTTCATTCGTGCCTTTCTATAGATATATGTGATAGATACAAAGTGAGAATGGCCCTTGGCCAGACTCACTTTGGAATATTTCGACATTGAAGGTACTCAAAAGAAATTAGCTGTATTGTAAGCAAGATATTTATTGGAAAAAATAAAATTTATTTTTATAAATAGTTACTAAAGAGTTAAACAAGCATACGGCGTATGATGGTTAGTACTTAATAGTTAGCATAGCCTGTGGATGCTTACAACACCAGGATATAATAAAAAAATAATTTAAATTATATTTATTTTTGTTTTTACTAAGTAGGTGAAAAAAACGTATTTAAGCTTGCCAAGACCATGATTTTGTGGTGAAGTATTTCTGGGATAGGAAAACGTTTAACTAAAAACGCATCTCTAAATGTGTGCTGGAAACCTATACTCACACATAGAAACACAACACAGCTGTGTGTGTTCTTACTTACGCGTTTGTCAACTGCAGTCATGAAGCTAACTCTTCGGCAGTTGATGCTACAATCAGCTCGTTCCATAGCTTTATTAGGGTTTGGCTTCACACAGTATTCTCCTGTAGTAGTTTTATAAGTCTCTTTCTCTACGACCATATCTCGACCACACACCCGCCCTGGTAGTGGATCGTCGATTTTCTTTGATAAACAAAGAGATATTATTAGTATTATTATCATGTTATTGAATTGCAATTGAAAATATTTTAAAGACTTGGGAAAGAAAGGTGAGTAAGATATTAGAGTAGTTATTTTAAAAAAGTAACTTAAACTTTAACCTAAACTACTTACAATGAGATATTATTGTATTTCAAGTACAAATTAGACTTGTGAAATATAATTAACGGTCTATGCTTGTTTCATCTATTACAAGTATGAATCTGTGTTACAGATCACCAGGCTCTCAAACCACGGAATATAGATAAAGACTGAAATTAACATTTAAAAGCATGAATGTAAAAAAGGAAAACTATCTTATTATTCTAAACGGGCGTCACTTTAGAATAATTTTCAATACCTAGTCAATTAATTCGTCCTTTAGCTTAAAAGTATAGCAACATCAAATTAAAGCATACAGCAGTAAGAAAGCCCGTATTTGATAGGCCTGCTTCATAAGTGTCATCAGTGACGAGCTAGATGCATTATAATAAAAAAAAAATGTAGAAAAGGGTAGGTAATGACCAGATGGAATTAGAGATTAAGCTTTTATTCAACAATAATACCTACATACTAAAAAATATCAAATAAAACCAAATTAAAATAGCAAAATTGATTGACTCACACAGTCAAAGTTATGAGGTATATTCGGTATGTGCCGCATGGCAATACTGGTACCGGTCCTCGTCTCATTATTAGATAATCTCAAAGGAATGTTATATTGCACATTGCCCCAAGTGTTCACATTCTGTATCAACAGTTCGTTTAATTTAAGCGGTGGTTTACAAACTGGCATCGGTGGTTGGGGAGCGGGTTTCTCCATGATTACTTATAATAAAATGAACAAAAATATTTTTAATTAGTAATACTGCTAATACGTTATAATACAAAATTGACAATGACAGTGACAGCTAACGATTTTAGCTTTTGTTTTAAAAACTATGTATCTTTTGGTTCGGATACATGTATATCGAGTACTATTTATATTAGAGGTAAGTATAGTATTATTATAGTGCAGTTTCTGAGCGATACGTTTCATGTCGACAAAAAAAAGGATTGATAATAATTTTAACAAAAAAAAGACTTTAATGCGGCAAGTTGTAGAATTTTCAAAAAAAACAGGATTTTCATACAACCTTAATCTTGCTTTTCCTCCCTTAAATGCATTATTTTTTTAAATCTATTTCTCATCATTAACAGCGAAAGTACATCTCATAACCACTCAAAGAAGCCCAAACACGGCTAGATTACATTGTTTAATTATGGAGTTCCGTTGCCTACCTTTAGGCTTCATCATCAATTAATTTTAATTGTACCATTTTAATTTGCTAAATTACATTTGCTTATCGAAACTTATCTAATTGTCATCCGTGAAATACTTATTATTGAGAAGTTCAGATGGCCATCTGTGGTCTTCTTCATCAGATTCAGTTTATCAAATTACATATTCTGAATGCAAATGTTTGATTTGTTATTAAAAATATTGAAATTGCTATATGTATGACTATAACTTTTGAGGAGTTCCCTCGATTTCTAATGGATCCCATCATCAGAACTTTGATTGAATAAAAATGAGACCAAACTGAAAGTATGTCCTCCCTGATAAAAAAAGTTTTTTTCAAATCGGTTCATAAATGACGGAGTTCTGAGGTATTAGTATTTATTGATAACCTCCTCGTTTTTGAAGTCGTTTAAAAAAATGTGGTAGCTAACACCATTGTTAAGGTAACATTATGAATGTATTGTTATGTTTTATTTAACTATTCCGTTGTTCACGCGGCTTAAATTGTATTCAAAACAGTCTCAACGGTTTAAGTGAATACGGGTGTAGGCACATTTGTGCACTACCGCCCATATTTAGGCCACTGTCGTGATCTAACGACTGTTAACAGGCGGGACCGACTTTTAACGTGCCCTCCGAAGCACGGAGCCGCGCCCTTGGTAGCGTAACCCACAGATCGTTTACCGAACAGCGAGTGCGCCTAGCTATGAGTGCCTCATTACATTATGTAAATGGTATACTCAGGTATAGTTATTCAAGATAAAAGGAATAATTAAACTACTCTGTAACAATTTTTTAAGCATTTATTCAAGTCAATTACGTCACCTCAATATGGTGTTCAGTTACTGTCCTCCTTCTCCTAATCCTTAGAAGCCTTCTTAAATAAAGGATTATTATCAAGATCGTACTCAAACTGGGAATTCTGCCATGGTTGTAAGTACATTGGTAGAAGAATGTCGTTCTGTGAGAGCCAGTCCATTACGTATTCCGTGATCGCTTCTACGTACGGCGATCTTTTGAAGTTGTCTCGTATGGCCGCAGTGCAGTTGCCTTTGAGCGACTGGAGAAAATATTAAAGTTAAAGGTACTGGCGATTATTGATTAAAATATTCACTAGTATTGAAAAAAAACTGGTATGTATCCCTTCATTGAGTCAACTGAAGGGATATGCACCGCAATTTTTTTTTTGAGAAGCAAACGTGCTTCGCCACACTTGCCCGTTTTGTTGGCAACCAATATACCAATATTACTAATCTATATAGCGTTTTATCGACGCTTCAAATAAGTATATATATAAATAATTCCTTCGCATCGACGTCTACTGGAAACGTGTCCAGAAGACTGACAGCATTGATACGTTGAGTAGCAATGCTTATTCTTTGAACCAAATATAAGCCAGCCTTGCGGATGCGGAGAAATTTTGTGACGCCTTAAGCAGTCCCTCCCTTTTCCTTTGTGTGTTTTCTATCATTATTTTTTATGTAATATATTAAGTGCCACTGCATTTACATTGATACGGTCAGTGTCGAACTGAAGCCTTACTTATATGTTACAAGTCGGTTACTTCCCACTCGGCTCACATCGCTTTTACATACTCGTAGTACCTAAACTCAGAACTCAGGTTCAGAGTTCAGTTAGGTCAGGTTGATATTTACTATGTACTTAATATGTCACTAAAGTCTATTTCACATAGCATGGGTACTGTGACGTTTAACATTTTACGATGAAGATGAAAGAAAATGATTGAATCAATCTCTAACCAATTGGCTAAAGAATGATCAAGAGCCTAGAGTATTCAATCGATAGGTTTTAATTTAATAGTCTTTCATTTTCATTGGTATTTATCTTCAAATATCAAACGTCCCAGTACCCATGCTATGTGAAATAGACTATAGTCGCTGTCGGTTTCTATGGCCGGTTCTATCTGACAAATTATTCAAGTACCTATTATAAGCTTTACTTACTTGACTTAGAGCTTCTTTTATAGTACATCCTGTAGCATGACCCTAGAATTGATTAAATTTATTTAAATATAATATTTGTTATTTAAACAGTGTCTACATTAAAGGTGCATTACGAAAGTTACATAACGAAATTTGAAAGGCTAGGATTGGCTTTTGATTGGTCAGTAAGGGCCGCAAAGGGCTTCTTCAAGAAAGGAGTAATAAGGTTTTTAAAGGATCGTCAACGCACGAGTGATACCCCTGGTGTTGCAAGAATCCATAGGCTACAGTAACCGCTTTCTATCAGGCGGGCCGTATGCTTATTTACCTCCTTGTTAGTATAAAAAACCAACACACCAATATTATAACTACAATATATATTTAATATATAATATATATACAATATAATACCTTATCACAGTATTATCATCATCATTCTCTTAGTCAAAAGCGTGTCCAATCTCTCTTTAATAGTACATAGTTAAATTACAATATTTCGGGACATGCCCACGGCTGTGACTGGGCATGCCGTGGGCATGTCCCGAAATATTGTAATTTAATTAAGCGGAGTAACCAACTGATACACCGAGTTTCGACACTCGTGCGTCCCGTGGACAACTAAACCTACTGTCTCTGGACCCCGCAACGAATTTAATCAGAAGTACCTAATAGGAAGTTTCCACTTCCCTCCATAGCTAAATTACAATAGTAAGCAATCAATACAGTAATGCTATTAACACTAAATAATAGTTTAATATACGATACCTTTGGATACAACTCCTTTGACATAGCAAACAAATCCTCAACCTGGTCGTGGTACAAAAAGAACGCCCAGGGCGCTCTAAAGAATTCATAGAAGTCATCCAATTTGTTCGTCTAATGAAAAATGTACATACAATGGTTGGGATTAATGATACATGTATTGTAGAAAATGCAAGTCATCAAGACATGCGATCTGTATATGTATAGCTGTACTAAACGTAAATGATTTTTTAACAGTTGACCGTTTTAGATAAGTGTAAAAAATTGGTGCGAGTGTAGAGCGTAGGCCTCATTGGTAACGAAGGGAAACGAAACTAACTTTTAAGCATAGGTCACACACTGCCAACTGAATCCAAGTTAGTACTTTAAGCGCGTTGGACCCAAAGTGTCTGAAATATAAAGGCCTCAGCAGTTATGTACATGGCACGTACTATGACATGCTGATATTTGGATCAATTTTTAAGACGTCAAGTTTTATAATATATCTGCTTGCTTTTTTCCGCGGCTAAGTAGTGGAAGTAATGCTAGTAGATGTATTTCGATTAAAATCCGTCCAGTAGTTTTTGAGGGAATAAATTCGATGATCGAAAATAAATCTCTATAAGGAAATTCGTTTAGATTCATTCTCAATGTGGCCTGCGCCTAACGGTTATGACAATATAAAAAACCCGTTTCCCGTTAAAACCCTAAACGTAAAATCCATGAATCAAATTGAATTAAATTCCTAGAAAACTGAGTATTCTAAACTAATATTAAGTATAAAGAGGAAAGTATTGATTTTTTATCTGCTTGTTTGTTACGTCTTCTGCTTGTTTATCAAAATCTACTAGACCGATTTTAGAAATTCTTTCACCATTAGAAAGCTACATTATACACCTCTCTGTTATAGCAGTCACTGACAGTCCTCTCTGCAGTGCCTGCATGAGGGAAGACGAGATGGCGGCGCACGTTTTGCTCCACTGCCCGGAGGTCGCTGCATACAGAAAGAAACACCTGGGCAGCCCAAGTTCGGTACGAGAAGCGGTCGTCAACGTCAGGCGGCTGCTGGACTTTTTGAACGAGCTGGGGTGGATAGAGGACCACCAGGGAGACCGCCCGCACGCAAAATATGCGCATCAGCGTGGATTTGCGGACAACAGCCCGCCAAACCATACCATACCATATCAAGCTACATTATAGCGGGTAACATAGGCTTTATTATATTGAAAAAAATTACAGGATCTGTACGAAAACTTAATAAATGTAACGCTTGTTATTAATATTTTACAATACTCACACTAAACCTTAAGTGTACGTTCTTGAGTACCATTGCAGAATGACCGTACAGATTCTTGAACTTTTCCAATGAGAAATTAGCCGGGCTTAGACATGTTATACCATCCACGAAGAGATCCTTACTCAAATGAACCTTGAAGTAGCCTTTTTTGAAGGTTTCCATAGGAAATCCCTAACAAAATGTATTATTATAGTAAATTCTTTTAAACTTTCTCGATTTGTACACATATTATAACTATAATGGACAACGGGTCTAAATCGCGTAATACTTTAAAGGTTTTCATACGTTTTTGTTTCCCGACGTTCACCCGCACCAGTCAACCCGTGACCACGGTCGGTGCAATTCGACCGAAACGTCGGGAAACCAAAAAGGTATGAAAACCTTTAAAGTATTACGCGATTTAGACCCGTTGTCCATTATAGTTATAATATTATTATAGTCTTATATACATCATCTATACATAAATACTTGACACTACTGATTTATCTAAACATTTCTTTGTTTAATTGACATAAGTGAGCACTAGGAAGGAATATTTAGGAAACTCAGTCCCTAAATTAGTTATTTAACCTGGGTAAAAACATGGAAAGCCGTTTAAAAGTAGTAAAGCTGCGAAGGGGCTAGGGCAATCGAGCCTCACCCGTATCCTTCTAAGAAAGGATAGCGTCCCGGGTCCTGGGGACTGCCGGCCGCCTACCACCTTTAGGCCGGAGAGTCCGACATTACTGCCTCGCTTCCCCGGGCGGGGCGGTATGCCTAAAGCATTTCCTATACAAAAATAGGCCGTCTAAAAGTCGTTATATATTACGGCCCAGGTGCCACTTAATGATGGGTTGGATCCTGGTGGATATCTTTCAGCCATGTAAATAACATTCATAAACAATGCAAAAGCATAAATCGTTTTATGGACGACCAGTTATAAGTACGATTAGTTTCTTATCAATAAAAGTAAGAATCGTGGTTTGCATTTTACCGTAATTGTATTTTACAAAAGTTTGTAATTATCTGGCGATTAAAAGTGGCCTGAGTTTTATGCTAGTTCTTCTTATGTCATGTCAGCGAACTAGCCGTGGGCAAATTGGATGACAATGAAATAATATATGACCATCATAAGTGTTACTTTGTAACCTAAATGAATTTTGAGTTTGAGTTTATGCCAATACTAACATCACGAACTTACATTATAACCCAATGATTGTACGTAATGATGAGGTAACTTTAAACCAGGCGAGCGAACTTCCAAGTACTGAAGCCCTCCAGGCAACACGCAGTACGTCACTTTTGGTTTCTTTAGATCCAACAGGTTTGGATGTTTGTAACTAAAACACACAATACGTAAGACATTAGATAGAGTGTGGTGGGTGAGCCAGCTTTATTATTTTAGGGTTAAACAGTTGAGAAGATCCTTTTATTATTCTGCAGGTATATAAAAGTTAGTTTGTGAATTTTGCAACTTTTGACAAAAGTAAATACGTCGCTGGCTCTTGGGCCATAACACGCAAATTTCAAATATCGACTTATTGTTTTGCTTCTTTGCATTTTGCAATCATCATGCTAAAGGTTAGCATGCATGGAAATATCATCGAAATAACAGTAAACCAATTTAAAATGAATTTGACTTGTGGAAGTTAGTAAAATCCCTTCATCATCGCTGATACTCTCAAACTCCTGAACAGATCTTCAAAAATTATAGCTGCCATTTCAATCATGTCAGCTTTCGAACAAAAAAACCGCATCAAAATCCGTTCATTTGTCTCGGAGTTATGATGCCACGGGCAGAGACACAGATAGATGAATTAAACTTATAATACCCCTCTTTTTGGGTCTGAGGTTAAAAATTACTTACGTTTTTGCTGATTTACTGCATGACGCTTGAGATGTAGTTTGTCTTGGAGATATTGTACTACGGCGCCGATGTTCGGATTCAATTTTGGTTCCAACGAATAATGGATCCAGTCGATTTCGTACCCTCATCCCTAGCTGTATCATCATCAATACATTATTCATTTCATTACTTATTATTTTCAAGATATTTAGGGTATTTCTTAAACTTTAAAATATTTATGAGAGAGATATCTTGCCTTATATCCAACTTCATACGAGTCAAAATACTTGTGCGCTTGCGCATCTGCGTAGTAACGCCTGTGGTATCGAGTGTGCGGCCCTGCTGCATACACGTAAGGATCACGAGTTCGACACTCGTCATCTATTATTATGCCGCCATCGTATGATAAGCCGCTTTTGTGGATAGCTGGTACAAAAGTGAAGTAATGTCAGTGCTTTAAACTGTCAAAATGTAATCGTTATTCTTATTCTTAAATATCTCGCAAGAAACTTTCTCGATATAACCTACTTACCTACAAAAGCTCTCATATTAATGCCCTTTTTTCCGTAATAGAACAAAGCGGAACATTCAAGCTGTAAATAATTGGCGTATGCCAAAAAATCTGCGTGAGTGATCCGATTTTCTGAATTCACGCTCCAACTTTGAAAATAATAAGATCGATAAACCGTTATTTTTAAATTGTCTAATACTTCCATTACTGTTTGATCTACCTGTAACGAACAAAAAATATATTGGATATATATAATTCTTAAATCAATTTAAATTACGGGACGTGTCAAGGAGTAACACCAGATCCCAGACAATAGCACCAAAAATGTCTTTCGTGTTTAACAAAAACCTTATTACTTTGAACAGATGAAATCCATGAATATAATAGGAACGGCCTCGATTAAATAAGTTTTTAAATAAAACTAATCTAAATATCATGGGATAGCCCATAATCAAGAAGCTTGCTTGCTACTTTTTTTTTTTTTTAAGACAACTCCCTCACTAGAGAACAAGCTCTGTGTCGCGGGGGACTTTACAAACATACAATCAACGGACACAAATTACACCCAGACTCAGAACAACACTTTATGGGTCACACAAAGTTTTGTCCTGTGTGGGCATCGAACCCACAACCTTGTGCACAGCAGGCGCATACTGCGGCCACTGGACCACCAAGGATCTTGCCACAATGCCAGAGACAATTATAGCGTCAAACATAAAAGCTCAATCAACGTCTTGGGTCAAAAATAAATTGAATTAACTAACATAATGATTACAAAATTCTGGCACTCTTGTCTTTTTAGAATCCTCCAGTGGGAAAGGTTCTATAAATATAATATTTTCCGGTGCCACATTGATTGCCAAGAGAGCGTTGACACATAAATAAGCATGAATTGTTGCACCATACACGATGATTTTAGCTGAAACATTCCATATAAATGTCTAACATTTAACTATAATAATATAATTAAAAAGTGTTTTTGAATAAACTGATTACAGAATTCCTAATCCTATATGAAAATAAACATTCACTGATCGAAACTACACTATTCTTGAGTGATATTGACTAAGCGACAGGCAAATTAGGCTTATTCAAATGATTATGCATCACCTGCATCACCCAAACAGATGCTAGAGCAGCTGGTAGAGAATGCCTTTGGCATTAAGTCCGCCATTGTACCATTATGTTGTGCAAGAAGTTTTAAATAAATTAATTAAAAAATAAGTACGAGTAAATTCAACGACTGGCATGCCATAAACCTTCTATCGTGCTAGAATATCCAAATGACCCACCAAAGTAAAAAAAAGTTAAATAGATTTCGCAGAACTTTGCAGTTTCAAAGCAGCAGTAGACGGCATAAAGTAAAGTCTCGACTTTATAAAGTAAGTAAACCGAATGTAACACCCGGTTTCTGAAAGACTGGTCAATAGTAGTAGTAATAGTTTTCAAGTAACGAATCTGATAAAGAAAATTGACAAATTGATTTGAATTTCTGCCGTTGTTCAGAGAATAATAATATACTAACCTAAAATTACGTTTGAAGAAAAGATTCTGAACTTAAGAATAACAATAAGGACCAAGATGATCTAATCAAAGTACTTAATTAAGTTTTGAACCATTTGAACTTTATAAAAAGAAAATAGCAATACATACAGTCAAGATGCCAAAGATAAGTTTTGATATATTCCAAGGCTTTATGCGCTTCTTGTACGTGGTTTATTATGAAGACATTTTCAGGTGTCTCGTCAGAAGTGATTTGAATCTCGGTGTCACTAAATCTTGGCACATCCAGAGGATAGTATTTAGGAACTGCTTGACTTCTGCAAGGTATTTTATGATTGTTAGTTTCGAAACTCCTACAGAAAACAGAGGAAATTCGATGCGAACGAAGTCACGGGAAAATATTAGTTACACTTACAAGAACTAATAGTAATAGCAAATAATTGAAGTCGCACTACTAGGTACGGGTCTCCTTTACTTTTTCAAGATAGCTAAGAGTTACACCCTCGCTCCTAAGCCCAAGCGGGTTGGTGGATAAGACAAGGTTTTATTACAATGTTTTCCTTCATTATCAGTAAATAATAACTTATTTGATAAGTACCTAAATTTTAATTCTTCATTCAGTTCGTTCTCACTTTCGCTTCTCATTTACAAAATATAAGTAGATGGCTAATTTATTAATATTTTATCTTTATTAAGTCACTTACTGATATTCCCTTTCCTTCTCCAATAAGTGCAGCATATAATTTGGGTGCTGGTATTGTTTACCGAAAAATAAAAATAAAAGATCGTAGTGGTATTTGTTTCCACTAGTTAGTGTTATAAATTTCTCTTGTCTGAAAAGAACATTTATTAGTTCGGTTACCACTCAGTAAACTAATTTATTTATTTATTTATTTTATTTATTTATTTATAGGGTCACCAACACAAGTACAGCAATACAATACATTAAAAATAATAATATTACATTTGTTGAGCTAACTGCACTTACAATTATAGGTTAACCACATCATGTATTAAAAATTATAAGCTTAAAACACAGATATAGATAGCTTAAAAGAAATATAAAAGTAAAGATAAAAATAAAATTGAATTATATAAAATGAAATTAATAGTAAAATAAAAAAGCGCGATAATGTTAAACTAAAAGTACGTCACTTGCTTTAAGTAGTTTCATAAACTTGGGTAGGCTTTGGAAGTGTATGTCAAGCTCCGTTAACTTTTTTGTCAAATCGTTGTACAGACGAGCCAAACGAACAACTGGTGAATTACAACCCATTCTCGTTCTACAAAATCTGTTTTTGAACAATCCGCATGTACCACGGTATTCTTGAAGGAACATTATATAAGAATTGACTAACCAGCATGGGACAGTCAATTTGGTTGTTCATCAGTTTATGCAGGAAAGACATATCCAGGTGAACGCGACGTACAGAGAGTGCATCTAGACGGAAATGTTTTAATTTTTCTGTATAAGTCCTAAGTATTCTTGGCGTTTTAAAGCGGTAGGATAGGCAGCGGATCATTTTTTTTTGTACTCTCTCAATTCTGTTAATATGTATATTAAAGCCTGGGCACCAGACTGTGCTGCAGTATTCCAGTTTACTTCTTACATAGCTATTATAAAGTAGAATTATTGAAGATGGCTTTTTAAAGTCTTTAGTATTTCTAAGAATAAAACCTAATGATTTATTTGCCTCCTTTATGATTTGGTCAATGTGATCCGAGAACCGTAATTGACTATCAAAAATAATTCCAAGGTCTCTTATGTTACTTACTTCTTGGAGTCTATCACCATTTATTAAGTACTCAGTATGATACTTATTACGTTTTCTAGTAAACTTTATGTGGTGACATTTTGAAGTATTTAGGTATAATTTATTTTTGTTACACCATTTTTGGAGGTTGTCAACGTCTTCTTGAAGGTACTTGGAGTCTTCCATACATGAAATCATCCTAGTTAACTTGAGATCGTCAGCAAAGAGATATACCTTGCTATGTTTGATGCTTTTTGCCAGATCGTTTATAAATACGTTAAAAAACAGTGGTCCCAGTACAGAGCCCTGGGGAACACCAGAGAGCGCCAAAAAGGGTTCGGATTGTTCATTGTCCACAACCAATCTCAAAGGACGTTTTGTAAGGTAAGATCTACACCAATCTAAAATGTTGTCTGTTACACCGAACATGTAAAGTTTGTCTAATAGTATTGTGTGGTTTACCTTATCAAACGCCTTCGAAAAGTCAGTGTAGACTGCATCCACTTGTGCCCCTTGATCAACTGATTTCATTAAATCTGATGCAAAAAGTACCAAATTCGTGTTCGTAGATCTTCCTGCCATAAAACCGTGCTGTTCATTGATAATATATTTTTGTAGGTATATGACCAAAGATGTATGCATGTACCATTGATTCAAAGACCTTTGCTGCAGTGGACAGTATGGTTATTGGTCGGTAATTGGAAATGTATTCCTTTTTACCATTTTTATAAATGGGTACAACTCTTGCTAACTTCCAAGCATCTGGAAAGGTGCCAGTTTGCAAGGATTTGTTAAAAAGCATGCATAGTGGCAAGGCTAGTCTACTCGCACATTTTACAAGGTAGACAGGGTGAACATTATCAGCACCAACTCCTTTTGTAGGGTCGATTTTTTTAATTTTTTTACTAACTTCATCCGGATTGAACTGAAGAGGCCTGAGTACGTCTAGATTATTTGGATTTGATTCGGAAGCATGACTAGAAAGATAGATGTTGAGGTCATTGACGTCTGCCTCATAGACCGATGAAAAATGGGTGGCAAACATATCAGGTATTCGATGTGTGTCGGAATTTGCAGTGCTATTCAAGATCATTGTACTAGGGTACGATGAACAACTTCTTTTTAAATTTTTAATATGTGTCCAGAAGTATTTTGGGTTTTTCTTTAGTTCAGATTCTATTGCTAATAGATATTTATTATAACATTCTTTTATGATCCTGCTGCAATCTGTTCTTAAATAATCAAATTCCAATTTATCCAGTGGATTGCCATATTTTTTAAACTTTACATGATACTTAAATTTCCGCTTTAGAAGATATATTAACTGAGGTGAAATACCATACAGGATAAGATTTTTGACGGTTTCTCGTCATGGGTATATATTTAGTAATGGTCTCTTGTACTATATCATAAAATCGAGATACCATGTCGTTCGCATTTTCGTAAAACTCAAGCTCTTTCTCCCAGTCAACTGATTTAAGGTATTCGTTTATAGCTAAAAAATCGCCCTTGTGGAAGTTTTTGCGCGTTACTGTTATTGATCTCTTTAGTGATTCAACTTGTAATTTTAGTTTAATTTCTAGTGCGGGATGATGTTTATCTATTTTTTTTATTGGTTGCAGACATTCAGCAATATTCAAAAATTCTTTATTGGTTAAAATTAAATCTAGGGTCTTGTTATTTAGGTTAGTAATATTATTAAACTGTCTTAGGTTATTAAGCATAGAATAATTCACTGTTACCGTAACCCACAGGCATCAAGCTAAAAGTATCACTGCCACTATCATTTTGCCAAGTTATACCACTCATATTAAAATCACCCGCAATCAATGTACATTCATGGTCAGAGCATTCCTGTAATATAGTATTAACTTTATCAATAAATATTTTAATTTTATTATTAGTTACTGGTGGTGGTAAGTAGATAGCGCAGATATTAAGTACTAACGGTTGTCTTCCTGATTTGACAGTGAGCGAAACCCAAACATCCTCACAATCGCTTTCGTATTCGCTGACCCTTGTTGATATAAATCGGTTAGATACCGCTATCAAGACACCACCTCCCCTTGATTTGCCTGAAGCAGTTGTTTCTCGGTCACGTCTGTACACATTATAACCACTCTCGAAAAATTCACAGTCGAAGCATCCACTAGTAAGCCAAGTTTCCGTAAATATGTAAACATCGTAATTGTTATTACATATTTGTTGACGTACTTCAGTTGAACTCGTATTTAGCCCTCTGACATTTTGGTAATAAATGTTTAAGGAATCAATTGTCATACAGTATACTTTATAATAATTTAAAAAAAAACAGAATGTACAAAATGAACAGGCACAATAACAATAGCACAATAAAAGAAAGTACCTACACTTAATAAAAACAATTACAATTAATTAAAAAAAAAAAAATGCTAGACAAGATTTGACAAATCTTGAGTATTCTAAATGAGTATGTATTCAGATGTTTCAGTCTTTCTCATATATATTTTACCTTTCTTTACCCAAACAAATTTGTAGCAAAGCTCTTTTCCCTTGGTGCGTGCTGCAGCGTGCAATGCTTTCTGTACCGGTGACAAATGCTCAACCACGAAGACCGGTTTCTTGTCACCACCAATACCAAGCAGGCTAGTGTTTAGCTTATCAGTAGGATTTTATTCATGAATAATAAAGCACTTGTACCCCGGTATGCAAATATCATTAAGAAATAGTCATCGACAATCATCACGGGTTGCTAAATATGAGAAAATTTTCAAAAAATACTATAATATTTATGTGTCTGCCACGGTGGTCCAGTGGCCGCAGTATGCGCCTGCTGTTTGTGGGTTCGATTCCCACACAGGACAAAACTTTATGTGACCCACAAAGAATTGTTCTGAGTCTGGGTATAATTTGTGTCCGTTAATTGTATGTTTGTTAAGTCCCCCGCGACACAGAGCTTGTTCTCTAGTGCGGGAGTTGTCTTTAAAAAAATATATATTATTCTGTCCTATTTTAAAAACACTTTATTGAAGGCATGTAGGAGCCAAACATATTTAGATAGACATTTAGATAACGTGATAAGATATCTAAAGAAATGAATAAGTGATGGTCAAATTATTCCGACGAAAGTACGAGATAATGAAAGTATTAAAAAATATTCATATCTCACAGATTAATTTCCGCCATTTTCCCTTGTATTATGTTCACGTAATAAGTATATGGAATGCTCTTCAAGTATTTGTCAGAACTGGTGTAATACTTTAAGAACATAGACTCTGCTACAGGTTTCGAATGTCTCATGTATGGTAGTCCGTGTGTTGATACTAGTGTTACATTTGTAAATGTTAAATATGTTGAAGCTTCGCTGAAATGTGACGAACATCATGAATTAGGTAAAGCAAATAACATACAGTATATCACTAGTGTAAAAAATATACAATTTGGACTCCGCTACCATATAATTATCATGTAAAAGCAGCATGAGTAGGCCTCTAACAAGGTGCACCGAGACGACTTGGTAAAGGTTGCAGGCAATTAATGGATAGGGTTAGCTCAATGCCGAATACCGATGCCAATACTTGAAGGAAGCCAATCATCCAGCAGATAATGTTTCTACCAAGATCTTGACTTTCCCTATCAGTTATACACTTATGCAATGAAAGATAGGTCTATGGCAAAATCAAAAGAATAAAATTACGTATTAGAAAAGGGTCATCAAGTGAAAGGAATTATAAAAAATAAATGTCTTATCCCCTAATCAGGAATATCATTGGGTATCAGTATAATTACATTTATAAACTTCAATTACCTAAAATTGTTTTCAATTCTCTACTAAAATTGACATTCTATAAACTAAGCTACTGATAGCAAGAATTGCTTACCTGAACAACAAAGACCTAAGAAATCCAAAAGCAGTTCTGGAGGCGCCTACAATTACAATCCGATTACTTATGGTCACCTTAGGGACGCTTGTGATCTTCTTACCAATAAACCAACCACTGAAGGCTACTCTGTAAGAACAATATTTGAAATGTAGAGTTCAGAAATAGGCCGACAGAGGAAGCACCTTGACGTAAATTTTTAGTTACGATTTGATAGGTAATTTTGTTTCTGCTTTCGAGTAGATACGGGTTTCAAAGCTACATTTGGAAAGCGCTATAATAACTGCCCGGGGTATACAGCATTTTCTTTTTTTCAATCTATTTTTCTCTCTTTACTTCTTTCAGTTTAGCATTATAAAGCATCTAAGCTACGATAGCTGCTTAACAAGAGACTGTATGTATGCTTATTTGCCACCTTGGTGGTGCATTAAACAGTATAATATGGATTACAAATTTCAACTACGTTACGACTAAAATGTTGCGTATTGTAACACAAAAGATGTTGACTTATTCCTTTTGGCTGAGATGATGACGATGATAATGATGAGAAATTCCAAGTATTAATAATACAAACATAGCTTCGGACATAGCACCAATCCTTTTCAAATGATAAATCGTATCATGATCGGCCTCAAATCTCTTAGGCAACAAAGGAACCATTGTAGACACCAACGCATTACCTTTATGAACAGCCTGCAAAAACAAAGATAACTTTGAGTATTTGTATATTACCGATAAAAAAAATGTTCTCGGACTTAGGTCAATTTATAAAAAGTTAAAATAATAAAAAGATGGCGTAATGAGTTTGGTTAATACTGCACTGCCTGGATAGTTAAAGATCCCGACCGTGACCTATGCAAGAAAGAAAGGGAGGCCTTTGCCCTGCACAGGGTCACTTAAGGCTGATAATAAAAGAGGTAAGGTACCATACAAACAAAGCAACCGCAACTTGGGATGGGTCTCCACCTTACAGAAAACCCGAGCGAAATGACTATACACAGCGGGATAGTTATGTTCCTGTGTGTGAGAACAGGCTTTTAGAGCTCATCTAGGAATGCGTTTTTAACGTAGGTAACGTTTTTTCATCCCAGGGATACTCCAACTAAGACCCTGCAGTTACATCTTTATGCCCGCAAGATATCCCACACGTCTATAGCCTACGGTAATTGCTTACCACCAGATGTACCGTTTGCTTGTGTGCCACCAAAGTAGTATGAAAATGCAGCTGTTAAATATATATATTGGCAGGTTTAATATGCCGATACTCACCCATTTATTCCTATAAGCAGTAACATACATCAAAGTATTAGTCCCTGATAGTCTCATAATCTCCCTCGTAAAGAATCTGTAGTGTACTTCAAACACAGGGTAAACTATGATTGATTTTATAGTACCGAAACCAGCATCTATACCGTTGCCTTCATAGCGATATTTGTGGATTTGATACGAATCTAGGTTGAAACGTGCTCGTAGGAAGTCTACTTCTTCTGGAGGCCTATGAGTGATAATATTAATGCTTCAAAGGATTACTGCTTCGAGATTACTGTATGAGTAGGTA
Organism: Trisateles emortualis; assembly: GCA_947095525.1. Lineage (NCBI taxonomy): Eukaryota > Metazoa > Arthropoda > Insecta > Lepidoptera > Erebidae > Trisateles > Trisateles emortualis. The sequence goes on along the minus strand of OX352743.1, from coordinate 7,013,037 downwards.
CTAAATTAGATGCATTCAGAAATAAACCCACTATAAAATATACTCATTAATATCGACGTCGAAGTCAACAGAGATGAGACAACACAGAACTCTGAAGATTTACTTTAAATAACTTTCAATAAATATCATTCGATGTTTTAGTAGTAAGATGGTGATAGTAGCAAACAAGCGATCGCCATTGCCTGCCATGCAAAAGGTAGTCAATGTGAGAGCCAATTCCTAATCAATTGACTGCACGTGATTCCTAAATTGTTGTTTCAAGTCTTATGTCCATGAATCGTGTGTTTGTTAAGTCCTCCGCGACACAGGGTTTATTTCCAAGAGCGAAAGCTGTTTCTAAAACGATATTGAAGAGAGGCAAGGCACCATACCTACTAGCGAGCAAGCCCGACTAGGGAAGGACAGGTTACTAAATAGTTACTACAGCGGCGTAATTGTGTTCCTGTGTGTTTTTGGCGTAATTGTGCAGCGCTAATTTAGGGATGCGTTTTGTAAGAAACGTTTTCCTATCCCAGGGATAGGAAAAAGTTTCGTAAACGTTGGCAAGACACAAATAATACTTCTGGTATTGCAAACGTCTGTAGGCACAGTAACGTAACTATTTAGTAATCTGTGCAGTAACTGCTTAACATCAGGCGAACCGTATGCTTGTTTGCCACTCAAGTAGTAAAAAAAACTAAAAATTATAAATGTTACGTACTCTAATATCCCCAAGCCGACCACATTCATACCGCTGGTGAACACATACGCTTGATTATCACTTTTGTTCAAGATCGTACTTTCCACACCGTATAAGGTGTCTTTACCATCCAATGGATGTAATAGACGTGCTATCTCTGGTATGTCGGTAATTTCTGCTTCACGGACTCGCAGTTTTCTGAAGGAGTTACATGATTGATATATATTATGTATATATGTAATAAAGAGATTATTATACTAAAATGTTAATGTATTTGTACTATCCAATTAAAAGACATATATTATGTAAATGTTTCTTCTATTTGATTGTTTGATTAATGTACACAATTCAATAAGAATTGAAAAGGGTAAGTAGGTACCTAATATTTGTTCTTTTTATTACTGGAAAATATTAGGTATTTTATTGAGCAATTTACTTGTCCTGACTGTCTATCAGATTCATCAACGCAGAGTTTAAGCCACTTGTTAATTTTGCACAAAGTGAGCACTGAGATAAAAAAAAAGAAAATTCAATCCAAAAGGATAAAAATAACTTATGTAAAAATTAGACGTGATAACAAAAGTTTGGGTAAGGTACCTACCTAATTAAAATATAACGAACTAGCTGTAAAAAGTACCCTTTGCCCTTCCCCAGGATACCACCTATTGCCTTGCCAAATTTCATTAAGATCCGTTCAGCCGTTTAGTCGTGAAAAGGTAACAAATAAAGTAACTAACAGAGTTACTTTCGCATTTATAATTTAGTATAGATACTGCTTACCCCATTACTGAACTTCTGTGTGCCACATATAGAGCATAATGACTACACACACGCTGCTTCGTTGGTACAAACTGCAAATACATACCAATAAAGTTATTGTAATATGCAGTTATATAAATCTACTAGCAATACATCCGTCAATTGTTGTTATTATATCACAATTATTTAGTCACCTGCGGCACTAAGCAAGGTCATATAAATAAGGTTATGAAATTACTACATTAATATGTGGCATTATTTTATATATATAATGTTTTTTTTAAATTGAATGTATTTTGGAGACAACTATATTATCGTAAATATTGTGAAGAAATAACATTTGTGATAAATGAAACAGATTTTGCTTAAAAAATCTTTTAAGTTATATTATGACTATTTTGCTGTTATCAGCGTCTTAACAAGAACAACTAATTTTCATGACAACTTACGCAAAAATGCTGCAACAATGGAAAACTTCTTTCCGCAGCAGGCAGACGGATGATACAGTAATCGTAGTCTCGCATAAATTCAAACGCTGCTTCTAACATATCGAAAGAATGTCTGAAATAAATATCACAACACATGAATTAACTTTTATTCAAATACGTAGATAGGTATATTTACATGTCTTGACTGATAAATCAACGCAGAATCTTATATGGTTTTCTGTAAAGGTCCTTCCCCGGTCAAGCTTCCTCTAACTAATACAACTGAAACTTAAATTGTATCGTGTCAAATACATTCTGGAGTGGTCAAATAGCAACGTCCTCCGAACGGTCGGGACAATTTACAAAAGCAGGTTACCTCTGGTCAATATCTTCACGGATCGCGAATAATTCTATCATAAATGCATTCCGAGCTCCTTGAATTTTCTCCGAGGATTTCTCATCTACTATTTTCACGTTTTTATTGTGCATCTTTGGCTCTGCAACATGATTTCACAAAGTGGAAAAGACCCAAAGATAATTTATAGAAAGAGTCTGTTGATCAATTTTCATCTTATGCTATGAAAAATAATATTTATTAATATTATTTTTATTTAATAAAAAAATATTTATTATTTTACTACTACTAATATCTGAGTGCAAATGCAACTTCGTCGGTCTATTTATTACCTTTTGACAAAAAGGCAATAGAAGATAAGTAGACTGACGAAGTTGCTTTCGCACTTCATACTTCGAAGATCCTTTCTGCAGAGGATCTTAATAAAATTTGACAACGAGATAGATGGTATCATTGGGAAAGATATAAGATACATTGTACCACCTCGAAGATGTGTCATTTACTTACTGATAATTGGTTTCTTTTTCGTAGACGGGCAGCCTCTTGATTGTTTTGGAAATGAAATTATTGAAGATGCTGGCCTGTATTAATAGAACAATATTTAAACAAAACAGTATACCTACTGCCATACTGGTGTCAATGTCTACAGTCTTGTAACGTTATTAATTAATTTGTCTTTGTTATAAAAAAAATAGAAACAAATACAACGGTCGACTTTTTTGTACAATTTAAAACAATTTGCTTTTAGGTACACACCTTCCTCTACTATGATATAGGTACTTAATCGACAATATAACAAAAAAGGTAAGGCAGATTTAATATGCAAATCATAGTACGAGATCTATTTATAAATCAGCATGTTTCAATCCACTGCTAGACATAGGCATCTGGTAATTCGCGCCTTGTAAGATCAGACGCCCCCCGGCTAGGTAAACCGATGGCCTCAAGAAGTTTGCTGATAGACTGAATGCAGAAGGCGGAGGACCGTATACATAACGAGTAATGACTATGCTAATAACAAACCTACACACATTGAAAACAGTACAAACCTGACTTCACACGACGGAACCTCAGTCAACCATGTCTTATCGATGTTCACAATATCATAATCAAAAGGATCATCATCTAACATATTAACAACGGAGAATAACGTAGTTTGTGACATCGCTGGTGATGAAGTAAAGAATACTCTATCACTCAAATCATCAGAATCATACTCCCTGACTATTATGTGATCTAAACTTTGTCTCATTATTGCGTTCTTTCTGAAGTTCACTTTACTCAATTTCTTTGTTGGGACTGGATGTGACTTATTTTTCACATGACGCTCCTCAGTCTAAAATAACGTAAACGAAATTGTTAAATACGTTTGCATACGTGTCACGGCCCTACAAAATGGTAAGCAGTTACTATAAAATGTGAAAGCTTTTAAAAACCCGCATAGGACCAGATGGATTAAGACTAAACCCTCTCTGGTCTCTTGATAGAGGAGATGAGATCCGTAACCAACAGTGGGACATAAATGGATTGCTATTATTATTTCATAATGGAAGCATTAGAACCAGAAACGATTTTCTGCCAGCTCAAGAGACAAGGCCGAACACCCTGATGGTCCTATCAACACTTCGTTAAGAAGCTCTAATGACCTAACTTACCAGATATTGATAATTGGCTGTCGTTTTCTGAAGGGTATAAGTACCTACTCCTCCAGCCCACGTTAACGCGTGAGTAATGCTTCAGGTGTTGCATGCGTCATAAGATACGGTCACTGTTTGGCCATATCGCACCCCCCGCAGAATAAAGTCGTAAGCGCGGTTACCACCTTTTTAATGTTTTTGGATTTTCGTGATCTATAAGGTCAAACACACCTCTCAGATTTTTTTCAGATTTTTTTAAATAATATTAATAATAATATTAACATAAATTCTTTATTCCTCGGATGAAAAAAATACGTTCCTCCGTCGAACAAAATCGTAATAAACATTTACACTTTGGAAAAGTATGTTAGGAGCATGTAATATGACATGGCGGCTGTATACTTCGAAATAAAACAAACCGTGTAAATTTGTAAGACGCGTTTACCACTTTATTCGCGGGAAGAAATTAACGTAGGTTTTCGTTATAATCTAGTCTTTTCATTCTCACCATAACTACAAACTGAAAAGAATTTTGCACAAAGTAGGAGCATAAGGAAATTCACAATTATCATAGTAGTAGGGAAAGCCACGATGCTAAATGGGGATTTACTCGAGCGTCGTAGAGACCTATTGAGTTGCGAAACTTAGATGATAAAAAGAAAAAAATGTTATATAATGTATCCTTTTCATCGGTGGGGGAAGCAGCTATAGATTTTCAAATATGTAAAAAAAACGGTTGCTTGGACATACTCGAGCGCGTCAGATATTGATAGCATCCATGTCCTACGTATTTTTAATAATAATGCATGTATGTTAATCTGATCGTTAGCATGATGGGGATGTTTGCGCCCAAAGGTGGCAGCAGTATTCCATGTAGGGCCGGACTTGCGCTTTGTAGAGCAGCAGTCTTTGGCCCGCGGTGAAGTACCACTTTGCCCTGTTGAGCACACCTAGCATTCTAGATGCCAGCTGAGCCTAGTCTTCCAAGTGATGTCGGAACTGTACGTCGCTGGAGATGTCGACGCCGAGGACGACGGCTGTGTCTTGGAATCGTGGAGCCATAGTGAATGGGGCTTTCTTAGCAATGAATGCGCAAACTTGTGGCTTACTGGGGTTAAATTGGACTAAATTTAGTCGTCAATCAGAGACTCTGGAAAGAGTGCTACTTATTTTAGACACAAATGCTGTCATCAAGTTCCTTACCAAGCAAAGAAAACCTCCTCAAACCATTTTAGAAGAGATGTCTTCTATTTACGGGGACTCATGCCCTAGTAAAACCATGATTTAAAAGTGGCACAACCTCTTCAAGCACGACAGAAATTCACTAGAAGATGACCTCAGTGCAGGGCGGCGCGGCCTATTGAAGCAATCACAGTCGTGTACACGACAATCTTGGCATGCAAAAGTGGCAAAAGTGTGCGCAAGGTGGGTACCGTGAATTCTCACGCCACATCAGAAGCAGCGACGAGTTGCGTGTTGTTAAGAATTTTTGGACCTCTGTGCTGAGAACAAAGAAGCCATTTTGGGCCGGATTGTGGCTGGGGATAAAACTTTGGTTTACCATTATGAGCCTGAGTCAAAGCAGGAGTCCATGCAGTGGCAAAAAAGGGTACACCACCTCCAAAGAAATTCAAGGTGTCAAAGCTCATGGCGACGATTTTCTGGGATACAGAATGAATTTTGTTGATAGATTATAAGTTAAAGGGTGTCAATATAACCGCAGAGTACTACGCTGCACTGCTAGAATAATTGCGAGATGCTGTAAAGGAGACGAGGCGGAGCATATTGACCAAAAAGGTGCTGCTTTTACACGACACAACGCTGCTTTTACACCCGTTCACAAGGAGCAAGTTGTGATGGCTGCTATACAAAAAGTGGGCTCCAAAATGTTGAAACATCCTCCATACAGTTATATAATGGCAACAGAAACCAGAGTGGGGACGGAGTTAATGAGTAATAGATAGAAAAAAAGTGAGAGAGGAATAGAAGGAAATATGGGAATGAGGCATCACAAAGCTGCACGTATTCAACTTCATCGACTAATTTATGTTACTTCGGCTTGTGGAAATCGTCATATTGTATATTTTTTGTCTTTCTTGAATGATTTCCTTCAAACTAAAAAAAAAATTCAGCCACGCTCGAGAATGACGAGATGACGTTTTTTTTTTACAACTTTGCAGCCCTCCCCTTTATTTACGTCTCTCGCAAATTGTCAGATTAGTGGAATATACACTTTTTAACACGTAATTAACTCACCCTACCTTAATCTGATGCGCTCGAGAATAAATGATGATTATTTTTTTTACTAATCTGATCCTTTGGCCTTGACGGGCGGTCATATGGTGCTCATATTTGGTGGAGGTACGTAACCAGGTACAAGGTATCCCCCTGTATATTAATCTGCCGCGCTTTAGTAAATCCCGAAATCCCTTCATGGGGAGCCATTCATTCATTTTGCTATAGCTACATTATTACTCTTTTAGAAAATGAGGCGCCATAAACCATAACGCACAAAGTCTGCTTTATTTTTAATCGAAAGAAAGCCGTCATAATACATTACTGAATGTTATTAACGAGCATCTTTTACCGAATAAAGTGACTGTTGATTATTACGCTAATTGCGAGGACAACTTTTTGCCACGAATACAGTGGTAATAGATGATTACTAACAAGGTAATCATTTCAATTTATGGTATTATACGTTTTCCTTAATATTTAAAAGAATCTTATTAATCTTTATTTTGTTTTAAAGTAATTTAAACAGAAAAAAAATTAGCTTTCATTTGACATCTCAATCATTTTGATAGGACGTATAGTTGCTAAATTATTCACTAAAAACGGTTTTTTAATTTTCCTGAAAAGTTGATATTTTCATCTTACGCCTTTATTCGGTGGGGGGTGCGATATGCTTACTTGTCTAGTTAGTAGTCCAGCCAGGTTTGACATAAGTCTACGACATTATATCGAAAATATTGTTTTTTATTATTTTATATTCTAGTACCGTTAATGCCCCGTATATTGTCTAGAGGGGCAGCTTTCTTTTTGAGGGAGTAACTTTGAGCTGTCGATGATGACAAAAACTTTCCTTAGAATGTTTCAAATTATTACGCGCAAATTATTAATTGCATACTTAAGTACCTAGTTATTAAAGTATACCTAAGTTAATATTCGTAATTTGGCATTGAGTTATAATTACTCTATTTCGTAGGTACTTACTCCAGCGGTTGGATGAGGTTGTTCTTTGGGTATGACTTCAAATGGATGCCATTTTCCTTTCAATATAGGGTCGCTGCAATTGAAAACTTATAGAATACAAAAATACGAAGAATCGCATCGAAAAAAGGTAGGTAGTGCCCTGCGTTTCCATTGTCTCGTTTTGGTGAAGTGATATGAAAGTATTTAAAATGTTGAAACTGCATAGTAGACTAGTTACTAGGCAAAAGTGTAGACCTGACAAAAAATAAACTAAAAATTTAATACTGGAATAAGATTACTAAAGTATCATAACCATAAGACTTAGAAATTAAATCAACAACTATCGTCATTATTAGTTACTCATTTACAAGCGTCATCTAGCGCTAAATAATAGAAAATATAAGCAGATCACCATCTATTGTCAAAGTTAGTTACTATAAACGCGCCATCTATTTACAAACAGTGACATCTAGTGACGAGAACCACTCATTGACAAAAGCGCTTTCTAGTGTTTATTAGTTAAGCCAAGTATTCTGTGGTAAAGCGACATTATTTACTGTTGAATTATAAAAACTATGCTTTTTGACCGTAGTTCCTTTTCCCACAATCATAAGCACTTTTATACTATACAACACCAAAGTAATTATATAGATACACTCACCCAAACATGGTCAGTAAATCATTAGCACGTTTATTTTGCTCTTTCTCTAGGGGTGTAGCTGAATTAAGGCCGTTATACGGTTTTAATTCATATAATTTCTGAAGCTTTTTATAATTAATATCTGTGTTTAAACACATTACGGACACAGCACGGCCTTGAACCTGGAAAAGGATCTTTGTGAAAAAATATGGGATCATTAATTCAGAATCAGTAGTATCACACACCGTGACACTAATACAGGACGATGAAACATGCCAAGTGGGACGTTAGCAAATTTGCTTCATTAGGCTACTCTTTTTGCAATCGCCAGGAAAGGTAGTTTCTAAAGTTTGTGGTATAGACCAGGTTAACTTTTTTATATACCTCAACAAAGTCGGACTGCCCGCACAGTGTGCTATTTTTGGCAATATTTTGTTTGACTTGTAGAAGGACTTGCCGTTTTGATCCTTATGACCTACACTTACGAGTCAAAGTAGTGAAATCAACATAAAATCACTAGTACTACCTAAGTACATGATACTTAGGACGTATATAAGCAAACAAAAGAAGGTCTTACATCTCCTACAAGAATTTTTCTTTCACTACCTGGATGACGGCCAATTAATTCGCTAATGTAATACATGCCGTACATTTCCTTCAAGCGCGGACACGTCTTGTCTAATATTTCTACAATATCATCGTTATCTTCTTCACTGTAAATCAAAATTATCCATTAGGTATAAGAAAATAAATACTTCCAAAATAGTTTTATTTTAAATAAAATACGGCCTATGTTACCATGTTATGATAATGTAGCTTTTTTATACTAGATACGAGTACTTGGTTGGCAACCTATTTTTTTACACCAGGGCCTTAAGATGGAGTATCCTTGGTATAGGAATACGTTTCTTTCAAAAAGCATGGAGACCTGTACTCACACACAGGAACACAACTACACAGCTGTGTGTAGTTATTTAGCTGTGGTCTAGTGTAAGGTGGAGGTCCTTCCCCAGTCAGGCTTGCTCGGTAGAATGGTGCCCTACCTCTCTCACAATGGCAGCTTTCTAATGGTGTAAGAATTTTTAGAATTGGTCGAGTAGTTTTTTAGTTAAATCGTATTAATCAAAAAATCAAATCTTTCATCTTTATTATATTAGTTTACATTAACTTACACGGCTCGACGCATTTTCAATTTGGGACAAAAGTCTTGTCGTAAAGCTGTTATTAGGTTACTGCCAAGTCTATCCTCTGTTCCTTTTGGTGCAAACTTGTAGAAGTTACGCTTTTTGAATACGGCATGTCGTGCTAATAATTCTGGAATTAGGTGACGAATATATAGGCATGCTTTGGGAGGCCTTAATGTAGATTTATTTATTTATCCAAGTTACCAACAGCCACAGTTACCAAGAGTAACTGTAACACGTACGAAAGTAGTTACCAAAGAGTCACTACTACTAGATAGAAAATATCCGCCAATTTCACCTTACCACACACTGAAGCTAAAGTGACTAGCAAATCTATCCATACAATATGTCAAACTATTGAAGTAGGTAAGTATGCCGACGTAGTTAAATTATATCTATCTCATTTACTTTAGTTCGTTAGCATGGTGACATAAATTCGATATGACAGAGACTGTGATATTACTTGCATCGACAAGCTCTCAACAAGCTTAGTTATGTTAGTTATAATGGACTGTAGAACTATAGATATAGGATATACGAAAAAAACATAATATATTGATGTATTTTTGATTATAAAATAATATGTAGATCAATAAATAAGAATAAAATTAATATACTAACTCTCTCGATAAAATATAGGCACAACAATAACAATCTGAAATAAATAGCAATCGTTATAAAACACTGATATTAGTGCCTCTTCCATGAAGTGATCAGTTATTGCATCCATACAGCACATGTAGTGTATAAACAACGTGTTTCGCGAGAGATAGTATCTCCTGAAAAAGAAAGGATGGATTAATATCAAGCAAAAGCTTTGGTGTAGTAAAACATCGGTAGGAATCAAGCCATCCTTTTTTAATACTTCCAAGGAGACATAAAAGTTTACGGCCCGCCTGATGGTAAGCAGTTACGGTAGCATAAAGACGCTTGCAACACCAGAGGTAGCGGCTTCCTTTCAGGCTTGGATAAGCTTCTTGCCATTGAGGTTTAAATATGAAACAATAGTCGGCGTAGTTTGTGTAGTCTTATACTTGGTCCAATTGCAAGGCGCATAGTTAGACAGTATTAACCAATGACGGGAATCCTTCAAACCTGTGATTGGTTCATTGTCACGCCCCACCCCCACATACCACCAAAGAGACCTAAAAACGCTTTTTGCGTAATTGTTCAAGATCTTTGCCGGGCAATATACTTACCTTCTTGCATTGTCAATGTCTATAAGACGCGGTTACCACTTACCACCAAACGGGATGGGCTGTTAGTTTTGTATACGTCTTAACTGCTTGGGTGGGCCGTATACTTGTTTGCCACATTGGTTTAGTGCTAGATTGATGCTTTACTAACAGTGATTGTATAGAAGTAGATGCTCATGGCCAGGACCACTCGCTGTTCGGTAAACGATCAGCAGGGCCCCAATTCTGCTAATTTAATTGAATATAAATTGAATCTCAATAGCAGTTTTAAACATGTTTTGGTATTCTGCTAATAATTTAGGACCAATGGTTTTCTATTGACGCTTCATTAAACTGCCACCGGAATATTTGCTATTCTACTCTTCAATCGTGTCGCAGTTGTGTGCAATATCGGTATTCTGCTCTTATTTGACGTTTGTTTGACATTTCAATTTTACAATTGAAGTACGATCGTGCAACAATACGTATTGTTACGATTTTACAAAGGGACATTGACTTAAAGACATCATTTTTCAAACATTTGATCGATTAAATGCTTATCTTTCTTACTTAAATAATTTTTGGAAAGAATTTAAGTACTTTTAGGTTTGTATGTACCTAATGAGTTAGGTACTTAACTCAAAAACTACTTTTTCAATTGTTTTTTACTAAGTAATATAATGTTCCATTGTTATTCATTGAGAAATTGTATTAGAAAAAAAACAGGAATCCCTGACAACTACAACGGCATAACGGGCATAACCTCTTGGGGTAGTGAAGGGAATACTCTCTTCCTGCCTTTGGAGAGAGCACAAAGAGTTCTACTAAATGTATTGTTATGAACTAACTTTACACAGACATAGGTACCTACCAGTCCTGACAACTTTACATCTTACAAAGCATTCAAATCTAACATTTGACAAGAGTACCTATAATTTACGTAGTAACTATTAAGTAATCTGTGCTATAATATATGTAAGAAACAGTTGTGCAGATAGGTTTGTAATGTACCTATTTACCCACCAAACTACACTATACTTAAACAATTTTTGAGTTGTCTCCTATATGAAATCTACATTATATTATTTACCACTTGAACAACCAACAGTGCAAGTGCAAAATAAAACTAAAAACATGGCTTCAAGAACAAAACTAAGTATAGTTACTCAGAAATCATCAATTATCATGTACTTTTTATCTATAGGTATATAAATTTATTGATATCATAATTTATTGATACCTACACCTATTTAATTTTGATTGCCCGCTCCACATTAATTTATTTTATTTCATCTGAATAAAGCCCACAATCCATACAATCATCTACACTTGACATTAACCTCACTTTCATACATATTCACAAGATGTGGCATAACACACTTATCTAGTGCTTTAATTAATTTACTTATAATAAACAAACTGGTCCACATAATTAGGCGCGCCTAGTTTGACGACTCAGTACCTAGTTACGTTTAAAACCTACTAATGTTATCTAGCACCTAAGTCTTTTACAGCTGCAGAGAGTTGTAGGGTCTATAGGTACCCCGACCAACCCATAACATAGGTTCATCCCTAACATGGGATTGGATGGGGAACGAACTGACCACCCCTGCAGATATTATGTCATAGTTTCATGAATATCAGTGCTATGAAGTGGTACTATATTTTACTTTTATATATTATGTATATTTTACTTGAATGTTTTAAGTCATTAAATGAACTATCTATCTAATTAAATAAATTACTCATGTGATGCCAGAACAGGCCACTAGTTATTAATATTTTTATTTTAGCCCTAAGGCCGCCCACTGCAGATATTATAACTTAATATAGGCACCTACTTAATAAATATTGTAACAAAAATAATAATCTCATAGTTTCCTACTTACCTATCTACATATTTTAATTATTGTAAGGTAATAAGTTGCAACCACATGAAAATTGAAAAAAATATTTATTTATAAAGTATACATTTACATTTTACTAGGTAGGTACTAATTAATAATAATTAACATTTCAATCAACAATAATGACATGGTACAGCAGTCTGTTATTCACACTCAAGAGTAGTAATGTAGACTTCCATGTTTTTTTCACTCGTACAAGCTTTGCAGAAAGGAATGTCTGTAACTTCTAGATGGTCGCTCTGATGTGTTTATTGAAGGGACCATGACAAGTTATAGCAGTGACTTTGTGATTGTACTGTAGTTGTAGTACTGATTTGGGCTTTGGTGATATGATAAAACACATCATTTGCAACAGAGGTCCTTTATCCTTGCTGTTACCCGGAGTATTCCAGTCTTCATCACCTGTAGAAACAAGAAAAAAATTATATTCTATAGGTAGGTAGGCGCATTATAATAAACTTTTCTTATAATTACTTAAAAATATGCAAGAGTTGTCAAGGTAGGTATAACAATAACAACATACACATGAATGGATACCGTCTTAGTAACATTATAATATTATTATATCACTTAGTAGTGGTGATAATATTGTGCATAGTTTTTGTAGTTTGTGGATTTCTTGTGCATGTACAATAAGGTCTCAGGACTATATTATGCAGTGAGTAGGTAATATAATATATCAACTTACTAATCAATGTTGCTTACCTCCATCTTCCCAGGGGGTATTATATAATACTCCATTTTTTCTACATTATATTCATCTTCTCATTAAAATAGTATTAAATAGGTATTCGTGTAGTAGTCTTGATACGAATACGTTACGATAGTGTTAAATGTTTGTGGTAAGCGTAGTGCACATACTTATTGGCTCTTATTCTATTGATTCTATGCCACAGGATCATACCAGACTCTGGTTGGCCAGAGTATCTTCACAATGTCTCTCAGATTACTGTCTCTCGGGCCATACGGCAAGTTGCTGAGGCACTCAACCACCCTAACATTTTTAATAAGTACATAAGTAAACAAACAAGTAAACAACACGGCTCACTCCACCTTGTTTTTTTTCTTTTTGATCTGACATTGACATGACAGTTACTTTTTTAATTATTGTCTTTGTCATAGACAATTGCGTAACACAGCCATGATGCGGCCACCGTATTTACAAAAGTCGTGTTTAAGTGACATAGCGCTTCATTGCGGACGATATAATTCATAATTAAATAAAAGAAAATAAATAAAACGTTTATTTTAAACAAAACTATAGTTCGTTTAATCATTCAGTCTTCTGGTAGATTTTGAATGGCAGCACTAATGAGTTAGTAGAATATAAAAGGCAACACATGTAACCATTCAAGTGACGAGAGAGTTTCAATTCCAATACGACCCCATTGAGCTTCCATACAAGTTTTTGCAGAATACCAAATTCGTTTCAATCGTTGTAGATTCGTAATTGAGTCTCAGCGTTAATATTATTAGCGGAATTGGGGCCCAGGTTAACGGCAATTAGGCTACTTACTCGTTTACTACAAGCTTGCTCTAATTGTCAACAAGCTTGCGCCTTGTGCCTACGTTTTAGCTGTTATTTACAGTTAAATAATAACAATGACCGATTATAATAGGTTTTGACACTACAGTTGTTACCGTTAGTATTATTATACTGGCATCCCAGACTTCTCTGCTAAAATAAAAATTAAATGTATGGATACTAGTTTGACCGCACAATCCTACTAATATTATAAACGCGAAAGTTTGTAAGTATGTATGGATGGATGGAAGGATAGATGGATGGATGGATGGATGTTTGTTACTCTTTCACGTAAAAACTACTGAATGGATCGGGATGAAATTTGGCACAGAGATAGATTATGGTCTGGAATTACACATAGGCACATACTTTTAACAGTGATAACCGACATCCATGCGGGCGGAGCCGCGGGCGACAGCTAGTAATAGATATATAGCAGGTACGCGGGATTTTGTTGTCTTTAGTTGTAATTTTATAATTTTATTGTTCTACGAAAAATATTTTGATTGCCTCAGTTGCACGGTGGTTGTGTTTATGATCGCCATGCCGTGCAGAAGTTATAGGCTCGATCTAAAGGTCGATGGGTCAGTTAGTTTTTCCGATCAAAAATGCTTAATGACCTAACATAGCTGGCAAAACATCGGTAATATACACCTCTGCCATTCCCTTGGGGTAAAAAGACGTGATGATACAGTAGTCAAATTTCTAAACTACGGGTCGCCCGCGTGGTTATTTGGAATAATAATAATATGTTCCCCGATTTTGCAACATATCTCACTACTGCTCCGCTCCTATTGATCGTAGCGTGATGTTATATAGCCTATAGCCTTCCTGGATAATTGCACTATTAAACAAAAAAAGATTTTTTCTAATCGAACCAGTACTTTCTGAGATTAGCGCGTTCAACCAAACAAACTCTTCAAGCTTTATAATATTAGTATAGATGTACATACTGATACAAGTTCCGTATCCAATATTCCCAATCAGCTGGATCTACGCCGCTCACGTTGGGATGGTCGGAAAGTGCCATGAAGCCCATAACTTGCTTGTCCTCATTTATCATGCATATAGAAAGTACTGACAGTTCACTGTAATTCAACAATACAAATACTTTGCAGCTTTCTTCAACAACATTACTTGATACGCAGGCCATGCTGTAATGCATGCGTATGTGCAAACAGGTGCATTCTATATCGTCTGTCATAGACCGATGGTGGAGAGTGAATTGATCTCCAATACACTGCAGAACTATTAAATTTGTGATTTGCCGAGGGACACAAAAGTGATAGCTTCGTACCATTTTTAATCCCTATTCTGTTGAGACCGGCCACTAGCAGAAATTCGGTAATACCTACAGGGAGTAATCCCATCCACGTTAATATTATAATATTCTTACATTAAAGCGCCAATATTCACATCACCGAATAACTCTTTTGCGTTCGAATTCTGTTGTAAAATCAAATCTACATCATATTTGTCACTTTCTATCGCCCTTCTAAATCTGCGGCCTGTTTTACCCACTTTATAATCAAAATATATCGACATTTTATATACAATCGGTGTTTTTATTTATTAGAATTGTATATAACCTTATTGAAGTATGTTTTCAATAAGCTATAATCTAGTTGGTCAGGTAAATAAAAGAAAATTATGTTTTAAACTATGCAAATATATTACAACCATAATTTACATAATAAAATTATTTAAAAATTAGTTTAAATTAAATGACACATCAATTTTATAGTAATATTTAGACTTTAGGAGAAAAGATAAAAGACAATTCTTGAAGATATTGTTTATCATTTTGAGAATACTGTTAAAAATTAAGTACGCTTTCTGATGGGGCATTCAAACTTATTTTTACATACTCACAAAGCTGCCTACAACTCCAAAATGACTCTTAGTGACGTTCAAGATACATAATTGTCCCAATGCTCACAATAACATTCGCTCATAAGAAAAGAATTAAAATTATCAAGTGTCAAAAATGTTAGTACGAGATAAGACTAAAACTATACTAAAACAAGATTAGGTATTCCAATGCAAGAACTAAAAGAATTCTAAGAACTGAAAGTAACTTACAAAACTATCAATTAAAATATAATATCAATCACATCTATAGACAAACTGAATACGCATAAGAATGCTATATCTGAGCACATAATTAGAGATTCAAATATACATCAAGCAAAAATTATATTATCAACGAGAAAACATCTATTTAATACGTCACAAAACTTGAGTCAAACCATCGACAAACACTAAAATAAATTGTATTAAAAAAATCTGAATAATATCTATAATTACAAAGTGGTTCTCTTACGAGGACCATAAATAACATTACTGTAACGCGATAAACACACAGATATGGCGTCTGGTGCAGGCATGAACAGGCGCGGTAGCCATTTTTACAAATTCTACCCCAAAATGGGATAAAAGAACGAAAGAATTTGAATAGAAGTGTGTTATTTTAAAATTAAGAAGCACAAAATTTCATAAATCTTCTTCTAGTTAGAAATAAATGTACATATAAATCGGCGTGTTTTTAATTAAAATAGCGAAAATGTCCACCCATGCCGGAATAAGCTGCTAGTTTCGTATAAAATGAGAATGTGAGGCGATCGCGTCACGCCAGCGTCAGACGCCATTTCTGTGTGTTTTACGCCTAACCTAGCCCGTGTACACAAACATGTTAACACATCCACATAAAAACAACAAATAGATATATTAAAATGTATGTATTAACCAGATCAGTCTAAGTTCTTACATTAAAGGCGGAAGGTTTTTAGCTCGCATCAAATGCGAATGGGACTTAGACCGGCTAACATTATGATTAGGGGTAGTCGTCTTAACAGTTAAAGTGGCGACTGTGTTTTGTCTTTGTAGGTTGACTTTGTTCGCGCTGAGGGGGGCCCGGGGGGTAGCGAAGCCATCGTTGTTGAGTTTGAGAGCTGATCGAGTGAGGCGAGTTGGTGTATACAGCAGGTTATTAGGCTTAGGTGTCAATGGCATGTGGACATGCTGTATATTCTCTTTCCCGACTTTTGGCGTCAACGGTGTTTTTACTCTCGGAGTTTTTTTTGGGGTATTCGTTTCTTCAATGGTATGGTACACGATGGTGGGGAGGACAGCTTCTTGCGGTTTAGGGTTGGCCATGGAGCTACGACTGATTTGTTTTTCGTTAATTCCATCCTGAAAATAGAAACAATACTTTGAAGATCATGCAAAAATATGTGTGCCATTCAGGACTACTGCGGTTGTCTACAAAACTGTCAACTACTAAGACGTTAAGGGAGAGTAGCATCATAAAATAGCAGTGTTGTCTGTTAATTAATAATATTAAAATGCTCCCAACTTCGCATTTTTTGCGTCTATTTAGTTTTTAACCAATAAAAAGTACTCAAATAGCCGATTGCACTATAATATAAATAAATATTTGCCTTTCCTGTTACCGTCTATGCAACTTTTTAGCTGATTGATGGGTACACGTGATAAAAATCATAGTTCTATAATTTTAAAAAATATAGATGTTGCTCTAGCTAACGCCTCACATTACTTACATAACAATTACCCGTGAGAAGAATTGATAGTTTAAAACTTGGCGCATAAAGGAATATACCGTAAACAAAAATGACTTTTGCTGGAAATCTTGTTTTTTTATTTAGTCATTTCTGTACTTTCATGCATATATAGCGCGATCGAAATATTCGTTTGAACCCTATATTTATGTTTTCTGTTTTAGCCTCGCCTAAAATGACTCGTCTAACAATATAATATGTATATCTAAAAGCTCACCTTAAAATCAGTGTAGGTAGTAAGCAGAGTGGTCTCCATGAGCGGGTCCTTGTTTCCAATCCGAGATTCCTCCTGTGATGCCGTCGAGCGAGTCGCGTTCATAGAGCGACGTCCTGTACTGCGACGTTTACCGAGAGACTGTGGATTTAATGGTTATATGTTAGTAATAATTATATACGAGGGCGGCACTGAACGTTTTTAGACTGGCCACTTCTAAACAATATAATAAAATATATATTTATAATTTGAAAATAGAACTGTTTGACAATAATATATAGTATGTTTTTATTTGTCAATTGTTTTACGATTTGGCGGTAAATTGCATTGACTGGGTGACGTCAGCATGAATTTAACGCGAGAAAATTTTCGTGCAATGATTTTCTACGACTTTCGATGCCATTTAAGTCAACAAGAAAGTTATGATAAACTACGTTTAGCCTTTTACGATGAAGCCCCGTCTCGGGCCACTGTTTGGTCGTGGTCGCACTAATCTTATCGATGAACTCCGTTAGGGACGACCTTTTACGGCCATTTATTTCCAAAAATAAAAGAAAAACTTCAAGGAAAACGTTTTTTGACGCCGAGGAAGCTGTGGCTGCGTTTCAAAAGGCCGTCGAAGAGACTCCTTAGGACGAATGGGCAAAGTGCTTCTCTCAGTGGTTCCATCAGATACAATGATGCATTGACGTGAATGGACACTATTTTGAAAAGATATAAATAAAACTTATAACTTGCTAGTTTAATCATTTTTTGATTTTCTAAGAACTTTCAGTTTGACTCTGGCAAAGAGTTTTTTTTATATATTACCTATTTATCACAGTACGGCGTGTTGTAGGTTCGATTTCCACACGGGAGAACAATTTTGGTGAGCCACAAACTATTTAAGCATCCATAATAAACATAACATAATGTCCATTTTCCGCGCAACGGATTTTGATGTGATTTTTACTGTAATTTAGAGAATTTATCTCGGAAGGTTTATATGTATAATACGTGGATATTATAATCGAGAAATCTAAAAAAAACTGAGCGGTTCGCTAGTGGGTATTAAAAATAAATTAATAAAATAAGGTATGTATTGAGTATATTTTCAACTTACCGTGCGTTTATGTTTGAGAATACTGCCATTGACTGTCTTTGGGGTTTTCTTCAAATCGCCACCATAGTCGAGTTTCCTCTTAGCTTCTGGACAAAGTTTACCCTCTGCAACAACTCTGGCTGCCAACCGCCCGCTTATACGCCTGTCATGGATAATAATTACTTATCAGATATCAGTATGGAGAATAATTGATATTATGGGTATAAAGTTGTTAACAAACTTAAAGATTGTACTACTAATAATAGCTTCTATCTATTTATCTAAGGCCTGATTAGAAAATCAGTGCTGCAGCATAAATACCGCAACACAGAGCTGACATTACGACTCTTTCTGACATCACACAGGATATTTTTTTTGTCTACTATCTCATATCCTGTGTACGTTCGAATAAATGCTTTTCTTTCTTTCTTCTACCTTCAAATTAAGTATTAATTAAAATTAATTAAACCTAATACTGATGAAAGACAATGATTATACTGCTCCGTTAAAAAACGCAACTGCATAACTTACTAAGGAAAAAACGCATCTAATGTTAAAAAATAACTTTAGAGAAGATTCTGCCACAAACTAGCTTTTTTTTAAAGTTCGTCATACATAACATTAGGTGTTTAAAAAGTTTAAAAAAGGTTATAGGTAGTTGCGAGTGGGGTTGTTTAGGAAAGTGACCGAATCACCTGTAAGGTGGGCAGGTTACATTCAGGAGAACTTCATGATAAGACAGTATTATCTATACTATATTATAAAGAGTAAAGTTTGTGACGTTGTAGAGGGTTATCTTTGCATCTATTAAACCGATTTTTAAAAATCTTTTACCAATAAAATGTCACGTTATTTGTGAGTGTCATAGACTATATTTTATTGACAAATCATTATGGAATCCGGAAATTTTCACGCTAAGCCCATGTATTGAGAAAATAGTCAATCGCCAAAACCTAGGAGAACACGACTTTGGTAATAACTATAAAACGGACGAAATCGAAATTCAACGCAGGATACAACCATTATTTTATAATTAAAAAAATACAATTGTTTTGCCATTCTTTTTATTATCCTATGTAGCACCACGTAATTTAAAACTAATCACACTAATCTAATAAAATTACCTACGTTTCACTTTTTTCGCGCTACCAAAAAAAAACGACAATCTTACAAAACACTACGCCTACAATCTAATTACATCTTTAAATACTTTAATTATTACTTCATGCTTATCTAAACAATGAAGCGGTAATAACTATACAATTTGTTCTACATGATAAGTGTATTATGTAATTCTAGTGTTACAATATATGTGCTGCAGAGTAATAGGATAAAACGGTTTTTTGCGAAAATCCTAGAAAGATTGCAAAAAAAAACCGGATAATTGAAAACTAATACATTATTTCGCTATCATTCCGGATATTTCAGAATCATTGCCAAAAAAAACTGAGTGTGCTTACGAAGACAGGAAACTAGAACACCGATTGGTGACAAAAGACAACTGAATGTAGCCGTTAGCCTATCAGCGCATCCGCCAGTTAGTATTACGTTTATTCGGCTAATCAGCGTTCATTAGTTTTGAAACAGGACCTTTGTTTCGCGATTTACCGCATTTATTAATCCGATTTTTGCAAAGATCTTCAAAACACTTCGGATGATAGCGAAATTCTTTGTTAGTTATTGTTTGGTGTTTTTCAATTTTCCTAGTACTTTCGCAAAAATCCGTTTTATCCAATTAACCTGCGACATATGTAACATTTCTCATTCCCTCTACTTTATATAAACAAATCAAGTAGGTATATCAAAGTCGGATTATTTTTCGTTCGACTGCTACGTATCATCAATCAAATGAAACTTGCCTCAACAATTATGACGTAATGGTGTTTTCACATCAATAAATTCACAACCGCGCACTGAAATAGTAAAGGAATGAAAAATTTCTCTAAATAATGTTCACTAATGATTTTTTACGAGAAAAATAAGTACAAAGAATTTATCTATGGGCATTATTATATCTTTGTGGATAATCAATTTAATACCTATTTATGAAATCGAATGACTTATGTATTAAATGGAAGAAGAAGACGGGTACTAAGATTGGCTATAGTAGTAGTATCCCTACTTATTTGGCGATTGTAAAGAGTAGCATGTTTCTCCTATTCTTTTCTTACAAAAAGGAAACCTTTCGCAGAAAGAATAACTGATACAAAAAAACTGTAAATACAACACATCTGGCAGTAATCAAATTAGCTGACGTCTCATTTGTTTTTTTTCGTAATCTGCAATAAGTGTCACCAACTAAAAACGGGTGAATAAATGATTTTGATTGAAGAGGGAAACAATAGCCAATAAGTGTAATTTGACTACTTTCGTCAAGAGTTTCAAGTAGGCTGCAAAACTTTAGAGTTATCTCGCGGTCACTTTCAAAACACATGAATCATTTGTCTTTCTACCATCTACTGTTTTTCTCTTGTAAGAAAATCATAGGTGTTTTTGAGATGTAACTAATAATTGTTTTTAAACGAATTAATAATATATAAAAAATAACCACATTAAATTTATGCGATATACACAAACTTTTTATAACCGAACTTTTTTAAGCTATTAGGAGGATCTACAACGAAGTTACGGAACCAAAATTTTAAATAAAGTACAATGCGACAAAAAGATAAAGTAACAAGACGTGGCTATAACTGAACGAAGTAGTGAGTATTTGATTTGACATCATTATAATGGACTTACCTCTTTACAGTAGAGATAGCGGACCTCTTGAGTGCAGATAAGTTGTTAGTGAGTGTCGTCACAGCTTTAGTAGCGCTGCCCGTTATAAGTTGGCGCTTGGACGGCGGCCTATGAGTCAAAAATACTGCTTATAATCAATGCGACTATGCTTATTCTAGATGAGATGAACAATGTGATGACAAAGTCGTAGAGATGCAATATTGAATACATAAAAAATATGATAATGGCGACTTGAGAAGATGTGTATTATTATGTTAAATAAACAAAGGAAGTATATGAAAATCCATAGTCTGTCTATCCCTTTGAAAAATTGGCGTTAATCTATGAATGTATAATGAGTATGCATTACCATTATTTTTTAAATTAACATGCGGTCACGCCTTTTGACGTAGATGTGTCATATCACACCTATGTTTCGTCGGTCATAGTAGGTTGCATTCACTTGATCCGAGAACCGGATCTAGGAGCTTAGTACAGCGGTGGAATGCATTATCACCGTGTTGAGTGCGTTTTGTATAAAACTAAACTTTAAGATTAAAGCTATTAGAATTTTTTATTATACAACGAAACTTTTACAAATAAGAATTTCGGGACAATCCCACCCACATGCCCACCGCTGTGACTCCTGTGAGCCAGGATTAACAGCGAAGTAACCAACTGATACACCGAGTTTTGACACTCGTGCGTCCCGTGGACAACTAAACCTACTGTCTTGGACCCCGCAACGAATTTAATCAGAAGTAAATAGGAGGAGTTAGAAAGAAAAGTTTCCACTTCCCTCCATTTTACAAATAAGAATATCAAATATGTATGTACCTGTTCTTTTCGGCGGTGTTGGCGAACCCGGCCGCGGTCCTGTTGCGCTTGCCGAGCGGTGACGTGGCGAGCGAGCGGAACAGCGGGGTCGTCGGGGTCAGCGCCTGCTTGCGGGCTGACAACTTGTTGTGACGCTCCTGCAGTTGTACCGAACAAATATTATTGTAATATACATACTACTACGCAAACTATCATTCATTACCTTCCTAAAAGAGGCAGAAAGAATACAGTCAAATGTGTACAGGCAGTGGTGTAGCTGTCCTGTGCGTAAGTACAAGCCTCCAGTGAACTAATTTTGAGGTTGAAACAAATACTTACGGACCGCCTGACGGTAAGCAGTTACCGTAGCCTATAGACGTTTGCATTAGGACATCGCTCGCATGTTGCTGACCCAAAATATTGAAACACCAGATTTTTGTGATGGGGTAACCTTGCATAAGAAAACGTTTCTTAAAAACCTCCTCACTAAATGAGCACTACAAACCTGTACTTACCGCACAGGAATAACTACACCGCTGTTAATTATTTAGATCTTCTGTAAGGTGAAGGTCCTTCCCTAAAATGGATTACTCGTTTGTATGGCGCCCTACCTCTCTTTAAAAAGCTTTCAACTAAGTACAGAAAAGTATAATGCTTATAATATTAATACAAATATACTCACAGCTTTCCTAGTCTCCCACTCATCTTCGATTAGCTGAAGTAAAGGTTTGCCATCGACAGTGAACGTGTTGCCAGTCTTAGCTTCATACTCCGACACTAGGTCGCGAATTTGTGCTTCAATTTTTGGGAGCTAAAAGTAACATAATATACATTATCATTATAAATTCTAAACTAAACATTTTTGTTTAATTAAAGTCGTTCAAAACGTATCTTCAGTAGTTTTTCGTAATTGCATATATTATAATAAAATTTTATATAAGTCATTCATTTTTAGACTTATTCTTCTACTTATCTATGTCAATATAATTAGTAAATACCGAGGTTAGTATAGTATAATAGTATCAAAGCCGTGTTCGGCTACTGCAACCGCTTTTTAACTCCTATTGAAATGTAGAACTACATAGGATGTTCAGCTCTCTGCTGTGTTCGGCAAAGCCTACTTCTGCTATGAAAGTACGTCCGTACAAAGGGCAAATCAGCTCCGTTGATTGTTCTTTGTATCACCTGCTGTTGTGTTTCCCAAGCGCAACAACATGTCAAACTTCAAACGAGCTTAGACACTAACTTATGTCTTTGGCATTGCTGAAGTCCATTAGCGGCGGTTATCACTTACTATTAGGTGGGTCTGACTAGTCTACCACTGGTCGCGAATAATAAAGGTGTGACGTCACAAGCTACTCACATTACTGGCAATAGCTTTCCTCTCCTTCTCCTCACGTAAGAGCTGTCCGCCTCGGTTGTGGTAACGTCCAGGTTCTGTCGCTCGCGCTTCCAGTTCTGTCATCTTCAGCCAGAGGTTCTTGCGTGTCACAACCAGATCGAATACGTGCCTATAAAAAAATGAATTCTATAGAATGGAATACACAAATATATTATTTTATTTCTATATATTATATTTAGAATAAAGATGCTTTGAATATTTGAATGAGTTTGTATAGTAAGTAGTTAAACGTATATTTGGCGGTTGTAGAAGTAGAGCGAGGGCGAGGAGGTGATCTATGTCGGATGCCGTCAGCGCAGCACGTGCTGGTACTTTGTATTTATTACATAGATACTACAGTTATTCTGTCATAAAATGCCCAGTTCTTACTGATTAACGGGTAAAGCAACGCCTTCGTTGGGGTAGCCATTGTTTTTCTTTTGTAAGGATAGATAAGGTCAGCTCAGCAGCCATCTTTCAGCTGTGATGATTGAAGTATGGTCACTTACTTGTGTTCATTATAGAACTTTGTGATCTTCTCAAGATAAAGCTCATGTAGTGTCAGTGTGTCCTCGGTGAATATATCCTGGTAGTAATGCACGAACTCCTCACGCTCTTGACTCGAATACATCACGTTGTCCCACATCAGCTTTATTTTTGTGCGAACATTAGCTACGAAGACCTACGAACAAAATATTTGTTATGTATAAGTGAATATTTGTAGAAATGTAAACAACACTCCGATGGCAGCCTATAAAAGGCAAAAAAAAGAAATGGTTTACAAATTACACCACACCAACAACAATATAGAATGAAGTAATTATACAAGGTGTGTTATGAGTTCGATCCCCACGCGGGAACATAAATTGTGTTATCAAAATTAGTTGTTCCATGCCCTGGGTTTATTTCATATCCGATATTTTAATGTTTGAAAAAATCTTGAATTATATCTTTAAAAAATGTAGTTAGGACTAAAATATTTTACGCTACTGCTTGAACTAAAAGCCAGCGACACACGGTGCAAGTGGTACCCGCTTCGCAGTACATTAAGTACATACCATTTTTCTGTGCCATAGCGCAATTTTGAGTTAACTCAAGACGTTGTTGTCGAAAATAATTTTGCTGACTCACTCAGCAAAATTATTTTCGACAAGAACTTTAGGAAATAATTAAAATTCACGGCATGAAGATAAATATCGGCGCCCTATAACAGTAGTGAGCGCGAAAGTAAACTAATTTATTATTCAGTCATGCTCGGACATCTAGTCAGTTAACAATTTTACATAATGTGTAATGTCGATAGATACAAAACAGGGTATAAGCCTATAAATATAATATGTATAGCTATGTCCTGCGGTTTTGTCTGCATTCCATTTGGCTTTTGTTGTTATTGCGAGGTTAGGTTGTCATTCTTGCTCAATAATTGAGCTATCAAATGAAAATATTTTTATAATCCGACTGGTAGTTTTTTTTTAAACAAAAAAGAAATAAGTGTGTATAAAAAATATTCTTTTCTACTTAATAATATCTTAGTACTAGCTGAGACACCCGCCCACGTCCTGCTGGAATGTAGGAGCGTAGAAAACCATGAGGTACAGACTCCTAAAAATACCAGGCTCTCTACCAAAAGCCTGCGGCCACCTCGGCCGCTTTCTGGAGGTAGTTGGACTGATTGGAATAGCCACAAGAAAACCTGCGCACAAAGGCCTACCTGAGCAGCCAAGAGCGGAAAAGACACCGCTAAACTAGCTGTTATATAAAGTGCCCGCATTAAATTTTGATTTCGTTTCATGTCACTTCGATTGTTTCTGACATTTTCCCCTTGGGTCGTAGCATAATGTTATATATGTATATAGCCTATATCTTCTCCCAATAATTGAGATATCAAATACTAAAAGATTTTTTCAAATAGGAGTGGTAGATTCAGAGATTAGCGTCTAAACAAACAAGCTTTTTAAGCTTTAATTAGTATATACATATATTATTTGAATTTATAATGAAGTCGAGTAATAATTAAGTCATAGTCATAATTTATCTAGATCTGTTGAAAGTTCTTGTATGACTGGTTCACTTTCTGAATCTGTTAGATCAACATTAAAATTACATTTATTCATAATGGAATTGATAAGTCTCGTTTATAAAGACCTGTTCTAGATTTAATAATAGTATATAACAGAAATAATACTAATATTATTGAGAAAGAGTACAAATTTCGTGGAGTATGTGATTATACACAACTACACCACTGTGTGTAGTTATTTAACTGTTCTGAAAGGTGGAGGTCCTTCCCCAGTCGGGCTTGCTTGCTAGTATGGTGCCCTACCTCTCTTAAGTCTGATCCGAGACTGGGTGTACTTTAGTGTCCATGAAATGTGACATCACTCATACACACGGGAAAGAATAAACTAAGACAATATTTTTTTTTTTTTAAATTTACCTGAATCTTTTGCCGCTTAATCAGATCACAGCGTTTAATCTCCTCTTTGATGGCAGCTTCAGTTTGTGGATGACAGCCAGGGTGTGCGTGCAGGAAGTTTTCACGGTAAATCTGATCTTCATCCAAGCAGTCCCATAACTTTGTGAGGCGTTCGCGTAGTTCTAATACCTGGTGGATTAATAATTATGAAATTACTTAACCTTCTTGTTGAAGTTCATAATACTGGCGCATTTCGAGTTGACATGGTATGCTATGGCAGGGTGGTCTCTGCAATTCCACGCTGATGCGCGTATTTTGCGTGCGGGTGGGGGTAGCAGGGAGCACTCAATCTACCCCAGCTCGTTGAAGAAGACTAGCAGACGCTTGACGTTGGCAACCGGTTCAAGTTAACATACTATATATATATTATGCCTTCTCTCAGATTTTATTTCCTCAATTATTAAAGGTTTACTTCTTTATTATTAGCTCAACAAGTTCCAGTAATAAAAACATAAGGTTAAGTATAGGTAGGCCTATGTTTCAAATTTCAGCTTGCTAGACTTATTAGTTATGGCTGTGCATTGATTGTCGGGACAAACAATTTTATATATTATATGAGATATTTTGAAACTTTGTAGACTATTGTTAGGCCCATACACATAATTAATACCCACATAATTATCTCTTACCTTAGGCCTAATCAACACCAGTCATTAATTATGAAATACAGAAATACTCACCCTATTGTTGGTTTGTTCGTATTTCTCCTGGAGATCTTGTTGTAGTTTAGCCAGTCGGTCCATGTTTAGATCAGTCACCTTGAAGTCCACAGAGAGAGATGAGGTCACAATATGCTCAAATTTGTTCTGTGGCTTGATCCTTAATTTGTCTGAAAGAAATTAACCAAGTTTTGTAGAGATTTGTTTATCTGGGGCTAGTTCATTTGATGTATCTGGGGTATCATTCTCATGTAAGTGACCGAAACGTTGGAAGTAAATTAGAAGTAAGGTAGGGAAACTCTTTAGAATTAGCCTCCATCCAAAAACGCGTTATGCGTTCAAATTGAAGGTGCGGCAACTTTATCTAAATAAATTGGCAGAATCGTCTCAATAATTGATATAACTTATATATTATAGTGTATATATAAATATATATTTAGGTATTTATTGGATGTATGTTTATTTAGGTAGGATTTATTATTATTTAGTATATTTTAGTATAATTATTTATGTATCTTTTGTGTTATAAGAACTTAGTTTTTTTTTTAAATCTCTTAATTTTTTTCTTACTTCAATTGCACCTACTTTGTATTTCTCTGCATCACCCAGGTAGACTGGTAGAGAATGCCTTCGGCATTAAGTCCGCCTATGTACTTTATGTATATGAAGTTTTAATAAATAAATAAAAACACTAGTTTTTGGGTCCTCAACACATAAGTATTATCCCTGGTATTGCAAGCGCTCCGTTATGAGTATGACACAGGTGAGCTTGCCATCTAAGTATCCAGTATATAAAAGTAAGTTATTCTTGCAGTTCAGATGAAAAAACAAAGCAATACACAATTAATAGAGCTACATTTCACGAAATGAGTGAAGCCACAACAATCATAAATAAAAGCTTACCCATAATGTCCTTGATTTCAACTTGAATATTCAAAAATATTTCAGCCCGCTTATCTCTCTCAGCTTGCAGCATTTCCAAATGTCCCTTGAGCCTATCCAGCTCCTCTTCAGATGGCAGTGGAACATCCTGTAACTCCTGGATAGTCACACCAAGCTTATCTGCAAGGTCTCGTTGCCATTCCAGAAGGCGCTCCATTTTCATGCGACGCTGTTCCACTTGCTCCCTATATCTGTCAACAGAAAAGAAAAAGAATTTAGCATGCAATGTAACAACTTCAAAAGTAATGTCGTCACAATTTGCCCTTAGGTAGACTTAAGACCCACGCGTGGGCAGGCCTCCAACAAGATGGAACCGATGATGTGGTAAAGGTTGTGGACAAATGATGGTCAGCTCAGGACCAAGTGATGTCATGTAGAAAACTTTAGGAGAGGCCTATGTCTAGCAGTGGATGTCTTTTGGCTGAGATGAATAGAGACAAGAGTCTATATCTACGCACATTATCAGGCAGGCAATTGAAACAACTGACAAATGCTGAATAGCAGGATTTGGGTTCCTGCTATTCCCAGTCAGTTGTTTAATTGCCCTTTTCTGGGAGTATGTTCCATGCTATGACAGCTATTGTTATGCCAGCTATGTTAGATCCCACATAATAGGGGGTTAGGCTATACTGCTACTGTGAATTTTGTTACTATTCTAATAACATTGTTCTATCCAGACATTAAACCCAGAATTCCATGATAAGCCACAACAAGCACAAACTAAATATGTTGCCTAACATAAAATTTAAAGAAAAGAACAATGTATATACTAGTGCTGTTTTTACACGCTTTTTTTTTTAACTTATAGGTATACATCTTGTCAATACTGGCACATCAATTAAGTACTTATATAATTCTTTAGTTAGCTTACTTCATCATTAGCCAACAACAAAATAGAGTAAAACACAAAACAAAGTCTCCCTCATTATAGTAATAACATGAAATAATCTGCAATCAGCAAAGATGTGGTCTCAAAATAAGAAATGCACTTATGAAACAACACTGCATGAGAATCGTTATGACTAACATTCTCATGTACAGTAAACAAAACTTATAATTTGCTTGAGAAAAAGCATCAAAGATAACTATCACATGTCAGCAGATTCACTAGTTACACAACTAAGTAATAATGAGGTTTGTTAAACAAATTACACTATGTAGCCTAGTATCTATGTAATAGTAAAACAAAGTATAAGAAGTTCAGTTGAGAACAGATAAGTATTCATGAATATTTTACTTTATAGAGACAGGGCATTATGAAATTGAGCAAGCTCGACTGCTGAAGGACCTCTGTATAACAAACAGTTATAAATATATATGTATATTAACTTTTAAATTGTAAATAATACCACATTTAAAATCCCAGCACATTTTAAACAAAAAAAGGCATTTATTTTTCAATAAAACTTGAACTTTTTAAAAATTAAACTTGAATTGCAGAAAATTTTAGCCATTTACAGTATTCTTTATAAGACTATTAAATATAATATTTAATTTAAGATTAATACAAGTCTGTAATATTCATATCATTAGTATTAATATAAACTACAAACTGTTTATATTAAACACAGTAAGCCTGACAAGCCTATGTCCAGCATGCGGTGATGATGATGAAGCCTGACAATAAGTAACAAAAATATTATTAGATACTTTACCCAGCTATTTGTTCTTCCAACTCCCTCTTATACTCAACCAGCATCATTTCCTCCTTGAAGTCTAGTATTGAGATATCCACAGACAAACATCTGCTCAACTCTTCGGTTTCCTCCTTTAATTCTGTTAACAATGTGGAATATTATGATGAGTCGTAAACTTTAAAAGTACATTCATAACACTACAGCATGTCTTCTCAAGGTGTAGATCAATCTACATAAATCAAATTATATGTGACATAGTAGAAGTCTATTGCCATTCAATACACTAAAAAAACATTATCGAGCAAGATGAACATCTTGACGAAATAAATCCCAAAACCACATTAAATGTCCCACAGATTGACCTAAGAACCTTAGCATAGTAGAAAACCAGACTCACAAAGTAACAAATTAGATATTCATTGGTAAAATGCGTTTGTTTGTTTGTTTTAACAACTGTAAAATGAAAACAGCCAAATAACCATAGGTAGAACAGTAGTTCTACCTGTGTATTTTTTTTAAAGACTACTCTTGCACTAGGCAACAGCAAACAGGGCATCTGTTTTGCGATGGACTTAACAACCATAGAAATCGCTAACACAAATAATACCGCGATTCGGAACAAACATTTATCAAATTATTGAATCATACATTGATTTTGTCCTGTGTGGGAATCAAACTCTACCTCTGGCTTAGCAGTCAGGGTAGTGACCCTGACTGCTAAGCCAGAGGTAGAGTTTGTTTAGTGAAACATGAGACCAACAACCAATCAATTTGAGCCCGTATGATTATGTAACTGTGTCTGAGTACAATTTTATTTCTTACTTTAGAGATTTTATAAAGAAACATAATTATTCCTTTGCTAGAGGAATCCCATCACACATCCCTGATGTTACAAAATCATTTGCCCAAAAGATTGCAAGTGACCATTGACTATGGTTGTTGTGGACAGTATACTTATTTGCCATTGAAGCTTTACTAAATAATAGTTGGGAAGGGCTATAGAATCATCTCTTTTTCCATTTTACTAGAAAACAATAAAAAAAAGTTACTCTAAACAATAAATATAACTCACTATCAACTTGTCCTTGCATAATCTTCAACTTCTGCCTAGTCTCAGATATAACATCCCTGTGCAGCTCCTTCTCAATCTGCACCAGTTTAGTAATGTTGTTCACTTTAGTCGCATCGTCAACACCAAGGTGTGACCAGTTCAACCAGAGCTCCTCCATCATAGAACGGATGTTTTGTGATATCTCCACAAGCACATCATTGCTGGAACAAATATAATTGGGTAATTATCATAAGCTGACAAGGCAACTACTGCACTAAAAACAAACCGTATGTCACGGGGGACTTTATGAACATACAATTCACAAGCACAAATTTTATTTTTTGTCCAGTGAGCTTAGCAGCCAGGGTTTTTCTCTGCCTTATCATGAGAGTCACTATCCACTTCACCAACAGTCAAGGTGCAAGTAATACATCATCATTCTTTTCTCAGTTTCACTAGAGGTCTGTTATATGTATGTTCTTTGTTACACAGATGTAGCAAAGCTTGGAACAACAAAAAATAACTGGCACACAGTTTGGAAGGGTAAAGTTATAATAAAAGAAAATCAATGCAGATTGGTACTTAGTACAATTTCCGGTATCAGCCGGTTTGTTACATTAATTCGGCATACAAACTTCATGGTTGTAATATAAAATATCAAGTAGCGTTTACTAAACTAAACTAAATAAACTTTACTAAATTAAACTAAATTGTGTGGTAATAATCTTGACTATCATGAGCTTTTAACGGTGGGATTTCAAAAAATGCTTTAGCATAGCTTGGTATGAAGCCAAACAAGGGGTTTAATCTTTAGATAATAATATTTGTAACTAAAGAATGCAGTTGTTTGAATGATTATAGAGAAAGATCTATATGGATCGTGTTGTTTTATTGGATAGTAATATTCGTTTCAAAAATACTTACAACAGCTTATTGACATCTTCGGTTGTAATCATTTTGCTAGATTTATTCACTTATTTTCGTTAAACTATAGTCACATGTGTTCACAATATAATGTTTGAGGTGCAGTTTACTTTATTTTATTAAAAATCACTAATATAACTCAAATAATCCAAAATAACCACCAACACGAACCCGAAGTCTAACGAGCCTCGTACGTTTGTTTTCAAATTTCAATACGTTACGAATGAAAATGTCTCCTGCTGTGTTGTGATTGGCCCGTCACTTTTACGTTCGGAAATGTAATCAAAAACATTTTCAAGGACTGACGTGGTTTTTGTTCGGTGTCAAACAATTAATACAAATAAAATTTTGATTTATTTAATCAATTAAACTATAGTGTTAAATAAATAAGTAGCTTTCATGAGGATACGAAGTAATAAATATATGTAACTCACACACATACTTATTTTATTAATTGTTCTTTAAATGCAAGATTTTGTTTTAAAATTATATTTGTAATTTTATATTGACTTTATAATGCATATAGACCATTTATATTTATATTATACATAGGTATAAATATAAATGGTCTATAAAATGAATCCCTATTTCCCTTGGTCACGGCATTACGCGTAAAAGGCTGGACCTATTTCAGTAATTCTTTTTTTAGTTCAGGTTCTTATGTAAAAAAAAAGAAAGTTGCGCTGAAAATAGTTTAACCTAGACGAAGTCGGGGCGGGCCGCCAGTATCATAATATATTTATGTCTATACTTATCTTTGTTGTATTCTGAATGTTTTAATATTTTGCAGGGCCAAAGTCACCCACAATACCGAAATGTAGTAATATGTTACGAAATTAAAAGTAATATAAGTGGCTTAGTATATAATGTAATTTATTATTTTTAAACATAAATCTCGTTTCATTAAGAACTGTTCAGTTGTACCATACCGTACGTAATCTTAGGTGGCATAGGGCATCGGTAATATAATAACAGAGGCGCACATTTAACATCATATATAGCACATTAAAATCTATAAAACAAGCATTAACATTTAAAATGTCGGGTATAAAAATGGATATAATAATACAAGAAGGTAAGATTATTACGTTAATTGAACCGCACTGCACCATTGAAACAATTATTGCCTATATTTTTTAAATTATTACATATTTTACTAACAGTTTCAATAATTTCTATTTTTGTTCTACGAGTTTAGATTCAAAGCAATTTAACTACAGCTAGTTTACAGGCTTCAAGTAATGTCGGTACGATTTATAGGTTAATACTTTTTCATTTTTTACGATATTGTGCAAGGCTTAGATAAAGTAAAATTTGCGCTAAGGTACAAGCTAGCTATGAAGACTCAAAACGCCGCGTTCTTTTTACTAAGATTATTTTATTACGTAACGTCTCTACAAGGTTTAACCAGTGACCGAGGATGGATTAAAATTATTTTATACACAAACAAAAAAAGAAAAAATGATTGAGAAAAGAATGATGATGCACCTAAACTGAAAAATAGATTATCATGGAAAAAGGAAGGGGAGGCCTTTGCCCTGCAGTGGGACAGTATAATATAAGGCTAATAATAATAATATACACAAACACACATAACAAAAATTAGATCTTATTATGTCTTTCCCGCATTCTAGTGCAGGAGTCGTCGTTGTTGTTCCTTAAAACAAGCCATGTGTCGCTGGGGACTTTACAAACATACAATTTACGAACACAAAGTACACCCAGACTCGAGACAACCATTAACGGATCACACAATTTTTTGGCCTGTGTGGGAATCGAACCCAAAACACGTCACGCAGTGGTAAATGGCGAGACAACCACTTATGCCATGGAACGATGCGCTACCGCATCGTCAAACCTCATGCCCGAGTAGTAATGATAATAACTCAATTATTACATTACAGCTGTTTAAACTGAATTAGTAGCGCCAACTGTAAACTGGTTTTCTTATTATTACTTATTACGTTGAAAATGTATTAGGTAGGTATGTAAGATTGTGACAAAGTAATAGCTAATGTGGATTTACTAGTTGTTGGTTTACGTCAAGTCGTCAACAGTGCATTCATGCGTTGGCTAAATGGGTAGGTACCTATTATAAATATGTTTAGCCATTGTTCTGAGCGGTTTATTATATTATTAGGAATTGCAACTAAGTAGGTTGGTACCTAAGATTTGGGTTTCCACTGTGTTTTCACCTCAGAACAATGCTTATACTAGAGAACACTAAGTAATATCACTTTGCTCTAGTTAATGTCAAGTAGCGCTATCTAGTATTAAGAAGTGGTCATTATATGAACAGTGACATCTAGTGTCAAGTACCTACTGTTATTAAACAGTAATAAAAATCGATATTATTATAAAGAGGTAAAGTTTGTGAGTTTGTGACGTTGTAGGGGATAATTTCTGTATCTACAGAACCGATTTAGAAAATTATTTTACCAATAGCCAAGTTATTTGTGAGTGTCATAAGCTTTATTTTATTGACAAAAACATTACGGGACCCAAAGAAATATCACCCGTGCGAAGCCGGGGCAGGCGGCTAGTCATAGTCATATATTACCTCCCTATAGTTAACTCCCGCACTAGGGAACAAGCTCTGTGTCGCGGGGGGCTTTACAAATATACAATTTACGGACAGAAGATACACTCGGAACAACTAATTAAGGATCATACACATTGACATCTGATTGCCTCGGTGGTCCAGTGGCTGCAGTATGCGCCTGCCGTACACGAGGTTGAGGGTTCGATTCCCACACAGGACAAAACTTTATGTGACCCATAAAGAGTTGTCCTGAGTCTGGGTGTAATTTGTGTCCGTTAATTGTATGTTTGTAAAGTCCCCCGCGACACAGAGCTTGTTCTCTAGTGCAGGAGTTGTCTTTAAAAAAAAACATTTTTGCCCCGTGTGGGGATCGAACCTACTACCATACAATAACACACATAACGTGCAATATATTACTACGTTAGATAACTATAGTAATCAACTATAGATACCTAGGTTCTTGTAATCGGAAAGCTTTTATGTTACAAAACTTGAGATTTTTAGCGCTAATTTCTGTAAGAGAATTTCTCAAGTTAATGACGAAGTCACGAGAGTGGTGTTAGTCTGATGACAACTATTAAAGACTTGTTAGGTGTAGGCAATAGTGCATAAGTAGGAGCCAGTTGGCAAACCCCGTTATTTGTAATGACCACGATATCCGTTTAGCATTTGAAATGAATTCAAGTGTGTTCTAAGATTGACTGCACGGTTGGTTCAGTGACTTAAGTGGTTACCTCGCCACTACCACTGCGCGGCGTGTTGTGGGTGTTTTTTTTATACTTCTTGGGTGGCAAACAAGTATACGGCCCGTCTAATGTTAAGCAGTTACCGCATCCTATGGACGCCCGCAATACCAGGGATGTCACTTGCGTGTTGCCAACCTATTTTTTTTAAACCACGACTTTCTTCTGTAAGGTGGAGGTCCTACCCCAGTCGGGCATGCTCGCTAGTATGGTGCCCTAACTCATTTAAAGGGTTTGAAACAGGGCTTGTTCCGGGAGTTGTCTTTAAAAATAATAATAAATTCTTGAATTTATTTATTTATTATTATTATCCAGAATACTAACATATATAACATTAACTTTGCCGCTACAAATATAAACCTCCTACGGTTTATCCGAATCACCACATGCATGAAATAGAAAACTTAAAAATTATGGTTATTGTGTTTCAATTATTTAAAAAACAAAGCAGTGACGTAACTATACCGTTTCAGACCCATGGCAATATTGTTATAATAAAAACTAGGATCCTTGTGTGCTCACGACCAACGAGGTTGGTTGCCACGGACCGGCCCGGGGCATTTTGCTCGTAATGCCACCCTATTGTTACGCTACTAAAGCAAGGTTAGGTACACAATCTTGCCTATAAATCATTGAAATACACAAAGACGAAAGTTATTCTTCATCTATCAATCTTTTTTTCTGTCCCACTGCCTGCTGCCTGGCAGAGATCTCCCCCATGGTCTTCCACACATCAAATCTACTATCATTAATAATATTATAAATGTGAAAGTTTGTGAGAATGGATGGATGTTTATAACTCTTTCACGTAAAAACTACTGAACGGATCTGGATGAAATTTGCCACAGAAATAGATTATGGTCTGGAATAACACATAGGCTTTTTGCAGCGATAACCGACATCCACGCGGGCGGAGCCGCGGGCAACAGCTAGTAGATAATAATTTACCAAAGGTTTCATGAAAAAATTATTTCATAAGATGTTTACATCAATAGTTATTAAAATAAATGTAACTTAACCTGAACGAAAAAACAATTGTATTTATAGGTATTAACCCCATAGGTTTTGTTTTGGTATATGGTTCTTATTTTATATTTAGGGTCGGATCTGAACCGTGACGTTTCGTCGGGTATGCACACAGTTGTTCTTTTATTAAAATTTAAGCTCCATGCCCTCCTTGCAATCATAAAGTGAACAAGGTAAAACAAAAGAGGTGGTCTAAGGTATGACACATCTACATTTTGCCAGTTATGTAAGGTCTCGTTCTGTTCGGTAGGCACCTATAGCTACATAAGTACATACATTGTACTATGGTTAATTTCAAATCCCTATATCACTTATCACCTGCCCCTCTAGACAAATAACATAAACGGTAGTCGAATCGAATGGAATAGTAAATGTATACAATACAATGTACTTTATTGTACACCATAAAATTACATTTTACCATAGAATTTGACGTACGTTTATGACATTATATCGTCCCTACTTTATGTGTCCCAAACTTTTGCTTTCTATTCTAGTTCATTCGACTACCATTTATATCACTTGTCTAGAAGAGCTGGAGAACGAACTCGAAACAACATGACAGTTGTACCACAGACTAAGTCAATCTCTTTTATCACTGCGATTGTACGCTCTATCACTGCGCTACCTACTTAACATACTTAATAATATTTATTATTAAAGATGTACCTACTGGTTATGACTATGTACGATGTGCAATATGATGCGACCAATTAAACGGTGTGGAAGTTGCTTAAGGTTTTATTTCCTTTGATGACATCTAGGGAAGACAGCTTATTTTGTAATAGGAAATACTTATCTCTACGCACCGCACTGAAGTTACTTAAAAAAAGGTTATCGTCCGACGGTCTTGAACATAAATGTGAAATAGTATCCAGTTATAAGGTAGACCTTTTAACTACTATCTCACATTTATGTTCAAGACTGATGGACGATAACCCTTTTTGAAGTATCTTCAGTACGGTGAGTGGAGATATCCTTATCTATAAGGATAAGGTAGATAGAGGGCTCTGCTGAAAATCAGCGCTGTTGTGTGCAGCAGTAGTGGAAAGCAGTCATACGGTTCGCCTAATGGTAAGCAGTTACCGTAGCCTATAGTTGATTATAATACCAGCCCCTCTTGACAAGTGGCATAAACGGTAGTCGAATCGAATTGAATAGAAAACAAATGTTTGCAAAATTATGCCATAAAGCTTTCTATTCTATAAGAATCGACTACCGTTTAAGCCACTTGCCCTAGAGAAACAGGAGCATTATCTACTCGCGTATTATCAATCCCACATGTTATTACAAATACAGATAAACGAAACGTTTTTTTAGAAACAGTTCCTATTTGTGAAGTTGGCCACGTCAACAGCAATACCTCTCCGAGTGTTGTAACGTGGCTTCGATTCCCACACGGGACAAAACTTTGTGTGATCTTTAAATGTTTTGTTCTAAGTTTGAGTGTACCTACTTTGTATCCGTAAATTAAGTTTCCAATATCCCCCGTGACACTGTATTTAATATTTTTAACAAAAAAAACCGACTTTAGTACGGCAAGTTGCAGAATTTCAAAAACCTTAAAAACGGGAGATTATATTGTTTAATTATGAAGTTCCGTTGCCTAGCTACCTTAGCAACCATATTGGAAACTTATTTAATCGCCATCCGTAAAATACTTATTATTGAGAACTTCAGGTGGCCATCTGTGGTCTTCTTCATTAGTTTTACTTCATCATATTATACTTTCTGAATGCAAATGTTTGATGTGTTGTTAAAAATATTGAAATTGCTATATGTGTGCCTATAATTTTTGAGGAGTTCCCTCAATTCCTCATCATCAGAACTTTCTTTTGAAAATGGGACCAAAATGGAAGTATGTCCTCTCAGACAAAAAAATAATTTTTCAAATCGGTCCATAAATGAGGGAGTTCTGCGGTAACAAACATAAAAAAAAAATACACACGAATTGATAACCTCCTCTTTTTGAAGTCGGTTAAAAAAAAGCATAATAGAAAATCAAGTTGTACTAGGTACATATTTAAGCTTCCGTAATCTAAGCATTTCGCATCAATGCAGCGCAGTGCAGCGACATAATAGTACTTATTACTTAATCAACACTATACCTACTATTAAGTATGTGTTCAACCGCTTCTAGCTCTTACTATAGAGAGTGTAATAAGTATTCATTTAAAGTGAACATCGAACGCTGCAAGAAAGCACATATGCAACGTAAATAAAGTAAATTAACTCTACCGTTTATATTTAATATATGACATGTGTATTATTGAATCGAAATTAAATTATTCTCCTTTTTATTTTTCATTTAACACAGCTATAAAAAAAACAAAATATACATTAAAAAATATGGAGATCCACCGGTATCGGGTATAGGAACCATGCTACCCGTGGGTAGGGCTCCAGAGACAGGACTCCAGAGACAGGAACCTCCTCACGATGCGCGCCATGTCTAGGAGTACCTACCGCCTTCTGCTTACATTTTTTTAGTAACAATAAAACTTATACAAGTATGTTAGAAAGTATATAAGTTAATTTAATAAATTGTTTCATTCATAATATTCATTTCCTACAAGAGAGGAAGCCTTGAGCACCGGGTAACAATATTAATCCTTACCTAGTGCTCAATAAATGAATTGTCCATTTTCCCGATATCAAGAAAACCCTACACATTAGTGTAGGGTCTCTTTTTTAAACTAAACCTACTGTTTTAACTTGACTATGTCTAGCGTAACCAGCGTAACTCATTATTTTTGCTTATATACCTAACGCGATCGTTTTGTTTGCATAGCCATACAAGCATTTGTTATTCTCAGCCGCCACATAATAAAGCGTAACAAGAAACATGAGTCGGATACGGATGAAACAATGAAAGTTACTTTTTATAGGAGGTCGACAAGAAAACTATTCGCTTTACATAATTGTGTTGTGCTAGGTTTTTGAACGAGTGAAGTTCTCCGAGTCTATTCGAACAATCCGGCGTTTGTGTGTATTTATGTTTAATTGTTTGTTCGACGATATCTCGAGTATTTTTGTTCGGAATATCGTGACATTTGGCAGGCAAATTAATGAAACTAACATGAAAATTAAGTTTGAATATGAGTCAAATCGGTCATGGGGTTCCCGAGATATAGGGGCTTGTAAAACAAGAACATCGAGTTCTGCCTTGTACCTGTGTGACTCCAGTTTTGGAAAAACTGCCTCTAAATTTAATAACCTCAGATACATTTTTCCTGTAGCTTTTTTCATGTAGTTGTTTTGTTTTTCCTTAGCAGGGCAAAGTTGGGGGCGAACCACTAGTGTATAACGAGCCTAGTAAGCAATTGTCTCGCTTTGAAGTATTTTCTAATTGTATTGGTATTTGTTTGTTAGAATGATCTTAAGTCTGAAGTTCATGAACCGATGTCGCTTTGTTTACGAGTATTTTGTGACGTTTTTGTGTAGATATACATAAAGTGAATGCAGTAAAGATACAAAACCCTTTATTACATTTTAAATTAATATAAATATAACTAGTGGTTCGCCCTGAAATGTGAACTCGCGTGTTAAAACTTAAAAAATATTTTTATCTCATAAATTCGCATAAATTTCAAGACATTTCGATCAACGACTCAAATGAACAAACATTTATACATACCTACTAACACCGGATTGTGCGTTCAGTGGTTTAATATCTTTGGTTTCAGTAGACTCGAAGAACTTCGCTAGTTTTGCTCGCTCGTTCAATAAGTAATACCTAAAGCCTGAATGAAATGTTTTTCTATCCCATTCATGCATTCACAAAATCCACTTATTTTTGTTGGGGCGTTCAAGGTTAGACCAAGGTATAGAAAGCGTTCATAAGTACGAGTAAGTAGGTATGCTTGTTTGCTGTGCATAAGTGCCTAGTTAGTATAAACAAAAACCTAACATACTAGTAGCTGGTAGAAGGCTTATGCTTATTTCTTCGGGAAAAGGGGCGTGATTAAACCATCCATTATAAAAAAAAACAAATAAGGTACTCCTATTTTAAATTTATCTTCGCAAGTTGGTTATTACTTATGAGTAAATGTAGTAAACTTTCTTTAAATACGTGTTGAACAAAAATATAATTAAGTAATGTTTATTACATGGTCTCATAAATGACTGTAAGTAATTGGATTTTACTCGAAAATAATGTCATAGCGACACATTAATTGTAAATGATCGTTGAGAAACATATTTTGCATAACTGTTCAGAGGAAGTTTATGCTGGCTCTATACAGACGAAACGTAGGAAAGTTTTGGTTTTTTTTAACATATTATATTATAATATGTATTAGTATATGGCTCCTACTATAGTATGTTGACCCTCATTTAAACCCTATTTGCAATGAAAATATTAAAGTACTTTTTTCTTTAAAATTACAATAATTAATTTATTCACATTGCAGGTAAAGGCAGGCAAAAATGACATTAACATACATGTGTCTGTGATACAAGACGTCAGATGATTTGCTTACTTCCAAATTCATTGACTGAACTGACAGGCGAAGAGCATCAGAAAAGAATCTAACGCTCTACTACGTCTATAAAGAGCGCCTTCACTGGCTAAAAAAATCAGCCACTCTTTTTCTTGTTCTACTATCGTTTATGATTCTTGTCTAGAGGGGTTGATCTCTCTCTCTCTCTCTCCGATCGTACTGTACTGCTGACCTATCGGACTATATGAGTGAAGTTATAACTCCTTTCTTAAAGATTGACCGTCATGATTTAAATTCGCTCAGCTTATGTTAATCGATTAGTATCGGTATGCAGTTATGAAGTAGCAGTTATCAATTAACGGTTGCTCAGTAACCGACAGCGACGTATTACAGTAACAGAGGCTCAGATTATAGACTGACAGCCAACCAGTTACGTAGCTACAATGTGAATCAAGTTGCTCAATATGTGTACTGCCTAGGTGGTAGTGAAAGCGGAGAGCGGAGCGAGTAGCGTGTAGTAACCTGACCCTCTAGACAAGTGGCATTTACAGAAGTCGAATCGAAAAGTCAAATAAGCAAATGTATGGGATTTGAGGGAAGGTAACGATTTAATGTCGTAAACTTACGTCGGGTCCAATACATTTGCTTTTTTGACGTTTCGATTCGATTACCGCTTTTGCCACTAGTCTAGAGGGGCAGGGGCTCCCTGTTCGGATCGTTTTTAAACGTTTAAAAGAAGGGAAAAACACCCTTTCAATAACCCTTTCAACGAGCATCCGAGCGGTGCCTGCTATAAAACGCTTAAAAATCTTTTAAAGGGGTAT
The DNA here is from genome assembly GCA_947095525.1 of Trisateles emortualis. Taxonomy (NCBI): domain Eukaryota; kingdom Metazoa; phylum Arthropoda; class Insecta; order Lepidoptera; family Erebidae; genus Trisateles; species Trisateles emortualis. Next base: position 6,972,496 of record OX352743.1, on the reverse strand, counting down.
CCGAAAGTGCAGTCCCTATAGTAAATACTAAAAATGTTATCATAAATATATTTTTAATTTTTCTAAGTTTTTGAGTCAATCAATTACATACAAACAAACACAGAACAGAGAAAGAGAGGATTTTCTGTTCTGTGCATACAAACAACGAACTAATAAGTATTTAGGATTTCCTTTACACAAAAAAAAAGTTTACAGATAATGCACAGATAATACAATATATCGATTTGATTATCGCAAGAATGTCATGTGACCTCTACGGAATAAACAATATTAGTATTTCAAACATCGAACTAACTCCAAACAAAAGATATCGACGCGTTCAAGTTTTATGGTTTTGTTTCTTAAACATCGAAAGCACTTGAAGAAACTTGGAATCGGAACAATCATTTATTAAATAGTTCTCACTTATTTTTGTCCCATGTGGGATTTGGCTACTCGTTACGCAGTGGAAAATGGCGAGGTGTTCACCTACTATATGTAATATAGTCATTTGTCAGATATGGCTAATTTGAAACGTTTGGAAATACTTATACCCGCTAGAACTTCAAGATGCAAAGTATTGCAATATAAAAATAAACACTCGTAAAAATACAATGTGTATAAATAACATGTCACATGGCATCGCCTTTTAAGTTTTGCGGCCACAAAAATGCGGCAGTTGCGTTTTAATATGTAAAGACTATTATTATATTTGACCACTGATTTAAAACAACACGAGATTGGGTCATAGTGCTTATTCAAATATTTCAAACACTTAGATGCGAATCTTAAACTATATGTTGCAGAAACAAATACACATTATATAAATTAATGAGTGTAAAAACACTATAATGTGCATGAAGCAAGCGAAGGTTTCGTCGCTCAAGGCGCAGACGCATCGTGCAACCAGTTATACATTCAAGATCACCGAACATTAATCATCTTTGTTTATAATTTATCTCTAAAATTATACAGGTACATACGTGAAACTATTATTCACTTGAATTATGTACTATTTAAGTATATTATGTTTAATGATGATAGTTATATTATAAATTTAAACATGTAGAGGTAATTAATATATATAACTAGCGGCTCGCCCCGAATTCACCTGGGTTAAACTATTCTCATTTTTTCCATAGGAACAAAGTGTTAGAAAACTTAAAAGAAAAACATAAATCTCAACGAACATTAACCACCTGCACTGAAGACAGTACATACAATAAAAAAATATGATTTGTATTATTTAAGTATATTATGTTTACTTTAGTTTAAAAATCAAATACAAAACGTACACTATCCGAAACTCGTTACCATAAAGTGCACGTTCAATATAAAAATATAATAAAAAAAGAAAGTCGATTGCTGTAAACATGTATATAATAATATGTACCTACCACGTAACTATGTAACACGGAACCAAGTCGTGAGTAAGTTTAGGTCCCCAATTGAAGTAATTTTGAGTGAAGTAAACGCCAAAACTAATGAGTATAGTGCCTATTAAATTACGAAATAGTAAATCAAATTAATGTATGTTACATTATTTTTTAGGTCCGTACATAATTTGCCCACAGAAAGTACATACATCATTTTAAAATACTAGCTTCAAAGATCTTACTTCAAGGTATGCGGGATACAAGGTAAATGGGTAATCATTTGATTAGTACCTACCTTATCACACTGGGTAGGAACTAATCAATTTACAATACCACTTGTCAACAGTGAAGGAAAACATCGTGATCAAACCCGCCGGCTGATTCTCTAAGAAACAGCGTTGTGATCGCAAACTGACAGTTGTGATTGCTCGGTGACTGCACAATCTATTGACTAAACGTCAAAAAGGCTCGGTTTTTGCTCTTACGGAATACCGATTTTCAATCTGACAGCCAGATTTTGCTCGGTTTTTGCTCTTACGGAATACCCCTGCCGCAATATCTTGTGTGACAATAAACGTTCGACCGGGAAAGAGGGATGGAGCCATACATGCTATGTAGCTTTATCTCTCTTTCGCACTCGAACGACCGGCACTTTTTGTATCGGCAACTTTGTGTAGTTTTGAATTAAATCGTTATTAGTTTAGATGTCTTGCAAGCGCTCATAAGCTGCGGTTCTTTTTATCATACGACCGTATGTTTGTTTGCCAACAAAGTAGTAATAAAAAAATAAAAAAAATATAATTTAAATTAGTTCTCGTAATCTTATAATGAATTCAATCATCATTCAGGCAAACACGGCCAACTTTTTTTTTGTCAATTCATTCATAGAACAATAACATAAAATGTTGAAACTTCAATAGAAAAAGTTGTGCAAACAAACCACATACTAAGACGTGTAACAAAAAAATGACCATTGCTTTCCAATTTATGATCATTGATGTTACAATACATTAGATTAATAACCCTTCTTGGCGGTTGGGTAAAAACAAAGGATTCATTGTTTGATGCGTCCATAATATATATTGTGTAAATGTATTTTGAAATGAAAACTGTATCAAACAGAACGCATAGGTATTATCAGCCAAGTTGGCGATTTTTATCTTAACGGACAGAATTACTTAACTCAAATATTTTATAATTTTACTGTGTCATTTTATTTATTCGTAGACAATGTTCTTTTCGTAAGACGACTTCAGCATTAGGGAACAAACCCTGTGTCGCGGAAGACTTCGAAAACACAATTAACGTACAAAAATTACACCCAGACTCAGGACAACCATTTATGGGTGACATAAATTTTTGTGTGACCAGTGGTAAATGGTGACTGCTTAAGCCACTGAAGCAACCGTGCAGTCAAATCTTGCGTATGTATACCATATTGTGTTTAATAAATAAAAAAAACATTATATGAGTAGTCGAACGCCCACTTGCCCGATCGTACGTACTTGCGAAAGCGCTTGAGACTATTAAACCTGAGTTTGATCAGACGATTACGTCGTCTGCAATCAACTAATTGTTACGCACATTCAAGAAAATAAGTGCCCATATTACTCTCTGAGAAATAAAAACACAGTTTAACGACTGTTTTCACTTTCAGGCAGACTTTGTGGACAACTCTCAACTCTCTCACGATGTTTTGCTTATTTGTATTATAAGATGGGAGACTTTGTTCTGAATTGTATCTTATTAAATGACGGCGACCGCGCAAAATTCTTTTTTTACGTGAAAGAGTATTTCAAGTAAAAAAATAATTTTGAGAATCGGTCCACAAATAGGGGAGATATCCGGGGAACAAACATAAAAAAAAACATACAGTCGAACATAGAACTCTAAAGGTGGTCCCATTAGCACCAAGTCAGGATCTGATGATGAAAGCTCAGGGAAAGCGAGGGCAACCCTCAAATGTTATAGGTATTAACAATGTTTTTCATATATTTTTTACTTTTATTTTATCATTAAATATAGATAAATATTTTTTTTAGAAAACAATTAAACCGGCTTCAAAACCCTTAAAATAACTGATTACAGACTGAATTCCGTGCCAAGCTTAATATTAGGTGACAGGATGAACCTAGCACCGACTTCAATCAGTATTCAGTTATTTTTAGGTTTTTGAAGTCGGTTTCATTTTTTTTTATTAAAAAATAATTTTACATATATTTTTTAATAGCTTCCGCCTGTGGCTATGCCCACGCGTACAATCCCACGGTAACAGTACTTTTTCCGGGATAAAAAGTTACTAAAGACTATGTGTTATTCCAGACTATAAACTATCTCTATACCAGATTTCATTGAAATCTGTTCAGTAGTTTTTAGGTAAAAGGGTAACAAACATCCATCCGTTCTCACAATTTTTTACATTTATAATACTGGTAGGATATTGTAATTTGATTCACTTAAAGTTATGAAATACCAAGTATATGACCTGAGAGACCGTGCTTCAGTAGGCAGGTAGATAGGGTATGTAAAAATGGTAACCCATCTACGGACAGTACCACAGAACATAACATATACACTCTTTCATATATTCTGTGGTTAGTACTTAGCTATGAACCTCTTTTGTGAGTAATTATAAATATGATACAAAATTATAATTGCATTTAGTATTATTACGAACAATTACGAAACAAGCTCTCATTTGATGCTTTTAACCAGATTATGCAAACAATGTGAAAATATATATCGTCCTCGCCCTGGATAATATAATGTATTTAATGTACTTTAAGTATACATTTTGGGCTTAACGTGAATGTTTTAAAAGTGAAGGTTAGAAAACAGATTCTTTGAACAATTAAGAAGAATATTTTCGGTCCAATATTATATCAAAATCCATAAAAATATGTTCATTCAATTATTTTTCATTGAGGGAATTCTCTTTTATATATAATAATCACGTAATATGTATGCTCAAATATTTTTTTTTTTTACAAAAAAATACTAAGTAGTTTTATTTAAAAAATTAAAAGAAAGATTTTTTTTATTATATCACAGTATGCAGGATCTCAAGGATCACTGGAAAAGGCCTATGTCCAGCAGTGGATACCTTTCGGCTGAGGTGATGATAATGATACAGGATTATGGACACAAGTAGGTACCTATATATTTACAATTCTGCCAGTGACAACAAAATGTTCAGTATACTATTATATATTAAAAAAGGGCCTAAAAATCTATTTGGATCACCCATATTATAATACTGGTTACCCTGGAGACAGAGTTATTTAACTCTTTCGCCACAAACGATAAGAAACATATTTTTACAATGCTATAAGTCACATTAGAATTTAGAATAAAACAGTTATCAACAAAGACCACTATGAAGTTCTAGATATTTATAAACCTACGACGAGTTATTGATTATAATATGGTAAGGGGGTGACCTCGCCACCTAGGCCCACAGAGTAACTACCTAGGCCTACGGTTGCCTGACTGGCCTTAGGTGACAATGTCACCGTGCCCAGTCGGTTATAGACGCCAGGAACTTTTCATAGCGGTTTATTTTCTTATAAATTTGATCAATGATAATCTGGTCAATGAGTAAATGAAATTTGACATCTTACGAATTTCAAATTAAGATCGAATATCAATCTCTATAAGTACGAGTACATCTTGGGACGGCCTTTGATGAAACTTAACGAGTATTTTATACGAGAAGCTTAACCATCAGAATAGATAAATATAAAGAATTCACGTGTATAAAGTCGCGGGAAAAAGTTAGTTTTTTATATTTTATAGTATGCATTTAAGTCTGCAGTATATAAAAACAAATTTAGTTTACATAAGCCAATGTAATATTTTAACTGTAACTTTGAAATAAACGTAGCGCAGATTCATCCTGATTTAATACTATTGATAATCGCCCATTTTATTTATACAGTGCGATTTTAAAGACAGACAATAGCTTATAACTTTATCTTTATCGTTGAAAAAGAATCTGTCTAACTTTATATTGGATTAGGAAACGCCGAGATTGGTAAGTGCACTCAAATTAAAATTTAGAAAATAAAATTAATTATTCAAGAACAGATTTTTACTTAAGATTCATTAATATTCGTAATTTATTTAAAATTTTTGATTATAATTCAGTTTATACGTAATACTAATAATGTTTAAATATGAATTTTGTATTTGTACATTGACACCGATGCACCTTATCATTATAAATTTAAAGTAATTTAGATACAGGCTACTAGTATGTAAGACTTCTTAGTTACTATGCTCACTCATTTAAAAAAAGCTTATATAAATATATGTAAATTAATTCAGTTGTCTATTAGTTACCGAAGAATTACGAGTGCATAGATGTTACGTTATATAGCAAGATATGTTAATGTTGTTTCTATAGAATTTTTTCCATATATCTCCCAACGAATTTCTATCTATTGTTCTAATTGAGACGTCGATAGACTGACAATGTGGGGTCTGGCGTACACGTAACTTCAAACAGAGCACTCACACACACCGACTGTTGAGTGAAAACGAGTATAAAAGCGATGCAAATTGCAAGTGCTAGCATTATCCACTACCCTCTCGTGGAGTAAGGTGCACCACTCATCCGCAGCAGCAATGAAGTACCATGTGCGTAATAGTGTTGTTCTACTATAGTGATAAATAGTGCCAAGCTGAAATCGTTCGTCCTGTGTTTTAGCCGTGTTCGTGCTAATTGGACTGTGTTGTTTATGTTATTAGTTCATTATACCAATTTCAGATTATAATAAGACAAGGAACATTCATTATTAGATTGAATGCATTGATTTATGAACGAATTCAGTGGAGCGTCTATGAGACTAATTCTTCCTGTTATGTCGGCAACACGGGGATTGTTTAATAGGAAGTTGTTTTCGTTACATAAATCAGATTTGCTATATTTCTCGAGGTAGTGATCGCCACTAAACTGGTTTGGAGACAGTAGGCTCGATATTTTATCGTTCAGTAATTGGTTGCTAGGCATCCGTTATTGCCATAATATAGGCGTATAAATAAAGTTTCACAATTGATCTATTTTAGTTTTCTGACTATTTTTTTACCTGATCATTTATTTTATTGTCTTCTAACAGATTTTCTTGGGATTCCTGGCCGTGGTTGCAGCATACCCGGGACTTGTACACGAAGAACCACAACTGGAGGCCAAATATGATTTTGGTCCAATCAGCGAGTCTGGACACCACCATCAAATAGAACATGAGCATGCTAAGTCACATCAGTCGATCAAATTTGAACATTTCCACCCTGTCCCTGTCTACGTGAAGAAGGAGCACAGCCAATTGTTGAAACACCCGCTGGAGAAGGGCAAATCTGAATCAAACCTCAAGCTCATCCACCCTGAGACTGAGCACAAACATGGCGGCGGTCTGGTCCTTGAAGACGACAGGCACAACACTGACCACCACGCCGCGGCTCTTGAGCTCGGTGGTTTCGAGCACGGAGGCTTCGAACAAGGAGGTTACGAGCATCTATCTGGTGGATTCGAAGGTTATGGAGGCGGCGAAGGCCTGAAGGGCTACGCTGAGCTTTCTCACCAGCCTGAAGCCGAGGGACACAACTACTTCCAGGAGGCTGGACATGCGGGGCAAGGGCTATCTGAAGCTGGCGAAGGCTACAAATTCGATAGCTATTAACTGCATTTAGTTTTAAAGTAAACCGCGGGCATACAAGCGTGGAGCTCACTCCACCGTCTAAAGTAACTTTAGGTCTATCTCTTGCCTGTTGAAACGTAAAGTTAAGAACACGAGACTTTTTATGTATTCTTCTTACGTTATGCAGTTTTAAATGCTATATAGAATCAAAATGTACCTGATTTAGATTTAATTCTAAAACCGTATGTAATAAATCTGTATTTAGGTTGATGTTTATAGTTAGATTCTCGACATTACGCGGCAATTAAATTATGAAATGAAAGAAACAGTTCCGTTAGGTGATAGAAAGTGACCGCGTGATGTGTTCCGAGTCGATCGACTGCTTGTTCGTGTGATTGTATCTTATATCCTCTCGCTTGAATATTATATTAGTGTATTGTGACTTATGCGATGGTTGATTGAGTCTCAGAGAAATTGTGATATTAATAAATGTTTGTTAAATAAATATGTGTTTTATTTACCAAAAGTTATAAGTACAGCTTACGACAGGTGTACGTAACTGTGAATATATTACTTGGATCTTTATTTGCTCCACTAGGCCGTACTTTATAGAAGCGGCTATAGTGCTAATTAACTTGACGGTTCATGTAATTGTTACAGATTGATTACGAGACGTGTTTAAGCTTTTTATGTGCACAAAGTTATTATTTAACTTAGTTACGTACACACACAATATCAATTTCCTATTGAGTATAAATAAAATATAATATACGTTTGTTGGATTGAAGATGCGCGAGAGTAGTCACAGTGAGCATTTTTTGAGACTAAAACGCGAAATACGGCGGGGGTGCATATTTATACTTATATTAATACACAAGCGGATTTCATACCGGCCAGCGATAAAAAAAAACTATAATTATGTGCTTTATTATTCCAATTTCAAATCAACAAAAAAATATTAAAGCGTTATTCTAATTATATTACATAAGATAGTGACAACACAGTATAATTACGTTACTAACATACAGATCAGTATAATCAGTAGTCCAATCAAAATATATAGCTCTAATAACTATGTAAAGTAAAGAAATTGTGAAAGGCACTGTTGGCAGTCAGTATTTCACGATATTGCTTCTTGCTGTGACTTGTGAGTCACGATATCGGTAATATGTACTCTAGGAAATAATACCAAGCGATAACTATTACTTATACTAGCAACATTCGTGACGTAATCGTCGTGAGATATTTAACTACAAATTTATTAGTCTAGACACATTTTGATAGGCTTTTTGCGTTCTTCCTCGTTTGTCATTTGGAAAGTAGTGTTAGTACATGTTCAAAAAAGATTCATCATCATCATCAAAGACTTTAACAGCATTCGATTATTGAAAATGTTTAATTATGTATAAACAATTAGATCAAAACGCTTGTCTTACAAGGACAGGACAGGCAGAAACTATGGTACGCCAATTGACATACTTCTCTCGCTTCGTCAACATTCATCAATCTCTTTATGCATGGGAGTCGGTTCCGGGTACCTTGATTTGGCCCTTTTAAGCATCATCTTCTACTTGGTCAATTAATGAAAATTATATCACTACCTTTTAAAAATCGCATGTAAAAATATGTTTTTGTTACAAATCTAACACAGTTTTTAACAAACTTTTATTCAACTTGCAATGTATGTCAGTTACTTAGTTTAGGTCAAATATTGCTAGCAAGATTTGAACTACTTCCCGGTGTCATATTAAGCTGAAATTTGGCTAGGAGATAGATGATATCCTGGGAAAGGTCATAGGGATACCATATATCACTGCGATAATCCTCGCGGGCAAAGTCGAGGACAACGGCTAGTTAACTGTTTAAGTGTAATTTCGTTGACTAATTAAATTCGTTCCAGTTATGTGACAGTATTATTACTGTTATGTAATAAAACTAAATGTTAAGCGCAACTTACTTCTGCCTCACGACCTACATAACTCTCTCTCTCTCTATACTTAAGGTGTTTTGAACGATTTGTTATGACTTCCCATGTTTACAGAACACTATTTTTCTACTACTTAGGTGCCAAACAGGCATGCTGTTGAATATTTTAATTACAATAAACAATTTGGTGGTATAGAACAATTATGGTAAGATGGCGTCCTTTTCAGACTCGCACCATTATGTTATTTTTTTAAATTTAGGTTCTGTCTTCGTTCAAACATTTGTTTAGATTAATACATATATTTTTTTAATCCTGCCAGTCTGTATCATTGAATCTATATTATTTTTAGATTAAATTTTGTTAATTTTGATTTTGTTTTAAGTTCTGTTCGAAAATGAATAAATGTATCTTTCTTTCTTCTTTCTTTCAATACCAACATTAATTATGTTAACATTGATCTGTGACAGTCGTCCAATACACATGTGAAATTTACTGCTCCGCTCTTTGTTTCTTCTTCCCCGGTACCAACGTACTAGCACCTCATCAGCACCCATCACCACAATAATACACCGCTGTACACATACTAACTGGTACCTGGTAGTGAGCAGTTACCGACGCTGCAATTCCGTAACTTGCGTGTTGCCAAGCCCTAATCTTTTAACAAGTTTTATTGATGGGGTATCTATGGGAAAATGAAAATGCTTCTTTTAAAAACTCATCCATTATTGAGCACTTACACTGAGTTGCGACTGCGTGCTGTTATTTAACTGTATTTTCTGTGAGGTGGAGGTCTTTTTTTAGTTGGGTATGCCCACTTGTATGGTGCTCTATTGGTCTTAAAATTCCAGACACAATGTTACTACAGAGAATTTTCTAATAAAAATACCTGCCAGACTCATGAATCAAAAGCTAAAATCAGTCGTAAACTAAATAATAATATAGACTTTGGTTGATTAGTGGTTTAAGTTGTTAACTCGCCATTTACTGCTGCGCGGCGTGTTGTGGGTTCAATGCCCACACGGGACAAAAAATTGTAAGATCCATAAACAGTTGTCTGGGGAGTCTGGGTATACTTTATGTCCATTTTGTAAAGACCTCTGCAACACAAGGCTTGTACCTTAGTGCAGGTGTTGTCTTTTTAAATTACGAATAGTGGGACAACTCGAGTCTACGACATTATATCGTAAACTGCCCCTCTAGACAAATGGCATAAACGGTAGTCGAATTGAAAAGTCAAAAAAACATATGTATGGGATTTAACGTAAGTTTACGATGTAATGTCGTAAATATACGTCAAATCCCATACATTTGCTTTTTTGACTTTTCGATTTGACTACCGTTTTTGCCACTTGTCTAGAGGGGCTGATGTCAAATCGCATACATTTGCTTTTTGTTCTCCTCGATTTGACTACCGTTTTTGCCACTTGTCTAAAGGGGCTGATGTCAAATCGATTACATTTGCTTTCTGTTCTCTTCGATTCGACTACCGTTTATGTCACTTGTCTAGAGGGGCAGTACGGCACGATAAATTCATATGGCATGTGATTGATTTGATCGACCAAGCTATCTTAAGTAAATTAATACGCTATTTATCATATTAAATATTAATTATTTTCCTTATCGATTAATTATGAATCATAAGCTACTGAATACATAATATTATGTATATATAATAGTTTTATTTATGTGACAATGTTTTCTCTTATTTAAATGTATTGTAATGTGTTTTAATTACATAATCATCTAATATTGTGTAATCTTTACCCGCGGCTGTGTTTGTGAGATATGGTTTAAGCATACGGCCCATCTGGTGTTAAGCAGGTACCGTAGCCTATGGACACTTGCAATACCAGAGGTATCAGTTGCGTGATGCCGACCCAATTTTTTATACCAGGGTTTTAAGATGGAGTCTCCCTGGGATAGGAAAACGTTTCTTTCTGCCTATACTCACAATCACACTGCTGTGTCTAGTTATTTGGCTGTAGTCTTCTGTAAGGTAGAGGACCTACCCCAGTCGGGCTTGCTCGCTAGTATGGTGCTCTACGTCTCGAGTCTTCTCTAATTACTTTCTTGTTCGCACAATATCTTTCGATTATAGCCTGTGCTGTAAAAACTACTGAACACATTTTGATGAAACTTAACAATGTTATATTACAGAATGTACAAGTTTCAAAATTGAGATTAAGAGTTTCATCAAAATCGGTGCAGTGGTTTTTGTGTAAAGGAGTAACAAACATCAATATCCTTGCGCGTTTATAATGTTAGTAACATATTAATATGCTGCCTCGTTGCTTTTAAGGAGTTTGTGGTTTTACAGAAGGCCACAGCCAAATAACTACACACAGAGCTATAGTTATGTCCTTGTAAGTGAGTACAGGTCTCTAGCGCTCATTAAGGATGTGTTTTGAAAGAAACTATTTTCTATCCAAGAAATAATCCGTCTTAAAGCGTAAAAAAAATTGGTCGACAACACACAACTGCTTGTTAGCCACCCAATCTTCGTCCAAAAATAGCCTACTTTTCTGAACGAAGTTGCGGGCAAAAGTAAAATAATAATAATAAATCCTTTTTTAAATAATGAACACTTTAGATGTATTATATTATTAATATCGCATGTGGCTGAGTCACTTATGTAGGGCGATGCTGCCGCGATGTTACAACTCGACCGATTTGCGTAATCGAATACAAATCTTGTGATTTTTAAACGACATAACAGCTTCCTGGTAAGATTTCGTATTCATACTGTAGTTGGCGCTGTTGTCCAGCTTTCTAGTCAATAAAATAAATAATATGATGTCGCATATCGTGTCTGTCTTTGTATTTGGAGGTTTTGAAACATTGATGGATGTTGATTATTTTATTGCTCCTGTTGACTAATAGTTTGAGTGGTCAACTTGCTACTATCATCGTGATGAATGTTGTGGATTCGATTCTTTAATTCCTATATGGGACAAGAAATGGTGTGATCCATAGATTGTTGTTCAGAGTCTTAGTGTATGTACTTTATAGCCGTGAATTTTATGTTTGTAAAGTAACAACATGGGAACACTGGGTCTGTTCTCTAGTGCAGAAGTAGCTAGTCATTATTCAGTAAAATATCTTTCGCTGAAGGTTAGAGAGTTTAAAAATTAAGTCGGTTTTGCAAATCATAATTTCATCAAGGCAGTAAGATTGGATAGAAAATAAAAGATAAAAGAAGCAAAATCACTTGTTTGTTATAGTAAGAGTTGTTTAACTAGTTGAGTAGGTATTTATGTGTTTAGATAATTTATGTATTAAAGTATATGTAAATATGTGTGTAGGTAGCTACGCACTTATCCTTACTAATATTATAAATGTGGAAGTTTGTGAGTATGGATGGATGGATGAATGTTTGTTACTCTATCACGTAAAAACTACCAAACGGATCTGGATGAAATTTGGCACTGAGATAGATTATGGTCTGGAATAACACATAGGCTACTTTTTACAGCGATAACCGACATCCACGGGGTCGGAGCCGCGGGCAACAGCTAGTTATGTTATAATTCTATTCGCATTAAGTAAGTAGTAGCATAGTGTAAAGGAAAAATCTTTATAAACTTATTATTATACTGATATAAGCTTCTACAACTTCCACTTGCGATTTCTTTTGCATAGAATCCTATTAGTATTGTAAACGCGAAAGTTTGGGCGTATACATGGATATTTGTTACTTTGCGCAAAAATTGCCGGGCATGTTTTTGACGAAACTTTACAATGTTATAGCTTATTCATCAGATCAGCATTGATTATATATAAGATAAAAAACTCTACGTGGACAAAGTTGTGGGCCAAAGCTAGTACTTATTAAATAAAATGTAGCTTATGTCACTCTCCAACTGTCTACAGTAGAAAAAGGACAAAGAGGCAATTTAAATTTTATGTTAATTAGCAAAAGATAACAATTCCATGTAAAATAAGAACAATACCCACAACATTTGCATTTATAAACCTACATAAGTAGGTGGGTACTTTAAGCACAGACGTATATAACTAAGGCCGAGCATTATAATATTCTTGATAGCACTTAAAGGGTTCATCACTTTTATTTTAACCCAATTACAATCAAATAGGGAAGAAAATGCTGTATGTGAAATTAAAACACGTTTTTCTATAAACTGCATATTCCTTTAGGCGGGCTACACAATGGTTTGACAATGTGTAGTGATATTCCACTCTTAAAGGAATAAATGCATTTATTTATTAATCATTTATTGCTACAGGCGATAGCCAAAATCACAAATGGCGAAAACATTTAAAACAACATGCCGATTTTTTAGATACTAGCATTTTAAACGCCTGCAGCTTTTCTACATGCAAATATATCTATATCACAAACATAAACAGACTTTCACCATAGGCGTAACAATAATGTGTTAACAAAACAAATCAACAAAACGGGTTATTCTGCATATTCACTCTAACAAATCATATTAATAACGCTAGAAAAATAATTCTAAACGAGCTTATTGAAATGATGGCAGTATCTACTTACGTGCGTTTAGCCTTTGAATGGATAAACAGAATAACCAACTATATACTTACTAAATAAAGGCTTTGTCTTATAATATCAACAACACTTAATATTAATATTGCACATTAATCACAGTAACACTGAATAAGTGAGTAACAAATATTATTAATGCTCCCACAGAGGTCGGAGTACTAATTCGTCGGGCTGGCGAATAGGATACTTCACTGGAAACTCGTGGTTAATCTGGACTGGGACAACCTTCTGCACGATGTAGGGGTTATCTACTTTAACGTAAACATTCCTAAGTCCACTAATAGAAATGTGTTTTCTATCATCAGCGGGCGCAGGGTTTTGGAAGTTAGCCTTTTCTGGAAGTTGCACTGGAATAGGTATTGGACGAACATTTGAAGGCACAGAGTATTGTTTAGGCGTACGCACTTCAACTGGTGTGGGAATGCTCACTAGAACGCGAGCAGGCTTAAATGTTTGAGTTTTTTTGTTCAGGAATTCCTTTGACTTACGCATATCCGAAGTGGATTTCTCCACTTCCAGTTGAGCTTCAGATTGTTTAGAAATTTCCATAGCTAGCTTTTGTGCTAAAGCGTTTTGTTTTCCCAAGTTTTGGTTCAGCTTATCAAGTTCAACTGCATATGTTTCTTGGTCGTGACTACCTGATTCTTTGATCTCTTTTAGTTTATTATGTATAGCCTGCTCCTTGTTAATTAATTCTTGCTTTTCTTTAGCGATGTTTTCTGTTATTTTTTCATGTTGAACAAGAGGAGCTAATATTGTTGAATACTGCGTTTGACCTAAAATATCTGACGATGGTTCCTTCTGCGGAGTTGAGGGTCTATTTTCTTGTTGTTTTATTGGTGACACACCATCTGAAGGTATTTCAATATTTTGATATCTTTGCGTATTTAGTAGAGCTTGATTTTTCGCATTTTCCTGAATTTTAGCATTCTCCCAAATATTAACGGGTTCCCATGTTTTAGCTGGTTCTTGAACTTGGCCAGATGTCCAACTTTTGGCTGATTCTCGGACTTTATCTTCAAACGTCACAGGTCCCTTATCTTCCACTGGTAACTGAACCTTGGCAGGCGCTTCCTGTTGCTGCTGACCCTGCACTGGCTCGTTATTTATCTTATATGTACGTGTTGGGAAGTTTACAATTTCTTGAGTTTGTTGGGGTCTGCGAACCTCTTCCAACTTTTGAATCTCAGGTGCTGCGTTTTGATAATATGCTGGATATTCGTAATTCGCTTGTCCATCAAAACTATATCCTGGTAATGGTAGAGGGCGAAACGGTTCCATTTTCAACTCTTCGATTTCGTAGTTAGGCAGGTAACGTACATATTCGGTTGAAGAACTTTTGCCTTTACTGGCTTTTTTCTGTACATACTGTGCAGAATAATCCTGTTGACGTAGTTTCGTTGAATATTTGTACTTTGGACGAGGTTTTTCTGTAGTTGCTTGTTCAGCTTGTGCTCGTATTGCTAGATCCTCGTTGATCTGCTGTATGTTTAGTAGTTTATAAAATTCGTCCAGTTCCTCTTGCCTGGGGTCTTTATTTGCCGTTTCAGGTTGATATTGAGGTTCAGTAGGTTCTTCAACGCTTTGCTGATACTGCTGTTGTAGAAATGCTCTCTCGAATTGGGGGAATGGTCTGACGATGGCACCAGCAGCTTGTAAAGATTTAACTTGATCACCAGTGAGATATAGAACGACTTCCTTCATGCCAGTCAATTGATTGGTTTGCGGTTGAGACGGGATCGGTGCCGGTGATGACGTCTCGGGCTTTTGGTAATATCGAGAGCCATTATCGTTCAACTCTCCTTTTATTGATATTAAAAAGAGTGACGCTATCAAATACCACACCTAAAAAGGAAAGTAATGTTATATAAATAATTCCTAGTTCAAAGTTGAGACCATTGATAGAAAGAAATTATATAAACAGTTTTAAAATATTTTGCTTACCTGTATACCCATGGCTACTAGTTTATTCGAGCGGCCTGGTCGTAAAGGCGCTGCTTGTTCGTCTGCCCTGAAACAGCGGAGACCATCTTTTTTATACAAAGTGTAAATTGAATAAAAATTAAAATATTCAATAAGATGTGTAACATCTTGCGTTTGCATAGACGTCATTCACATTGAGGTAGTCAGGGAGACTGAGTTTTTGAATTTACAAAAATAGTCTGTATAGCAAACTAGTTAAGAGCATATTTGTAAAAATGTGAAAGTTTGTAGTATCCTGTTAACCAACATCTCAGCTAAATAATGTACAAACATTTGAATACATTAAAAAAATGTCTAAATAAAACATGAACAAGACTTAGCTTAAGATTGTGTATCCTACTATCAAACAAAAAAAAGGATATGCAAGTATGAAAACATATAAAATGTAAACTACTTAAGTACAACAGAAGAGGAAAATTCTAAGAAAATCCAAATTATGGCAATATTTAGGTAGTGATTGGATAATTATGATATAAACATATGGTACTACTAGACCCTCACAAAGTGACTTCACAAAATATTATGAACCGATGTAAAATTGTTTTAATAACTTTATTTGTTATTAAAAATAAGATATTATATTGGATCAGTAATCTTATTACTGATCCGTGAAGGATCGAAGTATTCTTCTATCATTTAAAACAGTAATGTTTTTTTTTTTAGACATCTCCCGTATTAGGGAACAAGCCCAGTGTGTGGAACTTTGGTCTGTACAGACATATAATTCACGAATACAAAGTACACTTAGAAGAGCTAGGCATCAGTTCCATAAATAAATATTAGTTTCGTGTGGGAATTGAACCCACAACGCTGGTCGTGGTGTGAAATCGAGGCATCCGTACTAACTTTTTTCCGTGAGGATCGAACTCACAACACACCGCGCAATGATAAATGGCGAACTTTAAAAGAAAAGAAGAGGGGATATAATTTCCTTTATTAGTACTTATTAGCTGTGCGTTGATTACTCTTTAAGCCCAGCGAAGCCTGTAAAGCATACCACATATATGTACAGCATAAAATCCGCCATGCGGCAATCTCGTACAGAAATCTTACTAATATTAAAAATGCAATGTTTGAATGGATAAATGGATTATTTGTTACTTAAACTTGCTAAAACGGCTGAATGGATCAAGATGAAATTTGACTATTATGATAGATTAAAGTCTAAAATAGCTCACAGGCTACTTTTTATGACGGAAGAAATCACTGTTTTCGTGGGATTGAATGTGCGAGCGAAGTCAGTGGCGGAAGCTAGTAAAAATATATTTAAATGTACCTTTTGTTACGAAACCGATTTCATTATTCTGTCACAGCAATAAAATGTTTTTTTATTGTTTTTTTAATTTATTTCGATGACGCTGATAGCAACCTTTCGTCGCGTGCGCAATATACTGTTTATTAATGAGTCGTAACTTTTCATTTCTCTTCTTATATATTCACTTCCGATCTGACCCCACGATCTCGAATTATCTACGGTGATATACAATATACATTAAAATTAAATCACGTGCAAACATTTTTCAGTTTTCTTTATCCTACGATAAAGAAAATTTTAATTAAAGAGGAAATATAACTTTTGTTCGAAATTGAGGCAATACTGTCCACTGTCTAGAATGTAATAACCATAATGTCCTCCTAATCGAATTTCGAACGCGGAACGGCGGCTAAACTTGATGGACTAGTCATCTGCGTGAGATAAGTATTTTATAACCTAGGTGCGCTTTAGTTTAGTTCCTCACTCACATAGTTTATGGGACGGCAATCCTCTCGCAAAAAGAGGGGTAGGATCCATGGCTTTATATGCTTTCCGAGGCGAGGTGAATTTTTCCAACTTCAAGCATCTATTGTGAATAATTTGTTAAAAGACCCATTTTTGGCCAAACCCAAAAATCGAAACTAGGACCTTGTTGTTCGTGTTTCTCTAGCAGTGTTCTTCCATTTAATGGAAGGCGAACCTATTGGCGTACCGGGCGCAATACAGAACTGCAGGCTGATACTGAGAATTTTTTCGGCGGTTTCGGGAATCAATCCAAGCACTTTTGCATGGTAGTCACACTACCACTGCGCCACCAGATTACATCTTATAAGTTATTTATAACATGATATTTTTTAAACTATGAATAATAATGTGACGTCAAAATTACGGTTTGTTGCTCTGATCCAATCACGACCCAGCTTTCGTGGACTGAGATCATCATTGAATTTATAAAACATTCCAAGCTTCTATACATAAACTCGTAAATACCAAGACTATGTGTTGCATCACAAAAAAACGAGTTTCTCTTTTGAGTTCACCAGCTAAAAAGCCCGGCGAACCAAAAATTACCACTATGTGTAGTTAGTTCTATGGCTGCGGTCTTCGGTAGGTGCTTTCCCAGTTAGGTTTGCTTGCGTATATGGTGCCCAAACTGTCTTCAAATTGTTAAACATACGATAAAAAAGAGTTAAATACAAAAACATTTTGTTAAATATGTTTGGATTGTAACCAATGGCTTGTGATATTACAGACACGATACAAGCGAGCATGCCCGACTGGGGAAGGACCTCTACCTTACAGAAGACTCCATCACAAAATCCTGGTGTAAAGTTTTTTAGGTCAGCAACACGCAATTGATACTTCTAGTATTGCAAGCTACCATAGGCTATGATAACTGCTTACCATCAGGCAGGCCGGTATCTTGTCACCTGTACACATAAAAACATAAAAAAGTCAACTGCAAAGAAAGCTCATGTTTATGACAAAACACGCAAGTGATGCTCCATATTATATTGCTTGATATACCCGGCAAGCCGTATGCTTGTATGACTTCTGAGTATTACCTATAAATAAGTTGATAATTTTAAAATATACGTATTTTTAAACACATACTTTATTGATTTTCATAGTTGGTAGTAAAAACGCATATCAAAATCAATCATCAAATCTTCTCATTTGTTAAATTTTACTTCTAACGAGCTCAAACTCGACGGGGCTGTCTTGTGTTGTGGAGGAGTTCCTATAGCCACCTACCAACTGCATCATCAGATCAGCTCCAAAGGTATATCAATATTATTAGATGGTCACTGAACTTACATATGTTTGCAAATTTTGAAGCGGGCAACTTACCTACCGACAAATATTTCGCTTTCATTTGAGACTTTGGTCACGTGGCATGTTCGCAAAAAGTTTTATAACTTATGTCATCTTTGGTTTTTCAACTATCTTCGTTCAAAAATCTGTAATAAAATTATAATATTACTAAGTGAGGAAATATTAGCTAGATACTTAAATCGTTAATTATCTCAACCAATGGCTGTAACATCGTTGCATTAAAATTTAATTGGTTTATTAGCGGACTCATCATTATTTAATCTGAAATTACTAAAGAGAGCAGAGTTATAGTATCTATACAATAGTGGTCTAATATGATTTCATAACTATACTTTTATTAAAATTAATAATATATTATTAATAAAAAGACCTTTTCCGTTAGCGCCTGCACTTCAACTGAGGCCTCCATCATCGATTCAACTTTCTTAAAGGCTTTTTCTAAATTTCTGATCGTTAAATTTTATTATAATATTTTAATAGACTAAGATGACACGAATACGTCATAATAATTATGAATTATTTGAAATTTAAATGAATAGATTAAACTAATGAATAAATTTATTAAAAATTAAAATAATGGAAGACAGTCATGATCATAAATTGCTACCAGCTTTTAATAAAATATTTTTTGTTATTGACTACCCGTAAGTTGAACGTTGCAGGTTTAATTCCCACTCAGGACACATATTTGTGTGATGAGCATGATTTTTAATTTGTTTTGTTCTTAGTGGAGTTTACATATATGTATGTATTTTGAAATTTATAAGTGTGTTGACCAGTTGTCTGGTTGTGTAACGGGCTCTATCTAGTTTGGTTTGAGATAGGGTCAAGTTAATATTATCTATGTCTGTTGTCAGCGAGTGCTATGATCCAAGCTTCATCCCGAAACTTTAGGCCTTACACTACTTGTTTCGCCATTCTGTGCGTTTCTTACCCAGATTCTCCTATGTTTTGTGGGTTGAATTTTGACGCAGAATACTAGCTGCAGTAAATTTCTCTTGTTAGACTTGTGGTAGAGCTTAACAATACAGCTGTATTGGACGTAACATTTTTAGTAATTTTACATATAATACTTTTTTTTTCGTGTTTTTTCTGCTACTTGGCGATCTGTGACACAATAAGCCAATAATTTGGTGTTAATTAACTTTATAATCTGGATATTAGCAGAAGAATTGATGGGGGTAACCATCATTCTTTAATCAAATCTCGTTATTAGCGTAGGGACATCATGCCGCTTCAATCGTTCGTGTGATACACTTCCTGTACCATGTAGTTTCGAAGCCAGATCAATAACGTGAGTTGACATTTTGCTCTGGTAAATTCTACTGTGCTTTGCAATCTCTTCCTTGACTGTTCTGATATTAAGATCCTCATGTATGTATTTGTTGCTCACATAATAGGGTATGTTTAGCATGGCTCTAAGTGTTTTGCTTTGGAATCTTTCAAGAATTTCGATATTGCTATTGCTAGTAGTTCCCCACAGTTGAATTCCGTACGTCCATATTGGTTTCAGAATGGTCTTATATATAGCAATTTTGCTTTCGGGTGACAGACTTGACTTGCGGCCTATTAGCCAGTACATTGATCTGAGTTTTGTATCAAGCTGTTTTCGTTTGGCCCAGATGTGCTTCCTCCAGGTTAGCCGTCGATCCAGATGCATCCCAAGATATTTGGCGTCTTCAGCTTGGGGAATGTCTTCATTGTAGAGTTTTATGGCGGGACAGGTCGGCAACCGACCTGTCCCGCTATAAAACATATAATACTGAAACAAAAAAGAAATAAACATATTTATTTTGTACTCAAACAAAATTACAAGTAACAATCAAAATAACTTATAGGTAGCTGCAACATAAATAACTAAAGTAATGCTTATACTGCTGTTTCTTTCGTAAAATGGCTGGCAAACCTCGCTGGTCTCGTGGTTGTTTAATACGACTGCTGATCACGAGGATTCATTTTCCGGGTCGGACCATAAACAGCTATTGGGTTTTCTGTCAAGAAATTTACAATAGATGACCCAAGTTTGAAAATTGAGGTGTTTATACGCTCGTGCCACGTTAAGCACCTAAAACCGTTGTTGGTCCTACGCGTGATTTCTCTCTGTTCTTGTCATATTGCCGTCACATCGGACCATAGGTGTAAGGGAGTAAAGAGTGCACTTGTATTTGCGCATAAAACTGATCGTCTGGCAGAAAGAAAATGATTAGAGCATTAAGTCCGCCTTATGCAATAATTTTGCAGGAAGTTAAAATAAATAAACAAATTTCTAAAGCTACCTTATAAAACATAATGTCATTGCAATTAATAGAAATCGTTTCCTGTGATTCCATATTTACGTACAAATAGTTTCGACCTGGATAAGTAAAAAGTAGATTATGAAATTTTATGTTTGAAGTAAATTCAAGCGCTTTATAAGTAGGTAAGTATATATAGTAAGTTATATTCGATGAAAAAATAAACAATTGTTATTACAAAAGTAACCTTCGAATTAAGTATATGGATTAAGGCCTAGCCTTAATCCACACACCTAATTCGGGTTGGTGGATGGGTATGTGGGTTTTCTTATGATCCTTTCCTTCACTATGACAGATAGTAAAGCTTTTGATTAGTACGTATGGATAAAACAAAGCGAAATTTGCGTTGCTACTACCGATTCAAATCGAACTCACACCTCTTTGTTAACAAATCATTTACATTATTTCTTTTTTTAAAAAAGGTAAGTCATTGTTTTGGAAGTAAATTAACACGTTCCGGGACTTTAAATTACGTAATGAAATTTGGCGTAGTTTATTTTGTTGAAATTATTTTTTAGGACCGGGTGTTGTCGCGCATATTGGGAACTGCACGTGTGGCCTAGTTCTTAAGGTAGTTACCTCATCACTGACACTGCACCGAATGTTAGTTCGATTTCCATACGGAAAAATTAGTTGTGTGACCCACAGAATGATAACTATTACGAGCCTGGCTGTATTTTCTGTCCTTTAATTGTATGTTTATAAAGTCCCTCGCTACACAGGGCTTGATCCCTTGTTAAGCTACACAATACTTATAAGCTATATTATTATACATTAAAAGATCATTACTTACCCCTAGTACGAGATTTGATTCTTTAATTATACGAAATAATGTTTTGTTTCTCTTCATTTATCTAGCGTAGCGCCTGTAGAAAAAAGTAGTGCAATCTGAACTTCGCAGTATACGTTCTTTCATCTTAGAATTATACTGTGATTATACTAAGATTTCGAACGACTGCACGATAGGTTTAGTGGCTAAAGTAGTTACCTCGCCATTTACCACTGCGCGGCGTGTTGTAGGTTCAATCTCCACACTGTACAATTTTTTTTGTGATCCAGAAATGGTTGTCCTGAGTCTGGGTGTACTTTGTGTCCGTTTATTGTATGTTTGTAAAGTTCTCCGCGACACTGCAATACAGGGCTTGTTACTTAGTGCGAGAGTTGTCTTTAAAAAAAAATGCAAAGATGTTATCGAGTCATTTTTGTTATTATTATTCTTATACATAATAACTAAATATTATTTAGAGCCCCAGAAAACAGCTTGCGCTGTTCGACATTTTGTTAGTACTAATTGTAATTTTGATAAGATAAATAATAACTCAAAGCAAAACGTTTCTTTTTTAAATTACAAACTCGGGTGCAGGTAACATATAAAAATGAGGGGTAAAAGAAAAGTTGTGTCGTATATAACTTCTTGGTTTCGTCGCCGTCGGATCTATATCTAAGCCTATGTCACTGTATCACTTGATACTTTAGGTACTACTTACTTTACATTATTTATATTACATATTTATATATATACAATATACCTAATATATTTACACTACTTAACTCGTTAAGTCAAGGCCGCCCCTTATCGGACAGAGTGACATATTAATGTGTTGTGAATGAGCACACTCTCCGATCTAGATAACTACGAATTGAGACTAGCAAGTGATTCGTCAAAGCCAATTATAAAATTTATTGGTATCGAAATTTATTGGTATTGGAGAAGTTGGTTTCTGGCATCCATTGATGGATAATATTATTTCAATAACCCTAATCACATCACATCTCAAGAGATGTGATGTGATAAGGGTTAAAAAAAGGAAAAGATATACTGTATCACTTGTGTGTTGCCAACCCATTTTTTCATACCAGGGCTTTAAGATGGAAGTATCCCTGAGATAAGAATACGTTTATTTCAAAACGCATCCCTAAATGAGTGCTATAGATAGAAGTAAAATTATCTTAAAACTAGCTGTTGCCCGCGGCTCTGCCCGCGTTGATGTCGGTTATCGCTCTAAAAAGTAGCCTATGTGTTCTTCCAGACCATTATCTATCTCTGTGCTAATTTCATCCAGATCCAGGATTAAAGTTAAACCTCCTTCTGTCAAGTGCGCAATTACCCTATGGACAGCTTAGAAGCATTTTATCTGAGCGTCTTTACAGTTTGAAGGGTACAAAGATCATAGGTTAAAGGTTGATCTCGACTCCAGACTGTGGACAGTCCTTAGATTACAGCTAATGCTTTCATGGATAATTTAGGGCTGTACCATGACGTCCTTAAAATGACTTATTTTTGAACTTAATTTTAAATTTGATCAATATTAACCTTAATGCTAGATAATAAAGTTGGCATTTCACAAATTTCAAATTAAGATGGAAAATTAATCTCTTGCTACGGTCCCCTAACAACTCTGTCACCAAATCGGCCTACTAACTAGTAATCACTGGACAAAATAATCGATTAAAATATAATTTAAGAAATTGCTTTTTAGCGATGAAGCCGCCCATTGTACATAACTAGGTATAAATAATGTTTCTATCAAAATGTAATTGGTGTACAATAAATAGTTTTCTATTCTATTCTATAATTTATTATTGAACGTGTATTATGTTTTCTCAATTATATTTTTTATTAGATTAATCATAGTTGCATATTTCATAATCAAAGTGAAACTAGGATAGGCATTCGATAGGCCTGAGATATCTAATTATATTATAAAATAATTCACGAACAGTTTCCAATTTATGTCGTAACACTTTTGGTAGTTTCAATTCTGGTTTGGATTAGCATAATGCATTATATAATAGAATTTCACTCCCATTTGATTTGTCTTATCTATTATAAGCGGATTATATCACACCAATTAGAGTCATCGATTTATTACGTACTAGTTGTCCCCCGCAGCTTCACCCACGTTAATTTTGGATTTAACCGTGTCACTTTTATTATTTCTGTCATGATCCCCTTAGCTCGTAGCGTATTGTTATTTCAAAAAGTCTTTTTCAAATCAGACTGGTAGTTCAAGAGATTAGCGCGTTTAAACAAACCAACTCTTCAGCTTTATTTTATTAGTAAAGAAGTCAATGAGTTTCAATAAACAATAGATTTATATGTGATTCTACTTTCACTAATGGATAATAAATTGTCTCGATTATTGGGACTACATGTCAATTTATCAGATTAAGAAATAGCTTTTGAAAATCAGTCTTATCGTCATGGTGACAAAATCACTTCTTACTTATTCATAAATTTCTTATAATATAAATCTTATGGGATGTCCAAAGTATGAACATTTATATTGATTTTTTTGTAGCGCTAGCCCGTTTTAATATTGCAAGAAGTATTATAAGAATTAATCCATTAATTAAATAAGCATTTTTATTAAAAGGAGCTTTTGTTTAAATGCCTAACTGAATGGTAAACGGGATATTATTTGAAGCAAAGAATTGTTATTTGGTAATTTTCCAATATGTTAGACAAGTAACCTAAGTTTTCTTTACGTTAATATTTTATTTTTTATAAAACTATGATGAGATTAAATAGTGTGTCAAGTAAGAACTAAGTTTATTCGTATCATCTGATTCTTTCATAGATATATTTCTTATAAGATTTTGGAATTATTTACATTTTGTAGTCAATGAAAAACAGGCGAACTAAGTAACACCATAAGGGTTTCTTTCCTATAGGTAAATTAAACAATAAATAAATTGTTAAACAATAAGTTTTATTTTCATCTATTTACATGTACAAACTAATGACTATCAAGGTATTTACATTTCTATTGACTATTTGGTATGATCACGACTGTTGCTGGTACGACACCAGCTGGGTATAACACAGCTACTAGCTTACCAGCAGCAGCTCTTCTTCTTGTAGTGGGTAACATGCTTGATGATATGGAGGGGGTATGGCTTCCAGACTGCAACTGGGACCTCGACGTGCTTTTCAATAGGTACGTGGATCTTCTTGATTACTTCGTAGGGCCTATCAACAGGTACGTGCACCTTCCTGATGACCTCAACGGGAACTTGCCTCACTACTTCGTATGGGACTGGCCTCTCGACAGGGACGTGGTGAGTCTTGTACACAGGGTATGGGACGTGTTTAATAACGTTGTAGTGGACTGGGTAGGGCTGAGGCACGGGTACCTTGACTTCTTGACGGACGGGGACGGGCACTGGGTGGGGTACAGCAACCTGAACGTGACGAGTCACCTCAATAGGGATACGACGGATGACATTCTGTACAACAGATTGCAGTTCGTATCTGGTAGAAGCGACGTTGGGGCGGCCGACAGACACGCTTGTGCCGATTACTCTTGGGGGTCCAACAGGAGCCGGTTGACCGACAATTTGGCCAGCAGTTCCAGGAAGAGTCGAGTCGAGGAGAAGGCTACCTTCAGAATATCCACCACCAGATGGAGCGGGACCACTCAGGTCAGCAGGTCCACTGATTTGGCCAGGTCCAGAAGCAATAGGTCCAGGTCCAGATGCGAGAGGTGCACCGTAAGATGATTCAGGACCACTGGCAATAGATCCAGGTCCACTGAGATCTCCGTCAAGTGATCCGTGACCATTATCAAGTCCGATGTTGCTTCCTTGAACAATACCAGCAGCTGCAAGGCCACCTACTCCGGGGAGAGATCCACCAGCTAGAACTGGGCCATGGTCTTCGATGACACTTTCATCAACTGTTACTGAAGAAGGTGCGTGATGTAACTGAGGAGGAGGCGGTGGCACTCCATAAGAATGAGATGGCGGTCCGAATGAAGCTGATGGAGAACTTAATGCTGAATTCAGGAATGAATCATGGGGTCCATGACTGGAATGAGCTCCAGACAAATAACCGGCGTTTGTGCCGTAAACGAGCGCTGACACGAACAGTGCCTTAACCTGTAACAAAAGATAGGTAGTTTAAGTATATGATCTTACTAAATGCTGTACTGATATTTCATTTGATATCATGTTGTCAACTTACTACAAATGCCATGGCTTTTAGCTAATCGCTTTTGAGCCAGCCAAAATGTGGTAGTTGTGTTGTCCCTTTCGAGTGTCGGTTGGTTATGCTTTGACATCGAATGGTCCCACATATTTATACAAGTCGCTCTGTCGAACCACGTCTATGAATACATTAGAACCAAATTCGAACGGACATCGCTATGTCCTATACGTCACCGATGCCAAAATATATATTATGTTAATTTTTGTACTGATCTCGTTAACATGCCGTTTTCTATGATTATGCAAGGGAAACTATCAAAGGAAAACCATATGACATGGTTCTGTTGCTTCATATATTATCTAAAAATAAAACATCAAGGCTATCATTTAACATTCAGAAGCAATAGCAGATTACGTAGGCTTTATTATCATTTTAATATTCTAATGTTGCCGATTTTGTAGACAAAGTTAAGCTTCATATGAACAAACCCATAGTTAATCTCATAAACACTATTTATTATGCTTTTTTACCTTATTTATTAGAATGTAAGCCTAACTAAATTTGTATTTAAAGGTAAGAAAATAGTACAACACATTTATGTGTTGTTATTTGGCTATGGTCTTTTGTGAGGTGGAGATCTCTCCCCAGTCAGGCTTGCTCGTTAGTAGCACCATACAAATACGGTCATAACGAGGGACTTCGCAAACCAACTCTGAACAAATTTTTATGAATAACTAATGTTTTTTCCCGGTTGAGAATCGTTTACAGAGAAGTAGGACACCATACAAGAGCGCAAATCCGACTAGAAAAGACCTTTATTTTACAGTAGTCCACAGCCAAATAACTACACATAGCTGTGTAGTTGTGTTCCTGTGTGCGAGTGCTGGTTCCCAGCACTCATTTAGGAATGCGTTTTTAACGAAACGTATTCCTATCCCAGGAATACTTTTTCACAAAACCCTAGTTTTCTAACATTTTTTGGTGGGCAACACACAAGTAATAGCCATTATATTGCAGGCGTCCATAGGCTACAGTCACTGCTTACCATCATGCGAGCCATATGCTTGTTGGCCTCCTTAGTGAAATTTAAAAAAAACCTGTAATTCATCACCATAATGAATAACACAATTTCACTGGATTTTATTAGCACATTTCCTGTTATATCAACAAAATTTCCAAATAACTAATTTAAATATAGAAGAACACACTTTGCCCTTGCGAATTATGTCACTAGATTTATGACTTAAATTCTACTCTATAAATCAACTGTATGGTCGAATTTCTGTGTCAATTATAGCAACGGTGCTTACATAAGGCCTATCTTCCCAACATTAGCTAACAAAGTGTCCTAGAAAAGGCAAGTACCTATCAATGTAATTGATAGATCGAGTATCTGTGTCACAAAAATATGTGTCTAATCGTTTTTATATATTAGAGTGCCAACAAGCATGTGGCTCGTATAAGAAAGAAAGAACAAATAGCGTTTATTTGAACATACAATGCGCTTGCAATTGTTAATCCAAAAAAATGTACACCAGGGTTTTGTGGTGGAATATTACTAGGATTGCAAAATGTTTTTTAAAAACGTATTCCTTAATGAGCACTTGATACCTTTATTCGCAAGCAGGAACTCAACTGCACGGCTGTGTATAGTTTTTTTTTAATACTGCTTGAGTGGCAAACAAGCATACGGCCCGCTTGATTTTAATCAGTTACCGCGCAGCCTATGGACCCTTGCAATACCAGAGGCATCAATTGCGTGTTGCCAACCCATTTTTTTAATACGTTTTTTTCAAAACGCATCCCTAAATGAGCGCTGAAGACCTGTACTCACACACAGGAACACAACTACACCGCTGTGTGTAGTTATTTGGCTGTGGTCTTATGTAAGGTGGACGTCTTTCCCCAGGCGGGCTTGCTTGCTAGAATGGTGCCCTACCTCTCTTCGTTATTTGGTTGTGGTCTTCTGTAAGGTGGAGAACCTTCTCTAATTGGGTTTGCTCGCTTGAATGGTGCCTTACCTCTCTTATTGTTTATAGAACAACACCAACCTCGTCAACACCAGTGCACCTAATCATTATAATAATCAAGGTCTTGACACTATGTGACACTCCTACTGCGCTGACCGAACAGGAGAAGTCAGAAGTGAAAGGTCTCGACCATGACCTATGGTAGGAAGAAAGGGAGGCCTTTGCCCTACACTGGGACACTAATAGCTGCTAATAATAATAATTTATAGGCTGAAAAAGGATGTCAAGCGAAGTTTTATTCATTTTGGTTACAAAGTAATACTTATATTTATCATGCTATGTATCTCTCACTCAATCAGCTTCTTTCAGTCCACTGCTGGAAATAAGCCTCTCCTAATTCACGCCACAACACCGGCAAGGGTATTCCGTAAGAGCAAAAACCGAGCCTTTTTGACGTTTAGTCAATAGATTGTGCCGTCACCGAGCAATCAAAACTGTCAGTTTGCGATCACAACTGTCAGTTTGCCATCGCTGTTTCTTAGAGAATCAGCCGGCCGGTCCTCCGCCTTCTGCATCCAGTCTACCCTAGCAACTTCATAAGGTCA
Source organism: Trisateles emortualis (assembly GCA_947095525.1). Classification (NCBI taxonomy): domain Eukaryota; kingdom Metazoa; phylum Arthropoda; class Insecta; order Lepidoptera; family Erebidae; genus Trisateles; species Trisateles emortualis. The sequence continues at coordinate 6,944,177 of OX352743.1, read as the reverse complement.
TCGGTTCAGCTGGTTGGGGGGCATCCAACCTTACATTTACCAAGTCGCGGTCTTCACTCCAGGAGTCGCTTGCTCCAGCGACCATCCTCCGGCATATATGGCCAGCGCACTGCGATTGTGTATCTATATAATAGTTTAATATTATATATATTTATTATTTTAAATAATTAATATAACATGCATTAAATGACGATTCAAATACACCATCACAGTTTTATTGCATTCTGGGTAAATTTGTATCCGTGAATTGTATGTTTGTAAAGTTCCCCGTGACACAGTGCTTGTTCCCTAATGCAGAAGAAAAAAAAAAGAATTATATATAGAGTTATAGAGGCATGCAAACTGATGTAAGCAATAAGACAATTGGATGTATCATTAGATACATCCAAAAAAAAAAGATGCCAAAAGATGTCCACTGCTGGACATAGCCCACTGCAGAAATCCTTAGGGAATGCCTGTTACATAAATGTCCTCACATAATTCTCGCCTTCCAAAGACATATCATATTACAATACTAGAAAATATCCATATTATAGTAACAATTTATTATTAATACGCTCGTTTCTATTAATTTCACCTGTTTGTAAGAATTTATATGCTAATAAGATATACTCGCCAAAAGCAGAGATCAATTTTGAACAGATGTTTCCGGTTTTATATAATTGTTGTATAAATTTACTGGCCTACATATCGATGTACTAGCTATTACCCGTGGTTTCATCCGCGTTTGTTTTAGATTTTGTACCGTGTCCCTTTTATTGTTATTGCCTTGCCCACTTTGGATCGTACAGGGATGTTAAATAGCCTAAAACCTTTCTCAAGAATTGGGCTATCAAATGCAAAAATAATGATTTAAATTTGACTGGTAGTTATAGAGATTAGCGGGTTCAAACAAACAAACGAACAAAGTCTGCCTCTTTATTTATATACAATAGTATCGACAACAAACATCGTTTGTATAAAAGCTATAGACTGGTCTTGTTAATATAAATAATTCATTTAAAAGTAAATATGTATTTTACCAAACCAGTTATTGCATGTTACATTCACTTTAACGACATACTTGTTACACTCAATTGATACTATTATTATTTATTAGATATTGACAGATGTAGCTGAAATTGCTATATATAAACTGTAGCATAACATAGCTTTACGCTTTTTGCTTTAAGGTATAGGTAGAGTTATGTATTACCTAAGTTGCAAACAAGCGTACGGACCGCCTGATGGGAAGCAGTGACCGTAGCTTATGGACTACAATATCTGGAGTTTAACACACAGTTTTTTTTTGTATTATGAGTAACCCTGGGAATCAAAAACCTTTCTTAAGAAACTTATCTTTGAGCACTAGAGATCTATACTCACGCCTATACAGACTGTTTAATGCTGTGGAATGGAAAACCCTTAGCCTAATTTTTTTTTAATTTATACTATCAAGGTGGCAAACCAGCATGCGGCCCGCCTGGTGGTAAGCAGTTACCGTAACCTATGGACGTTTGTAACTCCAGGGGTGTCACTCACGCGTTGCCGACCCTTTAAAAACCTTATAACTCCTTTCTTGAAGAACCCCATACTATAGTCTCTTGGAAAAACCTCGGCAGGGAGGCTATTACGAGCAGTGCACGTTTTCACACACAGCTAAAACATTGATAAATATGACTACTCTACTATTTAGTTGGCAAACAAGCAAACGGCCCGTCTCATGTGGGCGCTTGCAATACCAAAGGTTACACTTGAGTGTTGGCGCCCCAATTTTTGCGTGTTACTGATGCATCCCTGAATGAGGGCTAGAGAGCTGTATATACACACAGGAATACAACTACACCGCCGTGTGTAGTTATTTGGCTGTGGTCTTATGTAAGGTGGAAGTTCTTCCCTGGTCAAGCTTGCTCGCTAGTATGATGCCCTTCCTCTCTTAATTTAATGTAATGAAATTAGTGGTATGTAATTAAATGATCAACCAATTCAGGATGTATAGTGAAATGGCGACGACATATATACTTACATAATTATAACAAGATCGTAATCTAAGCTGCGTATTTTGCGTAAAAGAAGTTTCATACTCAATCATCTATGCAATAGTTTTAAGAACCAGATGTTATAATACGCTTGAGCTGTTAAATTTATAACCGGCACATTTGGCTAAAGCTATTTAGGTGACGTTTCACTTTTTAAATGAATCACTGATTACGTAAAATAACATCAATTTATCATTTCTTTGGTAGCGCCTAAATAGGTGAAAACCCACGCTTGAATTATACCTAAATGTCAACCTGTGATTTATTCTGAAGTAAAATGTTGTAAATTGTAGTTTATTTTTTTCCGTGCTTTGGAGAGCACGTTAAGGTCGGTCCCAACTGTTTACAGTCGTTAGATCATGACAGAGGCCTAAATATGGGCGATTTGAATAACTCTGTCACCAGGTTGGCCACTAACGAATCGATAAGAAGAAGAATTTATTTGACTAAGGAACCTTACTTATGATAATGTCAGACGAGCTGTCGACCCACGAGTTCGTAATCACCGCGCGTTGACTTCAGCAATGCTCGGAATACAGCCAAGTCACTGCTTATAGTAAATTTAATGCTCTCTTAAGACCTAGTTTGAAGAAGGACGTGTTGCAGCTGCTGCTGTGTTTTCCGAACGCTACATGTCCTAGGCTTATAGGTTATTTTCAGAAAGTACGGGTAAACATTACTGCTGACTGAGTGAAGTAGTGCTGTGGTAGAAAGGTGACAATGGCATCAAGTCCTTGATGAACCTTTATCGTGCCGTACTGTGAGGTTTCAGAGGAATTTCCTCCCACGAACGATTAGATTGTGGAATGAGCTTCCTGCCGAGGTTTTCCCGAGAAACTTTAGCATGGGGTTCTTCAAGAAAGAAGTTATAAGGTTTCTAAAGGGTCGGCAATGCGCGAATGATAATGCAAGCGTCCATAGGCTATGGTAACTGCTTACCATCAGGCGGGCCGTATGCTTGTTTGCCCCCTTGATAGTATAAAAAATAAGTCAAATTGTTCCTTAGAGCTCTCTTCAAGGAACAGAAGACAGAACAAGCATAGGGAGCCAAAGTCTATCCACAGCTCATCGTTTAGGATCTTTATATTCCGCGACTTTACAAACATATGCAATTAACGGGGCACAAAGTACACCCAGACTTGAAACAACTATTTGAGTATTACACCTTTTTTTGTCCCATCTGGGCATGGAACCCACAACACGCCGCGCAGTGGTCAATGGCGAAGTAATCACGAGTCAGTTACTGAACCATCAAGTGTCAATAAAATTAATGAGTAAATTCATAAATAAAAATTCATAAAAAAAATAAAACACGGGACAAAAATTTTGTATGATCCACAAATGGTTATTCTGAGTCTCGGTATACTTTGTGCCTGTGCGTTGTGTTTGTAAAGTATCTTGTGACCCTAATTATTTTTTAATGAAGTATGTACCTTTTCAAAACCCTTGAATTTGATTGTGAACAAATAAATTCTCAAGTTTCTCAACAAGGTCTCATGTTGTAGTTAGATGTATTACTAATATTATATAACTAACAATTTTGTACAAAATAACAGTCTTCCCAAGCTTGCAGTCCAGGGGTCTTTTCATGACGTTCTTAAAGTGATTTATTTTCGATATTAATTAGAAATTTGTAAGATGTCAAATTAAAATTAGAAATAAATTGCTGTAAGACTTCATGATATGGCCTCTGAAGCTCACAAGTACTGAATCAATATTAAGCTTTTTAAAGCAATATTTACACGAGGAATACAACACTATTCTCATGCTGTCATTGCCTAATTAGTTATGCTGTCGAAACTAAAAATTTATAAAACGCTATTCTAACTAACGCTTTACTTTGAATTGATTATGCTTTGATAGTGAAAAAGGATACAAGTAAGTGCAAGTTACAGGTAAATAAAAGTTCATTTCTTTGGATAATTGTTTTAATAAGCATTATATTACTATTTACAAAGCAACTTTAGAATATACAGATAGTATACTCGCCTAAATTAATGACTTAGTTATCACCCTAGATTGCAGCCTCACGATGAGCTATGAAGCTATTCTATTTACAAACGACCAGACTAGGATTGATGAATTACTATACATACATATACATACATATACATATATGGACAATATATGTATTTCTTTGGTCGCCCTGCATGTTGTGCGGCTTACCAGCTAGACCAACCGTGGCCGTGGTGTCCGTGGCTGACAGGGATGGCTTTGTGGTGGACGGTCTTCACAACTGGAACGGCGTAGGTCTTCACGAATGGGACGGGCACCTTAACCAGCTTCACGACCGGTACCTCAACCACTCTCTCAACTGGGACTGGGCGGTCAACATGCACATGGACGACCTTCTCATATGGGACCTGAACGATCTTCTCAACGGGGTATGGGACGGGCTTGTCAACTTTGACGTGTTGGATCTTGACGACTGGCACGGGCACGTTCTTGACGACTGGCACTTTAACGGGGTAGGGCTGTGGTACGGGCACATGGACGGGTTGCGGTACTGGAACTGGCACGGGCTGAGGTACTCTGTGCGTCACCTCACGCAGAACCTGGTAGGGCTCATCACGGTAGCGGTATTGAGTAGGAGCACCATTGTTGTTAGCGAGACCGTGGATCTCATCAATGACGGGAGCCTTAGGGCCTGGGGGAGGAGCCTCAGCACCAGGAGCAAGTAATCCACCGCCAAATCCAGGTCCTCCAAGAGCAGGTCCACTAAAAGCAGGTCCACCTAAGCCTGATCCGCCGAGAGGAACACCAGCTAATCCACTTGGGCCAGGCAAAGTAGCGTCAGCGATGAGTCCACCACTAGAATGTCCGAGGTCTGACACATATGGTCCGCTGGAAATAGCAGGCGCTTGAGATATGATGGGTCCATGAGAATCTAAAGAACTGCCGCCATACAGGCCAGCTCCAGAGAACGTAGCCGAGGGCAATGATCCAACGGGGAAACTGCTCGGAGAGAAACTAGATTGTAGTTCATGATGAGGATTTCCATGAAGATAACCGGCATAGCTGTGGCTTACTAGGATGGCTAAGCATGTCACCTTCAGCTGAAAGAAAAGAAAATAAATTAGATGCTGTTCTACATATGCCAGTAGTTTTTATTAAGTAGTTTTTTTAGATGTAATACTTACAAAAGTAGCCATTTTGATTAGCTAATCGCTGGCTACTGAGATATAGTTGTGTCTAGTGCAACAAGCGACGCTTGTTTGTGTTAGAGTCGTATACTTCCATCATATTTATATCGATGTCGCCCGTGGGCTCCGATCAACACACTATCGAGAACGAGAGTAAAAAAACAAGTTTTAGGATCGTCTTTCCTTTTCTAACGGAAACATACAACATATACAGTATTGAATTAATTATGCTCATCGGTTACTCAATACATACTTAACTGAGGAGCCAATGTCAAAATTATATGAATCTTATAGCGATTTTTAACATAGATCCGAATATTCTTAATGTTCTTGTGAAACTTGATATTCGGGCCCCGTATACTTAGTATGGGAATAAATTATGTGATGGCAAAATCCTTTAATATCGTAACTGATACATTATGAAAATGTCAACCAATGCCTCAAATTGTAGCCATTGTTGAAGACATGGATAGATAAAAACTAAATAAATTAACAATAAGGTTAGTATTTAAAAGTAACAATTAGGTTACTTTCTATGAAAAGTCTTTGGCTCGTCACCAGCTAGGTTGGATAAATCGTTTTTAATAAGAGTGGGTTAACGCTTAAGGCTTTGATATTACCTACGTACACACGGCAACGGCGATAGCTGTACAGGGCCGCTATATGAAGGTTATTTTTTTAAAGAAAATCATTGTATATATTTCTGTGAAATTTGGTAACAGTGTACAATTAGAATAAACCTAAGTACGGATAAAAATATATTTCAAACAAGTTCATACATTGGTTTACCTAAAAAGATAATCTTCATATAGCGACCCTGCACAGCTATCTTCGTTGTCCGCCGTACATTGCTTTGTTTTTTTTATACTACTTAGATGGCAAGCAAACATAGGGCTCTCCTGATAGTAAGCAGTTACCGTAGCCTATGAACGCTTATTATATTTGGGGCATCGCGTGTTGCAGAACGATTAATTTGTATTCTTTGGGTTTAGTGTGACAGTGTGAGTGAGAGAGTGTAATTATGAGTTCATATATTCGACAAAATATATGTAAACTCCATTCAATTATTTAATAGAGGTAGAGCACAATTCTAGCGAGCAATCCCAACTGGGAGAGGACCTCTACCTTACAGAAGGCCACAGCTAAACAACTACACACAGCGGTGTAGTTGTGTTGTGTGACAACAGGTTTTCAGAGCTCATGTAGGGATGTGTTTTAAAAGAAACGTTTCCTTCTTCCAGGGATACTCCATTATATATCAAGCGTCTATAGGCTACGGTAACTGCTTAATATTAGGCGGGCCGTAAGCTTGTTTGCCACCCAGTTTAAAAAACAAATCATGCTGTATGAAAAGAACAATATATAGATTTTGATCTTCATTCATTCAGTAGACAGGTACACAGCAAAAACCGGGTATTGTTACTCTTTATAAACACATGTTGGTCCAATGCATAGGTAACTCTAAGTGCAATGAACAACTTAAATATAAATAAATAAATACTTAAATGCGGCCCTGAGTATTTTAGTTCATGTAGATTTTGTCACGATGTTTTCCTTCACTATTTATAGATGAAAGTTATTAGACTAGTGTATGTGAATTCCACAAATTGAAATTCACATTGCCTTAGAAATTGTTGAATAAAATTTATTTTCTAATTATAGTGCCATTTGCTTAATGTGCCATTTGGGGTATTTATTTAAAAATTCTGCACTTAGTGTACAAAGATGGACCTAATGCCTTAGGTATTCCTCAAAACGCACCATTCAGGTGCGCTATGATTTCCTTAGCGCTAGCGCGCTAGCCTTAGCTAGCCTTAGCGCGAGAGGAATACTGTAGGTAGGTGCGTTTCGTTTGGTGCGTTTCAAAATGGGTGCGCTTCGAGGAATACCCCTGCCATTTAAAGTGTTAAAGCACGTTTATAACCTTACTGCCTCGTCTAGTGTTCGCTGAATGCGGTTGTTGATCACAAGGTGCCAGGTTCGATTTTAAAAGTGCACCTGTACTGGTGCTCACACTTGTGCCCTGTAATATCCTCCGTGTAGATGAGCTGACTTGAGATTAGCCGCCATGACCGAGGTTCTTTACCAAATCATTAAGTATGCCATTGTAATATACCTAATGGCTATAGAAAAGCTTTTCTTTTCTTTATTTTTCATTTCTTTTTAAAAAGACAACTCCCGCACTAGAGAACAACCTCTGTGTCGTGGGGGACTTTACAAACATACAATAAACGGTCACAAATTACACCCAGACTCAGAACAACTCTTTGTGGTTCACACAAAGTTTTGTCCTGTGTGGGAATCGATCCCACAACTTCGTGCACAGCAAGCGCATACTGCACCCACTGGACCACCAAGGCAGTACATGGCTTTAGCACATGTCTATAATAATAACAATAATAGCAACTCATATGTATCCATATGTCTCTTACATATGGACATATACGGTTGTATAGTTCATATGTGAAAAAGAGGGATTAGGCCTTCATTCATGGCTGGCCTGATGCGATTAAATTTCATACAATATTGGGACAAAATAGACCATGGTTTAAAATTCTTAGGCGCTCATAGCTAGGTGCACTCACTGTTCGATAAACGATCAGCGGGTTAAGCTACCAAGGGCGCGGTAACCCTTTAGATGGGTGACTTCATAGTGGTTTTCATCTAAGCGTCTCTGTGCTGCAGAGGGCACGTTAAAAGTCGGTCTCGATTGTTAACAGTCGTTAGATCACGACAGAGGCCTACATATGGGCGATCTCAATTACTCTGTCGCCAGGTTGGCCACTAACCAAACGATAATAATAATAATAATTCTTGTACGCGAATCTATTACTGATTCTAAACAAACTACTTTCTGCTTTTGCCTACATCACGAACAAGGTTAAAATATAATCTGTCCATTATTATACTTGGTCGTAGGCTTTGCGCTAAGTTAACATCACTGTACATACGCGAACTACGACTTTTGCTCAAGATATTTGCCAGCTACTATACTAGTTTTCTGGTCGGCAACATACCAGGGATGTTCTAGATATTACAATCATCCATAGGCTACGAAAACTGCCTACCATCAGACGGTAAAATCATGTCTTATTTTTAGCGGTTGCCAGCTAAAACAGACATGATTTTATCGATGGCAGTTCCTAACGGTCGACCAATATGTAAAACTTGTGCGTATAACATTACATAATTTGTCAATAACTTACATTTTGCGCGCGTAGATAAGTGTATTCAGATTAAAACATAACCTCATTAAAGCCAGATTAAAATCAGCTTTCCTTTTTGAATAAATTATATTTTTGTTCTAAGCCTATCCTTACTATTTTGATTTGCATTCTTTAACATGGTATTCAACGTTCTCAAGAAACTGGCGTGTCACAAAAATCATATTTAGCAATAGCCATCGAATGTTATGCCATGATATGAATTTATTAAACGTCTGTAAAAATATTACATAACATAGCATAATGCCTTTTTTCATGAAGAGTGAGACAGAAGTAAATTACAACCCTGTTTTTTTTATACTACCAAGGTGGCAAACAAGCATACGGCCCGCCTGATGGTAAGTAGTTACCGTAGCCTATAGCATAACAGGGTTGTAATATATGTATAGCAGGTACGATACCAGACTACGGCCTGATGCTAAAGAATCGAATCTAAGACATGTTCGATAATTATACCTACATACACACTTAAGACACTTTCATTGTAATTGATTTAATTTTATTTCATTGTTGTATTTCATAAACATTTTATTACATTTAATCTTAGTCAAAAGTCGAAAAGGGGATGTCAGTAGGGCTGCCCTGGAAGAAGAACACACCTACAGCGACCAAGAAGGGGATTTGCTAAAAAAGGGCACAATTAAAAGTACCCAGACTCAGAATAAGAAGAGGTTGATGTATGTAGAGAAGGCGAAGGAAATGTCTTTGGGTCTGCCTTCCCCAGTGTGAGACGGGCGTGATGATATGTATGTCATGTATACGTAATCTTAATCACAACATTAATTTATTCATTTAGGTTACAGAGTAACACTTTAATAAATTTATAAAGTTACTAATAAATTTATGAATGTAAGAAGAAAGCCAGAAAGATAATGTATGCCAATTTACCTGTCTAGTTTGCTGAAAAACAGAATCATGAAAACAATTCATGACATACAAGAATGCCTTGGTGGTCCAATGGTCGCAGTATGCGCCAGCTGTGCACGAGGTTGTGGGACAAAACTTTGTGTGACCCACAAAGAGTTGTTCTGAATCTGGGTGTAATTTGTGTCCGTTAATTGTATATTTGTAAAGTCCCCCGCGACACAGAGCTTGGTCACTAGTGCGGCAGTTCTTTAAAAAAAACGGATGCAGCTAAAATAATCATCATAATCAGTGCAGCAAAAACAGAAAATAAACGCATAAAAATTTTTTTTGTTACAAGTCTGAGCAAAACATGAATGAATTTTTATACCATTGGCCTTCTAACGAAAGCGAATGCTATTTTTAGCAATCATTCATGAAATTGCTAACTAAACGATACATGAGTTATATTATCCAATTATAAAAGCTAAAAACAAATGCGTTTCATAATTTGAATGTATTGCAAACACGTGTTGGCTGCCAGAGCCGCTCAAGTATGGGACCGGAGCAGAAAGCGCAACGCACGCGATAACTACAACAATTACATTTGACGCACATCACAATGATTACATGCGTTTTTCAATGAAATCATAATTACGATAAATAATATAGCATCTTAAGTATGACATGAACATTATTCAGAAAGACCATGTTAAGTATTACATGTTTTAACTGTCATTTGTCTACAGCTTTAGAAGCAATGCAAAGTAAATTTAGATAAACAAAAGTTTTTTGCGTGCAAATCAGTCACTTGAAATTTAATTAATACTCGTAAGTATGCTATGTATAACGATGTGAGCTACAATATTTTGTATGATGAATGTGTAACTTTTTGTTTTTGGTAATTAAATAAATAGCGCTGCCGCGCCGCCGCCATATTTGAAATTTTGATAGATTGATTAGGTAAGTACTTATTGAAATAGTAATTAATATGTATTTTTTGTCTCATACTTACCTACTTATTATGTAGTAATCTAGTTATTCAATAACTACAAACGGTAATGTTTGACGTTGTCGTAGATAATTTAGGTCCATTTGGTAAATTTATATTATAGAACTAGGCATCTAATTTATTAGACATTTGACAATTTGGTTGGAAGAATGTTTGTTATGAAATATGATCTCATTAGAGTGAACATTCACATAACTTATGTCACGCATTTAGTTCGTCAACCGCGTGTTAAAGTTACAATTTCTATTTCATCTCGTAATTAATGCGATTAATTACGTAATTCCTGTCTCAGTGACATTGCTCTCTGTAATCTATCATTAACATTGTTCCAGAGAAATCTAAAGATGTAATTATCATCAGATTATAACAGAGATTGATTTATTACATGAGGTAACTATCTTCTGTTAGCAAAAAATAAGATTCGAATAATTTGTAATTTATTTGCATTAGGATGCAAATTTTAAAATGTGCAAAGGAATTGGAATAAATAATACAAAATAAGATTTTAAAACCTTTTGTTTATCATTTAAAATACTTATAATAAATCAACAACAATATCAACATCAACAAATTTAACTTATCACAATAACAAAAGAACTAAAACGTGGTCATTTTATTAAAAAAATATTTACAATACACTTGTCTACATCATTATTAATATAACGATACACAGAACAATATTGAAACTTAAATTTAAGTACAAAACAAATTCTTAAATATCTTCAAATAAATGCCAAAATGTAACATTTTTATCGATTTCTAAAAAAATATTGTAAAGGTTGACGTTTGTCTTAAAATACAAGATTAGGTACTATTAATTATTAAATAAGTAACTTAAATAATAAATTAAATACAATACAGAACATTGTACATCAGTTCAGAGAATATTATAAACTAACAACATAAAATACATTTGTAAAGTGTATGACACTACGTAGTCTGTTTCGTGTCAACGGTATCAGATTTAGATTCAGCGACTTGTGGTGGTGGTCTTAGGAGTAAAGGTACTGACGTTTCTAAACTCTCAGGCTCTGCACCAGCTTCAAACAACGGCTCAGTCTTAATATGAACAATTTTATGAAGACGCCGTCTACGATTATGTTTGTTATCCACTTTCATACGATTACTTCTCGGTGAATGATGAGGTGGAGGAGGCTTCAACAGAGGATAAGGCTCATCAATATCAGACTTAGGATGTTTTCTTGGATAAGAATGTTTACCCGAGAACAATAAATTTGGACGTCGATGCCTTTCTACCATCCTAGATCCAGATAAAAAATGGGTCTTTGGCCTATTTTCCTCAAAGTTACCATGAATAGCATCATCACCCTGCGCTGTTAAATCTGAAGAACTACTTACTTCTCTTTCACTGGCTGTATCATCTTGTTCTATAACAGCCCCTATAGGATGAGTGTTTGACGCATCAGCAATTGGTATCATAGTTTCTTCTTCTTCTTGACTTCGAGAGTATTTTACACCTTGATAAGGAAAACGACCATTACTGTACATGTCTAAGTAAGAGCCCCCAAGTGCACTGAGACCATCATTGAGTGGAGATAAATTAGCATTATTTTCATTTTTCAATAGTAGCTGTAACTGAGAAAGATCCAGTTTAAGCGGTCCAGGTTTTGCATAGTCTCTTAATGACATCATATGAGATTCATCAACGGTAGATTTACCTTTCAACATGTCTGCAACGAGTTTGAGATCTACATTATAAGGGTTCGCTACTTTAAACCCATTGATTGTTGACAGGAAACCACCTGTTTGACTGTCTATTTCTGGTCTTGGTTTATTATAAAATAACTTGTTTAACAAATTGGTTGTAACATCTATTTGATGGCTGCCAACATTCTGATTTAATCTCATAGGCAAAGGTGTCGGTATAGCACCTTGATCAAAATTGAGATTATGTAACTTTAAAGCATCACCTGACAGACCCTGTGTCAATTTGTATGGGATATCGCTGAATTTTAAAATACTAGCAATGTCAGATGGTACTTGATTTTGATTGCGATGAAGACCCAGCTGTTGCATACTTGATGACTGCAAGCTATCCTGATAACTACTCAATGGCTGAGCTAAGTAGCTGATGCCTTGAGCTGGCCCTGAGTAACCGTGATTATAATTTAAATCCTGTTTACCATAAATATTTGAGTCAAGTTGCTTGTAACTATCTGATGAATAGTCATCTTTGGCTTTTATATTGAATCCATAAAGAGAATTTTTGTCTTTATAAAAGGAATCAGTTATAGGCCGTAAGTATTGTCTAACATTTTGATCTGCTTGATCTTTTTCATAGTTATTTGGTGAATAGCGACCACTATTTTCCATGCTTGAAATAGCTTTAGGGTCAGAATTACCTACTACGTTTGACACATCGATTGGAACTATATTTTTTAGTGCTTTATCATGATCAAACGGTTGTTTAGCCTTGTTATCCAAATTTTCTCTTGGAGTTGATATGTAATAGGGCGATACTGTGATTAGATCATTTTGTGAACTTGTATAAAAATATTGATTACTATTTGAGTTATCGGTATACTTGTTTTTAGGTTTATCATTATTGTTATAGTATGACATGCCGGAGCTATTTATATCACCATTATTAGCCGATCCATAATTATTACCAGTTGAATAAAATTGTTGTTGCTGCTGCTGTTGTTGCTGTTGTTGCTGCTGTTGTTGCTGCTGTTGTTGCTGCTGTTCTTGCAGCTGTTGTTGCTGCTGCTGTTGTTGCTGCTGTTGTTGTTGTTTTAATCTTTCATGGGCTTTAACCGCAGCTTGTGCAAACTCCTGTGCCTCAATTGTTTCAGTAGCTGATTTTGAAATTTGATTGTAACTATACGGTTTGCTAGTATCAATGTGGAAATTCATTTGACTGACTGCTGTACCATCGGAGGATCCCATGTTTAATGGAGAATATCTAGGATAATTTCCATTAGAATATACATCGATTAATGGCTTTTTACCTGTCATTTTCCACCCAAAATCACCGTTTGAGTAGAGTTCTGGTTGACTTGTATCTTGTTCTAAGTCTCTAGTTCGAAGTTTCATATTACTTAATACTTGGTTATCCGGTTGAACGTAATTAATATATAAATTATTTGCAGAAGCCATAGAACCTATGCGGTGTGTTTCACTGTTGAGATTATCGGTGTTTGATTCAATTCTTGAGCTTTGAGGGTTGCTTTGGTAAGGATAATTTTGATACTGACTGTATACATTTTCTTGTAAAGATTTTGATGCAGCATTTATACCTGAATTCATATTACTTTGCCACGAGTCTCGCGCCTGATCCGAATAAGGTGATGGAGTTGTTGTTGTAGTGGTTGTGTAATCTTGTTGATATTGTTGTTGCATACTTAACGAATATCTGCCAGCAGAATAATCATTACTATCATAGTTCACCGGATTATTACCGACTGTCGTTGTAACTCTATTGTTGTATTCAGGTGAACCAGTCTGGATAATTGAGTAAGGAGATGAAACATATGACTGTGGATTTGGTGGGCTAGAAAGATATATTGGTGACGAACTGGACAGGTACGAATTAGCTTGACTACTATATTGACCACTGTTTAAAGGCGTTGATAAATATGCGGGAATGGGTGATGGAGTGCTTTGAATGTTATCTAAAAAGGTGTTGGCTGTACTGTATTGGTAAGGACTCGGACTTGATAAATAAGTTGGGCCATGTGATGTTTTAGGCTCCAACTGTATTTGGTTACTTGATGGGTTATTATTATCATAGTTAGATGGAGATGCTGTTGAATACTGGTACTGTGGTATTGGTGTGGCCGTATACCCTAGATTTGGAGCAGGTGTCGATGCTTGTGTTTGCTGGTAGTATTGATTTTCTGCCCTTAATTGCTGGAGAAATTCTTCCGGCGGTAATGAGTACTGCATAGATGCATACTGGTTACTAGCCCCAGCGCCGCTGTCCTGTGTCGTCTCAGTATTGTCTAGTTGCCTTTCAGTTTCTTCTAGTTGGTTTTGGAATGGGTTCTTGATTCTGTAAACTTTTCTGCTTCTTGTAAACGGTGACCGCTGACCAAAATTACTGTTCTTGTTAGTGTCATCATTCAGCTGGTATTGTACGTTGGTTGAACTCAAAGATTGGGTGTTAGGGTCTCTTTGTAATATATTGGAGTTGAATGTCAGTGCGTTCAACTTTCCATCGTTAGAAGCGAATTGTTGTAAACGCAGATAGTCTTGTTCTCCAAATCCATCTTGACAGCGGGTAATTGTTATAATCTGTATTATGACTAGTATCCGTATCTGTAATTTAAGAAAAAATATAAATTAGTTCATAAATTATATTAAATTGTACCTACTAGTAACATAGTTGTCTGAGTGTACCGAATCGCTTTGAAGTGTAATACAAAAGTTCATACTCTCTATGTAATATGGAACATTAAGGCTTCATAAAAGAGAAGCAAGATTCTTTCAGAAAACTCGGTTCTAGTATCAGAGGGCTGTCTCTCAATTAAAAGATACATTTTCCTTCATTTACAGAATGATAACGAGCAAGTAGCTGCTATCATTATAACATTCAATGCTTTTTAATAGATTTATCCGTAGATGAAGAATCGCAAAATCATGTCAGTTTTAAATTCATAAGCTCTTATTTGGATTTAGATGTACCCGTATGCAAAAAAAGTTTATAAATAAAATCAACAAGTTTAAAGGCATGCGGGCCCTGTTTAGAAATTAACATTCATCTTCATTTAAACTGTGGTTTTAGAAAATCAACCTACTGCTATCTAATAGTTGAGCATTTTTAGAAAGGCAAAGTAGCTTTCATCAAAGGACACGTATAATGTCGTCTCGATATCTGACCTATCCACTCTCAGTGTTAGTTCGTAAACTCGTTCATCAAGTTGTTGTTTTTCCTACAGTGGGTCTACAAGATTTCCCTTTCAACTTCCACTTATCAGGGGGTCAGTTCACCTACAGTTCATTCTAGATAGACCTACGCCTACCCATAAACGGTTTTATTTGACATAATTATTTGCTATAGGTACTTTCACAACTACTAATCTGAATTTTAAATTATTATCTTATCTGGAACCTGTTGGTATCGTGTCACAGAACTGTAAATTTCACAAATATTGCCAATATATTGCGTTTAATGGAGTCTATTTAACGCAGTATGATTTAGATTATGTATCCTGTGTCATTGACTTGTAACAATTAAGATTCATTTAGAATGCGAGAGCGAGATTTTATATAACTTTGTCTATAAATGGGATATAAAAAGCAAAAATGAGGTTACTGCGTTCAAACAAAAAAACTTTTCAACTTATCACACCCACGTTTAGCCCGCTAATCCTATACGATAAGGAGTGAGCCTTTTGACACACATTAGTGTGTCAAAAGGCTCACCCCCTATCGTATAGGACTAACTGGCTAATCAGTATGGTCATTGGACTATACTGACTCCATCTAAGCCAAAAGACGTCCACTGCTGAACATAGACCTCCCCCCAGGTTTTCCACAGTAGTCGGTCCTGAGCTGACCTTTGTCCATCGGTTGCCCGCAACCTTTACTAAGTCGTTGGTCTACTTTGTTAAAGGCCTGCCCATGCTGAACTTTCCAGTTCGTGGTCGCTAATCTGGAACCTTTCTGCCTCAACGGCAATCGGTTCTGCGAGCTATCCATACTGACTATTTCTTATTAATATGAGCATGCTCAAAACTGATTATTTGTCAGTTAATACAGTGCCGTGACACGTGTAAATACGTGTAGGTCATAATTGTAACGTCGCGCATGCGTGTTGAAGTAAATCACCGCACGGGCGACGACCGCACGGTATGCGCAAGAGTCGTCGAGCGCGCGATAGTGAGATGCGCCTTCTCAGCCGTGAATCGCTTTCCTCTACACTCTGGATTCCTTTAATTGTATTAGTCGTTATTTTACCACGTAATTATAGATTGTTTGTTTTCTTCGCATATTTTGACTGCATGTTTGCAGCTATGGTTAAAATGGTTACCTCAGTATTCCCAACTGCGCTATGTGTTGTTGTTCCGATAATCTACACGGGACAAAAACAATATGTTCCCTGATTATTTATTTATATGATACGGGTGGACTTAAAGCTGTCAATTAGTAGATAAATAATAAATAAATAATCAGGGATTATATTTTTTTTGTCCTCTCTATCAGTCACCGTAAAAGATTACAAATAATAGTTGTAGATGGATGTATTTTGTATCCTTGATTTAAATGTTTGTTATTCATGTATATGTTACGGTAAGAGTGAATAATTGAAGATTATTAATAATTATCTATTATTATTAATAATTACCAAAAGTCGAGGTTAAACTGATAAATTAATCACATTTGTCGGTTTTTATTAATAATTTAACCCTAGTAGTGATAAATGTAATAAGTGGCCAAGGATTGCGGGGCGGGGCGGTGTGTGCGACGTGCGAGAGGCGTGGGGGGTTAGGTTAGGTAAGGTTAGGTTAAGGTTAAAAAAAAAAAAAAAAAAAACCTAACCTAACCTAACCTAGGTTAGGTTAGGTTTTTATTTATTTTATAACTTTTACCAATATGTGTCGTGAATTATTAATAATTACTACTAAAAGTAATAAATTTCGATCGATTATTCACATTTACCAAAACATGTGGTTATTATTAATAATTTTGTAAAAATATTAATAATTTTCAATTAATCAGATTTACCGTAACATATACATCTATATCGATCTTACATTATACATGTATTCAGCCATCAGGGGCCGACGCTGAATTGAAAATACTTTGCGATACACGAGTATCGCAAAGTATTTTCAATATCACACTGGGACTGGGAAAAGTATTTTCAATATCACAGGGACTTATAAGGTTTCTTTTCCGTATTTCTCTGTACTATAGCTTCCTTTGGAGTCGTTATGGAATATAACATAGATAGGTACGAACCTATCTATGTTATATTCCATAACGACTAAAGACGAGAAATACGGAAAAGAAACCTTCCAAAATTAAATCAGTCAAAGTATTTTAAATATGTATTTTATATGTATAAGTCTGTCTTAAATATACTCATATATAAATAAAACATATATAATTTTTATACATTACAATCTCGTGACAAGATGATCATTCACGATCGCGCAAATATTAGGGATTTTGTAAATGTATCTTTCTAGGAGATAAAATAGTTTTTATCCTAATAGTACTTAGCTCTCAATTTTTTATTGTAAATTTCCAACGCGAGCAAAGCTGCAGGTGGAAGCTAATAGCTATACTAAAAAAAAACCGACTTCAGTACGTCAAGTTGTAAAATTTTCAGATATTTGTTTGTTACAATCGAATAAAATCGACTGAGCGTCGGGCTGAACACAGGTCAAGTAGGTATTAAAAGCAATATTTAATCTGTGCAATCCGCGCTCAATTCATTCACGTCATTATTTCTTATTAATAGTTGCTTAGCAACAATAACCGAAACTTATCTAATCGCCATCAGTAAAATACTTATTATTGAAAAGTTCAGATGGCCATCTGTGGTCTCCTTCATCAGTTTTACTTCACCAAATTACACTTTCTGAATGCAAATGATTGATTAATTGTTAAAAATATTGAAATTGCTATATGTGTGCCTATAACTTTTGAGGAGTTCCCTCAATTCCTCATGGATCCCATCATCGGAACTTTCTTTTGATGATAATGGGACCAAACTGGAAGTATGTCCAGTCAGACAAAAAAAGAATTTTTCAAATCGGTCCATAAATGACGGAGTTATGCGGTAACAAAAAAAAAATACACACGAATTGATAACCTCCTCTTTTTGAAGTCGGTTAAAAAAGAGCTAAAGTGTTTGATTGTTTTTTTGTTAGAACGCATTTATCTCTGAAACGACAAGTTAGATTTCATTTATTTTTGTCAAAAGTAATGATAAAAGCCAATTTAATTTAGCGTCGCAGAAACGCATGTAAAATACCTCTAGAGTCTAGGTACTATGTGTACTTTGTGTCCGTTAATTCTATGTTTGTAAAATCCCCCGCTACACAGGGCTTATTCCCTAGTGTGGGAGTTGTCTTTTTAAAAAAAGAAACAAAGTATGATGCATTCATAATTACCGCAGGTGAAACCGTGAGGAACAGCTAAATGATTACACATATACCAGTTTGAATGGTGAAGCTATTGATTTACGATTAAAGGAGTCGTGAACAGATTCACACAATAGAAAGTGTCTGAGGAGCTTTCAAATCGTGACCATTAGGTATGCATGAGACAGGATAATGCTATCGGGGTGAAAGGGCAAACGTATAACTCAACAACTATTGACTACGTTTATGTATTGAAACTTCGTAATAGTGTATGATTATAGCACTACTATACATATAAGAAGATAGTTTTGATAACTCAATATTGAACACCAAGTTATATTTTCCATATAATACATTTATAGCAGTCCTGAATATTATATACGTATATAAAAATGTGGACACGTATTGTAGGCACTTAGTAACTGTCTCAAACTTTACACGTGCCTAAAAAAACACTAAATTTAAACTAGCTATGATTCCTAATCGCGACACAAACAGTAGTTTTACATACCTATTTAGAATAAGCAGAAAATTTTATTATTCAAAAAATCTATATACTTAAACAAAGTTTTATCTTTTTTCATTGCCATTTAATTTAATTTTCCGACGCAAGTTATTTAATAAGTCAAAACTCGCAAGAATATAGAACCAACTCGATTACTACAAGCAACAATTCTGATAATGTTGGATTAACCGTTAAAAATATCAAGCAAATCCCGCTTGACATTTTTACAATAGGCTGCTTACCATCAGGCGGACCGTATGCTTGTTTGCCTCCTTGGTAGTATAAAAAAAAAATCTAAAATAACAGCCTAAAAATATAACATAAAGAAAAATATTACAAACTTTATTAAAATCATTACAATTGTAAGGTGCTACGGAAATAACCATAGAAAACAAACAACGGCTGTAAACAATTTTTGTAAAACTTTTTGGATCAAGAAATCGTGAAGAATCCCAGCTAAGCAGTCAATGTTACTAACCACTAGACCAACACGCCAGAATGTCTTTATGATGAATATAACCCAAAATTACTCTTCTGTAATTCCCCAATAGTAAAAAAACACAATTCTAAAATACAAAGGTAGCATTCTATGAAATTCCTTCACTTAATTTAATTAATAGTTACACTTGAGCGTAGACCTCGAGGTCAGCACTAAGTGGTGTCAATAGAATGTATCATAGCTTTTAAACTAACGATCGTCGTCGGGTTTAATGTTGACGTGCAAATTGTGATAGTATAAGAAATATAAAACAGCTGCCAGACTAGTCAGATATATTTTCATTAGGAAAGTGAACTTTGCTGATGGAAACTGTTCCGACTGAAATCTTAAAACTGTAGTCAAGTTCTAGAGCCCTTTTCGAAATTTTATAAATATATTTTCTTTATTATTATGGTGTGTTTGTCCGTGTGGTGACGGATTAAGAATACAAATGTCACCACCCCGTTCCATTCTGAGGGTGTAGTAAGAGTCGACTAAGGGTGTAAGTCAGGCAGACAATATCCGCTGCAAGAGAGGGAAATCTCGAAACAAAACCCTATACCAACCCGTCTGGCCAGCGTGGTATAGTAGGCTAATATCCCTCCAAATGTATAGAGGAGACCCGTGCCCAGCAGTGGGACGCATATGGGTTGAGATGATGATGATGGTGTGTTTTTTACTCTACTTAGATAGAGTAAAAACACACCACGAAGCGCATCATTACAATTTCAATCTACCCTAGATAGTATGGCTAGATTAAAATTGTAATAATGCACTTTAAGTACATTATTATAGAGACAAAAAAAATATGGTGTGTTGATTAAGTTATGTCATATCCATACTTCCACACTAATAATATAAATGAGAAGGTTAAAGTAAGTGTGTTTGTTAGTTTGTTTGATACCTTTTCACGACTAAACGGCTACAGGACCTTGATGAAATTTGGTAAGGATATGGATGGTATTTTGGGAAAGGCCATCGACACAGCGAGCGCAACGTCAGCTATTCAAAAACGAATGTTACGAGTATAAAGAGGAAAGATTAAATTTTTAGTTTTTTTGGTTGTTAAGATTTAAATATTCGACTGATTGAAAAAAATCTTTCACCATTAGAAAGCTACATTATCAGCGTGTAACATAGGCTATATTTTATTGAAAAAAAATAGGGCATCCTTACGAAAACTAAATAAAAGATCCGTGCGAAGTCTGGACGTACTGCTAGTACTGTATATAAAGTGAATATATGTGACTTTAAAGATTTATATTTATAGTCTGTCGTTTTATAGTTTTCTACGTTATGTCCAGAGTTCATTTTATTACTATAATGGTTCAGTATAAACCGTAAATCATGATGAAAGTTTTCAGACTTTATAGTACAAGTTGTTGTTTATTTAAATGTCATTTTTGACGTAAAAATGTGTATCTTAACTAATGTAAGCCGTACTTATTTATTAGGTTGTGCCGATCTTGATATTAAGGTTGTTTAATTATCCGGCAACCTGCAGTTATTATTTACCTACAACTATTTAAACAAGATGTTCCAACCACCATAATGTGTGAGCTCTGCACAAAAAGCTTCTCAGGACCTAGTCCTTCCAACACCAAATTAAATTAAATAAGAATGTAAAAGCACCAATGATAAAAATAACAACTATCTTGCAAAGACCAACAAAGCTATGTGACTCAAGCTTCCCGTAAGATTTTTTCAGGTACCTTCCTAAAATCGGTCTAATTTACTTCAATTACATTAACTTAAAAATTAAATAAACAAAAAGTATATATATTTTTCAATTACTGACCCTAAAAATTCACTACATAAAAAACTAAACCCATAAATCGAAAATAAAAGGTCACATAACTTTCTGTGGCAGTGAAGTAATTGAAAACAATTAACATTTAATTAACTCAAAATGATGTTCTGTAATAAGATACCACTATAATATCTAAGACATTATTTCTTAGTACAAGATTAAATAAACTTACAAGAGTAACTCAACAGCATATTATATTATAACGTGGTAATAACACTAGCTGAAAAGGAAACCTAGTATAAACAATTTATAGGCCAGTAGTTAAGTCTGAGTCAAAGGTCGCCAAGACATCGGATATCGGGATGTTCTTGGTTTCTCTGCCCTTACCGGTCACGGTTTCACCTTCGGGCGCGTAGGGAAAGTGCGCTTCTGAACATGCCATGTCGTTTTTAGCACTAACTACCTGTACAGACTGGCTTAGAGGTCTTTGACGTAGTGTGGGAATAACGATAGGGAAACTGTCTGAGAAATGTCAGTGTAATGAAAGTACAAGTTTAGATGGGCTATGGTTTGGAGCGGTCTAGTTTTACTTTGCATTTACGATGGACATGTAATTGGATGTTGTTCTGGTACTTTAGTTTTATGATGCTTGGTAGTAAACTATCAGATGGTTTGTTTGACTTTAAATCGATTATAATTATTTATACAATAAGAAACATATTTATATACATACATACATACATCTCCCATAAACTTCCCACTGCTGGGCACGGGTCTCCTCCATTAATTTGGAGGGATATTAGCCTACTATACCACGCTGGCCAGACGGGTTAGTATAGGGTTTTGTTTCGAGTCTTCCCTCTCTTGAGAAAGTGGATATTGTCTGCCTGACTTACACCCTTAGTCGACTCTTACTTTTATTATTTATTTATATACATTTTAGTACAAATGATAATATACCGAGTTATGTCTTTAGGTATTTTGATTTATATAATAATAATCTTTGTATTAATAAATTAAACTTTTAATTCATACTTTACTTTAAAAAAAGTATGAATTAAAAGTTTAGAAGCTTTTTGTTCAAAACAATTTTACTATAATATCGTTGACTGCTCCCGTGTTATTTTAAACGCGGGTGAAATCGCGGGCGTAAGCTAATTTCTAATACATAGTATAATGAAAATTATTTTTTTACTGTAGACATTTACAAATTACTACTTAAGTCATATAAATAAATAATAATAGTCACAAAAATAACAGTTTATTTAGAGAAAGGCCTCGCAAAATATTTTAAAATATATTTCAAACTTTCTTTTTAAAAAATGAAGGCCGAATAGATATAAAATAAAAAAATTATGTGATAAATATTTCTCTTGCTATTTTTTTATACTGCTTACGTAGTAAACAAGAATATGGCCTACCAACACCAGATATTTATGATTAAAATATTGTACGAATTAAAACAACTACGACAAAATCGAAAAGGTCCCTAAATCACCTTATCCATAGTAAAAGGGCTAACGTTTGACCTCGATAAAATTACATAATAAAAAGGTATACGGCATTTATGTAGAACGACAGCATCTAAACCCGACCGCATTACGTAACACAGATAATATCTTAGAGAAAGTGAGTTAAACAATTTATTGTTTGAACGAAAACAGATGGAAACTTACTTTCGTAATTATAATGTATGGATAGTTGGATTGTGTTTTGAAAATGAGAGTGAAATTAAAGTATACTATTCTTATTTTTAATATAACTAGCGGCCAGCCCCGATTTCGTATGAGTGGACATTTAAGTATTTAGTTTTCGTACGGATACCTAACATTCGACTGGAGAAAGGATTTTTTTTTTATCGGTCCAAGAGTTTTAAGGATTATTATTTATTACTAGCGGCCAGTCTCGGCTTCGCATGAGTGGACTGTTATTAAAGTTTCGAAGGGTTTTCCATTTAACAAAAAAGGTAAACATAAGTTACATTTTACATACTAACGATGTCTTTGCGAAATGGCGCAAAAAACAGCCTAGGTTCTCCGCAAAGTTCGGGCGAGCTACTGATGGAGCTGGCCCGAACTCTGCGTACGACTCGCCTATTTTGAATCATTGTACTCGTACCTATGCGTAAATGCATGTCTACCTTAATATTGGTTTCAAAATAATTTGAGCGTTTATTTCTTTAATTTGTTTACTAACATAGCCCTAAGTTTATTGTTACTAGATAACATTAACATGATAATTATGAACCCTGTGTTCGAAATAAAAGCTATTTTATTTTCAAAAATGTGCTTAAAGGTTTAGTTTTCTATATGAGATAGGTCTAGATTACTATATTGTATTTTTCCGATTCAGTAGCTATTCCCTCCTCCCCATTCTTCTGCAATATAATATACAAACAAAAATCCAAATATATTCTGTTTGTAATATTAGCATAGATGCAGATAACGTATTTAAGCATCTGTATCTTGAACTGGTGCACTGACCGTTTAATTAATTTTTATTTTTCATTTCATTCACACCGAATTACCGAATAACGTGCGTGTAACTTTTATTTACGAACTCATTTTTGGAAACGCTCGGCAGGCAGCTCTCTCGGGAAAATGGTTTTCTCGAGAGAGCTCCAGATGTACAGCATGCGGTTCTTCAAGAAAAGAGTTCAAAGGTTTTTACAGGCTCGGCAACGTGCAAGTGTTACACCTAGTATTGCAAGCGTCTATAAGCTAGGGTAACTGCTTACAATTCAGGCTGCTGGTATGCTAGTCGTTAGTAGATAAATAATTTGGTCACGTTAAGAATATCATAAATATCAAATAATACCTACAAACTACAAAAATATACTGTAAAGTCAAGAAGAAGAAAAAAGACACTAAACTACAAAAAGGTTTTAAATTCAGTAATTACACAATTTCGTATTTTTATGAGATTAATATAATTAAAATAAAAAAGTAAAAATAAGTAGAACAGTGTACCTACTTAGTATTTTAGAAAGGATTTTGTGTTTCGTTTTTTAAATTAATTTGTTTTATAGAATCTAAGGTGCTTGTTCAACTTATTCACTCGATCATGAAATATATTTTGTCTTAATCTCAGGACTATGTGAAATTACTTTTATTTATTTAAGATATGTTCACTCTGTTAATCATAACTGTATTATATTAAAACCAAAAAATATATAAAAATCTAAGTCTCGCCTCGCACCATAATCCTCCTACCGCAATTAGTTATGAGATCTTACCGTGAAATCATTAAACCAACTATACACTTTATCATCAGTTTCAATTTTAAATATAAATCACTTCATTTAAACAAATAAAGAGTTAAAGTTTGAATGTATAAAGTAATTGCTAAAATTACTGAATAGGATGCTACATTATCCCGAATTACTACAGACTACTTATATAGACATTCCACATTAGTGAGCGATATTTATTTGCAGATATTTCAATCAGACCACTGCCATACATTAAAACCGTCAAGTTTCACTAGCCCCGCCATTAATCAAGACTTAGCAAACAAGGGAGCATGATAGTAGGAACTTGACAGGCGGGCGTAACGCTGAAGCTCAATGACCGTCAATCCATCATCAGAGGTATACACTTCGCTATAATACTATTATATATACTATGGTAATAAGACCATTGAACCTAGGCAATTAATGCTTCATGCGAAGAGTAAAATCTGCAACAATATTGTGTAATCATGCGTGGCGTATAATTTTGTTCGGTAAAATCAAATGCAATCACTTAGATCAAGTGCATGATACTTAGGAACGTCAAAATAAACAAAAGTCAGCATACTATTTCTTACAGCCAATCCGCTGACATAAGCAGACGAATGGTAGCCTAGAGAAAAATTGGCACGAAACTGGCCACGCTTTTTAATATTTACAATTTGGTATGAGTTACAATTTAAGGTAGGTAACAAAAAGGTATGAAACCAACACAGACATCATACTAAAAATAAATTTAAATAATAATAATAAATTTAAAAAAATATTAACTGTTATGACTGGCGTGTTAGTAAGTGATCCTGATTGCTAAGCCAAAGGTCGATAACAAATCTTTGACTTGTGTCATGAGCACAATTATTTGTTCCGTGTATCGATGTAATTTATTATTATATTATTATAACATAGGTAAGTGTTTTGGTTTAACTAGAAGGTTTCAGTTACAGTATACAATTCTATTCTAAGTATAGGTGAATTCTGAAAGTAGTTTGTTCAGAATCAGTAATAGATTTCAGTACAATATTTTTTTAACATGTTATATTTTGTCCCAATTATGTATGAAAATTGATGGACACCCATTTTTTTAACGGGCCGATATTATACACTGAAATTGTTTGTGCTCTGGTACACGCAGCCCTAGCGGCACTTTTCGCTCGGTAACCATAATTGTGCTGGAAAAACTACATTCATTTCATTTAATTATTTTTCTAATAAAACAAAGTTTCGGTATATAATATCTCAAGAATACCACTGTATATCTCTAATTAAATGCATGTTTTATTTTATGGTTTTAAAATGTGTATTTTAATTTTGATTCTTAACTCGTCCTATGCTAAGTCACCTTGTCGATTGCCACACTAGGTAATGCCTGTATTGTAGGCATTGCCTAGTGTGGCTGCCACTGAGTAAAAACAATGTTACCTACATTGTTTTCACTATTAATTAATTATTTTAATGTAGATGACATTGTTTTAATAAATATTATTATTATATTGACAAAACCCTATACTTACCCTAGTCTGGCTAGCGTGGTATAAGCTATCTAGGCAGTAATGTATGGAGAAGACCAGCACCCAGCAGTGGAACGTTAATGGGTTGAGATGATGATGAGACGATTTTATTGTTTCTCTGATAAATAAATCTAGATAGTAGCTATCTTTATCCTAGAATAGATTGTAATATATCTGTCGTACATATGTATGTATGTTTTTTGTTGCCGTTGCGTGGTTTCGTGACTTAGATATTTACTTTTTGCAAATTGCAATATTTTCACTAGCAATTTTACTACCTCATTATTTGTAATATTCTTTTACAATCATGCATGTATTGACTGAACATGCTTATAAGAGCAGATAACATTGCAATCTACTTTCAAAATCTGTTGGTTTTTGCTTGTAAATAAACTTAGAGCTGATTAGTAAAAATCGAAGATATTATAGCAGATTCCTAAAGACCAAAGCTCCTTAAAGTCAAAAATAAAAATCATAACGCTTAAGTACTAATAATAAATCATATCTACTAATATATTAATTTTCTACATACGTAGATTGCACAGTTTGTTTAGTAGTGGTGGTTACGGTGGTGATGTGGGTTCGATCCCCACACGGGACAAAAAAATATGTGTGATCCATAAATAGTTGTTTCGAGTCTGGTTGTATTTTGTGCGTTAATTGTATGTTTGTAGTCTCCCGCGACACAGAGTCTGTTCCCTAGTAGATACGGGAGGGAGGGATAAAAGACACGTATGGGATATGTAATTGTAATTAATTACCTGAATTATTATAACTATACCACATAACAGCTGACATGGAAATTTGACTTTTTCCTATATGGGTTTTTTTATATTAATAAACGATAATCGTAATGCACACTATCGTGCTCGGTTGCCCTATTTCCAAAAATAAATTAATATCTCACAACGGTAGGCATAATTTCGAAAACACATTAATCAAATTTATTGTGTAACTTTATTGATAACTTGACACTGCATTAGAAATCAGACGGATTATGAATGAAATCAATCGTTACGTTAACCTCATCACTGTTTTTATACTGTAAATAAATTTATTATGTAACTAACTGTTGCCTGCGGCTTCACCCGACACCTAGCTGTTAATTATCGCAATAAAAAGTATCTCATGTCCTTACCCAGGATACTAATCTATCTCCTTGCCAAATGTCATTCAAAATTGGTACTGAGGTTTAGTCGTGAGTAGGTAACAAACAAAACAAATTAACAAAGTTTCTATCGCATTTAATATTATTAGTATGGATGAAGTAAGTTAATGTTAAAGTTTTACGATAGATTTTAACCATTTATGTTTGTTTATAATCGATTACAATGTTGCCTCGTGGGGCTTTAGCGTTATATTTTAAAATAGATTCAATTTATTTTATGGGCATTAAACTTTTATGGGTGCATAAGGCACGTTTCATAAAACTATACTTAATAATATTACAAAATATGCATACTTATAATAATATTATTGTATCGTACAAAAATAGTGAAATGATGAAATTACAAGGGGCCGTACCACAACGTTCTTATAGGAATCCATATTAGACCTTTTACAAAATTCTAAACACCCCAAATAAAATAAAATAACAATAAATAAAATAAAAAAACATCCATTCGAAAAACATTTTAATTTAAAACGTCTCATCCCATTTTAAATTAAAATTCTCTAAGGGCCTCTGCGTGTTGGATCTATGTCCCCGCGTAAGCCTTCCAAAGGGCTCCTTGAATGATGGAAAAATACCCGTGATAAAGAGAGACATAATAATAAAATAATAATAATTGTGGAAATCCTTGGGGGAGGCCTATGTCCAGCAGTGGACGTCTTTTGGCTGAGATGATGATGATGATCCGTGATCCGTGATCTCCGTGATCGTAGACGTATACAAGAATTATGCTTTTTTCACAAACTAGTCAATAATCAAGTACAATGTAGTTATTTATTACAAAAATAACTACATTGTACTTGATTATTGACTTATGTTTATGTTTCTAATTAATAATGAATTACTTAAGTCAAGTTACGTAATAAGTTTATTGTAAATGTTATGTACACCTTAAGTGTCATACATATCAGAGACAATACCATAAAAATGTTATTATAAATGTATTAATATGTATGATGTGGTTGTGCTTATTAAATAAATAAATGATGATGATGGAATAAAATAAACTTATTTTAGGGATGTCAATTTTGAAATTCAAATTAAGAGCTAAAATTAATTGCTTTAAGGATGTCATTGGACGGTTCATATTACGTGTTTTATCTTGTGTAGGTATCTGTATTACGGTTTTAAATTTTTTGTATGCTCAATAAAAAGAACTAAAGGAATATCAAAACTTACTTTCTATGGAGCACAAAATGTATTCACCTTCCGTATTTCTATACAACATTTATATTAATGCCCAATACATAATTTATTTATTTAATTTCAATGCTAATCTATCACATAAAACTGCCAGACTAATTGGAACTTCTTGGTGACAGTACAATAGAATTATGGTCATTATAGAAATGAATAATGATATAAGGTGTCGCTATGCCTATGTACTTATCAGTACTTTCATCGTTTTATTGTTCACCTATAGGCTGAGAGGAGTTATTTATTAGTTTAGACTACCTTGAGATATTGACTACCTTGCGATATTGACTACCTTGGTATAATGTCTACAAGTAGACAAAAATGTAAGTAGGTAATAATTTTACTATGAAACAAAAAAACAATTATTTTGTGATGTAATTTAGGTATCTATTAATTTTTATCCCGCACTTTACTTACTTTTTTAGGTTTGCTATTCTTGCAAATACTACGTAGGTATTTTATTTTGTATCTTTTTAACGAACACTAAATAAAAAACTTATAAACAATAAAACTAAGTTCACTTTAACATTCAATTAATGTATATTTTTGACAAATAATAGCTAAAGATTCATCTTTGATTCTAAAAAAATCGAAACATTAAATAAGGGTATTTGAAAGACTACTAAAATACTTCATCTACCATTTAATCTACCATCTCTGAATAGATTCAATAAACACGAGGCAGTTTCGACTAGCTTAAATTTGAATAATTTATTCTGAATAAAGCGACTCCTTTGAATAATATATTTTTGATACAGACATAATAAAATTTGATATCGATATAACAATTAATGGGAAATATAAAGTATAACAATAATATCAATTATACTTACGGTTTGTAGTACGGCAAACATTTTCACGTGATTCAGTATCGACACCAATCAACACAGTTCAACACAACATTGTATTTTCACTGACACCGTGGTCCAAAATCCTTTACTTCGGGGTTGTAACTTGGGGGTTTGTACGGCCGTGTGGTAGTTCTGGCGGTCGTGGAGTGAAGTTCAAGGCTAGTCTGTATGTAGTTTATATACGGGGGTAGCGGACCGTGGAGGTTTGTTTGTGTGAGTATAGTGGTAGTGCAGTGCGCGCTGTGACCACGCGGGATCTTAATGCACACTAAAGTGCATGTTGACGCTTCTCAAACTTGGTTCATTCAATAACATTGCTAATATATAACATTTTGTTTTTGAATGCATGTTAACCTATTGAGTCATATTGTTTTGGGATTACTTAAAAAAAAGTACATTATACTCGTACAGTCTGATGTTATTTGTGTTTCTGAATTGTTTGTAAATGTTTGTAATTTTCTGAAACTGACTTGTACTTGGAAATTCTGGTAAAAATTGACCTTATATCATATTTGACTGCCTTGGTGGTCCAGTGGCCGCAGTATGCGCCTGCTGTGCACGAGGTTGTGGGTTCGATTCCCACACAGGACAAAACTTTGTGTGACCCACAAAGAGTTGTTCTGAGTCTGGGTCTGGGTTAATTGTATGTTTTTATAGTCCCCCGCGACACAGAGCTTGTTCTCTAGTGCGGGAGGTGTCTTTTAAAAATAAAAAATAAATAAAAATGAGCTAAACAGGCGGTTTCCTCAAGTCCCATCCAACATTTTTAATGTGCCCTAAGTCAAGGCGTTTTGATTAAAAGTATGCTCTTATTAATAAAAAGTATAAAAAGGAATATATCTGTTTTATTCATTATGCAACAGAATAATTATATTCGGATCCATTGTTTTCATTGTACACCTCCTACCTCCAGTCTAACCAACCTTTTTTATAATTTATAGTTATAATTATACTTATAGATATCATCATAAAAACAACTAAGTTTATTATTATTACCATTTTATTTTTAAAGTTCGCAATACTACTTAATATGCCTTACGAAAGTCGAAATGAAGACTATTCATATTTATCACATGTCATATGTAACACCAGCCTATTTGTATAAGTTGCGTTATGGTTATGGCCATAACTTATGAAGAAACTGAATTATGAATAAACCATAGTATATCGAACTTCGAACAGCAGTTAAAGGGTTAATGAATAACTTGCGATATTGAATGATTAAATAATATAATATTGGCATAGAGTGATCTGCATATTCAGTTAACCCACTTAATAAAACAAGTTTTAACAAGATAATGGTAGATATGATTAACATAGTTTGATTGATTCGTCATGTCATCATGTCATTGAATTATCAAGAAATAAATGGTTACAAATTTAATCGAAAATAATTATAAAAATGCCAAATAAAATCACATGTACCATGGTTTATGGCTGTAATTTATTAAGAAATTATGAATAAACCATATCGAACTTGAATTCGCAGGTAAAGGGTTAATAAATAACTTACAATATTGAACTATCAAATTAATATGTATAATATTGGCATAGAGTGATCTGCATAATCAGTTAACCCACTAATAAAACAAGGTTAACAAAAAACACTAGATAACTATGATTAACATAGTTTGATTGATTTGTCATGTCAACATGTCATAATATAACGTTTTTTACGAATTTGATGGAAAATTATATTAAAAGATAACACATAAAATCAAATGGCTTTCAATGAGATGCAGAGGTTGGCAATTATTATACTTACTAGGAGTCGCCCGCGACTTCGTCCGCGTGGTAATTTGGAATATTTTCCCCGATTTTGCAACATATCTCACTACTACTCCGCTCCTATTGATCATAGCGTGACGTTTTATAGCCTATAGCCTTCCTGGATAAATGCACTATTCAATAAAAACTTTTTTTCAAATCGAACCAGTACTTTCTGAGATTAGCGCGTTCAACCAAACAAACAAACTCTTCAGCTTTATAATATTAGTATAGATTATAATTTGAATAATGATTTGCAATCGCACTAATTGAAATTTCTACATGCGTCAGAACATACATGGTGCTTTTATTGAATATTATTTATGTCCAAAAGAAAATCCTGAACAGTATTATATAATTTGATTAGTAAGAACCCTTTTTAAATTTTCGAACATTGCTTAGATATACCTAAACTTTCAAGATCAATTGTGAAATAAACTACCCTTCAAGCTCGCTCGACTGTTCATAATGTCTTAAACTTGCCATTTTTTCTACAACGACGCTTCAAGAACTTCACTGATTCTTAGCCCAATCAATAACTTTTCCGTTCGACCATCATTTATCCGACGGTTGTGTGCGTAGCTGTAGTCCTGTCAGTCGAACGTGCATAATTGATTTAGTAGCTTAAGTGGTTACCTCGCCATTTACCACCATGCAACGGTTACGATCTCGACAAGAAACAAATATTTGTGTGATCCGCAAATGGCTGACCTAACTTTGAGTAAAAAGCGTCTTAGTAAAGTGTCAATTTTATTATGTACATATTTGTCCATTAATTGAATGTTTTTAAAGACTCCCGAGACACAGCGCTAATTAATTGATTGATCCCTTGCGCATGAGTTGTCTAAAACTATATTTATCTTGTTTAAAGAAACAGTAGGTTTAGACAGGACAAAGGAGTGTTATGAGACTCATACAGAAGCTATTATGGGTGGAATTATACCCATCTTGTGCTGTTAATAGAGTCAAAGGTCAGGCAGATGAGTGTAGGTCACACACAAGACCACCCAACTTCATCATGCATAGTAAATCAGTTAAAACTTTGAGTAGCGTTGTGTGTCTTCTCGGAGCATTAACATTTCCACGCCTAGGGCGAAACTAATCGTGTTAAAGGGTACCTTTAACATTTACTTGACGTTATGTAATGAGGACTTTTACTTTATTCGATTTATTTATTTCAATCGCATATAACACGTACTTTTTTATCCGTGTAATTACTTGGTAGATTTTTTAACGGTTTGCTTTGCTCTGTCGAGGTTTTCCCGAGTGGGAATGGGATCTTTCAATAAATAAATTAAAATTTTGGTACCTGATCTTGCTAGCGTACATACGCTACGGTAATCTGATATATCTCCACAACTTAATCAAACGTGGGAAGAAATTCCTCTGAAACTGTACACCGTATGGGACATTTGAAGTTCTAATAAGTGAGAATGAATCCCCAGACGAAAATTTGTTGATTCATTTCCCAAAGTTAAAACAAGAATTGGTGATGGAAAATTTCAATAATATCTATGTCATGATACTAAGTCGCCATGTGTCGTAAGAGGCGGCTAGCTGTCTGCTACTAATGTCTAAAGAAGGAGCTTATTGAGTAACATTAGAATATTTATACAAGGTGTCGATCCACCTACAATAGTGTTACGTTAATTCGGCAAAATGGTAAACGTTTATTTGTTAGACTGCTGGTCTATTATAACGCAGCCAGATATAATTATAGCGATTATTTTTTTATATCTATAAAAAAGCATATCATGATACTGTCTATCCTTGCCAAATTCCATTAAGATTCGTTTAGCCGTGAAAAGGTAGGAAACAAACAGTTACTCTCGCATTTATAATATAAAGAATGGATTAATTAAAAATTAATTACTTGTTATTAAACTGGGCTGCCATTAATGCAGGTAGCTCATTCAACAACCTAATCGTACGTGAGTGAAAATGCCTTTGAAACCAGGAATCAGATTCGATCGGGATTGATTTTTAATTAGATTTAGGCTCCTTCTAATTCCCGCCACATATTCCGATCACCATTTACTTACAATAAAATCGTAGTCATCGTTTGCGCATGAGTCGTCAATCGTATATAGTAAACAAACCTGTCAAGTTTCCTATCTAACACCACCACTTCCCAGTGTATAAGTTAACAAAGCTATCTTCGCATCTAGAAAGGGAAACTATTGTTTATTTGTCCGATTCATAGATATATTTCATTTGTTATACGTATTGTCGCTTTTATAGTAGGTAATACTTACATTGTTTCCTTCCTTCGACACTTAAAGCGTGAAGCAATTAGAGCTATATTAATAATATATTATGTTACCGATAATGTGTGTGAATAAGTAAATAAAACAATTTTTATACTTAGTAATAATATGTCCATCAGTGGACGTCTTTTGGCTGAGATGATGATGATGATGAATATAAAAATTGCCGCAAAGAAGCATACGTAATTAATTTGTAAATTAAATATATAATCCCGCGAAGGTTGAACCTTCAAATTACAGAAAACGGCTGCCAAAAACTACAAACAGTGGTGCAGTTGTATTCCTGTAAGTAACTACCTACATTTTAATTATAAATTTAATTATTATAATAAATGATAAATGATTTTTCCACTTCTTATTAAGGAATATTTTTTTTTAAAGAAAGGTTTTTGTATTATAGGGATACTCTCACCACAAGACCTTAGGGTTTTTATTTAAGGGTTGGTAACACGCTAGCTAGTAATGCTCCAGGTTCACGCGTCCATAGGCGTATAATATTTGGCGAAAAACTTTTAATAATTTCAATAACAACTCTAGCATTAGGCAACAGTCCCTGTGTCGCGGTGAACTTTACAAACACAATTTACAGATACAAAATATACCCAGACTCGGTCAATCTCTGAGACAATCTTTTACGAATAATGCATTTTTTTGTCCAGTATGAGGATTGAACCCACAACACGCCGCGTAGTGCTGTAGTATATAGCGAGGTTACCATTTCAGCTACTGAACCAACTTTATCGTATCTTAAAAAAACAACTCCCACACTAGAAAACAAGCTCTTTGTCGCAGGGGACTTTACAAACATACAAATAATGGACACAAATTACACCCAGACTCAGAACAAGTCTTTGTGGGTCACACTTTTTTTTTATACTACCAAGGTGGCAAACAAGCATACGGCCCGCCTGATGTTAAGCAGTTACCATAGCTTATGGATGCTTGCAATACCAGATATATTACTTGCGTGTTGGCAACCCACCTTTTTTTACGCCAGGGCCTTTAAGATGGAATATTCCTGGGATAAGAATACGTTTCTAATGAGCGCTGGAGACCTGTACTCACACACAGGATCACAACTACACCACTGTGTGTAGTTATTTGGCTGTGGTCTTCTATAAGGAGGTCCTTTCCCAGTCGGTCTTGCTCGCTAGTATGGTATATAATATGTCTTAGCCTTCATATTGATCTCTAATTATCTCACCCATGAGCAGCATTATCTTTGATTGCGCCTTTACTCTTCAGAGTCCAGGAGGAACATGCTTAAAGCCAACACTGAATCAACAATTCAAATGGTTTATTATACTGTTGGTTACTTTGATGATTGCAGACAACCGAGAACACAATTATCTTGTACTTGTCTTATGGCATAAAGTATAAACCCAGTAAAGCAAGCTCCGTACCAATGAAAGCGTGGTCAATCGCTAATAATTAATGTTTAATACCAATGATCAAGTAACTGGTCCACGTGTAATCTTAGGTTACAAGATTTTCTCTACAAAATGTCTAACTTCTCCGTTATCCAATCAATGAGTTAATTAGTGTAAGACTTTCAGCCATCGAATATATGAATAATATGAGAAATTACTGCACGTTTGGTTCAGTGGATTAAGTGGTTACCTCGACATTTACCACTGCGGGTTTGATTCCCACACGGGCCAAACATTTTTATGATACACTAATGGCTGTTCCGAGTCTTTACAAACATATCGATGGTCTAGAAGACAAATGTGCTAATTACTAAATTTTGATAATTTAATAATTTAATGCCAAATGTATTAAATAAGCATGCTCATACATTTGGCATTAAAATATTTAATTATCTATTTTTTGTATAGACTGGGGACAACCGTTTATGGATCACACAATTTTTTGTCCCGTGTGAGGACCGAACCCACACTACGCCACGCAGTGGTAAATGACAAGGTAACCACTTAAGTTACTAAACCAACCATGCAGTCAATGCATTAAAAAAACGCCTGTGCTATAAGGAAAGGCACAATCGAAGGCTGTTCTCGGTCATAGACACTGTAATCATAATAATACGACAGCATATCTACAGTATTAGAAGTCCAATTAGCGAGTACTGCTTATAGTGGTCAGATAGCACTACGTCACATTAATGAATCAAGTGATTAAAGGCGAGTATTTCCCTTTTCATTTCCACCTGTATTTAATTTATACATGAGGTATAGAAACGCCTGCTGGAATATTCATTGCAAGGCGTGTTTAAATGCTATTTGGTTGTGTCTTTTGTTAAGGTGATACTGGTTTATATACTAGCTTAAACCTGCGGCTTTGCTCGTGGTGTGTTATTAAAAAGTAGCCTATAACATTCAGAGATAATATAGCTTTCTATTAGTAAAAACATTCTCACATTCGGATTAGTTTTAGGGATTGTCTTCTACTAATAAACTTAACCTCCGTATAATATTAGTATAAAAAACTAAAATACGTATTTTTACTTTATCAATTTAAATCTATTGATAAAGTAAAAATACATTCTTCAAATTCACGAATTTAACTTTCAACGAACGAACTTTAGCAGAAAAGTAAAGATAAAAATATTTTTGTTTCTCTACGTAAACGTAAATTGAAATATTTTCGTTATAGTTATAGCCAATAAAAATATTTAAAAAACAAGCTTAAAATGAAGAGAAGTTAGTAATGTAAATTGAATGATTCCATACTTAAAATTGGGAGTTCAATAGATTTATCCACAATTTACGTTATGGTATATCAGTAGTATAAAAAGTAAAGTGGCTTTCCTGCCTGTTTCTGCTTAAGAATGAGCAGTAGGCTAATTGGCTAACGACCTCTTTTATTTCCAATGACAAATAGTAAATTATTCCCTACATTTTACCACTAATTTTGTGGACAGAAGCAAGCTCTTTTCAAGCACTTTCTACTTTATAGCCTACAAAACTACTAGACATTTATAAATCGTAGTCATTTACAGATTATTCAAACAGCACATAATAAAAGGTCTGCAGTTAAAGTTCCGCCCGCTCTTATTTACGATGGTGTACACGGTATCTAATGATAGGTTGGTGAGCCGTGCCTTTCCTGATTCCTCAAACAGGTACTTTTAATACCGGAAAACGCGGAACTGAGTCGGGAAACGAGAGTGAAATGTACACACCCAGTCACCCAACCCCCTCGATAAGAACTTAAGAAGTTTGCAATACAACTTTTTGTAAAACAGGTATCAAGTCGCAATTAGTAGGTTTTCCTGGTCAAGCTTCTTTATCCAATTATAGACGGCGAGTTTGTAATAACAAGAAAGTATCCGGTGATTATGCAGTTATGTTTTATATCCTTACTTACACCACAACCGCTAAATATGTATATGAGAATTATATAACCGATAATGATATCACTGGTATGGTAAGTACTACATTCAGTTTTATAGTTTTAGAACCTTGAAATGGTATATCAGTATATATATAGACCTTCTTCTCAGATCTGTCAACTGCTTCTGTTTGTGAACTTACAAAAAATATTTAAACTGTGTTTTTAAATGAAACATAATATCAAAGCATTTTTTTTATAATCGCTTACAGTTATTATCTCATTTTATATAAAAATATTTACATAAATATATTTACAGCCGTTTTGGACTCATATTCCCACGAAAACCTTTCAAAGCCATAGATACCCTTATTTGTGTATTAGAAAGATCCGTGTTATAGATAACACATTAACTATACAAAACCCCCCGCAAGATAAAAACCCCGAATGTTAAAATCCTTGAAACATTTAGACCAATTGCGTCTGTGACAAAAGGCGTCACAAACGCAAATCAATTCTCCCAGGCACCAAAGGTTGCCTGGGAGAAATAAAATTATATTATATATTATAATACGACGACTTCTGGCCGAAAGGTGTGGTGTACCGTCGCTACCGCGGACAAGTGCCACCTGAACGCACTGAGACAATCAAGTGCTAGTGAAGTGTTACTAACATAGTTTTAAGTTATATAAACTAACAAAAGTTATAATTATTTTATATTTTAATTATTTTAGTCTGTAAGGTATGTATCTGAAAATAAATGATTTATTACATATTATTATTATTATAATAGCAATAAGACCTCCCATTGTACATAACTGTGGAAATAATAACTGTATATTATAAATGAAATTGGTGTAGGTACAGTCAAGTTTTCTATCTATCTAGCTATTATAACCTATTGCGTAGGTATATGATATATGATTAAAATTATTATAATAATAATAATAATACTTTATTGACACAAATCGAAATTACTTACATATTTAAGTTTCACTTGTGCGTTCTCACAACTTTGCACAATCACATGCACTTAAAACAAAAACATAGCACTAACATCTAAACTAGGCCGAGCCTGTATTTTAGATGCCAGTTTCTTCCAGTGACGTTAACAAATATACTTTTAGACTATTAAACAATTATTATGTTGACATAGGACAAATTTGATCGAAAAGGACAAAGTGATCCATTTATATAAGTACACATTTTTACAAGCTTTTATTTAGCTTGCAATGTACATATGTCAGTTAGTTTGAATGTTAGGTTTGTTTAGGTAAAATCTTATAAGCTAGATTTCAAGCACTTCCCGGTGTTTGATTGAGCTGAAATTTGGTATACCGACGTAACTTCGGTGACAATGTAATAGTATATTATGGAGCTGGTCTGTGGCCATACGAACTCTTCAACGAAACAAGATAGCGGAGTTGATTTGGATAATTTAATATTTATCTTCGCGGATAATATACTTCTAGGTGGATGTCAGCGTGTAATGATAATGTTCAAAGGTAGCCATAAGAACTGTTCAACGAAAAAGCTCCTTCGTGTGGGCTCTTTTGAGAATATTTAACGCATTAATTATAAAAAAATACACTAACTTATTGTAGTAACGTATTAACTTATTGTTTTGAAATAATATATTAGGACTACGTGTCTATAACTTATGAAAGTGCAAGTAAAAGCCAATGAAATATGACGTATCATAAATATAGTACCTACCTATCATTAATTATATTAAATTGATTACGTACTTGCGTGCTGTCAGTAACGCGATATCTACTTGTTAATGATATTAAGTAATTGTATCATTGCACGTAGATATATTAACATAATAGATTTGCCATGTACAATACAGACTCAATAGGTCGTTAATTGTGCGATGGCAACGCCACCTACCTATTGTCAAACTAAACCATGCAGGTGGGCTAGCTGTCCCTTTACACTTAGAGAAAACAAGATCATATCCTGAGAATGTGGACTTTCAGCAGTAACCAGACTTATCTATAGTGGTAAAAAATGCTTCGAGAAAAGGCAGGTAGTGCCCTGCGCCTCCATTGTCTCGTTTTAATTTTAATGCCAAATATTTATATCCAAATATCTTATTACTGCAGCCTTAAAAAAAAAAAAATTCGCGGACTGCGGCGTTACTTTTACGGGTACCGGCGCCAGTGCAATTTTTAAGGGGAGAAACTTGAGGGGTGAACGGGCTCTTAGCCTCTTTTAGACGATGAAGGTTTCGAAATGTATTTTGGTTTCATGCATTCTAACTTGTCCTATAACACTTGCATCGTGTACGTTACGTTTTAAGCAATAACACCGACTATTAGCCAAAGGATATTGCTAAAGTTACTTTCTCATCAGCCTACTAGATATACACTTTTTTTTTCAGAAGGGTAATGCGGCCCTAATGCACCCCAATCCGGGGGAGCAAAGTAAGGGTCTCCGGAATGTAATGGCATGCGGCTGGCATACCGACTACAACCCGTTTGTGCTACCATTCACCTATCGCCAGTTTTTTTGCACTCCACTACGGGCTTTATGTATTTTGTTTATTACCAGTCGTATTTCTTTTATTAATGGTAGGTGCAGAATCTCATCGTTCGTGTCATTCGTGAAATTCATCTGTCAATTAGTTACTGTTACCAGAAATTTGGACATAAATCGTTCGGTAAATTCTCGAATAAATTTAAAAACATACATATTTATGTTAGTAGTTGCGCAGTGTAATAAACTAATAAATTAAAGATTACCGTGATCATTATATCTCCAATCATCGCAGCAAAAAGTGTCTAGAAGCCATGTTTTTCCACTAGCAATAAATATATAGATTTATTGCTTATCTACTTATACTAATATTATAAAGAGAATATAAATATATTTTTGTGTGTTTGTAATGAATAAACTCAAAAACGACAGGACCGATTTTGAAAATTCTTTCACCAATAGAAAGCTACATTATCAGCGAGTAAAATAAGTTATATTTTATTACGAAAACTAACTTAATAACCGTGTAGAGCCGGTCTGTGCCGTTAGTTTGTTAATAAATTAAATCCAATTACAGAACAAACAATTGTATTTATCATACAAAGATTTGTCCTGGATGGAAAACAAACTCACGATTTCAGACTTAGCAATTAGTGTTACTTATTACAGGGCCAGATTAGGTTGATTCTGTGCTTTAAATTTAAGAGCAAATTGTGAACGTGACAAATGATTTATTTATTTTGAAACAAATTGTTACTTCGATGTATCTTCTAACGTCGAGGGAAAACATCATGAGGAAACCCAGACGTGGGTTTCCTCAGAAAAAAATCTAAATGCATGTCTGATTCACCAACCCGAATTAGGCCAGGCTCTTTGCTCTCTTGATAGAGAAGAGGAGATCCATGCACAGCTGGACAAATGGGTTGCTATTCCTATTATATTATCTATGTATGGGTCTATAATAAAACACAAGCAATAACGCACTTTATCAGACTATTTAATTTATTACACTAAGTAGGTACCTATCCCAAATTATTGCACATCAATTAGGAAGAATACACAACAGGCAAATTTGTAATAAATAACATATTTTATAAACAACAACAATTTTTACAATCACTTAACAAAATTAAGCATAACAACAATTTAAGGTCAACACACATCTAAACACGGGTTGTCAAACCAACAAGGAACGATGCAACTGCATTGGTTCCAAGAAAAACACGCCCAAAATTCAATAACTTAGATACGTTTTTCCTGTGACTTACCTATGTCATACAATTGTCTCTTTCTTTCTCAACGGAGTAGCGTTTACAATAGTCAATCGTATCGTGCTATATGTAAACAACATTTATAAGGGGCGACTATTGTGTTATCATGAGTCAGAACTGGCTCTCAGTGTGCCTTTGCCCCACACGCAATGTTCGCAAATTTAACTAGGCAGATCTGTCTAACGTGATACATGACATCATCCGCGCTTAGATCT
Source organism: Trisateles emortualis (assembly GCA_947095525.1). Taxonomy (NCBI): domain Eukaryota; kingdom Metazoa; phylum Arthropoda; class Insecta; order Lepidoptera; family Erebidae; genus Trisateles; species Trisateles emortualis. Next base: position 6,903,899 of record OX352743.1, on the reverse strand, counting down.
GCGCTGTCCTTAACACTTCATAACTACCAATACTTTACTTAAGATCAACTGAATGTTCATTGAACATGAAGATAATCTTTCCTTGCAGTAAATTATTGATCAATTTGTACATTTTTAAAAGGTATTCATAAACGCCTATATTTACATTACCTTATAATTAAAAACATATTTATTATATTAGCTACCATTCAATATAAATTACTTATGATAATCTCTTCTTTTCATTTCTTACATTTTTATTTTTTGAAAACGGTGATGGCGGCATCAAATCTGGCTTTTCACTTTTAATAACCATACGTTTCGGGTGTGAGTGATAATTTCTTGGGTATGATGGAGCCTTCTGCTTACTTACTGTTGGCACGTAATGGTATCCAATTGTATACTCAGCCTCGGGATTATAATCTTGACTTGTTTGACTGTAGGACTCCGACATCGGTTGGGAATGTACGTACGATACTTTTTCTGTGGTAGGATTGTGAAGGAAAGTTTGTGGAACCATAACATGGTATGGCATTTTGTATTTTGAGTGTGGCATTGGAGTAACGTAACTAACTGTTTGAACCATCCCAGAACTCTGCTTACCCGTTTTATAATGAGTCGGCAAAACTGTCGCTATCGTATGATCTTTGCTAGGAAAGTTTTCAGTAAGAACCAAGCCATGATCATCTTCTTGTTGCTGATGCTTGTAAACATAATTCTGGTGTCCACTTACATCTGAGTGGGATAGATGAGATTGCGCAGTTTGAGAAGGATGTACAGATTGAGTCTCCGGTTGAGCTTCCTTATTAATATGACTGTAATATTCTTGTGAAATAATATGAGAGTCCTTTGGGGACTCATATGGAGAAGGCGAAGCTGTTATTGCAGTATCGTATGCAGCCGGCAATGATTGTGAGTGGGTATCTTTTGGCTGACCGTATTCGGGTGCAGCCGAGTTAGAAGTTTCGTATTCTACTTGAACCTGCGGCCCTGCATATTCAGCTTCTGCTTCAGCCTGAGGAGTCGCGTATTGTGCTCCTGGATGTGCTTGAACAGATGCATATTCTGCTCCTGAATGAGCTTGAGCAGAAGCATATTCTGCTCCTGGATGAGCTTGAGCTGATGCATATTCTACTCCTGAATGAGCTTGAGCAGATACATATTCTGCTCCTGAATTTGCCTGAGGGGAGGCATATTCAGCGTCATGAGTAACTGAGCTTTCATATCTAGTTGTAACGTGTGCAGGAACTTCATACTGAACCTGACCGTTACTGTGATCGTGAGCACCGTGAGAGCTATGACCTAAAGAAGTATGGCTATTTTGCACTTCTTCCGCTGCTACATGTTCTGTTTGTTGGTGTTGGTAATGTGAAGGCATATAGAATTTCTGAGTAGAAACAGCTCCGTGTGGAACGTATTGATACTGATACTCATATTTTTGAGGCAGTGCTGGTTGTTTGTACAAGGTGTGACCTCTGGGAACCGAATAATGGTGTCGCATGTAACTAGATGGATATCTCGCCATTACTGGTTGCACGGCCGAATATTGAACACCAGAGCTATGAGACTGAGTGTAAGATGGCTGAACATAGGGATGTGCATAATGTTGCGGTTCATATTGTGAAACAGAGGAAGGTGTGCTTTCTATTCCACCTGAAGATAATGAGTTGGAATACGCCATGACTTGAGGAGCAAAGCTATAACCACTTTTCTTAAAATATTGATTTACTAACTCTTGTATATTCAAGTTATTCAAATAATTTGACAGAGGATAATTGTGCGGTAAGTTAGCATATAATTCAGCCGTCGGGTTTGTAAGCGAAGAACTTGGTATTCTTAACACCAATACAGGCACAACCTTTTGTTCTATATGAGAGTTACGCAAATGATCCTGTGTTAAACCAACGCTTTGGTATTCTGGATTTTTAATCAGTTGCGTTGGATCTACTAAGTAATTTGACATCACGGTAGGGAACTGCCCACTTAAACCTGAAAATTGTTGACCATTATATGTGGTGTATAATGTTGATGGATGTGAAGAGAAAGGATTACCACTGTGTCCATGGGAACTAGGCGTTCTGAACGCTACTGATGGTCTTTCGTAATTATAGGCAGGTCTCTCTTCTTTCACTGGTACTAATTCAAAAGCCTGGGAGGGTTGAATTTCAACTCTTGTTTTAACGTGTTTTCCATTAGGCTTTTCGTAGTGATGTACAGAATGGAAAGATTGAACATGGCCAGGGGGGATATCTTCTTGGGAATATGGATAAATCATGAATTTTCCTTTTTCTTGGGCGGGTTTACCAAAGTAAGAATAAGTGTACCCATCATTTGTTTTGTAACCATATCCGAGATTAGCGTCAATTGTTCGTTTGCCTTTAGTTTTTGTATCAGTGTCGTTGACTATTTCTATGGCTATAACGGCAGGAAAGTGTCCTGGAGGTAGAGGACTGTCCTTCGATTTTTCTGATGCATCATCTTTATTTTCTTCTTTCGGAGACTCGGTTTGTATTCCAAACTTCTCTTCTACATCTCTTAAGAATTTCTTCTCATCTGCTGTTAACGTCATATTTGATTGTTTGCTTTTCTCTTTTACCTCAGGTTTGTATTTTTTAGGATCTGGATCCGCCCATATTGTTGTGAGCAACCCGCAAAACAGTATCTGGAATTGATATAAATAATCTATTAATTAATAATATTAAAAAAATCTGCTGTGTTTGAGTTGTAAAACGAAAACTAAATGAATATGATAAAGTCATTCGTATAGCATGTTTACAAGCATTGTCCGGCTTTACGACGCCCCATTAACTGATTGCGTGTTAGTATCTTCGCGTATAAGTCTTCACTCTCTAAGAGAACAGCGAAATTAGGTAACATAACATTATCTTTATTTCTCAGTATTCCAACATTGAGTCAATCTTGTGAAATTTTACAAGCAGCTGTTACGATGTGACGACTACTGACAAACGCCACACATAATACATCCGCATATAAATACATGTTCACAAAATATTACTTTATATTCTAAATTTCTCCTGTCGACTTTCCATTGAAAACGTTTTCGGCAACTACAGAATATTAATTATGACATTTGAAAGAGAATAAAAATTTATCTCAATCGTAAAGCTGGTTGTTTTTGGTTAAGATATTTAGTTGCGGGTGTGCATGCAGGCATTACCGTTCCTTATAATCTGAATCTTACATAACATATATAATCTCGCGTGTGCGTAAGAGCGCGCGACCCGTGTGGCCTGCTGCTTTCCACGACCCCAAGGCTCAATGAGCTCTCTGATTAATTACCGACGTGTTTACATGTCCAAGTATAACTGCCGCTTATGTAACACTTAATTTTATAGCTTTGCTTAGTGATTACTCCATAATCTTTATTGTCATATGTGACAGCTAATTCTCAGACATACGTAATCTAGGTGAGTGGATGAACGAAATGTTCCTACTACCGATGCAATGAGGATGCACATTTATAACGCAAATGTACTCAGTATAAATCGACATATAATTACAGATCGTTGGGCACCTGCTAAAAGAGTAATAACATCTGAAGAGGCGCGTGTTTATGTGGTCATCGATGCAATACGAGATGAAAGTAATCGGTATATAGTTGGAAGCTGGCATAAATGTTGGGAGAAAGTTTTGCAGAACAGCGTCCAGTCTCGTAAAGGATTACAACATCGAATAACAATACATTTCCTCATTTCGACTCGACTCCTGTCTAACCAAGATAACTGTAATTTAGGTCCGTTTTAAATACGTGACGCCTTTGTTTTGTCTTTGAAATATATCCGTAAATTACTTGGAATCGATAGGAAAGTAATAGTCGGTACAGTTAATAAATGCAATTTGTAAAGTTGTTGTATGAAAGTAGTTTCTAACATGATATCGAAAGCGCTAGTCTAAGTGAAGAAAAAATAATAAAGGTTGGAATTGATTTTATGTAATTATGTCAACTTGGTACACGTTTTAGACGGATTTATTTGACCCCGTATATATGCTTCAAATCTTGCTCTCTTATGAAAGTTTGCACACGTATTTAGATCCCGAGATCCTGTGTCAATACAATATTATAGATTCATAAAGGTCTGATGATGGAGTCAGGAGGAAAACAGTGAAAGAATAAAAAAAAAGTATATATTTTACCTAATTATTTTATTGTTACGTAAGAAGTGATCAATACTACTTAATAATAAAATATAAAAAAATCTTAATTAAGTATAAGCACGGAAAAGATTTTGCGCCTATGTATCCAATAGCATTATCAATTTATAACTCGTGTACTGATGATTAAATTTTACATTAAAATGCGGTAATTTAAATGACAAACTAATATTAATTTAAACTATTCCCACTGGAAAAGGATTTCTACCACACACCAATTTGAAAATTTGTGTGTGAGTGTGATCTGTAATCACGCACAGGAACACAACTACATGACCGTGTGTAGTTTTTTTATATAATACAACTCCCGCACTAGAAAAAAGCCCTGTGTCGCTAGAGGGACTTTACAATTAACTTATACAAAGAACACCCAGACTAGTGACACCATAACACAAATTATTGTCTCTGGTGGGGATGGAACCCACAACACGCCGCGCAGTGGTAAATGGGGGTATTCCTGGTATAGGCGCTAAGGAAATGATAGCGCACCTGAATGGTGCATTTCGAGGAATACTTTAGGTACGCTTCGTTAGGTGCGTTTCAAAATGGGTGCACTTCGGTATATGGAGAGGTAAACACTTAAGCTACTGAACCAACAGTGCAGTCAGTTATTTGGCTGTTAGTTTCTTTCCCAGTTGGGCTTGCTCACTTGTAGTGTTACCTATTTTCTAAAATATATAAAACAAAATATTCTTTAAGTTTTAAAGTTGGCACCCGATGGTGCCAACTTTGTCGCTTATACCTATAACACTACATTTATGACCTGTGTAGTACGTGAGGAATCATCAAGATAGCTACATTGCTATTCAGAGAGTATGGTGAGGTCGAGACGCCGCCGCCGCCGTCTGTCAGCACTCATTTAAGTACCTACCTACTGTTACTGCATTATATGTACAATGTTTATAGTCTGAAAACGATGCTTATAGTAGGTAAAACGATGTCTATGTTTAGCAAAGTACACAGTACAACAACAGTATTTTTATACTACCTAGGTGGCATGTGGACCTAATAAAGTTTAAAAGTTTTGCTCTTAGCGATAAGGCCGCCCATTGTACAATCTTATTTATTTTAAGTTACTATGTTATGTATTATAATGGTGTACAATAAAGAATAAATAAATAAATAAATAAAAGAGTTAGGGCACCAAACAACCAAATAACTGAACTCAGCGGTGTAGTTGTGTTCCTGTGTGTGAGTACAATTTGTTAGTGCTCATTTAGGGATGCGGTTTTATCATCACATATTCTTGATGTTCAAATTATTATGTAAACAAGAGTCTAAAGGCTACGGTAACTGTTTATCATCAGGCGGGCTGTTTGTCACCTATGTAAGTAGTTTAAAGAAGTAGTTACCATAGCCTATAGCCCATCACCAAAAGATTTGTCCTTGGTTGGAAATTTAGAGTCACTAACCACTAGACGGTCGTAAAATTTATTGGATTTTTACTTTTCAGTTAAATAACGAGACACGCAAGATATTCTTTGAAAATCAAACAACTCATATGTGGTTCGTAATGTATTATCTCAATCATGCAATCGTATTTCGCGTCAAAAAACAAGGCGTATATTTCTTTGCTTTCTTTGTAAACTATAATAGCTAAACATGGCTACGCTTCCAAGTGGCTCAGTGTGATAAGCTTAGAATAACATGTTCCCGAATTTTGTTTACTACTTTTGTGGTGCGAGGTTGTCTAATATATATATTTTTTAAATTAAAACTTCAGTTGCCATTCCAGCCGTGACGCCCGTATCAATTAAACAGACATAACATTTATCGATTATCATAATCGATTATACCAACAATTGTAAACATTAATTATGCATTTAGTCGAAAGCTGTTATTTAGCGTGATCTAGTACTAGATCCCCTGGGATAAGAAAAATGTTATTTTAAAAACTTAAATGTGCACTGGAGACCCGTAGGTCACATACAGGAATAGATACATCATTGTGTGTAATTATTTAGCTGTGGTCTTCTGTAAGGTGGCGGTATTTTCCCAGTTGGGCTTGCTCTCAGTCGGACTCCTACAAAATATACCGATAGATAAGTGTGTGTTTTATATATTTCCAAAACACCATATACCTACCTAGATAGAAATAAGTGATGATTAAGACAGTATACCTACTTATATGCATTTGTTATTTTGTTACAGTTAGAGAGACTGAAAATTACTCACAAAAAATCTAAATTCGAAACAAAGTCGTGATAATCATAAATAATGACACGAACTTCAAACTATTCAACATCTTTCTAAAGCAAAATATACTGACATCAATGCCATATGAAGACGAGTGCTTTACTTGTATGTTATGATTCTTACATAAGCGGTGTAAAGCTATAACTCAACGAAACTTATATAACCATAATTGGATAATTAAATCTGCTAAATATGCGCATGTTTTCGTTTAATTCCGTAAAAATGAAACTGTTGATGCTTGCAGCTAATGCATGTTACGTTTGCATATAAATTTGTGTTTGTGTAAACAGCTGCTGACATGCAAAATGATGTAATATGCAATATGTATTCATATTACATCTTTTTATTTCTTTCTCGAGATCTTTCATCTTTTTTGAGAAATAATTTAGAAATGTGGTAGAAATGTGATTTGTTATACTGGTATTATATTTGTTTATTGGAGATTGTCTTATTACTTTAAGAAAATATTTGTCGGAGACAGTGAAAGTTTTTTATGTAGAATGCATAACATGTTTTCAGTTCAGGTTAATTATCGGAATGAACTTTTACAAAAGAGGTATTGATTTAAATAGTATAAAAAACTTTATATATAATTTGAAACTTCTACAACATTTTAAGTCTTGAATCGATAATACATTTTTTTTTCAATGGAATATAGAGCATTTTAAAACAAATACGTCTCAGCACTATAACTACTCACTGCACCGCGGGGCTGTAAACCACAAACATTTCAATCAGGGACACAAATGCATCCAGACTAGGTATAATAATCTGCGGATTGCACATTGTTTTCTGCCTCATGTGGATTGAACCCAGTACCCTTCGCGCAGTGGTAAAAGGCGAGGTAACCAAGTATGCCACTGAACCAGTAGGTTCAGTCACATTGATATAAAATATTCGAATATTTGTTATCAATGTCAACGTTGCTATATTTCTATATTCAAATGAAATTAATACAATATTGACCTACATTGAAGAACATCAAACAAAAAATCTAGTACATTTTAATTATAATGTTCTACTTTTTTTTCTGGCTCGTGTAATTATAATATGATGCTTGCGAGGCATTAGCTGCAAAAATAATGAGACTTCTGTACAAATAAAGATTTTTTGATTTTTGACTGGCCTAATATAGTTAGTGACCCTGACTGTTTAGCTGGAGGTCGTGGGTTCGATTCCTACACGTTACAAAACTTTATGTTATTTATAAATGTTTCTTCCGAAATTTCAAGATAGTTATATTTTGGCCAATAACCAGCAATGGACGTCTTTTGGCTAAAACGGGTGGATGAATGGTGGTTAACGATCAGTGGGTTAAGCTACCAAAGGCGCAATAATCTCATGGATGGGTGATCGCATAATGGCTTTGAACAGTTGAAGGCACGTCTGAGCAACTCTGTCACCAGGTTGGCCATTAACTTAACGATAAAAAATGAATTGAGGAAAAAAGAGTAATAACAATCCTCAAATAGCGTAAGAAACATTTTATAAAATGTTAATGACAGTAAAATGGCTATTAAAAAGTATTATGGTCGTAAAATACAATGATATTTGGTAGCAAACTGTCTTTTCCATCAATTATAGCTAAAAGTATCCATTCATTAATGACAGTAAAAAAGTAATGATCAGAAACTTTGCCAATTACAAACTTCAGGAACAAGTTATTATGGGAATCATCTACCAGTGCCTATAACCGCATCTTGTAGGACCGACGACCTGATAAAGGCTGCTAGTAGCCAAAAATAAGTAGACCGAAAGCTGTGAAAATCTTTTGGGTAGGCATGTCCAGCAGTGGACGTCTTTTATCTAAGATGATGATGATAAGGGCACGGACTCACAACACTCAGCGCGGCATTGGTAGCGATGTATTTTCAATTTATTAATAACTAGGGGTCGCCCGCGTGGTGATTCGGAATATTCTCCGATTTTGCAACATATTTCACTACTTCTCCGCTCCTATTGATCATAGCGTGATGTTATATAGCCTATAGCCTTCCTGGCTAAATGCACTATTCAACAAAAAAACTTTTTTTCTAATCGAACTTTCTGAGATTAGCGCGTTCCAAACAAACGAACAAACTCTTCAGCTTTATATAGATTTATTTTCTTTATAAACTATGTCATCTGAAATTCATATTCCAATAAACAATATTCATAACATTCTTCCTTAAAGGGGTATGCAAAAGCATAGCTAACCTACATTTCGCCTACTATGTTAAGTAATTCATCAACTTTAACTGATCGGTTTGTTCAGTGGCTTAAGTAGTTCACACACGGAACCGATTCTGGGTGCATTTTGTGTCCGTTAATCGTATGTTTGTAAAGTCCCCCGCGACTTAGAGCTTCCCTTGTACGGGGACACTTGTAGGGGTAAAGCTCTATATGCCTACGACCTAGTTAGGACGATTAGGTCTCATGTAATGTGTGATAAACAAATTTTGTCGATAAAACTCAATACCCGGGGTTCGAACCCAGGCAAGCGACATCGCAAAATCAGAATCATAACAGAAATGTATTCTAAAATCGTTAACTAATAAATGGTATCTAGCCTAACTGTTTTTAAACAGCTAGTGCAGTTTCAATTCGTGACACTAATGTAGCCAGTACCGTATTAGGAAAAAAAAATTGAACTCTACGCATATTACTTAACTATTGTATAACAAAAAACAATCACCTACCAGTGCGTATAACCGCATCTTGTATATGACGTCACCCGTCGCCGCACTTTCTGTCAAAAGAAAAACAAACTTATCAGATCACTACACTACACTACACATATCACTTATCACTAACACTTCACTATGTGGTACCTGTGTGTTGTCTACAGCGAGTATATGGATTGTACGGGTATATGCAAAGCAATGGTTCAACGAAAGACAACGTTACGTTCTTTTATACCTCGGAAACATTCCCACAAGATGCGCACGAGGCTTCGCTTGACCGAAAGCGCTCACTTGTATCGGTCGTGGTATAGAGAGTTGGTAGTAGCGAATCTCCTTTGTATTTGATCAAAAGCCGACAAATACTAAAGCGCGTCTTACTCTGCAAACCTCCTTGTAGTTACAACGCAATAATAAAATAACTGTAGTAAAAGATCATTTAATTGCCAATATGGGATGGGTATTATAGCTACGTAGTATTATATAGAATCTTAGTTTCCGCGCAGTTTCGCCAGCGCATACAATCCTACAGGGTACCCTGATTTTTGCCGGGATTAAAATTAGCCCATTTTCTTTTCTAGTAGGTATATACTTATACATATATAAATCTATCTTTGTGCAAAATTTCATCCAGAACTGTTGAGCCGTGTTGGCATGATTAAGTAGATAATAAAAATGCGTCCTTCCATCCAACCCTTCAAATTTATAATAAATATTAGTAAGAAGTAAGATACCGTTTTAAATATAAATACCAATACAAGTTGCGATAAAACCGATATTGCATCGGTTTATCGGTCGGCCGATAGTTCGCACGCCGCCTCGCCTCGGCGAGCGCACCTCCTGAAACATTGGCAGCCCTACTTGTGTGCTGATTAAACCAGCGTTGAGAGGTAGGTGTTTAATTTGAGATTTTGGCTTAGTTTCTTTACTACTTTCTGTTTTATACTATAGATCGGCATGGGCTGCGCGGTGCCGCAGTACAGCGCATACAGTCTCCGCGACCAACTTGACTGCGCGCTTTCACTGATAGGTGCGCCAACGCATTTGATAAGTTCTTTATTGACTTTTTGTGGCACTTTCACGATGTGCATGCCTTTTATTTCAGTTTTATTTTTGATGATAGCTATCTTTTTTGTAAAATAATTGTTATATGCTAAAGTCAACATGCTATTTTCACATGCCTACACTAATTGGCACAATAAAACCCAGCAAATAATTTATTAAATCTCTTTCTTAGAGGTAAGAGCCTCTTATGAAGGAGATAATCAGAGGAGTCTTTGAATTAATGTCGTCCGCATCGTTCTACCAACATATTTACCATCTATCGCAGCAGGGCTCACTTTTACGTACCACGTGAAAAAAAATTCATCAAGCATTACGATTCGCTTCCAGCGTTCATTACTAGGTATCTGCGATGTTTTGTTTGTTTGTCTTTTAAAAGACAACTCCCGCAACTTTTGTCACACCACAAAACGCCGTCCAATGGTAAATGGCGAGGTGACGAAGATGATTTTTGTTAAAGAGATTGCAAGGTAGCAGGGACTTTACTGTAGGCAGCAAAGTCCTGGAGCAGTGATTACCACTTATCGCCAGATAAGCCGTTGGCTCATTTTGGTAAGCCGTTGCGGAGGTTAGCGAAAACAAACAGATACAGACAGACGGTAATTTAAAAAAAAATGCATTTTGCTATAAGTAACGCCTAAAAACTCATATCCATTTGGTAAAAAGCTGTTCTTTTGATATTATGAACATACACTTCAATTTAATTTATATAAGTATGTATAGCTTATTCAAACTCAAAACTACTGTGAAAATAACAAAATTCTGTATTCAATATCCATATTCTACGATTAAGTTCAGATCTTTTCTTTCTAATGCTGCGCTTTTAAAAAGCACGCACATGCGTTTAGAGAATGTATTATATGAAGCGGACAGCGGCGCTTTCGATTTATTTGCATATATACAGTAAGTAGTTAGCATCAACACGTGAGGTTCTTTTGTCCAAAATTAGTTTGTTTACAAATATGTATGTGACATTTTATGTACAGCCAGCAAAGGAGATATATATCATCAGATCTAGAAAAGGAAAGAAATCTAAAAAAGTACACTTAGATCCTTCATGCTCAAATTAGGAGTTTGGTTTGGTGGTACCTAAAGGTGATTTAGTTTTATAGTGCTGCTGGAACAAATTAGCTATATCTATTAGTTCAGTACCCACCCACACACGATGGAAGGCCCAACTCAGGATTCATTCTCCTTGTTTCTTTCCAAAAGCTTCCAAAGTTTCTTGCCGCGTGCTTGGTGAGAAGCAGTAATATTCATTTTTATTTGCTGCTCATTGTTGTGGCAAAAAAGAACTTGTTCTTCTTATCATTTGTGATTTAGATCGCCAATATTTAGGTTATCGTGATCTTACGACTGTTAACAGTCAGGATCAACTTTTAGCGAGCCCTTCGAAGTATGCAGACGCTCAGATGAATTTATTAATTTTACAGAAAGCTTATAGACTAATAGAGTTAAATTAAATAACAGTTATGGGTAGAGTAAAATTGCTACTACTAACAAGCTTCCACATATTGGTAAACTAGAGTTAACAATGTTTAATTGAATTTGAAAATGTAGGTTATCAATTGAAAATAATATTCTAAAATTAAAACTGAGCAAAAGGTTATGTAACTAGAAACAATAACAATATTTGGAAATATAACAAGTTAGTATGTAGACAGTAGGTAATACAATACATAAGTAATTATACAGAATTACATTTTTGAAATACTACTATGCGGTCACCCATCTTTAGGGTTACCGCGCCCTTGATGAAACCGCTAATCGTTCACCGAACAGCAAATGCACCATGTTAAAAAACCTATAAAATTTGTTAAATAGAGCTAAATATATAAGTTCCGCTGCTTATAGTACAACAACTGCATATCCTTTTTCTCATATACACAACTGCTACAATAGCCTAAGGCAGAAATTACTTCATTATGAGGCACAATTACCTACTTTAATCAATTTATTAAGAGGAAATTTGTATTGTGCAATAGATTATTTCAAATACTTATTATATAAACTAATGAACACACAAACGGAAATATTAAAAGATTTCCTTACAATTCGTTTTTCTTTTCCGTTATTACAAACAAGATATTGACACATATTGAAACTTAATCATTACCCTCATCATTTCAGCCAAAAGACGTCCACTGCTGGACATAGGCCTCCCCCAAGGATTTCCATAACTCTCGATCCTGAGCAGACCTTATGCTTCGGTTGCCCGCAACCTTTACCAGGTCGTCGGTCCACCTTGTTGGAGGCCTGCCCACGCTTCGTCTTCCAGTTCGTGGTCGCCACTCTAGAACCTTTCTGCCTCAATATCATTACCTTACATACATAATACTTTAATTGACAGTTATATTGTCTTCCTATCCTATATATGTGTATCAATCAGCCTATCGCAGTCGCCTGCTGGACATAGGCTTCTCCCAGCAAGTGTTATATATATATAGAATTTTTGTCGCGGCTAATCTCGACAAACACATAGACCGATAGGACAGTAAACCGACACGACCGGGCAGAGGTCTGGAGCCAATGGCTTTACGGGTTTTTCAAGGCACAGGGATGTACCACCACATTCCTAACTTCGGTCATCTATCATAAATTATTTTGACAGAAAAAAAACAGTATTTATTAGTATACCCGGGAATCGTTCCTGGGATTTTATGATTAGCAGTCGTACTCAGTGACATCTAGACTATAGAGGTAGTTATAATAATGAATTGAAGAATTTATTTTCTAAAGCACTAGCTTACCAGTGTTTTAGAAGATAAAATCTTCTAGTGTAAAAATAAATATATATGTAGAAAACACTTTATTGATATATTTATATAATATCTATAATAATAGCAACGCTTATGTTTGACTCCTTTTCTTATGTGTCACTATAGGTGTACCCTATAGTGACACATAAGAAAAGGTCTCCTAATTTCTATCAAAACAGCTAAGAGTGTTTAGAATACACTTCTTAAGAGAGGTACTAGCGAGCTCGACTGGGGAAGAACCTCCACCTTACAAAAGACTACAGCAAATAACTACACACAGTAGTGTAGTTGTGTTCCTACTGTGTCTGAGTACGAGTACAGGTCTCCAGCGCTCATTTAGGGATGCGTTTTGAAATAAACGTATTCCTATCCCAGGGATACTTCTGATATTGCAACTGGCAGACGCAGCGTGGGCAGGCCTCCAAAAAGGTGAACCGACGACCTGGTAAAGGTTGCGGGCAACCGATGGACAAGGTCAGCTCAGGACCGAACGATGTGGAAAACCTTGGAAGAGGCAATATGTCCAGCAGTGGACGTCTTATGGCTGAGATGGATAGGCTACGGTAACTGCTTAACATCAGGCGAGCCATATGCTTGTTTGCCACCTAAGTAGTATAAAAAAAACGTTGAATTGCACACACCTTTAAAATTTCTTCTGAGACAGTTAAAGACGCAAGTGAAATTTACATTACTACAGTAACCTGGGATCTAACTTACTCATCACATGTAAAGTCGGCTCCTTGCCACTCGGCAAGCATACATTTTTTTGAGTTATAGGTCGTTTACTGTCGTATTACTTTTCATGTATAGACTGCATCAAAATCTGTATAAAAATAATCTTCTAAGAGAGGTAGGGCACCATACTAGCGAGCAAGCCCGACTGGGGAAGGACCTCCACCTTACAGAAGACCACAGCCAAATGACTACACACAGCGGTGTAGTTGTGTTCCTGTGTGTGAGTACAGGTCTCCAGCGCTCATTTAGGAATGCGTTTTGAAAGATATGTATTCCTATCCCAGGGTTACTTCCATCTTAAAGCCCTGGTGTAAAAAAATGGGTTGGCAACACGCAAGTGATACCTCTGGTAATGCAAGCGTCTATAGGCTACGGATACTGCTTAACATCAGGTGGGCCGTATGCTTGTTTGCCATCCAAGTAGTATAAAAAAAAAAAAAAAAAAAAAAAAAAAAAAATCTGTATATACATGAAAAGTAATAAAACCTCCATCGGGCGAAACGCCCAATCAAATATTATAAATTTTGTAATTTGATCGTTTGGCCCGCTCGGGCGAACAAATGGCGGGCGAAACGACCTATAACTATTTTTTTTAAATCAGTAAATAATTTGAATAGATTGGTACATTTTGTAAGTTCATATTGCGGTATTGTACTTTAGCAATCACTGACACATTGAATAGCCAGGCAATTATGAAACTCATCAACATTTGCTTCATTACTTTTGGCATAGATGCTTTCTGTTTGATTTTGTGTACTGATCTTGTACCTGTTGTATTTTTGAAGGTCACCTGTCGATGAGCTTGACGTTTGTAGTAGAGATTGGCTTGAACTGACAAAAGATAGGGCATTTACCTAATACCTAAAAGTGAAAATTTACCTATAGGCTGATAATAATAAATAATAATAAAGTATCGATACTGTAGACTGTCATACCTTTCGATTTTAACAGATATTTTTTATTACTTATTTCAGTTTTATCTACACTATAAAACTTAATTATTTATGAGTTAGCTTAAAAGGTTCTTAACTAAGTAATAGCGGCGCGAATCGATAATTCTAAGGCTCAAACAATCTTGTCACAGTCAGCACTTAGATAAGTGACCGTTTGTCTAAAAAGCAATGTGTCCGTAAATTGAATGTTTGCAAAGTCCTGCGCGATACAGAGCTGGTTCCCTAATTAGGGAATCTTTAAAAAAAAATTCATTGACATTGAGCTTTGGACTCCGAAAACACATAGCGAACTCCTCAAAATCAAATAGAAAATGTAAATTGATTGAGATAAGCTGTAGTTGCTGACTGCCTCATTGGCTGGTTCGATTACGAAGTTAGAAAAACTATTATTGGATTTTTTCTTTTAAAAAAAATGACAGCAGCAACTCGAAGTCTGAAAATATGGTCGGTAAGTATAGCTAGCGAAACGTGAGTGTCATATACCACTGCCTACCCCTTCGGAAAAGAGCCGTAATATTATTTTATGTTATGTTAATGGAATAGTCTGTTTTTTAGCAAAATTTATGTATCGAGTTCTTACAACGATGCAAAATAATTTTGGCGCGATTTCCGCGAACATAACGGCATGGTTAATTGTTTTAATTCGATTTTCGTAATATATTACCTTACAAATTACTGCAATTATTCAAAATACAAACGTAATTTAATGTTTACGTTATAATACATAACACGAGTTTTGTAATATGTTTCAGTGCGTTAGGTCTAAGATACTTAAAATGCAGTGCATTAAACCTATTTTACACGACTGTATGTAGACTTTTTTTATAAGGTATTGTATACAAGCATATCACGCATTGTATTTTTTAATGTTATTCTATCTTGACTATGCTTCTATAAAGCGGATCGTATGCTTGTATCCAGTACCTTATAAAAAAAGACTCAATGACTTTATTCATTAATATAATTTTTTATAGAATGTAGCTAATAGTTACTTGCCTTGAGTACTCGAGGATAATGTAGCTTTCTATAATGTATTTTCAGAACGGTATCAGTAGTTTCAGAAATAATCCACTGGATCTAAACTAGCTTACATAGAAACTTACGAAGTTTTGCAGGAGTTACTAAGAAGGAAGACTAATAAAATCAATATTACTTACTATATTTATATATGTATTATGTCTTTTTTTAATAAATTACTCCCACCTCGGGGGGTTATACAAACAGTTGAATTCCGGACAAATACAAAGTAGCTAACAGACACAAAACAATGATTTCCGAATAACATAAAATATTTACACATCTTATCGTCTTCCGCAGTCGAATTTGGTGATGATTGCTTAAATCATTGAGTATTTTTTTTTAACGACAACTCCCGCACTAGAGAACAATCTCTGTGTCGCGGGGGACGTTACAAACATACAATTAACAGACACAAATTACACCCTGACTCTGAAAAATTCTTTGTGGGCCATACAAAGTTTTGTCCTGTGTGGGAATCGAACCCACAGCCTCGTGCACAGCAGGCGCATACTGCGCCCACTGACCAAGGCAGTCAAATATGATTACTGTATCATTGCTGTAAATTTTGGATGCTACAATATTGGCAATATTGCATAATCACTCGTGTACTTTGTGCCTAACTCGTAAAGTATGTGTATACGATCTTCAAGCAGTGTCGTCATATATCTTGTTGCGTTATTATGTACGAAGTTTCATAACACATTTGAGTTGTAACGAATTCCATTTTGTACATCAATAGCTACTCTTAAAACTAGTGCAATGCTTTTTATAAGAGTTTTCTAAAGCGTGAACATGTTATTACAGTAACTATCCATGTTAATATTATAAATGCGAAAGTTACTCTGTCTGTCTGTTGCCTTTCAGGACTAAACGGTGGACGGATCTTAATGAAATTTGGCAATGAGATAGATGGTATCCTGGGGATAGACATATATTTTTTATGGTGATAACCGACAGCCACGTGTGCGGGTGTGTATGACCACCTTACCCACGTGCCGTCAAGTTTTCATGTATTTTTTTACGTTTGGATATAAAGGGTCGGAACTGTTCTAAAAATCCTTTCGCGTAAGTATACTAACCAAAAACAAATAAGATAAAATGCACTAATTTATATTTTCTTCTTTATTTCTAAGTGCTGTAGGCTATTTTTAACCGCATACCACGTAAGTGAAACCGCGGGCAGAAGCTAGTAACAGAAAAATAGTAGCTATTCAAATGTTTTATTTGATTATATCAATAAGATGCGTAGGTAATCATAATTTAAATCTACAGAACAAACCGAGTTACAACAGATTTGGTTGATGATCTTGTTTGATGATGATCATCACGCTTGAAAGAGTTCCGTCATGCGTTGTAGTCAATTCGGAAACAATGACGGGAATCTGTGCGTCTATTATGATAATACTAGTGGTTTTACCCATGTTAAACTTAGCTTTTATCCCTTTACTGTCATGTTCCCCTTAGATACGATGGCAGCATACTAGCTAGCAAACCCGACTGGGGAATACCCTCCATACTACACGAGACCACAGCCAAATAACTCCACACAGCGGTGTAGTTGTGTTCTTGTGTATAAGTACAGGTCTCCAGCGCTCATATAGGTAATTCGACGCTTGACAATTTGACGCTAGCAATTCAAGAGGCATCACTGACGTGTTGCCGACCCAAAAATGTTAACGCTTAATGTGGAAAACGCTTCGTTAAAAACGCATTTCTAAATGAGGCTTTATTTGATTATATCAATAAAATACATAATCATAATTGAAATCTATGGAACAAAACGAATTATTACGAATTATACGGTTTGGCTGAACTAAGTTCCGTCACGCACCGTCATAATAAATTCGTAAACAATGGCGGGAATATGTACTTCCATTAAAATAATAAAGCAGAGAAAAGTGACAGTTTTCGTTTAGAAATTAAACGTAGTTACGCAATATAAAACAATTAGCTCGTTAGTGACTTTTATAATTATGAGATTGTGAGTTAAATTGCTTTTTTTGAACACAATGTACTTGATAATGACGTGATTAGAAGGTTGGTAAAAACGTTTATTTATTTTATTGCAAGTGTGGTTTTATGGTTAGGGTTTTGGGTTCGAAGCCCATACGGACAAAACTTTGTTAGCCCTGTTGCGAGTCTTGTTATACTTTATATCCGTGAATTGTATGTTTGTAGAGAGAGAGCGCCAGTCCTGGGCCAGGCAGGGTGTTTTTATTTATATGGGACCTGACCTTGACATAGCTCACAAATCACGCATTATAACTCCTGTCTACCCATTGGAGAAAAAAAGCGTGATGTTGTAATGATACATTTTGGGCATGCTATAAGCATGTTTTTTTTATAAACTACTTAGGTGGCTAATTTAGCAGTCAGCACAGCCTATATGGACGCATTTATGGGCAATAATGGCCATTATAACTTCACACCAGAGTCCCGTTATGGGGTATTCCCGGCATTGGGAAACATTGCTTTAAAAAAGTACGGGAGACTTGTTCTCAAGCACAGGCACAGAAGTTCACATCTGTATTGGCTGTGGGTTTCTGTAAGGTAGAAGTTCTTGTTTAATGCTTGATTGTATTCTGCCCTACCTTTCTTGACTAACTGAGAAGCCACAAAAACACACTGTAGTAAGTCTGCTCAGGAATGTGTTATCGTTAGAGAGGCTTAGAAATAAGTTCCGTGGTTGGTATTCATCGCAAATGAGAGGTAAGATGTCACAACATCTTATCCGCATTAATCTCAATGCGCTGAGTTTTTGTAACATTTTCTTCACTTACATAACATTGCATGATGATGTTTTTTTCTGGTTTATAGCAATACTTCGAAGTGACTTCAGCAGGCAGACTAATCCATCACACAAATCACGTACTTATACAGATGTAAGAGTTTTCTGACATCAATATTAATTGACTAACGACCCGCCACGACTTGGCTCGTGTGCAATTTATTTATAACTAGCTTCTGACCGCGGTTTTGCCCGCGAGTACGTAAAAATTGGCATTATAAAGGTGGTTTTACTTTGATCAGGCGAGGTGTGAATGGGCCGGGCAAACATTTAAATTTGTATGGCAAAATTTTCACCCACATTTTTATACCCATCATTGGTTTAAGGTTTAGATGTGCGGTCTAAGAAGGAAAATTTAAATATTTGTTAGTATAATATTGAACTTTATTGCTCTAAGAATAGAGTACCTATTAACTTTGTAAAATAGATACTTATACAAATCTCGCGCCAGCTATCGAGGATCCGCACGGTCTCTCTACATCAAGTGAGAACGAGGCAGCGCTGGACTTCATTTGGTGTAAAAGGGTAAGCAATAAGCATGATTTCATCCCATCCAAGCCTAACCTCGCCGTTGGGAAACCAGTGAAATCATTTTCAAAATCAGACCAGTAATTTCAGAGATTACCCCTACACGCAAACTTACAAACTTTACCTCTTTATAATACTCGAATTACACAGACCGTGATCACTAATGATCCATCCAAAACTTTTAAAAAAATACGATGTATACCCGTCATTACCCGTTGACAAATTTATATCAGGATACACTGACAGACATCGATT
This sequence comes from Trisateles emortualis, assembly GCA_947095525.1. Classification (NCBI taxonomy): domain Eukaryota; kingdom Metazoa; phylum Arthropoda; class Insecta; order Lepidoptera; family Erebidae; genus Trisateles; species Trisateles emortualis. Next base: position 6,884,791 of record OX352743.1, on the reverse strand, counting down.
AATATATATTTAATCGAAGCTGACAGACAGACAAAGTGACGGACTCAAATTATGTTGTTACATCATCTGGATAATATATTCTGTCTAAAGTTCTTTAATATCAAAATTAGTAAGATTTATTAATAAATTTGATTAAGCTAAATTGTCATTTTGTCGTTTTGCCACTTAAAGAAGTATAAAAATAAAGATGGAAGATGTATTTTTATTTCATTAAATGGCCAATCTAGAGACAGAATAGTTCAGATTACCCATAAAACCTTCTGACGTGAACTAACAACTGTCAACAGTCAGACGCTATTATAAATGTACTATCTGAAGCAGACATTGCCCCATTCTTAGTAGCTTAACCCGTTGATAGTTTGCTGATATCGACAGCACCTGAGTGAAAGAAAAACAAAGAAAAAAACCCTGTGATAGTAAAATGTTTGTTTAAAAACGCAATAGAGACCGATACTCACATACCGAAACACAACTTCACCACAGTTATTTGGTTAGTCTTTTGTAAGTTGGTAGTCATTCGTCAGACGGTTCTGCTCGTTAGTTTTTTATATTTTGTGTACATATGTTTTCAGCTGCCGTAATAAATATCGGTTGGCACAGGATTAAATTAAACTCGCAACTCGAACTATAACGAACGAAAATTCATTTATTTATTTAGGTTACAAAGTAACAGTTATGAAGGAAATAGATTATATGAATAAGCCCCAGACATGATATCAGCTAAATTTTCCTACGGCTAGTTCGCTGACGTGGAGCCTTGAGAAGAACTAGGTAAAGTCAGGCCACTCTTTTCAATCGCAAATACTTACAATATTTATTAAAATAGAAGTATGGTAGCATGCAAGCTGATGCAGTCAAAACACGATACTGACTATATTGATAATTACAAATACCTTGTGTACTACATATGTATATTATCCTTCTTTAAAGGAGGTTTAAAGAAAGCACTAAGTATAAAAAATAGTTATTTATTTTTTATTTATTTATTAAACTTCATACACAAAATTTATGTATAGGCGGACTTAATGCCTGAGGCATTATCTACCAGTCAACCTTAGGGTGATGCAGAGAGAAACAAAGTAGGTGTATACAAGAAGTCAGGGTAAATCAAATATTACTTAAAACTTTATACATACTATTATAATATATATTTATAGAAAGATATTCAATACATAAACTAAATAATATATACTATAACAATACAATATACCTACATATATATATAAAATATATAATAAGTGTTGTTATGATAAGTCTGCCAGTCTATTGAGATAACAATAATTCACGAACCTTAACTTTAAACGCGTGACGGTTGGTGGACGTCCTGATTTCGAGAGGAAGGGCATTCCAAAGTAGAATAGATTGGACAGGAAACGCAGAGTGAATAAAATCAGTTGAGTGAGAGGGACAAGATAGGAGAAGGTTGTTGGAAGAACGAAGGTTTTTTCTATCATGCAAGGAGCAGAGATACTGGAAGCAAGGAGTTAAGTAGCAAGGGGAGTTAGGTGACGTCAAAATAGAAAAAAAGAGTAGTGAGAGCTCGTAGTTTGCGACGTTGAGCAATAGGTAACCATTTTAATTGGGACCTATAATTTGACACATGACAATCCAGAGCTTCAGAGGATATCATTAGATGGGAGAGGATAGCTAGCAGGATGTCGTGACTGACGGTATCAAAGGCACTAGAAAAATCAACCAAAGTCAGTACAGTGACCTTGGTGTCTTCCATGCCCTCCCTGATATCGCCAGTCACTTTAAGGAGTGCGGATGTAGTGCTGTGACCTGGCTTAAAGCCAGACTGTAAAGGACTTAACAAGTTATGAGAATAAATATGACGAGACAGCTGCTTATGCGCACAGGCCTCAAGCACTTTGGACAGGAACGAAAGAATGGATATTGGACGGAAGTGGTTAGGTAGGGAAGGATTTTGTATTTTAGGCAGAGGGATAAGGAAGGCTCTACGCCACAGTGATGGGAAGATTCCAGAATAAAGGGAATAGTTGACAATATGTGTGATCGGCAAAAGGAGTTGTTCAAGAATTGGGGTGATCATGCGGCGGCTGATGTTATCACTGCCCACCGCATTGGATTTAATGGAAAGGATTATCTTTTTGATATCATCTTCGGCCACTGGAGAAAAGCAAAAGGATTTAATATTTATTTGAGCTAAGTCAAAGCTATGTAACTTAAAGTGCGACACTTGGTTTGGGGATCCATTGGTGTACTAGATGAGAAATGTTTGTTAATATCATCCTAACCAAGTGTCCTCTGAAAGTCAACGCGTCGCTGTTTGCCGATACCTAGGGTCCCGAGGAACTTCCAGATATCGGCAGGGGAAGAGGAAGTGATGTTACTGTGAATATGTCGGCGTTTAGCATTCCGTATCATCTGATTGTAATCAAATGATACGGAATCAACAATCTGCAAGAAATCGGTGTACCGATTTCTTGCAGTTTTGTAAGTGGTCCAATTGTCGTTACAGCGATCCCTTCTATATTAGCGAAAAGCACGGTCCCTACGTCTCATCGCCATACGAACACCCACTGTTATCCAGGGTGCAGGGGGGCGTTTTAGTTTCACCTTCCTTACAGGAGCATGGACATCATAGAGAGCTATAATATTTTTAGTGAGGAATCTAACTTTCTCATCAACTGTAGGTGCAGCCAACAAGTCATCCCAGTTGAGTTGCGAAGCGTCACTCTGCAATTTCTCGATGCTTATGCTAAAGTGTATTAGAAAAAAAACATTACGCGAAAAGACGGAATTCCATGATGAAGTCCATAAGTGCTGGCTACTACTTACTATCAGGTAGGCTGCTGACTTTTCTGCCACCATGAAACAAAAAAAGTCTAGCGGCTCACTGATCCTAAATTATACTATTTCGATTTAAATTATCACAGTCGTAATCTTCCTTCTATTGCAACCCATCACTATACCATATCAAGGTATGTCAAAACTTAATAATAATAGATACCTATCATAACAATGTGTAACAGGTGTAATTACTATATCATGTACTACATACAACAATCTCTTCAAATCACCAATCAAATGTACGTAATAGTTAACTGACGCAATTATAATGACCTTACACACACATTAAACTATAAAATAAAGTAACAAAAGAACATCTTTTAATAGATGTAGAGAGTAACATCTGAAAAGAATACACGATACTTAGAATTCAGACCCTATTTTCGTCGACAAAAAGTTGATTTTCTAATGGTAAGAAATTGTTAAGCTTAAAGGTAACGGTAGATTGAATAGAATAGAATATAGCTATGCATGTGATGACATGAGTTACAGATTATTTGGCGAAATCATTGTAGAATGATATTCCAACACAATTTGCGTAATAATATTATACTGAACAAGAGTAATGTTTGCAGATTTTACCAGTTCTTTATACACTAATGGCTTTTACAGCTGCGCCGACAGACGGACTATATACTCGTATCTGCGCAGTCACAACCGCCATAGTACCTCTCTTTGTTATAAGAATAACAAACAGCCCTCGCGTGCTATTACACTGTCCTGAGATCACCACATACAGGGCGAAGCATCTTAGCAACCCAAGTATCTACTTTGCAAGAGATCGTCGGTATTACCAAGTTTATACTGGCCTTCTTTAACGAGCTGGTGTGGATTAAACAATCCCCGTACCTCCCACCTAATCAGACATAGGGTTACGGAACAGCCCACTGTAATACACTGACGAACTGCAACAAACAACTTTCAAATAAGAGTATTTATCGAATATATGTACAAACATTTCATTTATTTCGAGCAATCAAAAATTGTCTCTGTCCACCCTTGAGTCTGTGCATGAATGTATGGACACAGGCTAAGAATTTTGTAACAGACAAACACAATATAATATTTGCTTTCGGCCAATCCAATTTAGATTTCGAACCCAGATCCTCTAGGCAAGTGGCATAAACGATAATCGAATCGAAAAGTCAAAAAAGTAAATGTATGAGATTTGACATAAGTTAACGACATTATGTCGTATACTTACGTCAAATCCCATACATTTCCTTTTTTGACATTTCGAATCGATTATCATTCATGCCACTTGTCTAGAGGGGCTGGGCAGTTTCAATATTCGAATTGCATTACAGCAATGGCTCAAGATTGCAAGTCCATCTTAACTTTTTTGCAGTTATAGCATAATAGGTATGCAGAAAAGTTTGTACCTATGCTTAAATAAGTACTTAAGAACTATCAGCCTGATTTGTTTTTTTTTTTTCACTTATCGAAAACTACATTTTTTTTTATTTATTATAAAAATACATAGTGTTTCTTAATAATAACTTATAGCTAACAGTGTAACATAAATGATTACTTAATGAGAAGACACCGTATCTTCGCACAGGACTCAACTTTTTTCGAGATAAAAAGTAGCCTATGTGCTATTCTAGACTATAATCTATCTCTGTCAGCCCGTCCCGGTTTCGCACGAGTGGACATAAGATATTTATACCTTGGGTTACGTTACTTAAGTTTTAATAAGGATCCCTTACCTTTTCTAGCAATAAATATAGCCGATGTCACTCAGGGTCAATGTAGCTTTCCAATGGTGAAAGAATTGTTGAAATCGGCAGAGTAGTTTTTGAGTTTATTCATTACAAACATACACACACCCCAAAATATAAATCTTTCCTCTTTATAATTTTAAGTATAGATGTAGTATAGATTCATGAATAAGTAGTAATTAAATACATATTATAATCATATATATTACATACTCGAAACAATATACATGTTTTTACACTAATCACATATATACATTTTACTACCTATATACCTAAAACTAATTTAAACATAAATACAAAAAGAAAGGAAAAACATAATACAAATGAAGACTGTTGTTTAAGCGTCGAAATATTCCTCAACATCACTGTCCACTGGGAACGTGCCCAGAAGGCTGGCGGCATTGCCACGTTGAATGGCAATGCTTATTCTCTGTGCGAGAAACAAGCCAGCCCTCTGATCACGAGAAGCGTCGATCAGTCGTTTCGCTAGGTCTCTGTAAAGGAAACGAGCACTCGGACCCCATGAACCTACAGTCTCCACCCCAAACGGCTCAAAAATGTAGTTTCCAACTAAATTGCTGTACTTTCGCCGTTTGAGGGACTCTGCAGCTGCAGCAGCAGCGCCAGCACAACCTGCTGTACTTGGAAGATGTGATGGTGCAAGGGTGTCGACGCAAGTTGCATCCCACACCAAAGGCCTACCCATCTTCCAAGGCAATAACGACATACCATCAGGTCTCTTCCCATCGTCACGTACCAAACCATTTGGTTCAAGTACGGCTGGTACGCCGGCGGTGACAAGAGCTCGACGGATAATGTCGTTAAGTTGGGCGTGTCGCGATATGCGGCCTGCGCTCCTGCTGCAGGATAGCCCATGGTGTCCGAGACTGTCGACGGCTTCTCCACAAAGACAATGATGCGGAGAAACACAAGGAGCACCCAAACGGAGGCAAGTGGCGAGGCGGAATGTAGTGTCGTCCAACATAGTGCCTATGTTGGGCGATGGCAATGCCTGTAGCCAAAGACCAGATTCCCACTCACCCACAGCAAGTAGACGGGCGCGTTCCGCAGCACTGGAAGCAGTAGAAATAAGATAATTTCTTCTCAAGCTGCACAACGGCCCATCCCACTGCTTTTGGGAGAATAGGCTGGTCGGCAAGACAGTATTTGGACATGTCATTTTCCAAGCATTTACTGCATCAGTCTTACACAACACTTCCGCATTAACCAGTGTGGGTTCTAAAATTTTCCTGGTTAATTCTGCCGTGCTGTGGACCGAGGACAGAAATGCTGGTAAGCTTACATCAGAAATTTTGCGAACGCCAAGGCCACCAAAGCGGATGGGTAGTGATGCTTGGAGCCATGCCCGGTCGTTCAAGGCCACATTTAAAACTCTACTCAATGTAATTTGGATAATTTTGTCAATTTTTTCTAAAAGTGAAATATTTTTCCAAAATTGTGAAGACCTTAATGCGTGGGTAAATTTAGGGACAAAAAGACAATATCTAATAATTGTGAAAGCCGAATGAATATTAATTTTGAGAAGACGATCCGAAATTTCACAGAAATTTTGTATTAATAGTAATAATTAGTAGTAATTTATTTATTTTTTGCTTTTACTATGCATCGTTAAAATAATATATCATATAAATGGCCTACTCATAAGTTCAGTAAGCTAATTATTTCTAGACGTAATTTTATTACCTAACTTAATTATCTACAATTAAAAATAAAATTCATTTTTTTTTTGTCTTGAATAAAAGGAGAAACCTAAAACCAGGCTAATTTATATAATAAGTAAAACAGAATTATTAAAGTCGGTGAAAATCGGCTTCAGTAAGTGCCTCAATATTCCTTCGCATTGCTATCGTGCTAAGAAGGCTGACAGGCTGCATATTATTTCTGCCAAAAATATGCCTGTTTTATGATCACGTGAAGCGCTGATTAATAGATATATAAATAGATTAATAGCTTAAATAAAAAATAACATAGACGGCGAGCACTTATACCCATGTCTAATTAGCTTCATATTCTTATGCTCTCGTGGTATGTTGACAAAAAAGCTACCTCATCACGCGAGTAGTCTAGCTTTTGATTAATGAAATAATAATTTTAACAAAAAAAAACCGACTTCAGTACGGCAAGTTGTAAAATTTTCGGATATTTGTTTGTTACAATCGAATAAAATCGACTGAGCGTCGGGCTGAACACAGGTCAAGTAGGTATTAAAAGCAATATTTAATCTGTGCAATCTGCGCTCAATTCATTCACGTCATTATTTCTTATTAATAGTTGCTTAGCAACAATAACCGAAACTTATCTAATCGCCATCAGTAAAATACTTATTATTGAAAAGTTCAGATGGCCATCTGTGGTCTTCTTCATCAGTTTTACTTCACCAAATTACACTTTCTGAATGCAAATGATTAATTAGTTGTTAAAAATATTGAAATTGCTATACGTGTGCCTATAACTTTTGAGGAGTTCCCTCAATTCCTCATGGATCCCATCATCGGAACTTTCTTTTAATGATAATGGGACTAAACTGGAAGTATGTCCAGTGAGACAAAAAAAGAATTTTTGAAATCGGTCCATAAATGACGGAGTTATGCGGTAACAAACATAAAAAAAAATAAAAATACACACGAATTGATAACCTCCTCTTTTTGAAGTCGGTTAATTATTCAAAATCGGATCGAAAGTTTTTAAGACTAAAAATTCGATCAAAAAAATTCTTCTGTTTTATAAAACTAAAATCATCATCTCACTCCAAAAGACGTCCACTGCATATGGCTTTCCCTTGGAAAACCATATGTGCAGCAGTAAAGTCTAACAAGACAAAATACGAATATAATATAAATATAAAATAAAAGCGGCCGGGCTTTACGTGAGTCGGAGGACGGAGCTATATAGCGTGCTTAGCTCCGTAACTTATATAATTTAGGACTGCCTTGGTGGTCCAGTGGCCGCAGTATGCGGCTGCTGTGCACCAGGTTGTGGGTTCGATTCCCACACAAGATAAAACTTTGTGTGACCCACAAAAAGTTGTTCTGAGTCTGGTTGTAATTTGTGTCCGTTAATTAAGAGAGGTAGGGCACCATACTAGCGAGCAAGCCCGACTGGGGAAGGACCTCCACCTTACAGAAGACCACAGCCAAATGACTACACACAGCGGTGTAGTTGTGTTCCTGTGTGTGAGTACAGGTCTCCAGCGCTTATTTAGGAATGCGTTTTGAAACAAACGTATTCCTATCCCAGGGTTACTTCCATCTTAAAGCCCTGGTGTAAAAAAATGGGTCGGCAACACGCAAGTGATACCTCTGGTAATGCAAGCGTCTATAGGCTGCGGATACTGCTTAACATCAGGCGGGCCGTATGCTTGTTTGCCACCCAAGTAGTATAAAAAAAAAAAAAAAAAATTGTATGTTTGTAAAGTCCCCCGCGACACAGAGCTTGTTCTCTAGTGCGGGAGTTGTCTTCTTAAAGAATAAAATTGAGGCAAATCCTTCAAGCCTTCGTGGGTTACTTTGGTTCTCCTACAGATCTTCTCGTTTTTTATTCTATACTCTACGTAGATAAGAAGATAAATAAGACAGCACAAGTAAGTATATAAAATAATTAAATTTATTTTTATATTAAGACTATGATCTTTATGGTTCAATAAACGATAACTATTATTATTTATAATAAACTATCTGCTTTTCGAGGGGTTTGAGCCTTGAGAATAGATTATTCAATAGACTTCTAATAACATTTTTTGGAATAGGCCACATTTCAATTCAAGAAAGCTAATAACCTATCGACCCTTGCAAAAAGCCACGCTATTGTTAAACCATAAAATTAATGTATTTCTACGCACACACCCACACTTGAAATATAATTTCAATGAATAAATAATACGTTATCAGAATATCGTAATCTTAAAGATAAGATGCGTATTGATAAATAGTTGAGATTAGTTTTGCATAAAATTCGCATCGTTAAAGTGGTTCTAAGATACGCACACCCACGCAGACAACGCATAACATATTTTTTTAATAAATAACTATGTCATTATCAGATTATATAGTCTTTCTATGGATCTAATAGGTTTAGACAGAAGGCTTTGAGATTTACATAATATTTTATACAGTAGGCTTCCGACGATGTATAAATTTGTCATTTCGTTTCCACAACACTCAAGCTTTTTAAAACGTAGCATTTATAAATAAGAGAGAGTACAACAAAGTAGCTAATGTAATAAAACATGACGATTTATAATAAACTGCTTAGTAAATAAATTCATATATAATATTAATAAAAACTTTCCTCGAGTTCATAGATGCAACTGCAAAAACCGCCTTTATATTGCAGTTCAAAGCTTAAAACACGAGTCATAGAATATATTACAGCTTGTTTATGTTTAACAAATTAAGTTTTGTCGTGATATGTGAATGAAGATATAATAAAAAAAATTGCGTTTGCTTTTTTGACTTTTCGATTCGACTATCGATTATGCCACTTGTCTATAGGGGTAGGGCAGAATATATAGCCTATGACAATTACAAATAATGTGGTTTTCTATAATTGGTAAAATATTTTTTTTAAATCGGGTCAGTAAATCCAATCCTATAACCTCACAAACTCCTCACGCCTCACGAGGCGCTCATAGCCTGGTACACTCGCTGTTCGGTAAACGATCAGCGAGTTAAGCTACCAACGGCGCGGTTAACCTTATAGATGGGTGACCGCATAGTGGTATTTCATCTGAGCGTCTCCGTGCTTCGGAGGGCACGTTAAAAGTCGGTCCCGACTGTTATGTCGTTAGATCACGACAGAGGCCTAGATATGGGCGATCTAAATAACTCTGTCACCAGGTTGGCCACTAACCAAACGATAAGAAGAAAAAGACCTCACAAACTTTATAATATTAAGTATAGATTATATCGAGAGTTATGGAAAACCAATGTCCAGCAGTGGACGTCTTTTGACTGAGATGATGATGATGATGATATACAAAGGCATTAACAATATAATTACATTGTGTCATAGCATAAATGCACGACTTGATGCATTAACTATGTAGTCCAATGCATTTTGTCGGTCACTAGAGCGATGGCGATGGTCATTGTCCTAAAGTTACTAAAGCAAGAAAGTAGTTCGCTCGACACGCTTTTTGTTGACGATAGACATGTTTTTATTGATTTATTATTTGTTTGCGAAATTAATTTTAAGTTATTATATAAGTATGTCAATAATATTGTTATTAAGTAGATCTGGGGGACAGCAGTAGCCGAGTAGGAAAGTTACGGTTGATAAAATTCATACGTGAAAAAGAACATTCATTTCATTTTTATTTTATACCACTAAGTTGGCAAAGAAGCGTACGGCCCGCATAGCCTATGGACGTTCGCAATGCCAGAGGTATCACTTGCATGTTGCCGATCCACACATCGTAGGAAACTTGGCTCTTGGCCCTATACATATAGTTCTCCTTCTTAATTACTTTTACATTTAAGGAAGAAGCTTTATATTATCACGCTTCAAGCATTGCAGTAACAATAAACATTATCCGAGACGAAATCCAAAATTAACGCTGCGAGGAACAGGTAGTATATATGTAGTAACCATTACTGAAAACTATCAAAAAACAATTGCTGCATGCCGTGAATGGTATCTTTGCATCTGGCTAAAGATTTAATACTAGATATATATTTTAATTGTTTTAAAACAATACCAACAACAATACGTTCTGTAATTCATTCTGTTTTCAAAAAATAATAGTTTCACTTCGCTGTATAACTTCGTTATGCAATTTACGACGGATGGGATAATAGTGTCTAATAAAAAAAAACATTAAATATCTATTTATAGCATAACGTGTAAGTTATACAGTATGCTGATTAGTTTTTGAAAGTGTTTTTTTTATTTGTATTTATAATGTCCTCCTAACCGATTTCGGTCACGGTGGCTAATCTCGTCGGAGACTTGCCATCTGTGCGGGAGACATGCACTCTTTATTTTCTCATTTTGATAGTCTAGATTGGATGGTAAGCCGTCACGAATTGCCAATTCTTCTTGTGGCCCTACCCTAGTCAGCGAACTAGCTGAAAGAAAAAAATATGCTGAAATTTGTTTTTTATGACGTTTATGAGGAATATGTAAACACCGTCAATTACCAACCTTCAGATCTATTTTATCTGTGTCTAGTAATAGAAACCCAAATATCATAAGGTACCTACAACTGCTGGGCCTGGGTCTCCGTTCTATTAAAGAAGGGAAACATGATGTTTTTAATTTTCCGGTCATGTTGGGTTCGGATTCGGGTACAACAGTTTTAATGCCATAAAAAAAGATCAACGTAAATCCTACTAGTATTATAAACGCGAAAGTTTGGATGGATGTTTGATACTCTTTCACGCAAAAACTACTGAACGGATCTGGAAGAAATTTGGCACAGAGATAGATTATAGTCTGGAATAGCACATACGCTACTTCTTATCGCGATAACCGACATCCACACGGGCGGAGCGGCGGGCAACAGCGGGTCCTTCGCTGTTTGACACCACGGATTATTGGCACCATGGTGTCAATCGCAGAAGGACGTTTTTTGACTTACCTGTTTGGGACCACGGTGTCAATCGACGAATATCTTATTTGTCTTCGTTGATTGACACCATGACGTAAAACAGCAAAGAACGGCCGCATTGGTATTTTATTATAACATAACAATCATGCACAAAAGTGTTTACATGATTTTTATTTAAATTATAATTTTTTTCTGAGAGTGCTTGGCAAGGCAAAACTGTTTAGATACCCACAACAGTTTTGCGATAGCAACAACTACTACGTTTTACTACTACATCTCTTAAAATTTAATTTTAATATTCAAGACATCAGCAGGTAAAAAATAATGAAATACAAATTATTATTATTACATGCCCTTAAATATATTGGCAAGAACGTTTAAGAAAGGGTAGAAATACCTGAGTTAGAACAAACAAAAATCTTAAGTCAAAAAACGAGTGTGTGTTGACCACACGGCAGCTCATAGCCAGGTGCACTCGCTGTTCGGTAAACGATCAGCGGGTTAAGCTACCAAGGGCGCGGTAACCCTATAGATGGGTGACCGCATAGTGGTATTTCATCTGAGCGTCTCCGTGCTTCGGAGGGCACGTTAAAAGTCGGTCCCGATTGTTAACAGTCGTTAGATCACGACAGAGGCCTAAATTTGGGCGATCTAAATAACTCTGTCACCAGGTTGGCCACTAACCAAACGATAATAATAATAACACGGCAGAAGTAAAAACTTCATTGGACTGTCAATAATGGATGGAGTATTAGTATTCTGTGGTATTAGTCCAACGCGAACGATGCGATGATACTGGGTTCGAATCCCATATTCAAGTCCACTTTTAGGAATTTGATTTTTGTAGATGGTTTAGATATCAGATAATATTTATTATAAGTTCAAATTCACAAATAGGTAATTTTCTCACAGTACCGTACGAAGGTAGTACCGACCGAACAGGGTTCGAATCCCAACATCGGATACACTTTTATTTTTGTATTTTGTTTTGGTTTAAAGTGGGTCAAAATCGCGCCCAAAGAAGTCGGTTACAAACATACAAACATACAGGTGAAGCTAATAAAAAGCGTGTAATAAAAACGTTTAAACTTCAATAACGCTCAATTCATTGTAAGTAGCTATAAATAATGTATCATCGAATTATAGGTAAAAAAATAAACTATAGACTTGTATATTTAATTTTTTTTAAACATCAACGACTTTGAAGAAATTAATGAATATAGGTACAACTATTTTTTTTTACTCTTGTGAAATTTGCATGACTAGCACAGTAATATATCATTACACGTTTATTTGTGTAACGATACATAACGAATAAAACGCACGGTAATGTTACACTATTATTCGTTAGAAAAAAAAAATAGAAATACTTTAACTTTAATAACCTATTTTTATTCAAACTTCCATTTTGTGGGATAAAACATTACTAATAAAATTTGCATACATTTTTCACGAATAAACGTGTAAGAAGATTAGAAAACATTACCCAAATTTGAAAACAATCAGAAATTCTCAAATCGAAAGTATACAAGAGTAAACATGTTAAAACCTACAGAGGTTTTAACATGTTTATTCTTGTATACTTGGTAACTCAAAAAGCATGTAATAAAAGCATAAACTATTATTCCTGTATTTTTTAATTCGTTATTTCCCTATAATAAAGAAATTCACTATTATAATAGGCATGTTTTGAGTCTAAAATTCATAAAAAATATTAGGTAGGTGTAAGATAGGCAAAATGAAAAAAAATCGTGTAAGAACTCTTGCACGTTTATTCGGTGGAGCCATCGAAAATTGCTCACTTCAAAGTGGATGGTAAGTATGGATTTGTTTTCACATTAAAATTATAAGTTTTAATCATAAGGTCTTGGATTTAATAGGCCCAGGCAATAATAGTGAAATCAGTTAATTTAAAAGGTGAATCAGGTAAAAGTTTACTTATTCCTATCTCGAAGATAATGTTCATGCATTTTTGACACAATGCAATATTTTGTATTTCTAATACATTCATTTGTATTTCATATATTATAAAGTGCAAATGCAAATAAATATAAAGGCGATGTTTCAGAAATGTATAGAACCTGGGCTAGGTCTTGTACAATACATTTTTATGTGTTTTTTGTCCGAAAACATTGTTGATGCTAATATCATAAAATTATAATATAATTGACGAACCAAACAAACTGTAAGACTATTTCACGAAACTCAAAACGAACACTTTTGACTTTTATTTTGGTCTATTGAAATGTAAAACTGCATTCGTTCAGTTCTTAATTTTAACTTATTGTTTGTTATTCCCTTTATTTACGGTTTATTAAAATATGATTTGTACTAATAAATATGTATTCCATAACAACCAAGATTCCATTAAACATTTGATTGTAATTGTTTGTTGTAATAACCGTTTTCTTTTCGTCAGTACACAAATCACACTTGACCTTGGTGTCAATCGACGAAAACAAAATAAGATATTCGTCGTTTGACACCACGGTCGATAATTAATATGAAAATGGTGCCAAACAGGTAAGTCAAAAAACGTTTTTCTGCGATTGACACCGTGGTGTCAATAAGTCGTGGTGTCAAACAGCGAAGGACCCCAACAGCTAGTATGTATATAAATAAAGCTTGTTTAATATACTATTGAAGCATGCTAAAAAATATATTATATTGGATGTTTTTATTATTCTTTAGCCCAAATATTTTTATCAATGGTGAACTTGATTACATTCGGTAGGAAATTAAAAGTTTCAATGAACTAGATACCTACATTGCATCGCTTGCAAAACATTTAAAAACTTCTTTATACATAAAAGAGGTTGTACTTACATTTTTTATTGTAGATAAATATCGATAAATTATCCTCATCGTAACCATGCTAGGTATTTAGTTTTCGTAAAGAAAATGTAACCTATGTCAATTAGTGATAATGTTATTAGTAATATTCAAGAAATTAGTTATAAGGTTTTTAAAGGGTCATCAACGCGCAAGTGATACACCCAGTGTGGCAAGGGTCCAAGGCTGCTTACCATTAGGCAGGCCGTATGCTTGTTTGATGGTATAAAAAGTAGCATTCTATTAGTAAAACGTTTTTTTAATCGGTCTAGTAGTTTTTTACTCTACAGTTTTTTCAAACAAAAATACAATTGTATCCTCTTTATCAAATAAGTATTAATCGATTAGATATAGATTAATACTTATTAGATTTTGTGCTATTATACTTCATAGTTATACCGCGATATTTTACCAAATATAGGTATGTATTAACGTTTGGCACCGGTCATTTACCTATGTAACATTCTAATATTTCAATCCAGATATATTATGTAAATACATTAAGATTATTCTAGTCAATGCTAATTTTGATAACACCACGAGGTAACAAAATACAACTGGTTCGAACTTAGGCTACTGGTGTTAAAAACACTTTGTTACTGATATGAATATTTTGCCTAAAAATTCTGATCATAAATATTTGCGAACCGCGCCCAAAATACAAAGAAAATACAAGGAAATTATGTTATTAGCTTTACTGTTTTTTTTTAAGAATTAGTTTACTATCTTTAACCTATTTTGTCCCACTGCTGAGCAAAGAAGTTGTATTTCTGTAATACGCACTAATGGGAATTGTCATTCATTATCATTATTTCAGCCAAAAGACGTTCACTGGTGGACATAGACCTCCCAAAGATTTCCAAAGCAATCGGTCATGAGCTGTCATTGTTATTAATTTTTCAGAAATATCCATAGGTTAATCAAACGCCGTAGTTTGATTTTTGGAATAAACTCATCATTGTCCGACGTTTCGTAAAGATTTTTTTCTGGAGATTTGTCCTTTCGTGAATATGCAATATTATTAGTTTGATTATATAAGTAGATGCTACAACTTTGCATTAGTAATATAACATACATTTCTACTTTCCCCGGCATAAGCATAATACCTAATCAAAATAGTTTTGATGTATTTTTCCCTTATTAATATATCATTCGTCTGTAATTAAATTAATATTTGAATGTATAGGGGAGAGTTGGCAACTTTTTCAACTCTCGTGTTTGCATGACAGATGTAAAATTTCTAAATGAAGAAAATCTTATTGGATAGTTAATTACTTGAAATTCATTAAATGTTATCATACAATTCAAATTAAGAACACAATATAATTTAGTGTAGTGTATTTATTTATTTATTTTGCTCAAAAATGTGTGTATAATAATCGTTTTTTTTTTCAGATATAAAAATGAATAGGCTAACATACATAATTATAAATTTTGTTAGTGTATTTTGTTTTATACGATGTTAGGATACACTTGTCCAAGGAAGCGACGGAACACCACACCCTGCGGCCAGAAGTCCTACTTCATGAAGAGGTGAAAAAAAAACTATGCAAGTTATTCAAGATTAAGATTAGTATAATTAATAATTATAATAAATTTCGTTCAAATCAACAAAATAAATTTAAGATTGAATAATATGTTTTGTATTGAATTGAAAATAATAATTATTGGTTATTAGTAATTTGAATAAAATTAAATCATGATGAATATGTAAAACGTAAAAAATGTAAGTAATCGGAATTAGAGTTGGGGCACTCGAAAGTATACTTTCTTTATTTTTATTTTTGAGTGGCAAAATGCGATATTATACATATCATCTTGCCCAGAATAGAGATGCTGGCATACTGACTAAAACCTCTGTGCACCTACACAATGCTTTAGCAGGTGGGCCACCACCCAGCGGCTAACCACGCTACGCAGGCACCAACTCTAGTAACATCGTCCAGGTGCATCAGGACGCCGTCATTAGATCACGACAGAGGCCCAAATATGGGAGATCTAAATAACTCTATCACCAGGTTAGCCACTAACCAAATGATAAGAAGAAGATTTATAAGAAGATCGTATGACACAAGAATATGACATATTACTTACACGCGTACAATGGTTTAGTTGTCCACGGGACGCACGAGTGTTAAAGCTCGTTGTATCAGTTGGTTACTTTGCTGTTAATCCTGGCTCACAGGAGTCACAGCGGTGAGCATGTAGGTGGGATTATCCCGAAAAAGTTCAAAGTCACATCTACCCAACATACTAAGAGAGCTGTTTATACTTGCTTTGCAACACGAAGATGACACATGTTTTGACATCAACATTAGCATATTTGTACCGAATGATTTTAAGTTCATAGTACCTTATGTAATATCTAATTAGTTCCTCATTCTTTCAACCTATTTCAATTATTTTTATTATATAATCCTAATAGGCGTTTATAATTGTTATCTGGCAATGTTGTGTTACAAAAGTGATAGGCATTTATGATGCTCTGTCTGTAGGCTGTCACCTCGCTACAAGTACCAAATGTGACAGGACGTGTAACCTAATGTAAGAGATAGATTTTTATATACTATTTAAGTGGCAAACAAGCATACGGTCCTTCTGATGGTAAGCAGTTAGCGAAGATGTCTAAGAAAAAATAGATAGAGTCGAAAAAAGTGGTCGTTCTTTTGTTACAATCTCTGAAATTTTAATCTCACGCTACGACCCAAAACTACGCTACAACAATAACCAGATATGGGATGAAATCTAAATCGGTTTAAAGAATTTAATTTAATTTAATAATAATATAATGAGGATGAAACCACAGGGATCAGGTAGTTATTAAATACTCGAAGGCTTTCACAATTTCACATAAAATCTAAATACTATTAACCTAAGTGTTCATTTGACTCTTGAACCGAGTGCTAGAGTGTATAAATAAATTATGATGTTGATGTCCAGGCCGATTTAGATCAACAAGAGTAGCCAAGAACTGTACGGGATATAACACTCGATCCACAGATCAAAACCGGGTCTTCAAGCACGCTCATACGCATTACCACTGCGACACCGAGGCATGTAAATTAAATTTTAATGCTGTTAATTTTTTAAGCTGTTAAATTTTAATGCTGTTAATTTTTTTTTAAATTATACTAAAAAATATGCAATAGCTTTACCGCGGCCAATTTAGTAATCTGTGCCGCGGCAGTCCCCGAGTGCCACACGTCTTTCTTTTCATACAAAAGACAACTACCGCACTAGGGAACGAGCCCTGTGTCGCGGGGGACTTTACAAACATACAATTAAGGGACACAAAGTACACCCAGACTCAGGACAACCATTTATGGAACACACGCAATTTTGTCCTGTATGGGGATCGTATCTATCTAAAACATGCCGCGCGCCGCGTAGTGGTAAATGGACGAAGTAAACCAACCGTGCAGTCAATTATTTATTTATTCACTAATTAAATAAAATGTAATCACTTATTTGTTTAAAGAGCATCATGGCTGCGTCACAGATCACTGTATTTAATTAAAATAGTCTTTTAAAATAGCAACTTTATATTGTTTGTGTAAATTTTATTCCCAATACATATTCAAATTCAAATGGAAGTGAATTTTATATACCTACTTAGTACATATTTATTGTTTACAGATTTACATAGATAATTATATCCTTATAAGAACACGAACGTAGAAAATAAAAGTTTATGTAATTTTTTACACATGTACACACGGCAACGGATATATGTATACAGGGCCGCTATATGAAGATTAGTTTTTTAAGAAAACTACAATAGTTTTCTTAAAAAACTAAACTTCTTAATAGTTTTCTTAAGAAAGGTATGTAGATATTTCTGTGGAATTTGGTAACAGTGCACTATCTGACTAAATCAACAGATCAAAATATATTTCACACGATTACATACATTGGTTTTAGTAAAAAACTAATCTTCATATAGCGGCCCTGTATACATAATATATGTACATATATCTCTGTTGCCGTGTGTACTATTGACAAAATTGGCACTTGACAATTTTGTAACAATAAAGCCAAGGTCGGGTTTGAGGCAGCATATTGGGTAGCGGAATCCTTTAGATATCCCAAGTCCTTGCTGGATATCGTGTAACTGACGTGAAATCCAAAATAATATGAGCTCCAATGCTATTATACGCCAATCTAAAGTTAGCTTATTTTAGATATTCAGGTGAACATACTTATACCACACTGTTATAGTCTGTCAGGTTGCCAAAGCAAAGGCTTTGGTAACCTGCGTCAGGCAAAGGCCTGGCCTGTAACTGTTGGTCTAGTGGTTAGTGACTCTGATTGCTAAGTGAGTTTGATTCCCACACGGAACAAAAACTTTGTGTGATCCATAAATGTTTGTTTCGAGTCTCGGTAGGTACGATTATTTTGAGTCCGTGAATTGTATGCTTGTAAAGTCCCCCGTGACACGGTTTGTTTCCTAATGTGGGAGTTGATATAAACAAAAAGCGAATATTCGTCAAATCAAATCTACTCAAGTTCTAAATTCAAATAGTACACAAACAAAAGTGAGTGACGTAACACATTCAGTCGACTAGACGTAGACGCACGATAATCGTCCCAACTTTTCACTTTTTCTCAGATGAGGCATCTCATTTAGTTTAGCATGCATGAATTCGGGTGTAATAACCGCAGCGCGTTTGTAATGAAATATTTATGAGCATGTGTTTGTACGATCTCACTTTATTGTCACACCACGCACCTTATGTAATGCTGTTCTATTTATGTGAATACGTGTGTATTTATTCATAACATATAGATATGATTTATGGTGGAAAATTTGCGTGCCAACGTGTTATGGTAGTGCGCGGCATCAATATATTTATATGGCGGTTGTAAAATGGCTGTGGATTTATTAGAATTTTGTTTAAAATGACGAACAATATGATGCTTATTCGCGTCGTATGAGCGTAATATGAAACACATATAAATATATATATTTTTAGTTATAAACTATAATTAAAAAATATATATTTACAAGATTAATAAATAAAAGAAAATCAAGAGAACCGAATATTTTCATATCTTTTTTATTTTTTATGTTTATAATACAAATAAAAATTAAAAAAAGATGTAAACAAATAAGCAGTGCAGCTGAGAACACAAGTTGGCTGTTTTTCACACAATTTCTTAGTTCTGTTATGAGAACTTGGGGAATATAGTAGAGGTTTTTAATACCCCTAAACCTTATAAAAAGAATACTGTACTGTAGGAATTGATGTGCACATGTTTTTTAATTAACTAATCGTGCGACGGCGATGCGACGCCGACACGGACACGATATCACACTTCTGTCACGCATTAAAAACGCTGTTCTGAGCCTCTAGACAAGTGGCATAAGCGATAGTCGAATCGAAAAGTCAAAAAAGAAAATTTATGGGATTTGACGTAAGTTTACGAGATTAAATCGTAGACTCACGTCAAATTCCATACATTTTATTTTTTGACTTTTCGATTCGACTATCGCATAAGCCACTTGTCTAGAAGCTCTGTTTAGCCAGGGCTTTATTTTATAAGTGACAATGCATTTTATTCGGTCCACAAAATGAAGACCGCCATTTTCGCAATGCAATAATGGCAATTGGCATAGTGGCCTTTACTGCTGGATTTCACTACTCAGTCGAAGTGGCATCATACTGATTGTCAGCATTATTAGCTAAAAGTAAAATGATACGATTTGTAGGTTGGTTTATTGTATTAATTATGTATGTATCTTTATTAAAGAAAAGGTTTAGGTACCTACAGTTAAATACAGTCTCACAACCATTTTCAGTGTTGTTAATTGTTTTCCACCTTATTACTGTAGTGGTTTAAAGGTGGTTGCATGTGACCATAAGTAACCAGAGGTTTATTATAGTCACATGCAACCACCTTTAAAAATAAATTAATTAAAATATTTTTAAAAAAGTGATATGCGAATTCTGATCGAAGTTACAACGGGATTAATTTTATATACCATTATGAGTTATAATTTTAAGTAGGCTTATTTGAAAAAGGAAAAATATATAAAAACTACTGTTGCCCGCGGCTCCGCCCACATGGATGTCGATTATCGCTGTAAAAAGTAGCCTATGTGTTATTCCAGACCATAATCTATCTCTGTGCCAAATTTCATCCAGATCCGTTAAGTAGTTTTTACTTGAAAGAGTAACAAACATCCATCCATCTATACTTACAAACTTTCGCGTTTATAATATTAACAAAAGGTATTAAACACGAAATACATTGGAAAGCAACTCGCATATATACACACCTGTCGTTACCAAGCGGGACCCCACACACAATAAGACACGAATATATAGGAGCTAGGTGCTGGAACTCTACAGTACCAAGTATAAAATCATCATCAAGTGGTCATCTTTAAGGTTAAAATCCTTCTACTAATGTAAACATGTGTACATACTTTTTTTTTTTTTTTTTAATAATAAAATGATTTATTTTCTCACCACAATATTATACAATCTTTACAATTTTTATATAATTATGTATTATAATGGCATTATTCAATATTGTGGGAGACTGGCGCCTAAAAAGACTCGAGGTCTGACGTTCAGGACACCAGGTCTCCACCCCTTATATTATTTTAATATCCAATACATTATAACAAATTTCAATTTAGGTTATACTAATGAAAAACATTATACAGTTGACATTGTATATAACATTACTTTAAAATAAATAACTCTTACTAAATATGCCATGTTATATAATGTTTAATATACATATATTTAATAGTCTTGTAAGAGGAAGTCGGCATTCTAACGTCTGGTACGTGAATCACTTGTAACCTACTCTCTTATCCAGTGAGAACTTTGAAGCAATTAACTGAAGATTGAATTTGTCACACGCGGTAATCATTTAGTTACATCGCGGTCTTTACAATAGCGGTTTAAGGATATAGGAAGTGTTAATGAGAAATGTGCCTTACCTCCGTGTGATGAAATATATAATTAATGGTGTTGCAAACGTCCATAGGCTACGGTAACTGCTTACCATCAGGCGGGCCGTATGCTTGTTTGCCACCTTGGTAGTATAAGAAAAAAACAAAAACTCACTATCTAGAATAAAATTAAAACTTATTTGGTCTATCTCTAACACCCGCTTTTTGTGGATTCTCTATGAACATCCAGGGTTTCTCACAGGTCAAATCAGAATTTTTTTCTGAGCTAAGTCGTACGACGCGTTGCGACGTTCCGTGTGTCTACAAAACACAGATTTGATTTGATTTTTTGAACTCCCGCACTAGAGAACAAGCTCTGTGTCGCGGGGGACTTTACAAACAAACAATGAACGGACACAAATTACACCCAGACTCAGAACAACTCTTTGTAGGTTTAAACAAAGTTTTGTCCTGTGTGGGGATCGAACCCACTGGACCACCAATGCAGCCAGCTTTATCACCGAGATCTGTCACCCAAAGCACAGTAACGCAGTGGTTGTTGCTCCCGGCATGGCGCGGCGGCGTTGGCACAAAATTTGCAAAATTATTCTATTCAGTCGAAAGACCTGCGCTGTTAGACCTCTCTGCCTCAACAGCCATCGGTTCGGAAAGCTCCGTGCCTTGACCCTCGAGTTATATCGGTCACTTTGGTTCTCCTATGAATCTCATTTATCTCATCGTTATAAATTCAATCATTTCATTTTTGTTTATATCACTTTCATGAATAGGTTCTTAATATACTTAAAACAATTAATTTGTCATTAATCATTATACTCGATATTATGATTAATGAGTGCCTAAATTCAACCATGAATGAACTGACCGAGTGGCACAGTTTCTACATTACACTATATATTACATATTACATAATATATATCTAGTAAATCTTACATAATGACAATCCAATTCGATTTCAAGAAATCCGAACAAGTAATCAAATGAGTACCTATAATGTGTTCTGACAAAAAACGTCCTAAATTATAATCATGTTTTTAATACTACTTGAATGGCAAACTTCTCTATTATTTAATATTACTTACTTGATAGTTCATACACGAAAAGTATAGACCTATTTGAAGCCGGAGTATTTTAAGTAATTAACTTGAAGAACTTTTTCTTAAGCTTTATTTCATTTTCTTTATTTTTCTCTAGGCAGTTTAGGATCAGGAATAAGGGGCTGTAAGGCTACGCTCAGAAAGAGATGACGACGCCTGAAATGACAACATTATGATAAGAGACCTATATTTTTATAAAGACAACTTCAGCACCAAGGAACAAGTCTTGTGTCATGGAGGACATTGCCTATATACAAAATACACCCAGAGAAACTTGAATTAGGTACATAAAGTGTTGAGGCGCTCTTAGCCAGTTGCACTCGCTGTTCGATGTACGATCAACAGGTTAAGCTACCAAGGGCGCGGTAATCCTATAGATGGGTGACCGCATTGTGGTGGTTAAAAAGTCAGTGCCGATTGTTAACAGTCGTTAGTTCTCGACAGAGGCCTAAATATGGGCGATCTCAATAACTACAGAGTTATTGAGATCGCCCATATTTGAGATGGCCAACTTGGTGACAGCACCAAGTTGGCCACTAACCATACAAAAAGAAGAAGATAGTTTTGGCCCCTGTGGAAATCGAATCCACAACACACGGCTCGGTGTTAGGGGTGAGGTTACTAACGTTAACCAATAGACCACACGTGTTTCATAAGTTACATTTAGTATTATTTTAACAAAAATGAGATTAGCTTCGGTTCACACATTCGGCGCTTCTGCTTCTGCTACGCCTATTGTCGGGGCCATGTCTTTACTACTTCCGGATTTCACGCATTACAAAGTGAAGCAAATCTTTGACATACATATTTAGCTGTAAAACATGTAATTGTGAAATAAGTATCTATTAGAATAACAGAAAATAAGTCTTTGATACTATAATATAAAATATACATATTATTAGGACAGCATGTCCTATAAATATATTTTAGCTACGACCGGCAATATCGCTGACTGTAAAAACCTACGTAATAGTGGAGTTACTCCTGTAGCACTCGAGAGTTCATCTGCCTACGACCATCCATTGAGCAGGTCACCCAAGCTACATAAAATACGAAAAATAAATAATAGAGCATAATAATAAAAATCGAAGACGTCCGCTACTAGACATAAATCTCGCCTAATTAATTCCGCAGTATTCGGTCCTAAACTGTCCTGTCCTCATCTATCGGATGCCTGTAACCTTCAACAGGTCGTTAGTCTAGGATGTTGGAGGCCTGCCCACGATGCGTCACATAAAGTAAATTACGTAAACTACTTATTATTTTGCAAGTAACGCCCTCAAGTTGCGAATAACTGTACTTCTATGCTGGGCAAAGTGAATGTAACCTATCTCGAGCAGCTTTCCATAAACAAGTTCAATATCTGCCTAACTAAACACAATGCGACACTACTACCATCTATTAAAAACACTAATTACAAACTCGAACGCCAACGTAGATAACTTCAAAGGTAGATATGAGAGCTTGATTCAAATAGTATCTTTTCCTTGAAGTGAAAGGTTGTAGCACGGCAAAGAGCAAAACTAAAATAGTACAGTCATTATCTGCTAGATGGCGCTATTAGCGAAAGTAAATAAATTATGCGTAGGCGCATAATATAATCATGTGGTCAATTTAGAAATGTGATGTATAATAATGGCCCACACAGAAAGTGATTGATAACGTAAAATTGATTACCCATGACTGCCAATTTAATAGATCTCTTTGTACAAAAGACAGTACCAACTAGATTCGTTTTTAATTGATTCATTTGATCGATGGCTTATGAAAACACAAAGTTCCTCTTGCTGCCAAAAGGTGGAGCGCTTTCTAAGGATAACAAAATCTTCATCATTTATTCATATCGCATCACACACTGTACAGTCATACCGTAACACAGGTACGCTACGCAGGTTGTGATGATTAGAAAAGTCAAATGAGTGGTCAGCTAACTTGCCTGCTGTCATATTCACTGACTGAACAGACAGGGGTAAACCCTTTTAAAAGAACGAACAAGAAGGACAAATACATTTTTTAAATCTTTACAATACAATAAATTTATTAAATAGTAGTTAGTATTTATGCCATCAAAAACAAAACTTGTACAAAAAACCAAGTCTTGCAACTCAATACTTCTACCGTAAAAAGTTTTGAGAACTATGTAATTCCAAATCGGTTAATTAATTCAAACAAGCATACGGCCCGCCTGATGTTAAGCAGTTACCTTAGCATATGGACGCTTGCAATACCAGAAGTATCACTTGCGTGTTGCCAACCCATTTTTTTACACCAGGGCTTTATGATGGGACTATCCCTGAGATAGGAAAACGTTTCTTTCAAAACTCATCCATAAAAGAGCGCTGGAGACCTGTACTCACATACAGGAACACAACTACACCACTGTGCACTGTGTGTAGTTATTTGGCTGTAGTAATCTGTAAGGTGGAGGTCCTTCCCCAGTTGGGCTTGCTCGCTAGTACGGTGCCCTACCTCTCTTAAAAGTTCTAAAAAGGCTCCTAGTTTTATCCACAACGAAGTTATAGGAGGTCGAAAATGGCCTGAACTGCTTCGAGAAAAGTAAGAAAGCGCTTTTTGCTCAACTTGGCGGGGGCACTGCGACCCAGTGGACCAAGATCCAGGGCTTTATTTTCTTTTGTAATTTCAATAATCATGAAAATTTACGAACTAACTCTTATATACCTGCAGAATAACAAAAGGCTCTTTTGGCAACCCTCTGCGGCCGGGGTGGATGTTTAACTCTAAAACAGAGGGTAAGAAATAAAACTGAATTTGGTTGTATCAGTCCTAAGAATTGAACTAAATGATGTTTTAAGTAAGCTACCCCTCTAGATAAGTGGCAGTCGAATGGAAAAGTCAAAAAAATAAATGTATGGGATTTGACATAAGTCTACGGTATAATATCGTAAACTTACGTCAAATCCCATACATTTGCTATTGTGACTTTTCAATTCGACTGCCGTTTATGCCACTTGTCTAGAGGGGCAGCTTACTTAAAACTGTTCGACGGGAGCTGCTATGTCATCGCTACCGGACGAAATTTGCATGAGTCGCAACCTCGAGCGATGTTTTGTATTAATGGCATTAAAGACTATTATTATAAGTAATTATCTAAAAATACCTATTGCAGAAAATAAGGCTATTGTTATTTAAATTAATCTATTATCGGCAACAATGATGCAAAATTTCAAAATGTAAAAAATTGTCTATTCTGCCTTGAATTTTATTCAACATTCTAATTTGCTAAAAATATATGTGTCTATACTTACCTATTACAATCAATACCTTATCCTTTATAATTAATATTTTTATTGAGTTATACTATTATTTTTATAACCTGTAGATGCATATATCTCTGTAACACTTCTGTCTAGACGCTATTATTCAACACAGACGAAATGAAATTCATTATAATTATGTCCTCGAGCGTAATTTAAAATTCACCAATATAACTCATCTGTGGTTTAGATGATTTGTAGCAATAAAAATCAAACAGTATGTATGAAGATCGATAACTTTTAATAGATGTACCTGATATTACAAGCCGTCTTTTCTTTATACTACCAAGGAGGCAAACAAGCATACGGTCCGCCTGATGGTAAGCAGTTACCGTAGCCTATGGACGCTAGCAACACCAGGGGTATCACTCGCGCGTTGCAGACCGTTTAGAAAACTTACAACTCCTTTCTTAAAGAACCCCATGCTATAATCTCTCGGGAAAACCTCGACAGGGAGCTCATCCCACAATCGTACGTGGGAGGAAATTCCTCTGAAACCGTATAAATCGCGTCTATGATACCTAGTATAAATTTTTTTTTCTTACGAACGACAGCTCTTATTATTTACCTTCTATTAAACATGTTTATCTAAATGATCTATCAATGGCATCTACCAAGTAATCTTCGTTTTGATTCAGGGTTCAGAAATTCAACAGACAAAACGACAGACCATATCAAAAAGCTGTACAATTGACTTACATCTTACATAGCCTACCTAGGCTTCGTTGAATAATATAATTGCACGATTGGTCTAGTTGTTAAGATGTTCACCTAGTCACTAACATGGCACCAAATGTCATGGGTTCGACTCAGACACTAGACAAATACTCCACAGTTACTCCGAGTCAGGATATACTTTGTGTTCCTGGTTCGTGATATAAGTTTTTAAATTCCCGCGTAACACAGTGCCTGCTCTCTTGTGCGGCAGTTGATGAAAAAATATAAAATAAACGATAAAAAGAGTATTGAGGAATATGTAGGTAGATACTACTGTGTGCCTATGTCCAGCAGTGGACGTCTTATGGCAGAGATAATGAATAAAAAGTGAAAAAGTATCACTATGACAGTGTTAATAGATGGCAATAATAATTAAAATTAAATACTTCACCTTTTTTATCCATCTCGGACAAGATCGTGACCAACACGACAGAGTTATTTAAATATACTAACTGACTGACAGAGATTGACTGACTGTGTAAAAGTGGTGGTTATCTATTAGTATTTAAATACCTGCCTAATATATTTTACACTTTACGACTTCTTGCATGAAAGCAAAAGTGCGGTAGCTTCGATTTCAAGGCGTTCGTCATCGATGCCAGAAGTCGTTATGTTTAGATATATTCGCCGTATGAACTAACAGATTTATATCCCAGGTCAGGTATAATAATACTTACTTCCTTTTACATTTTTATGTACCTACCTCCTCCTATGTGTTAGAGGATGCAGGATACGATGTGAGATGGAAGATCGCTTAGGCATAACCCGCCCAGATCAGTACCGTCTGTGAACATATTTTTCTTGCACCGGCCGATCTGAGTCCTAAGTCAATTTTGTAAGTTTGTTGACTTGTATGACCATTTATAGTATGAAAAATTAAAGTGTTAAATATGATCGCAGTGACTCTAACCAGATTGACTTGTCCTGACAACCTTTTCAAAACTTTCATTAAAATTAATCCGAGGTTGTTTATGGAAACTGCACTTACAAGAAGTACTACTACTTAACTTTCTACTTATTTTTAAATTTGTAGCATCTGTTACTAATCGATGGTACTGGCAAACTTGACGCATCTTTTGACGAGCATGACTCAAAGATTTGACAGCGACGCACGGTCGCTAAAGATTAAAGACTGTAATTATGGCAGAGGCGTGGAATTAACAATTCACAAGTTAAGAATTGATATTTAATTATAAATCATAGAACTAGTGATTCGTTAATGCTTTCACTAGCAATGCAGTTGAAAGGGGTCACTGATTCCTTCTGCCCGATCTGATGCCCATTTTAAGTAAAGGCTCACACTGGCTTGCCATTAAATTCTCTCGGGAGATTATAATACTATTAGCCTCATACATACCACTGTATATTAAACAAATATTATGTCGCGTATAAGAGTAGCTACTAGTATGTATGTATGTGGGTACCTGTTAAGTTAATGTTATAATTGTATTTTTTTGTAATAAACGGGCTTCCACAGGATTCAGTTGTGTGCCTATTTTACTTCCTCTTACCACCTCACCTGCCCTCATTTAGTAAAACTATTGATTGCAGTATGTGGAAATTTGTGTTAAAGTATAAAAAGAGCTTTACAACTAAACAATTGAAAGTAAGATTGAAAGGCGTCATTTAATTCCTCCGCACCGTTGTCCGAAACGTGCCTAGAAGGCTGACATTGCCATGATGAGCATTGCCATCCCAATGTGTAACTTCAGTCGTTCAACCCCTTTAGAAAAGTGACATAAGCGGTAGTCAAATTGAAAAGAATAGCTATCTATTCTTTTCGATTTGGAAAATTGTCATTTTTGAAATTGAAATTGAAAAAAAGTTATTGAAATTGAAATGTATGGGATTTGATGTAGGTTTACGACATCGTATCGTAAGCTTATGTCAAATCCCATATACTCGACTACCGCTTATGTCTAGAAGGGCTGGTATTGCATGCATTCATAGGCTAAGGTTAGGTTAGACTAAGACTGCTGATTATATCGGTATAAAAAGATTTTAGCTAATAGCCTGATCAATAACTGTTATCTGTGAGGACACAAGAAAGAAGAAGAATAAATAAAATAAAACACAATTATTAACAACATAATGTAATTAATATAAATTATAATGTATGATAAAATACTGACCATTCGAATGATTACTGCCATAATTACTTTATAAAAAGTATAAAACATGTTCTTTTATTACTTCTATCATGTTCTTTTATTTATACTAACTAGTTAATAACAATATCCTTAATTTCTAAGTTATTATACACTCATTTGTTCTACCTTAAACACATTCGGACGTACTATAACGTCCTTAGAGCAATTTATTTTCCAATTTAGTATTAATTTCGAACAATGACAACCTTATAGCTAAGTAGTAAAGTTGTCATTGTTCAAAGTTTATAATTTATAAGATGTCATATTAATCGCTATAAGGACGTTGTGGTACGCTACTAACGTTATTTTATTACCTCACAATCACTCAACAAACAGTACCCGAAACAACACCTTAATCGTTACGATTCAACTTAAAACTATCTAATTTTTCAGTCATTTAATGTAATTTTGTGGAATTCTGTTAACTAGTGTTGCCCTTTTAGGATGTATGTATGTAACACCACCTGCACCTGTATGGTACATTTGGTTTGGAACAAAACCTCGCTCGAAATGTGGTGGAACCCGATGTGGAAGACGGCCGCTGGCTATCGCATCGTATACTGCTCCTGGCTCTGTCACTAAACCTCTTTTTAAGTATTCCACTTGAACAGAAGATGGTATGTAAGAGTCCACTAAAGACGTAGGGCGTCTCACAAAAGCATTGGAATGAATCCCACTTGGACGTTCATGGTGCCTTGACTTTGCTATAGATCGGTAATGCAATGGTAATGCTTTTGGAAGATGAGCTAGATGAGGAGGCGTACTTTTAAATATTAATGGATTCGGATGCGGTATT
Organism: Trisateles emortualis; assembly: GCA_947095525.1. Taxonomy (NCBI): domain Eukaryota; kingdom Metazoa; phylum Arthropoda; class Insecta; order Lepidoptera; family Erebidae; genus Trisateles; species Trisateles emortualis. The sequence goes on along the minus strand of OX352743.1, from coordinate 6,855,896 downwards.
TCTGAAACCACGTTCGGTTCCACAGGTCTATAGGATGGCCTAATAGGTGTGCTGGAATAATAGTGGCGCGGAGTTTCTGCCCCTGGGCTAGTTGTATGATATATACCTTCAGTTGTAGTGGCGCGGCTTGATTGTGTTACAACATCATTGTTGTTATCTGAATTTAAATCAATAAATGACGGCATATCGTAGTTCGGTTTTTTCAATTCAATTTGTGCTGGGTTTATTGCAGTCTGAGTGTATTGAATGAGCGGCGTTTGATATGGTGCCACAGTGTGTGTTGGAACTGGTGTGTAGCCTACATTCGCTGAAGGCAAATATTGCGCTAAAAATTCATTTGTTCCTGGGGGGGCAGATTGGTGGAAAGGATTGGTGGGAGGACTGGTGAGATGTTCATGAACTTCATTTATGGTATACGGGACTAGATATATCTGCAACGGAAAACTTGACAAATATCCCATTAAATGTTGCCTAACCGGCGCTTGGTGTGCATTAACCTCTGGGACAGATCTTTCAGGTTGCTCTGTCACTGCGTATTGATGAACGAATCGCTGCGAAGGAGTTGGAGTTGCAACATTATGATACTTTAAGAACCCATTTCTTAAGTATTCCCTCGAAAGAAAATCATTGACTGGATCGGATCCATTAGGCTGTGGTGCACTATCAGATTTATCGAATTCCTTTTCTTTTTCGCTCTTTAAGTTATCATTCTCAATGTCTTGCAATTCGATTTTCTTATTGGCTCTCACGGCATGGACCAGGAGAAAAACGGTAGCAATCTGAAAGTAAAAGCGGAAAGGTGAGTCGCAAGCGAGGTGGACATCTGATCTGAGGCGTTTGGCCTGCACTAGTTCGCTAAAGATGGTGCGAAGAGGCGTGGCTCCACACCTAACATTACACCAAGCAGGTGAATGGCAAAAAATAGACTAGAGCCTATTATGAAACCGGTTAACATTGCCGACGTACGGCATACGGGAATGCTCACTTTTACTTGTAATTTATGTGGTTAAAAGATACCAGCTGGTATCTACCACGTTACGTGTCAGTTACATTAACTTGAGATTACACGTACCCATCATTATCTACACATTATAATCGTTAGAAAACTTTTACGCATCAGTGTATACTTAATACATTATTTTTACAGGCGGAATAAATAAACATTCCATAATTACACCGTTGATTATAGTATACGACAGCTCATGGAAATCCAGTTCTTTTAAAGCGGATGTGAAATGCTTAAAAAGCTTTAATGAAAACTAACAAGATGAAATGAAGGCGGCGCGGATCGATACAAAATAAATTTGTAAGGGCGCGTCGCCGCGCTGCATCCCATCGATACAAAATTATTTTGTTTTCGAATTTGAAAAGATTTGTTGATATCCGAAAGGGTATTTCTAAGTTTCTTGCACATTACTTAGTCTTACGTTGTTATCTCAATTAATCATGTATGTTAGCTGCTCGCGCGTTGATAAGCTGTCAGGTAACTACTTTACTTACTTTTAAACGTTCGACGGTTTTACCTAAAAGACGCGAATCGCGAATAAACGCGTCAATAAGCACCTTCTTGTAAGTACTTATCTTATTAACATCTGCGTTATCTGTTAATTAGCTGTATATTACAAAACAGGGCTTGTTCCCTAGTGAGAAAGGTGACTTTAAAAAACTGAGTTTTTTAAAGCCGAGAAAATCCCAACGCCGCTTTACTAGCGGCTAGCTTAGGGATCGAACACAATATCACTGCCTGAGATGTGTAAATACTAACCAGTCCATCAATTTTTCAATTTTGCAGTAATCAAATCACGTTAATAACATATTAAGATAAATGCACCATATTTCTTTCTTTTAACTAAATTTCTTTCAAACTTGAGACTTGGAATATACATAAATAAATACATAATTAATCATCTTATCCATTAGTATTAATAGGTATTCACTTTTACAATAATGGAAAACACAAGTCGTTAACATTATAATCTTAGATAATCATCGGGACATTACTAAATATAATAATGAAATTTAGCATCTTTAAATTCTTTGCAATAACAAGAAAAGTTACATCATTAGAATGTGGCTGATATAAAAGTGATGTTTTGACACAGTTTATAATAAATCTACCGCGGTCTAGACTATCAAATTATGTGACGACGAACGTGGGCGATCACAATGTTTTTATATAATTATGTGCATGTTTATTATATAATTAAGTCTAGATAAATATAATAAAATTTATTCATTTGATTTTTTTTACCTTTGACTGCATGCTAAAATTAAGTTCAATAAATAAATTCTTATTTATGTTTTACAATTACGACATTTTCAAATGCACCTAAGTACGAACTTTTATCTCTTTATTATATGTTCCGTAGCGCGACAGTCTAGTTTATTAATTTTAAAAAATAAATAAAACGACCTGTTAATAACCATATAATAATGCCTGTTTAATAGAATTACTTTTTACTTTAAATTCCTAACTATTAAATACGAAAATAAATCGATTAATGCACTGCATAAATACCTGAACCGATGTTGATGAAAATTGTTATAAGAGTGCGTAGAGAGTTTTCCTTACAAACATTGCCATCTTTTTAACCTTAAATAGATAAAAGCATAGGCTTATAACACTCGCGTCTCGTGAGCAAAGCTAGGACGAGTCTATTACCATATAGGAATACCTACTAGACACTATTGCACTCTCTGACCTGATACTAAATGAATTGTTCTTCATTCGTCCTGAAATTCAGTCCCACATTCCAAAAAAAATATTAGTTCGTCTCATATCAATATTGAAGTATTGTTTCGTCCTAAATCAGAAATAAAACATTTTCAATATTTATTTAAACTTTTGCACATAATAATATTGTACAACGGCGTCGTCAGTCCGCCGTTGTACAATATTAGGCAATATTTATTGTAGGTATTCTTTGCTCCTTTTATTTCCTCTAAAGTACATACTTATACACCTGCAGTAATGTTTATTATTAATTCAGGTCTTACATACGCATGTCATCATCATCATCATCTCAGCCTGAAAATGTCCACTACTGAACGTAGGCCTCCCTCATATGTCTCCACAATGGCCGATCTTGAGCTGCCTGCATCCAGTGCTTTCCTGCAGCTCTGATGATGTCATCTGTCCACCTAGTGAAAGGTCGTCCCACACTGCGTTTTCCTGTACGTGGTCGCCACTCGAGAACCTTTCTTCCCCATCGGTTGTCGGTTCGTCGAGCGATGTGGCCTGCCCATTGCCACTTCAACTTGCTTACTGTAAGAGCTATGTCGGTAACTTTGGTTCGTCTGCGGATCTCCTCATTGCGGATTTTATCATGCAGAGAAACACTGAGCATAGCTCTTTCCATAGCATAACATACGCATGTGATTATAAGAAATAAATAAATATTTTTAGTATTTGACGAGCTAACATAAACAAGAAGGTACAATAAGCTACAGGTAAGTCTACAGATATTTACAGCTTGTTTGTTACTTCTAAACACGACCATTGTTAAGTATCGAATGGTACAAGTAATACGAGTAGCTATCTAAGCATAGAAAACAATAGAAAGAATTCATACTTATGTATACGAGTGTCTATTATAAAACTTATTGATATCGACACTAGCTGATGCCCTCGGATCCATCCGCGTGGATGTCCGTTTATCACAATAAAAAAGTACTGTATGTCCTTTCCTAAGATACAGATGGTATTTTAGGTAAGGACATACAGTACTTTTTTATCTTATAATCTTTGACTAATTTAATTCAGCCGTTTCATTGTAAAAAGGTAACTAGCAAATAGAATTACTTTCGCATTTATAATACTAGCTGTTGGCCGCGACTCCACCCGCGTGGATGTCAACTATCGCGGTTAAAATACCCTATGCATTTCCTACCCTACTCTATGTATACATATATTAATAGCTTATGTATTCAGGATACTATCCATCGCCGTGTCAAGGTTCATTAAGACCAATTCAGCCATTTACTGTTGAATGGTAACTATCAAACTAACTAACTAAGACACAAACAGATGTACCTACTTTGGCATTTACAATATTAATATGGTTGAACTAGTTTTTGTCCGCGGCTCCACCCGCGTAGATATCGGTTATCGCGATAAAAAGCCTATATGCTATTCCAGATTATAATCTCTCTCTGTGCCAAATTTCATCCAGATCCGTTCAAACATCCATACATCCATCCATCCATATAAACTTTTACATTTATAATATTAGTAGGATATGGATATACTGGCATAGGGCATGCTATATTTTATTTTAAATACAACATCCATGCAAACAAACCCACTAGTAAAAGCGATCAACTATTTAAATTCTAATGCGCCACATCCTCCATTTCACTCTCACTTTTAGCCTATTGTCTTTTTACATACGACTTGCATGTTACTTATTAGACATTTGGTTGATGCATTAACATGATGGATAACATGACGATAGTGATCTATAATAACTATCAACAAGTTATAATAGTTATAGTTAAGTGTATTGATAAAACCCCGTCGTACCGTATGCACCATTGACCAGCACCATCAATGGTGCAGATGAGACTAATTAGTTTCGTTTGCACCATTGATGGTGCAAACGAAACTGCGGGTTGGGTATGGTCTCATCTGCACCATTGAGATGACACTATAATATACTATCAATGCCGTTGTCGTATCATTTGCGTTGATAAAAAGACTGAATATTTATTGTTGTCCCGAATTTTACATCTCATAGCGTAAACCTATCCCGATTAATATTAAGCTCACAAAGATATACCTATTGCAATCGATCCATCTATTTTAAACCTACAAAGTGCCTACAGGCACACGCATTTTGATGTGTCGCTAATAACAGTCAAGTAGGCTTACAATTAACATGACGTTCTTATAGCGATTTATTTTCGATCTTAGTTTAAATTACGATTAAGGACAATTAAAACTTACAAAAACTACAACTTAGGTAATAAAGTCGACATCTAAAGAGCTTCAAATTGAGTTCGAAAATATATTGCAGCATGACGGGTACCGATATCCTGCTGTTAGCCGCATACTTACTATGAAAAAAAAAGTTTTTCTGCTTTACTTTATTTTACTGGCATTCAAACGAATCTGCGATTGTGCCAATGTCAAGTATTAAAAAATATACATCACGAATTTAGTAAACAAATGGAAAAACGTAAATAAAATTAAATGTTGACCAAAAAACAAAGTACTCATACCTACTTACGCTGCTACTTCTTACATAAGATTTTGGTAAACCTTCAGCCAAACTTAAAAAGCTAAGCTATATATAGTAAGACTTCTTGTGTGTGCGTATTATACGCACAATATTGTTCTCATTACACATAATTCTAACAAGTCTTATTATGCACATTCGTTACTACTGCAAATTTGCGTGAAAAACTAATTTCAGGCCGACCAATTTATAAGTTGGTATAACTCAAGTTTTTGATCATTAAAATATCAAGACTATTTAGTTACTTATTCAAATTGGGTATTTGTATTTCGAATTAAACCTATAACCAAATCGGATATACTTCTAGTACCTATGCTTAACAATCTACGAGTAGAATATTTTACGTCATCAATTGGTATCATGATACTATAGGAACGGTGTGATAAACGCACTAGCTTTACTATCTATTCTATTATCATATTGTTTGTCATAGATTCTTTATAATATTAACATTAACAATAGCACATACTTGTAATACTATCGCTAGATGTATTAATTAAGACTTGCGTAATATCAGAGAAGGGTAATTTACGATGTGACTACTGAGTAACATTAACTTTTACATTTTTGAATAACCAGCCCCTCTAGACAAGTGGCATAAGCGATAGTCGAATCGAAAAGTCAAATAACCAAATGGTTTGGATTTGACGTAAGTTTACGACATTATATCGTAGACTTACGTCAAATCCCATACTTTTATTTTTTGACTTTTCGATTCGACTATCGCTTATGCCACTTTTTTAGAAGGTCAGAGCCTCTAGACAAGTGGCATAAACGGTAGTCGAATCGATAAGTCAAAAAAACAAATGTATGGGATTTGACGTAAGTCTACGATATTATGTCGTAAACTTACGTCAAATCCCATACATTTTCTTTTTTGACTTTTCGATTCGACTATCGCTTATGCCACTTGTCTAGAGGGGCAGTTAAGATAGCCTTTTGATTCTCTTTGAACTATATTCTATAGATATTAAATTGTTTAAAATCTTTAATTATAGAGACAATTATCTACATATATACACGGGTAGGAGTTAGCGTAAATTACTTAGTAGGTATCTTTTAATAATGCATATCTAATATCGTGCTAATAGCAACCTATAAATCATAATATAGTACTGGTCACAGAGTTTAGGCACTATAGCATTATTATACTAAACATTATAGTAGCATATAACAAAAACCATTGATATAAATACGAACAAAAACTTTCTTTTTTCAACGTTACGTTCCTAAACCTCGCGGCATACACATTTGGTTTTTGCACATAACCGAAACACTTTTAGAATTACAAAAAGATAATTACGTATTTTTTAATCTTTGAAGGATGTCCCGTTTCTATTTCAAACGTGCAGTTATTCAGCAAACATTATACCTTAGTGATTTTATTACAATTTATTTAGTCAAAAGACATCCACAGCATTTGGTCCTATATTAAGTATACAATATTAAAATAATAATAGGCCTTATTTTTATTTCGTTTATGACTAAACTTTGAAATTTTAAATTGTATGGACGAAATTGTCACTGTTCTTATATGATACATGAATGAATCAAACATGTGTTATAAAAGACACCTTTCCGGTGCACTTGCAATTAGTATCAATTAAAACCAAATAAATGTATACCTAATATGGTATATACATGTGTAGGCAGGAGAACTCAAATTATTTGTGTCCTACATTTTTTTGAGAAAGAGCGTTTTTATTAATGGTCATTTAACGTGGGTGTACATGTTTTAATGGCTGTTAAACAATAGATTTTGTGTTAATTAAGTATTATGTAATAAGAGAATAGTTTGAATACAATTAGCACTCTTTAGTTGTGCGATTCAATAGGTTAAATGGTTTTGACTGCCTTGGTGGTCCAGTGGCCGCAGTATGCGCCTGCTGTGCACGAGGTTGTGGGCTCGATTTACACACAGGACAAAACTTTTTGTGACCCGCAAAGAGTTGTTCTGAGTCTGGGTGTAATTTGTGTCCGTTAATTGTATGTTTGTAAAGTCCCCCGCGACACGGAGTTTGTTCTCTAGTGCGGGAGTTGTCTTTAAAAAAAAATAAGAAAAAAAAAAGTGGCCAACCAAATGTATGGGATTTGACATAAGTTTACGATATTATTTACACATTCACACATTTACAAATTCCATAAATTTGCTTTCAATCCTATTCGTGACACATAAGGATACAACTACATCGCTATCTGTAGGTATTTGGCTGTGGTCTTCTGTAAGGCGGAGGTCCTTACCAAGTCGGACTTAGTCGCTTGTACGGTGCCCTCCCTCTCTTCTTGGTATGACATGTTCGCAGAAGCTATTTTATCTAAATTACCGACACTTTATATGAATAATACGCATCCATTCAACACCTTTATGGCAATAGAATGAAAATTATTTTCCAAGCAACAGCTGTTATAACTTTCTCTGTTTTTAATTCGAAACCTAGATCAGTGAACCTGAGCTTGACAAATAAAATATGTTTACATTTAATATGCCAATTGAGCTATAAAATATTTCAATTTATGAATATTAATGCATCAAAGTAAAGATGGACTTTCAAACTGCCTGCCTTTGCATCAATTAATCAGCCTGTGTCAATTTACACTCACGTAGGTACCTGTCCCCTCTAGACAAGTGACCTAAACGGTAGTCGAATCAATAAGAATAGAAAGCAAATGTAGTGTTACTCAATGGGAATTTAATTCCTAATAAGTCACACTGTTACATATCTGCGTGTTACTAAACGGGAATAAATCTGAGATTTGACGTAACTTTACGACATAATATCGTAAACTTATGTCAAACATAATACATTTGATTTAAATACTATTCGATTAGACTACTGTTTATGCCACGTCTTGTCTAGATGGGCTGCATAGATTGAAGCCTGTTTCCTAGAGGGAAGGGCAAAGACGGTTTTTCACTGCTGGAAATGTTTTCATATCGAATTTTCATTTTCATGTTGGTCACTGATACAGTTTATGGGTATATATATTTTATTTATATATTGACACAGGTTAATTAATTGATGTACAGGCTGACAAAGTCCTCTATTTTGATGCAGTTTATATCTTCGTCAGTGACTGTTTCGGTGGCTCAGTGGTTGATGTGACTGTTGATCACGAGGTCCCGGGTTCGATTCCCGGGTCGGGACAAAAAATTGATATTGGGTGGAAAGTGGAAATTGGCGGTGTTTGAATAAAGCACGTAAAACCGTTGGTCCTACGCCTAATCTCTCTCCGATCGTATCGGATTGCCGTCCCATTGAACTATAAGAGTAAGGGAATAGAGAGTGTACTTGTGTTTGCGAACACACTTGTGCACTATAATATCTCCCGCGCAGATGACTAGTCTCCGTTGAGATTAGCCGCCGTGACTAAAATTCGGTTAGGAGGACATTATCTTCGTCAGTAATCAAACAATAACAAGTCTGTCAAACCACTAGACAAATGAAGACATTATAATTAAATGTTGATGACAGCCTAATTTTGATTAATGGACACTACGCTACGCATGCGTGTTACATATGCATATGTAAATATTTACAAACGCCGCCGCCGTTTTTGTATTACATTATATTACATTTTTTGTTAATATTTTATATTTAATATTATATTTGAAGGAGCAGGGGGAAAGCAACCGACTAGTTAGCATGAGGTGTCAGTTCGATTCCAGGTGGCAGTATCAATGTGAATTTCACTGTGTGGAACTTTTAGGTAATAATCAACTGATTTATAATATGCTGTAGTTGAAGCTGTAAGACATTGGTTTACTCACTATGTTACGTGAGGAAACCAATGTCTTAGGAGAAATTCCAAAGGCCACTAAGATCCCTATTAGGCCAGCATGAATGGATTAAGGCCTAAGCCTTCGCTCGCAGCGCTCTTGATGGGAGGAAACCCGTTCCCAACAATGGAACATAAATATGTATATAGGACTATGGGCTGCTATTATTTTACAAATGATATTGGAAATTAGTCGATATTACGTGACCTTTAAAAGGAGAAAGAAAAAACAATAGGTACGTCATCGCATCGCTTGAGATCAATATGAAAGTTCACAGCTACAATATTTTAAGATTAGTCACATAGTCATTTATACTACGAGTACCTCCCTAAGCGGGAAACAAGCATATTATGGACTTTTCTTGATAGTATTCACGTTAGACTGTATATAATTTCTTATTTTGATAGTTGAAGTAGGTATATGATAATACATAACACCTAATGTTAGACACGGCCTTTTATCACGTATCCAAATGATTCGCCATAGTATATTATATCCATGTTTTGAACATGTGAATGTAGTGACATTTTATTTTGATCAATTAGATATTTGACGAACTTTGTTTGAAGACTCACCTTTAATACAATCATATTGAATAACGGCACAGCACAAAGTCCCAAAATTTGTTCCAGGCACACAACACGAACACTAAAGATCACTTAGTCCGAAGGCACTTCAGTAAAATTTCTTTACTCCAACTAGCTTGTACAAATCACCACATCTTGCCGATAGCTTCAACAGTGGTCTGTTTTCATGTCCGGCGTTGCGAAGCCTCCACTCAAGTGCACCGTATGAAATCCTATAATTTGAACAAACCAACGGTTAAAAAGAAAAACTTCTACTTCACCTATGATTACACTAGATAATTGACCACAATGCAAATTAGCGTCTGTCACAATTTGCGTGCGGGAAATTCGAAAATCGAATATTTTCTTCACTTTTTTTTAACTAGGTAGATAATTAAATTTATTTTTTATTATTGAAGTTATTGATAAAAAAGGTTTTATGTTAATTTAATACGAACTTATATTGCTAAGAAGTCATGGATAGCGCAAATGCGTTCGACCGACCGGCCGCTCGGAAAGTGGTCGCGCGTATCGACCGTTTGTTGTTAAATACCACACTACTCTACATATTGGCGTACAGAAAGGCAATCACATGACTATCTGAAGAGGATTACTTGTTGATAAGCGCATCATTAAAAGTTGTCTTCGCTTTTACACTTAGAGCATGTTATGCTTTAAGTAAGTGTAACACTTGTGAAATTTATAATGTATTTACGTAAACATGAAAGATGTACCGATTACACTGTCATGCTATTACACTGTTACACATTTCTGAACGGTCATATAATAAATATATTTAATTAGATACTTATTTAAGACAATTAACGACACATTTTTATTTTATTATATTACTTACGTATTTTGTTACTTTTAAATTGCTAGAACTTTCGTAAATCTTACAAATGAAAAGCCTCTACCTATAAGTCAGGACCAAAGAAGTCGGAAGCAATAAGTTATATTGACAAACAGTCCAATTTAGCAAATAATCTTGTTATCCTCAGTGTTGTCAGCCTTGTCACAGGTTACAACGGAAATCAATCAATCAAACTGACATGAATAGAAAACCAAGTCTATACTAGTTACTAGTTAAGTTAAACGTGATGTAAATACTATAAGTACGGTTTCATAGGATTAGGTTAAGCTTCCTGCCTTCCTTTCCCGAGGGACTATAGCATAGGGTTCTTCGAGAAAATAGTTAAAATGTTTATACAGGATAAACAGCGTGCGAGATACCCGTATACACCTGGTATTGCAAGGAATAAAGAAAAAAATCATTTATTCGAACATATCTATACCTACCTAGAAGAAAATAAAAACACAGACATAATATACTTATATGTATATTTACTGTATTCATTTTTTTTGTGCGAGAAATGAATGAATAAATGTTTTCTTTTCTTTCTTTTCTAATAAGAACTCAAAAAATATACTGTGTGATGTCAGCTCTGTAGCGTCCATAGGCTACGGTAACTGCTTATTATATATAAGGAGAACCGTGTTCTTGTTTGCCTTCTTAGTAATGAAAATAAATAAATTCAACTATATTTTAGCTGCAATATAACTTAACTCGCAATTGAATGCACATGCAAATTGAATAGCTATATAATGATACATAAAATTTACTTTGTAGCATATATGTACATATATCGCGGTGGTCGGGATTATTCATTACCGGGAAATGAATAATTAAAAATTACAACTATTTCATTTATTGAAATTATTGTTACATCAATATTTTATAATATTATTATTGCATAGTATATATGGGGTGATAGGGGTCGCCCGCGACTTCGTCCGCGTTGTAATTTATAATATTTTCCCCGATTTTGCAACATATCTCACTACTGCTCTGCTCCTATTGATCATAGCATGATGTTATATAGCCTTCCTGGATAAATGCACTATTCAACAAAAAAATATTTTTTCTAATCGAATCAGTCCTTTCTGAGATTAGCGCGTTCAACCAAACAAACAAACAATCTCTTCAGCTTTATAATATTAGTATAGATTATAAAATCTTCTTCTTACTTCCATCGTTTTATCACCGCTTCACCTTTACCGCATACAGGAAGAAACTGGGCAGATCAAGTACAGGAAGCAGTCGTCAACGTCGGGTGTCGGCTTGACTTTTTCGACAAGCTGGGGTGGATAGAGGGATTCTCCTGCCACCCACCCGCACGCAAAATAAGCGCATCATCGTGGAGTTTTGGATACCAGCCCACCATACCATACCATACGCATCATAGAATCCTTCCGCATCACATACCTATGTATTATCCCATATCTGGGCAAATATCTCTACACCGCTCAATAAGATGCCATTTCTGTCCAGGTCATCACGCCAGGTGGTGACTGCCAGCAATGCCAGCCCTTAAGCACCCACTATATGACTAAGAAATTGTAATACTGAATGTAAACAGACCAACATTGTGTAATAATCTGATTGCAAGGGTGACACATACTTAATGCATATAACCTAAAATTTATTATACCGATCTCTAGGATAGAAAAAACATTTTTACTGCCAGCTAGGATTGAACTGACACCAATACAATAACTACTTCGACTACCATTTCTGAATTTATAGCAAAAAGAACGTCATGTTCTTGCCAATTCAAAATTATAAAATTAAGCATAACACAAGATTTATAAATTATTTAGTTTATACTAACGGGTAAAAATATTTTCTGTGCAATTCTCGTTTTTTTTTCATAAAAAACCTTCTCCAAAGTATAGGAAACCCTAAAAAGATGAATGAAATCGGTAAAGTCGTTCTCTGGCTGTGGCGTGCGTGACCAAGGGAAATAGGGATTCGTTTTTATACACATATGTATATAGATATTCCAAATTACTTCTTAGCATCGTGTAAATTCTTTCTGACAACGTTTCCGACAAACATACTGCAGGGAGTGCAGGGTTTCTTTAACAATAGAATTATTATAATACATAACGTTACGTGCCCAACAAAAGTACTAGCTATAAGTACTAGGCTTTTATACTCTTATGGCTATTGATATAGGTATGCCATGCCTATGTCCAGCAGTGAACGTCTTTGGTCTGAGATGATAATTATGATAAAATAAATCCTTAATCAACCTATTTGCTTTTATCAAAGCAATAGACAATATATAGATTATTGAGGCAATCTGCCCTGCAAACTCTGTAGCAGAGTCATAAACCATAATATTAGTTGGATAGAATAATGCTATAAAAATGTTTTTTTATATTTTAAAAGTATATTGTGAAATTAGCAATCTACGTCAATCCATGCTGCTTTATTGAGGTGGCGTATTAATGACTTGTGCTAACGATCGACAACTTAATTCTTTTGTTTTAATATTGTTACGTTTTTTACTACGTGCTAAGACGTAACGACGATGTTTTGTAAACAACTTGATGTTTTTTTTAGAAAGTGCGTAATATTATTTGTCGTAATTATGATGTGACTTTGTTGTACCTTACTTCAATACTAATTGTTTTGCGTAAAGTAAGTATAGGTAAGTAAGATACCACCAGTCTATTTGTATTTTTTGATTTTTATGTCTTTATTTTTAGTTTTTTATTTGTATTTTTATTTGTAATGAATAAACTCAAAAATAAAAACTAATAGAATGCACTATTTTTACTGAGAAACATAGGCTATAATATATTTTTTTTTTATTGAAGAAAAGAAAACTAAATAAATGTTTTCCCTGGCGAAGTCGGAAAGGGCCGCTAGTAGCAAAGTTGTCTATAAATAAAATACTCTAAAATCTGACATCGCTCTTATTTTTGTGTATCTAAAGAATTTTTATTGTTTTATTTCAGTAAAAGACTATATTTTATTTTATATTTTTATACTACCAAGGTGGCAAACAAGAACAATATTAAAAACCTATTTAAACTAACTAAACCTAAATACGAAAATCTAATTAAAGAAATAAAACGTTTAGGCGTCATAATATTCCGCCGAAAGTGTCCAAAAGGCTGGCGGCATTTTTTGTCTTGTTGTCCTGCATATGAATAAATGTTTATAACTTCTTCGTCTAATTTATGTATCTATTTCTACATTAAATAAATAAAAACGTTTTATATGACAAAAACGGCTTTCATAAGACTTGAAAATTTAAAGCCAAAACCTTTTTGGTTCAAAACACTTACACAACTTCGTACATTTACCATTAACCGCTAAACAAATAAAACTAACAATATAGTGCGTATATATTTTTATTTCTCCTCATGGTGGTCACATCCGTTCGTACTATAATGGCTCGTAAACGACGCGAAGATTATGTATCTACTACATTTATTCTTACGTAAGTTAGATGTAAAATTTCTTTCACATTAACGAATGTAGACCATGCAATATGACGTTCTAGTCACGAATATATCTTGGTTATATTCCCACGAAAATTATGACAAATTCTACGACCGTTTAGCGAGATTTTTGCTCATAATACACACTAGCGAACGTGCAAGTGTACTTACACACACATACAATTCAATTCTTATACCCGTAATTGTGTTGTAGTCGCATTATCTTCATATTTCCATTTTTATTAAAGTGAAAACATCTTGATCTTTGAGCACTTTTTGGATGAACAAAAATCATGGAACTCGCGTCATCGTCACCAAATACATAAGACAAACCAAAAATAATTCAAAAACAATAATCTTGTAGCACTTTTTATTAGGTACTAAGAATGAGTGAGATATGCCCCACACAGGTATTTTTATAAATTACTAAGGCAGCCTCATTATATTGTGAAAGCAAATTATAAAATACATTATAGGCTTATTTGATACATAGTTATATCTAATAACAATATTTTGGGACAACTCACACACGGCCATATGTTCTAAGAGTTGGAGCTCCTACGTAGAGCCTCTACTATAGCAAATATATAACTGGTAAACATACATATATATTTCTAAATATATATATTATAGATAAATTACACCCACTCATCATCATCTCAGCCTGATGACGTCAACTGTTGAACGTAGGCCTCCCTCATTTATCTCCACAATGGCCGAGCTGACTGTATCCAGTGCATTCCTGCAGCTTTGATGATATCATCTGTCCACCTAGTGGGAGGTCGTCACGCTGCGTTTTCCTGCATTACACCCAACAAAACAAATAATCGTGCTCATCACACGATAATTTGTCCTGGGTAAGAATCAAACCCTACGGGTCTATCTAGCTAGAACCTAGCTAGGTCAACAGGCAATTCATCATAATGTCTTGGCTATATTCCCACGTGTACGCATTCTAGGACTATTTAGCGAAGTTTTTGGTCATAATAAGGTTAGTTCACACATGTGTATGCACTAATGATGTTATATTCCGTTAGAGATGTGAAAAATGTCTTGGGGATATTTGAGAAAGAATTGAGGGCAAAATCCTTAGAGTAACGATATTTACAGTATTTATAAAATAGGTATAGATAAACTAAATTAATAATAATGGAATAAGCTTTCCATGCAAATGCTGCCAGTCCTCTGGGAACGTTTATCTGTTCGCTTGGAGTCTGAAGTTTTTGCTAAACGTACTTACATTGATGTACAAAAAAACTTTTGTTCTTTCCATCCATCTCACAACCATAAGACTCCACTTAAGGGAGGCCTATGTCCACTGCTGGATATAAAATCTGGAAAAGATCTGGAAAACCTTAAGTGAGGCCCCCTTAAGGTTTTCCACATCATTTGGTCCTGAGCTGACCTTATCCATCAGTTGCGACCTTTATCAGGCCGATTGATTGTGTATCTTGGGTTATTTGTATAACTATGTTCACTTACTAATATAATGATTGAGTAGGAACCTCGGTATATAGTATTGTGTTCCTGTTGATGAGCAGAGACACTAGAGCTTTTTGCGTAATAGCTAAACTAACTGATGAGAGGATTCATCATCTCGGCCATAAGACGTCCACTGCTGGACATAGGCATCCCTCAAGGTTTTCCACATCATTTGGTCCTGAGCTGACCTTGTCCATCGGTTGCCCGTGACCTTTACCAAGTTATTGATCCAGCTGGTTTGAGACCTGCACACGATGCGTTTTCCAGTCCGTGGTGGGTATGAGCTATAATTTTATATCTATGAATACAACTTGGTGGCCATAAAAACTGAACATAAATATTGTCACAGTCGTTAACACCAAGTCTTTATTTGACTAAATATTGTGATAAAAAAGAATAAATTGCAATCAAATTTGGTATAGTTAATAAATCAAACTGAAATCAAATTATTTGCTGATTATTATTATTGCCATATTGTAAAGGTCACTCGCAAAAATCTTTGTGTATCTTCTGCAATATGGGGTGTGGCCCATGCATTTTTAACTTTTATGAAACGATTGACCATGCCAAATAATAATATCTTAAAGTTATATCGTTAAAATGGGAGTGTTCTTCGATCAAATATTTGATCAAAGTAAGTGTAAACTAAATTTAAAAAAAACGATTTGTACCTGAAAAGCTTAAAGAGCAGCGCCTTCGATGGTATGGCCACGTAATCCGCCGCCCTGAAGAAAACATGGTGCGAGTAGCCCTGAACCAGCCGACGACAAATAGACGCCGTGGAAGACCACCTGCCACCTGGCCAACAACCATCCAAAAAGACCTTAAGGATAAAAGGATAGACGCCGCGACTGCGCGGGATAGAAATAAGTAGAAAAGGCAGACAAGGAGAGCCGACCCCAGATGATGGGATAAGGTTTTGAATAGAAGAAGAAGACCGATTTGTACCTACGTAAGGAGGTATGACTCCAATCCTGGCCGGCAATAATGTGAATTGTATTTATGTACTAATCAAATGATTTACAATCTGCTAACAGTGAGTAAAGGAAAATATAATGAAGACAGTAAAGTTCGATTGGATACTCAGACTAAAAGAATATTGGATACTGATCCGCATTGAGCCTGTCTGTGTGGATAGCCTCTTCCTCTCAGCTTTACTGATCTACACCATCATATTATGATGATGTAGATACCTACCTACTATTATTTTCTTTATCAAAAATTCAGTCTCAGATTAAATTACAATTAGAGCTAGTTTTTTCAAAGTAGATCCGCTAAAGTGGTTTCCAGAATATTTTTACTACTACTCTGTCCTACTGACCAAGCCATAGTATTATTATTTCTACGGTCTTCTGTATGGTTGAAATACATACTTCCCCAGTATATCAGCTCAAATCTATCGAAAGATATTTTTGCATAATCTTATACTTGCTTATTATATATAATAACTAATGAATTTGTAGAAAACGTGACGTCGCGCGTCACCATCATTACACACAGAGAATACAATTCAGTTCACAATGTAATACAAAAAATATATAATTATGAAGATAAATTACAAATGCTGGAACAATTCAACAGGTGTCTGTCTGTGTTAGAGAAAGTTATGCATTATATTAATCAGTAAGATATAATTTGTAAACAAAAAAATGTTACGTTCAAACTAAGATATTATGACTGATATTTAGATTTTGAAAGACAATGAAGTATCTGTTGCATGTAAATGTAATGTTCAGTACTAAAGTACGACTTTTGACAGTTACGAAATTTAATTTCGTTTGGTTTTTAACCATACATTTGCAACTAGTGCCTCTATTTATTTCTTTAGTTTAATGAGCGGCGATCCGATATAATCGGAGGAATATCATCAAGCTTTTGACCTGCCAATTTCCAAACTCCGGGTATCTATTGTGATTTTTTTGTGAGAAAAACCCGATATTATGATCTGACCCGGGACGTCGTGATCAGCGGTTTTAGTGTCAGAGTACCCTCTCCGTTTCCCTTAATTCTAGATGTAAGTACTTACTTACTTTTTGTTTTTCTAACGACTTGGAAACTAGCAGTACCACAAAGCTCTCAATAATAAGCCAATTACTCTCAGTTATGTGGTAAGTACGCAATAATGCGTAGCGTGGTTTTTTACATAATCAAAGTAGGTTGTTCTCTTTATTTTTTCAATATCGGCAAGTTTATCCAATCCCTTTCTATCTATAAATAAAGTAAAGATTATTGAGGGCGTTCTAATTAGGTGTGAAATAAACTTAATTACGTGGATACCACTTAATCTAATGAAGTTTGAAGAGGTCATATCGTGAAATGTTATACATATTGAAATGAGATACTTGTAGGCAGAAATCGTAACTTGTTCTAATTTATTACACGCTATTTTAAAAATGCTTTTAATTTTTTGCGACATTATTCAGTGTTTTTAGGTCGATGGCCAAATTTATTTTGTCGGAATAATTATATTAGCAGGTATATGTATGTAGTATGTCCAAAATCGTAACAATTCGCACGATCATTGAAAACAGTTGTAAATTGCTATATTGCGATATGCCAATACAGTTAGATAGACAGACAGCAGAAAATACAAAAGTGCAGTATAAAGTTTATGTTTGTTGATTTATAATGTTAATTATTAATAATTGAAAAATACTTTTATACCTATTTATGGTGTTTTTTCCAAAATTTCTCGATTTTTAGATGTACCTTGAAAACTAAAAGTTAGGCGTAACACTGTACAATATAAGACGCCATTTTTCATATAAATTACATATATTGCTCTGGTTTACAAACATTTTAGTATTCGAGTTTTCAATTTCTTGTTCATTCAAGGTTAGCTAAACAAAGTATCAAAATTAGGTATCCCGATTCACAAACTTTAAACACTTATATGTACTTACCTAATAACATTTATTGATACATTTTAAGTATACAACATTATTAAAATAAAAAAGCTTCTTTATTTATTTATTAACCATTTTGTTTAAATCGTATTCTTTTTTAAAAAAATATAAATATATTTTTATAAAAAAAAAGAATACGATTTAGGTACACGATGTCAAAATAACAAAAATATCTTATTTATTTATTGATTTTATTTCTTCACTTCTTTGTTTAATAACCAATTTGTTTACATTTATTGCTATATTAATTTTACATTTATTTTAATTTCAAAGCACGCATAATAAATCAATGTTTTATTTTGTTGTTATAGGATATTTCCCTACTGATTGATAATAAACAAGATAATATAAACTATCAACAACATAATAAAAACTATAAACACGTAATAATTGTAATATAGTCAATTGAAAGAAATGTTTTACTTACTTTAGTAAAACATTAAGGTTAACCTAAGGAAATAAGGTATGTAAGGTACCTGTGGTTTATTGTAAATATAAATGAAACAAAGGATTATAAAATATTATTTAATGATAACAATAAAGAACAAAGGATGTTAGCCTATTGTGGTTCCGGTTAGGCTTCAAAGTTTTGCTCTGACCACCACCAATGTAAGGACTTCCCACGGACTTCCGATTCGGAAGTCTGTGGGAAGTCCTTACACTATCTATGCCGCGACATCCTGTTCCAAAGTGCGAAATAACACATTATTAAACACCAAATTAATAGGCTAATATCCCTCCAAATTAATGGAGGAGACCCGAGCCCAGCAGTGGGACGTTTATGGGTTGAGATGAAACACCAAATTGCAATTTTGTTATAATGATAAATCCATCTATACTTTCGTATTTATAATAAAAGTTAAGACTACCTTTAATAATTTTTAACTTTAAGTATATTCAAGCTAATGTTAACTAAATAATTGATACCCAAGATAGAGGCTTGCCTAGTTTGGGGTCAATGTAAAAGTTCTAACTATACAATTTATTGCCTAATAAAGTTTATTTTATTTTTATTTTAAGTACTAAAGTAAGGGTAATTTTTTATATATTTTAAAAGACAACTCCCGCACTAAAGAACAAGCTCTGTGTCGCGGGAGACTTTACAAACATACCATAACAACTCTTTGTGAGTCACACAAAGTTTTATCCTGTGTGGGAATCGAACCCACAAACTTGTGCACAGCAGGCGCATACTCCGGCCACTGGACCACCAAGGCAGACAGATATAGGTATATCTTCTTCTTATCGTTTGGTTAGTGGTCAACCTGGTGACAGAGTTATTTGGAGTAAATATATACATAGGTACATATATCTAATTAGTATTTAACTACAAATAAGAGTGTTTTAAGGTGACGTCCCAACTGGGTTGGTTTCACTCGATACTTTCTAAGTAAGTGGGGCGGCACACGCGCAGGCGCACTGATATCTCTTTACGCACTCCCTTTTGTAATCGACACCTTGTTTCATTAAATATCGAATATAATTTCACTTTTCAAGTAAAGGAAAGCAAAAGTGCCTGCAATGTTACGGACTAACTCAAATAGACAGGTCTTTTGGTTAATTTAGTGCTAAGTTGAAGGTCGTGGATTCGGTTCTCATCCAAGATAAATCTTTGTGTGATGATCACGGTTCTTTCTTCCGTGTTTTGGTGTAATTTATGGTGACCGGTTGTTTAACTAGTTTAGAATCAGATAAACGACTATTTCAACCTGAACTGCCTTGGGACAATTTACACACGGTTGTACTTACTGCTTACCATCAGGCGAGCCGTATGCTTGTTTGTCACTCAAGTAGTATAAAAAAAACAGATAAGTCCGCCAATTTGCCTAAGACCAGTTCTTGGATAATGCTGCAGCAATAACAAAAACAAAAAATAAAATTTTTAATTTCGGTCTATGTAAAAATAAATTTCAAATTAGGATCGAAAATAAAACCGCCATAAGAACGTCATTTTAATCGCCAGATGTTACAATCGTTTGTAAAGTATAAACATTATAATAGTACGCAAAGTGAAGCAACTAGCTGACTTTATTCGTTTCATTGACGACGATTTGTCGACCTATTGTTTCACGGTTTCACGCACAGCTATAAAAACGATACGTCAATCATAATTTCTAGCTTGAATTAACACGTCATTCAATGCCTACTCGCAAACCTAACCGATGATTAAATCATTCAGTTCATTTAAGCTCTAGTGATGATTTTGATAGTGCTACTTAAGTGTTATGTAACTTGTCAGTCAGATATGTATGAAGTACTAAACGGAGCTTAGGTTTAAAATAGTTAATACACTTTAGAATTTTGTTTAAAGTAGAAGAGAATTCGTATTCCTCTATGTACCTAATATGATGCTCTTGTACCTACAAAATAATCCATCATATACCATTTATCAGCACGATTTTATATCCTCCTAACCTGCGATGACTAGCCACCTGCGAAGGAGATATTATAGTGCACAAGTCAGTGAACAAACTCAGGAGCACTCTTCATTCTATCACTTTCATAGAGGGACGGCCATTATACCAACTATACAAGCAGATAACACCATTCAAGTTAAAAGCTGCAATAGTCATTCGTCCTACTGTAAAGCGTTTATGAGTTTTTAATATCAAAACTACATACTGGCATAAAATCAACGCATCGCAGTGTGTCTTCCACCTTATAGCGCTTCTATCGTGTATGGCAGGAAGGCTAAGTATAGCTATAACCGTCATTAAAATAATTGGATTTTACACATATATTACATATTATATGCACCAAATTGCTCACTTCCAACTTATTACATACACAATTATCTAATCTTTATTATTATATCAACTCGAGGATGTAACAAATAAAGTTTGCAACAATTTGTTTATTGTAGCTAATTTTAAGTACCGATTGATTAGCTACATCAGTTAATACGCCATTAATTTTACCTTCAGTTACACGTGGTTATCAGTGATATTATGTCACTTTCCGGTTCTTGTAAGCTTGTGAAAAGAAATGGCCTATCACCTGTCTTCGTTTCCGAGAGCGTTCCCCTTTTACGGTGTATAAATGTGGGAAAGTAACCGACACATTAGGCGTGAGTCCCGGGTAGCGGTGTCAATATAAGTACTAATCATATTATTTACCATCTGCTAACGGTAAAGAAAAACATCGTGAGGTAACCCACATGTCTTGGAAGAAATTCTAAAGGCATGTCTGATCTACCAACCCGCATTAGGCCAGTGTGTGTGTATGAACGCCTTAACCCTCTCTCTCTCTCTCTTGATAGAGGATATGAGACCTGTGCCTAGCAGTGGGATATAATATACATATGTGGGTTGCTATTATAATTTTATACTATGAGATTGATCCTTGTATACATAGTGCGATGTTAATCATTAATGCTAACTCAACCCTTACAAAATCGACAAAGCTATCCGTTCTTGGCACAGGATATCACTTTCAAAACTATTAATCTGACTTCCACCATCTCAATTTAAACTTGTAATTACATCCTTCATACTAATAATGAGGGAAGGATATTGCTATGGAGCATTTCGATTTCAAAAGATCATTCATAAGTTATAGTTACTTAACAAAAACTACTTATATCCGTTTATGATAACCATGTTGCACGAAACTTAAATAATAAAAGCAAGCCCGAAAAGTAGAAGGACCTCCTTACAAAAGACCACGCCGAAAAAACTACGGTAGTCTAGTTTTGTTCCTGTAACGCATTCTTAAATCGACAGGACATACCGTCCTGCCCCTCTAGACAAGTGGCAAAAGCGGTAATCGAATCGAAACGTCAAAAAAGCAAATGTATGGGATTTGACGTAAGTTTACGACATTAAATCGGAAACTTACGTCAAATCCCATACATTTTCTTTTTTGACTTTTCGATTCGACTATCGCTTATGCCACTTGTATAGAGGCTCTGTTATTTAAGAATGCGTTTTATAGAAGCGTTTTCCTATTCAATTACAACCCCATTATTATCGGTAACAAGCAAGTGATGCCCCAGGAATTTCTAGTGTCCATTGGCTACGGTAACGGCTTACCGTCAGGTGGACATTGAACTAATTTTCTACCTAAGTAATTAAAAAAAATAAGAATGCAGGAAGATACGGAAAGCAACTGTTATGGTGAAATTCCACAACTCAGCTTGCCTGCCTCAGTGGAAATAAAACGTAAGTAGTGATTAGTTGCTCTGGGTTTGAAAAACCATAAAATGAGCTACATCTATACACCATACATATAGGTACTTTGCTGTACGAGTATATTGCCACAGACTATAACACATTTTAGTAATAACTTTTAAAATAACGTACCATAATCATTTTGTTCATTGATAATTTTTAAAATTTCGAAATACCTCAACCACGCCCTGTACAGTCTACCATTTTGTCGAACATGTTTTTAATTTAAGCCAAAGCCACCCACACCAGTATGTTAGGTAATCAAAGTAAAGGTTATACTGAAATAATAAAACTTAATCAGGCCATATACAAAAATAAACACAATTTTTAAGCTATTGCATAGATTCTATCGCGGGCCTTGGGCGTGGAGACCGAATCCAGAAATTCCGTAACGAAAATAATAAACCTAACACCCCCCACTCCGACCGGCACAGCGGTGATACTTTTTTTAATGACGAATTCTCTAAACGGCCAATAATAATATGTCAAATTTGTGTAAGGAGGTTTTGATCTAAGAGAATATTAATGTGAAAAAGATTATACATAGTATGTATAAGGAGTCTTACAAGTATTCATTTTTATTATTATATATTTTTATAAATCATTGAGAATAAAATAAAATTATTTATAAAAAAAACATACAAAAAAATATGCAATAGCTTTACCGCGGCAGTCCCCAAGTGCCACACGTCTTTTTTTTGTTAATAAAAAGTAATCATAATAATAAATATATTACCATAGTCTAAAGAACTCTAAGTATTTACGCTATTACGATTAAGAAAATGTTTGATGAAATTAAAAGCAAGACTTTTTTTCATTTATCTAAACGTTTCCTCATATCTCGCATTAAAGTGTCAATTAACCACTGACCGAGGATCTGGAATGTTGTATTGTTTTGTCCGTTATTACATAAAACCGTCATGCTCTCAATCCTCATAGAAGATCTAATTTAAGATATTCAGGCACATTATTTAATTGGTCAATTTACGAGTGACATCAATTAATATAATATATAATAGCCCCCCATATCCACTAACAATTGTTACATAATAAAAAAAGTTAAATTTTGTGAGTAGTTTTAATATAAAATAGGTTTTATAAAATTCAAAAGAAATGCGAAATATACTTTTGAATAGTATGCGTTACCGTCAACTGAATTTTATGCGTTTTCTATTTTGCTAATGTTAATTACATACAAAGTAGTTTTACTGTGATACTTTTTGTAAATTTCATAATCAAGTAAGCAACACGCAAATAAAGAGGAATAATCCTGGCATTGCAAACATCCATCAGCTACTAAATTCGTTTTACATACGATTATATTTATTTACGGTATGAACTCAAATCATAAGTATACATTTCTTGAGCATTAATTGCGCATAATTCACACATGCTTACAGACTCGTACTTAATGACTTTATGAGTGATCACTCATAAGTAATCATCCAATAACTATTAATTTTTGCTCGGTAATCACTTAATTAATAGAATTAATAATTCACGCATCGTGATATATGAACGTAATGAGTATTATAAGATACATTTCTTGATATAATTAACTGGTGAGAACTCAATTATGTCGATAATTGCGTAGCTTAGACTCGGCTAGGTGACTCAATGCAATAAACAGGTCCATGTGTGATGATTATAATGTCTTTAGTAACAAGAACGGAGCTTTCTTACCGACCCTGAGTTCCTAATTCTCACCTAATATCAGAACATAGTAGTGGTACTGTTACTTACTGCAGCAAATAATAAGAATAGTTACGGGTAAAACCTCAGACAGACAACAATTTTATTAATTTATTTTTAGGTAAAGCACCATACTAGCGAGCAGTCGACTGGGAAAGGGCCTTCTCATCACAGAAGACCACAGCCAAACAACAACACACAGCAGTGTAGCTATATTCCTGGAAGTGAGTACATGTCTCCAGCGCTCATTCAGGGAAGCATTTTGGAAGAATCGTATTCCTATCCTAGGGATACTCCATCTTAAAATACTGGTGTAATAAAAATGGGTTGATACGCATGTAATACCTTTGGTATTGCAAGTGTCCATAGGCTACGGCAACTGCTTACCATCAGGCGGGCCGTATGCTTGTTTGCCAACCAAGTAGTTTTAAAAAAAACTCAAGCCTATGAAACACTAAGTGATATTGTTTTGTTTTCAGCGCATTTCGTTTCGTTTCGGTCGCTTATCTCTTGCACCCTATTACTGTTATCTTCCCATGTTTTATTTTAGTGCACATGTTACCGATTCAAAAGCTTAACGCGCGTGTTGCAATTCCTAGATCTTGTAACACCAGTACTCAAATGATATAATATAACCAGGGATGTGTTATGGGTAACTTCAGGATAAGAAAACGTAACATATCTCCTAAATGAGCAAAACCTATAACTTACCGCAGATAGTAGATTATATTGACGCAAAAAATACTGGTAACCTATAACCAGTTTACCAGTATTTTCTACATATATTACTCATACTTAGTACTTATGCGTAACGTTCATCAGAGGTCTGTCCGGTCAGAGGTCAGCGGACGCGTTATTAGAGGCAGGTACAGCTTTATCTAAATAAAACCTGGTAGTAAAATTACGCATAGTAATTTAAGAACATTACACGTATCATATAATTTTTTTTAAATTATTATTATAACGCATTAAACTCTAAAATCTGCTTATAATATTTTGTAACTCTGCTTACTGTATCCTGTCTTTATCCATTACATACTTTCTGCAATCGTAAATACAGACACTAGCACAGAAAAAAGATTTCTTTCTGTTCTGTGGTCGCCAGTGCTGTGTATAAACACGTGGACTAAATCAAGATCATCAAGATAATTCTAAATGATTATACCCTTACTTTTTAAAGAAAGAACCGTACTTAGAACTGCTTTACAAGAACTACGGGCAAAATGCATTGTTATAGGCATCTATCTAACTTTGGATGCGTTTCTCCCTATCCTATGCTGTTTTTCCCTAGCGGGGTGGGGTGGCAAAAACTTTAAGTCAAAAAACAAAATGAAAGTCTAAATAGATATTTCATCATTTTCAATTTTAAAATTATACAAAATAGCTGTAAGATTAAAATTAAACAAAAATAATTAAATAATACATCAAATGTAGATATTCTTTGATTTTTACTATAACTAATTACTAGAATATAAAATAGTTTATACCTGCTTACGTTCAGACATGCAATCAAATCTGTTTTAAAATGGAACAAGATAGAATAGTAAGTTGCAAATTATATGGTACAAATCTAACGTCAAGGTTTGTGGTTGAACACAATTAAACTCGGAAGAATTATTCGAATAGAAATATTACAAATGTATGAGCAATCGTCTGCATATATGAGAATTACAAAGACGTAATCATTGAGATATTACCAATATTACCTACTAAGTACTACTTACACTAAGTGTAGAGAAGTAAGAAACATGATTTGTTTGTTTGAACAGACAGCAGTAAAAGATAAGGCCTTTATCTATACTTAATATTATAAAGCTGAAGAGTTTGTTTGTTTGTTTGGTTGAACGCGCTAATCTCAGAAAGTACTGGTATGATTAGAAAAATTCTTGTTGAATAGTGAATTTATCCAGAAAGGCTATAGGCTATATAACATCACGCTATGATCAATAGGAGCGGAGCAGTAGTGAGATATGTTGCAAAATCGGGGAAAATATTTCAAATTACCACGCAGACGAAGTCGCGGACGACCCCTAGTTTTTAAATAAACTAAAATATATAACAATTATTATTTGAACTTCGTTAAATCCGGATCTCCGAAACTCTGAGTATAGCTCTCTCATTTAATTACGCGTTCAGGTTGCTGTTGCGGTTACCCCGCTTCTGCAGCGCATCTGGAATGTTTGCAGAGGCTAGGGTACGTTTAGGTACGTTTCTGGTGCAGGCTAGCGGGACTGAGATAATGGCTTTAATTACGGAAAGAACAGTGTTTTCGTAATTGAAGCCATTATTTCAATACGGATAGCCGTATTAAAATCATTGCTGCAATGTTTGTAGCATACATACATAGCATATTGTACGTTTAGATCTTTTAATCTATGTAACAGCAATAGATAAGAGTGATTTAGTGATAAATCAGCGAGGGTGGGTCACAAGTATATTCTAAATGTGTAAGTACAACAAAAAATGTATTACTAACCTTTATGAATCCAATGTTATTTGAAATAAATAAATATTATAAAAACTGATGTTTTGAATTGATTGAAACATTACACACTGAATATTATCACAACAATAACCCAAATTACAAAGTCGAAATATTAACGAACATTATTATTGATTATACTAAATTCTGTCTACTATTATGATTCATAAAGTATTACGAATACTTAACAATGCTAATGGGGCGGACTAGCACACGGTTTTTCACAATCGAACTCTATTGTGAAAAACGTTTTTTTCTCTATGTTAAGACATCGCATATAGAAAATAGTATATATGTCGCAGGGAAATGAGGATATTAGGGATTTCACGAAATCCCTAGGGATATCATGAAATCCCGGTAGATATCGAATATTCTTGTTTATTACGTCTTCTTACTAAAATTATCTAGTGATATGACAAAAAAACAAATTAATCGTCAGTGATATGTCGTTTCACTAAACTAAATGTAGTGAAATAAAGAATACCACAGATATAGATAGAATACTGTTAATGAGTAAAGTAATAAAACAAAATTACAAATAAATAATATAAAATAAAAGTTGATTTAATGATAATTATTTGGTTTTTATATCCTTGCCCATGAGAGCATGTTCGTTTCTGGATAAGAGGAGCATAAGAGGTCACAGTTCTAACCTAACCTAACCTACGCATTTTTAAAGAAGAAAGTAACCCAATCTATATTATTCTAATTGAAATTCTATGATCTTCATAGTATGCCTAGTCAAATTATGCCAAATAATCTGTACTCTAAATGAACGTTATGCTAAATGAAATTATACAAAAAAATGCATAGCTCGACTTTTGTTCGGCAGTATCCGCTTTTCTGACATTTTACTAGATTTAGTGTAGTGAAACGACATATCACTGACGATAAATTGGTATTTTGTCATATCACTGGATACTTTTAGTAAGAAGACGTAATAAACAAGAATATTCGACATCTGCCGGGATTTCGTGATATCCCTAGGGATTTCGTGAAATCCCTTATATCCGCATTTCTCTGCGACATATATAATATTAGGTTGGGAAAAAAGTCTTTTCGCATTATAGTATAATATATATGAACTTGTAATAAAATCTCTTTGGCTATACTATTTGTATCTGGCTGGTTTTGGTATCATTGAAAGTTTAAATTTTAAAGAACATAATTCCAAATTCAAATTAGGAAAATGAGTGATTTTCATTTGTTTTTCTTACTGTCAAGATGAGTGAATCTAATGAAGAAATTCGATACATTTTACAATTTTACTACAAAAAAGGTAAAAATGCAACGCAAGCCGCGAAAAAAAATTGCGGTGTTTATAGACCTAGTGCAGTGTCTGTGAAAGTAGCACAAATTTGGTTGAAGCGTTTTCAATCCAGAAATTTTGATGTCAAAGATGCACGCGCGTCGCTCTGGTTACTGCTATTGCGGATAAAATGGATGCCATTTTTGAAAAAGTGGAGCAAGATCGGCATATCGGTAGTTACGACGTAGCTGGAGAACTGGGAATTGACCACAAAACAGTTTTGGCGCATTTGAAAAAAACTGGGTACACAAAAAAGCTCGATATTTGGGTACCTCACGAGCTCACTGAAAGAAACCTAACGAACCGTGTACTCATTTGTGATTCTTTATTACGACGTAATGAAACCGAACCATTTTTGAAGAAGCCGATAACTGGTGATGAAAAGTGGATCACTTACGAAAAGAACGTGCGACAAAGGTCGTGTTCGTTCGAAGTTTCGTATGTGTAAGATGAAGAATAAGTTATTAGATTGCTTGATCTTGGTAATACATAAATAAAGCTTTGGAGATGAGCAGAACGAACTTTATTTATGCGTTTGCTATTGCTATAGGTACTTTATGCGTTTGGATCACAACAAAAATTGTATTCTCTACAAATAGCACATAGTACAGCAGATAAGAAAATGAAAACCAGGTAAGATTTATATATTTAAATATAAAACCAGGGCGAAACAAACACATTTTAAACAAGACACAAACATTCTTGTTTGTGTACTAAAAACTTTTTAGTGCGACTGTGCTCGAATGATCCACCCTACATATTACTCGTCTATGAAACAGTTAAGGTTCTACCAGTAGCATGCATGCATCCGCATTCGTTGCATAACAGGTGTTTATTGTTACGTGTATGGTTCACGCACATTGACTTTTGGCAACGAAACTTCTCGCACCAGGTGGCGCGTAAATCGTGACGCGTAGGGGTGTCACATACTGAAAATATTATAAGTACATAATGTTATGATATTCGTCTAAGAATTAATTTTAATCGTCAAATGCTACATTTCACTTAATAATAATAAAAATCCATATATGTCTCACTGCTGGCCACGGATCTACTCTCCTCTATCAAGAGAGCAGACTGGTTGATAAATCGACATCAACCACTCTGCTCTCTTGATAGCGGAGAGAATATCCGTAATAACTTTAATAATTTAATTGCAAATTTGTATCGACAAATTTGCAATTAAATTTAATTATATATAATATAGTAACATGTATATATGAGATTCGTTTCTTAGCTTAGTATCAAAAAACAAATGGACATAATTAGTTTTTTTGGTACTAAGCTAAGAAACTAATCTCATCTACTTTAATTATAGATATGTAAATAAAGAAAACTCAAAGTCAGTGAAAATCACTAATACTATCCGAGACTTCGTTGTTTACACATCTGTAACTAAAATATAGTACGTACCTACCGAAACTTACAAACCTTAACAAAAGGCCATTTTCTTAACTTGACCTACATTTTTGACCCTGACATGTTATAATGCCTACGACCAGGTTGGGTTCGCAAGACAAATAAACAAAAATATTTAGATTATAAACACGAATGCCCACACAAAATATTAATACGTCACTCCATATGTACAATACAAACATTCATGATGATGAGTGACATAAGATTAGTATCAGCAACATAGAACAAGCATGTAAAATGTAACCAAATAAATACGTTTGACATACATAAGAGATTTTTACATATAATAACATTTCAAAAAGTTATTATCCCATACATGGTGCTGACTGACATTGACATCGATGCATTTAAGATTTCGCAAGTGGCAACCCTAACATTTTTTTCATTACCTACGTTTCACAATAGACAATAGGTATGACATTTGGCTATTTAGAATCTATGGTTAGAATAAAAAAAAAGCGAAAGGATTTTGATTTTCGAATACTTGCCAGACAGATTAGAAAGGATTCATGGTAAGCAAGTGTGAAGTAATAATCAAAGTCCTACTTTTTTAAACTCAAGTTTCTACACATTTACTATACTTACCAATACTATAGATATACTTTTATTAAACGAGACTGCACTTGGCGATTGACCGCATTCCAAAGTACCTACCTCTGTAGGTATATACTTTAATTTAAACAACAAAAAAACATGCATGTCATCGTCAATATTATGATATAAAAAAACGAAATGTTGTCTACAGATGGTTACTAAATTGATATTAGCTAAGTAGGTACCTGAAGAAAGTTTATCTTCTTATGTATGTACTAAATTTTCCTCATACATTACACAACTTGAAAACAGAAAGAAATTTCCAAAAAAAAACAACTATAGATATTGAAAAGAAAAAGTCTTTGTCTTCATTTAAAAAAAACTACCAACATAGACAAACACAAGCTACAGTTTAATATCGGCTGATAGTTTAGTCCTTTGATTCATAATATAAATCCAAATTCGGCACGCATTTGGTGTTATATTACGAAGCAGACGATAGACTGTTTGGCTAAAGTAAGTCACTAAAAGTGCGCACCTAACACCTCTAGGCCAGGAACTCGACAAGACCGCCTCGCTTTGGGCTGGCGAGTCGAATTTCAAAAAGGTAGGTTTGCAAAAAGGTAGAGAACGTAGTAAACCCATAATGAAAAGGCAATATGAGCTAGAAATGTATAGAAAACCTAATAATTAAATTACGTAAAAATCCTTTAACATATTGGACTCAGGTCACAACCGTAGGCTTATATCAAAAGCCCAGATATCCTTCTTTAACAATAAGAAAAACGGGAGGGACAATG
Organism: Trisateles emortualis; assembly: GCA_947095525.1. Taxonomy (NCBI): domain Eukaryota; kingdom Metazoa; phylum Arthropoda; class Insecta; order Lepidoptera; family Erebidae; genus Trisateles; species Trisateles emortualis. The sequence goes on along the minus strand of OX352743.1, from coordinate 6,825,226 downwards.
TATATGATAACTACAAAATAATATCAAAAATTATATGTAAGTACTTATATATGTGAACTGTGCTCTCTTGATAGAGATGGATTGCTACTATAGCAATCCTTCCTATCAAGAGAGCAGAGTCCACACGCGCAGAATCAAGTGTTCTCCTACGACATGGGTTTCATTACGATGATTTTCTTTACCATTAGCAGATAGTAAATCATTTGAATAGTATCTACGTACAAATTCCATAAAGTAAAATTAACATTGATACTACCGGTCGGAACCGAACCTACGCCTTATATGTTACGAGTCGGTTACTTTTCCACTCAGTTACCATTGCTTACATAGGTACGTAATTTATTAAATTACTTCATATAAAAAACGTGCAGTCTGTATCTTGTTTCTCATAGTAATTACGTTACGCGATATTTCCCTTACGAACGCCTCGGAAGGAAATGTTGTAAACCTGAGTTGTCTAGATCACTTTCACATAAGGGATCGTTGTCCAACAAACGATAATGATACGTAACGGATAAATATATAGTGTGTGCGGTAAGTAAAAGACTTTTTTATACTACTAAGAATGCAAACAAGTGGCCCGCTTGATGGTAAGCAGTTACCGTAGCCTATGGACGCTTGCAACACCAAGTGTATCACTCGCGCGTTGCCGACCCTTTAAAAACCTTATAACTCCTTTCTTGCAAACCCCATGCTAGTCTCTCGGGAAAACCTCGGCAGGGACCATCTCGCGTGCGCTCACGAATTTTATGCTCGCGAGATGACGAACAACTCTTTACAACCTAATTGTACGTGGCTAGTTACAGGTACAGAATTTATATTATCTTCGTTATAAAATATTATTTTGTTAAGAAGGCTTAGGTAACTGTAATAAATCTTTTTTGACTAGGCCCGTAGCATTACAGATAAAATCAGGTACAGTGCTTGTCAACAAGATTTACAAACCGTAATTAGGTCTAGGAATAGCTATTTCTATTGTTGCTGTGTATCCTTATATAGACCTATCTAGTGTTATCACATACTCCTCTAATTCCACTGTGATCAAATCTGATCTCCATCCACCATCTTGCGTATATATACACGTATATAACGATTTGATAAAGACATGATATGTAAATTCACCTGACTTGCGGGTCAACGGTCAAGCTTGCTTGTCATTTGCACACAGACATACTGCTATTTTTTTTTTTTCATACTACTTGAGTGGCAAACAAGCATACGGCCCGCCTGATGTTAAGCAGTATCCGTGGCCTATAGACGCTTGCATTACCAGAGGTATCACTTGCGTGTTGCCAACCCATTTTTTTACACCAGGGCTTTAAGATGGAAGTAACCCTGAGATAGAAATACGTTTCTTTCAAAACGCATTCCTAAATGAGCGCTGGAGACCTGTACTCACACACAGAAACACAACTACACCGCTGTGTGTAGTCATTTGGCTGTGGTCTTCTGTAAGGTGGATGTCCTTCCCCAGTCGGGCTTGCTCGCTTGTGTGGTCCCTACCTTTCTTATATATTTGAGTGTATTTCGAGGCAGATCTAAAATGCATTAATGTACTTAGTTTATATTTAATAGGATTATAATAAAATATAATAATATGTTCTACTTTAAATTACACTTACGGCCGCACTCAGAGTCACCTAACGGCTACTTAAGGCGCTCTTTAGTAGAGATTTAAAAAAGCTCACTCTCAGAGTCAGCTAATGGTTCATTAACGTCCCTAGTCGGCAATTATAGTTAAGTAGAGCAAAACCTTAACTTACATTCTTAATGATTGATTTTGAGTGACAGATGAAAGTTATATTTAGCGGAAAAAAAAACGTGTTATTTTTTATTTTGGGTATGGAATTGGCAGACGTTCCGAATTTTGGGTCGGATTATGCTAAAAGGAATAGATAAATACAGGGCCTTGGCGATCCTTACGTGATTACGCGGATATTTTTTATTATAATAAGAGCCACATAAGAACAAAAAATACTATTAAAAGATGTTTTGGGTCTTCAAGTGGGGATGTGTATTAAGCTACATAAAATAGCTGCTGTGATATGTGCATGTACAACACTTCACAACCAACAAATGGGGCCGTTCATGTGGCCAATAAAGTAGTTGATGTTGCACCGATAAATGAAAACCCTAATAGCAATGGTTTGCAGTGCGACAAGCATTAGTAGAAAGATTTTTTTCTTAATGCGCATTGATTGCTTAAGAAATAAAAAACTATATTATATTAAACAAACAATACTTTTATTTTATAATTTTAACAAAAAAAAATGACTTCAATACGGCAAGTTGTACAGTTTTTAAACACCTTGAAATCCCAATTCTGAAGTAGGTACCTACTTAAGCAGGATGAATGTTCCTATAAGGTTTATTCCCATTTTACCCCGTCCGTGAATAAATTATCATTGAGAAGTTCAGGTGGACATCTGTCGTGTTTTTTATCAGTTTCACTTCACAAAATCACAATTTCTGCCTGTACGTCTATAATTTTTGAAGAGTTCCCTCGATTCCTCATGGATCCCATCATTGGAAGTGGCTTTTTAAAACTTACTTATTTACATTACTGTAAATATATGTATATAGGTACTATAAACTTTTATTTCATTCGCAATGAACACACGTAAAATCAAAACAATAATACCTACTATCGACATTAACAATTTGACAGTAAGCACAACAAGTAATACCATTAAAATAAATCGTTATTCTTAAATAAATTAAAAAATATTTTATAATTTTTATAGATTGACTTGTTGATAAAAAAATTATATGGATATAACTGATTAAACTTAGATTTATGATATGCTTTAGTTTTTGATGTATTTAAATAGATTTTTAAATACTTATTATTAACATTTTTACGTGTGGCCACACTGAAAATATATCGATATGCAATCGATAGTGTACGCTTCACCCAAAGGTTCCTTAAAGCCGTCATTAACTAATGAACCGTTAAATACTGACTCTGAGATACACCAATATTTAGCGGATTTAATTCGAATTAGTTAAATACTCATTAGGACTAATTTAATGAATGTCTCTGAGTGCGGCCGTTAGAGTCCTAGGTGAGATCCTGGGTGAGAATGAAATACTCAACCTCAGACTTAGCAGTCAGGGTATCTCATTACTACCACAGCGTAAAAACCTCTTTACTACAATAGGTAACAGGCTGGTCGATGTAAATTGTATTGATAAAAGATCACAATTCTAAGGCAACATATCCGGAGCAAAGACCGTAACTATACCGATGTCTATCAGTAAGTAATAAGACGGTAAATAAGATTTATGAAATATTTATAAACTTAATGTTATGTACTACTACTACTTCCTCGACCGATTTCGGCCATGGCGACCTCTTCAACTCCGTTCTGATTCATGGCGTTGATGTGCTCGAATATGACTAATGTAGCCTATCTTATTACTAAACGTACGCGCACATTGCGGGCAGGTGAGCACACCATTACAGAAATTATAATTGATTGCACATGGTGGACGTGCTTTGAGTTCATCGCGTCGAGCATCTAGTTCAGAGCAGCGATTGGCCTCAAAGTCATTGACTTTAGTTTTCACCAGAGACCTCCACTCAGGTCGTCGAGTAGCTAATTGCTCCCATTGTAAGGGCTCAATAGCGCACTTTTTCATGTGACGCTTTAGTACATCTTTATACCTGAGGAATTGTCCGCCATGCTTACGCTTGCCCTTCTCAAGTTCAGAGAAAAAGATGCACTTAGTCGTACGTTGATCCGACATTCGCGAAACATGTCCACACCAACGGAGTTGCCGCCGCATCAGGTAAGCCTCTATCCCCATGATATTGGCTCTTCGCAGCACTTCCGTATTCCGGACGCGATCAAACCAACGGATGTTTAGTATTTTGCGAAGGCATTTGAGGTGGAAACGGTCCAACGTGCGTATATGGCGGCGATAAGCTGTCCATGACTCCGAAGAGTACAGTATGCTTGGTAACACCACCGCCTTATAAATATCTATTTTGATAGCCAGCTTCAGGTCATGTGAACTAAAAACCTTGCGATCCAGTTTACCGAACACTGCAGCTGCAGCACCTAACCTACTGTTGATTTCAGCATCAAGGTCGCAATTTGATGTTATCATACTCCCGAGGTACCGGAATGCATTAACCTGCTTAACAAAATCATCACCGAGCTTGATGGCCAGTGTCTCTTGACCATGGATATCAAGGGACATCACTTCCGTCTTTTTGACACTAATCTTCAGACCAAAACTACGGCAAGACTCGTGAAGGGTTGTCATAAGCTGCTGCAAACCGTCTGGGGAGTCAGTCACAAAGCAAAGATCATCTGCATAGACAATTTCCGTGATCAGTGCGTAGGACACTTTAGTTCGGGCCTTGAATCTGGCTAAGTTGAAAACATTTCCATCAGTACGAAAACGGATGCGGATACCTTCAGAAGTTGTCTGCAAGACTTCCCGGACTACGACTGCAAAGTATAATGCGAAGAGTGTGGGTGCAAGAACACACCCTTGTTTCACCCCACAGGTAACAGGGAAGAACTCTGACTGATCAGCATTTACAGCGACGCAGCTCTGCATGTCGTCATGCAAGAGTCTCAGAAGTCTAACAAACTTCTCCGTGCATCCAACTTTCTGTAACACTATCCAAAGGGCTTCACGTGGCACACTATCAAACGCTTTTTCAAGGTCAACAAAACAGAGATACATATTTCGACCCTGTTCTCTGCTTTTTTCTCGTAATTGACACACTGAGAAAATTGCCTCACACGTACCACGATCAGGTCGGAAACCAAACTGGGATTCTGGCAAAATCTTTTCAGATAATTCTCTGAGACGGTTTAAAAGAACTCTGGCGAAGACTTTTCCAGGCACTGACAATAATGAAATACCACGGTAGGAATTGCAATCAGCGCGGTCACCTTTGCCTTTATAAAGGGCCCGAATAAGAGACACTTTAAAAGTGTTAGGGACTCGCTCCTGTTCCCACATATCGACAAAGAGTTCCCACATCGCTGAAAACAAATCCTCACCGCCGTATTTCAATATTTCTCCAGGTATAGAGTCAACACCAACCGCACGTTTATTTTGCTGTTGTTTAATAGCACGAGCAACCTCATCAAATGAGACTGGCTCGTCAAGCTCGAGGGCATAAGTTTGTTGAGGTAGGGAGCGAACGTGGTCTAGGTCAACAGAGTGATCCACGTTGAGCAAGCTGTCGAAATGCTCAGCCCAGCGCTCGAGTATTTCCTTCCTACTTTTAAGAAGCCCTTCGCCACTAGTCGGCCTAAGTGGAACTTTTGCCATTGAGGATGTGCCGAGTAAATTTCGTACTTCAGTATAAAACTCACCTAGCTGGTTGGTATCAGCGAGCCACTGTATATAATGAGCCTTCTCCTGCCACCATTTTTCCTTTGCGTTTCGTGCGAGTTTACGCAGCTCCAAGCCACTATGACGTATCTCCGTAACACTTCCAACACGACGTCGTCCACTGTGCCGCCTTAGAAGCCGCCGGTGTTTATTAATAGCGTCCGTTAATACCCCATCATTCACATCAAACCAGTCCTCATGTTTTCGGACGCTCAGACCCAAAGTAGTTCTAGCAGTGTCAAGAATATGAGTACACAGGGATTCCCAGACAGTACTAAATCCACTAGATTTTAGATCGAGAGGCAGCATGTAATAATAAGGTTAACATGCAAATATAAGTAGTTAGCAATCAAACCGTAATCGGCAAACGTTATAAAAGTTTATGGCAAGTTTATGGCGTATCGTAACTACTCGTATAAAAATACAAATAAATATTTCAAATTAAACAATTTCCTTATTCATTCAATAGACCCACGTAAACTCAGCTAAAAACTTAATAATGAAAAAAACAAAAAAAAATCGGAGAGGGAATTTATCTTTTTCTTTATTAAAAAAAATACTGTGATTATAAAGCAGAACAATTTCTCGCGCGTTTTTTTCTGAAAGTTTATTTTTATTAGTTGCATAAGTTAAATAAGGTTGAATATGGAATAGTGATGATATTGTTTTTATAGTCTGTGGAATTTGTACTGTGATGTGGCTAATATTTACATAATTATTTTAACAGAATTCTTTTTAGTCACATGATCTTGAATTCGAAAGGATTGCATCAAGTTATCACGTGAATTGTTATAGAGAGGTCTGCGATGTCTTGAAACTATAGGAGATAAAACTACAACATTTTTCTCTGTAATAAATTACTAGTGGCAATGACTTAGATAAGTATAAATGGTATTCATCAAGGCACTATTACCAACGAGATTAGTAACGTGGATGGGCGAGGGTTTTAAACCACACAAGCTAGGAATCACACTTTCTCGTGTGATACATAACACTTTTATCCTGTGATACAATTTCACTTAGTACAAGCACATGCAGAATTTTTAGAGCACATTTATTATTTTGTAGACTAAACTAAAATGTATAAATTTAAAATATTTAAAATGAACAATTGTTTTTTTTTTATATATTCATAATTATAAGTACCTACACGTTTAGCAATTTTCGGTACCTCCTGCCTAAAAAGAAATTTATTCAAAGTTGAATATTACGTCATATCCATTTGTTTTTAGAATTATTGTTAATCTAAATATAAAACGAATGGCCTGTATGATTTTAAAATCTTCGAGTGATCAAGCGGCAGCACTGTACATGGCACAATGTATGTAGGTACTGCTAATGCTAGAAAAACATAAATGGTCTTGTAACAAGCACATATCCTACTAATATTATAAACGCGAAAGTATGGATGGATGGATGTTTGTTACTCTTTCACGTAAATATTACAGAACGGATCTGGATGAAATTTGGCACAGAGATAGATTATGGTCTGGAATAACACATAGGCAACATTTTTTCAGCGATAACCGATATCCAAGCGAGCGGAGCCGCAGGCAACTGCTAGTAATTGCATATACAAAGCAATAACATAAACAAAACCAAATAAGAAAATTATACGTCGCAATAGCTCTCATTGCAAAGATGACACGGAAACCGTAATCAATAACGATAACTATCAAGTCATATGTATGTTGTGTGCGAAAGTTGTTCTGCCAGTAAATAATATAATGTAGAACTGACATGAAGCAACCTATTATAATTAATGGGTATTACGTGTAAGTTTAGTATGTGTACGGATGAGTAGACCGGTCCAAAACTTACGTGAAGCTTATTATGCTTTAGTTAGACATTGCAAATATAGGATGCGACTTTTTTTTTGTTTTTTATGGTTTTTTTTCTTTTAATTTATAAATAGTTCGTAAGTTAGTAGTAAGTACCTATATGTGTTATGCGTTATGATACAAATTATTAAAGGTATTATACCTTTTGTGCTGTATTAACACTGTGGCCTCATGAAAATATTTGACAACAAAAATTTTACTGAAACGTCTCAAACGATTCTAAATTATACTTGATATAACAATATATTGTATGGATTATTATCTGAAATAAATGATTATTATTATTATTGATATTATAATTCATAATATGACAATAAGATGAATCATGTAAGAAATAAAAAACTTTTTTTTTAATTTGCTCTTACATTAAAACTTAAAATTACTACCTACGTTGAATAAAACTTAAAATGAGATCCTCTCGCAGGACCTTTATTTAAACTATATTGTGATTGTATGTGATTGTAAATCATCATGTTTATTTTTAAATATTAGTAGATAATTCACTTTCATGAGGTTTTAACAAACAAAAAATAGCTTATAATGATGTAAGTAGTTCGTATACGAAATTTTGAATATAGAATAGCATGTATAGTTTTAGTAATTTGTGCAATGTGTTGTGACTTTTTTCCTTTTGTTCCTTTTGTTTATTAAGGCAGATAATGTAAATTAGTAAATTATTTTGTTTTTTTTTTTTTTTTTTTTTTAATTTAGATCAAATAATTTATATATAATATTTCAATTATTTACATCTATATATACAATATACCTAATATATTTACAGTTCTTAAAAAAAGGGAAAAAAAATAATATAATTATATACATAGAAAATACACAAAAAACGGGAGGGACTGCTTAGTAGGCGTCATAAAATTCCTCCGCATCGACGTCTGCTGGAAACGTGCCCAGAAGACTGGCAGCATTGCCACGTTGAATGGCAATGCTTATTCTTTGAGCCAAAAATAAGCCAGCCCTCTGGTCACGTGAAGCCTCGATTAAACGCTTCGACAAATCTTTAAAAAGACCGCGAGCACTTGCACCCCACGGCCCACGGAATTATTTTGTTAATTTTATTTAAAAATAATAACTTAATAATAAAATGACTCACTTTGGGAACATAGAGTAGGTATTTATATTTGGAAGACAGAATTGAATCACAGATACAACTCATTGCATCTGTAATAAAATTCGAAATAAAACCATAGTGTTAATAGAATAGTTGGTTTCAAGGTCATATAGCGTTTACGATTTTGTATATTTAGTATTTATATTTCGAGTACTCTAAATCTGTGGTACCTACCTACATTACGTATTAAGTATTGGATATGACGCTATTAGTGAATAGGTCAACAAAACAACAAGGATCCAACTAACATTACGGTAAGTATTCTTCTTCAGGTCTCCAGCGATCATTTAGGGATGCGTTTTGAAAGAAACGTTTTCCTATCACAGGGAGACTAGATCTTGAAAGCCCTGGGGAAAAAAAAGGGTCGGCAACACTCGAGTGATAACTTATAACTGGGCTATCACTATTTGTACCAGATTTATTTCTAACAGTCCTAAATTCTTCCGCAATATCTACTAATATAATTAACCTAAATTAAAAACTGAATTAAAAAGATACATTTAAGGATGTTATGACACCACAAAATCGTAAAAATGCATCTAATGCAGGAACTGAGGTCAATAGATAATGTGTTTTATAAAAATGTAAATTTTTCAAAGCCAACAAGTTTTATTGGCCCATCAACAAATTAATGTATCTACATATTTGGCAGTCTTTATTTACACATAAAGTCACGAGTTTTTGTGGTATTTAGAATATTTTTATTTTGAGACTAGTGACACTACCCGGCACCGCACTGGTGGACAGTTATTTTGTTTTCGTAGAGGGTCCCTCAAGAAACCCCATGGGCCACATTTTTTTTATTTTTTAAAGATTTTTTTTTAATAAGTACAATTGGTTTTGAGTTTATTTATTAAATCACTAGCGGCCTGCCCCGATTTCGTCCGGGTTAAACTATTTCCTTCTCCTGACAATAACAAACACAACAAAAAAAGAATTACCGACATCGGTCCAGCCCTTTACGCGTGACAAAGGGAAATAGGGATTCATTTTTATATATAAAGATTTTTCTTTATAAAAACTATTCATGTAAATAACAACAATTATAAATTATATATTATATTGTCATTACAATTATACGAGTAAAGATTTTATAGATATATATAATCTCAAAAAAAAACATTTTCTACTAATCCGTATTGTCACGTAATGTAAAAATACACATGTAAAATATTTATTATCATAGCATCCGCATTTCCAAATTAAACAGTATAAAAAATAGACTCGACAAAATCTTCAAAATCAAAATACACACGCATCAGCTTAGTACAGTTTAAATGGAATTGTGTAACTGTAAATCATTAAAACTAGGGCATTATGCAGACTAAAGGGATATATTACATAAACCGGAACTTGTTAGCTTAAAAATACACACTCCACTAATGTATATAACAGTACTTGTACTACACATTTGTATGTACTAACGATGCGTATGGTACTTTCTATAGCACTATTGCCAAAAAAAATAATGATCATAAAATTACATAAAATGTTTTTTATCCATGACATGTACTCATCAAACTAATAAAGCAATATTAAATAAACCACTACATAACCATATTAAAACTTTATACATTCTAAAAGTTAGTTTTTTCAAAGAATACTCAATAACATAAACAGTTAAAGAAACACTCTGTGAAGGTTACACAATCCGATATTATTTAGTGAACACTCCTTATACAGCAGGTGCGCCTGATTGCACGTCTAAGAAATGATACTAATAAAACGAGAGGCAATTAAGTAAGCACGCAGCTTCCTTTCACTACTGATGAGTAACGGCCATGTGTGTAGTTAGCCGAAAATCGCCAGGTACCATTGACAAAATATACTTACCGAATTAGTCGTACGCGTGTTATTATTATGTACGATAGTATTATTATCATTAATAATATTTTGATGCGAAAGTTACTCTGTTTGTTAGTTTGTTTGTAACCTTTTCACGGCTAAACGGATCTTAATCAAATTTGGCGATCTAAATAACTCTTGTCACCAGGTTGGCCACTTACCAGACGATAATGAGAAGAATGAAATTTGGAAAGAAGATAGATGGTATCCCGGGGAAGGACATTGAATACTTTTTATCGCCGATAACCGACATCCACGGAGGCGGCCCCGTGGATGTTGCTTATCGGCGATAAAAAGTAAAGGCTCCGCAGCCGCGAGCAATAACTAGTAATTATATATAAGCACGGCTGGTAATTTGAATAAAATGTTAATTTTGGCATGCGAATATTTTAAACGTATATTAGATAGAGCAAGTAATCTCTTAACTGCAGACGGCAAAAATACCTATGGCTCTCCTCTTTTTAGCTAAGGAATTTAAGAAAGCTTAGTTCTTGAGTTATCTGTTTCGTAAAGGATAAGTTGTAAAGATATTTCTACAAAGTATTATCTTCCCCCCTTTTAGGGATTGAATTTCCAAAAATCCCTCATTTACGTTATCTAAGGATTCTTTGTTTAGCACAAAAGATTTCAAGTTTGCATTCCAGCGGTTTAGGGTTTACGTTGATCAATCAGTAGATATTAGTAGATAGATTAGAGTGAGATTTAACATAACGTATGGTACATATACAATGAGTTGAGAAAAAGGTTGAGAATTTTATGTATATTGGATATCAGCATTACAGACTACAAAGCTTTTGCTACTTAGCAATTAGATATTAAGTAGCCTCAACATTGTACTACTAGAGCCTTGCAAAAAGAATACATTATTTTATTTGCTCTACGTTGTAGACACAGCGCATCATAAGTGAAAAACTTACGATAAGTCAATTTAACGGCTTTGCTTTGCTAATCTAAATTTAATAAGTTTATATTTTAAAAAAATACTGCACCTAAAAATAAATTAGACGTCAAGCTATACAAACAAATCCAAAAACGACGTTGGTATCTTGTTTCATTGAAGAGTAGCTTTGGCCACCATCCGATTTCATCATCATGTCCTAAACACCCATCTAAGAATATGCTCGTAGTACCTACTCGTAAAGGTAAATCCAAAACACCCAAACACGACACGGCTATCTTGTTTCGTTGAGGAGTTGCCATGACCACCTTCCGGCTTCACCATCTCGTCCTGAACACCCTTCTAAGAATATAGTTCACGTCAAGATAAATCTAAAACACACAAACACGACATGGCTGCCTTGTTTCGTTGAAGATTTGCTATGGCCACCTTCCGACTTCATCATCAAGTCCTGAACACCCATCTAAGAATATAGTACTCGTCATGATAAATCCGGAACACCCGAACACGACACGGATTTGACCCTATCAAACAAACAAATTAACATACATTGCAAGCTAAATAAAAGCTTGTAAAAATCATCAAGTGACATTTATAATTTGACACGCAATAAGTTTCCAATAACAATAACTAGAGTTGTGATGAGAATCAGGATAATAATAATTGATGGATATCATTTTATTTAGTACACTACTCTCACCACTCTCACTTTCACCCAGAGAAGTGACCTTAACAATCCTAATGGCGTCCAGTGAAGCACTTGGAATAAGTGTTACACCACCTGATATCTACACTGATTACGTTTAATTCTCACGTCCATCACGCAAATAATTTCGCCCAATTTATTAACAACTTCGGCAATAAAAATATTTATCGAGAACATGTTTTGATTGACCGATTGTAAATACGTCTGACGCAAACTTTTATAACTTACAATTTCATAATTTTAGATGTGTTAACTATTATAACACTTGTACTGATGATTAAATTTGATTGAACTTGTAAAGAATGTTTTAGTTACATTTTCATGCTTGAGCATAAACTATTACAATTGTTTAGATGAATAAGTACTTCGGGGGTTTTCTATGATGCTCATACAAATGTTATAATGTTGTATCATTTATCAGCCTATTTCGTTTTTGAAAGCAAAGTAAACAATAAAATTAAAGTAAGTATATAAGCAATCGTAAATTATAAAATTGACCAAGCATTAATTATTCGTATTTTATGACAAAATGTCTAAGGTATTAGTGCGGCTTTTGGAGCAAAATATCATTAATATAATAGAAGGAGAAATAAAATGTTCCCCTTATTATCGTACTATCGGCACGTTTCGGTTTTGCACGGGTGGACATTTTTTTCAAATGTAACTTGCTGATATTGTAGCTTTCTAATGGTGAAAGAATTTTAGAATCGTTAGAGTCTCACAGTTATGACTGCCTTGGTGGTCCAGTGGGTGTAGTATGCGCCTACTGTGCACGAGGTTGTGGTTCGATTCCCGCACAGAGACAAAACTTTGTGAAATCCACAAAAAGTTGTTCTGAGTCTGGATGTAATTTGTGTCCGCTAACTGTATGTTTGTAAAGTCCCCCGCAACACAGAGCTTGTTTTCTAGTGCGGGAGGTGTCTTTAAAAAAAAAAAACAATTTTCTGTTAAATCTTAACCAACAAACAAAAAAAACGAACAGAAAATCAATGTACCTACAAAAAAAAACACGCTGTGAAAAATGTAGCAGCGATTATTTTATATTATCAAATGAACTCCGAAGGCTGGCGCCAAATCAAAAGTTAAATTGGAGGTGTAAATAAAATACTTTTTGATTACATTCTTTAATTAGTCGACTAATTGAAGAACATACAGGTGGGCGTAACATTTTTGTACCACAACATTCACAACGTAAGAACATTTAATAAATAGACTATGTTATATAACGTTTTCACTGCAATTAATGCGTGGAAGCTTACCATCAGTACTTACTAGTTATCTTTTTAATCAACAGCTCCTTAAGAAGATTAGCCATTTCCCATCTTACAGAAAACCATAGCCAAACATACACATTGAAATGTATTCTTGTTCCTGTACAAATACAGACCTCCAATGTTCATATTGGGAGGCGTTTTTCTATCCCAGGGGTACCTTTTCCATTTCAAAACCCCTAAAACCTAATGATAATAATTTTGGGACAACTCACACATCGCCATCTGATCCCAAACTAGGCAGAACCTTTACTATGGTAACCAGACAACTGATAAACATACTTATATATTTTCTAAATACATACATATTATAGAAAAATTACACCCAGAATTGCAATAACAGTTTACCACCTAAATAGTGTTAAAGTAACCTTGCAGCTCAATATTTCTTGTGCCAAAAACAAGGTCTTACTCATCAATTTCCACCTAACATTTCAACCGTCAAAAATCTTACATCATCCACCTACTAACAGAAAAATATAGGGCGTGAATAAAATCAATTGCAAACAGCCAGTATTATGCAAAGTTGTATTACTGATAGAAAGTAATAACAGTACCCTGCTTCGCATTGTGTTGCAGATAGGAGTCATATCAAAAGGAAAATTAATATAACCTGTGGCTAACGTTTTACGGTCAGTTGCTTTAAATACCATTCATCATGGTTTACGCCTACTGTTCTCAGTTTGTACAAATTGTTGCGTAGTGTTATGTCATGTCCAGGTATCTGTTGAGATTTTGATTTATTAGATATTAATAGTTTGAGAATCAGAGTAGAAATCAATTAGTTAAATCCTCTTGTCCACTTAACACAAATGTTTTTATTGAAGCTTTGGTTTTGCTCCTGTTATTAATTATTTTTATCAATTTATTTAACTTTTATTTAATTATATTTTCTTTAAACTAACTTCACGCACTCGCGTGGTCTGTATGCAATTTAGCTTTTTACTAAAAAATACAGAATCGATTTAGTTGTTTCAGTGATTATTCCTACATCCAAACCTTTTTACTATATTATGTATTTTATTACTTCATCCGATTTTATTTAAAACGATGTATCTACTTTTTTTGTAAAATAACATTAAAAATCCATTGCAGTGCATCTATAGGTAAACCAATTTTGATAGCAAAAGGAAGAAGAAAAAACTACTTTAACTAAAACTAACAGTAAAATAAAAACCACAATTAAAGACAGGCAACATTTATTTTCAAACAAACATCAGTAACAAGAACAGTGTCAACAAAATAAAACAATATAACATATTCTATAGACTTAGTTATAAACAATGCCATGGCAATAAATATCTCTGGTTAACGCAATGGCAACTATATGTACGATACCTTTTTACTTACAGTCTCAAAACTAAACAGTTATAGTTTAGTATAAGAATTACGACTAGCTGCATACGCGGCTTTGTAACTCGAACTGGAATCTGAAGGCGAAGTGTATTCACTACTATGAGCAATATCATTATCTTCCTTTGTAACAGTCTGAGTTGCAGAGGTTTGTAACTTCTCATACTCATTTGAAGATCCTTGGGGAACATTATATGGGACGTTATATTTACTTTGGGAGTTCGAAGGATAATAGTTATAGAAACTCTGGAGAGGATTGCTGTATAAAAAGTTGTTGTAAGGCTGATTTAAATTCGGCTGCGCGAATAACAGCATGGTCGATGGTTGTCCTAAATAAGAACCTCCTATAGGTAACTGATGGTAATTCGGAGCGACATTAAAATTACCTTGCGGTTGAGGAATGTTAAAATTTTGATGAGGACTTATTTGGCTTGTGGGATTTGGTGAAAATAATTGCGGGGCATAAGGTACTATTTGTGGAGATGGATAGTTTCCAGGCTGTTGATAAATAGCCAATTGGAAGTTGCTGTTTGCTTTTGATGGAACCAGTTGATATTTAGTCTGATATCCAGGGTTTGGTATAAAGTTCAGTGGTAGGAATTGCGAGGTAGTCGGTGGAGGCAACAAATTGATTTGTGGCTGTTGTTGATGTACGTAAGATGACGTATCTGTCTGCGTACTTGGCGACGAATAATACTGGCTACCTCCTTGACTGGGGTAGAATGAATTAGGTACTTGTGACTGATATGATGGACTGGAGCTTTGTGAGCTTGGATTCGATGTGTAAATACTGTATGTACTGTAATCCTGCTTCTGAGCTCCTGTAGTAATAGAATTCAAGCTGGTTCCCTTTACGGCACCTCTTTTCTTTTGCTCGACGTCTTCAACTTCGGTAGAGCATACCAACGCAGCGAAAGCCACCAAAATCTGAAATTAATAGCGGATTAGACGATTTATCTTAGTCAAAAGCAAAATGTGAAGAAGTCAATCAATCAACTCCTCGTTATCGTAATAGATGTTTATTTGGTATACAACAAACGAGAACATTTACTTATGTTTCAACGAGTTATAAATTACTTGTGTTAACAGATATGGAATAACCGATAAAGCATGTTCATGCGCCTAGAATTTAATGTCCGTTATTTTATTACATAAGTAGATAACTCACCAAAATCTCCCATTGCGCCATTTCGTATAATATAAGTTAGATAGAACGCGTATATATATAATCACATTATTTGGTTCAGGGAAAACGCGTATTGCGAAAGGAAAAGTGTTGCATGCACTAGACCGCGCGGAAAAGTGTTAGACAGTATCAAGTTCATGCATTTATATAAACGGCCGTGGACAACTTTCCTCCGGCTCCAGATCATTGCCGAGGGAAGTGACCGCTCGATAGGTCTTTGTCCTGTATCGGAACGTATCCAGTTTGTTCTGATATCGTCGCTCAACTTCCTATACCGCACGCCGCAATGGTCCGGAAACCCGTTGCGCTCGTATTTCTCTCCAAAGTAATCTCATGTAAGGTAAGACTTGATAACATTCTAGAATGTTATCGCAATATTTAGTGATAACCATTGACTACCTATTTATTGTTTCTAGACAAAATAGATACGCTTCTTGACGACGGACTTGATGATAAAGATGTTGCCAGTTCAAACTTCTCGTTCACTTTAAACATTGGTTGATGTTGATAGGCGATAACCGTAAACAAAGATCACACCGATAAAAAGCGCGTTCGATATTTTATCGCAACGATCTCGAATGTAGCGTTACCTGCGGAAACAATTCGTTGAAGCACGCGGGTAAAAGGGCTACTGCCTACCCTGCGCATGGCAACTTACGAGCTTTCTATTACGCCTGTTCGTACCGCGAATTAATTCTAATTATAACAGGTGGCTAGTAATAAACTCATTGCATTCGCTCCTTTCGACATTACTTACGTAAGATCTATTATACTTAGAGGACGGAAACTGGCGTCCTGTGATTATTTCGTTTCACATAGATACAAAGTTACATTTATAAAGCAGTTTACTAATTTGTACTTAATGCTAGCTAATCTATACTTCCATACTTATATTATAAATATGAAAGTGAGTTTGTTTGTTACGCTTTCACGACTAAACTGCTGAACGGATCTTAATGAAATTTAGCAAGGAGATAGATGGTATCCTGGGGAAGGACATAGGATACTATTTTTGGTGCGATAACGGACATCCATGGTGGAGGAGCCGCGGGCATCAGCTAGTAATTTTATAAATGCGAAAGTTTGGATTGAGTGTATGTTTGTTACTCAATCACGCCAAAACGGGTGAGCGGATCTGGATGAAATTTAACACAGAGATAGATTATAGTTATAGTAGATAGAAAGGAATAACACATATGCTAGTATTTTTATCCCGGAAAAAACACTGTTCCTGTAGGATCGTACACGCGGGCGAAGCCTCGAGCGGAAACTAGTATTTATAATATAATCAACAGTGCGTTGTTATACTTTTGATTATTCTTTCATATCTGAGGGCAATGATGATTGATTAAAGCCGAGTCATAATCTAGACTATTTTTCGTGGTACTCCTCTCATTACAAAGGCTGTAAAGACGTGTCTTTGCCAGGTACGTCGTGACGTACCTTTATTATTCTGCAGCTTACCAATATCTGGGTATGGATCAAATACTTCAAGGGCAGTATTGTATAAAGAAAATTTTATATTAGGTAATATTGTTTCCTATAACATAGGATAGGAAGGTAAACTGGGCCATAAAGATGTTCCAGTTTCAAAAAAATCGTGATTTCATATGAATAATTTCCGCTTGATACAGCTCAACGTTAGCCAACTCAGTCTACAGTCACGAAGAAGTACTTACCAACTATAATTTTTATTTCGTTCAATATATTCTGTTTCGTCGTAATCGATCAACAGTAATTACACGTCAATAAAGTACTATATAAGTCAATCTATCCAATACCTTATTGCTGTCCATGCCCATCAAAAGTAAAGAGCTACCAGTCAATCAAAATAGTATCCATACTTCAAGATTAAGAGGGAAGACCTTCGGTAGAAATCTTATCAATAACATTGTACAAAGAAGGACACAGCGTCCTTCTTTGTACCGGTATACCGGTGGTAGCGGAGTCGAAAAGTAACCGACAAGCATACATGAGGTGAAAGTTTAATCCCTGAATCCAATAAATTTAATTTTGTGAAATTTATACATACTAATAAATTGATGATTAATACTCTATCTATTGTGCATTTCTGTACGGTTGGTTCAGTGGCTTAAGTGGTCACCTCGCCATTTACCACTACGCGACGTGTTGTGGGTTCGATTCATACCCACACTTGACAAAAAATTGTGTGATTCATAAATGGTTGTCCCGAGTTTGGGTGTACTTTGTGTCCGTTAATTGTATGTTTGTAAAGTCTCCCGCGATACAGGGCTTATTTCCTAGTGCGGGAGATGTATTTTTTAGAACAAATAAAATCTTGACAGAAATACCTAATTGCTATTTTTGGCCCGACCCGGGAATCGGGACCTCGTGACCATAGAGACAGTTGTATAGGACAAAAGCAAGAACAGGTGGAAAATACAAGTACCAAAGTACTGCATGCCATTTATGTGCATTAATCGAAAATACTCTTTTCATCGGGTTAATGCAATGATTGCACTAGATTGCACCTAACTTTTCCTCTTAATGTCTTTCACGCGGAAAGTGTTCCACCTCTTATGTAGTACTCACAATAATTTTATAGAATCACTTCCCAATACATACATATATATCATCACACCCGTCTCCCACAGGGGTAGGCAAAGGCCAATCGCTACGATCCAAACACTTCTTTTGCTTCCTCTACATTCTTCAACCTCTTCATGCGTGAACGTCGATTCTGTGTACATATCGTGCAAGAATGAATGGAGATGTCGGTAGGGGCCGCTCTAGGACAAGATACCCAAGAAGGGGATTTGCTAAAAAAGGGTCACTTCCCAATTATTGCAGAAATAGGGTTATTATCTGAAACGCTTACAAAATGTTAGAAATTAGCGTATTGCATAGCACATTGTTAATGAAGAATACAGTGGAAGTATTGTTAACAACTTGTTTAGTGCAAAAAACACTAATTAAAGTTGGTTCATCATTCAATACCGTAATTAAATAACTACAAGAAAATAATATACTTAGAGCTGGTTAGAATGTATGAAAAACTGAATCTAAATAGATACGTAACAATAGCCTTGACAGTTGCATAGTACGGTTTAAATTCTGAAAAATTGACATAAAAATAAATCCGAACTTATAAGTCCAAACCTTTAAGTGGATGTAGACATCGTAATCTGTGAAACATCTATCAAACAATCCAATTTCATAAATAATCATACAGTCAAAGCTACAGAAGACAGTCAGGCAAAATTACCTAAGCTGCCACCGTGCAAATCGATCAGTGCAAGTACAGGTACAGGTCAATATGTGAACAGAAGATTGTTGCTCACACATTAACCTTTGTAACCCTTGAAGAACACGACGACGAGTCACGATAGAGAATATAAACCAGTAGAATGAATTCAAAAACCTGAACGAATGCTGAAAACTAGTTTAATACCAGCTTTGCAGTAGGTCTGACTAATTGGGATGAAAGGTTAGATGGCAG
Source organism: Trisateles emortualis (assembly GCA_947095525.1). NCBI lineage: Eukaryota > Metazoa > Arthropoda > Insecta > Lepidoptera > Erebidae > Trisateles > Trisateles emortualis. The sequence goes on along the minus strand of OX352743.1, from coordinate 6,806,182 downwards.
GCGCTTACAATTATGCGCAGATGAAGCTACAACATTATTAGTCATGTCTCAATTGAACGAATGATCTTATAGGTTTGCCTAACAAACTTTCGTTTATAGCCCATAATGTAATTAGCATATTTATTTTTCCTTATCGATAACTTTAACGACTCTTTCACTTCTTTTATGAAAAAATATCATATCCATACTAATATTATAAATGTGAAAGTTTGTGAGTATGAATGGATGGATGTTTGTTACTCTTTCACGTAAAAACTACTGAACGGATCCGGATGAAATTTGGCACAGATTTAGATGGTCAGGAATAACACATAGGCTACTTTTTACAGCGATAACCGACAACCACGCGGGCGGAGCCGCGGGCAACAGCTAGTATTACATATATTAGACATATAATACGTATTACTTTACATTTTGCTTAGACCATTTTTCAAAATTATGATTTTATTTATAAAATATCTCTCATAATACAATAATAAAATACTATTCCTTGCTAAACTAAAAATGCGTCATTACTATTTTTTATTGATTTAACGCCATCTATGTATGAACCAGCAAAAGTGCGTAATATGGTTTTCTTTGACCATTCACTTTTATATTGAACGACTGCAAGCGTAAACAAGATTCTGATACCAAACAACCGGATTCTCGTATTACTTTCGATTTCCTATAGATGGTGCTGATTGGAAAAACATCGCGCCGTTCTAATACTTACCCTTTAGTTGGATTGGATATGAAGTATACTGCAAATGTTATTTTCACCCGATAACGGCGACATCAAAAGGAGGGTTATGATTTTAGCCTGTATGTATGTTTTACTTTTTTTTTCGTTTCGATTTACTATAGCTAGTAAACCTCTTATCATGTGAGTTGGAGAGTCGAAGTTGTTCGTAAATGATGTCTCTGGTATTTCGAGCTATAGGCACCGCACAGATTACTAAATAGTTATGTTAAATAGTTATAGGCTAGCTATATAGGCCACGGTAATGATAAAGAAATGTCAATAACAAATAATACTAGACTCTTATTTTGTTTAGTCCAAATACTAAACAAAACATGTACAATTCAAATAAAGGTTTACAATTGCTTTTTTTTATAGTACTTGGGTGGCAAACAAGCATACGGCCCACCTGATGTTGAGCAGTTACCGTAGCCTATGGAAGTTTGCAATACGAGACGTATCACTTGCGTATTGCCAATCCATTTTTTAACACCAGAGCTTTAAGATGGAGTATCCCTGGGGTAGCAATACGTTTCTTTAAAAACGCACTTACAGGAACAAAACTAAGCTATATATTTATATATTTTCCCTTTATATATTTTAAATTCTCTTGTGCTAACATATTACGTAGATGATGTTATTCACATTTCATCATCAATTATCAACAGTTGCATGTACTCGTATACAATATGCATTGCCTTGTCTGCAGTGAAAAAGTAAAAAATGGAAGCACGCAAACCGCTTGCCCCTGATAGGAAAATAAATATATCAGTAATCAATTGACAGTTTCCTAAAGTAGCACTACCTGTTCCGAGCCGACCATCGGTAATGTTTTACTTTTATAATTTTATATTAGCAACCCATATATTATGTCCCACTGCTGGGTATCAGTTTCCTTACCTCTATTAAGAGAGAGAGAGGATAGTCTTAATTCTGTGTGAATTAAGGCCTGCACCCTCTCTTTTAGATATAATAAAAAGGACTAACTTGAGCTGGAAAATTAAAGGGAAGGCTTTGCTCTTCTGTGGCATAATATTAAATTATTTTATTATCTATATATTTATTTAATTATATCATCTATGTAATATATATGTATATAATACTAATAAAAATATTTAAGTATAACTCATACATGACCGTCGGATCCCAAATTAGTCCACTTGTAAACATACTTATATTTAAACCCAGGCCATTTGTCCTGGATGAATGATGAAATGAACAAAGCCTAGTCAATAATTTATTATTCAAATTAGTAACTACTTTAATATAATTGTTATCTATTATTCTGGCAAGGTCGCCATGTAGTGTGGGGGTGCAGGAACACAAGGAATGGTATCGGATATTATAAACAACACTAGGTCACCATGTCGAATCATAGTTTAATTAATTTTACAAATATTATATACATACATATCATCACGCCCATCTCCGAGTGGGGTAGGCAGATACTTTGGTACGCCAATTGCTTCGATCCAAACATACTTCCTTCGCCTCCTTTACATTCATTAACAAATATTATATACATACTTAATAAATACATCTCTTAAAGCTAATTTTGTTTTTTTTTTAATTACTATCTAAACGATCTAATCTTTAGAATCTTACACTAGGTTAGGTACGAACCTAATCAGTGTTGAGATATCAGATGATGTACCAAGTTCAAACTACTTTTTTTTTAAAGACAACTTCGGCACTAGAAAACGTTTAGTTCCCCGTTTAACTTTACAAACATACAATTAACGGACACAAACTACACCCAGACTCAGAACAACTCTTTGTGGGTCACACAAAGTTTTGTCCTGTGTGGGAATCGAGCTCATAACCTCGTTCACAGCAGGCGCATACTGCAGCCACTGGACCACCGAGGCAGTTATATTACTATTCACTAAGGCGCAACAGCATAAATGTTTAAGTTAATTTATTATTACACGCCATGAATAATTAATTAATTGGGCTCTGCTCATATTAACGTTCGTAAACGTTTGTTAAGATATTCAAGAATAAGACTAAATTAAATTTTATAAAGAAAATAAAAATATAATTTATTTATTAAATGACCGACAGTTACCTAATACACAATTTTAATTCGCACTTAGCACATAACAATCTATAGAGAGTATGCAATCTTATAGTAGAATAGGAGGCGCTCATAGCTAGGTGCACTCGCTGTTCGGTAAACGATCAGCGGGTTAAGCTCCCAAGGGCGCGGTAATAGGTGACCGCATAGTGGTATTTCATCTGAGCGTCTTCGTGCTTCGGAGGGCACGTTAAAAGTCGGTCCCGATTAACAATCGAGACCGACTTTCTGACAACCGATCACGACAAAGGCCTAAATATTGGCGATCTAAATAACTCTGTCACCAGGTTGACCACTAACCAAACGATAAGAAGAATAGTAGACTAGTGGCTGGCCCCGGCATTGCACGGGTTGAATTTAAAAAAAAAATCACCCTCCTGGGGTAACATGTTTAAAAACCCTGATATACAAAAGCGGGTTTGTAAACTTTCGTACTTCTTATTTTAAAATAACGGACCTCCATACAAGCGTTAATCTCTTATTTGAACCTCTTAGAAGTGAAATTTCGAAAAACCCCTATATTATGTGTACATTTATTTTTAATTAGACACAGGTAATAAGAACAGGTCGAAATCTCACGAATTTCAAATTAAGATCGAAAATAAATCAATATAAGGACGCCATCAACTTTATTACCTATCTTTGAGGTTAACAATTATAAATTTCAAATTAACATGAAACATAAATCGGTATAGCACACCATAGTACGGCCCTTGAAATGCATTTAACAACTAAGGTTGCTAAGCAACACTTTTGAAGGTCTATTTTGAATGTGGAAGTATTCACAAAGACGATGTCAGCCAATTTACGTGGTCACTACGCTGTCAAAACATCGCTGCCAAATGTGTGTTAAAAGACAGTTAATTAAAATCAAACAAAGTATTGTTCAATTTAAAATACAGCCAAATAAATGACCATTATTATGGAACTAATATCTACCTATAATTACGCAATTAGAATACATAATGAGTACTCTCGTTACCCAATTAGTAAACTACAATTAAAATGTTTAAAACTTGTAATTTTAGATTAGTTTTCACTGCTTTACTTCATTTTCTTGCCATAGATTCGGTAGAGAACCAACTCTACAAAGAGTCGGAGAGAACTTAGGTACCGACGATGGAGAGTTGTGACTTTCCCTTATCTAGACTCTGAGCTTCTGTGAAAAAAAAAGTGCACTTATTAATGATAATCATAGTAATTATATTATGTCCTACTACAGGACACGGCTCTCCTCTGAATGTCAAGAGAGCTGAGATGGTAACAGAGGTAGGGCACCATACTAGCGAGCAAGCCCGATTGGGGAAAGACCATCACTTCACAGAAGACCACAAACAAATAACTACACACAGCAGTTCCTGTGCGTGAGTATAGGTTTCCAGCGCTAATTTAGGGATGCGTTTTGAAAGAAACGTATTCCTATCCCAGGGATACTCCATCTAAAAGCCCTGGTGTGAAACAATGGATGCGCAAGTGATACATCTGCTGTTGCAAGTGTCCATATACGGTAACTGCTTAATTAACATCTGGCGGGCCGTATGCTTGTTTGCCACCCAAGTAGTATAAAAAAAACTTATTTACTTATTTTTCATTTCTTTTTCAACTCTTACCCACTGCTGGGTATAGGTCTCCATTTTTACACGCCAGCTGTTTTAATCCTGTGCCATCAAATACAAATTCCAAATCAAATATTAATTTACCAGCTAAGTGTACAGTTATAGGTCTTATATTTAGGTAGCACATGACATAGCGCCCTTTTCAGGCGTCGCAGAGTGTGTTCTTAAATCAAGACAACATTACATTTTATGAAGAGGTATCCTAACGGTAGGTAGCGAATTGTTTGAAGATCGTCACATTATTAAGTTAATCATTCTATATTAATAATGACAAAAAAATCTACAATTGTGAACTATTTTGACATTGGTCCAATACACATTTCATTAGAGAAAGCAAACCTTTAGTCGAATCTCCAATCCGGTAATAAACCTAGTGACCCCATTATTCTGGATTGCACTTGCACTTATTCGACCAAACCGCACGCAGAGATTCGATCCATATTTATCGTCACATGCAACTTAAAAACTATTTATTCGGAACTGTTATTACACTTGCATTGAACTTCAACGCTGCTTTGCTAATAAAGAATAACTCTACTCCTCTATTAGTTTCAGGAAAAATGCATCTTAAGACAAATATTATAAATGCGTTTTTCCCTTAGCGTGTGTTATGTATTTGTGATTTTATTGCATTGCAGGTCAGAACAATAAATATCGGATGCTCACAGGCGTGGTGATTGAATCACAACTTACGCAAAATGTTACTCTACACTATATTCTCACGTCCGTTCCGTGTGAACAAACTATAAAATTGTTATTTGATTTATTACCTCAGCATCATAACGCACACGTCTTGATGGATACGTTAACGTTGTTTACACATTACTTACATATTGCATGCGTTAATTACACAATGTATGCGTTAATTTATTAGGTTTAAAAGTAAGTGATTATAGGCAATTAAATGTTATTAACACTTGGAGCGAGGATTCCGTATTTTTTAAATTGGTTAGCGGTAATCCAATCCCATAATATGATTACGCAGTTTGAGCTTCGACGACGATGTTATAATAGCCAATTCATCATCATTATCATCATCATAAGTCTATCTCAGTCCACTGCTGGACATAGGCCTCTCCAAGTGCACGCCACCTAGCACGGTCCTCGGCTTCCCGCATCCAGCTACTCCCAGCCGCTTTGCAAAGATCGTAGCTCCACCTCGCCTGAGGGCGTCCTACATCACAATTGCCGAGCCACGGTCTCCACTCAAGAACACGTAAAAATAATAAAATAGCCGATTGGATTTTATATATTTACTTATCTTATATATTTTCGTGATGTCTTTGATAAACTGGCAGAAATATCACATTAGTAATATGTAATATATAGTATTGTATATATAGTTATATGCATAAATGTGTATTAATTTACAGATAAGAATATAAATATTATTTGATCATATTCCATTTATCTTAATATTATTTTCTACACTTTGCACCTACTTTATTTATCTCTGCATCACCCTAAGGTTGGCTGATAGAGAATGCCTTCGGCATTGAGGCCTCCATTGTACATTATGTGCGTAAAGTTTTAAAATAAAACAAAATAAAATATTTTGTATTTTTATACATTGTGTTGGTTTGTTTCCCACGATTACTGTTCATTAACATACTTACTTCATGTTAAGCTGTGCAAACAGGAAAAGTGATTATTCTTTTTAATGTCGCGTACTTAAAATATTTATAAAAAATATTTGTGAGAGAAAACCTTCCCATTCAAATTATTCTGCATAATTTAAGTAACTACGTAATGCCGCCGTGAATAAAAAGGCTTTAAATCTAGTGGCACGGTGCCAAGTGCTAAGTGCCAAGCCACCTGTTTCCTTGTAACTACATAAAAATCTGGGGTCTTTGGCAAAAAGTATCTCATGATATTATAGGCAAAAGTAAAACGTTGCCGTTCAAGTGAAGCGAGGCAGCCGATGCATCAAGGCAGATCAGGATCGAATCTAATAGTAATAATTTTATTTAAAAAATGAGATTGTAGGTTTATAATTTAGTTAGTTACTAAAGGTATCCTTATATAAAGTACAGTAGGCAGTATGCATAATATACAATATTGGAGGGTAGAGTACTGTTCTCCTAGGTAGGCTGCTGATGAAATCCTTGGAGGAGGCCTATGTGTACAGCAGTGAACATTTTTCGTCTGAATAGATAGTTGTGTAACTAGATACATAAATCAAGATAAGCTTTTTAATTTAACATAATATTCCGAGACTTTTCTGATAACAAATTTTACACAATATAATATAATAATACTAGTGGACCTGGCAGACGTCGTCCTGCCGGAAAAAGCTGAAATACCGACAGCAGCGCCACCTACCGGGTCCAATTGTGAATCTAAACCATCCAGGGCCCTACCCGAACACACACACAAAATTTCATCAAAATCGGTCCACCCGTCTAGGAGGAGTTCAGTCACATACACACGCACACAAGAAATATATATATTAAGATAATATTTTTCGGGACAACTCACACATCGCTATCTGATCTTAAACTAGGCAGAGCCTGTACTATGGTAACCAAACAACTGATAAACATACTTATATATTTCTAAATACATATTATAGATAAATTACACCCAGACACAGAACAAACATTCGTGCTCATCACACAAAGATTTGTCCTGGGTGGGAATCGAACCCACGACCTCCGGCGTAGCAGTCAGAGTTACTAACCACTAGACCAACAGGCCAGTCAAAGTATAGTAGTAGTAATGCAGGCCAGTATAAGTATGATCCATAACTTCCTTTAGATATATAGACAGAATGACAAACAAACACACTTTTGTATTAACAACAGTTAGTATTATAATTATAACTAAGTAACTATTATAATAATGTTGTTTACTTCACACAGCCTTCCTATAAGAAAAATTCACCTCTAGGCTTGTTTTACTCCATTCTAGTTATTGGAAAGCACATTCACGCGACACGCGTACATACAACAGATAAAAGGACGCCATCAGCCACAAATCTCTTAAGAGCTTGCACAATAGAAATCCATTTTATGTTTGCAACAGTACCCTGAATGCATAATACCTAGGTGTCCGTTAAAAAGTGACTGATTGCGTAAGGAGTGTTTCAAGAATTCGGAAGTGAACGCAGTCTGCTTTTATTCTGACAGTACGTAGTCCTTCAACCGTGAAGGTATTAAGTAACTATTTACACGAAGTGTATAATAAAATGTATAATAACTATTGTAGCCTATCGTTTACGTGTAATAACATCATAAACAATGTATTAAATCATCATTGTCTGAATTGTGATATTAAATTGTTACACCTACTTAAATAACCACTGTAGTCTTTGGCTTACCGACTGTTTCCACTGCACGACGTGTTACAGGTTTAATCCAGGAACAAAACGTTTCATAATCCACAGATAATTGTTTCGAGATAGGGTGTACAATTGTGTCTGTGATTACTATGTTTATAGTCAAAAGCTGACCTAATTACTATTATGTAAGGTATATTTTTCATTATCAAATTGAACTTTTGATTGACAGTTGTAGGTCAGAGTATTTTCTCATTGTAATCATTTAATCACTGATAATCCACTTTCTCATGTATATTTATGTTCTGCCAAACCAAGATCCGGTCAAAAATATTATTAAACCAAGATGAAATTATGTTACTTAATCAGTCGATAAACCGGTTAAGTATAATTTTAGTCCAGGCGGATTTGTTACACGGAAGAATAGAGCGACACTAGCATGTGTAAGTACTAGGCTTATTTCAATTTCCTATAGTACTTTCTTATGAGTGAAACTGGCGATGCGCGCCAAGCGTCGATTACCCAAGCAGTATCATGTTTCCTGCGTCAAGTTACGCTCTTTGAATGACTTTTCCATTCAATTATAGCAGGCATTTAAAAGGGTGTCTCATAAAGGTGTTAGAAAGGACAAAAATATACCTATTCTTGTCGATTAGGACTTTATTAGTACTATTTTGTATTCTGAACCTATAAGGCTTGAGCTCCATTATATAGAGTGTATTCAAATGAAGTTGTTATAAATTGTAACAACATCACCTACATATCTTAGTTTATCTAATGAATATCAAGTACAAGTACCTACTTCAAAAATAGTTAATATTTTTGTCTATTCACACAATCAGCACTTAAACACTTTTATTCTTCCTTTGTCCTTTCCAGGACACCTAGTAGCCAGATAAGAACATGGAAAATTAAAATCCATTCATTTTAACAATTGAGTTTTATTATTACAACAACATCGTACAACTAGATTTATAAAATAATAAATAGACAACCTTAACTATTTACATTTACAGAAATTCACATCGTTTATTTTACACAACAGCTTTTCGCATCGGAGGTCACGAGACTATTGAATTTATACATATAATAGTTATATATTAGAGATATTGTTTTTGAACGATACAAGTTATTCAACCGGTCTGCTATGATATAGCTACACATACACATGTTACCGAAAAGAAAGCACGCGTCGACGAGATATCAAAAACTACACGTGCGCGGTGCCGCGACGGGCGTCGGCATCGTGTGTATCAATATCACCGCCCGCGCAACTAATTAGCGGAACGCAAATAAATAACACCATACGCAATACTTTCGCCTTGACACACCATACGATCATTCTAACCACGACTACACAGCCCTCACAAAAAAACACTTTGAATTTCTCTATATTTACACATACCAGTCATATTATTGAAATAAATTATTTTAGTTTGCACGCGGTTTCAATTCTTCGCTGTATTTGATAGTGTTATAAACTGTCTCACTTGCTGAACCATGAGCATCGGCCGCTTCATAGGGAGAGCTTGAACCAGCAAAACTATATTTAGGTGCTGAAGAGTAAGAGCTCAGAGAACTTTGAGATGCAGCCGGAGCTCTGTATGCAGTACTACTCTGAGTAAAGGTGCTGGGGGATGCACGGTACTTCGGGCTCGCGTATGAGGGCCTGTTAGAAGACGCGGCGTAGGCGCTGTTGGCTGAGTATGACGATGAAGGGGTACCATAAGTAGTGCCAGGAGGAGAAGAGTAATGGCTGGATAGACTACTAGCACCATCTAGACCCTCAGGCTTGGCAGATTGGTACACAGGCGCAGAAAACTTGAAACCGTTTCCGAATCCATTTTGCTGGCTGCCGAAACTAGCACTGGACAGTCCTCCATGAGTAGTGCCACGGAAACCACTGAAGGATGGAGTAGCTTGAGATCCAGATAAGCTAGAGGTTCCAAAACCAGACTCATTTTGAATGGATGCACCTAAGAAAGTCGAAGGTCTGAATAAATTTTTGCTTGGTGCAGCATAGCCGCCACTTAGTTGCTTGTAAGATCCACCCAAAGAGTGTCCAGCTACTCCAAGATTAAGGCCATTAAAAGAACCACCCAGAGAATGACCAGAATTGCCCAGAGAGAGACCAGAACTGCCCAGAGAATGACTAGAGCCACCCTGAGAAAGACCAGCACCCCCCAGAGAATGTCCAGAACCACCCAAAGTGTAACCAGAACTGCCCAAAGAATGACCAGAACCGCCTAAGGTATTACCAGAACTGCCCACGGACTGGCCGGAATTGCCTAAGTTATGGCCAGAACCGCCTAAGGAATAACCAGAACCGCCAAATGTAAGAGCAGATCCACCGAAAGAGGGTGCTGAACCACCTAGAGAATGACCAGCATTGCCAAAGGAATAGGCACCAGCGTCACCCAAAGAATGCCCAGAGTTGGCAGCGCCATAAGTCAAAGTAGGTGCAGCGGGAGCGGCTGTCTGTTGATCGTTAGGACTGAAGAGAACAGGGCCAGTGGAAGTGTAAGAATTAAGTCCCTTTGCACTGGGGGAATAAGATGGCGCGTTGGATAATTGCTGAGGTAATTCGTATTTTGGCATTCCGTACGAAAATTGGGGAAACGCGTATTCTTGACCCTGAGATAAACCTTGAACGCTCTCGCCACCCTGGTGGAATTCTGCTACGGCATTCGAAGGCTGGAGAGACAGTCCTCCGGCATTAAGATTTTGAGTTATCTGATTCATGATCTGGGAAAAGTCTGCGCCCGAGAACTGACCGGGTTGTAAAGTAATGGGAGCCAGCTTTATGGTGGCGTGTCCATTTGGAGACAATCCCTCTGAAGGAATCTGTAGTGCACCGCTTGATCCTTGTCCACCGAAGCTGTAGGTAGGCTTGGCTTGGCCGCCGATGCTGTAGCCTGCACCAACGCTGATGGCGCTGGCATCTCCTTGAGAATACGAAGCCGGTGATTGGTAGCTGTGTGATGAAGGCGCGCCATAGCCGACTGGCGCTTCCCGTTTGTCTTTAAGGTCTTCAACCTTCTTCGCCCATGATGTTGATATACACAAGAGTGTGGTGAAAACGATCTGCAAGAGATAAAAAATAATTACGCACTTTCATTCTGATAACAATCGTTGTAGTGAATGAACTCAAATTATGACAATAAACATTATAATATGAGCAAAAGTAATTCAGAAACTGGTTTCCAAATACTGTAGTCGTGCAAGTGCCAAGTTTATGGACGACCCGCATCGTAATGTTAAATATTAACGCCAACATTATAAAAATTTCACTTTTCACCACTTTTACTTTATACGAAATTAAATGTATGTTTTCTTGTAATAAGTTATAAAATGGAATTTTAACAGTCATTTTATTTACGATGCGTTTTTATACATATTTCTATGATAATCATTCATATATGAATTTCAATAGAAATTTATTTTGACTTGACTAATAATGTTGAATTTTGCAGGTATATATAATATTTTATTTAATAAGCATTATGTTTATTATGGCAAAAACATTATCTAAGATAACATAAAAACCACATAAATATTAGTATTATATTATCAGAGTCACTTTAAGCCGGCAGAATATATTCGTTTCTATTTCCATCTATTTAATTAATGTAACTAAGTATTTGCACAGAAACATAGAGCTTTTCATTTGCCCTAAGCCAGGATATTGCCCTGTATTCCTGGCTTCTTTTGGCATTTTTTTAAACTAACTAGGAAATTCCATTTTCAACAAATAGTTTAATTTAACACCATTATCACTTAATTCTAATATTCACTTGTTTCCTTGATCACAAACGCGAACTCACCGTGAATTTCATTTTTAACGCTTATTGTGTATTCTCCTCAAGTAGATGAAACTAATTCACTGCACTATGTTTGGAACACAACACAAACAAATTAAATGAGTATGTAGAAGTATCGGTCGGCTTGCCCGTACAGCCGCCGAATTTGTAATGTGATTCTGTTAGTGTTTTCACCGAATTTATAAGAGAGAGACGGTGGCGCGCACCCGCCGGTGTGCGGGCGCTGTCGGAAGGGTAAAAGTGTATCGGAGGACCCTTTCACTGACTGAAAGAATGGGAGCGAGCCACTGAGCTTCCGAACCCAACAATGAGGTAATAGAAACCGGAACTATTGCGTCATAAACTGATCACGGTTTGATGCATTTATCGACACAGATGTCATACGAACGTGCAACGATCGAGTTGGTATACTACGAGTGGCCTCATTTTAACTATAATTGACTTTTGACAATGGGGTCTGCCTCGGTGGTGTACTAGTAGTGTTTACGACTGTCGTGTCGAGGTCCCGGGTTCTGCCAAATCGGGTAAAGTGCTATTAGATTTTTCTATTGCAACGTATCAGTATCAGTCCATTTTTAAATGGTGAAAATAGTAGCCGTTGATTATATATATATCGTATGACTTCCTGAAAATCCTCATACTGGTTATCCAATAAGACGGAAGTTTTTATTACAATATGATGTTTTATTTTTAATCAGATTGTATGTTATCAAAATAATGACTTACAATAGACTGTAACCATCCGGGGATTAAATAGAGAGTCATCATTTTATGTCATCATATGAGTACCTTAATATATAGCCTATGACATTTATGAAAAACGGCACTTTCTATTGGTAAAAGAATTTTTAAAATCGGTTCTGTAGATTCAGAGATTACCCCCTACAACCTCACAATCTCAGAAACTTTACCTATTTATAATATTAGTATAAATGTATCAATGTCTGTTGGATGGTAACTCGAGTATCATTGATCGGAACGTTATGAAATTTGGTATTCGAACTAATAAACATAAGCCAAATTGTTCAAGAGGGAGTCGGGAGTACAAATCATAGCGAACTTCTAGTATTTATCTTGCAACAACTCATGTATCGCCATCTGATCCCACCAAGAGCCTGTAGGTGCTATGGCACATATAAAAATTGTACATACAAATATATTTCTAAATAATATCATACAGATAAATGACACACACCCAGATTTAAAAATCGTGATCATCACACAAAGATTTGTCATGGATGGGAATCGAATCTATGACATCTGGCTTAGCAATAAGGGTAACCTAACAATTGAAACAACATGGTAGCCAACCGAACTAATGAAGTTTGAGTTTGTTATATGCTGCGAAATCGTGCATTTGGAGAGTTCTATGTCTAGCAGTAGACTGCAATCGGCTGCTGATGATGACGATGAGTTTGAAAGGAAAACCAGCAGCCTGCTGGACACCACTATTAGAGGCTCTAAACATACAAGCGTACAGTACATATACCAGGCCCAAAACAAAGTGACCTACTTTGGTTTTTATTACTTAGGTGGTACGAATCTTTCATGTAGTCCACCTATGGAAAATTTTTAGCTTATATACATATATTGTTTATTTTGTTTTTGTATTTATTATATCCTCCTGTCCATCCAAAGGTTGCCTAGAAAAAATGGTTTTAGGTATAAGGTCGTCCATTGAACATAACTGAGTAAAAATGTAATTAGTGTATCTACAATAAAGAGTTTTCTATCTTAAGGTGCTTCCCTATTCGAGCCTATTGCCTAAAGAACTGCCCCACAGTAACGCTTATAATAATCACAGTCATCAGATGAAAACTCCTTTTTGTTTCTTTAGTAAAGCACTTTTGAAGCAGTTGCCTAATGTGAACTGGGCTTAATGGACTTAATATTATGTCATATAGTATTTAAGCCAATGCCTCTTATGACGACACTCTATTCTAACAAAAATAAAACATGAATCACAATTCACTTCCTTTCATTCTATATACATAACAAAGATGTTGCAATGTATCCGGAAAATGTCTTAATTACTTATTTATTTTGTTATATTATTTAATAATGTCGAGCCTGGAGCAGAATTCGAATGTGGGGCACATTCGAATTCTGCTCCAGGCTCGACTTTTTGCACATTGCTTTAAATTATATTTGTTAAAATGCGTAGCAATTTAGCAAAAATGCTAAAATAATTAATTATTTTGTTATACTTACTGTAGTGTAGTCTTTCCAGTGCGCAATTATGAAAGTATAAAGGGTAAAGCAAGACCCAGTTTTAACGAAAGAAACGATAATTTTTGCCCGGACTGTTGGTCTAGTGGTTAGTGACCCTGACTGCTAAGCTGAAGGTCGTAGGTTCGATTCCCACACTGGACGTCTGGATGTAATTTGTGTTTGTAAAGGCCCCCGGGATACAGGACTTGTTCCCTAGTGGAGCCAGTGCAGGATTTGTATGTTTTTAAACTATGTATAAGTAAATTTCTTAGCAAGCCCGATTAGAGACGGAATTTACAGAAGACCACAGCCAAATAACTACACATAGTGGTGAGTAGTATTTGACTTGTGTTGCTGTGCATGAGAGCAGGTTTGCAGTGCTTAATGATAATAACATGATTTCGACTAGGGATCCACAACGCTAAAGTCACTTTCTCACTCTGCTCCAAACATGTAATCAAAAAATATATTAACACCTACACTTAAGCATACCTACCTACGCAAATATTTCTTAATATCACAAAATTATAAGATTACGTTATTATTTAATAGCGCGTCGCGAATTCATTCACATTGTTTGTTTACCAAATTTAAACAAAACTAAACCAAACATTATGCTGCTTGATGACAAACGGTTTCAATTTGACTGGCCTGTTGGTCCAGTGGTTAGTGACCCTGATTGCTAAGTCAGAGGTCGTAGGTTCGATTTCCACACGCGACAAAACTTTGTGTGATTCATAAATGTTGTTCCGAGCTTGAATGTAATTGGTGTCCATGAATTGTATGTTTGTAAAGTCACAGTTCACTAGTGCGGGAGTTGTATTTTAAAAAAAGAAAAATGTAGGGACTCATTGACTGTATCGGACGATACAGTCAATGAGTCCCTACATTTTTCTTTCTGTCTCTACCTATTCGTCCTATAGGACTATAGGACGAATAGGTAGAGATAGAGACTCACTTGGTGTTGATTTGACATATTTTATACTTCTGGTCGACATGCATGAATTTAATTTTTACCTTTCAAAACGAAACACGCCCCACTGTTGATAGCCTCCAGTTGTAAATAGTAGATATTATTATGTAAAAACTAAAGACTCAGCTGCGCGAATCGGTTGATCAAGCTTGTAGCGGTCAGTCCGTAAATGAATGACCAATTTCTAAACAAATCGTAAACAAATGTTTGCGCATACACTTGTACACTGTAATAATATTATCCCGTTCAGTTAGCTAATCTTCGTTGACATTACTTGACATTGACCGCTGCGCCGCCGTCAATCGGGCCATAAATCGGTCAAAAGACAGTCAACTGCCGCACTAAGGGACAAGTTTTGTATCGCGAAGAACTTTACAAGTTACATACAATTGACTTTCTACAACCATTTATGGATTACACCATTTTTTTCTCTCATGTGGAAGTCGAACCCACAAAACGCCGGGCAGTAGTAAATGGTGTTCACTTGAACCACTTTGTTTTAGAGGGGAAATGCTCCTTACGCAACCCGCCCCGCACGATGCACCCGGGGAATCGAGGCTAGTATGATGGGCTCTCAGGCCAAGAGATGGTAAGAAAGCAGAATACTGACTAAAACCCCCTGTGCACCTGCGACCGGAACCTGATAAGACCCAAGAGACTGCCTGCTATGCACGAGGTTGTGGGTTCAATTTGCACACAGGGTCAATACTTTGTGTGACCCACAAAGAGTTGTTCTGAGTCTGGGAGTAATTTGTGTCCGTTAATTGTACATATATGTTTGTAATGCCCCCGCGACACAGAGCTTGTTCACTAATGCGGGAGATGTCTTTAAAAAAAAAAACTTAAGCCACTATACCACCCATGCATTCAAATTAGGTATGTAGATATAACTAATACATCTCACAGTGAAGTGTACTCGTATGTCACAGGCTGCTGAGCTAAGAGCGAATGCACTTTCGTTCATTGATGTAATTTGTACGCGAGAACCATCTTTATCGCGTAAAGTGATAGTACGTATTTACAATGTTTTATGTCTTTATTAAACTAAAGCTTGGTTTTGAAGTGATGCGAAAACAGGATTCTAGATGTAATTTTCCACTAGATGGTTTCGGATGAAAGATAAATATTTAACTCTACTTCGTCTTCTTATCGTTTGATTAGTGGCCAACCTGGTGACAGAGTTATTTAGATCGCCTATATTATATCTAACGACTGTTAACAGTCAGGACCGATTTTTAACGCGCCCTTCGAAGCATGGAGACGCAGGTGACATACCACCATACTACCATGCGGTCACCCATCTACAAGGTCACCATGCCTTTGGTAGCTTAAACCACTGATCGTTTACCGAACAGCGAGTGTTATATCTAAGTATAACATTGTCAGTAAGGACGACACCAATTGTATATAAGAAGTTGCCCAGTTCTGGAAATTCATCCGTAATTCATAAATTCATAAAACACTGGTTTTTTTTCGATTTTCGATCAATGTTGAATTTGGCAATACTTACACCATTATGTGCCTGCAATCTTGAGACTGCAAACATCTGCGCCATCTACTTACGAATAAACGAAACAATTATACCAACAATGTATTTTTTTTCCTATGCAAGAAGGTGCGAATTAATCGCGATGCAGGTACGAGACACAATTTAAAACTAAAGGTTTGTGACTTAATACCACTTAACTCGATGTGGTGTTTAAACCCGAGCACGGCAGTCGTACGCGCAACTACTGTATTATGGAGATAGTCGAGATTATTCCTTATTGCATCGGCCCCTATTAAAACAAAAGAAAACATACACAACATTGTTTTATTACCGACATCTTACATTTGTCAGGTAAAGATGTCTGTTCTAATTCTCTGCACATCATGCGTGTGGGATATTAAACACTGCGTTTCACCTTTAAAGATCTTACATTACCAATTGCTTAAGAATCTTTGAAATTTCCTTCGATTCAACGCCAAGCTTTCTCTAGCAGTAATTTTATAATATAGACATTAACGAGTATAGAACACAAGTGGCATAAGATTAAAGACTGAACACAGTGATTTATTATAGCATAGAGTTTCTTTGCACTATGGTAGACCGCTAGAGGGGTTTTTTTAAATATCGAAACGATTGAGTAACAAAAATTACAATTTAAAATTAGTTTAGTAAAATACAGGCCGTTTTCTACTGCCGAAAATATAGGTTGATTTCAGTGATAAAAGTGTTAATGCATCTTGCCTTGGTGATGACTGCTGTGCTAAAATCTTGATGAACTCAAGATTTTAGCACAGCCCAGATATCGACCAAGAGTTTAGGATCATGTAATAGGCTCACCCTATAATATTCGAGCCATCATGAAACATAGCTTGCGAAACGTGAGTATAATATTCTGCCTACCCCGACACGGCGCGGTGGGCGAAAAGGCATAATGTTAAATTATATTACTATGTATATGTTATTTTTTGACAGTAGACACAAATAACACTATTGTGGAACACTTTCATATGTTCCTACGAACTAACAGTCGGTATGTAAATAATTACTATTACATAAAGCATTGTTGTTTGCGATCTGACATTGATCGCATAATATACAAAATTCCTGTATTGTATCCATTGTGTTGCAACGATGAAAGTAATTGTAGTGTTTGATTTACAAACAATGTTTAAAGATAATAGCTATACGAATAAGTTTGTACTAGCTTCTAGCCGTGGCTTTGCTCGCGTAGTAGGTATATTGATAACATACCTGTTATCTAGGCTACCGCCTATGTTAATCGGAAATTATGTAGCTTTCCATTTTATGAAAAAATATTGATATAAAGCAAATGTATGGGATTGGTTATAAGTTAAGACCTATCGTAAACGTATGTCAAATCCCATACATTTGCTTTGTTTCATCTCGACGACTTAAGAAGACTTAATTTCGACCGGAATCTTACCACACACCTCGAATCCACTGAATTTCTATACCGTTTACTATTTCTGGTTCACGGCTTTCATAGCTGCCGAAAAACTAATAGGGGATTGCTGAATTTAAAATTGCAACGCATACCGTATGGATAACTGCGTGGATGCTCACAAAAGAACTTACGTTGATACCATTCTTAGAATCTAAGTCATATATTCTACAATACTTACTGTATATATTTTGTTCTTAAACAGGATTATTAAACTTAATCATGGTTAATTATATATTATAAATTACGTATATTGTTTGTTATTTGTAATTTTGTTTAAGCACAAAATGAATATGTTTCTTTCTTTCTTTCTTTCTATAGGCCTATAGCATTATTTAGTAATTTAAAACTTATTATACACAATTAATTACTTAATGCCAAAGGCTATCTCTAGCCGTCAACCCAAGGTAGTGCAGAGATATTACAAAGTCTTTAAAAAAATAATTCAAATGCACCTGTATATGAATTAAATTTTTAAAGAGAATAAAAATTAAATACGTAACATAGTGTACGAAGACTTTCTCTATCTTCCCTATACAATGTCTAAAATCCTACAATAACTGGTACATCCATCATTATAACCGCTTTAGGAAGTATTTTTAATTAAGTAAATCACAGTCGTGTTTATGCAACGAAACGAATATTTTTAGAAAAAAATTAATAATTAATATATTTTTTTGTGAAAAAGCGGAAACGTTTGTTACGTAAACAGGCAACAATTATTATGTTTATTATTCATTTATACCATATTTTAAAAATATCTCCTAATAATTATTACGGTTTATTATATTATTAATACCTTAATTTCAAATAAATTTATTATAACAGAGATATGTTATTATATATATATTTTATATACCTACTTGAGAAGAAATTAATATTTGGGCAGCTCTTGTTGTCTTGCTAAAAAACACTTGCTTGCAAAGCTCTTTTGCAGAGGAGATCAGAAATAAATTGCTAGAAAAAAAATATGTATGTTATTATTACAGTATTAAACTGTAATAATAACATACTAGGAGAGTTTTTTTTAGCAATTTTAATATTTTTTTGATCATCATTTTGAAATCGCTAAAAGAATAGCGGAAATAAAGAAATAGCCTAAAGAATAGTCTCATAGCGGTTTATTTTTGGTTTAACTGGAAATTCGTAAGGTGTTGAATTAATATGAAAATAACGTATTTATAAAAATATAACTTAAGTACACAGTAGCCACTAAAGTAGTATAAACTACTTAAGTGGCAAACAAGCATATGGCTCGCCTGATGGTTACTTGTTACCGTGGCCTGTGGTGTTGCAATACCCAAGATATCACCTGCGTGTTGGCCATCCATAAAAATGCACTCCAGGGTTTTTGTAATGGAGTATACCTGGGATTGGAAAACGTTTTGTAAAAAAAACATCTCTAAATGAGCGCTAGAAACCTGTGAAATTCTTTTAGCAATTTATTTCCGATCTCCTCTGCAGAAGAGCTTTGTGCCGACAAGACAACAAGATATGCCCAAATAGTAATTTCTTCTCAAGTAGATTTACATTTTTTTTTTATAACGTATAATAATAAATTTAATAGAACTAAGAATAGTTCCATTCTGATATAAAAGAACTACACCATTGAACATGACTTTAGTAGTCATGTTCAAACAGTGCGTGACCAAGATACAAGCTTAGTCATGTTTTGGCCACACAAAAACCTTAGAGGTTAATGGCATGATGGTTCACTTAAACGCTTGTTAGGTTAACAAGATGGTGCACTTTAACAAGTGAACCATCCATCTATCGGTCGGTATCATCGGTCTAATGGTTTATAACCCTGACTGCTAAGCCGGATTTTGCGGGATCGATTCCCATCCAGGACAAAACTTTGTGTGATCTATAAATGTTTGTTCCGAGTCCGGGTGTAATTTTTGTCCGCGATTTGTATGCTCGTAAAGTCTCTCGTGTCACAGGGCTTAGTCCCAAATGCAGGAGTTCTTAGCTTTATAGCACACTAGCGACCCGCCCCGGCTTCGCACGGTTAATGTGGGTTATCCCTAAAAGATAAACATATACCATCGCGGACTTTTTTGTAGACCTTTTTATGGTGTACAATACTGTAGTACATTAATTTGATCTAACTCGTAGGGTTTAGGCAGCGTTTTTGCTAAATTGCTAAATAAGCCCAAAAAAATAGGTTAATTTACGACATCACGTTAGAAACCTCTAAAATTAGCAATGTTTCCTTAGTATATGATGCATGTATTATACATATAAACCTTCCTCTTGAATCACTCTATCTATTGGAAAAAACCGCATCAAAATCCGTTGCGTAGTTTTAAAGATTTAAGCGCACATAGGGATATAGGGACAGAAAAGGCGACTTTGTTTTATACTATGTAGTGATTAAAAACATCTGGACTTAATTTAATCTATAGGTATATGAATAAATAATGTATAGGGAATGGTCATTACATGGTGTAATATAAATCCTCACTACTCGTACGAACAATAAAACAGGTATAATAAAGTAACTGATGCTGACAATCATGTCAGGTTGTTCACCGATATGCTGACCTCGTACTAAATAAAGGTACTACTGCATGAAACAAGCTACAGAAAAAACACATCACATGCCCAACTTTAAGACGCATTTTTCCCTATACCTGTATCAGCAGTTATGCCCTTTTGTATTAACAGAGCATGTGAGGAAGCGGTAGTAAAGTATAAGTTGCAATAAAAGGGATATAAACGTGACTAGTAGCCACTTAGCAGATAGTTAGATTTAAAACATGCTTGAACTTTCTTACATTAACCAAACAATGATCATAATTTCCTTTACGTGAATTTTCTAATCTTAATTCCTTAAACACAAATCAACAATTCTGCCCTACTAAGGAAGAACAACGTAACTACACAAGTCTACGCTAAAAGCACATCTAAGTTTAATAACTATAGTCGCGTTATTTCCTTCATGCAGTTGCGTTGTTCTTCGCTAGCAGGGCAGAACTTCAACCGTAAACATTATATCTAAACTCTTTACGTAGAGGTACTTAGCGTTACAATTCTAATTTGGCCAAAGTTCAACTTCACAGCGTCAATGGTATTATAGAATCTGATAACTTTTATTGCCTAGGTACTGCTCTAAGTAATGAGGCATTACATATAATTGAAATTATATATAAAGAATCTCTTCATCACCATCATCATCTCAGCCAAAAGACGTCCACTACTGGTCATAGACCTCTTATTTTAATTATTAAAAACCTCCGAGGAGCCGCTTATATGTATATATATTTTTTGTGTGTGCAGCTCTTAGGCGCACTCATCGATCGGATCATAACGCGAGCATATTGCCATTTTATCTGACCGTCTGCGTGCTTCGAAAGGCACGTTAAAACTCGGTGTCAACGTTGCGCTGCGGCGCGGGAGGCCTACATGGGCGATCTGAATAACTCTGTCACCAGGTTGGCCACAAACCACTTGATAAAAAGAACTATTTCCTAATTAAGCGTATTGAATTTATTAGATGAGATTGTAATAATCAAAAAGTTTCAAAATTATCCCGTAATACCGACACAGAAACCTACTTATTTAGAAATAGTCAATGGCCATCCGTATAATTACGAACTAAATAATGAGCAACGCAGGCTCTTTCGATTATCTGCGGCTAATTGGTTGACAGAACTCTCAATTAGTTAAGCTATTAACTGCAAATAAAAAATCAAAAAATTCAGTCACCTAGATTTTACTTATTGTCCATTTTCGTAAAATAGAAAGAAATAATGAAGTTGTGTAAAACGAACATATAAATATCTTTAAATTTAAAAAGATATTTTAAATAATACTTGGGACAACTCACACATGGCTATCTGTTCCCAAACAAGACAGCCTATACTATGGCAATCAGACAATTGCTAAACATAAATAGGTTAAACTTACTTATATATTTCTAAAAACATACATGCTACTGATAAATTATACCAACACATATTGAACTATCGCAACACTAGATGGGCATCGAACCCACGACTGCTAAACAGTCAGGGTCATTAACCACTGGACCAACAGGCCAATCTCATAATACTTACGTGTAACATTTCCGATTACCTTCGTTCAAACAACGTAATAAAGTAACAAAACGTTGCCACTATAAATAATTTTATTTACCTACTAACTGACCCATAGCAATGCTTTCCTTTTTCTCCGTCACCTTTTTGGTGTAAATCGTACACTATATCGAATGCCCGTGAGCATCTAGGTTACTAAATCAGATTGATTTTTTTTTTACCAGTAGACTAATTCTTTGTTTTAGTCGTCATTACCAAAATAGAAAGATGTCATCATTATCATGTGAAAAGATGTCCACTGCTGGACATAGGCCTTCCCCAAGAATTTCCATAGCATTCGGTCTTGAGTTGACCTTGTCCATCGGCAATCTTTGGTCCACTTTATTGGAGGTCTCCCCACGCTGTCTTCCAATCGCCACGTTGCCCCAACAGCCATCAGTTCTGCGAGCTATGTACCCTGTTGGCACTTGATTGAGACAATCCTTCAATCTATGTCGGTCACATTGATTCTCCTACAAATCTCCTCAATGAAATATGGATAGAAAATTACTTAACATAGATTACATCTTCAGAAATACGCAAATTGTCAGTAAAAGTAGAGCAACCTACATACCAAATACGAGATTCCATCACTTACATAATAATTATAATATGACTATGACAACTATTCGATTATGTCGACGAAAATTTTCACTTTATAAGACGTCCCCACAAACACGCCCCGATGAAAGTCGCAATGTCGCAATATGTGTATTCCGAAATAATGTATTCGTACCGATACCAATGTATTCGTTGATCCAATTGTGGAAAAAGCTGCTGCATTCATTGCGAATAATCTTATATGCAAAAAACAACTTTCAAAGTATAAAATATGCAGAGTAATGTTGCAAATGCTGCTGTATATTTTTGCATGCCTCTTATTTCTAAGTCAATATTTAGTCACCCGCTACCTGAGATTGGCAAACCTATACTAAAGAATGATCTACTGAACTCCTTCCCACGAAAGCTAACAATGTCATTAGCAGCGTACCGGAATTGTTTTATACAAAAAGAATAAACAATCTGGTTCTATTATAGCATTGGGTGTAATAAAGTGACAATGATGGTGTAACGCCGACCCCGAACAACCTACTTGACGTCATCTTCTATTTCTATGTCTGCTTAGAAAGCGGTTACTGGAATACTTGTTAGTCATGCATCGATTCCTAATAATATAATCTATTTTGTTTATTTAATTATTCATTAGGCTTTGGACGATTTAACATGGGTGACCTAAATACTTTACCGGTTCCTCGGTCATAAGCTTTTCGACTACTAAAGAAATAATACTACAAGTTTAAAACCTAGTAACCATTAGCTGTCCAAAACATTTCAGTATAAAATACCCAGTCTGTTTCTTCTTCTTATCGTTTGGTTAGTGGCCAATGGCCAACCTGGAGACAGAGTGATTTAAATCGCCCATATTTAGACCCCTGTCGGGATCCAACGACGGGACCGACTTTAAACGTGCACGCAGCACGGCGTCTGTTTATATGTAAACATTTGATTGCTAAACTAGCCAAATACATAATTTATATTATCTTGTACTTAATGCATTTCGCACGGTGTAATTTCACGCATATATGCTGTTATATTGAGGACGCTATAGTAGCGGTAGTATTTATCCAAATTGAATACATAATAACAATTAATTTTAGTGGCAATCAATTTTGTTATTACGTGTAACATTACTGACTGTGAAGTTTCAAATAGGGTCACTGGTTAAAAATACAGAAGCAAAATCTTGTACATAATCACTTACGTCAAAAGGGTACTTCTCTACAAAAAACATTATTTTAATATAAAAATAAGTCCTCTGATTGTCTCCGAGTCACAAGCATAAAAGGTATATAGGTAATCAAAAACTACCTATATAAGCCACTTGATTTTGATCATAAAAAATTAGATGCTACTACTATTCCATTTTATCTTTAAGTTTCCTAAGCAAGATGCTTGGTCCTCATCTCAACCCGAAATCATCCTACTGCTGGGCACTGGTCCTCTCCATACATTTGGAGGGATATAAGCCTACTATACCACGTTGACCAGACGGGTTGGTACAGGGTTTGGTTTCGAGTTTTCCTTCTCTTTCAATGGATATTGTCTGCTTGACTTACTGCCTTAGGACAGTAAGTCGACTCTTAGGACACTGTCGGGATTGAACGGGGTGGTGAAATTTGTATTCTTAATCCGTCAACATCCGTCAACTTACTGGGTCCTAGCCATTTTCAAATAAACAAAGATACCATAAAGGTTCTACTTTTCAAGTAGGTTTAGTAACAAAAAATAGATACCTACCTGTTATTAAAAAATATCATATTTTTAGTTTCTATACACATTTAGTTGAATTGAAACACAACAGGTGGCTAGATTTCTTTGCTAATTAATATAATTATTGCATTTATATATAAAATTATTAAATTTATTGAATATTTTAACATATTAGATAGTAGATTACATTGTTTTACAATTAATTGCCAAACAAGTAACGCCTAATTCAATTCAATTCATCATGTAATCTTCTCTAATTAGCTAATGATGACTGTATAAAACAGTGGTTAATGAGGTGGGGGGTTATATATTGCTTTCACTGCTTAATATTAGTTAAAAGAGAGGTATAATACCATACTAGTGAGCAAGCCCGACTGGGGAAGGACCTCCCTCCACCTTATAGAAGACTACAGCCAAATAAGAAGACACAGCGCTATAGTTCGGTTCCTGTGTGTGAGTACAGGTCTTCAGCGTTCAAATAGAGATGCGTTTTAAAAGAAACGTTTTCCTACCCCAGGGATACTCCAACTTAAAGCCCTAGTCTTTAAAAAAATGAGGTGACAACCCGCATGTGATATATGGCAGCATATGGTCAAGCGGCCATATGCTACGGTAACTGCTTACCATCAGGCGGGCCGTACGCTTGATTGTCACCATAGTAGTATAAAATACAACCATTTTCTTATTTTATATTAGTTTTACTTTTTTATCAGACTAGCGGCACGTCCCGGCTTCGCACGGGTGGACATTTCGTTATTTTTGTAAGGCTCCCTTATTTTTTAATAAAAGAAGTTTAGTCTGTGTTACTCGCTGATAATGTAGCTTTCTATAATCAAAAGATTTTTTAAATCAAGCCACTAACTTTAATTAGGTAATGAACTATAATTAAGTATTATTGATTTATTTATATTTATAATTAGAACGACAAAACATCAATTAAACTGATTACATTCAAGATAACAAAATAATAAACCTTTCATTGCGTCATCTCACAAAACCATGCATGCTTACAAAATCATCTTCCATTCATTAGCAAACAAATCCAGCCCAGGACTTGTCTCTTGTAGCGCGTTTAGACCCTTTTATAAACTTCTGGTCTTTGAAATGGTCTTTAAGTAACTCAGTCGACTAATTGAAATCAAATATAGTTCAAATCCGTGTCCGTGTGGTGACGCATTAAGAAAACAAATGTCACCACCCGGTGTTGTAAGAGTCGACTAAGGGAATAAGTCAGACAGACAATATCCATTGCCGGAGAGACAAAACTCGAAATAAAACCCTATACCAACCCGTTTGGTCAGCGTGGTATAGTAGGCTAATAGCCCTCCAAATGTATAGAGGAGACCCGTGCCTAGCAGTGCAGCAGTGGGACATTTATGGGTTGAGATGATGCAAAGATGAAGCATGCATCGAGATGAGTTCATTCATTACAAACAAAAATACAAATCTTTTCTATTTGTAAAGAGTTACTGTTATATTGGTATAAATAAAGACATCTGGTGAACTCAGATTATTAAGATAACAAACTGGTAACTTAGGTACAAGT
Organism: Trisateles emortualis; assembly: GCA_947095525.1. Taxonomy (NCBI): domain Eukaryota; kingdom Metazoa; phylum Arthropoda; class Insecta; order Lepidoptera; family Erebidae; genus Trisateles; species Trisateles emortualis. The sequence goes on along the minus strand of OX352743.1, from coordinate 6,780,639 downwards.
TTTCTACAAACCTTGTGTCCAGTTCTAACGTCTTTAAGCTGAACTAGTTCTGATAATATTTAACCTTTATTAAATGTAAATCAAAGCTAGATCATAATTTAAATAAATAATTGTACCAACATTATTTCCTATGTATCATAAGTTACTGAATGTCGCAAGTATTGAGATATCTTAATATTTTAAAACAGTTTTGTTGAGGTAGTATAAAGATCCAATCTAGAATGATTGCCCCGAGAGGAGATGAAAGATTTCGGGAAGCAATTGATTAAAGGCGGCTCAGGACCGCAATTTTTAGGTAACGAGATACTTTATGAAAGCATCTCAGCACTTTATTTTAGGTTATCAAGAGCTCAGAGAGAGGCGGTACCATGACATCCTTACAGCGATTTATTTTTAATCTAAATTTAAAAAACATAAGATTTCAACTTAATGAAATTAAGATCGAATATAAATAATGATACATACTTATGATTATGACATGGTACGGTCTGCGGCGGTGCCTGGACAATCAGCGATGCTCTTTATCTACCTGTGATATTATAATTATTATGTTGATATCCTGCTTACCATCAAGATGCAAGCTAACTTGGTTATACTTAAGATGATACATCAAATAATAAAATATTCCTCAGGTTATTTATTTTTATTACATTTAACAACAATTCATTAAGTCTACAAACTCTCTTAGTTTTTACTTTCAAAGCCATCTTTAAGTTTTTGTCTAAGAACGCAACCATAGCAAAAAAACAAGCAAATACTTGAATAGAGTGTTGACATATTTAAAGTTTAAGGTTTTGTTACGCACAACAGATTAAAAACGATTAGCAAAACCTAACGTAACAGAGAAAGCTTAGAACCAAAAAGATTTTGACCAAAAACAATTAATGTGGAAATAGATACTTGCATGTAGTCGTTCTCTATTTTATGTACTACCTGGGTGGCAAACAAGCATACGGCCCGTCTGTTGTTAATCAGTGGCAGCCTATGGACGCTTGCAATAACAGAGGCATAACTTGCGTGTCGCCGACCCATTTTTTTACACCGGGGCTTAATGATATCCCTGGCGCTAAATGGGCGCTGGTGACCTACTGTTCTTTTTTTGGCCGTGGTCTTCTACAAGGTGGAGGGCCTTCGCCAGTCGGGTTTGCTCGCTAGTAAGGTGCCCTACCCCTCTACCTGTACCTACTGGTACCTACCCTACACTGCGGTATTTGGGACGAGAAGATATGGGAAGCTACGTCATATCTTCTCGTCCCAAATACCGCAGTGTCTCAAGACGAAAGTCTTTGACCAGTGTGTGTTGCCAGTGATGACATACGGATCTGCCATTAAGTGGCAATGGGCCGGGCACATAGCTCGCAGAACTGATGGCCATTGGGGCAGAAAGGTTCTAGAGTGGCGACCACGAACTGGAAGACGAAGCGTGGGCAGGCCTCCAAGGTCCAGCATAGCTCCAGGTCGTCGGTCCAGGTGGACCGACGACCTGGTTAAGGTTGCGGGCAACCGATGGACAAGGTCGGCTCAGGATCGAGAGTCGTGGAAAACCTTGGGGGGGGCCTATGTCCAGCAGTGGACGTCTTTTGGCTGAAATGATGATGATGATGACGGTGCCCTACCTCTCTTAAGCCGCTGATATCATGTATATGATAATCATTTTGTTGATAGCCACAGTACAAGATTTGCCTAGTGTGGCTGCTTCTGATATTTGTGACAAATATGTATCTGCCCCTCTAGATAAGTGGCATAAACAGTAGTCGAATCTAAAAGTCAAAAAAGCAAATGTATGGGATTTGACGTAAGTTTGCGACATTATAACGTAAACTTGAGTCAAATCCCATACATTTGCTTTTGTGACTTTTCGATTCTACTACTGTTTATGCCACTTGTCTAGAGGGGCTGGACTGCTAATAAAGATTATTATAAATACTGTTTCTCGTATGGTCAATAGTCTATAAGTGGATTGAGTTATTCTGTATTCTATATAAGAGATTATGGTGTATTGCAAAACATGTTTTTGAACTATTAGGTCGTTTTAAGTATTATGACCCGCTTTCTACAAAAACTGCAGTGTAATTATATTCCAATTTCCTATAGGTTCCAACGTTTCCAACAGTGATTAATACTTTTCAACTCGGAAGCTATTGTCGGCGATTATGTGGGTTAATGTTTGTAGAGCGACAAATTTGTCGTGATTCTAATTTACGAGTGTGAAATAGATATATTGTGTAATTTGAATAGATTATTTAATCAACGGCTAATTGAGGTTGTTGTTAGGTTATAAAATAGAAAATAGTTTTAGTTGTAAACAGGGGTCGTGCCATGAATTTTGACCACCGGGTAATCTTTAGTTTAAATTAAGATTCAAAATAAATCGCTATCAGTCATGTACGGTTTCTTATATACTTTGTATGATTATAATTATAATCATACAATTACCGAACACAAAGCACACCCAGACTCGGAACAACTATTTATGGATCACATAAGCGTTTGTTCAGTGTGGTGATGGAACCCACAACACGCCACGCAGTGGTAAGTCAAAGTCAAACTCAAACTCATTTATTCATTTAGATCAAATACATGATACTTATGAACGTCATAAAAACAAATGCCAGCATACTTTTTTCCTACGGCCAATTCGCTGACTATGGTAGGGCCTCGAGAAGAATTGGCAAGAAACTCGGGTCACTCTTTTTAATCGCCAGAATATAACATTTACAATTTGGTATAGGTTACAATATTAGTGGTAACGAAAAGGAATGGAAACCAATATACCATACAGAATGAAATTTAGATAAGTAAATGACGAGCCACTGAACAAATCCGTGCTGTCGTACATAACATACGAGTACGTACGTAGGTATATTGATTACCTAAGTATCACCTGTCTATTAAAGTGATAGTAATAATAACCGTGTGTTAATTAAATTTAGTTGTACAAACATTTACAGTTGACACGCAAATCGCAATACCTACATCTGCGGATGCGTTGTATCTAGCTTTTTAGGATAGTAGGTTGATCATTAGATACGAGTATCCTTACTTCCTTACAACGTGATTAGTATGTTACTTAAATATATAAAATGCGACGGTGTGTTTGTTTCTGTTTTGTCTCTATGAAGACAATAGGCAAGAGTAGATACCACGCAGAAACCATGTAAAGAGCGGACAGGAACCGTGCAGAACCCGTGCAGAAACGGTCTAAAGAGCGGGCAGGAATCGTACAGAAACCACGCAGGAACCGCGTGAGGAGCGGGCAGGAACCGTGCAGAAACTGCGTAAGGAGTAGGCAGGAACCGCGTAAGGAGCGGGCAGGAACCGTGTAAGGAGCGGGCAAAAACCGTGCGGAAATTATGCTATTTTCGCCACATATAAATGGAGCCTGGTGATTACAGGACTGAAACGATACATATAGCTATTTATTTTCAATCCTAATTTTAATTTCAATCAATGACTACCTCAAACTTGGTTGACATCTTACAAATTCCAAATGAAGATTGAAAATGAATCGCTATAAGCACATCGCAGTACAGCTCCAGGGGCTATATTGTGACGTTTTAAAACGTCAGTAGTTTGAGCGAGAAAGAAGGACAGAGCTATATAGCGTGTATAGCTTCATCCCTTATTCTCGTTTAAACTACTCACGCTACGGTCCCAGGTCTAAAGAGCGACTTAATTTTTTTCGTTAAAACGAAGCCTCGAAAGTATTATAATAATGCAAATAATTCATAAATAATGGTTATGAAATTTTACACTGCTTCGTTTGTGGATAATTTCCATTCACATTTAATTTAAAGGAGCGTTATAATTACTGAATGAAATTAGAAATGTCTGTTATACCAATCTAATTATACTTCTCATAAGTTAACTTACGTGGAGATCGTTCTCAATTATATAGATATAAAGCGAACAAAACAACAATGTATCGACATGTTCTGCTATTACAGATTTTATATAAGAAGTTACATCGGGCCTTTCCAATCCTTTCTATGCTTATTTACCTAATACTCTTATCATGACATAATTGAATTAGGAAAACTAACATACTCTCGTAACATACTGACACGCCTTTTTAATAACACTAAGGTGCAAACAAGCATACTTACGTTGGCAGTAAGTCTTCTTCTTATCGTTTGGTTAGCGGCCAACCTGGTGACAGAGTTATTTAGATCTGTAGGATTGTAGAGAAGTACCTACTATACAAAAGAGTAAGCCCGACTCAGGAAGGACTACCACCTTATAGAAGACCACAGCCAAATAACATCAGGCGGGCCGTATGCTTGTTTGCCACCCAAGTAGTATAAAAAAAAACTACATACAGCGGTGTAGTTGTATTCCTGTGTGTTAGTACAGGTCTCCAACGTTTATATAGTGATGCGTTTTGAAAGAAACGTTTTCCTATACTAGGGATACTCCATTTCAAAGCCCTGATGCAAAAAAATGAGTCGGCAATACGCAAGTTATTGCGAGCACCCATAAGCTGCGGTAACTGCTTACGATCAGGCAGGCTATATATATATATAAATTAGAAAGAAGAACATTAACGAGTTTTTCACTGGAAGATATGAAGCAAAATCTTTGTATTCTTTTTTTTTATTTTCTGTCTTTTCTTTTTAAAAAGACAACTCCCGCACTAGAGAACAAGCTCTGTGCCGCGGGGAACTTTACAAACATACAATTAACGGACACAAATTACACCCAGACTCAGAACAACACTTTGTGGGTCACACAAAGTTTTGTCCTGTGTGGGAATCGAACACACAACCTCGTGCACATCAGGCGCATACTGCGGCCACTGGACCAACGAGGTAGTTTTGTATTGTGACTGTCATTTAGTTTTATCAACTTGGACAGAATGAGTTCGCCTGTTATGTCGGCCACTCGGAAACTCGAAGCCCGTTCTCGGGCTGTATTCGTCTTTTTTTTCAAGACTGACCACTTTTACTATCTCTCTAAATCGACGACACGGTTACGAGTTGTGAGTTTTACATCATTTCTAGTTTAAATTACATTCTATTATGTAATGCGTGTAATAAAGAGAGTACCTTTGTTGAGTGGATGGTAATGAAAAACATCATAAGTGTTTTTTTACCCCTAGACGTGCTTGACTATAAATGTTGTTTTTGTTGCTTGTAAATTTGGTTGTTGCGAGATGAGAATGTAGGTTTGTATTACATAATGAGAGAGGTAGGACAACATGTAAGCGAGCAAATCCGACTGGGGCAGGACCTCCACCTTACAGAAGACCACAGCCAAATAACTACACACAGCGGTGTAGTTGTGTTTCTGTGTGTGAGTCTCCAGCGCTTATTTAAAGACACGTTTTGAAAGAAACGTATTCCTATCCCAGGGATACTCTCATCGTAAAGCCCTGGTGTAAAACAATGGGTTGGCAACACGCAAGTGATACCTCTGGTATTGCAAGCGTCCATGGGCTACGGCAACTGCTTAACATCAGGTGGGCCGTATGCTTGTTTGCCACCCATGTAGTATAAAAAAAAGAGACATATTACTTAAATGACTTTATTTTGTACATTTTAAACTAAACCCTTTTTTTAACCTTCGTCATAAGTGCATTAACTTAATTGTGACATCTAGACATCTAGCGAAAAGGGGAGTTAACTTTAGATAAAATTATAATTAATGACATTGTTAAACAAAACCGCAGAATGCTTTTTACTATTTTCATAATAACTACTTTTTACTAATGATATTACAACAACCAATATCAAGCATAATTATATTAGTTTTAACAGTTAACTTCCTGCTTTTTAGCTCGATTTAGATGTCTTAAAAGTGGGTGTAAATTGCATCGAAAGATTCCGTTACATATAGACATTCAAATAAAGCTGATAAAAGCTTTTTAAATAAAATAATAATATGCCAAAATTATAAAATTCTTCAATAAGTGCCCTTCTCGACGTAATCGCACATAGCATGGCCTACTTATATGTGTAAAGCTTTTGACTGCATGGTCGGTTCATTGGCTTAAATGGTATCCGCATCATTAACCATTGCGCGCCCCGTGCTGTGGGTTCGATCCCCACACGGGACAAAAATTATGTGATCCATAAATGGTTTTTCGAGTCTGGGTGTACTTTGTTTCCGTTTATATTATGTTTGTAAAGTCCCCCACGACACAGGGCTTGTTGCCTAGTGCGGAAGTTGTATTTTTTAAAACTAAACCCATAGGCAAATGGCATGTTCTTCTTCTCTTAATTTTAAAAGCAATCAGCTGAAACATCTGCTATTCTGCCAATATCAAATAGTAATATTCTTTTTTTCGTAAATTATGAATTTTAAATGTAAAATAATGATATAAAATTGAAAAAGGTAATCAAGAAGTAAAATGGCGACCATCTTCTGTCAAAAGACAATCGGTATAAGAATGCACACACTATGTATTTATTATACATTTTTTGTCCTATTCGGGCATCTAACCCACAGCACGCTACACAGTGGCCAGCGAGGTGACTACCGTGGAAAACTACAACTAAGTAGCCATATTGTATTCTTCTACCTAGATTCATTTCCGTTACGTTACAATAAAACTTCCGAATTACATAAAATGACATCATTTATATAACCGTTCGCGAAACGGTTACATTCCTCGAATAGTTTTCTATGTAAAGTATGTAAATTATATGCGACTACGTCATAATCACGGGTATAATACAATTTCTACTGTTTAATATTACTTTCACGTGTTTATATATATTATTAGATAATATCATAATCTGGGTATTTAATTTTTTGATACTGATTTATACCTGAATAGGGGTCGCCCGCGACTTCGTCCGCATGGTATTTTGAAACGTACATTGCCCAGATTTTGCAACATATCTCACTACTGCTCCGCTCCTATTGATCATAGCGTAATGTTATATAGCCTATACCCTTCGTGGATAAATGCAATATTCAACAAAAAAAAGAGATTAGCGCGTTTAACCAAACAAACAAACAAACTCTTCAGCTTTATAATATTAGTATAGATTTATAAATACCCGTTTCATGGATTAAACCACAAAAATAGATAATTATACTATGTATCAACAGTATAATCCATGAAACGGGTATTATATATCTATACAATATTGTATCTTAGACTATCGATAGATGACTGGCCTGTCTGTCTAGTGGTTAGTGTACCTTACTGCTAAGCCGGAGGTCGTGGGTTCGAATCCCACACGGAACTCATGTGTCATTGGTGATAAACTACGGCCCGTCTAATCGTTAGCAGTTGACTACTGACGTTTGTCTTCTAACACCTGAGATTGATATTATGTACAAACTTAGGATAATGAAAATATTATTTTTATAGCATAAATAAGCACTAGAACCTATAATCACACACAGGAATACCCTAATAAACCTTTAGCTGTGGTCTTCTGTAACTCCACTGTATGTAAGACCATAGCCAAAGGCTAAGTTCTCTATGTACACCACAACGCAAGGCACCATATAAACGAGAAAGCCTAACACCTCTACCTTACTGAAGCCCACAGCAAAACAACTACACACAGTACTGTAGTTTAATTCCTTTCCTAGCTGGGCTTGCTCACTTGTATGGTGCTAAACCTAAACAACTTTCTTAGTCTAGAACAAAAATCAACGGCAATATTTTTAGTAGAATGGAATAAAAATGTTTCTAGCCAAACCGGATTTGTGGCAAGCCGCAGGCAAATTACATAGCTACATAATTAAGTATAGTGAAACGACGTCTTCAAAAAATTAGACAGGCCATAGACATAATGGTCTAGTTTAGACATTTGATAAATTAAAATCTCACGTAACAAATTAGGGTGTGGTTCTTCTGTAAGCTGTCGTAATAATGCGGTGTTTAAAAGTTCATAGTTGTCGTCAACTTAACACTTTATTTTGATGTTTTATCTCACGTAATATGTAAACAAATACTGTAAGGTATAAGAGATGAGTTGATGAGTTTAGTATTAGAGTTTTAGTCAACAGTACGCAAGAGATTTTGTTGGCAAATTTAAATAAGTAACATTCATTTAGTAATTAAGACATTTATACATACTGTACAATTGTTTGTTTTCCCAATAAAGAAAATAAAGTAAGCTTGTTAGCAAACTTCGACTCATAATAATATATGTCTGATAAGTGTTTAATGATATTGTTGCTATAGAACTTCTATTTACCAATTAAAATACCTACTACCTACCTACTTATTCGATATTTATTTGTTAACAATATTCAGAGTAAATAAAAAAGTCTACATATAGTCATAACTCATAGTCAGCTGTTGCAAAGATGTTAAATATTAGTCTTTATATGTTAGGCTTATGGAAACCTCCTACGTCTATGTCAGTGGTCGAAATTTGACTGTCATTACTTTCTACAGTTCTTATATGATATACTAGGGGTCGCCCGCGACTTCGTCCGCGTGGTAATTTGGAATATTTTCCCTGATTTTGCAACATATCTCACTACTGCTCCGCTCCTATTGATCATAGCGTGATGTTATATAGCCTATATATAGCCTTCCTGGATAAATGCACTATTCAACAAAAAAATAACTTTTAAAATCGAACCAGTACTTTCTGAGATTAGCGCGTTCAACCAAACAAACAAACAAACTCTTCAGCTTTATAATATTAGTATAGACACAGATAATATAATACTAGTGTATAGATGAACCATAACTGTTCCAAATCACACACTCCTCCGTTCGCGAAATGTCACAGAATACTTAATAGTACAGGTGCATGGTGCTTAAAAATGGGTACCTACAATGTTTTTTTTCAAGGATACACATATATGAGCAGATATGCGATAAAGGTCCTCCTATCTGGATTTGCGAAATACAGACAGTTATTGGAACATAGAATCAAAAATAAAACGAACACATAGACAATATACTTCCAATTTTATATTACAGATCAGTATTTACATGATTATAGGGATTGGGCCAAGGGACGAGGTACAAGTTGCAATGGTTGAGCTTAGGAATGGGGATGGGGATTAGAATGTACGAACAAAGCCAGGGTATGCGTAGCCTGCGCCGAATCCGTTCACCACTGTGGGTCCGGTAACCAGGGTCTGTGTGGAGAAGAAAACTTAGTTAATAACATTTTTAATTCATGAACATGCACAACATTTAAATCCTTTTTGTGATAGGAAAAGGTATAAGCAGAGGTATAGTTAGCTATGTAAAACCTCGTATATATAAAAGAGGTGAGGCTATCGCCAAATACAAGGCACAAGGCCCAGGCTGATAAGGAGCGTTTTTAGGAGAAAACCTAACCTGGTTTCGAACCCAGGACATCAGCTCGTTCAACGCAAGTATAACCATTCCGACGTTACTTTATTATAAATAAAAAACAGAAGAGTTCACAAAACTAATAAAATAATCAAAGAATATAATTATAGAGACCTACTTATAAGAATTTTCATCTAGGTAAATAAAATATCTGATTAAGATCGGTATCTAAGTAATAGACAAAGAAAGCACTAAAAACTAATGACGTAACGAGTCGGTAACACCATTGTGCATTGCAGTCGACAATAATGCCCTTCCAATGTAATATGCAGCAAAGACGGCCAATATCCCTTCACAAATTTTATAATCATGTAACATCGATAAAGACTGTTATTGGCTGTTATGTAAAGTCCATTTATATTCTTCCTTTCATAAGTAGGGCAAGATATTGCTAACCTGTTTCTTTTTAATGTACACAATAAGTAAACTATTGGTATACTTATTTTATTTCTTAAAAGCATTAATCGATTTAGACTTATTTATTTAGTAAATACACGAAAATAAGGGAGGGACTGCTTAATAGGCGTCATAAAATTTCTCCGCATCGACGTCTACTGGAAACGTACCCAAAAAATAGCCTGTTACTAAATATATAGCCTGAGCCTCTAGACAAGTGTCATAAACGGTTATCGAAACGAAAAGTAAAAAAAACAAATGTATGGAATTTGACGTAAGTCTGCGATACAATGACGTAAACTTACGTCAAATCCCATACATTTGCTTTTTTGACTTTTCGATTTGACTATCGCTTATGCCACTTGTCTAGAGGGTCTGATCTGGTTACGTTTATTTAGATAACATTTAAAGCAGATAAGAAGATATTACTAGAACATCTAAAACTGCACATTATACTATGCCATTATGTGCTTTTTGTGATCTCAAATATTTATCTGTTTAAAAAATTGTATTTTTTTTCAATATTATTGTTATTTACAAATCTTTATTATCTTTCTTATCTTTTCTATCTTATCTACCAACCCTAAGGATATTTGTCCTTAGTGATGCCGTTAAACTCTGTAATAAGCATACGCTACGCGTGACTGCCTACCATCAGATAGACCGTACCTACCACAGAAATAGATCGTACCTACGCTTATTTACAGACTCTGTGTAAAAATATTCATATAAGTATCGTCTGTTACTATTTTCTGTTCTTATGTAACTAAGTAGGTATACATAATTTGTCTTTTCATTAAAATTAACATTTCTTTCGTTTCAAAAAGGTTTTAGTATTTTTTTTTATACTATCAAGGTGGCAAACAAGCATACGGCCCGCCTGATGGTAAGCAGTTACCGTAGCCTATAGACGTTTGCAACACCACGTGTCACTCACGCGTTGCCGACCCTATAAAAACCTTATAACTCCTTTCTTGAAGAACCCCATGCTATAGTCTCTTGGGAAAACCTCGGCAGGGAGCTCATAGTATATAAGCATATTTACCCTGGTAGCGGTGTAGGGCGCGGCGAAGCCACCCGTGTACGGCCAGCCGAAGAACTGAGGAGCGGCAGATGCCAGCGCCACGCACACGAGCAGGAATACCAACTAAAATTAGAACAATCATGAAATTAAACACATTCTAGGACATAAATTGTTGTGATACCAATGCTGACATTGGTATCACAGCGTATCAGGGGCTACGAAAGGAGGACAATTATTATGATGATTATGTCTACTAAACGAGGAGCAATCCTATATTTCGATTAGTAAAGTTACAATTTTGGTTTCAATAACAGCAAAAATGGAATTAACAAATTAGATTATCGTATCGAAGTATTATATTGAAAACTAGCAAAAAAACTATAAAAAGTACTGAAAAAATATTTTTAACAAATATAATAATAATATTACTTTATATTTTTATTTAAACCGAATATTTTGATTAGTTCTTAATTGCATCTTTCTGTTCTGAGGCGTTTTCACTTTACCCATAAACCGATCATAATTATTGATAATTTTCCAATTCGGCAAAAACACTTATTTAATAAATAGGTACAGGTACTTACAGCGTATTTCATTTTGATAAAGTAGATTGGGTAGATCTCACTAGAACTGCTGCTGAGCCTTCTGAGAGCAAACTATGCCGTCCTACGGAAGGCAAACGCATATATACTGATGTAGAAGGCCATCAAGCCTAGACCCTAGGCCCTCCTAAGGTCAGAACAGCCTATCTGAATATCTAATGAAAATACCAGTCGTCAGGAAAAAATAATATCGATGATAATTACTCGGTCCCGATATGGCATGCATAATAATTTATTAGTACCTGGTCGAGATAAAGGTGGATATTATCATTGAATATAGAGATCAAGTCAAGTGTTTGTATGTATGTGTCGTGTAAAGAATACAATTATATTCGCGTCTTGCTTTTAAACTGGATGCAGCAAGTTAAGTTAGTTAATGGTAGAGAAATTATTAAATTTAATAACTTACCGTGTTTGTGTATCTGGGTTTTAATTAGGGGTTCATACAATGACGTTTTTATAGCGATTCATCTTCGATCTTATTTCGTACCTAAGTTAGTATCTTTTGAATTTCAAAAAAAAAAAAAGAAAAATTAATCACTGTTATAAGTACCTCTACCGTGTTAGTACATTATGTTTTTTAATTAGTCCACTGCGAGGCATAGGCTAAGCCTCTCCTATTTTACACCACAATGCATGCCCTGGCCTTTGCCATCACTTAGTCGCTTATCAATATTCTATCTACATATAATAAAAAAATGCATCGCTGAATGTATTGCTAAGCGCAAATCTCAAGAACAGCTGAACCGATTTCGCTAATTATTTTTTTGCTATGTTTGTTATTGTCAGAAGAAGGTTCTATATGTAAAAAACAAATAAAAAAGTTGAGCTGAAAATAGTTTAACCTAGGCGAAGTCGGGGCAGGCCACTAGTATGTATATAAAAATGAATCCCTATTTCCCTTGGTCACGCCATATTTTGAGAATGACTTTACCGATTTGATTCATCTTTTTTTCTAATAGTATTAAAAAAATAATATACTTTAACCCAGGGGAGGCCGCTAGATTGAAAATGTAAATGGCTGAAATATTATTATAGTTATAGACGAAATTGGGTTCTTATACAAATATCGACAGCAAACTTAATAATGCTAAAGCCATTATATGTCAAGAAAATAATCCTTTGTTACCAAGGAAAAGCATTATTACGATCCAATTATGTATCTATTCTGCATTTGCATAACAGCGCAGAATGTAGTACGAAAACAACATGCATAAACTGATTTAATTTGTTTTTAAATATTCAATGTACACAAATGCGTCAATCAACTATGAAAAGTACAGCTATTATATAAATTTCATTGTATACAATTATACATAACCGGCTCCAAAGGTGGGTGTACCTCATACTTTAGTCATTCTTCGAGTAAACATTTAATGCTTGTTATAAACAATGTGGTATGAAATCGCATTTCATTTAAATGTTAATAAACTTGATTGATTTATGTGATCGGTGTAATGAGTGTGTGGCTTATGTAGGTAGGTATATTCAGCAACATTCCCGGCAATCTTTCTAAATAGTAAAGCACCTTTAAGTTTGTCTTGAGCATTTCTGCACTTCACTGGTCATCGTCATCATCATCATCTCGACCAAAAGAAGTCCACTGCTGGACATAGGCCTACTATGTCCAGCAAGAAAGATTTCCACCGCATACGGTCCTGAGCTGACCGTCGGCTGGTCAAGTGGAGAATTTTTATTGGTTTTAGTTCGTGAATTATTCTTGGGCTATTTCAGCCAACCTAGTCTCTTCCATCAGGCGGCTTAGGTTGCCGCACACCTCTGGCTGGCCCAGTGTTCGCAGGGTCTGTTTCTCTACGCTCTCCTTCATACCTCTCCTCTAATGCATTCTTCAACTTGCCATCAATGAGCTGCGGTTACTAGTTTAGGTACGTGTAGTCAGATAGACAATTGCTAGTCTACTGTCAGTACATACCTAACTACGTTTTAGGGTTAAGGTAGGAATAAAATCTTTTAAAAATAAAATTGGTAACAAATAAATTAGAATTAAATATTATTTAATTAAGTCATATGTTTCTATTACATTTAACACTTTTTTTAGATCGGAGATTAATTATTTTTAAAGTCTATACACGTGAAATGTAAAGTGAATACAATTTTCACATTTTGTCAGTATTAGACTTGTTTTTTGGCCTTGTTTATTAAAACAATGATACTTATATATACTTAATATTTTTAGCGTCGGAATATAACATGTAATTGAAATTGACAATTTAAAAATAATAGCATTGTAACTAAACAAACAACATTTTCATTTATAAATTTGGCTATACGGCATCAAGACATTATATGGACACTTTAGAAGTAACAGTACCGGTATATTTACCTAAACACGAGTATTTTGGCTACATCTAAGTAAGTATGAAACGGGCGACACGTCCACGTAAAAATACAGCCAACAATGCATCAAAATATCAAGAATAACATCAATAAATCGTACAGTATTTGGCTTAAAAGATTAACTGATGTACTTACAAACAACTTTTTTTGAAGTGGGCTCCTTACTATCAGTGACCTAGTACGACAATACATCGGATAGAAAAGTCTATTAAGCAGAACCGAGACTCAACACTTCCCTAAAAATAGGAAAAGGAGATTATGAGTATAATCCAATGATTGATGTAATTGCTTTTATGACTGTGAAATAGTTTTTATCTTAACGATAGACAATAGTAGACCCAGTCAGGTGGTTTTTGGTGCGTTGAGGCTGGATTTACTGCATTTCTGCCATCCTGGACGACCGCCCGCGGGAAATGCACGCCCTAGACGTCCGCCTGCAGCAAGCCTGTTCTCTCAGCTGCAATGTTACTTATATATATTATATTACTGGTTTATCACAATCTAATCGCATGTGTTCATCATGCAGCGACTCAGAAGGTTCGACAGCATCAGCTCTATACACAGCGTTTTCTATCCATACAGCAATTCGGTCGGAGATCGCCACCATAAAACGAGGAAGGCGACCGGGGTTCGTACGAGTTGGTTTTGGCTCACCTGAAATGTAAGTTTTCTTTCATAAATTTCTTATTGAAATAAATACGAGAGTTCTTGAGTAGTAGTAAGTAAGTACCTTGGACTATGTAACCCAAATACCTAACCATCTATAACAAGAAGAATATCCTAATATCAATAGAACTAAGAAAGTACCTAGGGATATTTAAGTGGTACCTTGGATTATGTAACCCAAATACCCAACCATCTATAACAAGTGGAATATCCTAACATCAATAGAACTAAGAAGGTACCTAGGGATATTTAAGTGGTACCTTGGATTATGTAACCCAAATACCTAACCATCTATAACAAGTAGAATATCCTAACATCAATAGAACTAAGAAGGTACCTAGGGGTATTTAAGTGGTATCTTGGATTATGTAACCCAAATACCTAACCATCTATAACAAGAAGAATATCCTAACATCAATAGAACTAAGAAGGTACCTAGGGATATTTAAGTGGGTTACCAGCTTGAGTGAAAGTTATAGATAATCTATCACAAAAAAGACCGAGTAATGATATAAAGAAACGAAGTGGCTTTATATTATCGCCTTACGTTAGTCAACCGGAACTGTAGCTGATCGTACAAAGATCAAGGCTTATCATTAGGTAGAGATTATATATAGTTTACTAATATTATATAAAAGAATAAGTACCTTCCTACCAAAAAAAATGTACTCTATTTTTTTAAGGCCCACTAACACAAGCTGAAGAGAAGGAAAACGAGACAAAACCTTATACCAACCCGTCTGGCCAGCGTGGTATAGTAGGCTAATATCCCTCCAAACGTATGGAGGAGACCCGTACCCAACAGTGCCACGTTTATGGGTTGACATGATGAACACAAGCTGCAGTATAGGATAGCTTTATGTGGCACTACTATGCGTTTTAAAAGGCGAAGAATATGATATACTTTTAAGCGTCACAAAAACCAATCTTGTTTGTTTTCATGGCAATCATTCAAATATATCGATACCTCCCACGTAAGTTATTGTAACCCACAAAATTGGCATTTTGCTTTTTTTAGCTATATCGCCTTATTATACCTATATTTACCTGCTAACAATTAAAAAAGTTGAAAAATAGCCATATTTAGGGTACTTATCAGACGTATACAGTTGTATCTTTATTATGACCACAGCGTATAACATTGCATCGACCTACGCAACTGTTTACGCGGGTCTCGGGCGGAGATCGTTGAGCGCTCGCGCCGTGTATGTGTGACATACAATAGTCTTGCCCGGGGGCGCTCGATCGGGTGGATGCCGCGCTGGTTGCAATGACATTTCGAACGTTTTTAATGTTTTAACAGTATTTTTTTTTAGCTATTTTTGAAAACAATGGAGCGTAAACAAAAAATACAAAGTAGAGGCCGAAAACTCTGTGATATGGTAAATAATACTGAGAAACCTACCGAAAGTTGCTTGGAAAAATCAATAGAAAACCAGAATACGTCCTTAAATCAAATAACTAAATAATAAATCCGAAAGTTTTTGTAATTCAAGTCTCCAAAATGTAACAGTATCATTTAATTTTCTTTATTTTATTTTATTTTGACAAAGCCAGTCTAAACTGTTGTATAGATTACTTACAATAACTTACGTCGCTAAGAATAACCTAAAACAATATTGTATAATCACATACAACAATTTACGTTGCGAAATTATAACAAATTAAGTGTTATGTAATACATACAATATTTTACGTGGGGATTGGTTACTAAAAATTATATTGTATGTTGACATAGCATATTTTACGTTGCTATGATTTTTGTTTTTTATTTACATACAATAGAGTATGCCTAAAATTCTTACATTTTCTGCCACTGCTATCATAATTTATGCATCAGCTATTTCTATGGTTCAGCTCATGGGATTCTACCACTTCCATTTCAATAAGAATTGATGAAATGACTGCTTAACATTACATAATATTCCTTTTTAAAATTAAGAGGGGTTGGGTAAATACGTCACCACGCTAGTCAATTGTAGATGGTGGGAGTAGGCTTGTGGTCCACCTACTGATTGTCAAGCCGTCTAGGATTTCTCTACCTAGCTTAACGATTATTTCAATCGTAATCACCGGGATCTTTACAATTACTTTACGTACCTGCCGAAGCCCAGAAACTCTCGAGTTAGATATACCACAAGACGATTATCGACTTTAAGTTGTTTTTTTTATTTAGCTTAGACAATAAAGATAGATACTTCTAAAATTCGAGTGATTTTTGAATACGAGTTCCGACGCGGAACTATCGCGGCAGAAACAGCTTGCAATATCAATGTTGCGTTTGGAGAGAGGACTGCTAATGAACGCACCGTGCGATTTTAGTTTTAACGCGTTTGTGATGGAAACTTTGATTTGAAGAACGAACCACGTGGAAGACCGCCCACAAAGGTGAATAACAATGAATTTAAAGAGATGGTGGAAGCCGATCCGAGCCAACTATCCAGGAACTAGCGGCATGGTTTAACGTTGCTTTATCATTCATTCATTTGCGACAAATCAATAAAATAAAAAATATGAAAAATGGGAGCCTCGTGATTTGACTGATCTGTAGAAAGAAACGCGTATTGAAACTTGTGCTGCCTTGTTGAATCGATACAGAAATGAAGGAATATTGAATCGAATTGTGACATGCGATAAAAAGTAGATTCTTTACGATAACCGTAAGCGAGAAATGCAATGGCTGGTCACAGGTCAAACGCCGCAACAGTGTCCTAAAGCAAAGCTTACCAATAAAAAGGTAATAGTAACTGTTTGGTGGTCTCAGCGTGGTGTTATTCGCTATAGCTTTCTCCGATCTGGTTAAGCAATAACGGCAGATGTCTACTGTGCCGAACTCCGAACAATTATAGCAAAACTAGCAGTGAAACAACCTCGACTCATGAATCGATCTTCACCATTATTGCTCCATGATAACGCGAGACTTCATACAGCACGAGAAACCAATTTAACTCTACAGGAACTGCAATTAGAAACCATTCGTCAACACCGTATTCCACCTCCGTACCTTGCTCCTACGGACTATATTACAATACATATTGAGTTTTATCGCAATGGCAGGCTTCCTATCAGTTTTTTTTTGGATACTGACATTCAGATAACTTAAAAAAGAATGAAGTTAACGTTATGAACCTTGATTGTAAGCTGATCTCAGAGATACACATTTGTTTAATTACTAGTAATGTAAATTTATTGATGAAGAATTTTTGTTACAGTTTTTATTATTTATCCATAAAACTGTACAAGAAAGTAGGGTGCAAATTATTATTGATTGAAAGCAACACACATTATTTTGATTATATTTTTTATACTTGAATTGAGTGCCTTGGTGGTCCAGTGGTCGCAATATGCGACTGCTGTGCACGAGGTTGTGGGTTCGGTTTCCACACAGGACAAAACTTTGTGTGGCCCACAAATATTTGTTCTGAGTCTGGGTGTAATTTGTGTCCGTTAATTGTATGTTTATAAAGTCCCCCGCGACACAGAGCTTGTTCTCTAGTGCGGAAGTTGTCTTTAAAAAAAATAGATAAAAAAGAAAGAAAGATACTTAGTATACTTTCTGTATGAAACATTGTATTTACATTTTTATGGTTGTATTCCTTTGATCTCTTTTGTTATTATTCGTTAGAATTCTAGAACAAGTTCCTAGATGAAAAACTCTACAAGTATCATCATCATCATCTCAGCCATAAGACGTCCACTGCTGGACATAGGCCTCCCCCAAGGTTTTCCACATCGTTCGTTCGTTCTGCAAGTATGTTTTGTCCCTATTTGAAATATTTTTAAGTTTATTTTCATTAATAAAAGTTAATTTTCTTAACATACAATACTGCATATATTTAGTTTCACCCAACGTACACTATAGTATCTAACACATACAATAAAATACACCCATTATTTTCCAGTGTAAACGATTGTAAGTATCACATACAACTTTTTTTTAAGATACACATCGCTGTAAAACATTGTATGAGCAAAATCTCAAAAAGTACCAATATTTTCATAAATTTTCTTGCCTTATAATTGAAAGTACCCAAAATTATATATACATACCAAATTTCACAAAAATACGACAAAAAATGACGTTTATATTTCAATTTATAACTTTAAAACGCTCTACTGTAAAATCTTGTTTTTGGGGTTACAATAACTTACGTCGGAGGTATCGATATAATTACTTAACCTAACTAAATAGACCTCACGCCACTTAGCATGATCCTCGGCTTCTTTCGTCTGACTATCGCTTCACCTACCACCTACCTTAAGTGCATCCTACACTACGTAAACTTAAACATTATAAATCTGTACGGTATTATACTCACCCAGAATTTCAGCGACTTTCTCCAATACAACGTCAGCAATACTTCGTAGTCTATTGGAGACAAGCATCTCTTTTTGACCTTTGGCAATGTAGTCACATAATCTGTACGCCACCTATAAACACATTTATGCAGTATTGAAAACTGAACTTCTTTTAAGTATGGTGCAATCAGGATTTCACCGTATCCCTTGATATTGATACAAGTGAACTCCGTACAACAAAGGGTCCGAAATGAGAGGTCTCAAAGCTATGAGGATTCTAAGATTGTTTGAAGAAATTCCCAATAATTCTGTATAGGTATCCAGTATGGTATGACGGGCTAGTTTCCGCAACTCCACGCCGAATTCACGTATTATGCGTAATCAAAACAAAATAAATGCTAATGTTCCAAATACAGCTATGTACTCTTCATGATCGAAGAAATACTACCGATGTCAAGATTAATGTGGCAATTTTAAAAAGGTAGGTATTAATTAATATCAGTTCAGTTAAAACGATTAGAAAAGCATTTTCTAGGTGAAATATTTTTATCGTGTTGAAAGAATGAGAAGAAACTACGTAATAAAGTAGTTTCCTCTCATTTTTTTTTTTATTATTTTATTATGTTGATGGCACTTAGTCAAATATTTTCAGGGCCTCTGAAAGCCTCTAGAATATTACATAAGTAATTATATACAATGGTATTCTTAGTATAGTAAAATATCGAAACACTCCAAATTTGTTTTTATTAAAAGAGTAAGAATAAAAAAAGGAAATAAAAATTAAAGCTAACGATCTATAATCTGATTGGTGTAGTTTTTCCTGCACAGTGGTCACCTAGCGGAAAGTGCCGGTAGAGCCGCGTGTACCAGAGTACAAGCCATTTTGATGTACTGTACATTTGTAAAATTAAAATATGGCTACTTTAAACCATTCTCATAGATTATTGGGAAAAAATATAACGTGGTTTAAAAAATATTGTACTCGAATCTATTACTGAAACTACTTTTTGATTTCGCCTTAATGATTGATGATTAAGTAAGTAGGTAGTTAAAGAATATATTATTTTATGAGAAACTAATTCTAACCTGAGCACTAAAATTAACAAGCCACTTTTGTCTTTGTCGCTGTTCTTTATTCTTCTCTGCCTTGGCTTCCTTGTTGGGGCCCATTAAATTTGCTGTTCCCCCCCAACGCCTTGTTGACTCCTGCAATGCTTGGAAGTATTGCTCCGTTTGTCTACGCAACAAAATATAAATATATAAGTTAACTATTGGAATCTAGGACTACGTACGAGACCCAAAAAAAGTCTAAATTATATAAAGTCTAAATTATACCAAAAAGTCGTCATCGTCGGATTTTGCACGATTTCTGTTTGTTTTCCACCTCGTTCTACGCGTACATTAATTCCACGATTATCTACCTACTACTACTTTTGCCTGGTTCAAACGCGCTAGGCACCGCAACGCCACAATTGCTAGGTATTTTATACCCTTATTTGCTGCCTTTGTCTGCTTGTCAGATTCATGATTAGACAGATTCACTCCAGATAGTCAGTCAAATATACTCTCATAAAGGTAGATAATCAAACGCCATTTTTTATTTTATTCAATTTCAGAACGACCGACGTCATATCAATGCATATTTGAGCTTTTGATTTACAAAAATGTAAAGGATGCAGTTAGCCGTATCCGGAGTTCAAAAAAATTGTAGTGTGTAAAAGCTTGACGATAGAACATAGTTGATAAGAAGAATCATCATGATCTATCTGACATTTTATTCCATGGATTTAGCGTGAAAGTCCAACGAGTTCGCGGTTTCAGGCTTTTTTCAGGCAATAGACCACAACTAGGTAAATTACTTAGTACAAGACTGTTATAAAATTTTAAAAGATGCTACGTAATACAACATTTCATCATAATATAGGCCACGCACGTTATCACGCCTCATTGACCATCCATTTGTACCGTGTCCTAATTACCAGATCGCATACTAGCAAATTGTCAAAAGAATCATTCGCAACAATTGCTTTTATATTCAATACAATGCGTTGTTGGGCAATTTATTGTGGGTATGCTACTGTAATATACTGTATTCATTTTTTGATTTCTTGATATTCGTAGACACACCCTATGAATTTTGAAGGTGGCAGTGCCGCAGTTTTAGTTTCGATTTCCTAGACAGGCAAATGATTTAGATACGGCAATAGACTCAGTCTTGCATTGTCCTATCTTTACAGGCGAAAACCCATAATGCTGCTAGAGTTACTTTTTTAATTTAAACGGCGGGGATCCCTAAAATATAGGCCCTGATAACGCATAGGCAAGTACTCTTTTTATTTGCAAATAGGATTACGTGTAAACATGTTTACACAGAGAATAGGTATGAGTTTTATGTAACAGCTCTACCTTATAGGGGTTAACACTCTATATGTTGCAAAACTGACATAACTAGGTACCTAAAATCTACTTATACTCGTACCAATTGTGCTGACCTGCGATGCGTACCTATCTATACCTACACGAGATTAAAGTGGGTACCTATGCGAATGAAGGATGCGTATCAGAAACGCCTTTATTATGGGTAGGTATTACTATGGTAGGTAGGTACATATATGCTTATGATGATGAAATAACAAATGAAACAATAACAATAAAGAACAAACTAATCCTACTAATATTATAAATGTGAAAGTTTGTAACAATGTATGGATGGATGGATGTATAGATGTTTGTTACTCTTTCACATCAAAACTACTGAACGGATCTGGATGAAATTTGGCACAGAGATAGATTATATGGTCTGGAATAACACATAGGTTACAGCGATAACCGACATCCACGCGGGCGGAGCCGCGGGCAACAGCTAGTGAAAAATAAATGTATCGAAAGGTATTTGGGTGACATACTCAGGACTCAAGAAGTAATCCTCCTCTAAAGCACTTTTGATTTTGTCTCTTCTGTCTCGTGGGAGTATAGCACACTTCTCGTCCCACAGGGAGCGCAGTCGGCGGGCGCTGGGACGTGCTAGCATCTCTACTCGCTCCATATTACGGCGAGCCCGAGCCGATAACTTTTCAGCTAAAAACAATTGGCTTTTAAACAGCTTCTTGAGCTAACAAACAGGGCTCCAATTCTGCTAATTTGCGGATGGCTTAATTGAATCTGATTTGATTCTCAATTGAATCTCAGTAGCATTTTTGGTATTCTGCTAATAAATTTAAGACCAATAGTTGGAACAGCATAGACCTTTAATTGTTTAGCAGAATACCAATAAAGTAATACCAAAAATGCTAATAATTTAAGACCAATAGTTTTCCAGCTATTAGTCTTAAATTTATTAGCAGAATACCAAAAATGCTACTGAGATTCAATTACAATCAATTCAGATTCAATTAAGCCATCAGTAATTAGCAGAATTAGGGCCCAGATCTGTGCCTATTTGATGAAAAATCAAAAGTAGCTCTGTACTTACACATTTTATTATAATTAAGTAGGTAATACATAGCCCAGACTCATCTACTTTTTTATACATTACCACATTAACAAGCAAGTGCTGATAGTAAGCAGTTACCGTAGCCTATGGACGCTCCCAATAGCAGAAGAATTAATTGCGCGTAGTCGACTCTACCTCTTGTAACACCAGGGCTTTGGGTAACCCTGGAATAAAAACGGGGAAAACGAAACGGAAAACAGTTATTTTTTAAATGAGCACTGGAAATCTATGCTTACGCACAGGAACACAACTACACCGAAGTTGTAGTTCTTTGGCTGTGGTCTTCTGTAAGGTAAGGTAAGGAGGTCCTTCTCCTATATCGTTCAATATTATTATATATCATCTATTGCAATATACTTACCACTCTTGCTCTCGTCTTTTGGTTTAACATCTTCCTTCTTATTCTTACTTTTACCCGGCATGTTTAGGCTTATTTATTTTTATAAAGATTAACAACCACTGAAAATTTAAAATCCAAAAAAATAATGACGATTTGTATCCTGATGGTTATGACCACAGGGAAAAAATTGACCATAGACTACAGCAAAGAGGATATTATACGTGTTATTTTTTTATTTTAATAAAAACATCGCCCGCACTGGGGTACAAGCCCTGTGTCGCGGGGACTTAATAAACATACAATTAACGCACACCCAGACTCGAAACAACGATTTATGAATTACACAATTTTTTTATTCCGTGCGTGATCGAACCTACGACATGCCGTGCAGTGGGAATTGGCGAAGTAACCACTTAAGCCAACCTTGCAGTCTCAATGTGCAGTTAGTAATGATAATAAAATAACAAAGAGGTAAGATATCGCATTAGCGCACGGAAGTTGTTGTTGAAAAAGGGGGCTAATAGTAGTGATTTGGCTAATAGCTCTTTCTATATCTTAAGCCGGGTATCGACATTGCGAGGCTGCCTAGCGAGCATTGAACAAGCAGTCAGTCAGTCAGGCAACGTTCAAATTGACCGACAAGGCAAACAAATCTCTACACCACAAGGCTACCTCGTGCGGCATTCCTCGCGGAAAGCCTCGTTATGTCGATACCCACCTTTACGTTTTGTATTATCTATCGCATCATCATTTCATTATCATCAGCCTATGGCAGTCCACTGCTGGACATAGGCCTCTCCAAGGGCACGCCACCTAGGACAAACCTCGGCTTCCCGCATCCAGCTACTCCCAGCCGCTTTGCGAAGATCGTCGTCCCACCTCGCCTGAGGGCGTCCTACATTACGTTTGCCGAGCCG
This sequence comes from Trisateles emortualis, assembly GCA_947095525.1. Classification (NCBI taxonomy): domain Eukaryota; kingdom Metazoa; phylum Arthropoda; class Insecta; order Lepidoptera; family Erebidae; genus Trisateles; species Trisateles emortualis. The sequence goes on along the minus strand of OX352743.1, from coordinate 6,757,264 downwards.
CGGTCTACACCCAAGAACACGTCTGCTCCAGCAGTTGTCAGTTCTTCGATAAATATGACCCGCCCATTGCCACTTCAGCTGGCTTATTCTTTGAGCTATTTCGATAACTTTGGTTCTCTGTCGGATCACCTCATTTCGAATTCGATCTTTTAGAGAGACACCTAACATAGCCCTCTTGCTCGCTGAGTGACTATCGCATACATACTTGAAATCTATAAAGGCGAGTAACGACATTATGTGGGTGCCTTGCGAGGAATGCCGCGCCAGGCGACCTCGTGATGTGAAGAGGCGTTTGCCCCGCAAGCCAATTTGAACGATACCTGAGTGGCTGTTCAATGCGAGCATCAGGTACGAGCTGTGTACGAGGTTATGGGTTCGATTCCCACACAGGGACAAAACTTTGTGTGACCCACAAAGAGTTGTTCTGAGTTTGGGTGTAATTTGTGTCCGTTGACACAAATTACACCCAAACTCTCTCTGTGTCGCGGGGGGCTTTACAAAGTCCCCCGCGACACAGAGCTTGTTCTCTAGTGCGGAAGTTGTCTTTAAAAAAAATCGCGAGCGGCCTCGCAATGTCGATTCCCGTTGAAATACTTATTGTGTATCTACGTATTTATCGTGGAACTATTGTCTATTACTAAACACAAAACTTGTTTATTTCTTCAAAGACATGTTGTTTCATCGGTTTCCTCACGATGTTTTCTTTAACCGTTAACAGATGGTAAAGCATTTGATTAGTAGGTACATATTTCTTTCTTTCTTGACATATAAATTCCACATACATATAGGTACCAGACATATAACAAAATAAAAACCGTTTGTTTCGGCTAATCTCCAAAAAGGCTGGACGGGATTTCCACAGTCAGATAGCTGATATTATAATCACGCGACCGAAGCCGCGGCCGAAAGCATGTTTTTTTTATACTACTTGGGTGGCAAACAAGCATACGGCTCGCCTGATGTTAAGCAGTTAATGTAGACTATGGACGCTTGCAATACCAGAGGTATCACTTGCGTGTTACCAACCCATTTTTTAAGGCCCAAGTCTTTAAGATGGGAGTATCCCTGGGATAGGAATACGTTTATTTCAAAACGCATCCCTAAATGTCCGCTGAAGACTGTACTCACACACAGGAACACAACTACACCGATGTGTGTAGTTACTGAGCTGTGGTCTTCTATAAGGTGGAGGTCCTTCCCCAGTCGGGCTTGCTCACTAGTATGGTGCCCTACCTCTCTTTTTAAAATAAAACAATTTTATATTATTTATAATTTATTTATCATTTCTGCCTCAAACATAACCAACTCCGTAAATCTGGTATGCCATCATTGACCATTGTAGACGACGAGATATTCTCCTTTTCGAATGGTAGGTGCCAAGTATTGTTCTTCTTTTGCGCACAAGGTGTGAACTTGAGAGGAGGCTAAAAGTAAAAAAATAATTAAACAAATTTTAGTTTAATAATAATGTATCCCAATGCTGGGCACGGGTCTCCCCTCCTCTATCAAGAGAGATAAAGGGTTCAGTGCGGTTGATCTGACATTTCTTTTTAAAAAGTGAAATTCACATTGGTACTGCCACTAGGCATCGAACTCGCACCACTTGCGTGCAGTCGATTACTTTCCCACCCGACCGCCCCGTTTATTGTACTCAGGTATAGAATAATCATCAGGCCTGTTTAATGGTAAGCAGTTACCGTAGCCTATGGACCCTTGCAACACCAGAAGTAGGTATCACTCTTTCCTAAACAAATTCTCAGATATTATTCGAACGAGTTATAATCCAGATATTACAAGGAGTATGAGCAATGGGATATTTTCCAACTGTAATAATGAAAATATCTGATGAACTTTTTTAATCAGATTTTGTTGTCTGGCTTGTTGGTTCTGGACTGTTAGGTATGCGGACGGAGCGGACAAGTAAAACGATCGTTGGTTCGTTACGCACTGATTTATTCTAACTGTCAGGTTAACACACGGGCCGGTAAAGGTGGGGCGCAATATACATATGTACTTATATCTAACATTCCTCCCCCTATTCACAATACTCAGTTATCTAATATACTAAGGTTCTGCTTCCTGAAAGTCATCCTCAAGCTCGCTTTCAGAGTTACATTCATTTGTCTCATCTGTAGTCACTCGAGTGCCACAAGAACCCGTTGGTTGCTTCTCTAGTGTCTGTTCTTCCTCACATTCGTCCTCCCGTGAAGGTGAAGATGTACTAGGTTCGTAAAACTCCATTCTCCTTCTGGCTATTCCCCGTGGCATCAGTCTTGGTGAGGATGGTTCAGTCTCACGCTCAGTAGACCTAGAATGTCTAATTGGAGGACACTTAGATGACGGCGATGGCAACGGCGACAGTGGAGGGGATGGTAATAATGACTGCGGCTGAGAGGATGACTCAATATTGACATCCGTACCTTTATAAGGCATTAACTGATTTATATGTCTTTTACAACAACCTGAACTATCTAAATCTTTTACTAAATACACAACTTTTCCTAATCGTTTTAATATAACTCCCTTTACCCATGTGTAACTAGTTTTATTAACAAACTTTTTATAAAGTACAACTTGATTATTTTTCAAATATTTTGTTTTATTTTTCACTTTATCCTTAGTTTGCAAGCACTGTTGATTATCAACAAGGTTAACCGACATAGAGACAGACGGTGACGAGGCTGCCGATGACTTAGGATTAATTAGGTCTAAACGCGACCTTAACTTGTGACCAAATACCAATTGGGCAGGGGCCAGCCCCGTGGTTGTATGAACAGAATTGCGATAGTCCATAAGGTATTTTAATAACTTCACCGATGCCTCTTTTAGATTACGAGTTGACAACAAACACGACTTTATTCCCTTTTTCACTATCTTTACGCAACTTTCAGCCTGGCCGTTGCTAGGCGGATGATACACCGGTGACGTCAAGTGGGCAATACCATTTGATGTACAAAATATATCAAATTCTCGTGAACAAAAAGATGTGCCATTATCACTCACTATCGTTTCCGGGACTCCGAACCTTGACATAAAGTCGTATAGCTTTCCTATAACCGCTGTTGAAGAAGTAGTGGTATTCATATTATACACTTCTACCCATTTAGTATGAGCATCGACTACAACTAAATAAACAGAACCTCTAATTGGACCCAAGAAGTCTATGTGTAGTCTGATAAAAGGTCGACGGGGCAACGTCCATGGAGCGGGTGGAGCGCGCGCGGGAGAAGGGCGCAGTTGTATGCATACATTGCATGACCCTATCAAACGTTCTATCGCTTGATCTATTCCCGGAAACCAAAACCTTGAACGAGCCTCGGCCTTTGTTTTCACTATGCCTAAATGTGAAGAATGTAATTCTGTTAAAATTGTTTGGCATAAATTCATGGGTATAACAACTTTATGTCCTCTCATGACGCAACCATTCTCGTATGATAATTGCGTTTTACACAAATGATAAGGTTTTAACCGTACGTCTTCTATTTTTGGCGGCCACCCATTCAAAATAAACCCTATAACCCGTTTTAAAACAACGTCATTACTTGTTTCATCGCGTAATTTGTCTATCGTCACGGGCATACTGCCGTCTATAACAAAACAAACATAAGTAGCTCGGTCGTACGATACCTCGCAATCGCAGCACCTACACTGTTCAGTGCACGCGCACTCGTGAACGGTGCGGGGCAGGCTCGCGCGTGATAAATAATCCGCACTATTGTCATTGCTGCGCACATATTCTATTGTATAGTTATAGCTACTTAGAAACAAAGCATACCGTTGTAACCTGTTTGCTGACATTTCCGGTATTCCCTTATGAGGTCCAAAAATTGTTAATAGCGGTTTATGATCTGTTCGTAAAACAAATGGTTTACATCTGCCATATAAAAACTGATGGAACCGTCGCACTCCATAAATAATGGCAGTGGCTTCCCTTTGGATCTGAGCGTATCGCTTTTCCGCCGAGTTTAATGTGCGTGATACAAATGAAACAGGCCTTTCAACTCCGTCGACGCCTACTTGTGACAGGATTGCTCCCAACCCGGTCGGAGAAGCGTCTACGGTTAAAATTATCTTAGCGTTTGGGTCGAAATGTGCGAGAACCTGATCTGACGTCATCAACTTTTTAATCGATCTAAAAGCCGTATCGTGGACGTGATTCCATTCCCACTTACAACCCTTTTTCAGTAGTTCGTATAACGGACTGAGTATGGTCGATGCGTTAGGTACAAAATTTCTGTAATAATTAATCAAACCCAAAAATGACTGTAACTGACTAACGTTTGTGGGAACCGGGGCTTCAACCATTGCTTTAACTTTTTCCGGCGCTTTCCCCAAGCCATCTTTTGTTATAATATATCCTAGATAACTAACTTTGTCTTGGAAGAAACTACATTTTTCTTTTTGCAATGTTAAACCTGCGTTCTGTAAGCGCTCTAAGACTACATTTAGCCTATTTAAATGATCCTGCCTATTTTTACCTGTTATTAATATATCGTCCAACAGGCACAAAACTCCATCTATACCCGACAGCACACTTTCCATCGCGCGCTGAAAAATAGACGGCGCGCTGGCTAATCCAAACACTAACCGTGTAAACCTGTATAAACCACGGTTGGTATTAATACATGTCAGGTTTTTTGACTCGTCCTCTAAAACAAATTGATTGTAAGCCATCGACAAATCAAGCTTACTAAATTGTTGGCCTCCGTGAATTTTTGTAAACAATTCATTTGTCGTGGGCAGCGGGTATTGTTCTACTTGTAATTGTTTATTTATACTAATAGAATAGTCTGCACATAACCTGACTGATCCGTTTCGCTTAAGGACAGGGACTATAGGAGATGCATATTCCGATATTTCTATAGGTTCTAAAATACCTAAATCGACCAATCTATCGATTTCTTTGTTTACCTTGTCGCGCAATGCAAAAGCCACGGGCCGTGCCTTACAGAAAACCGGTTTAACACCTTCTTTTAACGCTAATTTTATTTTATATTTATTAAAAGATCCTAACTTATCCGAAAATAAGTCTGAAAACTTGTGTTGTAACTCGTGGATAGAAACATCGGAATCGGAACAGTAATTAATAGGCATTAATTGTAAATTAAACGATGCTATAAAATCCCTACCCAGTAGCGGCGGCCCACCGTCGCGCACTACGTATATAACAATAACACGTTCCTTACCGCTATAACGTACCGGTAAACGCAACGTACCTAAACACACAATATTGCCGCCATTATATGTCATCAGTCTTTTAGCCGTACGTGATAATGGCATATCCTTAAAATGAGATTTATAATAATTTTCTGAAATTACAGTTACTGCAGACCCGCTGTCAATTTCAAATTTACACGGAATATTATTAACGAGTACTGTTTCTACCAAAGGTTCACCATTAAAAGATCGGATATAATAAAGCTTACCATCATCGTCAGCCTCATCACCGCAATCCACCTCTACGTAATTCACTTTCGGACACATTTTACGCAAGTGGCCTTTCGCGTGACACTTCCTACACGTATAATTCGCGAATCTACAGTCCGACGATTTGTGATTTGTATAACCACACACACTGCATTTAGTTTTCACCACACTTTCACTCTTCTTAATCTTGAAAAGCTGCTGATCGGACGTACACGCTTGCGGCAGCGCTCCCGCGCTAGCCACGTTGGCGGCGCCGGCGGCGGGAACCGCGCTGGCGGCGACCGCTGCGCGCGCGACGCTTAAGTTCTCCGCCATTTCAACCACCTTGGCCAGCGTAAGGTCGGCCAAGTCCTTTGTGTACAGCTTCTCCTTCTCTCGGCCTGGCTGCATTCCCATGATAAACCTATCACGGAGCGCCTCTTCAACATTAAGAAACCCGCACTTTTCCGACAAACCACGCAGTCTGGCTGCCCACTGTGAATGAGTTTCTCCCGCTTGCTGAACTGCCGCGTAAAAGTTATGACGTTCACCAAACCCCACACACTTCGGGGTAAAGTGGTTATCCAGGAGTGTAAGTAGGTCTTCGTATGGTATATCTTCTACTTCCTTAGGCAATGCTAAATCCGTAGCGAGTTTGTAGGTACCTTCGGCGAGTGCGCTGAGAAGGATCGCCTTCCTTCTTATTCCCGCGGAATCCGTCGTCTTACCAATATCATTCGCAATAAAATATTGCGTTATTCGACCTTTATACGTTTTCCACGTTTGTATATTGTGGTCGAAAGTATGCAAAATTCCAAATTGCACGTTAGAATTCGACATTTTCTAGAACTATTTGATATTTTTATGTCGAGGGTAAGTAAATACTCGTCGCCACTGTTAGGTATGCGGACGGAGCGGACAAGTAAAACGATCGTTGGTTCGTTACGCACTGATTTATTCTAACTGTCAGGTTAACACACGGGCCGGTAAAGGTGGGGCGCAATATACATATGTACTTATATCTAACAGTGGACCAGTGGTTAGTGACCCTGACTGCTACGCCAGAAGGTCGTGGGTTCGATTTCCACACGAGATTAATAGTTTGCCTCATTCATAATAAGATAAACGCATAAATATGGTTTTTAAAGGGTCGGCAACGCGTGAATGACACCCATGGTGTTGCAAACGTCCATAGGCTACGGTAACTGCTTACCATCAGGCGGGCCGAGTGCTTGTTTGCCATCTTCGTGGTATAAAAAAAATAGTTTAAGTGGTCTTTGTACTGTTCTTTTTAACAAATAAAAAATAAATGTTTCAAGTCTGGGTGTAATTTGTGTCCCCCACGACACAGGATTTTTCCTAGTGCGGGAGTTGTCCTTTTTGAAAAGAAAAAAAAAGTTTGGTTTGCTTTTCTTTTTTAAAAAGACAACTCCCGCACTAGAGAACGAGCTCTGTGTCGCGGGGGACTTCACAAACATACAATTAACGGACACAAATTACACCCAGACTCAGATCAATTCTTCATGGGTCACACAAAATTTTGTCCTGTGTCGGAATCGAACCCACAACCTCGTGCACAGCAGGCGCATACTGCGGCCACCGAGGCAGTCCTGCAAGTGCAGTACAACTAAATTTATTTTTCAATATATACCTGTATTATTAGTCCTTGTGACGCATTCATAAACACCATCCACTGATGCCGCCATTGCCATCGTTTAAACAATTGTTTTAAGCCCTTATCTTTAAGATTAAATTGATGACATCTAAGTAAGTCTTTAGACACTATTTCTGTCTGTGGACCACTTAATATTGCTGCTGTTATAATAAATGGATCATCTGCGGATCTGCAAACAATAAATCAGTCCTTATTTTAGAATTTTAAAAAGGTTTCGCGCTTATTTTTCATGTTAGCATAGACACTCGTGATGGCAGTGGCCATCAATACTTGCAGACAAATTTTCTTTCAATTTGGCAATGGGATTTTTTCTTTTGAATATTATTTTTTCTCTGCCTCGTATGGCCCCCCTCCTTGACTTCTAGCGTCCCACTCCCACATGGTAGTGTTTTCGCCCACTTTGAGAAAGACTGATATAAAGTAGATTTGGCTACTGAAACTTAAATAATTGTACAACTAATTATAGATAAACAAGGTATACTTACAAATTGTCAGTAAAAAAACACTTGGTTTTACTAGCAATTTTTTCCATTAACTTTTTATTCCACCTCAGCATGTGTTGTCTGCCTAAGAGCAAAATCTTTTTATCTTTCTCCCGAAAATAATCCACAACATAATTAAGCAATTGTAGTTTTTCTGTATGTGTCCCTCTACCAATAGAATAGCATATGTTTAGTCCATCTAAAACAATATCATAAGGAGCTGTTCTCTCAACAAAGTTCAGAAACCTCTTCAATTCACTTTCAGTTGTTTTTAATAATAAATCTGAACCTACAATTAATTTATCCTTAACATTTTCTTGTAATGAAATGAATTCTTCATCAGATAATGAGAGATAGTCTAATGTGTCAGTACAACTTGAACATTGGCCACTAAAACAATACAAAAACAAAAAATTTACATCTAGTAGGAAATACATTCGCAAAATGAGATATGGGAATTTCGCAAAATGTCATATTCTCAAATTGACATTCTAAAAATGCCAGATCGCAAAACGTCACATTGTCAAAATGCAATTTTTGCTAAATTATATTAAAATAATCTATTTAAAATAAATGGAAATATATGAATAATGTGATTAAATACTGAAATAATTAAATTAGTATTATTTTTTATCCATAAATCATAGTCACAGTGCACTCAGTGTCTTTAACAATCATTTATTGTAATTAAAGTTAGTCATACATTAGTAAATCAGAGCCTGTGGATCAGATTTACCAAAAGAGCGCTAGATGCCCTGCGAGTCCAATAAAATAATATATTTAGGATGCTGTTGGGACTGCCGGGCTTCTGCAGTGCCTCATCAATGTTTGCAGTGAATCACAGATAATCACAGATAATGTAGCTTTCTAATGGTGAAAGAATTTTTAAAATTGGTCCAGTTGTTTGGGAGTTTATCCATTATAAACAAACAAACAAAAATAGAATCTTTTCTCTTTATAATATTATTAAGTATATATATATTATATTATATAGTATAGATGATTTATCTTATGTTGCCTAGGTATTCTATACTATGAAACTTATGTACTTTGTCAGGTAATAAGTTCTTCATGCCTTATGTATGGCAATGCAGTTAACATTTGTACTGAATACTTACTCTGATTTTCTTATCCTAGCAAACTGTCCATCCCAATCCAAAGAACTATACAAATCTTTCATTCTATTTGCTGTATCTTCAGATATAACCTCACAATTAATAGCAATATGTTTAAAAATGTCATCTAAATGTTTTGAAATTAAATTTTTCTCTTTATATTTTTTCAAAATATATTTTATCCATTCTTCGTAAGCTATATCTTGAAGTGGCCTGTTGTATTTAATACTTTGCTCTATAATTTCATATGCTTTTTTCTTTTTATTTAGTCTAAAAAAGGTTGCTATTAATGTACTATAGGCTGAATGTGTGGGAACAGAACTCAAGTGTATGTCATCCAAAACTTTCAATGCCTTTTCCCACTCATTTATTACACACAGAACATGTAAAAGCCTTTCACAGGAACTACTGTCTAAGATCTTATATTTATCATACAGACTTTTATATGTATCTAAAATAAATTGCTTTTGCTCCTTATTTATTTTGTTTTCCTTGCCTAATTCAGTATACATATATAACATACTATTGATTGAGCCTAATGGCAACTCTTCATGTATAGTTTTCAAATGCTGAGCGAATAATGAAGCAGCAACATAATTCTTAGATGATACCATCATTTTTAACATAACTGCATCAATATTTTTTTGGTTAAGATTCCCCCTCATAGATAAAACAGTATTCTTAAGAGCTGACCAGTCTTGATTCTGTGCGTTACTATCATTTATAGTCCTTATATATTCTGCTTGGTTATCTACTTCTCGTCGTATGGATGTTGTATTTTGGCTAATAACTCGCGTGCCTATAGCTGCATCTGCAATGTATGAAATATAAATCATACAGAATATAGGATAATTTACAACAACAACTATAAGAATTATATATATTTTGTGTTGTAAACAGTGCACGACTTACACGAGCTGCGTGTGTATAAAACACGTGTCAATGAATGAAACATTATGAAACCAGTTAATATATTATTATACTTTTTTGCAGTTATAATAGCAACGTAAACGAATTTAATACAAATTGGAGGTTAGAACTACATTCAAAAAGCTAAATTGAAATTGAATTGGCATTTTGACAAGACAACTGACTTTAGAAAGTAAGAGCTAAAACAAAAAGTGAAAGATCAGCACCAAAAATGGCGTTCAGAAATTGATTTTAGGCTACTAATCAGAGAGAGATACAATAATATTGACAATATTTTTTATGTGTCAACTGGACATCTCTTGCCATATGATAAAAAAGAGTGCCCAACTTTTACACAAAATAAAATAATCTAGAATAATAATTTGTCTTTGGTTCACTTCTGTTTATAATCTATAACTATGTACATGTTTGTAAGTCTGCTTTGACAGACAAATGTTGAATCAAATCGTTGCTGTAAATCGTAGATAAATCGTATACTTTCGATTTATTGTCGTTTTGTTGAATATTGACTCTTTCATAACATACATTTAACCATGGATGGTAAAACTACAAAAATGCCCAAAGTGGCAAAGGTAAACATTTACCACTGCATTCTGGGTCACTTGGCATAAACTTTAAAAGGATCTCTGTTATTATACACATTAATTTATCTTTCAGGTTAAGAATAAAGCACCAGCTGAAATACAAATCACCGCTGAACAGTTGCTTAGAGAAGCTAAAGAGAGGGACTTGGAAATTTTACCGCCACCACCGAAACAAAAGATCTCTGACCCAGAAGAACTCAGAGACTATCAACACCGTAAAAGAAAAGCATTTGAAGACAACATTCGGAAGAATAGGCTCGTAAGTACCTTACATTGCCCAAAACATAACCTATAAATTATTCCAATATTCTAAGAGATGTCTGATTTTGGTGAGCTAAATCAAAAGTATGTACAGTACTATTTTTGTTTAAGGTAATAGGGAATTGGCTCAAATATGCTCAGTGGGAAGAATCACAGAAGCAGGTGCAGAGGGCAAGATCAATATATGAGAGAGCTCTTGATGTGGATCATAGAAATGTTACCCTTTGGTATGTTTTAATATTTATATTCTTTGGTCCTGCATTCAATCACTCTCCGGTCGTGTATGATTGCTGTCCCATCGGACTATATATAGGAGTGAAGGAAATGGAAAGGAGTGCACCTGTGTTTGCACACATGCTTGTGCACTATAGTATGTCCTGCACAGTTGATCTCCATTGAGATTGACCACCGTGACCGAAATTGGTCTGGATGACTATTATTATTATTATTGATGTTATTTTATACATTGGTTTAACATTATAGGGATCAATAGATTTCTGTCTAGTCAGATTTGTAGTAATATGCATAATGCATATAATATATTAAGATGGTTGGTTTTTTTTTATTCCAGGTTAAAATACACAGAAATGGAGATGAGAAATAGACAAGTGAACCATGCTCGGAACTTATGGGACAGAGCTGTTACAATACTTCCAAGAGTGTCTCAGTTCTGGTACAAGTATACCTATATGGAAGAAATGTTGGAGAACACTGCTGGTGCCAGACAAGTATGTTAACAACAATATATTACTTAAAAAAATATGTAACAGACTAAGTGAATATTTCCAAAAATTTGCCATCTTGATTGGGACAGAGTACCTATTGCAGATATATATATAAACAGGCTGTACAGGCATGCATAATTTTTTAGCCTTTTATTGATATTTATTTATTTTATAGGTATTTGAGCGGTGGATGGAATGGCAGCCAGATGAACAGGCATGGCAAACATACATTAATTTTGAATTAAGATACAAAGAATTAGACAGGGCCAGACAGATTTATGAAAGATTTGTTATGGTGCACCCTGATGTCAAGAACTGGATAAAATATGCAAGATTTGAAGAAAACCATGGATTTATAAATGGTTCAAGGAAAGTATATGAAAGAGCAGTGGAATTTTTTGGTGATGAAGACCTTGATGAAAGACTATTCATTGCATTTGCAAAGTTTGAGGAAAATCAAAAAGAACATGACAGAGCAAGAGTCATTTATAAATATGCTTTGGACCACATTCCAAAAGATAGAAACAAGGAATTATACAAGGCTTACACTATACATGAAAAGAAGTATGGTGACAGATCTGGTATTGAAGATGTTATAGTGAATAAGAGAAAATACATGTATGAACAAGAAGTAATCGAAAATCCTACTAACTATGATGCATGGTTTGACTACATAAGACTTGTGGAAAATGAAGGAAATGTAGATGATGTGCGTGACACTTATGAGAGAGCCATAGCCAATGTACCCCCTTCTAAAGACAAGCAATTCTGGAGACGTTATATTTATCTGTGGATTAATTATGCTCTTTATGAAGAATTAGAAGCAGAGGATGTTGAAAGAACGAGACAAGTTTATAGAACATGTTTAGAATTGATACCCCATAAAATATTTACTTTCTCAAAAATATGGCTTATGTATGCACAGTTTGAAGTCAGGTGTAAAGATTTAAAACAAGCTAGAAAAACATTGGGTATGGCTCTTGGTATTTGTCCAAGAGACAAGCTATACAGAGGATATATTGACTTGGAAATTCAGCTGAGAGAGTTTGACAGATGCAGAATATTATATCAAAAGTTTTTAGAGTATGGTCCAGAAAATTGCATAACATGGATAAAGTTTGCGGAATTAGAAACTCTTTTAGGTGACACAGATAGGGCTAGAGCAATTTATGAGGTAGCTGTAGGACAGCCAAGATTAGACATGCCAGAACTGCTGTGGAAGAGTTACATGGACTTTGAAGTTCAGCAAGGAGAAACTGAAAAAGCAAGAAAACTTTATGAGAGATTGTTAGAGAGAACAGTACATGTTAAGGTTTGGTTATCATATGCAAAGTTTGAACTAAATGCAGAGAATGCTGACAACATTAATGTTGAACTAGCCAGGCGTGTCTACGAACGAGCCAATGACAGCTTGAGAAGTGCTGGAGAAAAGGAAGCAAGAGTACTTCTTTTAGAAGCTTGGAAAGATTTTGAAACTGAAATTGGAGATAAAGACAAACTTGACAAGGTAATGGTTAAAATGCCTAGAAGAGTCAAGAAGAGGCAAAAGATTGTCAGTGAAGGAGGAGTTGAAGAAGGATGGGAAGAAGTATTTGACTATATATTCCCTGAAGATGAAATGGTCAGACCTAATCTTAAATTGCTTGCTGCTGCTAAATTATGGCGCAAACAAAAAGAAATTGTTCAACCAGATCCAAGGAACGAAACTGAATCTAAGGATGGTGAGGAAGAAGGATTAACACCTCCACAAAAAGAAAATGATGGTAACAATGATGAAGATGATGATGACAGTAGTAGTAGTGATAGTGACAGTTAAAAACATGGTAAATAAATGATTTTTTAGAAACACAGTTAATAATTTATTTATTATGTCAATCAACATCTTCTGGTCTAACAGGATGAGTCAGTGGTATTACAGACTTTTTGTTTACATCTCTTGAACAAGCTTTTCTCATATCTGAAAGAAAAACAGAAACAATTATTATTCTGTTAAATTGACAAAATAATTAAGAGAAAAGATTTGATTGTTAGTTTTTAATTGATAAACTTGTCCTATTTTAAACATTCTTTTATTAAAAGGAAGCTACATAAATAGTTACAAGGGCTGTATTTCATTTTCCTAAAAAAATTGAGAACCCTACAAAATCTATTTAAATTTCCACCCATGCAAAGTTGGGATGGGCTCTTTACCATAAGCATCCTCATCTGGATCACCAGAATAATATTCTAACACAGTTCTGTATACTATGTATCCCAAATTCTTATACATATTGATAGCCACCTTATTGCTGACTCTTACAAAGAGATCCACAAAATAAGCTTTTTTCCTGAAAAACAAAATTAGCATTACAATTTTTTTATATCACAAAATACAGAAATAAAATAAACAATTTGCTTAAAATATTTACTTTTCAGAAACTTCTTCCAATATATTCATGAGTGTTGCAGCGAGTCCTAGTCGTCTATAATCGGGTCCAACTGTTAGAGCAGTTACATGACCATGCCAATTCTCCCCGTGACCTTCAGCTTTTCCCATTACTAAAAAACATTAACTATAATGGTAAACTGCTTACCACAAAGCCACTGTTTGCCACCAAAAGTATAAAAAAAACAACACATATTTACATATTAAATAATAATTATTCATGCTTATTGAAATATGAAAATGTACAAAAATAAAATTCTTACTATATCCCATTATTTCACCACTTGGTGATTCAACTACTTGAAAATATTCAGGCCAATGTGCTAAATATTGAGTATAAAAGGATAAGCCATATGTTTCAGTTAAAGGGTCTAAGTTCCTGTGAATAAAAAAAATAATTTAAATTACACATACAAACCTATTAATTCTGTTTACCAAAGAACATAAAAAATATTTGCACTCACACATTATTAAATTTTAACATGTCTTCACATGTAAATGGTCTAATAGTAGCCATTATTAAATATTATTATAACATAAAATTTATTGTTTTTGTCAAAATCGCCAAGTTACTTGCCGTATTTTTTTTAATAACTTGCATTAATTGGTTATATCAAAATACAGGGAGGGATAAGAATTGAGGATAAATTAAATATCAATTGTCACTGGTGAATCCAAAGAGTAACTAACCACTACCCAAGGAGGAAATATAACAGGAGGTAACATACATATACATACAGTGTTCCGACTTTTGAATCAGCGTAGGTATGCGTACGGATCTCAATACCTTGTTCACAAAATTGCATTATTTCTCGTAAGTTTGAGTTTAATTTCGGAAAAACTTTGTTTAGTGTATAACTATAAGAACTATGGCTTTTGTAGCTTCAGGCTGCAAGAGTAGAATGCGTGTTTTATTGGAAAATACCCAAAATATATCTTTCCATCGGAAAATATCGACCTCTGTATTTATGCTTTTGAGTAGATAATGAATATAACAATGTAAGTAGTTTAAAACTGTTTACAATCTGAACGTGGAATATTATGCGTGTTTTGTTTTCAGCTTGTTCTGTTTACAATAATCTTAAATATTTATAATCTTATTTTAGCACTTGACAGTTTATGTACCTGAGATTTTGTTAATAGTGATGTGATTGAGTTACAAATTTATCGACTAAGTTACACGCCAGTATTTTTAATTAAACTTTAATTAAATCAAATGTGACATACATAAGAGTTTCTGAAAACTTTTAGTTATGTGACTAAAATAATATTTTCTAACAATATACCTACGTTTCATATATGAATCAAATAAAGAATAAGTACTTAACATTTTGATACTTTAGACGAAACATATTGTTTGGGATAATTTGCAACATAGATGTATTAATAAGAATAAAAACCCATTTACTATGCTCTCTCTAATACTTAGGGCTTATTTCTACGTAACTAATTTGGTGTACAATAAAGTTAAAATAAATAAAATAAAATAAATATATTTACGAGAATAGTTATTAAAATAAAAGTAACTTATCCTAAACTACTTTGGATCGCAAGTCTACTGCGTTGACCCGAGTGAAGGTCAGCCTTAATAAACTGATTTTGTTTAGTGGTCAATGAATTATAAGCCTGTAAACAACAATAAGTTTTAGGATCACTGTGAGGTCGCTGACCCTAGAGGTAGGTAATTCGAAGCACTAGACCGGACGGGTATGATAGCCCTTAGACCGTCGCTAGTAAGAGTAGGTAGGGTTTGAAGAACTAGACCGGATGGGCTGAGAGCCCTTAGACCGTCGCTAGTATGGTAAAGTAAAGACGTTTCGAGGTACAATACTGAACTGATTTATTTACAAATTTGATCGATCTTTATACACAAATAAGGTCACGCAACATCTAAACATTACAGGAGCGATATCTGAACATTGGCCAATCACGATGCGTATTTACATTTAGCTTTAAGATTACAGATATATTTTTGGCGGGAACCAATCAGCGTGTGTTGAGATTGGAGTTGCTATTCGCCACCAGACGGCACCGTTGTCGACGTATAAATATGCCACGTATAAATTGCTTGGCTCTGTAACTTGCATCGTAGTCGGCTGATGTAGCGCGTCGCGAGCGGATGCACGTTAATGATTTCTAGGGCTGCGGGTGCTCCGGTGTTGTACGCGGCATGCGTACGCCACATCACTCCCCCTCAAGTGAAACGTACGTTGGGTTTGATAGCTCTGCCGGTGCGGGTGATGTAGGTACTTCGCTGTGTGACTGGAACTGATGTACCCGGGGCTGTTGTTGTACTTGGATTTGCATCTGTCGTTGTATTCTTCGCAGTAGCAGTCGTTTGTGAATAAAGAGGCGATGTTTCGTGATTATACAGGTGGGCAGGCTTCAGTCGGTCAATGGATACGACTGCAGTGCGAAGTGGTAGTTGTAATGTGAATTGCTTGCCATTCGTACTGCGTTCAATGACCTTGTAGGGGCCATCGTAAGGTGGGGTCAACGGTCGTCGCACGGTGTCGTTGCGTACAAATACGTATGTACATGTTTCGAGATCTTTGTGAATGAATGTATGTAGATTTGATGAATGAGATCTTTTCTTCGGTGTGAGTGACGACATTGTTTCAGTTAACTGACGAACGAACTCTGCGTCTTCGATGTTCGGCTGTGTAGGCACGAAGAAATCGGACGGAATGCGTAGTGTAGATCCGTAGGTCATCAATGCGGGGCTGACTGAAGTGTCTTGACATAGTGCTGTACGTAGTCCTAGTAAAACAGTAGGTAGTTCTTCGCTCCATTTGATAGTCACTGCTCTTGCCATCAATGCAGCTTTTAATGTGCGGTGCCATCGTTCTATTTGTCCATTTGATTGCGGGTGAAATGCGGTTGTACGTATTCGAGTGACGCCAAGTTTCTTCATTAAAGAGTGAAAAAGTGACGACTCGAACTGTCTACCTTGATCCGTGGTAATTCGTAATGGGCAGCCAAATCTTGTAATCCACCCGTCGTATACTGCTTTCGCTACTGTTTCGGCGGTGATATCGCGTGTAGGTATTGCTTCGGGCCATTTAGTGCAGCGGTCGATCATCGTAACTAAATACCTATAGTCGTTCGATGGAGGTAGCGGTCCCACTATGTCGACGTGTAGATGTTCGAAACGCGATGATTGTTGAAACTCGCCGGGCGGACTGATAACGTGTCTTTGAATTTTCGCGCGCTGACAGCCAATGCATGATCTTGCCCATAGAGTTATATCTTTATTCATATTCGGCCAGAAGAATTTTGTTATGATTATTTTTCTTGTTGTACGTACTCCGGGGTGACTTAATTCGTGTTGTGCTTTGAAGGCTACTAGACGATAAGTCGGCGGTAGGTATGGTCTAATGTTCGCTGTCGATGTTTCGCACCATATCGGTCGTTGAACTCCAGGTAGATTAACGCGCGTAAAGTTCAGGTTGGGCTGTTTCATACATGATTGTAGTTCTGTGTCGTTCTCTTGCTCGGCGGATAATTTGTTGTAGTCGATTGTGTTGTTTAAGATTTCAACTTCTGCGATACGTGATAACGCGTCGGCCGCTTCGTTTCGATTTCCGTGTATGTACTTAATATTAGTACAGAATTGACTAATGTAGTGAAGTTGTCGCTCTCGCCTCGGTGTGTCGCTGCTACTCGCTGTTCTTGTAAGTGCGTAGGTCAGTGGTTTATGATCGGTATATATTGTGAGGTCGTTGCCCTCGATCAGACGTCGTAAACTTTTGACAGCGGTGTATATAGCTAATAATTCGCGATCATACACGCTGTATCGTCTTTGTGTGTCGCTCATCGTCTTGGAGTAGAATGCGAGTGGTTTCCAAATATTGTCGATCTTCTGTTGTAAAACGGCGCCGAGACTAGTGTCAGACGCGTCAGTGAGTAGGCATAACGGTGCGGTAGGTATAGGATGAGTTAACGTGGTCGCCTCGAGTATGCTTTGTCGGCATTGTTCGAAGGATTTTTCTGCCTCCGATGTCCACTGTATAGGTGATTTGTCGTTTTTCTTAGTGTTGTGTAGATACTTGTTTAATAGGTATTGATGGTCTGCTTGATGTGGTAAACAACTGCGGTAAAAGTTTATCATGCCTAAAAATCTTCGTAATTCTTGTACTGTAGTAGGTTTGGGATAGCTTACTATGGCTTCCATACGTTCTTTCGCGGGTTTGATTCCTTCCGCTGTAACTTCATAACCGAGGAACTGTGTCTTGTCTTTGCCAAATTCGCATTTATCGATGTTGAGAGTGACTCCGAAGTGGTTGAGACGTTCGAGAACCTGCTGTAGATGTTGTCTATGGTCCTTTTCGTTGGTGGAGTATATTAAGAGATCATCTATATAGCAGAATACGATGTCGTCGAGTCCGCGTAGTACTTCATGCATGAAACGTTGGAATGTTTGTCCTGAGTTACGTAAGCCGAACGTCATGCAATTAAATTCAAATAATCCAAACGGTGTGATGATAGCGGTCTTAGCAGCGTCTTCTTCCGAGATGGGTATGTTGTAGTATGCCATTTTCATATCGAGTTTAGAAAATATTGTCTTCCCTTGTAACTGGTAGGTAAAATCTTGAAGTCTAGGTATGGGATATCTGTCGGGTATAGTCGCGGCGTTAAGACGTCTGTAGTCGCCGCATACACGTAGTGAACCATCTTTCTTCTTTACGACGTGTAGTGGACTAGCCCAAGGACTGCTGGATGGTTTACATATGCCCATTTCCATCATTCTCTCGAATTCTAATTTCGCAGCTTTGTACTTGTCCGGCGGTAGAGGGCGTGGTCGAGAGTAGATAGGTTGTCCGGTTGTTTCTATGCAGTGCACGACGTCATGTTTCGCTGTAGTCTTGAGTGACATAGGTCGCAGGACGTCGGGATACTGTTTTAAGATGTCGTGATAAGCGTGATTGCGATTTACTATGTAGACGGTCTCTTCTGATTTATGTATAATTGCGTTTACGCTTAGGTCGGTGATTCGGTCGATAAGTTTTCTTTGATGTAAATCTACTAATAACTTGTACTTTGCGAGGAAGTCTGCACCCAGTATTGATGTCTTCACATCGGCGACGGTGAATGTCCATTTAAAACTTCTACGTAAGCCTAAGTTGAGCTCAAGTGTTCGCTCTCCGTAGGTACGTATCTCTGTGCCGTTCGCGGCGTGTAACTTGTATGTACTCGTATTTTGCGTTGATTTTGCAAATTTGTTTTTCGCAGCTAGTACTGATATATCAGCTCCGGTATCGATTAGGAACTTTTCTTGGTTGTTTTTATCTATTATACATAGGCGGTGGCTTCCTTGATTAACATCGACGCCCGCCATAGTCGATGTTTTCATTAGTTTTCCTCTTTATTAATTGTCTTAGTCTTCGAACAAGGCGATTCACATTTGCGAGCTTCATCCCCATAGCGGTAATGATAAAAACATAACCAGTCGGCGTCGCCCGGTTGTCGTCGGTTTGAATTAGAGCGGGAACGCGGGCGCATTACGTAGCGACCGTGACCTTGTAAGGACGGACGGTGCGGTTGCGGTGATCTCTGCGTTGAGCGGTACGTCGGTCGTAGGTTGTATTTTCTTAATTCGGCTACTTCTAGTGATAATTTTTCGATTTGTTTCGTTAATAGGTCGAATTTTAGGTTATTATTTATAGGATTTTCACTTTTTATCGCGGCGACTGTGGCAGGTTCGAAATGTTCCATCATCTTGTTGGCCATCGCAGCTAGGACTTCTAGTGATGATTCCGTGTTGACAGATAGCACGCCACGTACTTGTGATGGTAGTTGGTTTAGCCAGATGACCTTGAGCGCTTCGTCTGTTAGTAATTTCCCACTTAGGTCACGCATCTTGCGAAGTAACTGGCTGGGTTTTGAATCGCCGAGCTCTAGGCCACCAAGTAGCTTTTGTAGCTGGCGATGATCTGATTCCTGGAACGTGGAGATGAGCCTATTCTTCAGTGTGATGTATTTACCGGTAGCAGGTGGGTCTAAAATGATGTCAGCAATTTGTTCTAGGTCGCTGCAGCCGAGTAACGGGACGACGAGGTTGAATTTTTGTTCTTCTCCTATCTTGCTGGCAGCGACGGCGGCTTCAAACTGTGCGAACCATAAACGGGGGTTCTGCCGCCAGAATGGTGGTAGTCGTGCAGGCAGCGATATAGTAGCTACGTCGCTCGTAACGGTTGTAACTCCCTGGGCGTCGCTAAGTAGCTGCTTATCTTCGCTCGACATCGTGTTATGTAGATACACGCAGTCAGCTGGATAGTAGGTAATACGCTGGTAACTTGAGCGATGATGCGGATGTGTTCAAACGTCTTGGATAGGGTTTGTAGGGGTCACCAATTTAGGATCACTGTGAGGTCGCTGACCCTAGAGGTAGGTAATTCGAAGCACTAGACCGGACGGGTATGATAGCCCTTAGACCGTCGCTAGTAAGAGTAGGTAGGGTTTGAAGAACTAGACCGGATGGGCTGAGAGCCCTTAGACCGTCGCTAGTATGGTAAAGTAAAGACGTTTCGAGGTACAATACTGAACTGATTTATTTACAAATTTGATCGATCTTTATACACAAATAAGGTCACGCAACATCTAAACATTACAGGAGCGATATCTGAACATTGGCCAATCACGATGCGTATTTACATTTAGCTTTAAGATTACAGATATATTTTTGGCGGGAACCAATCAGCGTGTGTTGAGATTGGAGTTGCTATTCGCCACCAGACGGCACCGTTGTCGACGTATAAATATGCCACGTATAAATTGCTTGGCTCTGTAACTTGCATCGTAGTCGGCTGATGTAGCGCGTCGCGAGCGGATGCACGTTAATGATTTCTAGGGCTGCGGGTGCTCCGGTGTTGTACGCGGCATGCGTACGCCACAAAGTCATTAATAAGTACTTATAAATATAAATACTGTGTATGTTACAATCATTTTGTTGTTTTATTTTATTGGTATTGTTTTATTACCTACTGTTTCTCAAAAGATAAATTTAAATTTGTTTTCCACACATTCAGATAAATGAATAATATGGCCGATAATTTTTTTTTTTGGTCTCAAATGTAGGTATGGAATAAAGAAAACAAGATACTTCTTCAAATTCAATATAAAAGGCTGAAGTAATATATCTACCTTACTAGTATCTTACTACTTACAAGTTGCATTAAAATCTTTGTGCACTAAACAAAGAGTTTAAATATCATGTAAATGTCTGTTTTCTCAATATTTTTTGTGATATTGTTTCAAGCATCACTACTATACGACTAAATTTCAATTACAATATCTAGCCATTGTTGGTTTTGTACAGATTACATAAATATGATATTCGAAAACAATATGTAGGACATTTAATTTTTATGCGATAGATTTATCGATACGTAAGTTGACAATATGACAGGAGCGACACTTGTAAGTATATATACACATAAATACTGATTTTGTTCGAGTCCTTGACTCAGTGACAAAAAATGACATGGTTAAAAGTATAACTGTCTCTTTTTTTTCATATGACATTTCGTTCAGAATGTTTATCTCCTTGTTTGACTCAGTGACAAAAAATGACATGGTTAAAAGTATAACTGTCTCTTTTTTTTCATATGACATTTCGTTCACGTGAAAAGAGAAATCCGATGTTTAAAGTTCATTTTAAATATTCTCTATCTTGGAAATATTTTATCTTTGCCACTACCACAGAATATATAAAAAATAATAATAGAACCAAGGAACTTAATATAAGATCCTTGAATAGAACACACTACACAAGGAGGAAACATAACAGGAGGTAGCATTACCTATACATGTGTTCCGACTTTTGAAGTCAGCGTAGGTATGCAGATGGCTCTCAATACCTAGTTCACAAAATTGCATTATTTCTTGAGAGTTTGAGTTTAATTTCGAATAAATTTTGTTTAGTGTATAAGATATCTTTTGGGTATTTTCCAATAAAACACCCATTCTCCTCTTGCAGCCTGAAGCTACACAAGCCATAGTTCTTATAGTTATACACTAAACAAAGTTTATCCGAAATTAAACTCAGACTCACGTGAAATAATGCAATTTTGTGAACTAGGTATTGAGAGCCGTATGCATACCTACGCTGATTCAAAAGTCGGAACACTGTATATATATATTTAGGTTTCTCTGTCTACGGTTTTGCGGTTTTGCCCTCTCAGAATGTTTATTCCTCTAGCTCCTGGTGGAAAAAGCCTGGAGAAGCTTACAACTGTGGTTCTCTCATTCAAAATTTTCGACTCATTCAGATATGGAATGTTATTTATATTGTTAAAATGTTGTTACATGAATGTAGTTAGTTATTATTGTGTAATAATGTAAAATGAATATTATATTACGATTTGTGCAAAAATTATGTCGCAAGTGTAAATAATCTCCACTGTGTCCTATCGTAATTGGCGCCATCTAGGACAAATGCAAAATTCAAGAAAGACGAAACACTACCATTTAATTTGGACATAGTCTAAAAAAGATATACTAGGAGGATACTAAAATTTTATCTACAATAATGAAGGACCATTTACACTTTTCTTAATATTTTTTAAATTAAATAAAACCACTTCGAATTCGGATAATATTAGATTTATAAATCCAGGCATGGCTGCTAGTAAAAAAAACAATGCACGTGAAGCCAAAATAGCCGATTCCACAATGACAGCTATTTTTACTAATTGGATTACAACATTTTAAAAAATATGGCTTGTTTAACAATCTCTTATCTAATAATCCGATATGTTGATGTTTTTTAAATGAACAGAAGATGGCATATTACATAGCATTGTTGATTGTTGTGTTGCCACATGCAAAAATTCTCTTCGTAGGTATTGAAGAGTTATTATCTGACTCGTTTTAACACATGTCGAAATATATATTTATTACTCTTTTACAAGCTCAAAGCTCAACTGGAGCGATCTATGGGCTTCTTGCAGTTTACCAACACGACAATGGCCGAATTGTCCGTATAGGATATTTTTTATTGGCCCGTACGTCCCAACCTGCCATGTCTTTGGTTTTAAAAATGGCGTATACAAGCTTTTTGTTTGCCGGTGTACGCTGTTGAATACTTTCCAAGACCTCGCGTGTACTCAGACAAGACCTAAACGACGTGAATATGAAATTAAAGTACATGTGTAGGTATATAATCAACGCTGTGGACCCCGTGAACGAAATTTTGTAGCGTTATGGTGAATTAGAATGGTGCCTGTGGCTTGTCAATCTCGCACGTCGTCAGGTTACCCATTCGTAACGTAAATATCACCCAGAGAGCGTTTTATATTTCAGATATGTTAGCGTCGCAAAACAGTAGATAATGGAGAGTTCAGAAGATGATGCGGGCACAGCGACGAACGCTTCCCGCCGTGCATCGGCGCGGGAAAAGGACGTCGGACTGGCCGAGGATGTCAATGCAACTAGTAGTTTCCAGCAGAAAGCATCTGAAGCGCAATCGTCGTGCCGAACTTCCGCTATGTCAGAGGATAATTTCGACGGCGATGGCGTACCGTCGCCGTCGTCGCAGGATGTCAACACAAGCACCGAGGCGATTTTGGATATGATAGACGAAATCGTTGATGGCCCAGGCGCGCCGAAACGATTACCGCTAACATCGGAAGTTGTTGATGCACTAAACGAAGAATTAGCTGCTACTAGTTCCAAACTAAATATCATACAGGAATCGGCTAAGAGTGATTGTGAAAACCTCTCACTGCCTGAGGTAGCATCGTCTGTCAACATTGCCGACAGTGAAGTGACGCTTCCGGTAGTCAGTGATACTCCAGCCGAATGTTCAACTCCTAGTGATATACCTGCAGACATTATAAAAACTGATAGTGTTGATGCATTACCAGCCAGTTCATCTGTTCCTGAGAGTGATGAGAAGGTAGTGTCTACAGAATCAGAAGCTAGTGTGGTGTCAAATGTGGAAACTGAGACCTCTAGCAGCTGCCCTCCTCCCAATATTCCTTCCAGCAGTGCAGAACAGACTGAACAAAATGTGTCAAACGTTAGTGCATGTGAACCACAGGATCGAACAGTGAAGTGTGTTACGTCCAGTGATACCAGGGACAATGTGACTGTAGAAAGTGCAGAATCAACGTCTAGTGATAGTAGTGTTAGTGAAAGTAAAGCCTTGCTTGTGGAACCACAAATACGGTCACCACTTAGGCGGAGACTTGTAAGACCAGCGCCAAGTGACCGACGGCCTGATTCTACAGTTTCTTCTACTGTTGACTCTCAAACTGTTGATATTCCTGCTCCCGAACAAACAAGTAGTGAAAATATCACCAAGGATGTGACAAGTTCGTCTGATGCTGTGCCCACAATACATGGTAATGTAAAACCAGAAGAGATTAGCAATGTAAGTGAAATTACTTTCTGCAAAGCAGAAACATCAGTGAGTCCTCCTAAAAAAATTAAGCTTATTAGGCAAAAAATTATTACTGGTACTAGTAAAAGAGAATCTTTACATAGCCAAATAAGTGTTTTGGCACAAAAGGAACAATGTCAAATAAGTGTTTTGGCACAAAAGGAACAATGTCAGTCGACATCATCTAATAATCATTCTGTTAATTTACCTAATGCTATTACCGAGTCTTCAAGTATTGATAGTTTATCAATATCGCAAGACCATAATGTAACACCAATATCAGATAATAGTAACCTGCCTGAATTGCCAAGCGTAAGTCCTGAAAAATTATGCACCGATGAACATTCCCAGCCAAGTATAGAGCTGAAACATTCATCTCAAAATGATGACAGTAATAAAGGAAATGATTGTGAGCAATCAATACCTGAGAAGTCAATTTTAAATCCACTACTATTGCCACCATCATCTGATGGTAATACATGTCATACTCACCAGGAAAATAGTAGTTTACCTACTTCGAACTTGATGGAACTTCCTACCAACATAAAAGCGAATGATTTAGAACCTGGTAATATATGTAATACACATGTAAATGAACATAAATCGATTGACTATATACCCTTAAGGCTATCACCAAGACAAAAAGAACACCAATCAAATAGCAGCAAACTTGAATCAAGAAACACAGTGCTAGAATCAAGAAACACTGAGCTTGAATCAAGAATCAGTGAGCTTGAACGCACAAATACGGAACTTGAATCAAGAAATTCTAAACTGCAATCACAACAAAATGAGCTTGCATTAAGAACTAATGAGTTAGAAATAGAAAGTAATCAACTTGACGTAAAGGACAAATGCGATCCAAGGAGTATAGAGCTACAAAGAGTTAGTCCGCAGATTGAATCAAGCAGTAATGAGCCTGATTTAAAAAGTAGTAAGCTCGAAACTAGAAGTGATGAGCTTGAAACAAAACCTATTAAGCTAGAGTCCAGTAGTAATGAATGTGAAATAATAAGTAATGTACTACCAACAAACAGCAGTGACCTTGAATCAAAGTCCAGTAACAGTAAACTTGAGACAACCAGCACAGAGCCTCAATCAGAGCTTGAATCACAAACCATAATGCTGGAACCAAAGTGCACAGATGGATTGCAGAGCCCAGTCCTTGAATTAAAGAAGGCTGAGCATGAGTCACAGAACATGATGTCTGAATCAAATAGCATGGATATTGAATGTAACAGCACAGAGCTTCAAACACAAAGCATAGAGATTAAACCTGAAAGCGTACACCATAAATCACAGAGCACAGAATATCAATCGCATAGCATGAAGAATAAACCCGAAAGCATACAGCTGAATTCACAGAGCACAGCAGTTGAATCAATGAGCACAGAGCTTGAAATAAATAGAGCTGAACAAGAATTACAAAAACAAGTGTTTGAATTAAAAAGTAGTACAGAACTTGAATCCGAAAATATGATAGTTGAATCTAAGAGAACAGAGGCTGAATCACAGAGCATAGTACTTCAATCAACAGACACAGGTACAGAGCATAAATCAATGAGTACAGAAGTTGAACCAAAAAGTGCAGAGACTCAGTACACTGTATGTGAATCAAAAAATACAGAGCTTGAATCAGTGAGCCCAGAACTTGAACCTAAAAGTGCAGAAACTCAGTACACTGTATGTGAATCAAAAAGTACAGAGCTGGAATCAGTGAGCACAGAGATTGAATCAGTGAGCACAGAACTTAAACCTAAAATTGCAGAGCCAAAATCTCAGAGCACAGTGCCAGATTCAAAGAGCACAGAGCCTAAATCAGTGAGCACAGAACTTGAACCAAAAATTGCAGAGCCTGAATCTCAGCGCACAGTATCAAAATCAAAGATAACAGAGCTTGAATCAATGAGCCCAGAACTACAACCAAAAAGTGCAGAGACTCAGAACACTGTATCTGAATCAAAGAGTATAAAGCTTGAATCAATGGGCCCAGATTTTGAACCAAAATGTGCAGAGACTCAATACACTGTATCTAAATCAAATAGTACAGACCGTGAGTCAGTGAGCACAGAACTTGAACCAAAAAGTGCTGTGCCTGAATCTCGGTGCACAGAATCAAAATCAAAGATCACCGAGCTTGAATCAATGAGCACAGAACTTGAACAGAAAAGTACAGAGCCTGAATCTCAGTGCACAGTATCAGAATCAAAGAACACAGAGAGTAAATCAATGAGCCAAGAACTTGATCCAAAAAGTATGGCGCCTGAATCTCCGTATACAGAATCAGAATCAAAGAGCACAGAGATTAAATCAATGAGCACAATACTTGAATCAAAGAGCACAGAGATTGAATCAAGTACTACAGATGTTGACCCTATGGACACAGACATGGAATCAAAGCCCACTGAAGGAGGTTCAAAGACTATTGTGCTTCAGCCAAACACAGAAATTGAATCTGGTAAAAGTGAGCTTTGTAAAAAGCATGACAAAATCCAAGGATCCAAGGACATTGAGATTGTTTTAAAGAGTAGTCAGCTGGGTTTGAGTTGTACTGAAGTCCCATCAAGAAGAAGTGAACGCAATTTAAGAAGTAAAAAGTTTGAAGCACAAAACAGTCAAATGGAATCAAGGAGTAATAAAGTTGAACCTATTCAACCTGACATGGAATCAAAAAATCTTGAAATTGAATCAAAAAATAGTGAGAATGATAGAAAAACAACTGAGCTTAACTTGAAGAGCAGTGAAATTGGATCAAGTACTCAAGTATCAGTTAATTGCCAGCCAGATACCAGTAATGAACAACTTCAAGAGGATCAAAAGAAAGTTCCACCTATTAAACTTAACTTATCTAGATCATCTATGTCAAGTTTGTCTGAATCTAAATTAGAAATTGAACATAGCAGTATTAATAAAAACAGTGTAACACATGAAGAATCTGATTCTACCAAACAGGTTCCAAAATTAACAATAAAATTGAAACAACAAGAGGACATGAAGTCACCTGTACCTAAACTTACTATAAAACCAATAAGACATCCTGTTGACATAGTCATGGACGATAAAATGGACAAAATTCAACAAGTACCTTGCATGACTAAAATAAACATTAAACCCATTGTAAAACCAGTAGAAAATGATAATGATAAACCCATGAAATCACTGCCAGATGGTGATAAAGATGCTAAACAAAGTGTCCTTGAACAGTTACCTTGTATCACTAAACTTAATATCAAACCTATCCCGAAACCTCCAGAGAAGATTAATGATATTCATAGAAAGTCTAGCAGTAGTGAAATATCAGAATCAGAATATTCTGAGAATGATGAAACCACTAGCACCTCAGACCAAGCCTCAGCATCTGATCATGGGCCCTCTGATGTAGTTCCAAAAGTCACTATAAAACTAGGCAAACCTGGTACTGAATGTGAAGGTCAATTTTACACAGAAAAAAATGTTCCAAAACTTACAATCAAAGGCATTCAACAGGATGAAAAGTTAATTATTAGCCAGTCTGATGATGTACAACCAGAAAAGGTTCCCAAACTTACTATTAAAACAGTAACAAAAACAGAAAGTCAGCCACTCAGTCCAAAGTTGACTATCAAACCTTTAAAGCCTCCAGATTCTACCAATAAGGAAGGAGAGGTTCCCAAGATTAGGATATCTAGTGAATTGTTTTCTTCATCTACAGATGGAAAAGAAAGTACACATGTGCCTAAAATAACAATCAAACCTGTAACGAGAATGGATGGTGAGGTTAAAACACCTAAAAAGTCGACATCTATGTGTGACAGCCCTGAACATATCCCTGTAGTAACCAAACTTAATATAAAGCCAATTTTGAAACCAACAGACTGTAGCGAATCCTCAGAAAGCTTTGATGAAAAAGTGCCTGTTGTTTCAAAATTAAATATCAAGCCTGTAATAAAGCCTAAAGATATAGATTTAAATTCTAGTGTAGATGATGTACCTAAAGTAACTAAATTAAATATTAAACCACTAAAGAATCCTGAAGTAAAAAGTTCAGAAGATTTTAAAGACTGTGATGAATCGAAAGCTGACATTGATGATAATAGTATACCTGTTGTCACTAAAATTAATATTAAGCCTATTATTAAGCCTCAAGAGGAAGAAAAAGAAAAGGAATCAGAAAACCAATCATCAGAGACTTCAAATTCAAGTGATGATAATGCCGACCATATACCAGTTGTGACAAAACTGAACATTAAACCTATTGTAAAACCTGATGAGTTGCAAGAATCATCTAAATTAGTTTCATCAAGTGAGCAGAGCATTCCGTTCGTAACTAAACTAAATATTAAACCATTAATAAAACCAGGCGAAAGTTCACCATCATCCCCTAAAAAGGAACACTCAAAAATTGATGTTCATAGTACAACTATACCTGTGGTCACTAAACTAAATATAAAACCAGTTATTAGACCTGAAGATACAGAGCTACCGAAGTCTAAGGATGAGAACGATGACAAAATCGGCAAAAATCCTCCATTACTAATGAAAATTAACATGAAATCTGTGACTGAAAATTTCAATCATGATAATTCTCACAAAGACAGTGTTTCTAACTATGCTGGTGATGGATTGTTAAGCATAGCTCCGAAAAATTTAAAGATGTCTAATGAAGTAGAGGAAACTTTAGAAAATAAAGAACATAAAAGTTTGGAACCAGAATCTGTAAATGATCTTTTACAATCAAAAAATATTGTCCATTCTCCAATAGATAAACCAATCAAACAAAACTGTGTACCTGATGCTGATAATGCTGATAAAACTACAATAGTTAAGAAACCTAGTTTACACTCCCCAATAAGCAAAACAAAGCCAAGTGATAATGCTACAGAAAGGCAGCATTCACCAAACAAAGTAATGGTTACAAAATGTGATCCTATACACACAGGATCGCCACTTCATGATTCAAATGTAGCAAAGGAGGGTAAAATTGTACCAAATGAAACTCACGTTAGCCAAGAAAATAAAAATATTAAATATAGGTCATCTGTACAAAATTGTACATTACTGAAAAAGCTTTTAGAGAATACAAGGGATAGTTTAGATAAGAACTTTGAAGTGTCTCAAGTTGTAAATTGTACTTTGCCATCAGAAAGATCTGAATCAACCTTGTCAGCATGTAAAAATATTGTAAATAGTGAGCATTCGGTTGAATCAGGCAAATCTGGTTTGGATAGAACAATTACGAGAAATACTGCTACCCCTGATGAAGTTAATGATCATAATAAACCTGACTCTGGTATGTTACATTCAATGCAAGAACTTTCTGAAAAAGTTAATGAGAATGTTACAAAACCATTAGAAATAACCATAAGTGATAAGATAACCAACCAGAGCTCCGGTCAAGATTCTCCCAGAATAATATTAAAAATAAATAAGACTGATCATGGTCCATCTGCTAAAATAATTACTGAAGATGTAAAAAGACCAGACCCTATAGTACTAAATTATGCTGATAATACTCAAGATAATTTAAATGATAAGCAAAGTCCGAAAAGACATATAGCAAATAGTAGGAGAAAGCAACCAGCAGACACAGCTCTCAACCTATCATCTGGAAAGAGATTACGAAGTTCTAGGATTGTGGAAAATACTGAAAAATTACAAGTTAAACGAAATGTTGGCAAGAGACCAACTACAGAGACTACCCCTCCTCAAAACAAAGAACCAGAGCTTTCTGTACTACAAACAAAAAGATTAAAATTGGGACAACTTTTATCAGGAAACAAGTCCTTATCTATTTCACCTGTTTCTCCGCAACAAACATCACCAACGAAAACTAATTCAGAAACAAAGCCAGGTGTAAAAGCTGTTAATCATTCGCTTTTAAATAATGATAATTGTTCGAAAAATGGGAACTCTAAATTACATAACATTCTGTCCAATTTAAAAGCAAAACAAATGAAAGCACTATCCTTAAGAAGAACAAATTGTTCTGAGAAAGCGCCAACTGTGCACTCGGACATAGAATGTAATGCTTCAATGAGCAGTGCTGATGCAGTGGAGATTACTCATGTAGAAAATTCGCATCCTGAGCTGCAGCAGATGATTATTAACGAAAACTCAGACTTTCGGGATTTCGCTGGTCCTGAGGATACTTCCCAGGATCCACTTGAAATGGATAATATAAAACCCGTTGAAGTACCGCCCCCTATCGTAGACATTCCTAAGCCAGTGGAATTAACACCGCAACCGAAGAAGCGCGGTCGACCGCGAAAACTGCCAGTGTCTGAGGGAGCAAAACCTGTCGTCGCACTACCAGTGCCTGCTCTTGAGGAGCGGCCGCAGCGGTCACTTCGGTTAATGAGGTGAGTGTAAAATTTTTAATGAGGTGATTTTAATAACTTGCAGATAAAACGAGGACCGTATGCTTTTTTGACACCCAATCACTATAAATAAAACAGTACATGAGTTAAAATGTAATTCTATAACTTTTCAGGGATCGACCTGCTATTCTTCAAAAACCGCGAGGGCGGGGTCGCGGTCGCGGAGGCCGTCGATCAGAGGCCACGCCCCCCGCAGAGCCAGAAACCATCACAATTATAGAGACCGTGCCTGATGAGCCAGTAGATGAAAAACCAACCATTGAAATTGATCCTACAAGCTCCAGGATAAAACTTCCACGGATGACTGAAGCTTTAGATAAAATGCCTTCAGTGTGCGTGACGCCGTTATCCAGTAGGCGGCGAAATTCATCAGGAACATTTTCGTCGACGGGTGAGACGTCAGAACTGAAAATCCTGCTTGATAGCACGCCACCAAAGGATGAATTCCCCAATACGCCGGAGCCGAGCGGGTCGGGGCGAGGACGAGGCGGGCGGGGTAGCCGCGGGGGACGCGGACGTACACCGCGCGGACGAGGTCGAAGGGGTGGGGGACGCGGCGCTATGTACATGAAGGTACTTGGCATTTTTTTTTAATATACTACAGTCTATTTATATCGAGTATTATTAAGTTATATAATAGAAAGCTTTACCTATCCATGTTGTATACAATTCGACAGTTCATTGTTTTATATTTTTTTCTTATATTTACAGGAGACAATGGGCATCTACGGGAGAGTGTGTGGGCCAGCCACCACGACGGTTCAGTTGTTTGAAGAAGAGACGTGTATGATGGACGACAACGCCACTCCCGCTAAGTGAGTATGGCTTTTCCCACGCTGTTAATGTTACAAGAGAAACTAAGTATCTAAAGGAAGGGAGATGGTTATCGCCCTAACACTGTATTAATTCATTGACATTTGGTATTCCAGGCCTTCGCATTTACTCGACGAAGACTCCCAAGGTTCCGTTAAAAGTTCGACAAATGAAAGCAACAAAATGAAGAAATCGAAATTTGCTGATTTGTTTGACAGGTATTATTCAAATTTGTTTTAAAATTAATTCTACTAATATTATACTATTAGATGTTTGTTACTTCTTTACGCGAAAGTTGCAAGACGAATTTTGATGTTCATCCCTTAGGAGTGATATTTCCAATAATCCCCACTTAGTGCCCACTTACGTCATTTAAGGAGTTTGTGGTCCCAGCAGTTTAGGCTCTTCGTTGATGAATGATGAAGTCAGTTTAGACAAGCAAATGTATATGTATCATATATTATTAAATTTT
Source organism: Trisateles emortualis (assembly GCA_947095525.1). Taxonomy (NCBI): domain Eukaryota; kingdom Metazoa; phylum Arthropoda; class Insecta; order Lepidoptera; family Erebidae; genus Trisateles; species Trisateles emortualis. The sequence goes on along the minus strand of OX352743.1, from coordinate 6,725,636 downwards.
TCACGTGTTTTCTTTTACAGTAGTAAAGTATGGACGGCAGGTGATGTTAAAGAATATACGTGGCCGCCATCTCATAGGGCAGAAGGGGAATCTAAGGTATAATTTATTCTTACATTTATTTCTTGATTAACAGACAATAGAGTTATAGATAACATTTTATATTTGGTGATAATGATTACAGGTCATGATGATACAGGAGCAAGTTGCAATGTTCTTAGGAGTAAAGAGCTTCAAGCGGCGCTACCCAGAGCTAAAGAGACGAACGGTCGGCGGTGAGGAGCGAGACTATATACTAAGCAAAGGTCTCGTTACTGAAGCCCTATGTGACCTTGGTTAGTAGATCTAATACGCATTTTCTTCCGTGCATTTTTTTTGTTAATAACTCCATGCCATGAAAAACAACAGTACTATCATTCTGTTACTGTAATAGGCCATACTTTTCATCTTCTAAGCATTTTATTGTTAATAACTCCATGCCATGAAAAACAACTGTACTATCATTCTGTTACTGTAATAGGCCATACTTTTCATCTTCTAAGCATTTTATTGTTAATAACTCCATGCCATGAAAAAACAACAGTACCATCATTCTGTTACCGTAATAAGCCATAAGTTTCATCAACCTTTTGTCTGACTTACAACACATGGCTGCTAGAGCCAGAAACTTGATGATTTGACAGAATTATATTTTAAGTATCCACTAAAGAAGGGTTTTTACATATTCCATCAGCAGCAGAACTGTCACACTGAACTTCACATTTTTAATGAGATTTATATACATCCGAATTTTAAACATTTCCCAAATATATTCCCCTAATCTTTTTTACTATGGTATGGTATGGCGGGCTGTTGTCCGCAATTCCACGCTGATGCTCAATTCCACGCGAATGTAATTGGTGTACAATAAAGAGTTTTCTATTCTATTCTATGCGCGTATTTTGCGTGCGGGCGGTTGGGGTCACTATTCCCACCCCAAAAAGTCCAGCAGCCGCCTGACGTTGACGACCGCTTCTCGTACCCAACCTGGGCTGCCCAGGTGTTTCTTTCTGTATGCAGCGACCTCCGGGCAGTGCATCTTTTTTACTAATAAATAATATTTATTAGATAGTGAAAGATTAGCTTGTTTCCAATTTGTAATGTCCATAAGTGGTTTTAAATTATTGTTGTTTTATAAATTACAGTAGATCGATTATGTTGTCCCTAATATGTAGTCCGTGAGTAATATTTAGTAGGTGTACACACACCTTGGTCACAACACTGTGACCAATTAAAAATACAAATGTCACCACCCCTTTCCCTCCCGAGGGTGTCGTAACAGTCGACTAAGAAAGTAAGTCAGGCAAAGTAAGTGATATTGTCATATCAATGCAAGAGAGGGAATCTCGACACAAAACCCTATACCAACCCGTCTGGCCAGTGTGGTATAGCTAGTATCTTTCTACATGTATAGAGGAGACCTATGCCCAGCAGTGGGACATTTATGGGTTGAGATAAAGAATGTGTAGTTAATTTACATAAACTGAATGTTAAAAAAGATGCCACAAGCAACTAAATTTTTTTTTGTCTTTACAGGTATCACAGCAGTAGACGCATGCGAAGTTCTAGACATCATGCTATCGGACTATCCACATAAATACGAGGAATTCCGAACGCACCAGCGTCAGCGGCAGCTGGAAGGCCTTGACGTTAAAACTCAAAAAGTTGAGATGAAAATTCCTAAACTTGAGGTGGAAGAATCCAAAGTTGAAGAAAAAGTGTCTAGGGTGGACATCAAGCAAGAGAAACCAGTCGAACATAAGCCTGAAGTACCGAAGATTGACGCTGAAAAGACTCGACAGGTATGTTACAGTATGCAGTATTAATAATAATAATGTCCTCCTAACCGAATTTCGATCACGGCAGCTAATCTTAACGGAGACTTGCCATCTGCGCGGGAGATATTATAGTGCACAAGTGTGTGCGCAAACACAAGTGCACTCTTTATTCCCTCACTCTCATAGTCCGATGGGACGGCAATCCGACACGACCCGAGAGAGATAAGGCTTAGGACCAATGGCTTTACGTGCTTTCTAAGGCACGGGGTGTAAACACTGCCAAATTCCAAACTTCGGGCAACGATTGTGAATTTCTTGACAGAAAACCCAATATAAATTTTAGGCCTGACCCGAACCCGGGACCCTCGTTATCAGCAGTATTACAAAGTATGTATATATAGGGGCGAATAAGGCTTTTCGGTATTTGCATATAAAGACCCCTCAGCCCCCATTGAGGACAGTGAAAATAGGTACCGTGTACATGATTATTGAAAACAGTTTATTGACGAAACGGGAATAAGTTAATTAATTATTCAGGCATCCAAGTAATATTAGCCCAGGGTCCTCACAAACTCACGGTTCGTCCCTGATTATACAGACATGAAATAAACTTAGATGGCATAAATTGGCATAAATCTTCTGCAATAAAACTGATCGTTAAAACCTGCTGCAGAATCTTTTATATCCATGATATTTTTCTTCTTCATCTACGAGATACATGACAAAATCGTCTACTGATTCTAAAACCTTGTTGTATTTCGTAGTACCATTTTTGTAATAAACTTAACCTCGCAGAGTTATCCATCGGCGCGGCTAGAGAGACCCTCAAAATAAATGATTATTTATAGTATTTATGACGGTTCCGTGTAGGACATGGCGGCAGCTGCAATAGCGTCTGCGAGCGAGTGGAACGCGCGGGCCAATGCCGCCCGAGCGTGCGCGTGCGCCGACCTGCAGTCCCTCACCATACTGCGCGCGCGCGCGCGGCAGGCGGCACCCTCGCGCCCGCACCTGCGCCCGCCCGCCGGGTTCTACCCGCACGCGCTGCTGCCCGGCCAGTACCAGCACTCGTACCGAGCGTACACGCCGGACCAGCTCAGGTACCCGCATCCGCGACAACATATATTTTTATTTCATTTTCATCTTACAGAAAGTAACCTTCTAATGCCATCTTACACTACACATAATATTTTGCAGATACTTCCCACTGAACACAGTGTTGGCAGCACCGCCCGCACCACCCTCGACGACAGATTGTAGTTCAGAGTCGGAGCCGGACTGGGGTTCGAGGTGTTCGTCTTCGGACGATTCCGACTTACCTACGCACCATTCCGCCAAAGTACGATCTTTTTTTTTTTTGATCATAATGATATTTAATATTTACTTAAAAACGTAACTTTTATACTAAAGTTGGCGATAAATTTACGCTTCGTAACCTAATGTTGCTCACACCCTATTCGTATTATAGCGAAAGAAACTAACAAAAGTGAAGCGAAGTAGTCACGCAGAAGCGTCGACGAGTAGCGTGAAGGAGGAGATCAAGACCGAGGAGGTGGTGGTGGAGACGTGTCGTGTGTGCAAGTTGCGTCTGGAGGCCAACCGCAGGCACACGCAGGACCGCTTCCTCGTCTGTGCCAACTGTAACGCTAAACGTGAGTATTGTTGTATACGTTAGTGCTGAGATTATGGTGACGCGAAGTTAAGCGTAAAACACCGCGCTATGTGTGCTAATGTAAGGTGAATTTGGCAATATCTTCGTCGACAGGGCAGACCTATTTTTGAAATTTGTCGGTGTCTACTTTTTAACAGAGCTGTCATTATAGAATTTAATTTATTAATTTATTTATTAGATGTACAAACAGTTCACAATCATATTACAGCTACTTAGATCTATAACAATGGTTTAGACCTAGAATGCGAACCTAGACAGTACACACAACATGCAATATGTTACAAAGCAGAAACAACGCTAGATTAGGAAAATACCGTGCAAGTAGAGTCTATACTCGTATATAAATAGTAATATATGGTAACTAAATTTACTTAGAAGAAGAAACACAACAAAATTTATTGAAAAACAAAAGAATCTACTGAATGCAATTTATACATACTACAATATTCTTATGGAAGGAGATGTAATTAGTGTTGTACAAATCAACATCAACAGTTATGTCTGTGCTTCTGTCAACGGAAGCGACCAGGTCATTGTTATTGTGATTTATCATTAGATTTTGCAGTAGTAGGATGAGTTGATTATCATACATGTTATTGGTGTACAATAAAGAGTTTTCTATGTAACATACGCTTGCAGTGCACCCGTCGTGCGTGGAGTTGAGCACGGAGACGATACGCAAGTGTCGCGAGTACCCGTGGCAGTGCGCCGAGTGCAAGACGTGCTGCTCCTGTCGCCAGCCCGCCGACGACGACAAGATGCTGTTCTGTGACATGTGCGACCGAGGGTTCCATATCTACTGTGTGGGCCTGGATAATGTACCCAGTGGTATGATGACCGGCTTATTTATGTTTTATCTCTTTTAACTTCAATTTTTTTGTTTCGCAAGTTATTGTTTATTTTTCCGTTTCAAAGGAAATAATAACAACAAATTCTCTTTTTGCATAAAACTCATTGTGACGTTTTTGTTACTAGTATGCACTGATAATAAAAAAGACATCTGTCGCAGACTGTCTATAAGCGAGTCCAATGTTCCTCTGTTTGTTAAATAGAAGTGTATATAATGTTATGTGAAATTCCAGGCCGGTGGCACTGTGTAGAGTGTGCAATATGCAAGTCGTGTGGCGCGCGCTCGCCCGCCGGGCCGGCGGGGGCGGGGGCCGGGGCGGCGGGGGCCCCGGGCCCCCCCGGGACCCCCGCGCCCCCCGCCGACTGGCACCACCAGACGCGGCGCGGCCCGGGCGGACACAAGGTGTACTCGCACTCGCTGTGCACGCCCTGCGCCAGGTCAGTGAACCCACCATTACACCCCGACGTACGCACCCGCGCCGACTCATCTACTATAACATAGTATCGCCTGGACTTTAGCCTCTCGTTAACATTTTTGTTCATAATTAGTGGCGATTGTTCTCTGAACCGTAGTCTGTAATGTTCAACTATATTTTAATCAAATTCTAATACAATATTACTACTAAGTCTACCGCTAAATATGAACAATATCAACTAAAATTTTGGTCAAAGATCCGATCTTTTTGTATCAGTCTTTATCAGTTAAAATCTTCAATGCTTCACGTGAAAAATACGGACTATAGATATAAGAGTTAAAATACTAAACTTTTATTAGAAGACCATCACAACCAACATTTTGGTTCTTGTTACGAGAGATAGATCCCAAAATTCTTTTAGTTTCTGTCGAGCAAGGGTGCGTTTACGTTCGGCCAATCACTATTATCATTAATATTGGTGATTTTTCCTTTACCCCAGTTTACTTAGTATATAGGTAAACTTCGTGCGTTCTGTTTTACATTACATAGTACTAAATATGTCAAACTTAGGTTTTAAATAATAGACAGCTAATGCAGGAATTTTATTCATTACAATATGATAGAGATAAATAGTTCTAGGTACATAATAACGTAGCATATTCTTTGAAAATACTACTATATAGCTCATTATATACTTACAATATCTATGAAATACGTAAGTAGGACTTTCGTATTAAAGGCAATTCATATAATGATAATTTCAAACAATAATTATATAATTAATTATTCATTCTACAGTCATTAACTTGCAAATACTATTTATGTCAGTATCACAACCTATTGTATACTCGAAGGTGTACTCAAAGTATGTTTCTCATAAGACAATATTACTTTGTATCGATTTTATTTGAACCGCTATTTGTGTCAATGCACTAGATTCACTTGCTAGTGTAAAATCAATATGTGACGGCTATTTATAGTTCGACGCGGTTATGAAATATTAATATATAGTAACAGACATGTGTGGGTGAATTGTTATTTCATGTTAAACCTTTAGATTTTTATTAGGTAGGCTTTATTATTTATGGAATTTCAGAATAGTACACAAATTAAAATGATTCCATATTATTTTTCAAGTAACGCCAAGAGGGGCCACTACAAAACCTGAACGCAATCACTTAGCCAAACAAGATGAGTGTATCGAGGGACACAAACAAAAATACAAAGTATTATACAAACCATTGAACAGTTGTTTATGTGTATATTGTTTGTTATTTGGTCTTGGTAGTTGATGTGACGTCATCTCATGCGTGTTTTGTTGTGGACTAACACAGATCATCACGTGTTGTGTCGACGTCTCCGCCTCACTCTGTCGAACATCTCGCTTTTCCTCTCGTATATCGTAGCATTTTGGTCCCCGCAGAATGTTTACTTTTTGTCCAGCAGCGTTCTTACTCAGCGCACATCCCCGTATTATATAAGTTGCATGCCATTCCCTTATAGACATAAGTTTATTATTTATGCATATTTGAAGAATGTTTGTTGATTGTTTATAATCTATTAATATAATTTATTTTATCTTTGTATATTTAATGTATAAAATCTAATAATTTGCGAGCAAACAGTCTTCACAGAAAGAACAGTAAAGTGGTGTGTTAATGCAAAGCACCAATGTTTGGTATATGGGATTCACATGCTAAAGCACTAAACACATTTTGTTCCCGCAAGCCGACAACTTTCAAAATCTGGGCTTTTAAGTAGAAAACCAACTTTACTGTTCCTCCTATTCTTATGGATAATTAATTTTTATGTTTTCATTTATTCGATAATTAATTGATGCAATACAGTAGGTAGTTAATATGTTTGTCCGTCCTATATGTATATTTGTTGTTATATTGGTTGTAACTTGTACTGCGTCAATTAGGTTCGATCATCAGTGACAATGGGTGTCTACATCGCATCGTTCATCAGCAGCTCGCTGCGACTAACTCACATACATAATTGTCATACTGTTAACTAACACGGGCGTAGTACCATCTGACTCCCCAGTGCGTAAACTAACTCGACTTAACTGTTGGTTATTTGTCTTCGGGCTCACAATACACTCTATATCTTACAAACTAGTATCTATCTTATATAGCTATACAATATTATTTATATACGCTTTTCTTTTTTTAAGTTTTGCAGTATTTGTTTTAAGTAACTGCCTATTTTGAATTTAGGTTCGATTCCTAAGTTAGACAGTGTTATTTGATTTATTTCAACATTTTTACCTCAAACTAAAGGCAAATAAAGCTGATGATTTACATAATAATATACATGTGTCTTAAAATGCTCTTTTTCTATTGCATGAGACTTAGACTAGCTATTTATCAGATATTTCCTAATTCTATAGGTACACACCACGTGTATATTATGTACATCCCATATATATATAATATATTGTTAATATTTTACAATAAATGACAAATCAATTATAAATTTACACAATTTATAATCAGTTATACATGTTAAATTATACACAATTAATATAATTTTCCTCATAACTTACACACATAATATATGGGTAATTCTTGTCCCTAGCAGTTTTAACTCCATGCTTTTGTGCTCTGTGAAATTCAAATAGATTTCAAAAATCACACAATACTTACATTGCTTTAATGCCAATCCAAGCGGTCCACGTTAAAGAATTACCCATATATATGTACATATAAGTGAAGTTGAGCCTCACGAAGTCAAGTAACAATCATGAACCGTACGAATGAAGCGAGACCGTCCAATCCAAAGGCAGCGGGGTTTCGGTGTTGATACTAATGGCGTGTTTCTGTGTTCCGGTGCTTGTGCGCGTACGGTCCGTATGTGTGTGTGCGTGCGTACGTACGTACTACGTAGGGCGTATCGCATCGGTCGCTACTGCCCGCTGTGCGAGCGCTCGTTCATCGGCCCGAAGGGGACCATGCAGCTCGTCATATGTAAGCTCTGCGATAGGCAACTGCATCAAGGTACGTCATACACCCGCACGTAGAACGCATACGCTTGCGACGCCGCGCACCAGACCAGACATGACGGAGATAACCCCCCATCTCAACCTCCGGTGTGCTTTAGCTTTCGATTTCTCTCGTTCCTATATTGACCATCATTATATTGAATATTTTACTTGATTTATTTAATATGCATTAGCGTATTATTGTCAATGAACTCAGGGTTCTAATGATGGTTGATAAGATAATTGTTTGACGGGTCATGTCTAGCCTGGTGCGGTTTTCTGAAAGTGAGGATACATTTTTTTTATGTTCATTGTCCGAAAACCGCCTCAAGATGCGCATGGTACTTATATCTGAATGCGCTTTGCATGTTCTGTTAGTACTATAAAAAAATATATTCTCACAATATACGCTTTACATCTTTCATTATTTGTCATTATTACATATCCTTTGTTCCATGTATGTATTATGTAGCCTAGTATGTATGTATATATTATGCTTACATCCATTTATATCGCTACAGTCCCATAACAGTCCACTATAGTGCTACCTGTTATGATTGCCTACAAAGGAACATAAACAACATATCCTTGATATATTATATACTTACGTAAAACACGGTTCGCCGTCAAATCATATGTAATCGAAATATATAAACGATAGGCAGCTTTGTTAGATATTTAGATGACAACGTATAGGTGAACGCATGATGTATAATACACAGTAAGCAATGATCTGCCTCAATTAGAAAATAGCTGAAAATGGGTCTCAAACACGAAAGGTTATCGAACTTGCCGATTTGTGTGTGCCATGCATTGTCGTGTATTAGGTGTAGGTAAACGGCTCGACTACGGGTCTGTACCGGCATGGGGCGGAGGGGTAATTATATAGCTTAGGTATGTATGAAAAAATCTGAATGATGGTAATAATAGTTAATATAATGTATGCCTTGTACCGACGCTGTTCGCCCCCCGTTACTGTAAAAGCGTGAAGAATCCGGATTAAATTTTTTTTTAAAGCATTTGTCCAGTCATCATTTATATTTTACTTTAAACTAATTTAGTGAAAATATAGATTTCATTTAAAAAGTTCCTAACAATTCCACTTGTCAACAAAATAAGTACTTAAATGTAATCGCATAACAACATCCTTTGCAACAAAGGATTGCAATATAAATATGACTGTAATTGTAAAAATAATATCAGACTAATGTATTGAGGAGCACCAGGTATCACGTCATTCGATGAAGACGTTTTCCTTAGACGTACTACGATGACGTAACTCAGATTTAAATGAGTGTTAGCTTATAATTTTTAATACCAAACTCGTAATATTTATATTGTTTGCGTAAGTGGGATTGGCAGGGTCTTCTTTTCGTAATAAATGTCTGATTGTCAATGCGAAACTATCCCGTTTTAAAAATTTTTGACTGTCAAATAATTTATATACAGTTTAAAACAAAGATGAGCATGGTAGGTTTCTTAATAGCATGATAGGTTGCAGGATTTAGTTTTAAAATTTAGAATTATATTGATGATGCTCTTTAAAAACCTTTGATAAGAATTGGATAGACTGTTGTTAGACTAAAGATTAGTGTAAAAAGTTGCGGGTTCAATCCCTGCCAGAAATGTTTTGTTTTACTTTTATCCCAATGTTCACTGCATGGTATTAGAGCTTGATAGGGAGAATTTTCATGGGATATATATTTTTTAAATTCAAGGAAAAAATATATTTTATAGAAAAAATAGGGGATTGTTTAAGAAAGGAAAAAAGGTTTTATTTGGTCGAAAGCCCCTGGTGTTTAGGCTACGGTAACATTTTAAGCATCAAAACTGTATATAAATAATTTGAAATGATTCGTTTGGAGCGTGGGTCGGACGAACAGCGTCGGTCGGGCGTGCGGTGTGCGGAGAGTGAGATGCGAGTGGTGTGGCCCACAGAGTGCGTTAAGCGGACGGGCGCCGCGGTGCGCGTGCTGGACCACACGTGCGGCTGGTGCCGGCGCGGCGGGATCACGTCGCGGGCCGCGGCCGTGCGCCTGGCGCCGCGCACCATCGCCACGCTGTTCATGGCCAAGCGCCGCTTCAACAAGTACGCGCACCGCCAGTACATGGAGAGCCGCCTGCGCCAGGACGCGCCCAGCGCCGAGCCGGACGCCGAGCCCGAGCCCGACGAGCCGGACGCGGACGAGCCGGACGCGATGTGCGCGGACGCGGCGGACGAGCGACCCGCGCCGTCGCCGCCCTCCCCGCCGAGTGAGCTTGTATAGACGAGGACCGTGTAATATATTATGTAGCCGTTGTTAGTTCGTATGTAACACTTATTCGCTTCGGTATTACGGTTGTAAGGTAAACTGTTACATAAATCTGATTAATATAACGATTAACCCGCTAGGCTATGTACGTGTAAGTTGTCGGATAGTGAGGAGATCCTAGTTGTATTGTCTCTTTGTGTTATCGCTGCGTTTCATTTTCTGCGCGTGGAGGTGGCGCGACGACGGCCGAGTGTAATGTATATTATTGTGTCCCTAGTGGGAGTTAGACGGTTTGATTTAACAGACGATAAAGATCATAAGAGTGGTTTAGATAGATAGCTGTAGATCGCAGGACACTAACATGTAAACTGTACAGTAATATAATACTAACTTCACTATAATATGGGTAGCTGGGCAATCACACTATTTTTAATATCATAGATTTGATTTTAAAGTATCCTGCAAGACAAGTTATGTATTGTGTATTCGTCCACAATTGGTTATGTTGAAAATGATTAGAATATTACGAGAGATTGTGTAGTTGTGCTGTAATTATACTTTATGAGAGAGTAAATGTATGTATGTATGATTTTTTCATGTGTCCACACGTTCGTTTGTGTATGTGTGAACTCTATATTAGAAACTGAGAACGGACGTGGATGTTACTTATGTCATTTACAATTAAACCTCAATAAATGAAGAATAAAAATAAATGCATATGATAGAAATCTGCCTTTGATTGCATTTGATTTTTGTTTCCAAATTATGTTTGTCACTACTGTTTCTACGAATCGGCCCACACAAGTTATGACAGTGCGCATTTTTGTTATATTTTGTTCTGTGTAGTCTAATTTTAGATAATCGTTAATTTCGCTTAATAAGGTATTTATTTTAGTTGTACTTTTATATGGATACAGCTGTATACAATCTAATGTCCCAGATAATATTGGAGGAGGATTGTTACATGATCTTAGGGAGTCGTGAAAACGTCAGAGTCACATAGTGGAGAGAGATTCTGTGGCCTGGAATGTGTTTTATTTATGAAATGATTGGGTATGATATAAGAAATGTTTCCCCCTAATACGCACTTTATGAAAGTTGTTGATTTACACTATTTAGATTATGTTATAAGAATTTATCGTTTCTGTAGTTTTATTGTACGAATGAAATTCAGCAGCTCTTATTTCAAGTGACTTATTGTTTTCCTTACTTAATTTCAAAGTACAAATGATAGGCTACCTTTATGTAATTACTTGCACTCGTTCTGGAATGCAATATGAACCCAATAAATAAATATAGATTATTATAGAAAGATCAAATAAATTATTTAACTCAGAGTATAGTATGTTTATTTTTCATTATGAGAAAATTATTTATTTATTGCTACTGTGTTACAAAGATAGTATTAAATATAGCTCGAGTTGGGTGGTATTCATATCCAGGGCGAAGCTGGAACTGTTCGGTCGGACATGCAACACCGCAGGTACAGGTGTTGGCGTGGTGTTCGTTTTCGGTATACGTAACATTGGTCCCATCAACTGTATACATTTGCTGTACTTACGATATATCTGCGCGCTGCTATCGTCTTTTAACCACTGCTGTGTGCAATTATCCCCAATAATGTTGTGTATTATATCTTGTATTAGAATTATATTGTGTAAGTGCAGGTGATGACCTTAGTAACTTCATTGATTACTGACACTAATGTATCAATGTTTTAGTTTATAATTATTATGCTTTGGTTAATATTAATCATAATTTACTTACTAGTGATGACTTTTAAGATAAAATTTATGTCCTCGAAAATCATGATATAAACCTTTTATACAATATACACAACTGATCCCGGTGTGCCTCTACACCGTAATTCGCATTGCTTTATCGACACAGGTGAATTTGTAAGACTTACTTGTAAGAGAATAATGATAACTTTATGTCTACTTAATGCAAGTGTAAACGTTCTAGAAATCTCGCACTGTTCGGTCAATTTTGTAAAAAAAGATAAAATAAATTTTAATTTGAACATTGTTTTTTATTTCAGCACTATTAAAGGGAAATAAAACACAAATGTGCAATAAAAAATAATGTATATAATTTGACTTACAGTATGGTAAACTCGGTAGCATAATTAACAAAACGTTATAAATACTGAAAATATTCAGCAAATATATAGTTTATAAACTGGCAATAAAGCATCGGTATCTTTAAGTTTTGATGAAACCTGGAAACAAGAAAAATATTGTCATTAAACACTATACTTGGAGAACACTAGAGACTCCATACTAAATGAAACACAATTCACGGTAGAGTAGATGTTGTACTTTAACTGGGCCCACAATAGTGTTTGACAAGCATGTGGCGGAGATGCTGCCTTGCTGGCTGGGGTATTTAACCCTAAAAAACAACCTTAAAGAAATAAAACTAATTGTTATATAAAAGGCTCTTATGCCTTTTATTATTCTATAGGTACATAAGAGCTAGTTTATACATTGCTAGCTCTCCCACTCTCTATTACATTGCTAGCTTTCCCACTCTCTATAAGCTACCCGCGTCGCAAATGTTAGCAGTATTTTGAAACTTATTTTCTTAATGAAGCTCGGGAGATGTTTCATACTTGGCTGCTGGTAGTTGTTACGTAAATCGGAAAATTGACAAAATATTAAATAAAACAGAGCTGGTGCAGGTATACGCAGTTATTTAACAGCGGGTACCTGCACTTGTGCAATCAGTCAACCGAATAATGGCGGTCAAACCATTGCAACATGGCGGAAAGAAATATTAGACATAGGACGGGCAGCAGCGTCCCTATGTAAAAACTTCAGCCGCTGCGATCGCCAACCCGCCTGCCAAGCGTTGCGATTATGGTAAATCCCCCCATCATGATCCGCACATATAAAAATCGGCCCCTAGTCCCCGGTAGTCCCGCTATTCCTGGCTCAGGTAGCGGCCATGGTAACGGTGGGACAAGGGGTGCTAAGAATCTCCGGCAGAGACCAGGCTACCAAAAACGACGACAGCTGGCCCTGGCAACATATAACACGCGCACACTGCGGACCGACGAGAAGATTGCTGAACTGGAGGAAGAATTGAGTAAGCTGCGATGGGATGTTATAGGGCTATCTGAAGTCCGTAGAGAGGGGGAGAACTCGATAACGCTCAAATCCGGCAACTTGCTCTACTTCCGGGAGGGCGACCAACAGTCCCAGGGTGGTGTCGGGTTTATCGTCCACAAGTCCCTCGTGAACAACGTGGTCAAGATCGAGAGTGTGTCGACAAGGGTAGCGTACATTATACTCAGAATCACCAAACGGTATTCGTCGAAGGTCATACACGTATACGCTCCCACATCGACGCACCCCGATGATGAGGTCGAAGCTATGTATGAGGATATTTCCAGGGCCATACATAGCACCAAGACCCACTTCGCCGTTGTCATGGGGGACTTCAACGCAAAACTAGGTAAACGTAGCGGTGATGAGTTGAAAGTGGGGCAATTTGGGTATGGGCATCGGAATCCCCGGGGCAAAATGCTGTTCGATTTCATGGAGAAGGAGGGACTCTTTATGATGAACTCCTTCTTCAAGAAACGCGAACATCGCAAGTGGACCTGGGTGAGTCCTGACGGTGCAACCAAAAATGAGATTGACTTCATCATGTCGACGAAGCGGCAGATTACCGACTGGTAAAGGGCACATTGAATATCAATGCCAAGCTCGAAAGATCTCGACTGATGAAGTTACCACTCCGACCTGCAACTATCCAAACCCAAAACCCCGACAGCTTTCAGCTCGAACTGCTGAACCGCTTCGAGACCCTAGGTGATTGCGTCGATGTGGACGATTACAACAACAGGTTCGTGGAAACTGTCCGTTCGGCTGGGTCTAACAGTTTTAAAACCCGCCGAACAAAGGAAACGAAAAAGATCTCCGACTCAACCATCAAGCTCATGGAGGAAAGGCGAGAGATGGTTTTGTAGTCCTCAGATGATGCTGGCCGATACCGGCAGCTCAATAGGCAGATCTCTAAGTCTTTGACTCGCAGCCTTCGCCAACATAATACAGACTGTATTAAACAGGCCATAGAGCAGAACAAGGGCTCCAAAGTGTTCGCTAGAGATCTGTCTATCGGGCAGAGCCGACTGATCAAGCTGAAGACTGAGGACGGCAGAATCATATCGTCCAAGCCCGAGCTGGTGGAAGAGATCGAAACGTTTTACAGGCAGCTGTACACGCCAACTCGGTCACCTGTTAGCTCTTCGACAGAGACGACCCAAGAGCTAAGTTGTCCCGACACTATACCGATGATATCCCGGTCGTCAGCCTAGACGAGATTAGTATGGCTCTCAAACAGTTAAAGAACAATAAGGCGCCGGGTGAGGACGGAATCACAAGCGAATTGCTTAAGGCTGGTGGAAGGCCGGTGCTGAAGGCACTGCAAAAGCTTTTTGATTCCGTCATACTCGCGGGCTAGACGCCGCAGGCATGGCACAGGGGTGTGGTGGTGCTGTTCTTCAAAAAAGGGTGATAAAACCCTGCTGAAGAATTACAGACCCATCTCTCTCTCACTCCTGAACCACGTCTACAAGCTGTTTTCGAGAGTCATTACGAATCGTCTCGCGTGCAGGTTTGACGACTTCCAGCCTCCCCGAACAAGCCGGTTTCCGAAAAGGGTTTAGTACCATAGACCACATACATACGCTGCGGCAGGTTATACAAAAGACCGAGGAGTATAACCAGCCCCTATGTTTAGCGTTTGTGGACTATGAGAAAGCCTTTGATTCGATCGAGACTTGGGCTGTGCCGAGTGTCAATTTGGCACCGCTGGAGAGACTGTATCTCTCCAGCGGTGCCAAATTGACACTCGGTATATCGAAGTGTTGAAGTGCTTGTACGAAAACGCCACCATGTTGGTCCGTCTCCATGATCAGAGTACGAAGCCTATCCAGTTGCAGCGAGGTGTGAGACAGGGTGATGTCGTATCCCCGAAACTCTTCACCGCTGCATTGGAAGACGCTTTCAAGCTTCTGGATTGGAATGGACTCGGCATCAACATCAACGGCAAGTACATCACTCACCTTCGATTTGCCGACGATATCGTGGTCATGGCTGAGACCATGGAAGACCTTGGCGCAATGCTCGATGGCCTCAGTAGAGTCTCACTACAAGTGGGTCTTAAAATGAACATGGACAAGACTAAGATTATGGCAAATGTCCATGTCGCACCCACCTCTGTCACAATTGGAGGCTCTACACTCGAAGTTGTTGACGAGTATGTCTACCTGGGACATACAGTCCAGTTAGGTAGGTCCAACTTTGAGAAAGAGGTCACTCGTCGAATCCGACTCGGCTGGGCAGCGTTCGGGAAACTAAGTCATATCTTCTCGTCCCAAATACCGCAGTGTCTCAAGACGAAAGTCTTTGACCAGTGTGTGTTGCCAGTGATAACATATGGATCTGAGACGTGGTCGTTCACTATGGGCCTCGTGCGAAGGCTCAAAGTCACCCAACGAGCAATGGAGAGAGCTATGCTTGGAGTTTCCCTGCGAGATCGAATCAGAAATGAGGCGATCCGTAGGAGAACCAAAGTAACCGACATAGCTCGAAGAATTGCTTCCATTAAGTGGCAATGGGCCGAGCACATAGCTCGCAGAACTGATGGCCGTTGGGGCAGAAAGGTTCTAGAGTGGCGACTATGAACTGGAAGACGAAGCGTGGGCAGGCCTCTAACAAGATGGACCGACGACCTGGTAAAGGTTGCGGGCAACCGATGGACAAGGTCTGCTCAGGATCGAGAGTTGTGGAAAACCTTGGGGGAGGCCTATGTCCAGCAGTGGACGTCTTTTAGATGAGATGATGAGAGCACAGGAGCATCACTGAGAACTGCTTAACCGATGTTTTATTTTTAGGACAAGGTTTGTTATATTTAAAATTTGGCATTTCAACTATAAAATGAAGGAAGAGCGACGGAATATAGGTTTGACGTACGTGGTGGGGGTGGTGTTCACTCATCGAGGCGGAGCGCGCTGATGGACAGGAACGTGAAGGCGTTGTGCAGCGCCAGCACGGGCACGGCGCTCACGGCCGCGCTGACCCCCGAGCGCGCGCGCACGGCGCCCGCGGCCTCCATGAGCGCGCCCAGCGGCGGCGCGCTCCACACCTGTACATACGATCAGGTCTTTTATTCATTGAAACTATAATAATTTTAACAAAAAAAAACCGACTTTAGTAAGGCAAGTTGCAGAATTTTCAAAAACCTTAAAACCTCTATAGAAGCCTATGAAAATGGATAAAAGTGAAAAAAAACCATAGGATGAAACCCATTGGAAATGGAAGAGAATATAACAAAAAAATTACAGCGTGTTTGGGACATAATAAGGTAAGTTTTCACGAAATTTTGTGAAAAAAAAAAATCTTTTTGTAAAAGATAAAAATAAAAAACCAAAAACTTGATTATTTGAACTTTTCACATACATTTTGAGGTTATGTGAAAAAAGTGTGAATACAATAGTTGTAGATCTTTTTATTACCTACAACTTTGCCATTTAACTTTTTTTCATAGAACTTGAAGTTTTGCCGGAAATCGAGATAAACCGTTTTTTACCTTTAAAACTCACCCCCTTCCACTTCCCGACCTCAGATCGCCCGTAATTTATTTTTCCTTTATTTTTTGTTATATTCTCTTCCATTACCAATGGGTTTCATTCTACTACGATTTTTTTTAGTTTCAAAAATTATCGACCCTGGTCTACTAGTCTAACGTAGGTATTTAAACAGAATGAACTTTCATGCAAACTCTTATGTCACTTCCCCTCCCTTAAAGACGGTTCTTTTTAATCTGATAATTTACAGCTATAGTGCATCTCATGACCATTCAAATAAACCCCAACACGGCTAGATTTCATTGTTTAATTATGAAGTTCCGTTGCCTATATCATCAAATAATTGATTAGAAACCATAATGGAAACTTATCTAATCGCCATCCGTAAAATACTTATTATTGAGAAGTTCAGATGGCCATCTGTGGTCTTCTTCATCAGTTTTATTTCATAAGATATTTACATGAATAGTTATTAAAATTAAAGTACTTACAAACAATCAGATATTGCATTCAAAGGCCTATAAGGACCTATAAATACAATATCTGATTGAAATCGCAGTTCTGAGGAAAGGTGCCCAAAAAATGGATTGCAAGGCTTATACGTTGACCCAGTGTTGTAAAGGCCAGCGTTAGGATCGTGAGATGACTCGACCAAACGCCTTAATATCTCACGCACGATACAATTTGTGGGCACTTGAGCCCCACGGTCCTAGAGTTTCGATCCCAAATGGCTCAAAAATTTAAGTCTTACCGAGACTTTCATATTTGCGCCGCTTGAGACACTGCAATTTCCCAATCCGATCAAGTTGTATCGAGGGAGCGGGAATAAAAAGGATCGCTTACATACCTGATAAAATATCCTCATTTTGACAGCATGCCTGGCGTCCTTGTCTCGCGCGTGTCCGGTGAGCTTGTTGAGCGCGTACTCGAACACGGCGTCGAGCTGGTCCCGCGTCATGCTGCGCGCGCGCGCACAGTGCGACAGGCACGCCTCCTCGTTGGGGAACGACAGCTGACTGCTTGATGGAGATGACCCTGCGGAAACATTCATTATGTTATTATTACTATATAAGGCTTCTTATTAAGCTCTTCTAAGTGATTCCACGATATTATTGTTATGCCTCTCTTTATCACGGGTATTTTCCCATCATTCAAGGAAAATACCCGGGCCTTGGAAGGTGTACGCGTCGCCAGAGGCCTTTTTTCTTCTTCTGATGTATTTAGGAATCAATAGGATGTGTAGCTTTGAAATTTAAAAAATTAAATACAGTAATTTGTTAAGTATGAATACAAAACTGTAGATTATATTCTTTTATAATCTAATATCTATATATATGTACCTACTAATATATAACGATGAAAAGTATTTTTCTTGATTTGAACACTCTGAAAGTACCAGTCGGACTTAATCTTTCAAAATTGGCTATCAAATATAGCCAATTTTGAAAGGTAATTATTAATTAAGCTAATATGATATTGAACAACATGGAACGACGCATAGCAGTATTGTATAATACTATAAACTAGGGCGACTTACCTTGTCAGCGAATTGGCTGTAGGAAAAAATATGCTGACTTTTTCTTTTGACGTTCATAAGTATCATGCATTTGATCTAAATTAATAAATGGCTTGAGTTTTAGTTTTACCTGTAGCGACGTAACAAACGAAGGCTGAAACAGTGTTCTCATAGTTCCACCGTCTTGTAATAGCGACTTTAAAATCGCCAATGTTGCAGCCGGTCTCTTCATCTGTAATATATACACATTACTTACAAAATTTCATTGAAATCAGTTAGTTGTTTAAGAGTCTATCGACCACAATGTGTCATATAAAGATTGGTTCTTCGAGAAAATAATGGATTAAAATTAATAATAATAACGCAGTGTCTCCTCTTCTCTATCGAAAGAGCCGCGAGGGTTTAGATCGATGTTTTCCTTGACCGTTAGCAAATGGTAAGTCATTTATAAAATCAAAGTATAATAAAATTTTACTGTCAGATGACGTTCTTTAGTATCTGCTCAAAGGTTATCATCGGTTTGATTTCATACAGAATGCTGAGTACTGAATTTTAAGTTCATTCTTTTGTAAACGGAAGTAAAGGATACTTTAGTTATTTAAGTTAACTTAAAAGTAAAACATCGTTAGTCATAATCACTTTTAAATTAACCAACTAACCTAGTAGTTGGTTAATTTAAAAGTAAAAACAGATTGGATAAATATTTATATAATTAAATACGTATAAATGAAACAAATACATGCCATAAAAATGTACAAACACATGACGAAAATGGTACCCAATTTTTTATTGATTTTCGTCAAAATAGACATCTGAGGAAAAGAATGCAAAGATCAATAAGCACAGATCTAGAGCAAAATTTTAAAACTTACTACATTGATTTTTTCATAATTATCAATTTAATATATTAGATAGCTACAAAACAATACATAATTTTTAAATTTGTCTTTGAGCTTATATTTTAAATGCTCTCTCAATCAATTGATTACTAGGACTTTAAAGCGGTCGGTCTAAGGGCGGTTTTAGACAAGCCTATTTTTCTACACGTATATGGGCTAATTCCGGCATGTTCGCTCGAACCGATAGTGTTGAATCAGTATCAATATAGATTCAGACGCGCTTAAACGAGCTTATAAGCGCGTTAACGCTTGCACGCCCTAAAACAGTCAAGTTCAAAATGGCGACAAATTTAATTACACGGTGCCCCCGTAAAAACAAAAGTTATTATTTCTTTTCAATGGCATGGCTATTATGGGTCTACGTTTTTTTAGTGAATGTACTTTTTAGATTATATTTATACTGAAGATAGCAGGTACTTTTTGGCTAAAACGCGTGTCGAGTCGAGTTTTTACCGGCCGGACGTTAAAACAAATTTCACAAATAGTTAGACGACAATGAATGAACGAATATGACTCACACTCGAAGCGGTTGTTGTCGGTGTGCGCCCAGGCGTGCCACTCGACGTGCGCGTTGCGCGGCAGCGCCCGCACCACGGCGTACTGCACCAGCGCGCCCGCCGTGCGCCGCTCCAGCTGGCGCCGCGCCTCGCCCACGGCGCCGCCGCCCGTGACGTAGCACACGCTCTGCACCACGCTGCGGATGTGCGCGCGCGGGTGCAGCGCGCGCAGCACGCGCGTCACGTGGCGCAGCGCCAGCGCGCTCTGCGTGCGCGCGCCGCCCGCCGCCAGCCGCAGCGAGCCCGGCACCAGCGCGATCTGACCGCACGTGCCCATTATCTCGCCGATCTGTTCCAATACATTCGATTCATCCACAGATCTAGAGCTAACACAAGCGGTGACAAACTCACGCATGTTTTTTATAGAAAAAATACGATGGATTTCCTTCATATTACATGTAGAAAGTTCGATTATTCTCATTGCAAACGGACGAACGTACTTGCACAGGGAAATAATATTAGTGAAAGAAATGGGGCATAAAACTATCGCATTTTAAACTTAATGATCACAATTCGTTATATACACCATTAAGTACATTATGGAAAAATTATTAAGTACATTATATACAATTACAAAATTAATTATAATAATACTATCTTTGCTTGGCAATTGTTTTTTTGGAAATTGTTTGCGAACATCAAATATCAACATGATAGTTTACCGTTTTAAATTTGTACAACGAGCCCTTCTTTTGTTTCGACGGCAAACATCGTTAAAATTGATATTGTTGCTGTTAAAAACATTACCGCAGAATCCTACCATTTTATAATGCACGCTTGTGCAGGGGTGGTATGTTTTTACTAATTTATTTATTACTCGTATTTATGAGCTATGTGCACGTTCAGCTAACGCCACCTAGCACGAACAACTCTAAAATTCAGGATTATGTCCAATAATGCTACCCCTACCTACCTTAATTATTTTTTTAATAAAGAAAGTTAATTTTACATAAAAAGAGAATAAATAGTATTTTAGAGGAATTTCCTAAAAACAATACATAGTATTTGTATTATATATATAATTGTATGTAGTTAGGTAAATCTTACCTTGAAAGCTTGACTGTATGGGCCTATGTTAGCCGGTGCCCAATGCGATATGCCCTGCACATGCATTGTTACCCGCTCTTTAGTGATACAGCCGTCATCATTCTGGTTCTGGACGTTCGATCTATGTGCAACCTGACAGACAAACAAAAAGTAGCTATAATATATTATAGGCCAAATACGTAATGGAGATAAGGATTTCTTTCAAATAAACTACTTTTTGAAGTGTGTTTTTTATACTTCTAAATTTCCTAGTAGTATAATCTGTAGCGGTGGTGGCCGAGTAGGAAGTAACGGACTTGCACGCAAGAACTGCGAGTTCGATCCTG
Organism: Trisateles emortualis; assembly: GCA_947095525.1. Classification (NCBI taxonomy): domain Eukaryota; kingdom Metazoa; phylum Arthropoda; class Insecta; order Lepidoptera; family Erebidae; genus Trisateles; species Trisateles emortualis. Next base: position 6,704,704 of record OX352743.1, on the reverse strand, counting down.
TGTGGCAGTACCAATGAGAATTGCACTTTGTGTGCTTTTTGCTTTTAGTTTCCACTTTGTGTGCTTTTTGCGTTAGCAGATGGTGAAACATTTGATTAGTTATAGACTAATCAAATGTTTCACCATCTGCTAACGGTGAAGGAAAACATCGCGAGGAAACCCACATATCTTAGAAGAAATTTTAATGACATATCTGATTCACCAACCCGCATTAGGCCAGCTTGTGTAAATTAAGACCTACATCCTCTTATTTCATAGAGGAGACGCGACCCGTGCCCAGCAGTGGGACATATCATTATATGGGTTGCTATTATAGATGACCTATGTCAGTGTGTGTACAAGGAAAGTTATTTAATGGTAAATTTAGGTTAAAGTCATAGTCAAAAGTTGATTATGTACTTAACAGCTAATATTATTAAAATACTATCTTATCTTATCTGTGTTTATGGCGCAATATTTTTTTATCTGTCATGTACTTATGTTATATTACCTGTTTGTGTATAAAAGAAAGTTCATTATCAAGATCCGATGTTGATTAATTTTGCTTACTAACTTATTTGATATAGATAAGCTGTACAATATTTTCAATGGTACTATATATTTTAATACAGTCTTCTGTCCACGACTTTACTTGGGTGGTATGGTGATAAAAAGTAGCCAAGTTATTTGATTTATAGTGTAGTTGTCGATTAGTACAATTTTTCAAATTGTACTGGTAGTTTTTGTCATTTGAAGTATATGTCAAAAACTACCAGTACAATTTGAAAAATTGTTTTCGCGAATAAGTCTTTTTTAAGAATAAGGCATTTTACTATTTAGCCCCTTTGTGAATTAGCCTTCTTGCGATTAAGTCCTTTCGAGAACTAGTCCATTCGCGAATTAGACCTTTTCAGACTCTGATGCCATTTTGCGAATTAGGCATTATACGTTACTAACGTGCACGTGCTCCGCTTCACCACCAGTACCACATGGAAGGGACACCGATGCAGCGGGTTACCGAAGCGAAAGACCTGGGAGTTTATTTTACTGCTGATTTAAATTTCCGCAAGCATATTGTTGCAGTATGTAAAAGAGCGTACCAAAATTTAGGATTTGTTCTGAGGCAGGCAAATGGTTTTACTAACATAGGGGCTTTAAAGGCATTGTTTGAGGCACTCGTAAAAAGCCACCTAGAATGTAACGCGGTAGTTTGGTCTCCACACGAAGCCAAATATAAATTAATGTTGGAGCGTATCCAGAATAAATTCATACGGTTCTTATACCTTAAGCGGTATGGGGTATACCCGGGCTATCCGCTATTGTATCCCACTTTATTTATTCTGGGTATGGTAGGCTACACCAAACTAGAAGTACGTAGAGAAGCCTCTCTAGCCACCTACGTGGTCAAAGTGATCCGGGGGACGGTGCACAACCCGGCCGTGCTGGCAGAGGTGCGGCTATGCGTGCCGGACGAGTACACGGCCCGGCGGCGGCGACCGGCGCTGCTGTCGGTGCCGCACGCGCGCACTAACTTGCTGCAGAAAGCGCCGCTGACGCGAGCGCTGCGTGCGCTCAATACAGTGGCTCAGCAAGTCGATGTGTTTACGTGCTCACTGAGCGAGTTCACAAGGGCTATCTACCATATATTAAGTTATAATGTAAATTAGTTTTAGTTACCTATATTTCTTAGTTCCTGCACTATCGCATTAGATTTAGTCTGTAATGATAGATGTAAGTGTTTATTGATAAATAAATAAATAAATAAACATATATAATAAATCATTAGTCCTGAATGATGATCAACGCACAGTCAGAACTATTGTCCGCACGCGTTAAGAATGCAGTGAGTCATCATTGTCCGCTGGCCTAGCCACGCCCCTTAACCAATCAAATCCTCGTATAGTTTAAGTGTGCCTTCAACTGGTCACTGTAAACTTGACTTTCTAATTAGGAACGAGTTTGATTGGTGATGCCGGTGACGGGACGTGGCGTAGGCCGGCGGACAATGATGATTCACTGCATTCTTAACGCGAACGAACTATTAAGTACCAATTTATAACTAGAGGATTTCAAGTTAAATCCCCAAACAGGTAAATAATAGTTTAATCGCAGCTAGTTATATATATATAATATACATATATATATATATATATATATATATATATATATATATATTTATTTATTGTATGACGGACGACTGTAACGATATTTTTATTATAATTTAGACTAAGTTAAATGAACGATACTACCCAAGGACTTACACTACATTAATATACAGTAAGTAGGTACTTATGTAGAATTTATATATGTACTAGTGGACCTGGCAGACGTCGTCCTGCCGGAAAAAGCTGAAATACCGACAGCAGCGCCACCTACCGGGTCCAATTGTGAATCTAAACCATCCAGGGCCCTACCCGAACACACACACAAAATTTCATCAAAATCGGTCCACCCGTCTAGGAGGAGTTCAGTCACATACACACGCACACAAGAAATATATATATTAAGATAGATTTAAATGCTTTGTGAGTATTGTAAACTCGTTATTATTATTTACGAATTCACTCTTTTCAAACTCAAAGTCATTTATTCGTTTAGATGAATGCATGATACTGATGAACGTCAAAGTAAGCATAATTTTCCAAAATTATGCTTACTTTTGTTTTGAAAAGGGTAGGGCCTAGAGAAGAATTGGCAAGAATATCTGGCCACTCATTTGATATCGATATTTAACGATTTAATTAACGTAACTGACAAGACACTGCGGGGATTTCGTGGAAAATACACTGTTATAATCTTGACTAATATGTATTATAATGCAAACGTATCTGTCCGTCTGTTGCCACTTCACAACTAAACTACTTGATGGATCTTGATGAAATTTGACAAGGAGATAGATGGTATCCTCGGGAAGGATATAGGGTTTTTATCGCGGTAACCGACATTCACGCGGGCGACATATTCATCCATATTCGTTAAAATTTCTATCTCACACGCATATTATAAGCTAACAGGCGAGAAAGAGATAGCACGATTTTCTGACTTTATACTCACAACGTCTAATATCAAACCGACAACGTTAGGCAGAGGGACACTGGACAGAAGACTCTGGTTGGAAGGTTCCTAATGTTGGGATGACTGAACGTCTCGATATTTACTGCGTTAAGCACTGTTTATGTACAATTTCGTTCGAATTTCTCGCTCACACGCATAGTAAACACTACAAGGCCAGACAGTGACAGCATGACATCCTGGCTTTATACTCACAGCGTCTAATATCAAGCCAACATTGTTAGGCAGGGGACACTGGACACAGACTCTGGTTGGTGGGTTGGGATGACAGAACGTCTCGACGTATACTGCGTTGAGCGCTGCGTAGTCCTGCATATCCCGCATGAATATCTCTACAGAACATACATCTTGTAACTGCAAAGATTCTGACTCGAGCAAACCTGCAAAGTACGAAACAGGATATTATAACGTGTTTTTTTTTAAATGCATAAAAAGAGGCAAACAAGCGTACAGCTCGCCTGATTGTAAGCAGATACCGTAGCCTATGTATGCATGCAACCCTAGGGGTATTATAGAGCATTTTAATATAACTGCAGATATTTATTTTAATGTGAAAGTAAATAGTTGCAAACAAACCTTCCTTTATCTATAAAAAAGCGACCCTACATGGGTTGCTATTTTTTATTCTACTTCTAGAAAAAGGTCTCCTCTGCTCTACCAAGAGAGGTGAAAGATTACGGCCTTTACTGCATATGCTGATATAATACAAATCTTACCTCAAACTGTTATTACGATATTTTTTGTAAAAAAAATGTAACATTTTATATTTAAACTAATTAGTTTTTTTTTTAAATATATGCCTTACAAAGTGGCATTATGTTGTGTTGTTTATGATAACTACCTAATTAAGAACAGGTTATATCTTTTGCTATTATTGTCACAGTACTTCCACGTAATAACGAAAAACTAACTAATGAAAATTAGTTGATTTTACGAGTAAAGTGTAACGATTTCCCTAAATGAAGTAGGTATATTATAATAGCAACCTATAAACGTCCAAATGCTGAGAGAGGATCTGCTTTAGGGTTAAGGCTTTAATCCACGGACTCTGGCTCAATGCGGATTGGGTAATTAGGCAATGGTATATATAGACCATTATTTGGAACCCCTTCTATAAAATATAGGTATAACAAGCGTTCAGAAACGCTTTTTTTACAATCTGTCTTAAAATGACAATCTAGCAAGAATACTTCCAAGCTACACAGGCTGAAACTATATAAAAAGTCTACTCTAAGCAATCGCAGGAAATATCTAGACGCTATGTTCCTATACAAACTGTATAATGGAGTCATAGTCATAGATTGTAATGAACTCACTAGACAAGCAACCTACTCATAACAATACCAACCCGTCTAACAAGAAAAAGTTCTTACAATCTATTTTTCTGTAACCTATGCTAAATCAAACCTCGGATACTTTGCCAAATAAGCAATGATTTGTTTTTTTTAAACTGTTTTTAAAAACTTTTACGTCACGATCTCACTTGTTTTATTTCAAAGTCTAAATGTTGTTGATATTGTTTAATTATTAAAAAATACTATATTTTATACAGTTTAAACTTTATTTTAAATTTAATAGCGTTACTTAAAATTTGTGTTCGCTATGTTAAATTCTTTTTGTATGTTGTCACCATTAATTGAAGGAGTACACGAAATGTTATAAGGTATAATAATATTGTGATAGTGTTGTGTTTGTCCTTTGTTGAACATCCAATTAAATAAATAAACAGAGAGATAAACAACCTTCATACGGGGCGTTTACTTTTGTTGCGTTATTATTACACTTACATATTGGTGTATAATAGTTACGAGTGTGAATGCGATAGGGAACGTATTATACAGAATGAGATAACTATTAGCCGAGTTAATAACTTCTTACATATAAGAAAGAAGGAAGTAGGTATATTTATAGTATTTGCGTAGTGTAATGTTCCGAGAGTTGTCTCAATGAACATGTTATTATCAGACAATGTATGAGTGGCGAGTTGTAATAACAAATGTAAATGAATTCAAACAATGTACGACAGTTCATCTGGTCAAAGCATAATTTATGAGTATTGTGTTTGTTAATATTCTATGAAACTATTAGCAATGTGTTAGATTTGTTTATTGCATAGTATGCTCGAGCATTTTGTTAATATAACTACTATTTAGAGCTACAACACATAATAAAATATAGGTGTTTAAACATTTTTTAAATAACTCTAGATACCTAACAGAGGTTCTAAAGTCCAACGTTATGGCATATTTTATATTGATGGACAACTTCATAGGTGCCTAACTTATAAATAAAGTTTGCAATATGGACGTTGGGGTAATCTCAAAAACTACTGCGCTGATTCTGTTATTTTTATGCCAAGTATAATTTTATATATTTAATAATAGAAAACTATATTACCCACTAGCTGTTGCCTGCGGCTCCGCGCGTGGATGTCGTAAATAAATGAATAAAAAAAGTTGCCTAAGTTAATCTTTATTACATCAGCTGTCAGTGAAAGTCCCGTCAAAATCGGTCCCGCCGTTTCAGGGATTAGCCAGAACAAACAGACAAAATTTATAAAATGCATATGCATTTAGTAAAATGAGGTTATTTTAGTATTACAGAGACTGCTATTTTATTTATTTGTATAGATGAGTTCTATTCTACTTCTTATCGACGAGTTACGCTCGTGTGGTATACACGAGCGTAACCGCGATCGAAAGCTAATATTTAAATAACTGCATAAAATAAAGCTCGTTCACAAGTTTACCTACTAATGAGTTTCTTCATAGCGTCCCTCGTAGCCAGCCCTGTATCGACACCTTCGCCTACTATTCCTCCAATAAAGTACCATCCATGTTTGTTCCCATATATAGACCTGTGGTCAGTCACCGGCTGCCACTCGTTCATACTATGAGCCTGCTCATAATTGTACCCATCTTCCTGTATAATGTCTGTACTATCATTTTCTACCTCCACTTCTAAATTAGCCTTATCACCTGAAATTAAATGAGTAATATTAATCATCATATGTTATATCAAAAATCGTTTGTCCTGACTGACTATCAACGCAAAGTCAAAACTACTAAATCTAGAACAGTTGAAATTTGGAACATGGGTAAGAACTGATTTTTGGAAATATAATCTCTAAATAGATATAAAATAGTATAACTCTGGCGTAGTCGGGGTGGGTCGCTAGTATAATTATATTGGACTGGAAGACGCAGTAAAGACAGGCCTTCAACAATGTGGACTGATGACCTTGCGAAGGTTATTGTCAGTGTGTTTATATAATATCTAAATACACCCAGTGAGTACTCAGTAGCGTATAATAATTTTGTGCCCGTGAATTGTGCATTTGTAATGTCCCCCATAACAAGGCTTGTTACCTAGCGGACGTAGGTTTTATAAAATCGTTGGAGAAGGGCAGCTCAAGATCGAATGTTGTGAATTCTTTAGATGAGGCCTATTTCTAGCAGTGTGAAGGCTATTTAGCTAAGAGAAAGATTCAACAACTAACCTGAATTCGTGAGCAATGGATTCAATTCTTTTTGTTTTTTCTTCTCCTCCTTTTCTAGCTTCTCTATAGACTCTAGCTCGTTCTCACTCAGCTCAATATCGCTTATATCGCTAAATACAGAATCACTTAAATCGTTTACAAAATCTAACGGGTGCTTTACAGTTGGAGGTAGTTTGTCTTCGAAGTTTTTTTTTGGTTCGAGGTGCAATTTTAAATTTAAATAGCCAACTGGAGCGACGGGGTCGTCCGTATGTATTACCAGTTCTTTATCATCCCTGCAAAAACAGGATTATATTAGTAATTGTAATAATAACCCTCTGTGTGTTTGCGTACATGCGTACACGTGTGTGCGTGCATGCACTTGTTAACGTCCATGTCGCATCCTTAGTAGAAAACTGGCGTAACTTAAGAAATGTCACTGGGCAATTTTGAAGCATAGGTGTTGAGAATAAGATGTAAATTGCAAAACAAACACGCTTTAACTTAAGTCATTTTTCTACTGTGGGTGCGATGTGTACGAGCGAGTGCGTGAATGTCTGTGTGGTACATTGTTAGTATACTTAGAGGTAAGTATGCAGTTACGTACACTACGTTATTAAAGGGATGAAGTTTTATTACAATAATAATAATAGCAATGTATGTGTCCCAATGCACGGGTCTCCCGTCTCCTATCAAATGAATTGAGAGGGTTAAAGCCTTATTCCACAAACGCTAGCCTAATGTGTGTATATCAGACATGCTTTAAGATTTTTTCTAAGACAGGTGGCAACAAGACCACTGGTAGGTACAGGTATTGCAAGCGTCCATAGGCTACGGTAACTACTTAACATCAGGCGGGTCGTATGCTTGTTTGCCACCCAAGTAGTATAAAAATAAGGTTGGTTACTAAATCAAAGTAATAGATAATACTCACATAACTAATTTGTGTTTAAACAGCGGACAGTCTAGAGTAAACGTCTCGTATTCACCGCCCTCGCCGCACACGTTGAGTCCGTACTTCTCCTGCATGACTAGAAGGTGCGGTTGGATTTCACGCAACGTCATTCCTAGGTGTATCTTCGGGTCCAGCCCAAGGGCAGCCACCTATGATCATTGGTAATTACTAAGAGTGTTCAGAGTTTGTGTATGATAGTGTCTTTAAAATAAAGAGTAACCCTACGTGTTGTTCTGGATGTCTGATTACAGCTAATTTTGCCTTTTAAATTGACTGGTTGTTGATTTATACTAATATTATAAAGCTGAAGAGTTTGTTTGTTTGGTTGGTTAGTTGAACGCGGTAATCTCAGAAAGTACTGGTACGATTAGAAAAAACTTTTTTGTTGAATAGTGCATTTATCCAGGAAGGCTATATGCTATATAACATCACGCTATGGTTAATAGGAGCGGAGCAGTATTGAGATATGTTGCAAAATCGGGGAAAATATTCCCAATTACCACGCGGGCGACCCCTTGTTATAGAATAAAACAGATAAATGCCTGAGATAGGTACCTGGTAGGTAGGTCATTATCTAGAGAAGAAACAAAGGAATACGTTTGTATGGAACTAACGCTAATGGCGGTTCCTCTCATGAGTGCACGGACCGTTGCACGCGGCTTCGCTGACGCCAAATTAGCGCGCGTAAGTGTATTAGTATTGCATGCGCCGTGACTTTACACATAAACGTCAGAAGAAGACACAATTTGAAATTGAAAGAGCACGAATTTAGATATAGTTAAATAAAAATTCCAATAATAGCGAGGAAATGTAATCTTTCATTTTTGATTCATTACTCAATATTAGTAAGAAGACCTTAGGATAGGTGCAAAGTGGCGGGAAGCAGCTGGATGCAGACGCTGAGGATCGTGCTAAGTGGCATGTATTTGAAGGTGCCTAAGTCAAGCAGTGGACCGCGATAGGCTGATGATGTTATGTATCGTATAAGCCTATATCCGTTACGCAACAAATGACTAGACTAATCATTACTGGCAGGCTCTTTGATATAATTCCTGATAAAGACAATAACTACAGTATATGCGCGTATGTATTAAATGTTATCTGGTGTCGAGCACGCTTCTAGACAGCGATGCAACACGTGATTCTAGTATATCATGATACCTACTATTCTATCCCAAAGCTATTCGTAATATCGGCAAAATTTATGAACAGTCTTGTGAGTCCGTTTTCCGATACCTAGCTATAGCGAGTTACCCTAGCTTTCGCATCTCAAAAAGAGTAGATAAGGTGGTCACAGAATCCACCACCATTATGGGTTTGATCCTTATAAAAATATTAGTGTGGCCCGGAAAGGTTTTTATTTATTTATTTAAAATTCCTTGCACAAAATAAGTGTACAATGGCGGACCAAAAACCTTATCTACCAGTCAACCTTTGGGTGATGCAAAACTAGGTAGGTGCATTGTACGTCTTTGCGTCCGTGAATTAAATGTTTGTATGGCTTTTTTGTGAAACTCGCCATGTTCCCTAATGCCCGAGGCGCAAAAAATCCCCTTCATTTGGGGCATCGCAGCCTACATGAAGGGTTGAACCCACACCATTGTTAAAACTTACAATTCGCAAGGCAAAGACTCCTAAACATACATTTAATTTAATTTTACTTTTCATCATTATTGAATACTTAGTCTTTTCTTTGGCACTTTACCTACTACATTGAGAATAACTGTATTGGACATTTTCTAGTAATTTTCAACTCTTTAAATGCTTGTAAAACACTCCGAAATAAATGACGTTTCTACAGAATATTGACAAAATATGTAGGTAGATATTTATTTATACTTAATTATTAACGATCTAATACTATTCCTAATATTAACACCAAAACGCCCTCTACTTTTGCTTTATTGAATTTATTAATTTTCATTTCTATCCTACCTAAGGTTATCTAGAAGAAATTGCTACTAGCGATAAGGCCGCCCATTGTACATAACTATGTTAATATTTTTTTGTATAAAAAATGATATTGGTGTATAATAAAGAGGTTTCTATCATCTTCTATCTACACACATTTTAAAGTCCATGATTATTTTCTCATGTAACTCAGTTTCAAATCATAACAAACAAAACGATCAAATCAAATAAATTGGATAAAATAATTTCTGACAAGTGACGTATGGCCTCGCATATTATGATGTTATTTTCGACGACCGTACAGTCCGTACACTGCTAGGATACATATGACGCGCTGATAAAAATCATTAATGTAAACACGACTGCAAATGCGCATTCAAGTACTTTGAGATAATTTATTGGCCTTTTTATACCAATGAGATTTTATTTTTAAACTAATGAGGTGGCATTCAAGTAGGTATAGATATCGGCATACGGACTGCTTGGTGGCGCTTAGATCAAGGACGTACAGGAACCATTTTGTAGAGGGGCTGCTTAGTTGATCATTTGTATGAATTGATAAAAAGAGTTTCCGCAAGTCCACTTCTTACGTATAGATATTAACGCTATAGGGAACAAGCCCTGTGGCGAGGATTTGACAAATTTCACTCAGAAATAATATAGTACTTACTCAATATATTTTATCGATTGAAATGACTGAAACTTTCGCAATCTCGCCTCTTTGATAATGATATCATAAAGGGTAATGACATTTTAATAGGTAGGCCGGAGACATAAGTGCACGTCCCGTTCACCTTTCAGTTATGTAATTACGATAAATTATTCTCAGTAAATGAAGTACAATATTTAACTTTATACAAAAACCACAAAAATCCAATTACTGCATTCTTTTTTGTAGTTAAAAAACAGTGATTTTAATTAATAAGAAAGTAACTATAACTGTAGTATTTTACACATAGCATGGGTGATTTACCTACCGTCATACCGTGACATTTGGAGATAAAGATAAATGGTAGAAAATCAAAATTGATAGGATATAATTTTAACAAAAAAAACCGACCTCAGTACGGCAAGTTGTAAAATTTTCAAATATTTGTTTGTTACAATCGAATAAAATCGACTGAGCGTCGGGCTGAACACAGGTCAAGTAGGTATTAAAAGCTATATTTAATCTGTGCAATCCGCGCTCAATTCATTCACATCATTATTTCTTATTAATAGTTGCTTAGCAACAATAACCGAAACTTATCTAATCGCCATCAGTAAAATACTTATTATTGAAAAGTTCAGATGGCCACCTGTGGTCTTCTTCATCAGTTTTACTTCACCAAATTACACTTTCTGAATGCAAATGATTGATTAGTTGTTAAAAATATTGAAATTGCTATATGTGTGCCTATAACTTTTGAGGAGTTCCCCCAACTCCTCATGGATCCCATCATCAGAACTTTCTTTTGATGATAATGGGACCAAACTGGAATTATGACCTCCTCTTTTTGAAGTCGGTTAAAAATTGAATACTTTAGACTTTTCATCATATAATTAGCCAAAAGATTGATTCAATCACTTGCATTCATCTTCATAGTCAAATGTCAAACGTCACAATATGTAAGTACCCAGTACCCATGCTATGTGAAAAATACTATACAACAGGCACCCCAAGCACAAAGAAGGAATCGTGTTTGTCATAATTGTTGTAGTTGCTGTGAATCGAATACACGACCTCCGGCTTAGCACCTAGCTAAATTGTAGATAAAACACATTGCATTTTGCACTTTACACTTACGTTTTTATGGTACAAAATTGCTTTTTAAGTTCTTGGCTCAAAATTACAGACAAATAATAAAATATATTGTAAAATTTGTTTGAAATTCGTTACTAACCTTAATAATTATAGCTTCAACGCCACTAGCTATCATTTCCTGCAGCAATTCCTTTTGGTTTCGCCTCCACAGGTACGCCAGAGAGATTAGACCTAACCGGTGACATCTATAAAAAAATAATACCATTAAGACATAGATAATATAGTTGCACAAACTTGAGCTTTTTTAAACTACTACTAACATTTTTTTTAACTTTTTAAACTTAAATTTGTTTAGATGGATTTCACTAAACAAACTCGGTTTAGACAGTTTCGTAGACTAAAAGGTTCAAACAAAATTGTTAGTAGGAAATGTTAGATCCTTTTAAACCTATCACCCGCAATATATTTATAGTTAGGTACTATAATAATCGTGGGTTAAAGCTTAAAGTAAGTTTATAAATTCCATTATTAGTTGCACATACTTGAGCTCTTTACAACGGCTACTTAAATAATCCATCTTTAGAACTAGAAAGTTTAATAATGTTTTTGTAGTAAGTATTCCTATAACATTTTTAAAGATACCTAAATAAAAATGCCTTAAAGATTGTTTTGGCACACGAGTACCTTCAATATGTCCATACTGCAGGTTAATAAAAGCTACAAATATAAATATTATTGGACGCGTCCTATAGCTAGAAATCAATCTGATGTTCAGATGACCCTGCCGATTCATCGGACGCGACTGTCGGTTACGTCTTACGGATGCGCCTGATAATTTGTTTTCTAACCCGTTTCCGATCAGCAACCTTAAAATTTACACGGTGGATGATATACAATAATAATCGACAGGTATTCATACGAAGACGCGTTATTTACAATTATTTCTATAAAACACCAAACTTCCCTAATTTATTTTAATTCACTAAAGCTTTCACTTTTTTCCCCATCTACTCTATCCATTTTAAAGTAGCGATTTTGACCTTTACGGCAAAATAGCCTAACTAAAATATTTTTTTATTTTACGGTATCAATATTTATCCGTAGACCATGTTAAAGCTTGCGTAATACCATATTGTGTTTAATAAATAAATAAACATTATGAGAGTGCTCAAACGCCAAATTGATCGTAGGTACGTACATAGCGGTAAAATTATTATTGTGACAAATGTAACTTGCGTACAATAAAGAGTTTTCTCTCCATTTACCTCCTTTTGTGACCACGGCCAGTGTTACCTTGTTGAAACTTGAATTATTTAAAAGAACTTAAGCAATTGTGTTAAGCCAATCAACTATTCAGTATTAATTAAAATCATGTTTAAATGATATATACAATGTCATGATTGTGTTATTGTTGCTAATTAGTGGCTGATGTGCTTGTAGATGTGAATTTTATACATATTTTTTACAGCTTATGGGCGTTATCAATAATACTACTAGTATAATCATTGGTGTTGACGACAACACACTACGTATTTTGCTTAGATACAATTTTAAAGAATTTTCAGTGATACTACACGCGCATTGGTATCGGGTTTACATCACAACTTCCATAGATGCAAATACATTTGCATCGCGTTGATGCAAGTCGTAGAGTTTTGTCTGACATTAGACGCCTAATGTATATCTATACTTGTGTTCCTGTGTCATCGGCGCTCACTTAAGGTTGCGTTTTTAAAGAAACATTTTCCTACGCCAAGGATACGCCATCACAAAACCCTTGGTGTTAAGTATATTTTTTTTGGTCGGCGAAATGCAAGTGCTCTAGGTATTGCAAGCGTGACAAGCGTAGCGTCCATAGGCTACGGTAACTGCTTACTAGTGCTTATCATTAGGGGTGCGCTATGCTTGTTTGTCACCTAAGTAGTATAAAAAATGCCACTTTGGCGCATATCTGGCTTATTAGTGAAATCTGTTGACTGATGGCTTATAAATCATATAGGTACACGTTTAATGTCGACGATGACGCGTTTGTGTCGTCAATTACTTAAGTCAATGATATTAGGATAGATATGATACCTATCGACATCATAACTCCCGCAGTGGAAAAATTACTCAAGATGAAATACTTGCTTTACAATTTTCATCTTATACCTGTTAAGTTAAGGTTCAAAACTACTGAATAGCATTTCGGAAGTTGAGCCTTTCTTCCTCTAAGGTTGTAATATGATATAGGATTACTGATTTCTGAAGTTTAGAGTTGTAGTACAAAACAACCATTATTATGAAGAGTAATTGTAACACAAACTAATTTATTGCATAGTGAAGCGGTTTTTGTAATTGCTATTTACAAGTATGTGTTGAACTTTGCACTGTTATTAACCTAAATAAAATCGTAAACAATGTTACATACTGATATATTGATGCGCATTTCCGGTATGGTAAACAAATAGTGAATTGATTAGTTTCTTACAAAATACTAAGATATATAAAAAAAAATTATTTCGTCTGCGACTTGTGAAAACCTCGCCTTTTAAATTAAATTTCTCAAGAGAAAAATAAAGTTTCTTAACAGTCCTGAAAAATTCTTTATGATCCGTAGTTTTGCTTTCTTCTTTAATTACCAGTGGTGATATATGTGCAAACGATTCACCCGATGGCAAGTAGTAACCGCCGCTCATCGACTTCAGCAATGCTAGGCTAATGGCACAGTCAAGCTGCTGCCTACCCAGAATTTGTCATGTTTCACTTTTAATTTTTTTAATACTAACTTGATGAAAACGCATCAAGGACTTACTCAGCAACCTCTGGAGACATACAAAAGAAGCACTTCTTGCGTTGGATCAAAGCTTCACTAAATAGGTTCAGAGACTTACAAAGCAGCAGCTGCGTAAAGTCATTGTTGCTATCATGGTTTCTTAAATAAACATCTCTTTTATTGATATTACTGAAAGTGCATGACAGAGGACGAGAAGGCGGCGCATGTACTGTTGCACTACCCGGCTACCCGCTACCGGGATGCGGTCGTCAACACCAGGCGTCTGTTGGACTTCTTCAACGAGCTGGGGTGGATAGAGTGCCTACTACCTACCTGCGTGCAAAATATGAGCCTCAATGTAGTTGAGGAAATCAGACGGCCATCGCCATATGTAAGACAACATACCTAAATCTAACTACATACTATAAAAAATCTAATTTGGTTAAAAAAAATACGGTTTACGAGGTTTTCACGCGTCGCTGACGATAATTATGTAATATGGTAGATCTAAGTAATTATAAATATGTATAATCGGAAGCAAACCCTACATACAAAGGTATAAAGTCCAAAGTCTATTAAGACAAAAATGGAAATTCAAATCAATTATAATAAATGGTATTTGATATACTTACACATTTTCTACCCTAATTCTTTGGTAATCTGACAATATGGCACCAACAGCAACCGCTTCTATTTCTAAGTCGTCCTAAAACAATAATGATTAGATTAGACCACAAATATAAATATATAAAAATTATCTTTTAAAAAGGTCTGGTACAGCCCGATATCTCAGTATGTCAAACCTACAAAAGACCATAGCCATATAACTACGATGATTCATAGACCCATTTTAATGTGAAAGAAGGACAAATAAATAAACACTGTCACCTTTAATAATAACAAGGTTGGAAGTCAATATTTGTGTTTGTTCATTTTTTACATAGGATATTATATGAGTTTATTTCCAGATATAGAAGCAATGGACAAACGGTGAACGTCCATAGTGATCCCCTGATCACTGCGGGCCAGCTCCAATGCAATCCTAATGATGATTGCTGGCGAATTGGTAGTCCAATTGGCCAGCAATCACATATTAACAACTGCCATCTGCTATGGTAGACATAATACTTATACCCAGGAGCAGCAGATAGATAATAAAGACAGAACTGTGACGTTGAGGTGACAAACTCCACTTGCCCACTCGCTAAGGTAATATAAGGAGCACTGGACGCCACCGAGCCCTTTTTTATTTCGACCTGCGTCGTGTCAGCTGTCGTGCTAGCTAAGTGCAGCGGGTCATCAACAAACCTTGTGCTAAAGGAACCTACACTTGAATATACTACTTTTGACAAATAATACTATTTATATCAGTTTTTTCTTTATGTTACAATAGTAAATTCTTAAATAAAAGTTCAACACCTTCTATAAGGTAGGCAATTTACTTTTAAATAAAAAAAGATGAATTTTATCAAACAGTAACTAGGGACTATTTGTTGACATTATTATAAGCAAGTAGATATAGAATATATATTATACATATTGTTTTAACAGTAGCTGTTTACAATGTCAATGAAACTGGTTTCAAAGTTATCTTGACTATGTTTACCTAATTAATTAATTGATGAACATAAAATTATTAATCTTTTAAATAAAAACTTTCTATTCATTATAGAGGAGACTCATGCCCAGCATTGAGACAATTATATATCCATAATATGTATATAATGTATGTAAGTCAAGAGGGCCTTATGCTAAACAAATCATAAACAGCTGGACCATTTTTAAGGCTATTTTTGTGTCCTTAAGTGGGTCCCTCGATGGTTTAGATCCTTAATCAGTTTAAATAAGTCTTTCTTTTTTTGGACAATGGTCTCGGCTAGTTATTATTATATAACATAGTAGTCCATTTGACTGCCTTGGTGGTTCAGAGCCGCAGTATGCGCCTGCTGTGCACTAGGTTGTGGGTTTTGCTTCCCACACAGGACATAACTTTGTGTGATCCACAAGTTGTTCTGAGTCTGGGTGTAATTTGTGTCTTTAAAAACGGTTCGTTTATTTTATGTTTATTAAGTCTCCCGCGATACAGAGCTTGTTCTCTAGTTGTCTTTATAAATAAAAATCCTTTTTGAGAGTAAAGGTAAAAACAATTATGTATAAGCTCAGCCTGTAATAATACTGTGAAATTTTCCTCTTATACAGGAAATATAAACACCCTCAGTTCTTTTAAAAGTGTATTATGTATAAAATAAATATTATTGTATACCAAATGAGGCATTCATTGATTATATACATACTTAGTTGAATATTTTATAATGCCTGCCATGTTGGTAGCAGCCTCCTCAGAGGGCCCATATTAGGAAAACAATAGGCATCTTTAGTTATTTACTAGTTCCTACCCACATGGCTTGGCACTAGCTTACATGCCATGAAAACAGTGATTTGTTGCAGCATAAAAGGTAGCCTATGTGCTATTCCAAGTCATCTATCTCTGTGTAAAAATCCATCCATCCATCTGTTAAGCCATCTTAGCATGATTGAGTAACAAACATCCAAACTTGCCTAGGTATTTTATACAATCCTTTGGTATTCTATACAGTACCTAGGTAAGATATGTTATATTCATGTCATAACATTTCATACATTGCCTGGACACATCATATATTTTATACATTGCATAGGTATTGTTTGCCTGTAACTGATATAATCTATTTAATTAATATTATGAAGAGGTAGTTCGTGGGGTTGTAGGGGGTAATCTCTCTGGATCCACTGAACCAATTTAAAAAAAAATCTTTTACCAATAGAAAGCTACATTATATAGAATACAAGATTATTTCTGAACGCAAAATAGGTGCTTAGATATGGAGTTACAACACAACAGCCCACCAAACCAACATTTTTAAGATCAACATAAATATTTTAGCAGTAGAGATGTTTGATTTACCTTAACTTTGGCCAGCAGTCTGTACAAGTCCTCAACTTCATCATTGTCAGTTGGATCATAGTTCCTGCCCTGGTTCACAGCCTCACCAGTTATTGCTTCGCGGTATAGTGGTAGACCCATTGCTTCAGCATACAAATCTATACCTTGATGGCCCACTGTCTGATACATGTAACTGTCCAGCTCATCTACAAATTTAAGTTTTTTTTTAAATTTGGTACGATCAGCGAAGTTGCCGCACAATCACTCATAGAATGTTTATTTATTTATTAAGCAAGATATGGTATATTTACACAAGATTTAACAGTCTACAGATAAATAAAGTGAACAATAAAATATTTTAGTTAAGCAATTCTGTCCCTTAAGTTCAAAATCAAATTGTATAGATCAAATTTAACAGGTGATGATACTCTGTGAAGTATCAGGCCTATCAAGTGAAATAAACAATTGGAAAAGATCTGATTATGGCTCTTGAGCCTATTCGCAAAATCAATGGGTCAAAATCTTTAGATTAAAATGTTAATTGGGGTAGAGTGCCAAGTAGGTTGATCATATATTTAACAGAGGATTTCATCAGTCTAAGATGATAATGATATGGGAAATATTTTCACTATTAGAAAAAAAGATCCAATGCTAGAAATCCTAGAGATTCTGGAAGCCTATGTCCAGCAGTTGACATGCACTGATGATTAATTGCATAACATACCATGACAGCATTTTCCTGGGCTAGCCAGGTAGTGTTTGTGTACTCAAGTTATAATAGGGATGATGGATATATATTTACTGCCATATTTCCAGACTGTGATGTTACAAGTAAGATTTTTTTTAACAGAAAATTTTGCCCTCTCCAGGAATCAAGGCCAGATACTCAGTTGGCCGAAAAAAAGGTAGACTAGCTTAGGCTATCAATAACATGCTTCTCAATAAATATCAAAGTAATTCATGAAAATAATAGCAATCTAACCCTGTATATATACGTGAACAGGTAAATTAACACTTAAAGAATTCAATTGCCAAATCATAGATAGGCTTAAGCTTAAAATAACTTTTGAAGTTTATAATCTAAGACATATGTTTCAAAATTGTCAGCAGTTAGGGAAAAGTATATCAATAAAATGTACTGTGAGCTATCCGATAGTAAATACACGTATCTAAATTGGTTATCGGGACGAAATTAACCTTTATGTATAGGTTGGAGGTTGGCCAGAGCTACGATAGTGTGCCCGGCGCCGACACACTGCATCATGTTGTAGCAGCTGTCCTTGCCGCCGCTGATCAACGCCACCGTCCTCATCTTCACCACTATATTAAATCACTCACAAAAACACTACAATATACATTACATAACGTTCACAATAATTGTGCGCCCTTTTTTGGCAAAAAATATAAAACAAAACACGGAAACAATCACGGCAGTAGCATTTCTGACGATGGCTGGATGTAGTGTGTTTCTCAGTGGCTGAGTCTGACGCGACTTTACCACCTGTTCACAGAGGAATTAAAACGCAACATAATCGTTATCTATTTTGATAACATTCTTGAAACGTAAAGCAAAATTAAAATGTTCTCAAATCCTCAGCAACAGAATTTGACAAATTGATATTCGTTTTGAAATCAACGAAAGTATTCTTTAAAACCGCGTTTTTAGAACAGAAATTATTGTTATTTTAAATTTAACTTATTTTACTTAAAATAGATAGGTATATATATATTGGTAATAAAATTTAAAAAAAAATTGTACAATTTATATTAACATCAAATGATTAATTTGTATGGAATAAACGTCTGCATAATTACTTTTGGCAAAAACAAAATATCTACATAAATAATATGAAATCTTTGTCCCTGAATTACCAATATCACTGCCTACAGAGGTTCAATAAAGCATTAATGTTAGCAAGACCAAATTACATTGGTGATAGATCTGATAAGATATTTAGAATAAACAAATTAACACGCGGATTTTTTAAAACTAAATACTAATTTAGAAAGGAAAAAGAATACTTACATTGATAAAAAGAAAGTAAGCAAGATAACACAAGAGAACGGAATAACACGTGGCAAAGGGATTACCCGTAGGGATAGCATGATAAAGGAAAACGAAATAATGCACGGGCGAAAACTGGTAATGAATAGGCCAGTAATGTAAATGTAGTATTAATTAATGCAAAAATCGATTTTATTAAGTTGATCCTAATAATACGGTTACAAGTAGTAGTCGGCTTTGGGGATACTGCTTATCCGATCCGACCCATTACCTACTTGATTGTTTACATCACAAAGGGGAGAATGGGGGCAAATATAGATTTCGGTAGTACGGTAGGTACAGATGGTTATATTTGTGATTATTATGTGAATCGATATTTATTCATATAATCCTACTAATTTGACTGCCTTGGAGATCCAGTGGCCGCAGTATGCGCTTGCTGTGCACGAGGTTACGGGTTCGATTCCCACACAGGACAAAACTTTGTGTGACCCACAAAGAGTTGTTCTGAGTCTGGGTTTGCGTCCGTTAATTGTATGTTTGTAAAGTCCCCCGTGGCCGTGACACAGTGCATGTTCTCTTAGTGCGGGAGTTGTCTGTAAAAAAAAATATAAATGTAAATGTTTGTGAGGATGGATGTACATATGTATGGATGTTTGTTACTCTTTCACGTAAAACTACTTAACGGATGTGGATGAAATTTGGCATAGAGATAGATTATAGTCTGGAATAGCTAATCTTTTTATCGCGATAACTGATATTCACGGGGGCGGAGCCGCGGGCAACAGCTAGTAACTAATATAATACTAATACAGGTAACCGACCTTACGTAAATAACGTACCTACGTTGTACCACAGATTACTAAATAGTTACTACGTTGTACTCTCTAAACTACTACCCATATAATAAGTATGTGTATGTACCAAACCGAATTGTAACACGTAACGTAAGGTGTGCCTTTATCCCGATGACAGGTCGACTCAACCCACCAACCGATCAGGGGCAAAGGGATGCACTAATTTTTTTTTCTCACAATAACGAAAAATATGTTTTTAAGGCAATATTTTGAAATTTAGGTAAAAAAAATTTTTTTTTGGGACAAAAAAAAATCTATCATATTTGTATGGAGCTTCGAGTGTCGTTATACGCTAAATTATCGATCGGAGATAAAAAGTGCCAAGAGAAAAAACGTTTTATTTTTAGCCCAATTACATGACGCAGTAATAAAAATAGCGATTTTTGAAAATTAGTACAAAATCGATCGAATTTTTTTTCCTGCACCCCTTATATAGGTACACAAGGTGAAAAATTTTAAAGGTGTCAATTCCTTTATACAATGCTTCATAATCAAAATTATGAAGCAGTTGAGATCCAATTTTTTACACTATAAACTTATAATTTTACAATATAAACCAAAAATATTTTTTTCACTTTTTTTTTGGAATCCTATATTTTTCGTTATTTTGAGGAAAAATAAATGTTTTGTTTTGTGGGCCCACTTTGGTACACCTCGACCCACCAACCATAAAAAAGAACCTTACTTAGTCTTAGCCAACAGTGAGATAAAATGACGTGTTTAGTTCAATTATTTAGGTAGGTATAGGATGCTAGAATTATTTTAGGGGATTCCTAACGTTTATTTTTTTTATTTTTTATATACTACCAAGGAGGCAAACAAGCATTCGGCCCGCCTGAAAAGAAAGTGTAGTCAAATACTTTATAAAAGTGTAGTAAAATTTTGGACCAGCTGTCCAAAATTTTGCAACAAACGTCTACCTATCTGTAGGTATAGTGATTGCCCGTAGTTTTGAAGTTATCTTTATCTGTAGGTTCTTGTGGCACAAAACGCATTGCCTTGCAACTCTATTCCAGAGCATTGCGTTTCTTATCGTACATATTATCGTGCCCAACCCAATCGACTCATCCACTGCAGCCCGCTTTGTTTGGAAATGTAAAATGATGCCAGTTAACGCCATCTGTTATGGAAAAATCCGTAACGTGTATTTAAAGTTTGTTAAAGCTTATAACTTAAATGTGCCCCAATTACTGTAACACAAATAAATAGCTACAAATATATCTCTTTGGATAATTTAATAATGAAATTATAACTGCTAGTAGAACGAGGATAATTACTTTAAAGAAGTAATTAATTTAACAAAGATGTTTCGATTCATTAATAAAAGTCTGTACTTTTATTATTGCCAGAAGTAAAAACCTAAATACATTCATTTTAATATAAATACAGGACTTTTAATTGTATTTTATAAAGTAAATTATAAAGTAAATAAAGTTTATTTTTTGGCAAAAAATGTGTAATTTTATTAGCTCTCAGTAATTTATTCACAAATACAATAAAGTGAATGCTTTGCGAGATACAGACGCCATCAAACGAACCATTACCATCGCTGCTTGGTTTGTCAAATTATTGATGCGGTGGTTTGAATCACGTTTGAATTTATGTGCGAAGCTTCGTGTTCCTTTTCTTTTCTTTTGCCTAAACTTAATATTATTTAAATGGACTGTTAAATTGTGTGGTAAGGTAGTGAAATCAGTGATATCAAGTGCGTAATCATGGTTTTGGCCGAAAGAAGTACTGATGTTCGAAACGGGAAGCGGTCAAGGGGGCCAAGCCCCAATGGCCATGGAAGTCCAGATTCCAGTTCAGAAGATGAGAATGGTACGAAATATTCCTAATATCGTATCGCTTTATTAGCTTTTGAGGAATATTGTTGTTAACAATTGGGCAGCTTCTTGCATGTCGACTGGTACTTGCGTTTCGTACCTATAATACGTACCTACTTACGCTATTGTAATCTTGAAGTGAATTAATTCGTCTATCCTCACAATAATTAATTGTTATCATACCTACTACGCTTATGCCGTGGCAACTTTTAATCATGACCATTTGACATCGTGCTTTATTTTTTATGCTTACCATCATCGCCTTCATGCTGCGCTCATCTCATCCACCAATTTGTAACATGAAAACCAAGCAGTAGTACCGTTTGCAGCTGAGAAAATTAGAGTGGGTAGAGATTATCAGGCTGTGTGCCCTGAACTGGAACCAGTAGATCAAAGGAAGCCTGAACTTATATCTGACAGAGCATTACTTGTTTGGTCACCTACTGCTGACATATCTGACGTCAAATGTAAGTTATAACACTATAGCATGAGAATATTATTACTATTTAAAATTTTATTACAATTGTACAACACTTACTTTTTTTAGTGGATGAATACATAACCACAGCGAAAGAAAAATATGGATACAATGGAGAACAAGCATTGGGCATGTTATTTTGGCACAAACATGACCTCAGCAGAGCATCCATGGACCTTGCCAACTTCACTCCTTTTCCAGATGAGTGGACAGTTGAAGACAAGGTGCTTTTTGAACAAGCTTTTCAGTTTCATGGCAAAAGCTTTCACAGAATACGACAAATGGTTGGTTTTTATATTCATTATTTTATTATAATAGCAACCTGTTTATGTTCCACTGTTTGGACATGGGTCTCCTAACCTCTATCAAAAGAGCTGAGAGGGTTTTTGGTGCTGGCCCAATATGGGTTGGTGGATCGGACATGCTTTAAGAATTTCTTAAAAATCGTTTGAGTTTTCTCAATGTTTTTCCTCCTTGATTAGTAGATTGTAAATCTGCTTTCATATATAATTTTAGTATAGATTATTTTATGAAGTATTTTTTCTCTGTAGTTGCCAGATAAATCAATAGCATCATTAGTTAAGTACTATTACTCATGGAAGAAGACGAGAGCTCGCACGTCTCTCATGGATGTAGTTGGTGAAGGGCGCAATGCTACTAGCTCCGGAACAGGCAAACGAGAATCAGGTGCAGGATCAGAACCAGGTGGCTCTGATAAGGACTCAGACAATGATGAAAAGGTATGTAAGACTATACTTTTATATTGAATAGCTTGTTGTTAACTTGTAAATCAAATTTAATTTGCTCTTTTTTGATTGTGTGCAGTGTCATTACCAATGTACCTAATTACAGATACAAAATCAATTGTATCTATTACCCCCTCCTCACAGTTTTAATTATGTTTTTGATAGTGTATCTGGATTGTCCAAATTTTTATAGCTTCTAAAAATATTTGGCAAATTTTCGGTAAATAAAACTGCAGAGTGGTAATTCAGTAGATTATAATTGAACATTTTGCCATTAACTTATAGGTATCTTGTACTGCCAGAGTAAATTATTTATAAATATCAAGTTATTCTTTGGGAATAATAGGTTAGTGATCTCAAATAAGGGTAAAATAATTTGAATTAGGCTATACTTGGCATTTTACTATTCTAAAACTGTGACTGACCAGATGATCCTCCTCCTTCCCTCTATTAAGAAACCTATGTAATTTCAAAAAGAAAAAGATTACAACAAGCTCAGTTCTGGTTGCTTCAGGTTTTCGCCTGAACTTCTTTGTTAAGTAACTTTAGTAAAAGTTTAACCTTTTTCTTTTGTAATTAGTGGGATTGACAAGTTGTAGGAGAGTGGTTGGCTCCTCTCTGTAAAATGAATGCTAAAGGTTGGTAATTCACCGGTAGAAACTGGATACATACCGTTTATATATACATAAGTCAGCAATGTTGAATGTTTCACTAGTATATTATTTTTGTGAGTTATGGACATAATTTCTTGTGTTGAATAAATATGGCAGAAGTGGACTTTCCACCGTGGTATTGTCCGTGGAGGGAAGTCCCTTGCGGCGGGCGGGGCTCCGCAACGCGCCGCCGGCCAGCAGGGCGCCCAGGTGGGTGCTTTGCTTCCCCACAATGAGTATATCTTTGCTGTCACTATGGAAACTTGATGTTCAGTGTCTTCTTCCATCCTCTCACTTATATGTCTATATTCAATCGGTGTTATGTCATCCATTATTCAGTGTTCGAGATCTTCTACTCAAGATACCCTGTTTCAAAATCCTTTATTGTTTTTTTAATCACACCATGATTGTCATAATGCACTTCATAGCATTTTTGTATTCATGCAAGTTTTGATTGTGGCAACACATGCTTATGTACTTACATACTGTCTTTGTTACATATCAGTTATTTAGAAGAAAAAAAAAGTTCGCTGATCAATGTTAGAATAGCTTTTTTATATTAAGCTATATAGTTTTAATAAATGAAAAAAAAAAACAGATGCTTATGTATTTCGATAATGCTTATTTGATGTTAATTTTGACTGCTCTGCATTTTTATCTACAAACTTTGATCGCTATATATATGCAACATTCATATATAATATCACTAAAAGTATTCATGATACATGACAATACACTCATAGTATATGGTATTATTTCTAAATTAAGTGTGTACAACTGTGTTAAAGTATGTTTTTATCATGTCAAGGGTATAATGGACAATTAACATGGTAATAAGTCTTTGAATAATTGTATGGTTTGTTTAAAACCTGCAATTGAAATATATAGTTATACACTTAATTAAGGAATATAATATTTTTCTATTACATTACAACTATAATTATAGCACAATATGTATCAAAATACTTCTTGCCATTGATTGAGTTTGAGTTGTAGTATATAAATATTTATTATGCTATTGCAGCGGACTTCTAGTTATTAATTGACACAACACTTTGTGTTGTTTAATAGTGCTCTAGGATGTGGTGGTGGATAAGAGCAATATAAAACTTTGCATAAAATTAATTATGATAGCTAATTTTGTTTAGTTACTAGAGGTCCACTGTAACAAATTCGTTTGTTTCATAATTTTCATTTTCTTGCTACAAAATTCATTGTATGTTGTATGATATTTTGCAATATAATACAAAATAATCATTAAATATAATTGACTGTTTGAATGATGCATCAAATGTAATCAATGTGTATAAGATGTTGTGGTCTTTGATGGATTGACAACGACAATAATCCATCATAACTATTGCATAACTGTGTATCCTTATGTCTAAGCCTAATACAAATATCTAATGTGTCACATCCCTTCTCCTTTCCATCCAGTTTCCTATGATGTTCCCGCATGCTTCCTTTAATAGCCCCGAGCAAAGAAGATAAACTTGTTTAATCTAATGTGTGCAGAATATCATTTAATATTCTAATGGGTTTTAAAAGAAGTGTGTGAGAAGTCATTGTAATTGATTTTGTCCGTTTTTACACGAGAATTTAAAATTATTACGTGTAGAGTATTAGTCACTGAGTGACTGCAATGTAAAATGTTGATTGGGGTTTAGGGCGAGGGCGGCGGCGAGAATGCGGGCAAGTGGTGCACTGTGTGCGGCATTCTGTGCACCCAGATCACGGCGCACAACTCGCAGAAGTTGTGTCAGGCATGCCTCGTGCACGCCAGGTCGGTACTACTACAGTTTTATTAGTTTATCAGCTCGTTGCAATCACTTGCATGACTTAAGTAAAACAGTTACATACTTATTTGGAGTGTGATTTAATTAAACATGTATATAGGGATGGTTTTTTGAATATTGGCGGTAATGTAACAGACGTACGGGGACGATGAGACCATTGTGCGGACCGTCCGGGCGTCGCGGTCCAGGTTTGAAACAGCAGCGATACAAGCACCGGCTACCGCACGGCATTTACATCAATCACGATGATCTCGTCGCCATGGCTACCGGCCCCCAGCCCGGCGATCCCCCGCAGACCGGGCTTGTCAATCAGGGCGAAGCTATGCTCAAAGCTATGGACAGAGAAATTATATCTCTAAAGAGACAAGTAAGATGAAACCCGCCACGATGTCGCTATGTAGTGCCGTTGCGAGACACATTCTCACCTTTACGTTGACACTTGAGTATATCTTCTAGTATTTGTATGTTGGTATTAGTCATTTGCCCCACACAGAGCATGAATATGACTAAGCGGTTGTGTGATGTAATGTGAGAATGTGATAAAACAACTAATTTTATTATTAATAGCCAATAATTTAGTAGTATCTCATGCTAATTGAACTACAATACTGTATTAGGTGGTATTGTGGGAAAAATGTATTCTGCACACATATTGATTAGTTTATCAAAATTTTTATTTTTATTTAAGTTTGTTTATAACCATTTTAACATCCTGAATTGCTTGTTATTTTGCCGTGCGAACGAATCCCCAAGTCCTACTTTGTAGTTTCTTGGATAATCCAGATATGCACTTTATATCCTGAGTTTGTGTATTTCCAGTAATATTTAGCTACATTTAAGTATGTACATGTAGTGAATGTAATATTTTGAATAGGTGCAACAGAACAAGCAACAGCTGAGTGCGATGAAGCGCAAGGTCGGAGATTCTGGTGTCGAGGAGTTGAGGCCCGGTGAACCACCAGCAAAGATTAACTCGCGCTGGACTAATGATGAATTACTTATGGCGGTGACGGCCGTTCGGAAGTATGGTAAGGGGATTCCCCCTATTTAACCATTTGGCATGTGTTGGTAATTCCATAGTTTCTTAATTTGTTATTTTTATTGCCTTATTAGCGTGACGTATATGCGGACAAGGAGGTTAGAGGAAAATAACATGTAATGTCATAAATATACTTATTTGTTTGATAAATACAGGACGAGATTTCCAAGCGATTGCTGACACACTGGGCACAAAGAATGAGCAACACGTGCGATCCTTCTTCATATCTTACAGACGTCGTTACAATTTGGACGCTATGGTCCGAGAGCATGAGGCCGAACGCGGTAACAACGCACATCATATACAAGCTGGTAAGCATTATTTTTTAAATCGAAATAAATCGCATGTATTTTTCATTAAACTGCTCCAAATTTGGAGCTATTTTAAAAATCTTAATTATGGCAAGTTAGTTGTATTGTATTATTATGGCACGTAAATTTAAATAAAAATGGCCTCTTACAGGTACAACGGGACCTGATTCAGCTGAAACGGGATCAGATAATGCTAACAATGGAACAGGCTCACCTCAGACTGCGAAAGATGAAAAAGTAAGTATGAAATAGTAAGTTGATATTGCGTAATTTTTAAACTCAATAAAAATTTCATCTTAATTCAAAATTATTTATTCATATAGGTCACAACACCCTTACACTTGATCCGTTCAGTCGGCGAATTTGTCAGTATGCTGACGTATTATTTAAATTTTCTATCGAACTTTAAACTATAAAGTGATTGAATGGTGGTAATCATTTGCAGACAGAAGTAGACAGCGAGGGCGTGGCCATCGGCGCGTCGGCGGAGGCGGGCGGGCCCCCCACCACGCCGCCCAAGCACAAGCCCGCCGCGCCCAAGTGATGCGCACGCGCCGCCTGCGTACACGTACACGTACACGTACTCGTACACGCTCACTGACAACCAACAATCTTCTACAAATATACTTAGTAAGGCTTTTTAGTACCCTATCAATATTTTAAAGCCTGAGGGACTAGAGCTATATAAAAATAAAATCTTAAATATTTTTAAATCGCTGTATATCGATATGCTATTTTCCGAATTAATCAGAGTCAGTGAGTTGAATTAAGTAGTAATTAATCTAATATAATAATAATATATTGAATGGTGCGCCATGTTATTATCGATTAGACGTACTGATCATGTCTGATGGATCGTAAACTATTAGGTGTATGGGAAAAGGATGAGAATATTTGTATACGTTGTAGGAAAGTATCAGATTTGTGTAAATAGTTATGCTAGTGTTAGGATACCTTCCTGTTTGGAGAGCGTGCAACTAGTATGTAATAATGACGTGTGTTCCTGTATCTGTTTGATTATTCCATGACTGATGACTGAGAGCTGTGCTCTTTGGAAGGTTTGTCGTGCATTGTGCAGTTCCAGGTGTCTCGAGTGTGATAGTGATAATTAACATAAAAGTAACATGATTATCACTTGCCTTATCTAATAAGTTTCTCATGTACTCGCATGCTTATTAATATGACTTACCATTGGAGATAGATTCAGATCTTATTGTACCACTACTGTGGTACTAATAACATAGTTTTTTATGTAAATGATTATTAAGATATATAGTAGCTAGATATTTTCATTTAAGACTTATTATTTTATTGATAAGGATACAATCAATCTTGAATTATAATGTCCAGGAGTAGTTTTATATATAAGACTTATGAATTAATTAGGTATTTTAAGCAGATTTATATACTACGATACTCATATAGGTAAACTGGCATTTATAGAATTGCAGAATTATTAATATTCCATGATAATTCTATTGAAAATGGCTTTATAACATAACTAATAACAGCAATAATTAATATGCTAAATGATTTTTGCACATTTAGAATAAATTCTTATGATAAAAGTTTTAACGTATTTTTTTCATACATTAAAATAGAGCGATATAGATGAATAAAGTGACCATATTTTTGTACTAGTAAAAGACATTTCAATATTAAAATTTTGGTGTGATTGATTTTTTATTACAATACATTTTTTACTTTAATTGTAGAAATTAGGTTCGTTTTTAGTGTGATGGACTACCGCGTCGTATATAGCATAATCTACTAGTTTTAATATATGTACATCACAAATGAGATGAGTTATTCGGCACCGGTTGTCACGAAACCGAAGATGAGTCGTTACCGATATATCATTTTTATTATTCAGTGTGACTAAACTTGTCTGTACATATACTTATAGTATTATTTGACAAGTAATAAATTGTATTTATTTTAATTATTTGGTCAGCAATGTAAATTTGATGAAAAGTTATTTTGACAGCATAATATGTTTTTGTCAGCCGTAAAAATATAACTGTCGGCAATTAAATAAAACATTATTAGATTAATGTTTGGCCAGTAGAATTACTATTTGGTCAGCAGGGTTATTGTTGTTACCAGGATAATACAAGCAACATTTAAAAACTGTGGAAAAATTATAATGCATGTCTGACTCGGATAGGCTAGACGGTGTTACCAAGATAAATAATTTTAAATTTGATAAAATGTACTTGACAAGATTTGATAAATTTAAATCACGATTTGCTGCTCTATTACTAATATTGCTGCAGATATATTGAATTTCTTGTCAGGTCAATTTAAAGGCTCCCCAACATCACATTACTTGCTGTCCAATAACATTATTTGCTGTCCAATTTAGTTATGTTTGCCGACCACTTTGTTTGCTGACAAAACAAATTGAAGCTGACAAAAACCTCTTTAAATTAGCTGACCGTTTAAATAATAGTCTTAATATTTTACTAATAAACTGAAAAATTGTGCAGCCAGTACTAAGTGTGTTTCATATGAAACAAGGGTTTGGTTCACGATATTTTGTTAAATTCAACGTCCGCCTAACAATTGACGTAAGCAATATAATATAATATTTTTTCAAATATCTATAATCTAAATGCTGAAATAGCATAATAATAGCAACAATTTACAGAGTGGTCTGTATTAATATTAACTTGGGGACATGGGTTTTTCTTAATTTACGCCTGTAAATATTAGTTTCTTGATATAATTATTTTGTAACGTAATTTGTGGTTTCAGTACGAAACGCGTTTTACAGTAAAGTTAGTGTCGAATACTTAGCATATTTACGAACGGCGTAAGACCTTATTACTCCAAAGAGATCCACAAAATGAAGTCATCTTATTTATTGATGCTAATTAGGGCTAGTAGGAAGATTGTTACTGAATTAAATTATTTTTATTAGAATTATTGTTTTCTGTATATTAAGAACTTAAATCAATTGACAAAGTGTTTTTTAATAATTAAGTAATGCTCAAACTTTATTGTTTTGTACCGTCACTCTCGACAGTGGTCGCCACAAATTAATTAGTAGCTATTACCGAAGTAAGGGAGTTTTCATTTTAAGAATAATAAATAATTGTAAGTAAGTCTGTCTTTTTATTTTTATATAAACCTTATTTTTTCTGCACTGTTTTTTTTTTCATGCAATCAAATAATGCAAATATAAAAACTGGTAGAGCTAAATTCCGATAATTTACTGGAGATAATGGTGGACAGCAGCATAGATTCCTAGTACGACCTTATGGTACCGTTAGGATCAAGAGTTGGGAGAATGAGTAGGAACAGAAAAAAAAAATAGGTAGCCAGAGGGCATAGTCAAGAATTTCATAATATAATAATTTCGTAATAGTCAATCATTCTGACCGAAGAAATAGGTTCTGGGGAATGATAATTCTATGATTTGTTACTTCGAGCAATGACAGTCATGGCTCTAGTCTGTGAAGCATTCTTCTCTTATTCTACTACGGTGACAAACAAATGGCGCGTAGCTACCGCAGCCAATGGACGCTTGCAATAACAGAAGCATAATTCGCGATATGTACTATATAGACTCTAGCTTATACCTAGTAAAGAGTTTCGTGTTACGGGTTACATTGGAATAAGAAAAACGCGTCATTTTAAAGTTTATATTTTAAATGAGCACTGGAGACCTATATTTCTACCCTGATCGGGCTCGCTTGTATATAGCGCACCCTTTCTTATATTTAGGTGTTGTTTCACTAGCCTGTTGTTCTATTGGTTAGTGACTCTGACTGCTAAGCCGGAGGTCGTGGGTTTGTCGATTCACACCCAGGACTAATACTGTTGTTCTTTGTTCTGAGTCTGGGTGTAATTTATCTATAATAGGTATGTATTTAGAAATAAATACATACCTATTATAGATGCCGAGGTTTTCCCGAGAGACTATAGCATGGGGTTCTTCAAGAAAGGAGTTATAAGGTTTCTAAAGGGTCGGCAACGCGCGAGTGATACCCCTGGTGTTGCAAGCGTCCATAGGCTACGGTAACTGCTTACCATCAGTCGGGCCGTATGCTTGTTTGCCTACTTGGTAGTATAAAAAAAAAAGGTAAGTATGTTTATCAGTTATCTAGTTGTCACACTGGCTATGCCTAGTTTGGGATCAGATGGCGGTGTGTTAGTTGTCCCAAGATATTATTATAATTATCTGTTGTTTTTATCGTTTTGTCTGGTCTTACAGAATTCTCCTATGGGTCTGGTTCTATTCTGGCTTTATATTCTCTTTGGCAGTGTCAAATTATGTCAATGCCTGTCAGTGATTTAATAGCTTGACGGAGTTTCTTGCAGTGGTTCTCTTTACATTGATTAAATACCAATCTAAATATATTCAAGATTTTAATCTGAATCTATTAATTGTAAAAGTAACTAATAAATTACAATAATGAGTGTTAATCGCCCTACACCGATCGGTCGTGTTCGATTGGCGAACACAGTAGACGCACACAAGATAATGGAACTAGTTACTGAACCAGTAGCGCAAACATTTCGTATTCAATATGCTAATGATCTTATCTATCTTATGTATGTACCTGGTTGTTGACATTCTTTCTTACTTATCGAGTGGTTAGTAGGTAGCCAATCTGGTGACTGAGTCGCCTAAAGTCGTGATCTAACGACTGTTAACAGTCGGGAACACCTTTTAACGTACCTTTCGAGTGGGATTCGAGACACTGAGGTGTAATGTTACTATGCGCACTCATCCACCACGCCTTTGGTTTATTCTTTGCGAGATGGCGCAAAAATCAGCCTCCTTACTCTGCAGAGTTCCGCCAGTATTTTGTGAATTATTGAGAGATGTATGACCTATTTTGAACCATTGTAGGTACCGTACCTACAATATTGGTCTCAAAATAAGGTGTGTATTCATTTCTTTAATTTGTTTACTAACATAGTCCTAAGTATATTGTTACTAACATGATAATTGAATCCTGTGTTCGAAATAAAAGCTATTTTTTATTGGTAGCCTTCCGTTCGTATATTTTTGTTCACCATCATCAGCATTAGCCGAAATACGTCTACAGCTGATATTTTTGTTCACGTGTCTTCAATTAAGAGTTCTGAATGTTTGCAGTAAGTATAAGGTATAAAAAAAACTAGAAAGTAATATTTTAAGAAGTTTTTTTTAAAATTTCAGTGAAAATGGCATACTATCTATTTGTCAGCTTGATGCTTATGATGCTATCATTGGATGTTTGATAGCAAGAGACTATCCTTTACTACCGTCCGTACATCCATGTTCATGGGAGAAATTTGTTTGGAATAAATATAAGTATGTGCGAATACTAGTACCTACCCACTTAGTTATTTAGTTAATGGTTGTGCTTAGAACAAGAAAAAGGATCGCAGTTTGTAGATACATTATTCCATTCAGCTGGTCAGCTAGTAAATAAATAATAAAAATATTATTTATTTACTAACTGTCCCTTCGATGTCTTAGTACCTACCGCCATTTTTTTTTCTTAAAATTTTCTCCCCTACAAACTTTGTCCTGACAATAACGAATACCAAAAAATAAATAAATTAAAACTTATTCTACGTGTTAGTTACAATTTATATTATTCTAGTTGCTGTGACATGTATGTCACAGGAACTGCGTATGTAAGGAATATTAAATTTTCTTGCAGTGCATAAAGGTTTCCTCACGTATTTTTTTTATATTACCTACCACTGTGACAAACAAACTTAGGGCTCAACTGATGGTAAGTAGTTATCGTAGCGTTTGGACGTTTGTGGCCCAGAGAAGCGTGACTGCCGGCATACTGACTAAAACCACCAGTCTATCACCAGTGACAGCGGCCGGGTGCACCGCGGATACTATCCCTCCGCTGAAGGACACGGCTGAGGCTCTATCTCTATTGCCATATTCTGTGCTATTGCCCCGAGTTAATAATAACCCTTGGATAAAAAACATTACTGAAGACCAGTATAAAACCTAATATTCCATCACCGTTAGCAGATGGTGAACTTTAGGATAGTTGAAGATGATTGGACGATTCAGAAAGCTGATCAACAAATTTCTAATACATTTTCAGAGCAATAGAATTAAACGCTCGTAACACATTGTTCTTACATTTGCTATGCTGGAACCCGCAATATTCCCGAGAACTTGTGGACAATATGCTCAAGACAATTTTTATGCACGATGCATACGTACATCACATTGCTATGGTGAAATCGCTCTGCAAAACATATCCACGTAAGTGGTGAATTAGTTACTGCTAGTCGTGATTTTTTTAAGGGTTGCTCCGTATGTTATAATAGGTACCTTTAGGTACGTTATTGTTTGTAACTTACCCGGGCGGCAGCTACTAGACCCAGCTAGTTTAGCTGTTTTTTTATTGTAAATGTTGGCATACAAGGCAGCGGATCACTATGTATGGAAGTCCATCATCTTTAAAGTATGAAATTTCATATAACCGCATCTGGTTAAAAACAAATCGACGTTTTTAAAAATGTTACTTCTAAAAACCTCTTTTAAAACCTAGACCCGGCTCTGTCCATGGGATATGAAAAGGTTTATGTAAAAACACATTTCTAAATGAGCGCTGGAAACCTTACCTAAGCCTGCTTCTATGCCTTTCATCGATACGTCCATAGGGCTAACTTCCTACTGTTAACCCGTGTGATGTAGAAAAGTTTAATAGTTGTTGTTTAAAGTCTAGCTTTTAATGAAATGAGAGTACCTAATTTCCTTTATGTTATTACAGTGTTAGTTAAAGGCCAGTCTCGATCTGAGGCATCATTCAGGCGCATACTAGTGTCAGAGCGCGGGGTGAATGCTGAATTAGTGCCGGTATTGTTCATTGCCGATCGGAGTGAAGTCTGCCCAAGATTGAGGATTCGAAGAGCCGTGTTAGTATGCTCACGTACATTATTTAAAATGGTTTTCTTAGCTTTTATAATAATAGCAACTCATATGGGTTGCTATTATATATTTATATATGTCCCACTCCTGGGCACGGGTCTCCTCTCCTCTATCAAGAGAGAGAGATAGAGGGTTTAGACCTTAATTTACACACGCTGGCCTAATGCGGGTCGGTGAATCAAACATGTCTTTGGAATTTCTTCTAAGACATGTGGGTTTCCTCACGATGTTTTCCTTAACCGTTAGCAGATGAAAGTGAAACCACCACAAAGTGAAATTCACATTGGTACTGCCCGGGATCGAACCGGCACCACCGCTTTTAGCTCTTATAAACTAGAATATTCTTTATTGCACACCAATTAAATTATACAGAGTTTATACCTAGCAAAAGCTGTACAATGGTTGGCCTCATCGCTAAAAGCGATCTCTTCCAGACAACCTTGGTATGGACACACAATGGACACAGGTATCAGTAGTTGATACAAAGGAAGAACCTTTAGGCCGACCGTCCATTGAGGCAAAGCGTGAGAGAACGTCGTCGTTTTCCATACAAACACGACGCAGTTTCATTTCAGTAGGCGGTCAGAAGTATGCTGGTTTAGACCTATACGCATCTGGCTTAGTATTATAAAAACTGATAACCATAACAGGAATTACCTACGTCCGTATTGAGGATAGAAAGTACATAATTTAGGATGTGCATATGGTATAGCGGGCTGTTTTTGGCAACTCCACGTCTAGGCGCGTATTCTCCAAACAACCTTATATAGCTATAAGGTTGTTTAAACTAACCTATACCTAATATGCAGTTACCAATGCGGGGGCACGGGTTTCGTCTATCATTAAAATCCACATACGCTGGGTTAAAGCGCGTTGGTCATACAAATGCCATTCAAATTTATTTTAAAACATGTTTCCTCACGTAGTCAAGATGATATAAATTAAGACAAGAAGATCAGCCCCTCTAGACAAGTGGCATAAACGGTAGTTGAATCGAAAAGTCAAAATAGCAAATGTAAGGGATTTGACGTAAGTTTACGACATTATATCGTCAACTTTAGTCAAATCCCATACATTTGTTTTTTTGACTTTTCGATTCGACTACCGTTTATGCCACTTGTCTAAAGGCTCAGGCAAGTAAGTGCGCTTCCTATCCCCCTTGGCAACGCCTTTGGGTACTTACACGCAATTATTTATAATTTACTTTATTGTATATCTAATAATGATTGTTTAGTGAAGAAGACAATGACGATTTAGTGCCGATCTTAGATAATCACTCTGAACAACTACGAGAGCTCTACGGAGAATTTTACATTAGTGAGTTGATATCCAGACATCCTGAGTCCGACAGAGTGCTTCTTGTGTGCGAGGTCAGTCTAAATATTTATTTATTTATTTATAAAACTTCATGCACACATGTACATAGGCGGACTTAATGCCATAGGCATTCTCTACCAGTCAACCACGGTGATGCAGAGATAAACGAAGTAGGTGCAATAAGAAGTCACTTCAATAACGAATAGATAAATATAAGGTACCTATATTCCTATGTCTGTTCCTCATGCTTAGATCTTCTAAACCACACTTAATTATTAATTTATATTAATTATGATTGAAATATTTTTTTCCGGGAAGTTCATATGTATAGTAAATGCATATTATAATAGAGAAATTTAAAAATAACTGAATTTTACAGCATAACGAGCTAGCTGTAGGAGTAATGTGCCTTAATACCACAGTGAACTATGAGGCACTGGAGGAAAATTACGTCTTGTCACCATTTGCAGGGTTGAGACATTTGAATATAGAAGACTCTATATCTCGACACAGTGTCGGAGAGAATTCTAATTTAAGGTATTTTTTATATAATACTAGTATCCGTCCGCGGACTCGTCCGCTCGTACTCGCCTACAATCCCATGAGAACAGAGTTTTTTTTCAGAATAAAAAGTAGCCCATGTGCTATTCCAGAGTATAATCTACCTCTTTGCAATTTTTTTTCCAGATCTATTTAGCCGTGATTGAGCAACAAACACCCATACATTCAACCATATTTACTTTCGCATTTATAATCTTTTAGCTGTTGCCCGCGTCACGGATGTCAGTTATCGCGATAAACAGTAGCCTATTCGCTATTCCAGTAATTTTTACGTAAAAGATTAGCAAACATTCATAGATACATCCATCCATCCTCACAAACTTTTACATTTAAAATATTAGTAGGATAGGAAGTATAGATGTATAAGTAGATACCATAATGTTCTTTCTAATCGTTTTAATTAACCAATTGCAGTTTCTTAACTGACCCTGTTTACTCGGATGTATCGTGGAAAAGAAATCTTAAGCCGGTAAGTAAAGTAGTAGTATCTAAAAATCTACCGACTAGGGAAGGGTCACCACCTTATAAAAGACCACACTCAGCCATAGAATAGGAAAGACTACCTATATAGTTGCGTCACTCTTTATATTTGTTTAAAAGCCGAGAGTAGAGTAGTAGCGCTTGAGTGGAGTACGGGAAGGCATTTTTCACGAGTTTTATTTATGTAGGTAGGTACTCGTATTTACTAGATATTTAATATTTCTATCCCTTTTTGTGATACTTAGGTGCCAAAGAAGCATACGGCCCGCCACCGGTAAGCAGTTACCATAGCAGTTAAGTAGTTTTATGATGAAATTTCCAGGGATAGGAAAACGTTTCGTTGGGCTTGCTCACTAGTATGGCGCCCCACCTCTCTTTAAACCTGGGTAAACTATCTGTCAAAATTGTATCTTTACCTGGAAACAAATTTAAATCCTTCTCCGTACAAACACAGATTACTAAAGAGTTACTGTACAAATTTCAAGTGTCCCAAATCTCACATGCAAAGAAAACACATTGGCTCCCTGGAGGTGCGCAATAATCTAAGATTATTGCGCACCTCCTCCGTGTGCACTTTATGCTAAGAAAGAGAGCCAAAGTGTAAGTATTAATATATAGGTATGTTTTACGCAGACCAAACCAGAGAGTCAAATCCAGAATATGGCAACCGATTCAGAGTCAGTCGTAATGGAAGACGAAAGTAAAGTCGTGCCTTCGGATATATTAAATATGCTTTATGAGGATGAGGATGATGAATTGGATTACGACATTGTTAACATCGATACTAACCTCTTGAGGGTGCCCGAAATACTCTGCAACGAACTGAAATTTGGGTATGTGGTAATTGAATATTAGTACCTAAAATACCTAAGGTATTTTATATTTTAAATGGGACAGCAAATACAATTTGTAATAACGGAAAAAAGCTATTTCGTTATCTTATACAAAAAAAGGTATATTATCATCAGCCTATCGTAGTCTAGGTACTGTTGGACATAGGCCTCTCAAGTGTAATAAGTAAGTGTGTGTGTATTTGGCATCTAATGAAATGAATGTAAATTTTAAAATACTTTTTCAAAAACTGACAAATAGCCAATAATTATGAGCGCCATACATAAGGCTTAGTTTTTTGTTTACCGAGTTCATCAAGAGAAGTAGGTTATGAAAACGGCAGGGCTGCCACCCGGGATCAAACTCGCGCCTCTTGCGTGTAAGTCTGTTACTTTCCCACTTCTTCACCACTGTCTTATTCTAAATCATCTCAGCCAAAAGACGTTCACTGCTGGACATAGGCCTTCCCCAAGGATTTCCACAACTCTCGATCCTGAGCCGACCATGACCATCTTACTTACATAAAAATAAAAATGTATATCCGTCTTCCTTTTGTAACCAATCTGTAAATATCTTTTCAAAATAGCTACTTATGCATATATGTACTTAAACTATTTAAATATTTTGTTTTTAAATGACAGGACCACCAAGTCAACGAAGCATGTCATGGTACCTCCTTTAGAAGAGGTTCCTCAAAAAAAGTCTGGTAAGTTATAAAAATACAATGTACCTAATTCAAAATATTATTTATTTAGGCCATAACGTACCTCTACCAATCTGGTCTCGTTGGCAAATATATTGTGTTGCAGTGGTATAATGCCCGGCAAAAATATCTTGAACAATAGTCGGCGAAGTTCGCGCATGTATCCTTACTAATATTATAAATGTGAAAGTTTGTAAGAATGGATGGATGGATGTTTGTTACTCTTTCACGTAAAAACTACTGAACGGATCTGGATGAAATTTGGCACAGAGATAGATTATGGTCTAGAATAACACATAGGCATCCACGCGGGCGGAGCCGCGGGCAACAGCTAGTTTATTATACTTGGTCCAATTGCAAGGTGACGCAAGTCCCTCAATTCTGTGATTTGTTCACTGGCGTGCCCCGTCTCCCGCGCAGAGTGTTTTTATTGTTTTGTAATCCTTTTCCTTTACCTTTAATGTAGGTTTTGCGTTATTTGTATGTTAAAATTGCACAATTGATTTTCTTCCTTTCTTTCTTCTTTCATATATGAATCATATTAATTCAGATAATAATGATAAATGTTTAAAAAAAGAATGTCTAATTTTATAGTCACAGGCGCCATCATAAACAAAAACTTCAATGATAATCCTAGCGGGCGGATAATCAAAATAAACGATAATAGCAACCCATATATGTATATTATGTTGGGACATATGGGTTGCTATTATTATTTATTGAGAACACACAGGGCACAGGTCTACTCTCCTCTATCAAGAGAGAAAGAGGATTTTTGGCCTTAATTCACACACGCTGGCCTAATGCGGGTTGGTGAATCTGACATGTCTTTCAGAATTTCTTCTAAGACATGTAGGTATGTCTCACGATTTTCCTTCACCGTTATAAACTCCACAAAGTGAAATTCACATTGGTACTGCCACCTGGGATCGAACTCGCACCTCTTGCGTGTAAGTCGGTTACTTTCCCAATCGGCCACCACCGCTTCAAAATTTAAAAAAATAACGTTACAAAATTGCAATACATTGATTTAAAAAAATGTCGTTAAGAAACGGGTATTTCGATTACTTTAATAAGCAGGTACTATTGGTTATTGACGGTTATATAGACAAAGAGTTTTTATTAGGCAGTTAAAAAAAAATTAAGTATCTATTTTCAGCAGCTCCAATTCAGACATTCGATAAATTGCCCGAGCCCGTGCGATACAAGGGAACGCCTAACGCGTTTATTATAGAACTGTTTGCTATGCATCAGGACTATGATGAAAGGTATTGCAATTGTCAATTTTTTCTTATCTTCTTCTTCTTAGCGTTTGGTTAGTAGCCAACCTGGTGACAGAGTTATTTAGATCGCCCATATTTAGGCCTCTGTCGTGATCTTACGACTGTTAACAGTCGGGACCGACTTTTAACGTGCCCTCCGAAGCACGGAGACGCTCAGATGAACAGCGAGTGCACCCAGCTATGAGCGCCTCATTTTTCCTTATTATTTTAACATTTTTCGTATATATATAATTATTATGCTAACTGAATACTTAGGTATACTTATACTAATTCTTTATAAATAAAAATGAAACCGACTTCAAGATTCAAGACTTTTTAGATTTAAGTTGTTTTAGTACCAGAAATGGCCATCATATAAAGGTTCATAGCGCGATCGAGATGAATGACCTATGAATTTGTATATATACATATATATTATATGAATTAACCCAAAGTTTTGCTGTTATAGGTATGGATTTGATATCCTTGAAGCGGCATTCGAGGTATTTCCGAATAGAGACTATTGCGTATTGTCGCTACCTTCGAACCAGCCACCTTACCCACTTTTAGAACACTTTACAGTTAGTACCTATCCATCTTTTTAATTGGATTTGTTAGGATAGTTTAAATTTGTAGATATTATTAGATATTTAAAGTGTAGTCCCTTTCCCCTGTATTTTTCTGTCATTTGCGTTCTTCAGGCTGCTTTAATTCTACTTATCTATTTATTATTATGCACAATATGTAGGTACTATGTATAACATAGAGTTTCTAATATTTTATTTTTAATATTTTTATTTTTTGATTGCAGCTAGTAACACCAATTAGTGCAAGAATGAGGTTTATAAACGAGTCGTTATACGTCGCACATATAAATTCTGTTCGTGGGTAATATTTATTTATTTTAATTTAATTTAAGGGCTATTTTATCCAGCCTGAACAACGGCAATCTGATTCAGGATACCATTTATGTTTTATTTTGTTATTTAATTTGCAATTTATCTAATTCAGTTAGGGTCAAATCTTATGAGCAAGATTTAAACCACTTCTCAGTCAGATTGAGCTGAAATGGTATAATTATGTATATTCTGTGACGATTCAATAATATGGTAGCCACTATGGAGCTGATTTGATGATGAACTCGCAAGGTAACCATTAGAACTCCGTAGTGATAGAGAAGAGTTCCACCGTGTTGGGGCTTGATGGATTTGCCTTGACAAGTACCTACTTTATTCATAGGTGGTATCCATTGTATGATAATTAAGAAGTTCGTTAAATGTAGCGACAGGAACTGCTTAGAAAACAAAATAGCATCGTAATATTTGGCTCATTCAAAGTATTGAGAAGTTTTATTGAGTAAAAACGGATAAACTAAGAAAATCAACTATAAACTAGTTTTTTTTAATAGGTATAAACTTATTAAATTTGTAGCTAATTAAATAATCATTTCAGTAAAATGAATTTGCGATGGGGTGAGCACTATGACACGGCTTCATTAGAAGTTGTATTGGAAAACGCACCGCGGATAGATACGCTGATGAAATTATATGGGTCCACACTCGGGTCGAAGACGCTCGAGTCTTTTGTACTGTGTAGTGAAAAACAGCCTATTGGAATGATAATAACTGGGTAATGTCGGTTATATTATTTTTTTCTTTTTTAAAAGATAACTCCCGCACTAGGGAACATGCCATGTGTCGACTTTACAAACATACAATTCACGGACACAAATTTCACCGATACTCGAAACAAACATTTATGGATAAAAACAAAGTTTTTGTCCCGTGTGGGAATCGAATCCATGGCCTCCGACGTAGTAGTCAGGGTCAGTAACTAGTAGACCAAGAGGCCAGCCAAAATTGAATAGCAAAATTGAAATTATAATAGCAACCCAAACTAAATATGTTTGAGCAGGAGTCTACCCTCCTCTAATATAATAATAATAGTCGTCCAGACCGATTTCGGATCTCAACGGAGATTAGCCAACTACGCAAGACATATTATAATGCATAAGTTTATGCGCAAACACAGCTGCACTCACTATTCCTTCACTCTCATAGTTCGATGGGATAGCAATCCGACACGAACGGAGAGAGATCAGGCGCAGGACCAACGTGGTTTCGAGGCACGGAAGGGTCTTGCTTTGTTTTTAGAAAGTGGTCACCTATCTACGGACCGACCGTAGCATGCTTAAATTTGCAGAGCTCTCGATCTTCACCGTTAACACATAGCTAAGAGGCTTTCCTCTATTAAGAGAACAGGTAATGTTTAGATTTCCACATTTGCTGCCCAAATGCGGGTTCTTCTAAGATATGGGTGCCTCAGGGTATTTTTCTTCACTTCACATGGTAAATCATTTACCAATGTGACTTTCACTTCGAGGACGAACTTAGACTTAATTCTATACCTACTAGATAAAATGAGATAGAAAGAAAACAAAGAGTTCAGCACTATTAGTAGCATTGTATGTTTTAGACCTTTAGAAGATGGTACAGTGGTACGAACTCAATATGAATTAGAACCAGAGCCCCGTCGACCTGGGACAGATGGAGCTGTAAGTTTTTTATTACTAATGTAGCGTCTGTTAATTACGTTTTTTTATACTGCCAAGGAGGTAAACAAGCATACGGCCCGCCTGATGGTAAGCAGTTACCGTAGCCTATGGACGTTTGCAACACCGGAGGTATCACTCGCACGTTACCGACCCTTTATAAATCTTATAACTCCTTTCTTGAAGAACCGCATGATATAGTCTTTCAGGAAAACCTCGCAGGAAGCAGATTCTACTCGTTTGGCGATTTTAGCGATTTCATAATCTCACGTATGATTTATCCAAATGTTTATTTTTAGGTGATTTTGCAAACAATGAGCTTGCTACTGATAATGGGGCACTTGTGGCTCAGTTATGGCATTGGCCAATTTAGATTGCCGTAACACGCTAAAAGACCCTGTAAGATTACACGATTCCGCGGGCCCTAAAAGAGGTAGGGCACCATATAAGTGAGCAAACCCGACTGGGAAAGGGCCTTTAGCCCTACACCACGAGCACAGCCAAATGAGTACACAGTGGTTCCTTTATGTACAGGTGGCCAGCGCTCATTTAGGAATGCGTTTTCCTAACCCAGGGATATCCCATCATAAAACCCTGTTGAAATTCTTGGACCAAAAAAACCAGAACTAGAAAACCAGTGATACCTCTAGTATTGCAAGCGTCCGTAGGCTACGGTAACTGCATACCATCACTTGGGCCGTATGCTTGTTTGCCACCTAAATAAGGTCGTAACCATTCGGCTTTCCTGTTTGAGTCCCTGTTTCTTATACATCCTGTACCTGATTTTTTTTAGATACTAGCCGGAATCATGTCTCCAGTAATGGAACCACACGCACGCTGGTTCATGAGGGACATTTTGCGTCAATCTCGTTATTCTACTTTATTCTGGTCAAGTAGATTGTTCGCTAAAGGAGATATGGTATGTTATTATTGAATGCATATCGTTTAACATATCGCATCCTTAGTAGAAAACTGGCGTAACTAGATAAATGTCAGTGAGCAATTTTGAACCTTAGCTTTAAAGAATAAGATGTCAATTGCAATACAAACACGCTTCAACTTATGTTATTTTTCCTCTGTAGGTGCGATATTTAGCAGGCATTAAGGCCACCTCTGTAATAGCACCTAACAGGGAAATGAAATAAATAAATTTACTCAACTTTTTTTCTATTATGTTTAATATAGAGTCCATCTCGTAATTTGATGCACCTTGCTGCTCATATGAGTCCTGTGCATCCCCGTAAGTCTTTACCTAATATAAGTAGAGATAAAGATTTGGATAACATACAAAAGAAAATGTAAGTCTTTTTTATTTTTTCTTACTCGTAGTGCATCAGTCATTAGCAAGTTTAAGTGCCTTTAGAACACTAAATGCACTTGCTGAAGCACAGGTTCACACCTAGTTCGGCTACGGAGGCTAATAATTGACACAATTGTACATTGTTCAGCTTATACATACTTTAAGTTAAAATTAAGATTGTGAATGTAAAAGTTTTTTGAGCCAATAAAAATTATATTGTTATTATTATTCATATTATTACCACTATTATGATCAGCAAAAATATCTATTAGTGTATCTTATTTGTGGTATCCTCACCTACCACTAAATGGCCTTTCGTGAGGCATGTTTCTCAAAATATGCCTCACGAAAGGCCAATTTCTGATTGTGCTTGTTTTAATGTAGTAGATATTAGAGGCGCTCGTAGCCAAGTAATTTCTAAAATTAAATTAAAAAATAGGTTCTACGCCTGATCCAGTCGTATTAGATTGCCGTGCCATCGGTATATGAGAGTTTAATAAAGTGTACCTGCGTCTACGCAAACACTTGTGCAATCTTCGCAAGCTTGGAAAGGATTTTTTTTCATAGTGCTTGTATTCCTGTTGTTCCTTTTATTAATAACTAGGGATCGCCCGCGACTTCGTTTGCGTGGTAATTTGGAATATTTTCCCCGATTTTGCAACATATCTCACTACTGCTCCGCTCCTATTGATCATAGCGTGATGTTATATACCCTAATGCCTTCCTGGATAAATGCACTATTCAACAAAAAATATTTTTTCTGATCGAACCAGTACTTTCTGATATTAGCGCGTTCAACCAAACAAACAAACAAACTTCAGCTTTATTAGTATAGATAGTCGTCCAGACCGATATCGGTCATGGCCGCCAATCTCAACAAAGATTAGCCAGCTGCACATTATTATAATGTACAAGTGTATGCGCAAACACAAGTGCACTCTCTATTCTTTCACTCTCATAGCTTGATCGTACGGCAATCCGACATGATCGGAGAGAGATCAGGCCCAGGGGTCTAGCTGTGTTTTTAGAAAATGGCTTTATGGACCGACCGCGACAACCTTGCTTAACCTTACAGATCTGTCGATCCGCGCCGCTAACACTTAACTACGAGCGCTCTTCCTTTGACTAACACATTAATGTTTACATTATAACTTATTCAGTAGTCGTATTACAGTAACTTTCCATTTGCGTTATGGGTATTGGAGAAACCATTGACATCTCTGCCAAAAGTCTACGTCAATAATAACATTGTGGTTGTTGGTGCAAGCCGGACTGGGCTTGCTTTTCTTGAAACTTTACTTATGGGGTGAGTGTTTATTTATTGATTTGATATATAATAATTATATATATACACATTTAAAAATATAATATACTAGCTTTTGCCCGCGGCTCCGCCCACGTGGATGTCGGTTATCGCTGCAAAAGTAGCCTATGTGTTATTCCAGACCATAATCTATCTCTGTGCCAAATTTCATCCAGATCCGTTCAGTAGTTTTTACGTGAAAGAGTAACAAACATCCATCCATCCATCCATCCATTCTCACAAACTTTCACATTTATAATATTAGTAAGGATAATAATAATGCCGCTGAGCGCGGGTCTCCTCTCCTCTATCAAGAGAGAGAGGGGGAATTGTTTCAATAATGTATGGAAGTTGGATTCATATTTTAACGGGCCATATTTTAAATTTTCAAAAAGGCATATTGCACCAATATGGTTTGTATTCCGGTACGCGCGGCGCTAGCGGTACTTTCCGCTAGGTTTTCATAATTGTGCAGGAAAAACTACACAGTGAAATCAGCTTATAACATTGTGTTTTGTTTTTAATTTTCTTATCAGTCT
This sequence comes from Trisateles emortualis, assembly GCA_947095525.1. NCBI lineage: Eukaryota > Metazoa > Arthropoda > Insecta > Lepidoptera > Erebidae > Trisateles > Trisateles emortualis. The sequence continues at coordinate 6,660,425 of OX352743.1, read as the reverse complement.
TTCTTTTCTAAATTCAATTTTCGGTATTTTACTATACCGAGAATAATATTATATACAATACAGGTTTTTAAGTTTGGTTTTTAAGAGAGTCGTCACGCGTGTTATATCTACTCCTGGTATTAGCAAAGGCGTAATGCTATGTTTTGTTATTACAGTCCGACATCACAGTACTTAACGTTCAGCAACGTGACACTAGTTTCGGAGAATGGTATGGCGACGGTGAACGATAACTTGCTGAAAGCGGCCGATATTTGCGTGCCAAGGGACGGTCGGTTTACTGACCGATATGTCAAGTGCACGCCATTTCTCTTTTTTGTTGATGTCATATCTTCGGTTATGGTAGGAATTGACAGGTAATGATTGTGTTTATTGCATCACTATTTCGGCAGTATTATTGAGAGAAATTTACTTCATGCATGACGCTCCGCCCGTGGAGCCGAGGTGGTAACGTCGGGCTTTCCAGCCAAGAGATGGTAGGTCTGTCTGTAAGTCTCTTATGCACCTACTCGCGCTTTCACGGGTGGACCGCCGGGACCTAGAATGACATTAGTGACCGTCACCAATAATAGCGTCCGAGCGCAGGCTTGATGCTTTTCTTTGACATCGGCTTTCCCTAAGGTCTCCACAGCATTCGGTCTTGTGAGCCGGCTGCTCACTAACTACCAGACCAAGAGGCCAGTTTATTTAAAATAGTATAATAATAACGAGATTTTATGGTTTTATTTTTTTGTGAAAACACACGTATAAACGTAACAGGAAACAATAAGTCACAATAAAAGAGTAGCCTGAGTTTCTTGACGGCTGTACTTCTTCTATTTTCTCATATCCGTCTATGGCTCACGTCAAAGGGTTGCCAACTGAAAATCAGCGCTTGACGTTATCGTTCGAGCCTATGCTGAGATGGTGACCTTTTCCAGCAGAGATGTGCTGTACAGATACATAACGTTTAATATTATTACTGTTTTATTTTTCTTAATAGCAGTTATCCGTTTTAAATTAATAAGATATTTTTTTGTTTTATATGTATGCACTTGCTGGAATAAACATTGTTTTCTTTCTAAAGAAAAAACAGTTAAAAAACTTATACTTAGCTCTACCACCGTGTGTTCAATTAATAACCCGATAGGAGCACACGCTTGAGCGTTGTCGTCTAGCCAGAATCCGGCATCGTCGACGCGGCCCTAGCGCAGCGGCGCATTAATTTAGCATTTGGACCCTCATACAGTGTGATCTATACTTTAAGCATATGAATATATGATTTTGATTAACTATTTATCTGTTACAGAAAAAAGAAATGTATTCTTTTAAAGGGCGGTGGTGCTAAATATTATGATACTCTAGTATTGACTTGTGGCCAACAGTTTCAGCACCCCGCATATATGGAAGAGGCCCTTGATCTTGCGACAGAAGTAGAGTTAGTATAATATATTAATGACGAAGTTAGCGACCGGAGAGAATCTTTGTATTCTTCTAACCGAATTTCAGTCACAGCGGCTAATTTTGACGAAGAATAGCCATTTGTGCAGGTGATATTACTGTGACTAGCCATTTGCGCTGACACAGGTGCACTCTTCATTCACAATACGATGGGGCGGCAATCCGACACAACCGGAGAGATCAGGCGTTAAGACCGACGCTTTTTTTTTTACATGCTTTTCGAGGAACGGGAGAATAAACATTGGAAATTTCGAAACTTCGGGCATCATTACTTAAAGTTTTTAATACCACAAAGGTGACAAATAAGCATAGTTACGGCTTGCCTGGTGGTAAGCAGTTATCGTAGCTTAAGGATGCTTGCAATACCAAAGGTTTCACTGCGTTGTTGACCCAAAAGTTTGAATAAATTGGTTTTGTGATGGAGTATCCTTGGAATAGGAAAGCGTTTCGCTAAAAACGCATCATTACGCCAATTGCTTCGATTCAGACATACTTCTTTCGCTTCCTCTATATCCATCAACCTCATGCATGAACATCGATTTTGGCCCTTTTTAAGCAAATCACCTACTTGGTCGACGTATTTAATATCTCTGTCTGTTTATTTTATCTCCAATCTCTTGCTCAGGAAAGGTAAACCATGTGAAAGGCTATTGATGGATAATCCGAAGTACCAAGAGGATAGAGTACCACCGCCACCAGAACTACCTATTAATGTCTTTCTTATCAACTCCTTGTATGATGCTAACATCAACTTGAGAAAACTGATGCGTATGATCAGTGACATAAGTTAGTATTACCTGCCCCTCTAGATAAGTGTCATAAACGGTAGTAGAATAGAATAGAAAGCAAATGCATGGTATTTGACGTAGGATTACGGCATTATGTCGTATACTTATGTCAAATCCCATGCTTTTATTTTCCCATAAATTTACAGCCACTTCTAGCGAGACCCCGTAGGAGGAAAGGGGTTGTGGATGGACCTGGATGACAGGATGTAATTTTTTTTGGAAATTAACGTTTTCTAAAATGAAGCTAAGCTAGATTAATTATTCGCCCCCGAAACTCCCTGCATACTTAATTTCATGAAAATCGTTGGAGCCGTTTCCGAGATTCAGATTATTCTATCTCCTTTCCAAATTTCATTAACATCCGTTCAACTGTTTTTGAATTTTTGAAGAGTTGATAAACCAATTTACCATTTTTTTAAAGCTTAAGAGTTTGTTTGAACGCGCATATCTCTGGAACTACTTACCAGCTATTTAACATCACGCTAAAACCCATGGCATTAACAATAAACGTGGGACTGCCGAAAGAAGTGAAAACTAAGTAACTTGTCAATTGTATCGTCGAGCTATTAGATTATTATTTTTGAATTATTTTTGGTTTGTCTCATGGAAAGCGTTCGGTGACTATGACGCGAGTTCTATGATTTTTGTTCACCCAAAAAGTACTCAACGCACCTAAAGAAGATTTCACTTTAAAAAAGCTATTTTATTATTTAATTGGTTTACAGAAGAGAAAGGGCTTACACTTGAAGAAACGAACCAAGTGGTTGTGTACGGAGACTGTATTGAAGCCTATTCGTGTATCGCTGCTTTATTAGAATTGGGAATACAGCCCAAGTTGATTGTGTTTGTGGAGCCATTCCCATCTGAAAACGTTACGGCTCTAAGAGTCAACTGCTTTAATGATGAGACAGTACGTACATTTTCCTATATCACTAGCACCTGCAGGGCATAGCTTTTTTTTTCTCATATGTATAATCGTCCAGACCGATTCAGTCACGGCGGCCAATCACAACGGAGATTAGCCAACTGCGCAGGACATATTACAGTCCACAAGTGTGTGCGCAAACACAGTTGCACTCTCCATTCCTTCACTCTTAAAGTCCTATATCCCAATGTCCTTATAGATGAGAGACTGCTAGTAATATTTTTTGACATGTTTGCTGGTTACAGTATTAAATTATAAGTCTGGTAGAGAACGCTTTTAGCGATAAGTCCGCGCATTGTTCAGTTGCTCATCTTTGACTTATTTTCCTTTATTTTATGTTCAATTTATTTGGTGTTGTACAATAAAGAGTATTATTATTATGTATCTCTTTATCACGGGTATTTTACCATTATTCAAAGAGAATACCCGGGCCTTTAGAAGGCTTACGCGGGGAGATAGATCCAACACGCAGAGAGAGCTTAGAGAATTTTAATTTAAAATGGGATGAGACACTATCATAGTCATGCCATAGCTGCACTATTGCAGTACAGCCATGATCTGCCTATGGCAAGTGTAGAGCTATTGCTACATGTGAAATCTAAAAATTTTGGGCTATGGGATTAGGTGTTCCATGGACTTGTTTACAATGATTATGGGATCACCTATACACTAGACGGGCCCCTTGAAACAGCCGACAGCGTATTTATTTATGAAGTTTTTACTACTAGGTGGACGAGAGAGTACAAGCTAGATTAGAAGAGCTTGGTATAAACATTATACGTCGTTGTTATTTGGCGGGATGGCAGCAAGTAGGCGATGTCGTTTATTATTTGGAACTTATGACACCTATACAAGCTATCAGCCTTAAATGCTTTGCGCTGTTCTACTTTGGTTTAATGGCTATTAATGCAAATGCTTTCAAAGGTATTCACACTTTTATATAGCATTTAGCTCATTCGCATAAATAGTCAACGGAGACTTTTGCTATCCCACAGAAACACAGCTTTTAAGTGGCAAACGCAAAAAAAGTGTATACGGTTTTCCCGAAGTACCGTGCCTACTGTCTATAGAAAGTTTCGTAATACCTTTATTCATTTCGGTTACAAAGTAACACTTATGTAGGTCATAAATTATGAATAAGCCAGAAAGATGATGTCAGCTGAATTTTTCTATGGCTACTCCGCTGATGTGGAGCCATGAGAAGAACTAGCAAGAAACTCAGGCCACTCTTTTTAATCGCCAGATAGTAAAATACAAGTATGGTAGCATGCAAGCTGATGCAGTCAAAACACGACACAATTCACAGTTATGCTATTATATGCAGTTCCTCGGTAACGTGGATCCTTTCCCTGGCTGACTTTCTTGCTTGTGTTATGTGAATGATGTTCTACCTCTTTTTAGTGACTTTACTTAATTCCGACATAACATTTTCACTGACTTTACTTAATTCCGACATAACATAGGTACATAATACATATCATCGAACCTCCCATTACAATATGCAGAGACTACGGTACGTCAATTGATTCGATCCAGGCATAATTCTTTCGCTTACTCTTTACTTACTTGACAGCTATCAATGAATCCGGCCTCGTGTACGACGGTGGCTTAATAGTAAGTCCGACGTTCGAGACGAACGATCCGAATATATTCGGAGCGGGTACTTTTATCGGTTACTCCAGAAGGTTGTATGCGACACGTCGAGTACATAGAGATTTCTGTTCAGAGGATATTGGCGAGGCGGTAATGTTTTTATTTTATTACTATTAAAGTCCCATTAAGTTCCCATACTATTGTATGTCCCATTGATTGGCATGGGTCTCTTTTTCTCTGTTAAGAGAATAGAGAGGGTCTAGACTATAACCTATAAACGTTTGCCCAATGCGGGTTGGTGGCCAAATATGTCTCTACATTTTCTTTTAAGACATGTGCGTTTCCTCACGATGTTTTCCTTTACCGCAAGCAGATGGTATCCCATTTGATTCATCATCATCATTTAAGCCAAAATACGTCCACTGCTGGACATAGGCCTCCCCCCAAGAATTTCCACAACTCTCGATCCTGAGCCGACCTTGTCCATCGGTTGCCCGCAACCTTTAAGTACTAGGTCATTTGATTAGTACGTATAAATTCCACAAAGTGAAATTCACATTGGCACTGTCTCGCTGGTTGGAATCGAACTCAAACTTTGGTATGTTAAACCTGTTTAAGAAAATTAAGTTGTGAATGAATGTATAAATGTTTGTTACTCTTTCTTGCAAAAATGGATCTGTCTGAAATTTGACACAGATATAGATTACTAGCTGTTGCCCGCGGCTCCGCCCGCGTGGATGTGGGTTATCGCTGCAAAAAGTAGCCTATGTGTTATTCCAGACCTATCTCTGTGCTAAATTTTATCCAGATCCGTTCAGTAGTTTTTACGTGAAAGAGTAACAAACATCCATCCATCCATTCTTACAAACTTTCGCATTTATAATATTAGTAGGATAGTCTTGAATAGCACACAGGCTAAAAGGAAACAAATCACTGCTCCTCTGGTGTTGTAAGCGCGGGCGAAACCACGAGTAGAAGCTAGTATTTTAAAATTATCTTCTTTTACAGTTAGCCAGGTTATTCTTGAAGAGGTTGGATCCGTTCGTGATGAATGAATATCGTTTCAATTCCGTGTCGTCGGATCTTTTACCTACCTGCACGTCTAGCGCATTAGGGTAAATATTGATATAGCCCTAGATTTAAAACACTACTTTGTGGCACTTACAGCCAGCAGCACTCATTGTTCGATAAACGATCAGCTAGTTAAGCTACCAAGGTCGCGGTAACCCATAGATAATTGGGCGCATACTGGTATTTCATGTGAGCGTCTTCGTGCTTCGGGGGGCACGATAATAGTCGATCCCGACTGTTAACTATAGTAAGACCACGACAGGTCTAAATATGGGCAATCGCTTGGTTAGTGGCAAACCTGATGATAAGAAGAAGAAGATCATTAGTTTTCCCCTGACTGTACTTAGATCGCGTGAAAAGGATTTATTCAATGAGCTCACACAGTGCGTAATAGTACCTATCTATAAACACGCTATCGTTTCACTGTTTGCCACGAATCTCCTATTTTGCAATCTTCCTATTTAGGCCTCAATCCACACACGCTTGCCATGCAGTTTGGTGGATCAGACTATAGATTTTTCTCTATAACGTCATCTTCATTCTTCGGCTTTTCTTACGCTTTTTCCCTTCACTGTAATCAGATGGTAAGTCATTTGATGGTACGTGAGGAATAGGCAAATCTCAGCTTATGATACAAATTTTGACCTCCAGGTATGATGGTCAAAATTTGTTAAAATTTTTGCAAACAAACTATGTTATAATTTATAATCTACAGGTTTTTTGCTTATTTTTTCCGTAAAAATAATGTAATTATTATTTTTTGTTCGAAAACTCCGGCCGCGGCTTCTAGGCAAGTGCTTAGTTTGATATAGGGATAATACGCCACTGTGTAAAAGAGGACGTCATGTAGGTAAGAGAAGGCAACCTTATTTCTATTTACCTATAAATAGGATTTTCTAACATAACAAACCAATTCAACCATTTCTACAATAAACGTATTTTTGTGCATAGGTTTAAGAGTCATTGCAGTTTAGGAGCAGCTAGCTCTACAAAACTACGAAATGAAGCACTTAATCAGTTTAGAAGGTAATCTTTATATTATTTATTATTGATATTATAGAACGGGCCGCAAGCCCACTTGACGGTTCAAATTATTAGTGTTGTTTTTATGAACGCTACTGTTGTCTCGGCAAATGACTTTGTTAAAACGTCTATAATAATATGCATAGTCTATAATGAATGCTAAAACGACGCGGGACGCTTCAAAAGCTTACAAGCATGTTTGATGTTAAAATATATCAATTAAAATATCTATTTCTCTTCGTTTTTTTAAAGACAACTAGAGAATAAGCTCTGAGTCGCGGAGGACATTACAAACATACAATTAACAGACACAAATTACACCCAGACTCGGAACAACTATTTGCGGGTCACACAAATTTTGTCCTATGTCAGAATAGAACCCACAATCTCGTGCACGTTCGTTGATATTGTTTAATTTTACTTTTTTAATAGGTGGCAACCAGTAATGAAGTTTGAATCCCCAATAGTTAGATCTGCTACATTGCCTGGACCACTGTACTATTTGAAAGTAAGAAAGTCGGGGAAAGAGGTCCCTATGGGTGCACAGCTGCTTTTGCCACAACAGGTAGGTTATCAGTGATTACATCTAAAATTAAAGGAGTATAGTAAGTAAATAGAGATAGGCACCACTAGAGAGCCAGCTCGACTGGAAAAGGACCTCCACTTTACAGAAGACCACAGCCAAATGACTACACACAGCGGTGTAGTTGTGTTCCTGTGCGAGTACAGGTCTCCAGAGCTCATTTAGGGATGCGTTTTGATAGAAACCGTTTAACCATCTTAAAGCCCTGGTGTTAAAAATGTGTCGGTAACACGCAAGTAATACCTGGTATTGTAAGTGTCCAAAGACTAGGGAACTGCTTAACATCAGGCGGCCCGCGGGCTGGTTTGCCAGCCAGGTGGTTTAAAAAAAAAGTTTTTTTTAATGATATTATACTAGCGGTACGTGCCGGCTTTTATTTAATTTTCCTGTGGACATTTATTTAGTTTTCTATGGGTAACAGTTTTTTTTATTAGTCCAATAGATTTTTAGTTTATTTATTACAAATAAATGTACAAAGATAAAAGCAAAATGTATGATTTTACATATGCTTACTAATGTCGTGTGGTCGTAAACTTACGCCTTATCCCATACATTTGCTTTCTATTCTTTTCGATTCGACTACCGCTTATGCTACTTGTTTGTAGGGGCAGGTGAGCTGCCACCGAAATTTGGTTAGGAAGACATTATTACTATTATTAGAGGTTACCCAGTGGTCGAAGCTTTTGGCTATTATAGATCTAGATCATCATCTCAACCCATAAACGTCCCACTGCGAGGCACAGGTTTCCTTCATACATTTAGAGGTATATTAGTCTACTATACCACGCCGGCCAGACGGGTTAGTATATGGTTTTGTTTCGAGTTTTCCCTCTCTTGCAGTGGATATTGTCGACCTGACTTACTCCCTTAGTAGACTCTTACGACACCCTCGGGATGGAATGGGTTGGTGACATTTGTATTCTTCATCCGTCATCACACGGACTAGTTAGATATGATAAAACGAGTAAGTAACAGATTAGAATAGTTATGAAAATCTATTTAATTTTCCAGGGCCATTTACTTAAAACTGACAAAGATGGAAATTATTTCTACTTGCGTCTAAACGTATTGCACGTTGTGGACGCAGTCACTTGTTTGTCGAAGAAACCGTTCTCGCCTGAAATACTGTCCCAGTTGTTTGGAAAACATGAGGCTACATTTAATTTATTGTTGCAAAGATTCATGGTAAGTAAATATTATTTATTTATTTATTAAGCTGTATGCACTTAGGTACATAGGCGAACTTAATGCTACAAGCATTCTCTACCAGTCAACCTTGAGTGGTGCAGACATAATTTAAGTAGGTGCAGTAAATGAAGTAGTTTTAAGTGAAATTATTTAACTAAATTAAATTAAATAAAAAAATATGTGTAGTGGTAAGACCACGACCATAGTGTAAGGGGCCGTCCATTAATTACATGAGGCTCGAAAGGAGTAGGAGGGGGTTTGGCAATTACGAAATTTTACAAGGGGGAAGGGGGTGTAGTAAGATATCACGTGTATTCATTTTTTCGTTCAACGCGTGATTTCTAATTCTAAAAATTCACTTCAAATTTAAGCCACGTATCAAAGTAAAGCATTTTATATCGCTTTTATGACATACCTAAGTATCTTTGGGTGTTTGTTGCATAATCACGCCAGAACGGCTGAACGGATTTAAATGAAATTTGACACCGAAACAGATTATATTGAATTTGATTATTATTATTTATTTGATTCTTTCTTTTCTGTCCATCCAAAGGTTGCCTGTAAGAAATTGCTTTTTAGCGATAAGGCAGCCAATTGTACATAACTAAGTATAAATAATGTTTGTTATCAAAATGTAATTGGTGTACAATAAAGAGTCTGTTCTATTCTATTATAGTTTAGAATAGCACATAGCAAGGCTATCTTATCCCGTAAAAGCATTGTTCCCGTGGGCTTCTTTTTTCTTGGCTATTATTTAAATATGTTATATTTGTTTATTTGTACGAACAGAGGAACCAGATAGATGATTTCTACGAGTTCTTCACACAACCGTGGATGTCGGCACAATATCAAGAAATATTTCCGGAACTCATGGAAGAAATCAATTGTCAGGATATGGGCTTGGTTAGACATTACTTATTAAATATTTCAGCATCAATCAATTAATCAGCCTATCACAGTCCACTGCTGGACATAGGCCTCTCCCAACACGCGCCATAGCACACGGCATATTCATAGCATATTTGCTATGAATTTAGCTCAAATATATTTAAAGATTTAAAGCAAAGTGGAATAAGCTGACGTCACTCCAAGACTCCAAGACTGGAGCAGGAGTTCGGATGGCACAATTGATAGTGCGCTGGGCCGGAACCCGAGAGGCGCAGGTTCGAATCCTGCTCCGGGCACGACTTATTTGTTACTTATCCACTTCAAAGGTCCCCGGTTCCCAGTTATAAATATCATGGGTGTTCCCAGCATTTTAGAGGGGTTGCCATCAGGCGGGCCGTATGCTTGTTTGCTACCTAGGTAGTATAAAATGAATCGGAGCCATCTATGTGTTACAATATGAACTATCATATAACCTAAAATAGGTACAAATAAGTACAGGTTTGAATGGTAACTTGGAAGTATTATGATATACAGTTAATAGATGGCGCTAGATGGGATAATTAAAAATGATGTTATACTGAATAATGTCTTTCCTAGCCGAGTTTCGGTCACAGTTGACATCACAATCTAGACAACGCGTGAGTAATGCAAGCTTCCTGCTTACCATCAGGCGGATCATTCGCTTGTTTGTCACTGTGGTAGTATAAAAATAGGTACATAATCTTTATATATAAAAATGAATCCATATTTCCCTTGGTCACGGCATCACGTGTAAACGGCTATACCGATTTCAGTATTTTTTTTTGTTGTGTTTGTTATTGTCAGGAAAAGGTTCTTATGTATTAAAAAAAGAATGCTGCGCTGAAAATAGTTTAACCCGGAGGAAGTCGGGGTGGGCCACTAGTATATAATGTTTTTCATCATTTCTAGATCAATGAATTAATGAAATCGAAGTTTACTTTGTATAACGAGGGTGCTGATGACGAAAGTATTGATTCCGTCCCAGAAAAAGAGGCTTTGCCCGGTGCTGAAACACTTACCAGCTGTACTATACAAAAGGTATGTATATAAATTATTCCTTTTTTCCTTCTGCTATAGATCTCTCTATTTTCATGGCCGGTCTGGAAGTCTTATAGACCAGAGCAAGGATAATGAGGTGCTTTGTATAGACGATATCGGATCTGGATCAGATTTGTTCATGCGGTGTAATCCAAATGATGTCTTACCACACATCGAGCATCGAGCCCTACATGATCTAACAGCCTGGCCGCAGTCAGCGACAGCGGCGAGCGGTAAGAACATAATGTACTAAAATGTTTTACAACGCCACGAGATGGCGCGAGTGTTGCCGCTCGGGCTCGGCAGCTACGAACATTTTAGTACATTTGTTTTTACCGCTCGTCGCTACCAATAGCGGTAAGGTGACCAAGCTGTAACACCTGCACACTGGAGGACTTGATGGCTGTCTCCTATAATGCTACGATATAAATTCAAAAATGTTTGCTGTTAAAAAAAATATACCTTTTCAATCTCATATAATTGTATAAAAATGTTTACGGTGGTTTTATTTGAGATTGTGAGAGAGATATGGCAAGTTATGGTGCTCCCACATTGCCGGTAGAAAATGTTTGTAAACATTTTCAAACATAAGAACATTTACTCCCAAATTTTGTCAATTGTTACATTTTGTTAGGAACTGTTCCTACACTAATAGAAAATGTTTACTAATGTTTACTAAGGTTTACAAACAAAAGGTAACACATATTTTATTTTGTTATAATTTGTTAACTTAACGTTACTAAACATTTTATAACATGAAAACATTTTTTAACATTTGTGATTAAATGTTTGCTAACAAATGTTTACTTACGTTACTAAACATTTTCTAACGGCAATGTGGGAGCACCATTACAAACGTGCAAGTTGGAATGAAGAACTCTTCTGAAAGGGGTAGTCCTTACAGAAGGCCACAGTCAACTACATACGGCGATGTAGGTAATAATGTTCCTAAGTGTAAGTATCTACAGGTTTCCAGTGCTTATTTAGGGATGTGTTTTTAACTCTACTTCAGAAAATCATCTGTAACAACAATCTTGGTCTTTTATAAAGTCGTCAAGGTTATTATGACAGCGTTTTGACGTTGACCATGTCCGCCCTTATGCGCCTACTGTATATTCAATTTCGTCTAGTCTTTTGTAGTCTAGGTGCATTATTTAGGTGTGCCTCACATAGTTATTCAAACTTAGCACTCGAGATTTATATTTATTTTATAGGAATACCGAGGAACATTCCGCTCTGTCATGGAGAAGTATTTGAGCAACCGTCATCCAATGGTAAGTTTTTTGCTAGCAGTCCTAACACATTGGTTTCATATATTTTTTATTAGAATCCAATGTGTTAGGACTCCTCTACCGACTTATTTGAACGTCGCGTCGCGTCGACTCACAGAACCCATATTTAAATATTATAAGGTTGTACTGTGATTCCTACAGCCCTTTTAATAATAAAAAAGTTTTAAAGGGCACTATTGGATCGAGCAAGTCCAAACACAGGAACACCACAGCTAATTAATTACACACAGTGATGAAGTTGCGTTCCTGTGCGTGAGTAGAGGTCTCTAGTGCTCAATGGGATTCGTTTTTAAAGAAACGTTTTTCTATCCCAGTGTTCCTTGTAACATAGAACCCTACTGTTACTTGCTTTAAGTTTGGCATAAGCAATTTGCCCTAGATATTATACGTAATTTAGATACATATGGCAATTGCTTAACATCTGGTGACTACAAATATATATATACCGAAGAATGTATAAGGAAACAGATGAATATTGTTACCACCTTATTGTAACATCTACATTCTGATTTATATATTCCAAACAAGTATGTAAACATATATGTTGTCGTACAAATATACCACAAAAACCGTCAAGAGTTTAATAGTGGTATATCAGTCACGGTGGTGCGGTGGCTAGGCGTATCGGAATAATTAATATAATTCAATTTTATTCTGGCCTTATTATTTCTTTCTATCCTTGTTTGTCAATTTAGTTTCTAGTATTTAAAAACTGTGTTGTTGTAGTCTGAACTAATTATTAATAAATTGTGTTTATTTTACAGAGCGCTAGAACTAATATACCAACGGTAAGTTGTGAACATTATGAAATACACACTTTTCCGAATATGCGAAATAGTAATTATATTCTTGAAATATTTTTCTGACTTGAAAATCGAAGCTTATGCCGCGATACTATCGAGAGGGTCAATCATTAGTTTAGGATTTTTCTTATTTACATGTTGTAAAAAAAATAGCTTTTCGCTTTCTGTCCCTATGTACACACGGCAACGGAGATAGCTGTACAGAGCCTCTAGACAAGTGGCATAAGCGATAGTCGAATCGAAAAGTCAAAAAAGTAAATGTATGGGATTTGACGTAAGTTGACGACATTAAATCGTAGACTCACGTCAAATTCCATACATTTGTTTTTTTTGACTTATCGATTCGACTACCGTTATGCCACTTGTCTAGAGGGTCAGGGCCGCTAAATGAAAATATATTTCACATAAATTCATACATTGGTTTTCCTAAAAAACTAATCTTCATATAGTGGCCCTATTCAGCTTTATCAATATCAACGTAGATAGCTTAGATCTTTTAAACTACGCAGTCAAATTTTATGCGGTTTTGACTAACATTCATAGAAATAATTCGGAAAGGTTTATTTGTATAATACATGAATGTTATATTATTATATTGAAAGCAGATTGCTTATATTATGATGTAATATTTCCAGGAATGTGGGCAAAGCCAGAGACATCGTACCGATGCAAAGAATTTCTTTGAGAGTTTGGGAGGCGAGAACATCATTACGGCTCATCTCAAGCAGTTCTTGGAGAAGAATACTGTCACTAATCCACATTACGCAAAGCCTAAACCTTACTAGGGCTACTTAGCTTAAAGCTAAGTCACAGGTCTCCAGCGCTCATTTAGGGATGCGTTTTAAAATAAACGTATTCCTTTTTCAGGGATACTCCCATCTTAAAGCCCTATTGTAAAGAAAATGGGTTGGGAAAACGCATGTGGTACCTCTGGTATTACAAGCGTCCATAGGCTACGATAACTGCTTAACATCAGGCGGGCCGTATGCTTGTTTGCCACCCAAGTAGTATAAAAAAAAACGTTTTCAAAAAGTGTAGCCAATTTAAAAACATCTACAAGTGCTTACGCATGTTTAACACACCTAGACTACGCGTATCTACACTGAGACGAGTTCGTACAACGCTACTAGGCAATGTACTTTAGTATATAGTGTTCTATTTCGTTATTATATTGATAGTGTTAGGTTAACTGCCCCTCTAGACAAGTGGCATAAACGAAAGTTGAATCGAATAGAATAGAAAGCAAATGTTTGGAATTTGGTATAAGTTTACGATATATGTCTTACACTTTGGCTGCATTGATGGTTCAGTGGCCGCAGTATGTGCCTGCTGTGTACGAGGTTGTGGGTTCGATTCCCACACAGGACAAAACTTTGTGTGACCCACAAATATTTTTTCTGAGTCTGGGTGTAATTTGTGTCCGTTAATTGTATGTTTGTAAAATCCCTCGCAACACAGAGCTTGTTCTCTAGTGTATTTTTTTCTATTCTATTTGATTTGACCACCGTTTATGCCACTTGTATATAGAATCTGATCCGTGCGCTAAATGCAGGTCTTATTATGCTTGCCAATGTCTAAGCTATCGATTTACTGTGTAAAAGTTATGGTAATAGTGTTTTTTTAATTTAATTACTTATTTTATAATATTTCTTTTATGGTATATATTATGGCTGTATGTTTGTTATCCTCCTTAGTAGTATAAAAAAGGTCGTAGTCGCAAATATAGCAATCATCAAAGGTAAAAATGTTGTGGCGCGAGGTACGAACTACGAAGGCCTACATCTAGCTGAAATAGGCTGATTGTACATTGATTGATTGGTATTGTATTGAGACTTAATGCTAAATTAAAACTGTCAATAATACATTTTAGACAATTTATTTCATTTTACACATGTTTCATTATTTAGACAAGTTTCCTTACATATTATATTTACATTAAAATGCACAGTATGGCCTTCGACTGGGAATGGGAATTCACCGAAACAGTCTTAATTGATATGATTTTTGTTTTGTACAAAAGCCGAAACAATTGATAATTATTATTTTCATTTTACATTCTATAATTACATTACTATGAGGCCTGGGTTACATACCAACCTTTTTCTCAAACCTTAAAAATATAACTCTTTAGACGACGGACATCAATAGAGACACATTTTTTTTAAATTTTAATTTCATACACACCAGTTTCCCTAAGACTTGCACACAGGAGGACTTGGTGGCTGTCTGGCTATGTTTTGCCGCAACAACATGAATTATTCTAACGATATTTGCCATCGAAACGCTATGAAGAAGATTTCATTAAGTACCTGATATTACATTACATTCACATTGATATTTATACATCGGTGTCATCATACATCTAAATTTACTTACCCGTTAACAATAAGTTAAAATAATAGACAGCAATAAGTACTTTTCTGGAACTCTGCATGCGTTTCGATAGTATCAAAACTACGCCATTTTATTTGGCACATACAATTGCCATTGACAGAGTGATTAGTGCAGCCGACTTGGACTATTGTAGAAAGCCAGAAGGAGACTTAATTATAAGGTTGACAAAAGGCATAATGTACTCCAGGCCTAAGATCAAATTGTTTTTATAAACGTGTTATAATTATTGACTAGCAACATTTGGCTTTAATCTGTTAAAATGTAATGAAAATGGCCTCTTAACATTATATTTGACTAAACAATATTTAGTTATTATTACCATATCGTTGAGCTGGTGATACCTTAGAAAATTATCATGCAAAACATATATTATTTACAAGGCTTTATGGCAATGAATATAACACTTTATTCTGAGATAGCTCTATGTTTAACATATTTATATATTGACTGGCCTGTTGGTCTAGTGGTTAGTGACTGCTAAGCCGGTAGTCGTGGGTACGATACCCACCTAGGACACATATTTGTGTGATGAGAACGTATTTCCAGTGTGTAGGTGCAATTTATCTATAGTATGTTTATATTTATCAGCTGCTTGGTTGCCATAGTTCAGGCGATCGACCACTTTTACTCGTAAAATAAACATCGTACGATTATACTCGTAAGTGGTCGAGCGCCAACGTTATCGATCGCACACTTGCTAACATGAGACCTGTTTGAATAAATTATTTATCTGATAAGTATTTTAGCCCTTCGGAAATATAAATAGGTAGACAAGACTATTTTGTGCATAGAGATATGATTAATAGCTGAGAATGATCGAAAGAAAGGCGAGATGACATATCGGAGCCAAGATGACCCATTTTGAGTTGGTCTGTCAACGATTTCGTCACCGAGTGTATGCTCAGATTAGTCATAAATATGCAATGAAGCTCAATACGAGATCGCATTATTATAAACAAATCGTATTTCTCTCTTAACATTGCTCAGCATAATATATATTAAAACGACCTGTTTTAAAATTCTAATAGATACCTATATAGGTATCTATTAGAATTTTAAAACAGGTCGTTTCTTTATTAAGTTATATTGAGAACCTTTTTTTAAATTATCATAACTTTTATCTACTATCGGTGCCAAGGTAAACGTTGACTGTTGAAAATCGTTCATTAATTGCAATCCATCGTTGGTTGTTATCGTGACAAAAAGGCTACCAGTCCCATAGCTCAAGTTTATTATTTTAAAAGTTTCAGTATTTGTCATTTTTGTAGTAGGTATGTGTGGTGACGGATTAAGAATACAAAGGTCACCACCCCGTTTCATCCAGAGAGTGTCGTAAGAGTCCACTAAGGGAGTAAGTCAGGCTGTGAGAGGAAAAACTCGAAACAAAACCCTATACCAACAGGTTTGGCCAGCGTATGGAGGAGACCCGTACCTAGCAGTTGAAGGTTTATTGGGTTAAGATGATGATGATGTAGTAGGTAAACACTTGTATTACCAAAATGTAATGGAGTCCAAAAATTTCGTTTCGAAGTTGATAATTATGCGGTCGGAGAACTTATACTGAAAAATGAAATGTTATACATATTTCATTTTATAAAAAA
This sequence comes from Trisateles emortualis, assembly GCA_947095525.1. Taxonomy (NCBI): domain Eukaryota; kingdom Metazoa; phylum Arthropoda; class Insecta; order Lepidoptera; family Erebidae; genus Trisateles; species Trisateles emortualis. The sequence goes on along the minus strand of OX352743.1, from coordinate 6,643,780 downwards.
AAACAATTATTGCAATTAAATTAAATCTAATTCTACTCAGAATGACATTATCAAATAAAATATAAGGCCAGCTGCAAGTTGAATCGGGTTAGTTCCAGTCCTTCGATCAACGGATTGATAGGAGAGGGAATATTTTTTCCGACATCTCGGATTGATTTTTTTCTAAAATTAGGCAAATTACCAGTTATATTTGCATTGTGTAAATAAGCTTTATGTAATGCTTCACTTACCTTCGATAGAGAAACAACCTAAGGACGGCGAACAAACACTTATTACACTTAAAACTACATACAAAATATAGAGCTATCAAAGACAAAGGTTGTTTATTTATCTTAATTAATACAACAATTAAGAAAGTATGTTACTTATAGATTTAAAATGTCTGTACAATATGACTAGCATACACGATTTACGCATAATATTAAAACAAACGTCTCTTAATAAATTAAAACACTATTTGTACCTATATAGTATCTAAACACGAAGACGTGCCCACTTAATCCGATACGTTTATGTCGCATCAATTTAGTGAAAATTCTCCAAATTTTGTTAGAAAATATTCTCCATATTCTTCATTTTACCTACGTGGAAAATACACATCATATTTTTTTACTATTCATTTAAATTTTTATTTTTTTATGTAATTGCTTGTTATATATCTACAGTAGTTACTTTTTGACTTGTGAAACCTTCGCAATCCCACGAAATCAAATGTAGGTATATGTTTTCAAAAATTGTAGGTACGTCCTTTTTGACTTGTGCTACTTCGGTAATCAGCTCGTACTTGTCTAACTGATGAAAACTGTAATGTATAGTTTCCAAAGTTGTTTATTTTTATCTGCGTCGAGATAATAAAAGGACTGGCCAGTAAAAAGTCACCTACATTGGGACGACGCATCGTACGAGTACATTGTTAATTATTTTTTTCTTCTGTTTCTAGTCTTCTTCTTCTATTGTCTTATATAAATCAGACGACGAATATCTACTATGCTTCCAATGTCAAGTGTTAAATATTCTTGTAGTAAATCATAGACATCAACTAAATCGAAATGAAATGAAATTTTTTAGTTGACATTTAATTTTGTCGTGAAAAACTAAAAGAAGACCCTTCTTCCTTCCAAATTTTCTAATCATAGCCGAATCGCCTGACATTCATAATATATTATAAAAAAAAATAACTAGCCAATACTTTTTAAAATCAAATATGGCTATTGTTAGAAGAAAACTTGTGTTATTGTGATGCGTATTTTCCACATGCCGCTGGGTTTAGTGATGCATTGCGCGGCGACTACGGCGGTGCGTAGTCGTGCGCCGGCGCCGGCGAGTAGTCGGCGCCGTGCAGCAGCGATTAGGTCTGGTATTGCAACATCGGCGCGGCCGCCAGGTTCGCGTGGTGGCCGCTGTTCATTCGCAGCGCTGATAGAGACTTGTTGTACCATTCGTCTTCGGCACTCATACCTGTGGACAAACATATTATTATAAAATTAATTTAGAATTTTAATCATCATAAGAAAAGAACGAAAAAAAAAATAGGATGTCGAAGCAAATTAGCTCGACTAAAAACCTCCGCATTACAGAAGACCAAAGCCAAATAACTGCACACAATGGTATAGATGTGTTGCTATGAGTAAGTATTTAGTTCTCAACATTTTTAATACGTGGTTTCTGTACCTATAAAAGAGAAGACATTATGCAAGTAATGCTCTTGGTATTGAAAGACGATAACTGCTTACGATCAGGCGGGCAGTATGCTTGTTCGTCACCGTAAATAAAACTTTAACTTTGTAATACTTATTAGTATTTACAGTGACAGATAAACTGCATCGAAGTAGAGTAAGATGTTCAATTGACATATTTATTCAATGTGCATACAACAACATCTAGCTGTAAAAAAACTGTCTTTGATCACTTCTCTGGGAAACGAGCTGATTAATTGCTGCAAAGGTATTGCAGCAATTAATCAGCTCGCTTGATATGCTATAATATAAGGATATATTGAAATATTCTCCAAGTGTAGCCGTCACGGCAACGGAAGAAAACCATTTTTCCTATATATTCCATGTTAGTGTATAATTAGACTAAATGTACAGATACAAATATATTTCACACAAATTCATACATTGATTTTCTTAAAAAAACTAATTTTCATATAGCGACCCTGTACAGCTATCTCCGTGCGCCCACTGTACTTTAATGCAGTTTGTTATAACAATTAAGCACACGTGGTGCTAAATAGTTGTTATTTGTAGATTATTTCAAACTCATCGTCTTAATTACGGGACAAATTGCACGTAAAAGAATGAAACAGCTACGACAAACTTTTGTTCTAAGATAATAGTTCTATTGGAACATATTAACAGTCTACGAGAGTTCGTAGCGCGCACGTCGGCACTCGTAGCCGCGTAGCACTTGTAGCTATACTTAAATATATAGAGGAAAGCAGGGAAGCGAATAGTGAGGTACTGAATCGACCCTCGCGTTTTCTCAAGATGCAATCTCGCCGCAGGAAATAAGATATTTGCCAAGACGCCGCGAGGACGCCCGCCAAAGTAAATGTAGTGGAAATTTTCTTATTAGAATATCTACGGTACGATGCCTCTCTTCCATTACTTGCGTCGTTTTTTCTTACGCAGGAATCTTTGGGCCCGCGGCCGCTTCGTATTTCATGGTTTATCGCGTCGCGTCTTTTTCGTATCTATTTTTAAAATAGAACGTATTAACTGTGTTATGGTAGGGAGACTGAATGTAGTGACGTCATGTGTTTCTTGCAAATAGCTCGCTATGAAAAATACTAGTATATAATACTCTTAAAATTACTGTAGGTATGTCTTGTCCGTTTTTTAACTTTATTTTTATTTATTTATAAAAATTCATACACAAAATGTATGTTACATGGACTTAATGCCTGGGGCCTTATCTACCAATACTTTACCGACAAACTTTACTATAAATCGAAACTACAACGAATACTTCTAAAGATTTTCACTTTTTCCGATCTATCGTATAAACTAGTAAGCCGTTGTCTCTGCCTACCTCTCTGGTAAAATCAAGGTATCGCAACTCACCAAATATATACAAATTAATATTATATTAGCGTCTTGAGGATCTCTAATGAATAATCTCCGGCATGTCTCAAGGAATTAGTGCACTACTCCACTAGCCAATTAGACAACGCAAACGTCTTGAAATGCTGACATGGATAAATATTGCATACTCAATGGCAAAACGGCCTAATAATTAATAATGTCCTCCTAACTGAATTTCGGTCACGGCGGCTAATTTCAACGGAGACTTGCCACCTGCGCGGGAGATATTATAGTGCACAAGTGTGTGCGCAAACACAAGTGCACTCTTTATTATATTATATATCGGGGAGAGATCAAGCGTAGGACAAACGGCTTTACGTGCTATCCAAGGCACGGGGTTGTAAACACCGCCAATTTCCAAACTCCGGGCATCTATAGTGAATTTCTTAACAGAAAAACCCAATATCGATTTTTGGCCCGACACGGGAATCGAACCCGGGACCTCATTATCAGTAGTCTCACACATCGACCACTGAGCCACGGAGGCAGTTAAAAAACGCCCTTAGATGATAATGAGTCTGTTTGACAATTTTTACAGATTACACCGCAAGATTTCATTAGCATTGTGCATGTTTTGTAAAGCAATTTTGCTTAGATTGTGCGTTAGATAGATATTTAAAGATAGATATTTACAGACAATGACAGCAAAAGCAGGCATCGTCTTTTTTGGCGCAGATGAGAGGAAGTTAGTAAAGCGGTAATGTTTGGAGTTTCTTTGCCGGTTCTTTTTATATGACTTTACTCTTTATCGCGTCATACTTTGCCATGTGGACATTAATGTTTAAGTTCGCATTTATAGTACCTATACTTTTTTTTACTTTATTGAACCTCTGTAAAAGTTACGAACGCATTATATAATATTCATTATAAACCTATTCCTATCCCAGGGATACTCCATCTTAAGGCCCTGGTGTGGCAACACAAAAATGTGTTGGCAACACGCAAGTGATACCTTTGGTATTGTAAGCGTCCATAGACTACGGTAACTGCTAAACATCAGGCGGGCCGTATGCTTGTTTGCCACCCAAGTAGTATAAAAAAAACCTAAGCGGTATATGATTGAGGTAAAACTCTATCGCTTTGGTGTAGAGAATAGTTACATTTCAATTTTTCTATTTCTGTCATCAGTAATTTGACATTAGGACAAAGCATAGTGTAACTGTTCAATCGCTAACCCACGTTTATTAATAAAGCGGTAGCTGCTTGATTTTTTTACAACGCAAACAATTCAAATACAGATCTATTAGACCTACGTCACAAACCCTCACAGAGAGTAATGCCAACCGGAGCGGTGATATTAATAAATTGTAATTAAGTTTTTATCCTGCGATCATCTGTTGGAACAGAGGCGATGTAGAGTGAGAGCAAGTTTTCCCATTATTACAAGGGATATTTGTATAAAAACGAGACAGTATGATCATCTTCGCTCCAGCCAACTTTATAATTGCCTTGACGGCTCTAATAGAAACTTGATGAAAGCTGCCGCCCGCCGCTCGCCGCGCCGCGCCGCCATCTACCGCTTTTTGTTATAAGCTACAAACTTACATTTTAGTTCTTATCGCACAAAGTAATTTGTTACCATGAAAATATTTTGAGCGCTCTTGCATTAGGTATTATAATAAGAATAAATTGCCTTGTTTTTACTTTATTTTCACTTTATAGGTTCTTATTTTTACTTTAGAGGATAAATAGGGCACTATACAAGCAAGCAAGTTTTACTGGGGAAGGACCTCCTCCATCGTACAGGTAATCACAGCTAAATACACACACAGTGGTGTACTTAATATTTTTTAAAGACAGCTCTAAAGGGACAAGCCCTGTGTCGCAGGGTACTTTACAAACATACAGTTATTGGACCTAAAATACGGATACGGGAGACTCATGGACAATCATTTATGGATCACACATTTTTTTGTCCCGTGTGGGGATCAAACCCACAACACGGCGTGCAGTGGTAAACGGCAAGAATACCACTTAACCCGCTAAACCAACCGTGCGGTCAATATGTTCGATTTAGTTGTGTTCCTGTGCGTAAATAGGTAAATTAAAGGCTGTGTTTTAAAAAAAACATTTTTCTGTTCCAGGCTATGATAATAATTAGTAAACTTGTATATAAAAATAGTTATAATTACCCATAGTATCTTGCCGCATGCCGACTGCGCTCATGTTGGCGCTGTGCCCCATGGAGAATCCTTGCGGCATTGGATATGAACCACCTCCCATCTGAGACAGCGAAAATATATCCTTCTGCAGCTCCTCGTAACTTCCATGATGCTGTGTACAAAAAATACACGTTAAAGTATGAAGAATTAGTATGCTTTATTGAATAGGAAAATTTATTGAGATTACGTGAATTACAGCTTAATATCCTTTGCTGTTTTGATAGAGGAGACCAACGATCAGCAGTGGGATATAAAATATAATGCAGGTTGGTTTGGTGGTGGGTTACCGCGATAAAAGGAGCCTATTCGCTATTCCAGCTATAATCTATCTCTATGCCAAATTACATCTAGATTCGCTCAATAGTTTTTACGTGAAAGAGTAACAAACATACATACATCCATCCATCTTCACAAACTTTCACATTAATAATGTTAGGATAGGATAATAATAATTACCTAAATATACTTAGACACATACCATTTGTGAAATCATTATCCAGAAATGAATGTACATTTTCAACTCACGTAAAATATTCTATAAGCACCGAAATAATATATCATGCGCTTTACCGTTTTGAAACACTATGTATTATATGCATAAAATAAAAACGATATTATAATAATTATCCAAAAATGATTGAACATTTTATCCTCGCGTAAAACCACAACGCAAAAACTAACTATGATCAGATTGCGAAACCTCGTGATCGCATTACCGGCACGCAAGCGACAGCAACGAACATAATGATTTTTCCCGCCCTGTTTTATGTTAATCGCGTAAATGAATCCGTGGCTTTATGTTTTATACCGATTAACACTTTCGTTAATGGCATAGCGGTGCCAAATTACGTTAGGTCACCGAGCTCGCGGAATCATGGTTAATATGAATTATATCTTATTGTTGTTTGTTTTAAGGTTCATTTTATTTTGGCTGTATCTAGGTATACTTTTAACACATAATACTTCCTCCAAATTATTAAATAATTAAAAAGACATATTTGACCATACAAAGCTCAAGGGATAGAAGACAAAAAATATTCTGTGCGATGTCAGAAAGAGTCCTATTTTCAGTTTTCAGCTCGGTGCTGCGACATTGATTGTTTTTTGTTTAACAAAAGAGTTGGAAAAATCACTAGTCAAGAAAGGCTTTACGTAAGCTGACGATAGAGTTACAATATTTTTGTTATCTATTACTTTATAAGATTTTATTGAACATTCGAGGAACCTTAAGAGGTGTGCAAATTCATAAGTTAGCTTTAGTAAGATATACGTATACGTTCACTTACTTAAATTGCAGGTTAAGTTATATCAAAAATACCAACCTTTTTATTGTATTAATATAAAATATACCTAAGAATAGTGACTGAAGTAAATAGAAATGCTTTGAAAGACAATTTTCACGCAGTATTGAAGGATTTTTAAATTATGCATGTAGGAGGCGGCGTTGCAAGACCTGAAGAATGACATCACATTGTTTTTGTACCCAATGCCTTAACCTTATTTTACGACAACCAGATTAATATTTTCTGAATTTTAAATATATTGGCATCCGAACGTTAAAAATACGCAACAAATGACCCTTATTTTTTAAAATCGGATCTGTCGTTTTTGAGCTACGATCAAACATCTAACAATACTTTCTGTTTGGCGTAGATAGATTGAGAATTGCGCTTTTTGTCGTGTGTATGTTCGAATAAACGTTTTTTCTTTAGTCTATGAGTCTAATATAGAAGCAATCAAACACAGTAGGTACAGTTTATACCTGGAAACTAGTCAACAATCTAGTCTAGAATTTGACAAACACACCTTTGACGAAGTATTTGGGGCAACTCTAATCACATCAAGTCCCAGAGAAGTGCGTAACACAATTCTGCCTATTGTTTGTCAATTATTGCGTGGTCAGGATTTGCATTATTTTCGGGCTGTTCACTTTAGCGCTTCAATCATATTATGGCGTAATCACAGCGACTGATTAGCGCGTATGGTAATGAGCGGCCAAATTGTGTGGCGAAAACGAACGCTGTTTATGCTTTTTAGTTGGTCAACGCAATTATCGATTGGTTAGTTAGGTCGGTATTTTGCTTACTAAGTTTACATAATTAGGTAGACTAGACAGATTTTACTAAACATAATTTAACCCTCAAAGCAAAACTAGGGGTGTTTCAGGCCTTGTAGCGCCTAAACATGGTTCAGTGACTTTAATGTATTTTTGGGTTTAAATAATAGTAATAAATCATTTTTTTACATATCCCATATCACAAGGCCCTTCGGCCAAAGGTCGAAAGGTCTAAAGGCCGTCGGCTTTAAGATTGAGGCTACTCACAATCGGTCATCAGATCCTAGACATCCACGCCGGCGGAGCCGCGGGCACCAGCTAGTATAGATAAATTACACCCAACAAAAAAACAATCGTGCTCACCAAACGAAAATTCGTTCTGGGTGGAAATCAAAGCTACGATCGAAGGTTGGCAAACAGGGTCACTGACCATTAGGCTTATAGGCCGGTCATATTAATTGGAATAGTTTAAAGTTGTGTATAAACAGCATCCGGTTAGACGCTTAGTCCACTATAAACTTATCGGGGGTGCAGGGTAGTTTAATTTTTATTTATAGTTATAATCTTATACTAAGTATAGTATAGGCAATTATATTTCCGTGGGACATAATATTATAATAGGTTCACAAGATGAAGCGTTGGCAGGCCTCCAACAAAGTGAACCGACGACCTGGTAAAGGTTGCGGGCAACGTATGGACAAGGTCAGGATCGAGAGTTGTGGTAATCTTTGGGGAGGCCTATGTCTACCAGTGGATGTCTTTTAGCTGAGATGATAATAACGATGATGACACAAGTGCATTCGCAAACACAGATGCACTTTATATTCTTTTAATACTTCAATCTGATTGGACGGCAATCCGACATCTCCGTAAAAGACAGGCGTAGCGCTAACAGTTTCACATGCTTTCAGAACTTGATGTGTTTAGAAACCGTTTATTTATTTACGGACTGGTCACGACAAGCTTGCTTTACTCTATCGTAAATTTATCGATCTGCGCAGCTATTACTTAGTTTCAGTCCTCAGTCCCCTCTATATGTATACAGATAGTTCATAGTTGTATATGCTATTGTTTCGATCGAGGGAGGCCATACACAACGCAGTCATCACAACCGACCCATTTACATTTACATTGTTTTAATATAGGGGAGATTCGTCAAATATGAATATCGTTATGTCATACATTTTTCATTTTAATAATGCGTAATAAATGCAGTTTATACTTCATTGTGACGGAAAAATTATTAAGCTCAATTTTGTTTTTTTTATCTGATACAATTTTTTACCGGTTAATCCAACTTAGAGCTTCAAAACAAAAGGTTGAAAAAGTGGAGAATTGTTTCTAGTGGTAATGGAGTTAGATCTTACACTTTAGCGAATTTTTAGTTATCAACCTATAGAACAGGCTCTACCTAGTTTGGGATTAGATAGCCATGTGTGAGTTGTCCTAAGATATCATATTATCTATAAAGTTTGGATGGATGGATGTATAAACGGCTGAACGGATCTGGATGGAATTGGCACAGAGATAGATAATAGTCTGAAATAGCGCTTAAACGATTTTTTATCCCAAAAAAGTCACTATTCGATAAACGAAGGCAGTATATCTGGATTGAAGCAATGGAGTACCACAGTCTCTGCCTACCACAATGGTAGACGGGCGTGATGATTTACATATAATATATGTATCAAAAAAAATTACGAACTCACCTGTGGATACCGGTTGATGGTATTCGGATGTGGGTACGGCTGGTATCCTCTGTATCCTTGAATGTTACGCATCATACCGTTGCAGCCTGGCAACACTGCTGGCGCCAAGGCTTTCTGTAACTGCTTCTCTTGTTTGCGGTATTTGGCGCGACGGTTTTGAAACCACACCTGATTGGAAGATAATAAAGTTGAAATTTGATTGTAAGTAAATAGTTATAATAGCAATCCATATATATGTCCCAATGCGGGGCAAGGGTCTCTTTTGCCAAGAGCTACTCTTTTGGCAAAAGAGACCCTTGGCAAAAGACGGTTTACGATTTAATACAGACATGTGGGTTATTAGACCAGACGGTAACTGCTTACCGTCAGGCGGGCCGTATGCTTGTTTGCCTCCTTGGTAGTATAGAAAAAGACGTCTTTAACATTTATATAAGTATTTTTTTTTATATTTACCAATTCCTTTATCAGAAACTTAAGTTATATTAATTTGATATCTTTATTATTAAGTCCCACTGACGAACAGTCTCTACTATTATAATTATTTTTTAAATTCCTACTTCGTTTTTTTTATAAATTTTATTCCAAAGTTATCACTACTAGCAGGACGTCCCGGCTTTGCCCGGGTGGACATATATTTAATTTACGTAGAAGATTTGAAAAAGAAGTATAGCCTATGTTACTCTCTTATAATGTAGCTTTATATTAGTGATAGAATTTTTAAAATCAGTCTAGTAGTTTTTTAATTTATTTATTACATACAAAAATTAAAAAATACAAATATTTTTTCTTTATAATATTAGAATAGATAAATGGAAAACTGTTTGCGTGATGGATACTTATACTGTGACCTACGATTTTGACAACCGTTGTGGTATTTAAACTAAACATAAATCAATTACAAATCTAATTGAGATCTCTTGTTTCCAACACTATACATATATAATACATAATAACAAAACAATGGACAAAATACACGAGCCCCTAATCTGTGTGTTGTCAACGGGAATGAAAGCGTGCGTTGTTTGATATGGTGATTAGAGCTGATTAGAGGGAGAGGGTGGATATCACCCCTCTCACACCACCCACGCACCTACCCGACCTGGGGGAGTGGCGCTGTGCCCTCCGTACGCACTCTCCATATAAATAAACCGATATACCCTATACCTAACCGTCAGTAAAGCCACCCTATCTAAAATATATATGTTGTACATCTATATTTTCGAAGTTTCTCAAACAACTTTACCTTTTTGGCCCTTTTGACAATTAGGTAATTGAAATTAGATAACAGAAAAATAGTTTTCATTTGTTCTAAATTCATAACACAATATTCAAGATATTTTAAACAAACAATATTTTATGCGACAGGTTTATATTTTATTTTAATGGTTGCTGGAGATGTAAATGAAAAACAAAAATAACGTATAGCTGCATGCTATTATACTCGTAGTTGTCAATATATTTATTGGAATAACATTTGTATAACATAAACAAAAGAACAAGAAAAATAATTATCAACTTTTTAAAAGGTCAAAATTCAGACAGTATTAAAACTAATAATGAGGTCGGTACGTTAAACCTATTCGATGAGGTTGGTACGTATTACGTATTAAACCTTTTCGTGTCGTTAGTAGGTGGTTACCTTACCTCGCGGTTTCTATTCCCACACTGTGATCCATAGATAGTTGTTCCGAGTAAACTTAGCGTACCTTCTCTATTCACCACTCTGGCATACAATGCGTGAATCTATGCAGGTATGTATGGACTGAGTCTGACGACTTGATATGGGCGCTTTTTTGATCACAAGCCAAGATGGAGACTAGACAGATGTCTTCTTTTAAATCGAGTAAAAAATACGTGTACATTATTTTAGTAAAACAACGATAAAACTTGTCAGTAAAGTGGGTTGTTTTAATGTACTACGTAGACGCTGATAACTGCCAAAGACTTTGAGAATTAAATAGTTATTTGGTCACTATCGATCTGCATATGAATTAAATAGAAGCAAATTAATAATACAAACGGGTCGCTGCGGCAGCGTACCGCTGAAATTGAGTACAGAATCGAGAAAAATAATATTTACTACACAAGTACTTAGTGGTATAATTGAAAATATAAAACAACAATATTTTATTATTACATGTTATTTATATCCCTAATTGCCAATTAAATTTAAACAATAAACGAGATATTTTTTAATGAGTAAATATATTTTAAGGGGTCACTTTGGTATTATTTTTATGTATATGTTATTTTATTAAATGTATTTCGGAAACAATTATATTATCGTAAATATTGTGAATAACATCATATATAATTTGTATTACGATAAATTAAACAGATTTTGCAAAAATAAAATTAAGTTAGCTTATCTAGCTGTTATCAGCGCCATTGTCCATAATTCTAAAAATGACTACTATTTTTCTAAAAGTGATCTCCTGTAAAACTGCGATTTTATAGATGTCTCCTTATACTTTGCTGCCATCAGTATTTGATGAGCATGTTAACTGGTATTGTTACCATACATGGAACATGCTCTGCATATTTTGGAACAATTTTTTTTTAATTCTTTATTTCATAATACAGTATAAACAATAAGAAGTTCAAATAGAAACCTTCCGTTAAGCAAAACAATGCTTATTTTGCAAGGCTCCGCTCTTCCATTAGCTAATAGACTTAAAATAAATTGTAAATTTAGCTTCAAATAATTATTAATTTTTAAAAACATATCGTATAAGGAATTGGATCATTTAGTTTTTAATTTTAAATAATAAATAAACTAATACAAGTATTTTCTTGTTTAGAATATGGCCGCGTTGAAGTTGGTGTTGTAGTGCAGAAGTTGTCCCAAGATTTTATTATTATTTTGTAGCGTTATAGAACGTTTAAGTACAATGGCGAGTTCGTGGCCGAGCTGTTAGCCTTGTAGATCTATCGATTCGCTCCGCTAACACTTATTTACGAGCCCTTCACAGAATACGTATTATATGTTCGTTGTATACGAAGGGAAGATCCCCACAGATTGAGAAACACTCTGACATAGATATAAGTATAGATATAGGGAGGAAACATAAATGGGATATTAGTTTTTTCGCAAAGCTACCCACCATCCGTCCCGGAGCGCGTTGTAATGAAAAACGAAGCAATTTCCTAACGGCTTAAAGAAACGTATCGTTTATATTGCGAATTCAATTAGATTGAAGATATAAGTGTTCTTATTATGTAAGCAATGCTTGGAAGCATTGCGGAAAAAAACATTGCGTGGTGAATTATTGCTGTGCGGACAGGGCCTTAGGGGATGCGTTTCGCCTATCGGATACTAATAAATCACAGTTACATTACCTTGCGGACTTATTACTTTAAAATAAACTTATATTACTTTCCATTAGAATTTTAAAATAAGAAGCCTTATTTACACTGGTAAGTTCAGTTTAACACCCAATTCATTTCAATAATTTTGCCAAAATTTTGTTTATGAAAGTGGACCAGGCACGCGACTTTCGCTTTTGGCAGTCGACCGATATAGGGGGAACGACCGACAGCGGGCTATATACAGACAATATACCCTATTCTAACTCTCGCATTGTTAGTAAATCAGGTTAATAAAGGAAGATACCGGAAGGGGCAACCCATAGACAAATATACATCTACCTACATTTAAGAAAATAGTGACTCATCGTAGTCAGCTCAGCATAGCCTCGCTCCTATATTATTACACTAGGGGTCACCCGCGACTTCGTTCGCGTGGTAATTTGGAATATTTTCCCCGATTTTGCAACATATCTCACTACTGCTCCGCTCCTATTGATCATAGCGTGATGTTATATACCTTCCTGGATAAATGCACTATTGAACAAAAAAAGATTTTTTCTAATCGAACCAGTACTTTCTGAGATTGTTTGCCACTGCTCATTTTTCCATACAAACGTATTCTGTTTTTTTTACCTGGATTTTTAACCAGAAAATTTAAGAAGAGCAATGAAATTTTAACCTGATATTGATATCAAGCTTGACAATGACGCATGGTGGATAAACAGGTTTTTATAGAAGTTATGACCAAACAAATATATAAAAAAAGCTTATTTGAATTGCCCCAAATAAACGACTAATAAAACATTAATAAACATACTAGTCTCGCATATAATGACTCAGGTGATTACCTCGCCGTTTCCTACAGAATGATGCGACGCGCGACGTGCCGTGGATTTACCTCTGCCTTACAGAAGACCACATACAAATTACTATGTATTTGGTTGTGGTCTTCTCTAAGGGAAGTCTGTTCCTTTCGGTCGGGCTCGCTTGTATGGTGCTACAGGAGAGGTTCCTTGTTAACATTGACCCTTGTTACATAATGAACTTTCTGCTGAAAATATTGCATATAAGTGTCATGTCTATTTTATATTGTTGTATTTATAAATATATCTGTATATGTTCCTATACTTTGTGCCTCGCGCTTTAGTCTAATGGTATGTTTGTGTGAGGCTCTGAGTTTCCGAATCGCTTCTCCATTATTTGGTTTTTTATTACATTTTTTTTTAGAAGCAGCACTCAATGTGGTTTACTGATAAGAATGTAATATGTCGTACCTATGTATCTTTTGGTTTTTGTTTTTAATAAATATTTTAAAACGACTTTATGGCGATCTATTTTCGATCTTAATCCGAGTTTTAAACAATGTAAAATTTCTTGCTATGTAATAAACGCTATAAGGACGTTATGTAAGAAGTTTATAATCAAGGAGATTATACCTATCTTATATTTTACTATTTATATATATATTTATATATTTTAGATCACACTAATATAATTTATATTAAAACTTTCTTACGTAACGAACAACAAATAAATTAAGTTTATTCGCGTCCATAAAATAGGCATCAGAAACCCTTTCAAATGATGAAGTATCTAACAATCAACAAGAAACAATTTCCAGATAGCGTTAATTCGGTAAAGATCTTTATCAGCTATCTAACATCGTGACAGAGTACCGAGTTATCCGAAGAAAACGGTCGCCTTTAAACTGAAAAAGCACAGGATCCAACAAAACATTTTCTTATTTCCAATTGTAGAATTCATTTGAGGGCAGAGACAATGTCGAGAGGCGCGCGGGGAGGATGAGCGGCTAACTTCGTTACGGATCCATTTGATGGGATTGCAATGCCTCAGGGGCCACCCCCTCCCTCCTCTCCTTACCTCGACCCTCGTATGCCCGGCGACGTTGTATTTTTATATCGAAATTTCCTCTAGGAGGAGGGAGCTCGACGTCGCTGTCGTCTTTAACGTTTACATTCTTATGTAGCGTCGCCTAAACGTTAATAGCCTCCTACGGAGCGCGCGTGCACGAACATACAGTACTCATGTACACATACATATATCATCTACTTAGACGTATACATAGAGTGTGTATGTGTGGGTGCGTTACACAAGTACACCACGCGGTACACCCACGCGCATTTCACGTGCTTTTAACGTAGCTCCCGACGTAAAAGTATGTTATAATGTCGTTTCGTACAACCTTTCACTTTCTTAGAAAAGCTTCATCATTCAATGCGCTTGAAAGAAAAGAGTAATTGTCCTCCTGATGGAGCGACAGTGAATAAAATATCACTTGAAAGCTACTTCACATGTGTGACGGTTGGTACTTCATGATTACATTATTTGAAGATAGGCTTTTTATATAAAGGTGTGGTAATAACATTCGACTCGTCGCAGACAAGAGTTCATAGGTAGACGTTACTTTAATAGAGGCTGCTAAAAGTCATGCTCTGAATAAAACATCTAAAGCGACAAATTAGGTGCTCCAGGGACAAATCAATATCGAGGGTCCCGAGGGATTGAGCAATTTTAAAACTGAGATAAAGATCTCTCGCGAGTTACTGTAAGCATTTCGTATTCATACGGTCGAGAACGACAGATGGCGCTTTAATTCAATCCGCCTCCGGCCTACGCTCCAAATTGTATTATCCGAGTATTCGCGCATCATTGATATTTCGACAATTCCATCCAAGAACGACTGGCGTGATACTATTGTGCTGCCTGTACTATATTTTATTCTGTGTATTCTTTTTATTCGCACTGCGGGTGATCAATTTTACTCTGAATTCCTGTTCATTTGACTTCATATTGGTTAATGCATTTTATGATCTTGCAACTGTAATATTGGGGAAATGTTTTTGAACATTGAAGCCTATCTAGCGGTGTATTCAGATTATTGTTTGCGAAGTTGTTTTCAAATAGAATTATATTTAACTAATGGCTTGCCCCGGCTTCGCTCAGGTCATTGAATAATAAATGCTTTGCTTCGCCTAGTCTTTTCGCAACTCGATTGGTGTTAGCTTCTATTCTAACCGGTTGCGCTTTAATATCAGTAGGTATATTACTTGGCATAATTGTCATCTGGACTTTAACAAAACATGGACATATCCGATATTTAATGGTAGATCAGTTATATGGTTTTACAGGCTTCTGACTTCTGATATAATGTATAGTTGAGAAGGTGCTTGCAAGCTTGTCCCGTGAGTCCATAGATGGGTGACCATTTTCCAAAAACACAGCAAGGCTTCTCCGTGCCTCGGAAAGTACGTAAGCCGTTAGTCCTGCGCCTGATCTCTCTCTCTAGTCGTGTCGTATAACCGTCCCATCGGACTATGAGAGTGAAGGAATAGTGAGTGCATCTGTGTTTTCGCACACTCTTGTGCATTATCCCTAAATTAGCGCTGGAGACCTGTACTCACACACAGGAACACAATTAGGCTTAAATTAATTGAATATAACAATATACAAATATGTAACGAACCTGTATCCTCGCCTCGTTAAGCTTGGTCGTCCTCGCTAACTCTTCTCTGCAATAGATGTCAGGGTAATGTGATTTGGCGAATGCCGCCTCTAATTCAGCTAATTGTTCCTGTATAAAAAAAAAACAATGTAGTAAGTTCATATTGAGCTGCTAATTAGTTGCACCACTAATTATTCGGTGACATTATTTTATCACTGATATAATATTTTGAGTCGTAATTAAATTTTCAGACAATATTAGGCTTTACGACTGCTAACGTAGAGTTTAATTTTCGTCGATGGCGCCTCGTCACCCGTATCGAGTCATATTGTCGCACCTCTAAGAGATTGTGATTGACTTTAGGTTTGACTTCAATCAAACACAATTCAAAGCTAAAGTCATTCGCAAGTCATATCAGGCTAAACGCGAAGCGGTTGTTGGCGCGGGATCGCGCCTCTTTTCTTAGTTCTCTGAACAAAATTTATACATCGCACCATAAGTGGGAAAGAGACGTAAGTTGAAAAATGCCATATGTAATTTTTTAATCTTATCTGTAACAAAGCATAAGATGAAAATTGCAAAACAGGCGTATCTCATTTTGAGTCATTATTCTCCTGCGGGTGCGAGATGTAGTAAGTAAGTTCAGTATTTTAAGTTATAGGCTGATGATGACGATGATTCTAAGTACCATCTTAGAGCAAATATAGACGCGTCGTTTTCACGAACCCCGACAGGTAGCTCATTCCACAATCTAATTTTACGTAGATGGGAGTTCCTCTGAGATCACACAGTACGAGACTTGAGGTATAAGGTATGAGAATGAACTTCCTGCCTTGGTGGTAGTTTTCATACCTGTGTGAATGTAGTCCTATGTCTGCGCCGTGCTGGGGTGGGACAGGACGCTGTGGTAGGTGTGTGGCCTGCATGCTGAGGACCGAGTGCTGGAGAAAGTGCTGATGCTCCACTAGAGCCACCACCCGTCCCACCCGGTTCTGGTTTTAATTTTTTGAAAGCACCTTCCGCTGTTGGGTAAAATATTTTGTTGTAGTATGATTCATTATATTTTTACTTTTGATAGTTTAAAATGAGAGCACAAGCATTTATATATAAGTATTTCACTATATGAACAATTACCGCGCAAACGTACCAAAATAATATCAGACGCCCGGCATATGCCCACAAAAAAATAAAATTTAGAAATATTATAAAGTAGCTGTTGCCTACGGCTCCGCCCGCGTGGATGTCGGTTATCGCGATAAAAATAAAAATCGCCTATTCACTATTCCAGACACTATCTCCCTCTATGCCAAATTTCATCCAGATTCATTCGGTAGTTTTTACGTGAAAGAGTAACAAACATCCATACATGCTCACAAACTTTCACATTTATAGATAATATTATTAGGAAGTAGGGTAAACAGATATCTTTATCGTTGATACTGAACTGCCCCTCTAGAAAAGTGACATAACCATAATTTTATGATATAATGTCGTAAACTTACGTTCGACTTTCGATTCCACTACCGTTTGTCTAGAGTGGCTGAACTCTAAAGTACAAGTCCCATATCATCATGAGTCAAACCGCAATCACGTCCACTCAAAGAAACGTTCTTATTTGCATAGCGGACGTTGCGCATCGACCCCTTGACGTAGGTCAAGTTCGCGAGTCCCGCGTAATTGTAATTGCGTTGCTTTAACTAACGCTGTTAACGAGCTAATGATTCAACACCGAGAGGTTCCCGCAGTACACTTTGTGAATGATTGTCTTTGATGTTTGAGTGAATTTTGGACGAATATATATGTATGGATGTTGGCTACACTTTCATGTAAAAACTACTGAACAGATCTGGATGAAATTTGGCATAAACTGCATAGAGATAGATTATAGTCTGGAATAGCAAATAGGTTAACCGACAGCCGTGGGCAACAGCTAGTATATTATAAATACGAAAGTGAGTTGATATTTGTTTATGTACATTATTTGAATGTGTCGTGCTGTATTCAGACGACAGCATAATAATATGAGCTTTTATGATTTTTTGTTTCATAAGGCAACTTCTACACTAGGGATAAAGCCCTGTCACGGAAGACTTTTCAATCATACAATTCACACCTAGACTCAGGACAAACATTTATGGATCACACAAAGCTTTGTCCCGTGTAGGAATTGAACCCACAACCGGTCAGTAGTCAATGGCGAGATAATAACTTTATCCATTGAATAAAATGTTAGTATTCACCTACGCCAACCGATTTGTGAACAGAATAAAAGAAACATGATTTCTCCTATTTTGTTCTCTGACTTACCAGTCCGGAGCGGTCGGTGTTCTACTGTTTTCGTTATTTTGTCCTCAAAATGATATAATCTTGCTTTTTGTTATTGGACTTACTTTAATTGGGTTAGATAATAATAATTGAGTTGAATTATTAAGCCATGGTCAAATATACAAAGCATGGGGATAACTTGCATTCGTGTCTTCGTGTGTATAATAATATGCTAATTGTGTGATTGTCAATACGAATGCCCAATTAAACTAGGCCAAATTAATTGAACTAAATCAGGCTTGATTATGTTAGTATCAATGTTGGATGACAAAGCAATATTCCAGTCAACCAATCAGAATCAATAGAACGTCGAAAAAATAAATTTAAAATGGTCGTAATCAAAGGGATCGGAGTGATGAAAAGAGTAAAGTGAAAGTCAAAGTAGTTAAAAGCTCATGGCGAATAACAAATAGGTAGTAATCCTCAGATCATTTTAATTGTGTTCCCATATGGCGTAGTACAGGATGCCTCAAAAGTAAGTTGATTTTCGAGAAAAATTCGCATATTGGCGACATAATCAGTTTACCTTCGGTTTCTCTGAGCTTCTGAATTAAGTGGGGAAAATTTTAAAAGCACCGTTGGAAGTCGGTTTGGGAAGTATTCATGCATTCCCTTTGACGCTGTTCCCGGCTACTTACTAATTAACATGGAGCTAAGTGTTTGCGTCCGCGGTAAACGGGGCCTTTTAACGTTTAAAAGGTTGTATTTTTTTATTCGCTTCTATGTTTTTAGGTGCTTTGATGGCGAATATATTGGTTTCGCTTTTTACCTGACATTTTTGCCGAGCAAGCCATTAGAGATAGATTTTTTATTTTTTTAGGTGTATCGCTTAAAATTTTGGTGTTTATGTGGTTTTATGTCTAACAGCCTCATTTGATTAACCATTTTGGATAAAGATGAGTAAAAGCGTATATCATTTTCTGATAATGCAATGAAGTCTGTAATGTTTGAACGGATTAGACAAAAGTTTTCTTTTAAATGTGAAGATTTAATTCATAATACACCATGCTGGGATTAGTAAACTTATTTTTCATATCTAGTGGCCAAATGACACAACAGTGTTCTTCAGATCGCTTATATAGGCTTCTGTTTTAATCTAACGGCTGTCAATAGTCAGGACCGACTTTTAACGGGCCCTCCGAAGAACAGAGACGCTAGACGCACTGATGTAAATCCACAGAAATATAAAACCACAATGAAAAACCAAATAGCGCTATTATCCTTTAGAAAGATAGATGATCTATCTAATTCGCGATAAAAAAAAGATAATCGCGCTATTCTTGCTAATCGTGTACCGATTAGCAAGTGCCTCATTTATATTAATATATACTTATATTATTTATTTTAAGTATTGTATTGTTATATAATATATGTGTATCATGTATGTATGTCTATTATTTTATATTATATGTGTATAATATGACATTTATTATTGTAATATTATTGTTTTGTTTAGTTCTACGGTTTATGCATCTACCTAGTATTCTCTCTGCATCACCCAAAGGTTGACTGGTAGAGAATGCCTTTGGCATTAAGTCCGCCTTTGTACACTTTTTTTTTGTGCAAAAGTTTTTAAATAAATAAATAAATAAATGTTAGTTAACATTTTGAATAGATACAGCAAATAATATTTAGTCGCAATCTATAAAACAATATTTCAATTTTCAAGTACAACAAACAATTTTATCTCGGCCAAATCATAAAGGGGACAAAATTAAGAGGTATTGCGACAAGTCACCGAACAGTATTTATTTGTGAACATTTGTTCGGGGGCGTAACAGAGATTCAATGTAACATGTCATTAGGGGGCCCTAATCCCCTAATTATGACGATTGACATGAAAGGTACATCTGTGGCCGTCGAGAGGTGTCGGGTGACTGCACCCTATTGTTCAAGTGTCGGGTACTTATGTGTAAATTGATTCAGAGTGTCGACTTTTAGTTTTTATTTATATTGCAACTGCTTGGTCAAGAATACGTATAGATGTTATCTGGGACATGATGTTTCTTTGCAGTCTTAATTTGAATTTCATATAATGTCAACCTTAAGCTACACGTAATAAAGTTCATCTTTTGCGAATATCAAATTAAGATCGAAAGTAAATCGCTTTAAGGATGTAATGGAAAAGTCTTGTAATCACTCGCGTGTTGCCGACTCAAAACTTGTGATATCAGGGTCTTATTTTTGGATATAAAAGGTACCTAAAATAGGAAAGCGCTTCTTAAATATCCTATTCAGATATCAAATCAAAATAAAATAAACGACAATTTTTAGAAAAGCACCACCATTTATTTTTTAAATAAAGTTCTTATTTTACGCCCGCGGGTTAGGACCACCTCTAGCGAGCCGCGGGGCACCCCCCTAACGTACATATGTTGTTCGCTAAATGCACTTGTGATCGAGGCAAATGCCGCAAATCCGACAGATTGAATTTTAATTGTTCATTTGTAATGAGGGATTGGCGATCACACGTATGCGATATTGGTATGATAAAGACTGCATGTTTGTTTCTGCCATTTACCACTGCGCGGTGTGTAGTGGGTTAGATCTCCACACATAAAAAAATGTGTGACCATAATTGTCCTGAGTCTGGTTGTACTTTGTGTCCGTTATTTAATTTTTATTATTATTATCGTTTGGTTAGTGGCCAACCTGGTGACAGAGTTATTTAGATCGCCCATATTTAGGCCTCTGTCGTGATCTAACGACTGTTAACAATCGGGACCGACTTTTAACGTGCCCTCCGAAGCACGGAGACGCTCAGGTGAAATACCACTATGCGGTCACCCATCTATAGGGTTACCGCGCCTTTGGTAGCTTAACCCGCTGATCGTTTACCGAACAGCGAGTGCACCTGGCTATGAGCCGTTAATTGTATATCTTATAAAGCTGAAGAGTTTGTTTGTATGTTTGGTTGAACGCGCTAATCTCAGCAAGTACTGGTTTGATTAGGAAAATCTTTTTTTGTTGAATAGTGCATTTATCCAGGAAGACTATAGGCTATATAACATCACGCTATGATCAATAGGAGCGGAGCAGTAGTGAGATATGTTGCAAAATCGGGGAAAATATTCCAAATTACCACGCAGACGAAGTCGCGCGCGATCCAATAAGCGAATCCAGTGTGGAGTTGCGGTAACCAACCCGACATACCAAAGACGGTGCGGGAGTTGTATTAAAAAAAAAAAAAATAGAAGTGCAGTATGACTGTGTATAGGTAACAGAGCGTGATGGTTACGCGAGTTCAGTCCAATGAGCCTAAAGAAGTTTACAATTCAAAGTAACCCTTGCTTGTTATTGTGTAGATACTTGTGGCTGGTGCAAGACGTTTTGAATTCTTTAATTCTTTATTACAAACATTATAATAACAATACAAAATATTTAACAAAAGACGTGTGCAAACGCGACCTTAAGTCAAGTTAAAATATTGAGTTTTCACAGCAAACCAATAGTGACACAGGAAATGTATAAGAGTATTATGAAGTGTACAACAGAAGTAGAGAATAGTAGAAAAGAGTACAAACACAGAAACTAACTAACCTCACAGATTCGTACAAGTCAAAACAATATTAAATCATATAAATATCCAACCCGTTAAATAACTTTTTTCAAGAGCCAGCTGATTTGTAGGGGGCTTGACGTGTCAATGTGTGAATGACAATAGGTTTAGCGGACTTAGTGCGGGGTGCGCGCGCGCCGACAATCGACACTCCATTATGTCGAGAGGCTCTTACAACCAGATTATTATGCGCATATTAGTAAGCTGTTTAGGGGATTAAATAGATTTTTTGTTTCGTTTTTTTGCAAAATGTGTGTGTTCGGTTATTTTTGGACATTTACTATTTTTTATGTCAGATTTGGTAGTTTTCTTATTAGATAGTAATGATAGATACATTTTGCGTTTTTAATTGTAGGGGTCCCTTTTTCTTTTTTAAATCTTGTAACCGTATTTCATGTACCACTTGCCAAGTGGTAAGCAGTTACCGCAGTCAAATCGCTGGTGACATCACTCGAGTGTTACCGACACAAAATAAATGTTTTTTTGATAGGGTTGGAAAACGATTTTTTTAAAGCGCTTCTAAACACTATTCTATAAAAAAAATAGCTTGCAAGCAAATTTTATTTTAATTCTATACTAATACTAGTAATACTCTAGAAAGGTGGACCTAATAATTTAGGCATTTTCTACCAGCCAACCTAAGGGTGACGATGCAGAAATGTTATGGCAGGTGTAAAAAATAATGTTTACTAGAAGAAATCATACTTTATATAATTTATCACCTTGACCAAATCACTTAGGTTTTATGTATTTTACTTTGTATATAATAAGCCCTTCTCATAATCCTTTAATAATGTATAAACATCTGCAGCCTATGCAGTGGTCACTTCCCGTCAACTGTGGATATTGCACCAAAGTACCAGGACAACAGAAACCGGCAGGTGTGGTCAGCACGCGTCCGCCACGCGTCACGCATTATTTTGATTTGACTGGCCTGACGATGACGGTCTGCTGGTGTCGATGCAAAAATACGTACTTAGTGTGCAAAGACAGCTTGCGAGTACATTATTTCCTTATTTTATTTTAGAACTTTATGCACACAATGTACAATGCATGCATTCTCTACCAGCCAACCTTATAATCCTTACTAATAATTTAAATGTGAAAGTTTGTGAGAATGGATGGATGGATGTTTGTTACTATTTCACGTAAAAACTACTGAACGGATCTAGATGAAATTTGGCATAGATTATGGTCTGGAATAACACAGGCTACTTTTTGCAGCAATAACCAACATCCACGCGGGCGGAGCCGCGGGCAACAGCTAGTAATAATATACATATATTTTTAAAACAATAATTTATTTATTGGAACAAAAAAGATTGACATGTATTTTTTGTGCACGGTAATAACTGCATTAGTTTAAAAAACTGTGTCGCAGTAATTGACGCCCACCTTATGTTTGAATCTATGCAAAAAGTTGCAGTGTCTTAAAAGTCTCTAAAAGCGAAGGACCTCTAGCTTACATAAAACCGGCAAATAACAATACATAATGATGAGCAAGTTGTGTTCCTGTGCTCACGCACAGATCTCCGAGTAGAATATAAAACTACTAAGTAAGAAAAACAGGTTATAGAAAATGAGATCAAAAATTAACCCCAAAGATAAAGACACAGGAGATATTACATTAATTTTATGTAGCTATGTTAGACTCCACGTAATAGGGGAGGACTGGCACAAGTCTACTGACGTTTTTTGTTTGGAAGTTGTGGGTAATCCACAACTTCCAAACAAAAAATATTTGTAACCTTTTTTTTGAAAATAACAAATCTGTAAACATTACCTGTGTTCCATGGGCAATGACAAAAATAGTACAGACTTGATAAAGGAATTTACACCACTTTGTATCGAGTCTGGCCTCTAAACATACATTTAAGAATCTCATAAAGTTCAAGACATAATGAGATTCATAAATGTTTGTGTGTTTACCGTGTGGGAATCGAATTAAAAACTGTATTGTGTGCCCTCCACGGTATTGTTAGCGAGTGTAGCGACAGCATTACAGAGGCAATCCACCTCTACCTCTTGTTTAGATTTTTTTAATACTTTTAAAAATAAATTAAACTGCTATCTATCTAGCAAATAAATGTACGAACACAATATGTTTTATCCACAACCAGCTATTGTGGTCACTCAAAATACATTAACAATAACGATCATTAATTACAGAAACAATTAATTTGTCATAATTCTTACAATCTGTATCAGTATGTGATGATACGTTGGTGGCACCAGTATGAATTCTATATATTTTATCGTCTTCGTCTATTTAATTGGCGGTAAGTTATATTTGTTTTTTTTTTAATATTTTGGTAAATTTATATATTTATTTTATAGAGTGATTAGTGGCTATGGCTAACTTGGAGATTTTTGGACTGTGTTTGTTCACTTCGCCGATATACCTCTGCCGTGATCTAACGACTGTTGATAGATGGGACTTTTAAGTTTTTTAGTTTTAAAGTGTCTTTCAAAGTACAGAAACGTTTACCACTGTGCATAGGATATTACCAATGCATAGGTTAAACGTGCCCTTAGATAGCTTTACCGTTTACAGTTCAGCGAATGCACCTTACTTTTATCAAGTTTTATTTGATTAAGATACCGGACTAATGACGACCCCTGCGTGGCATTGATTCCCACCCCGGATAACTCTCCGTATTATGAGCACAATCATTTGTTCTGTGTTTGTGTAGCTAAAAATATGAGCATGTATTTCGTTGTTTAGGATTTGATGTGCCGTGTTAGTTGGCTCCAATTATATTATTTTATCATTGGAAACATGAATAATTGACTTAGTCGTGTAATCATTAGATCGTTTATTTGCGTTGCAGGAAACATAACTCCTCATATAGAAGCTGGTATATTTGATCCGTTCGCAAATATATTTGTGCCGCAAGAAAATCAGAACAATGGACCTGGCAAAATTCAGATCGGTACATATTATTCACCACTTCGTGACCCTGTTGACGATGATGAACCAAAGCCGCCGTTCAATCAAGGAAATAATCGTAGGAGTACTAGAGCATGGTGGGATACCCAAACTACTACACCCTTACCAATAATCAAGAATATATTTAACTATCCACCGACTACTCCTAACTATGATGCAATCATAGCTAACCAATTTCCTGGGGCTGTAGACGCGTTAGCAAAATTAAAAGAACTGAACAGATTGAAAGAACAACAGAAACTACAGCAACAAGGTGGTACTGGTATAAATACTACACCAATGCCAACGCGTTCACAGCTAGAAAATCAAACGACGAAGGTTTATGATTTTAATATTGGAGTGACGACAACAACAGAAATTCCAAAATCAAATGCTACTCAAGTAATGGGATCTCTTACAAAAAGACACTTTTATTTTCAAGCACAGCCTGTTCGACCTGTAGGTGAAGACAACAGTACTAGTGAAACAGTTTATTACGTTGATGATTAGATATAAATTTTAATAAAATTTCAAAGACATTCACCATGTTTTTCTGGTAATAATTAGGCTACATAAACATAACGAATTAGAGGTAACTGTGTTCGTATGCCACTTTATCCTTAATGTTATTTAACAAAAATGTATATATGAGTTGTCCACGTATTAGATGATACATATTGAATAGTTTGTTGCATATAAGAAAGACATTTAAGAATATTTTCTTGTTTCATACTTTTCAGATTAGGTACGATTTCTACGTAGCGTAGGTAGACTCCGGTTTTAAACATTTTTCTTAGTTTTGAGTATATTATGATAAACTTTAGTGTTGAGTATGCTATTGTCTATACTGATTCTTGACTTAATAGAAAGTGGTCGTGGTGGCCAATTTCATCTGAGATAAGTCAACTGTGTAGACATTTTATAGTGAGAGTGCACTATAAAATGCCTGCCACAATTCGATTTGCAATTCGACTTGACCGAAGAGAAATCAGGCGTAGCGCTAACTTTCCAAGAGTATTCCGAGTTGTTTTTAAAAGTTACCCATCCAAGGACTGATCGATGGCTTCCTTAATAATTCTACTAAACATATTGATAATATTATGAATTATTGATTATCTGATATTGTTAATATTATGAATTAAATTGGATTTCTAATCAGTGGTATCAATTTATTACAATATAATACGAGTATTAATATTTAACTCTAATAGAGTTGAATATATCAGTGTCCTACCTGTTTATTTTGATAACCGTAAGTAAATGTGTTTTGTAATTAATGCTATTTCATTAATATCATGTCATTTTCCATTACATTTCCATTTGACCTAACAAAACAATATTGTTAATTTCAATCAATCAATCAATCAGCCTATCGCAGTCCACTGCTGGAATTAGGCCTCTCCTCTCTTGTGAATTTATTACCTTAATAAACACATTCACAGTTACAAAGTACACTACTTTGTAACCTAAATGTATTTTGAATTTACTACACGTGTGGTCTAATGGATTTGATTCTTATTTGGTCTGGACGGAACTTTGTGTGATCAATTTATATTTGTTTCGAGTCTGAATATAAATAATTGTTTATTTGAATAATAATGTGTGAAGTCCCCCGCAACATAAGGCTTGTTTTCATTTTCAAAAAAATATTGTTAATTTGTATATCAGTGAATATTGTTGGCATTGAGGATATATCTAGATATTAGTAATAAAAATAAAACCTTTAAAGTTTTCAAAATAAAAACAACTTAACTCCGTATGAGTTAAGTTGCTTTTCTTTTTATAACTATGGTATGCAAGGCATGTATTTTGTAAATATTTCACAAAAATGCTAATATTATTTATTTATTTTATAAATTTAATATATTAGTGGTAATTTTTTTTAACGTTATTAATCTTAGATAAAGTATAGGCATATACTTTATCTAAGATATTAATTATGTTCTTTTGTCAAAGAGTATATAATTTAATCAATTCATTATTTTAAATCGTTATCTATTACGTCAGCTGCTAGTAATTGCGCTAAAACGTTTGCATAAATGTAAAAAACCGTAATGGCTATTAATTAATATAAAAAATACTTTTAATTCAACCAGTTCGATACAGAATGTACTAAGATTCAGTGAGATAGTATTCAGGGGGAGTAAAGCCGGCCATGTTGCACGTCCTATCATTGTTAGCGCGCGTCTACGTGACAAGCTGTCCAGAACTGTGTTCGAACGTGGACGTTCTTTATTTATTGTATGTATGCGAGTATAGTGTGAGGCATGTATGTACCTATGCATATCGAAATAGTAAAAGAACGAAGGGAACTAAAATTACGAACAAAGTGAGGATTTTTTTTACGTGTTTGTAGGATTCCGTCCTCGCAGTGCCTTATGGCTGTCGCTCTGCTCCACCTGTCTGTCCGTGTGTCTCAAGTCTCTAATCCATTTTAATAATATAAATGTGAAAATACTATGTTTGTTAAGTTTTCACGTCTAAACGGCTGAATAGATCTAAAAGAAATTTGGCTAAAATTTTACTGAAATATTGCATATTTTTTAGTATGATTTTTTTATCATCGATATTTTTGAATTCGATATTATCAATACTACATCTCTAGATATTTTAAATGCTAAACGTCACCGTACATGCTATGTGAAATTGATATAGTGATCGCCCGTGGTCGAAATTCAACCATAATTCATTACATTTTTTCTACTATTTGACCTTTAATTTATTCTTTACTTATTTTTTATTCTCTTTTAGCAAAACATCCTTACACAAGTTTGACATATTATTATTGGCCGTTTAGAGAATTCGTCGCTGTGCCGGTCGGAGTGGGGGGTGTTAGGTTATTTTCGTTACGGAATTTCTGGTTTCGGTCTCCACGCTCAAGGCTCGCGATAGAAGCTATGCAATAGCTTAAAAATATTGATTTTGTACCTTACTATAAAACACATAGGTACCTACTTAATCGTATTGCATAATACCAAAAGCCGAATATCAAATTCGAAATTTGATTATCTTTAAATATGTTTGGGTAAAATTCTTTATAAATATTTAAAAAATCTTCTAGTCTATTTAAAAAACATTACAAATCAACATTTATTTTTCTATTATTTACAAGACTGTCTGCTAAAATCCTTCGGTTTATTAATTGATTTATAAAACTTCATGCACACAAGTAGGTACATAGGCGGACTTAATGCCGATGGCAGTCTCTATCAGTCAACCTCGGTGATGCAGAGATAAACGAAGTAGGTGCAGTAAATTAAGTTGATTCACACTCATAAGTCATTATAACATTCTTAAATGTTGCTAAATTACTTTTATGGAAGAATAGAATAATGTCGAGATGTAGCAAACAGAAATCAATTCTGCCTATCATCTGAGAAACACGCGTGAGTCTATGTGTATCCATTAGTCATCCGATTTGGGTGTATGGGTTAAATTATTTAGAACGTAAAGACCGCAATTATTATGAACATTATAACAGTTCTCTGGATATAATTAATCAAAAACCCTTTTACTTACATCCCAAATCAGTTGAGAACAATTCGAAAACTTTAAATGTTAATTCTCCATACATACGAGTACCAACATATTGCTGCAAACATTTTCGTCAATGTTACAATTATTATTCAACGTACATTAAACGCACAGAACGTATATTCAACTCGGCAACCCGAGCCGCTTGAAAATTCAGGCTTCGCTCGCAGCCGGGGGCGCGTCGGGGTGAGGGGGTTGAGGAGAGCGGGAGTGCAGAGGACGGTCGTTAGTGACATTTCGTATTCATGACGTCACCCGCGGGCCGATTGTTTGCAATATTACTCTAATTGGAATTGTAATTATACGCACATATCCCATGTAGTGGCTACCTACGTGCTTGTGAGCTAGTTGCTACACTCGTTATTTAAATATTCCTGTGTATTATAACGAAGTGTACATCATACCTAACTGCCTCGTTGGTCCAGTCTGGTAATAACGAGGTTCCGGCTAGATATTAGATACTGGATTTTTCTGACAAAAAATCACAGTAGATGCCCGGAGGTTGCATAATTGGCATTGTTTACACGTGCTTTAAACTGAGTTGTGCACTATCTTTACATACTCGTAGTATGTAAAGATAGTGCAGTAGAAGTAGAGAGGTAGGGCACCATACTAGCGAGCAAGCCCGACTGGGGAAGGACCTCCTTACAGAAGACCACAGCCAAATGACTACACACAGCGGTGTAGTTGTGTTCCTGTGTGTGAGTACAGGTCTCCAGCGCTCATTTAGGAATGCGTTTTTAAAAAAACGTATTCCTATCCCAGAGTTACTTCCATCTTAAAGCCCTAGTGTAAAAAAATTAGTTGGCAACACGCAAGTGATACCTCTGGTAATGCAAGCGTCTATAGGCTACGGATACTGCTTAACATCAGGCGGGCCGTATGCTTGTTTGCCACCCAAGTAGTATAAAAAAAAATATATATATAAAACAAAGTTGTTCCCGCTTTATGTAGGTATACTTAGATCTTTTAAACTACGCAACAGATTTCATTGCAGTTTTTCAGCTTCAGCTTTATAATATTAAGTATAGGGATCCCGTATTTCTTTTAAATCTAAAATATATTGGCTATAGCTTATGTTACCCGCTAATAATGTAGCTAATGGTGAAACAATATTTAAAATCGGTCAAGCAGTTTTTAATTTAAATTGTAACAAATAAACAAACAAAAAACCGAATCGTTCCTCTTTATAATATTAGTTAAGATTAGCTAACTAGACGCTTGCTATACCTGAGTCTTCATTGACAAAACAGTTTACACTAAGGTTTTGTGGTAAAGTTTCCGGGAGATAGGAAATAGTTTCTTTAAAAACACATACATAGATTGACTGTACCTACCACAATGTGTATCTTTATAACAGTTTATTTTCGATCTTATTTTGTATTTCGAACAATAGCAGTCTATCCTACTAATCTATACTAATATTATAGGTAAATGCAAAAGATTGGATGTATGGATGTTTGTTACTCAATCACGTCAAACCGACTGAACGGATCAGGATGAAATTTGGCACAAAGATAAATTAAAGTCTGGAATAGCAAATAGGCACTATCCCGAAAAAAACAGTGTTCCCGTGGGTACGCGCGGACGAAGTCGCGGGCGGCAGCTAGTGAGTACTAACGCCTTACGAATTTTGAGACAGCGCGGTCGTAATTAAATTAAGAATAAAAAACAATATTTAAAAAAAAGCGTGGGGTGCTTTTAAGATATTATCAAAATGATAATCACTCTACTCATATCTGTCAATAAAATATTAATAACTATTGACACCATGCACCTCACGCTTTTTTTAAATAAAATATTTTTTTTAATTCTAAATTTAATCTTAATTTAAATTTATTAAAATTTATTTTCTATTTTTTAGTTCGGTTTTCTATAAAAAGCGCGTTTTTTAGTTTTTTTTAAACTATTATTTATTTCTTTTTTGTATGTGCACCGTTAATCCTGTCAATTATGAACCGATTTAAAAATAATGTTCTGTTTGAGAGAGTATATTGTCGCGGTGGTCCAATATTATTTTACTGGTATTGGACCTTGGGCCCCGGAAATACACCAATAGAAATGACAGAATCCAAAGTGAATAATTGTTGCTTACGCCTTACTTGTTGCTATTAAAAGTATCCCAGACGTTAAAATACTTTTTTTGTCATGTACTTATATCTTCTGTCAATATCTTAATTTATTCTCACATAAATATCTACCTAATATTAAGTTTTCTGAAAATATGAAATAAAATATTTTATACAAAAAATTAAACAGACTTCGAAACGAAACAAAAAATGATAAATAACTTACTACAGATTGAAGTCGGTAAAAGTAGGTTTCTCCTTTCACCTAATATTCAGCTTGACTCGACTAATTATTTCAACAAGCTAGTCGATTTTGCAAAATTAGACTTATTCAACATAAGTGCTCCAGCCATAACGAATAATGATTGAAAAATATGTTCAACCAGTTGGTTGAACATTTAAACTAACTTATTTAAACTAACTAGTTTAAATAAGTTTTTAATATTATTCTTGTATATATGTAAAAAATCTATGATTGTCACAAGATAAAAATACAATAAGTAAAACCATGTCCGCACTTTTGCAAATGTGCCATCAATAAACTTGGTCTTACTTACTTTAGTTTCTTACTTACTTACATAATATTCAAATATTATGCATTTTATAAGGACCCACAAATATATTTATTGATTATAAGAGTGTATGTCATATTTTTGTATTTTCTACTAAATTAAACGCAACAGTGTGTCGAAAAGTGAAAGCAGAAATAAAATTGCTAAAAAGTACTAAGTTAGAAGCAATTTAATATTAATAATAATTTAGTCCTTTTTGTTCTATGACGTCACACTCCCGTAACGCAAAAGTAGGTCTTTGGCAGTTTTGTGGAAAAGAGTTGTGGTAAAGAGGCATTATCTCGATTGGCAAACTTCAAAAGCTTTTATCTTTCTCATTTTTATTTTACCTTTTTGTTCACTTATTTATATATTTTAATTCATCTTTCATCTTATTTTAAGAACCAGGGGTTGCCCGCGACTTCGTCCGCGTGGTAATTTGGAATATTTTCCCCGATTTTGCAACATATCTCACTACTGCTCCGCTCCTATTGATCATAGCGTAATGTTATATAGCCTATAGCCTTCCTGGATAAATGCACTATTCAACAAAAAAATAATTATTCTAATTGAACCAGGACTTTCTGAGGTTAGCGCGTTCAACCAAACAAACAAACAAACTCTTCAGCTTTATAATATTAGTATAGATATGCGTAATAACTAAAATGAAATGCCCCATACCTTTCTTTTAAACTATCTCTACTAGATCTTAGATAAGTTTAGTTTAATTAAACAATGTCTTTTATATTTTTTTATCGGCTATTTTAAACAGTCAAGCTTCCGAAGGGCCCGATTGCAATATCCGCCCGCGCCATTGAACTACACTAGGCGAATAACTTAAAATGAAAAGTGTAAAAATATAAATTTTCGTAAGATTTACCTTGTTTCATAAAATTAGAGTGACATGATGATGATGAATGGTTTTTGACTATTCTACGTGGTTCCGGTACCCGCGATAAATTTTGATGCATATTTTGTTTTGATACTTGATTTACAAAAATCCATCAACCTTCCAAACTTTCGCATATATAATATTAGTAGATAAAGATGAATGCTTAAACTTAAACTGCGCGGGATATGTTTTAACGCACAAGCGCGTGCGCAAGCACAGGTCTACTCTGTTTTTCTTAATTTTGCGATTCTCTCAGGTATAGTAAAACGCGAGGCAATTACTTGGTTACGAGCCCATATTTTTTTTTTCAATGACTTTAGTTGCAACATGCTACCGCTGTGACAGCAGATAATTAAAAAACCAGGAACCTCACTGATTGTTTTCCTACGGCTAGTTCGCTGACGTAGAGCCATGAGAAGAACTAGCAAGAAACTCAGACCACTTTTTTTAATTGCCAGATAGTTACAATATTTTGTATAATACAAGTATGGTAGCATGCAAGCTAATGCAGTCGAAATACGATACTTACTTTATTGATAACCGACAATACAGTCACCCATCAAGCTGATCGTTTACCTAACAGCGAATGCACCTGTCTATGGGTGGTCTCCTCTGAGGGAGACAGGTGAATTTTATAAAGATTGTGAAAATTCCCAGTGGCATTTAATTCAGGACCTAAATGATCTAGGTCTCGTAAATAATTATGCAGTCCTTCTAATCCTGTTTCAAGTAGCTCAAGTTTACCATTGACACAATTACCTTAAGCATAAAATATGTTTGCATTTGATAGCCCAATTATTGAAGAAGGATTTTTTTATAAATATTACCTACATGACGCGTGATAACAGGGGTTTCACTTTTGTGTTGCTAAACCATTTTTTTAAATCTATGATGTAGAAAAAATGTGTTATCCCTGGGATAGGACAACGTTTCTTTCATAATGCATCTCTAATTGACCGCTGGATGTTGTAGGTTATTTAGCAGTAACAATAAGTATACCTATATAAGTAACACAGGATGAAATTCAAATTTAACGCATATGAAACTAGGTGATCCTATTTTAAATTAGTTTAATCCATATTGTGACAGTAGGTTAAGATGTATTAAACGTGTTTTATTAATTAATACTATGCTTCAATAGCGTTATACTTTTAATATGCTAACAGCAGTTATGGAAAACAAAAATATAAATTACCATTTTTATAGCATTAATAATACTATACGATACTGTATATAAACTATACAGTATATCTATATAAATAACAATAGAAAAAAACCCCCTCAAATGTATGTAGGTACGCGCATAACTTCCGATCGACACCAAATTAGATAATTAATTCTTTTTATTGTGTTTCTTATTGTCAGGACAAGGTTTGTTTAGACGAAAATATGAAGTTCGCCGGGTCAACTACCTAGTAAACTATTTAGATTAACACCGTGATACAAGTTTTCACTTAATACAGACATCTGAGTATGTAGACATCTATTATTTTGTATGACTTATTAGACTATTGATATTATATTTATACATCATAATTATTATAAATACCGAAAGCTGTGTTGCCTATGTCCAACAGTAGACATTTTGCGACTGAGATGATTATTATTATTATTTTAAGCGTAACGCTCATTAGGATAGATAAAAGTACCTATGTATTTTAAATATAACTATGCGAGCTAATAGTAAATCATGTAGTTTTAATTGCTAACAAAGGTACACTTGTACTATTAAGTATTCTGTGACAGAGGTAAGAAAATTAATTTATTACCATACTAGCCGCCTGCCCAGCTTCGCAAAGGTGGTATTTCCCGGGGACTCCTATTGTTTTTGTCAATAAAATGTGACCTACTAGCTGTTGACCGCGGCCCCGCCCGCGTGGATGTCGGGTGTCGCTGTAAAAAGTAGCCTATGTGTTATTCCAGACCATAATCTATCTCTGTGCCAAATTTCATCCAGATCCGATCAGTAGTTTTTACGGGAAAGAGTAACAAACATCCATCTATCCTTCCATACATACAAACTTTCGCGTTTATAATATTAGTAGGAAGTAGGATGATACTCACAAATAACGTGCTTCTGTATTGGTAAGAGAATAAACAACATCGGTTTAGTAGATCCAGAGATTACAACGTTACAAACTGTCAAATTTTACCTCTTTATAATTTTACGATATGTTGTAGATGTATGTACCATACGTACTACAACTTCAGTGTATGTTACAATCTTCACAAAGTGCCAAGTCTGCGTACCAGACAGCATACTTACCGAATAACTTATTAATTATACAACAAAACAACGACATGTTTTCAGAAAATAATTGTATATTGACCAGATTTGTTGATGAGTAAATTTATAAGAAAATATTTCACGCAATTGTTACGTTAAATACGTATTGTGTAACAAAAGCACAATGTCGTATTAAAAAAAAATTATGAAGCACTACGATTCATTATTTTTTTTGTCAATATACATAATATAAGGAAGGATACTGAAACGGGCAAGGGTTTGGGGATTTTAGATATTGCATTCCTAGAAACGACAACGTACGACGATACCCTAGAAAGGTAACTACAGCACATACATACCTGTGTTATCCTGTAATGACCGGCTTAGAGGTGGCGCAGGCGGCGTCGCTGCGTGCTCCCCACCGTACAGTCCTCCAAACTCCTCTGCTGATGAGGACGATGCGTTGCTGCACTTTCGTCCTTTGTCTGGCGTGTATTTGCTCTCACCTCCTGATGGTAGGAACTTGGCATCTTGCTGATGCTCGTCCAAGAGACCTGGCACCCCTAGGAGACCCCCAACGAGGTTCGGTCGTAACTCTTCCATGATCTTGGACCCTTGGCCGCAGCCGCCGCCGCTGCTAAAGTTGAGCTGGCGGCTGAAGAAGGCCGGGAATATGTTGAACTGCTGGGGGTCCGGCAGCGTGGCAAGAGGCGGCGCGGGTGGCTCTGTGGCCCCCGCGCACGCCGAGCTCTTGAACTCCACCGTGCTGTGGCCGGAGCGTTGGCTAAGCGACCAGCGCGGCTCTCCCGCGCTCCTAACGTCGTGCTCCGTGCCGTCGCCGTCGCCGTCGGCTCGGCCCCGACGCTCACTGACTAACCACATTATAGTGACGTCGCACGTCGCGCCGCGTACCGACCACGCCGCCCCGCGCGTTAATTGTTCGCGACTGCGCGAGAGGAACTCACGTCGCCGCCCACGGGCGAGACAGAAACGGCCTGCTCCCATACCCCCATAATCGATGTAAAATCTTTATAGGGATGCTGCGTCTCATTCATCCGCGGCGGGAGCGCGGCCGGCCGGGGCGGGCCGATGGGGCGGTGGTGTGTGCGGCGCGCTGATTGGCCAGCACGGTGCCCCGTGCGCCGCCCGCCTCGACAACGCTCCAGGCCAGATACGCTTTTCTTTGTTTTATTGTCCCCACGGCTCCTCGTCGATCTTGCGTTTAAAGTTTATGCATTGCACTATGTTTTGTTTCACAAAACGCAAAATCATGTATGGAAGTTCTTGAGGTAAAACGTGAAACAGAGAAGGGCGGATGCTTTTAATGTAGCTGCGAGTGCTTTGTGACGGTGATTGTGTCTGTATGACTGACTGTACCAACGTACCTATGCAATAATAAATCATTGTTAAATTCAGAACACAATTATACTTCTGCGCTTGTATAATTATGTACTTTGTTGTCTCTATACTAAGATTATATTTACCTTCTTTATTGCTACCCCTTTATGCAATGGTTCTTAACTTTCACATGCTAGTCTGTTGATATTAGATGTTAGTTTCATCAACACTAGATACCTCTTATTTTGATTTAGACATACAAAAGAATAAAGATTTATGTTTAAAGTTTACCCATTTTTATTCCTTATTTTCCCAATTACGGTATAATTATTTTACTTAAGTTCATTAAAATTTGAGTATATATAGATATAGAACGCGATGCGGTTAGCCATAAGAAATATCGATGCCTGATCGACGCAAAGATAATGCTACTTTTAAATAAGGGGATAATTATCCCCCTATTTAAAAGTAGCACTATCTTAAAATCTTGCAAAGTTGAACAAGTGTGTTACAA
This sequence comes from Trisateles emortualis, assembly GCA_947095525.1. Taxonomy (NCBI): domain Eukaryota; kingdom Metazoa; phylum Arthropoda; class Insecta; order Lepidoptera; family Erebidae; genus Trisateles; species Trisateles emortualis. Next base: position 6,608,057 of record OX352743.1, on the reverse strand, counting down.
AATGCGCTGTACCCTTCCCTTTGCATACGACCACGACCCCTGAGTCCCCGACGCATGGTTTATGAATATCATTACCGATATCAAGTTTGACGCCCAGATTCATTACCAGATGAAAGATAGTCTAATTGATATTCAATTTCAGATACAGATCACTTTGAGGCCCCATCTCACCGCCAAATGATTAAATACTTGATAAATTATTCTGTAGATATGAATTTAATGAAATGTAGACTCGTACCTATTCATTGATTTGATTATTTCAGAAGGGGGTTATTTCTTTTTTAATAATGTTTTACCCAATTTCGGTCACGGCGGCTATATCGATAGAGACTAGCTAGTGCACACGTGTGTGCGCGAATATAGGTGCACACTTTATTCCCTCACTATAAACATATGAAGTTAGGAGATATATAGACAGATGTCCCAATTTGTAAACTACTTTGGGCAACTACTGTTAACATTATTATTATTATTATATACATTAGTCACTCGTTATTATTATATCCTATGTCCAGTAGCGGACGTCTTATGGCTGAGATAGATGGATTATTATATCACAACACAACATTTTTTAGCGTAAGTAAATCTGAAACAACCTATGTCTCTAATTAATTAGTTGGAAGGCAAAGCAAAACAGAATTCAACTTATACTAGAGGAAACTTTTCGGCAAGTACACGTAAGTAGGGAGCGGAGTGAAATGTCTTAGAACTTTATTAGTAGTTTTAATTGATTTCCCGCTCCTTGAAGTGAGACTTGGAAGCTTTGGCTAAGTTTCACTAGGTACACAATGTACATGTATGTGTATATAGATGGGGAAGAAACGGAAAGTAGGGAGCTGTTAGGTACATATATAACAAAGAAGTTTCATTGTTTTGTTTTGTTAGAAGATTTTATGTATTTAGAAAAGGTTTTAAATCATTTAGATTTAGGATAAGCAGCAAGAAAGCCCGAATGAAAAACGACCTCTACCTTTTTTTTTTTATAGTAGTAACTAGGTGGTAAGCAAGCTTTAGATTTATGTTAAACTTACCCACTCTATAATAATATATATCATTCATCATACTTTTTTCTCGAGTAAGAAGGCAGAGGTGTAGGTATCATGTTCAAACTTCGACAGCTATGTTAAAGCCCCTCTCTCAAAAAATGATGAAAAAGTAGGTGTAAATGAAACCATTTTTGTTGACATTTCTAAACAAATGACTGCGAAAAAATACAGTATTAATCCACAAGATGTGTTTCATAATATGATTTTGTCATAAATTATATAGTTATTCTAAATAGTTTGTAAATAAATCATCGAGTAAGCACCAAATTATTAAGATGTAACCACTTTATGACTCCAATTTTATCAAATAATACGAAAAAAAAAACAATATTTGAAGAAAATATACACCTATAATTTGATAATGTTATCTTTAGAATAAGTTTAAATTTTAATTTATTAAAAATTAAAAAGACGTCCATTCAAAGAGTACATCTGTTTGGCGAGCGCGGGGATACCGCGCTCGCCTAGAGAATTAGGTCGTGTTTTCTTCGCCCAAATGCTCATGGTCGTTGGCGATATCACAAGCCTTAAATTAATAGTATTCTATTGCCTCGCCAATCAATTACAATATAGGAACAACGGCTCTTAAGATACAGATTAACACCTACTTAAGGAGTTCGTAGTTTCGTACATTTATGTATACCTAGTTAACAACATACATTTTTTTTATACTATTTAGGTGGCAAACAAGCATACGACCCGACTGGTGTTAAGCAGTTACCGTAGCCTATGACGCTTGCACTACCAGAGGTATCACTTGTGTGTTGCCAACCCATTTTTTACACCAGGGCTTTAAGATGGAGTATCCCTGGGATAGGAATACGTTTCTTGCAAAACGCATCCCTAAATTACTTGTATTAATTGCATGTCATTGATCACTATTATATTGTGAACTATTAATTAATAGCTTCCACCTACGGCTTCGCCCGCGCGTACCATTCCTTTGGGAACAGAGATGTTTTCCAGGATAAAAAGTAGCCTATGTGACATTATTCCAGTCTATAATCTATCTCTGTGCCAAATTTCATCCAGATCTGTTCAGTAGTTTTTACGTGAAAGAGTAACAAACATCCATCCAACCATCCATCCATACTTACAAACTTTCGCGTTTATAATATTAGTAGGATTATCTAAAAACAAATGTATAAGAGGCATATTTGTTTTTGTTGTTGCTGAATAAAAATTACATCGCCAACAATTACTGCACTAATTAAAAAAAACTTAAGTGGCCAACACACCAAGTTTTATCCCGTTTGGGACATAACTTGGTGTGTTGGCCATAACACTCAGCATACATAGTGTAAAGTTAAATTTGAATATGTAGTACTCAATCTTAACCCAAAAAGAGCCTGTAATACATGAAGCTAAGCAAAGATTCACCAGCTATTCAACTAAGGATAAGTTTTAATGTTCCTGCACAAACTTGTATTAAGTAGTGTGCGAATAGTAAGAATACTGTATTTTGTGTAAGTGAACGTCGCTCATATCTTGTGTCAAGATAATAAGGCCTTGACTGCACGGATGGTAAAGCTTAAGTGGTTACCTCGCCATTTAACACTGCGCGGCGTGTTGTGGGTTCGAGCCCCACTCAGAACAAAAAATTGTGTGACCCATAAATGGTTGTCCCGAGTCTGGACTCGGAACAGCCATTTATAGGACAAAAAAGGTATATCTAGGTGTACTTTTTGTCCGTTAATTGTATGTTTGTAAAGTCTCCCGCGACACGGTCTTGTTTTTTAGTGCAGGAATTGTCTTTAAAAAAAGTTTTAGTTGATAGCTTTTAGGTGTTGAAATTGCTGAATCTAACAGTTATCTTATACTCAAACTCAAACTCAAAATTAATATATTCATTTAGGTTTAAAGTAACACTTATGAAGGTCATAAATTATGAATAAACCAGAAAGATGATGTCAGCAAAATTTCCTACGGCTAGTTCGCTGACGTATATGTAAGTATTAGCACGGAATACTTAATAGTAAAATTAGTATTAGATAACAAAATAAATATTTGTTTAATACCAATGGGTTACAAATACAAATTGCTCTAAAACCAAAAACAAAAGAAATTATCCGATTGCTACCAAACTTCACAGGATCAATCGCTGGGCTAATTTAAAGTTTGCCTTTCAATTTTATCATCAGCGGTCTCGTCGTTTTCGTTACGTATTTAGTCAAAAGGGGACATACATACACACATCGATTTTAAAATGCTATGCTTTAAAATATCATAAACAGAAGAATCTACCTAACAAATTTCTAGTCTGTAGCATTTATACTTTATAACATTTTGTAATTAATCATTAAAAAGTATTTTGCATTTATATTAAAAATGGAATTTATGTATCTTTTAGTAACTGAACTTTACTTACTTTTACTCCAACTAAATGTTAACCTAATCGACAAAAAGAATATTGCGACCCTGCCAGGATTCGAACCTGGAATCTTCTGATCCGTAGTCAGACGCGTTATCCGTTGCGCCACAGGGCCGGTTGCTATGGATATCATAAACAGTCTGCACTATACTTTTTTTTTTATAAAATGCTACATCGATCTGTAATTGAACTGAATTAGTTGCAGTCCACTGCTATAATGTCCTATAATGATTCTAAGTTAAGAGAATAATGAATAATATATTTTTTTAATATATTATTCATTATGATTTTTTTAAAGACAACTGTTGCACTAGAAAACAAGCCCTGTGTAGCGGGGGACTTTACAAACATACAATTGACGGACACAAAATACACCCAGGCTTGGGACAACCATTTAATGTTCACACAATTTTTTGTCCCGTGTGGGCATCGAACCCACAACACGCCGCGCAGTATGTGTGTGTGTATGTGTGTGTGTGTGTGTGTGTGTGTGTGTGTGTGCGTGTGTGTGTATTATATATATTTTCAAACAAGTTTATTTTAACTGATAAATATTTTCAATGTGAAACATGATCTGTAGATATGTAAATAAAGTGTTATAGTAAAACCACTATACTCTTTTTTATTATATTTTAATATTTCGGAACGACTCATACACAGCCGTCTGAGCCCAAACTAGGCAGAGCCTGTACTATGGCAACCAGACAACTGATAAACATACTTATGTATTTCTAAATACATACATCCTTACTTATATCCTTACTTATATTATAAATATTAAAGTTTGTGGTGTGTTTATGGATGGATGTATGTTTGTTACTCTTTCACGTAAAAACTACTGAACGGATCTGGATGAAATTTGGCACAGAGATAGATTATGGTCTGTAATTAACACATAGGCTACTTTTTACAGCGATAACCGACATCCACGAGGGCGGAGCCGCGTGCAACAGCTATCAATATAAATAGAAATGAAACCTACCAAATGTATGTACGCGCATAGCTTCCGATCGACTGCACCAAATGAGTTTTTTTTTGTTGTGTTTGTTATTGTCAGGACAAGGTTTGTATAGAAAAAAAATAAAAGAAAATATATTTAAGAAAATAATGGCGTTACGAAGTTTACCGGGTAGCTAGTTATAGATAAATAACACCCCAGACTCAGAACAGATAAGATGAAGGGAAGAAGATACGGTCAGGGTTACCAATACTAGATCAACAGGCCAATTCTCAAGATTAAAATATCATTAGTGGTAAAGCGCCAATTTGGCCGACCGTACATACGGTGTGTGAGATCCTCAGGGATGATTGGTAGTGTAGCAGAGACTGATGCACTCGACACTTGTATGCTAATTCATATGTGTGCGACGTGGCGTACAGTCGGCGCACGCTCTTTGTTGTTCGTATGGGTAATAACTGTACCATTACTAAAAAAAATGTGATCTTTATTAAGTTTTGAAGAATGTCAAACTTAAAGCTAACTTAATAACTTTATTACCTAGCTTTAAGATTGTTTATACATCCTACATTCATCATACTTGCCGTTACACCATTCGTCTCAGAGTCATACAGTCCTTACCGCATTTCTTCTACTTCGCAGCTTGTTTGTGTCTACTGCTGTAAGTAGGACTATCTAATATGTTTCCATAAAGGCCGGTGTTGAGCTTCCTGCATCCAGTGGCTGCCTGCAGTTCTAACCAGGACATCTGTCCACCTAGTGGGCGGTCGTCCCACGCTGCGTTTTTTTAAACTTTCGTTTTCCATGCCACATACAGTAATAATTATCACAAGAAGACAAAAACATTTTGTCCCCTATAACATCTACATATATAGAATACTGAAACCACATAATATTTACGTCCTAGTCCTTATCAAGTCTCTCTATACTATATTACAATAGAATAATGTCCTCCTAACCGAATTTACGGTCATGGCGGCTAATCTCAATGAAGACTAGCCATCTGCGCGGGAGATATTATAGTGCACAAGTGTGTGCGCAAACATAAGTTTTTCATAATCCAATAGGACGGCAATCCGACACATACATAGGAAACTACAATAGAACCAAATCTATGAAAAATGATTGATATGAAATGGGATCCCTTCTTTTCTCATAATGTTCTTTGTCTTAATATACTTCGGCATAACGATTTTGGCACAATTTGTTTTGGCATAATAATACTTCGGCCTAATTTTTTATGGCATACCTTTTATGTTGGCACAATCATGTTAAAGACTAATTTGTGTTGGTATAAATTAGATTCGCATAACGTTAGTAGGCCTAATGACTATTAGCATGACGTTAGTAGGCCTAATGACTATTAGCATAATAATATTTAAGCATATAATTAATATAGGTAAATAACAAAAATAATTTTTATGCAAATTATTTATTATACATAACATTATGTAACTTAAACGATTTTTCAATCGCGAGATAACTTTTATCTGAAGAATATATTAGTTAACTTCTACCTATTATAAGAATAAATATGGCGGTTATTTCTCAGATAGAAGTTAATTTATTGAAACAGTGGTCCTTAATTATGTATAATTATTTATTTTAGGTGTATATTTTTAGCAATTGCTTGTAAAAATACTAGTTTAGAAGTATACTCATCTTTTTTACTTGGCATAATTTGACTAGGCATACTATGAAGATCATAGAATTTCAATTAGAATAATATAGATTGGGTTACTTTCTTCTTTAAAAATGCGTAGGTTAGGTTAGGTTAGAACTGTGACCTCTTATGCACGAGCCGAGCGAGCGAAGCGAGCGTGCCGCGGCAGCGGCCGGCGAGTGCCAGAAACGAACATGCTCTCATGGGCAAGGATATAAAAACCAAATAATTATCATTAAATCAACTTTTATTTATTACAATTACTAAAAAAAAACAATTAAATTAATCATCAAAATTACAACTTTGCAATAATACATTTAGTGACACAATAGTTTTACGACACCACCGTCTTCTTAGAAAAAAAAAAAATAATTTCTATTCTACCTACAATATCAAGTGCCTACAAATTTCATTAGAGCAATATTGTATAAACGTGTTAGCAGTATTGTATAGTGTCTAATATTCTAGGTGTTAATAATTATTTCAATGTTATACCTATAAAAATATGTTTTAATCTAATTATGCGTAAATAAATTTATGTTTTAGGATATAATGCTTAAAAAAGTTATGCTATAGAACTTTATGCTTAATATATTTATGCATTAGAAAGTTATGCCTAATCATTGTTATGGTTTGAAAAAATATGCCTAAAACATTATGCATAAGCTGTTATGCGTAATTATACTATGCGAAAATATAATTATGCCTAACAAAAATATGCTAAGTTATATTAGGTCTTAAAATTTTAGGCAAATGGATAGGGAACCATATGAAATAGTCAAAATATTTTATTTTCCCAATTTGCGACATTTGTTCGGAACATGTGCATGGCCCGCCCCTGGAACGCCCCAGCCCTTTAGATAATACTATAGAATACAAGCTACAAATCAACAGAAATAATAACTAGTAGGCGAGGATGAAGGAGACAAATTACATGGTTTGTTTGTATAGTGTTTATTTTTGGCTTTAAGTTCATTTACATGGTGTAAGACCTTTTCAAGAGACTTAAAAAAGGAGGAGGTTCTCAATTCGTTGGTCTTTTTATGTACCTATGTTTATCGATTACTCGAATTATTTTTTTGTTACTAAGAATACTTCAAATGCAGTACTATTTATATATAATTTATAAGATTATTTAAGAAAAAAAAAGTACCTTTTTGAAATTTAATAAAGATTATTATTATTATTTAAATTTTATCGAAATTAGTCAAGCGATTTTTGAACAATCAAAAAAAATCTAAAAGTTGTATACATCGCTGATATTTTATTGAAGTCGATTTTTTTTTTAATAAAAGGTTTTACTACTATCTACCACAAGACTACAGCGTTTCTCTGCCTTTCAAATTCGGTATTATTTCTATCTACACACTGTATCTCATCGATGGTTTTTCAACGAACAATTCATTTATTTAGATTACAGAGGAACCTGGTGAAATTTGCGGGCAGCTGATGGATCGGGACAGCTATATTTATATCCCTGGGGATGCGTTTGTAAAACAGTGAACGTCTTTCGAAGAGATTACACGGTTAACGTATGACGCTTACAAGTTATGAAAGTAACAGAAGAATCAGAACGATAATGTCAATCAATTTTACTACGGTTAGTTTGCTGACAAGGATTGAGCAATGAAAAGAATATTAGTGGCCACTCTCTTTAATCTCAATAGTTACAAGTGTGTGAATGTAAACTGATGCAGCCAAAAAATGGACGTCATAATAAAAAAAGAATAAAAAATACTAAGAAGGCAAACCAACCTTAAGGCTACGGCGCCTGCTTGACATCAGGCGTATGCTTGTTTGCCATCCAAGTGAAAGAAACTTTATGTGCGTTATATAATGCAACTTAAAAATATAAGTCCTTTTAATAATGCAATCGCAATAAAACACCAACAGTTTTGTGTAAGAAGTAGTTGTTTTAATTAAGAGCCAGCGCAATTTTCCGCCGTCTTCCTCTAATTTGACGCTAATACAAATATCTACAATATTTTATATCTGTTGAAAATATAGTAGAATAAATTCCGACTCGTCGCGTAGACGACGTGACTGCTTCCTGAGAACCCCGCATCCGTGGCTTCCGCTCCGAGCTTCTGATGCCGACGGAGGTCTCGCCACCACACCTATATTAAACGTTTATAGCTTCATTTATTACTTCCATCTCGTAGTAAATGTGCATTATACTTACAGATAAGTAGGTATGGTATAATGGTGCTTTAGTAATAATAATAGTAATCTTTATTTTCAATAACTTAGAGTTAGGTTCTTCTTCTTCTTCTCTATCACTCTTGACTGAGTGGTCGTGGTCATCATTTCAGGTGTTAGTGGCAAGCTTAACAACGCGCCGCCACTCTTCTCTGATGGCCGCCTTCTTCGTACATTCATGCAATTAGGTTATGTGTAGGGAACTTCCTTTTAAGCAAAATATTATAATCATGTCACGACTGGTTAACTCATAGGAATGAAAAATCTCCCACGGCTCTACTAAGCGTGCCACGCAGTAGTGTCAGGGAAAAGAAACGGTAAATTCCACTCTTTAGGTAGAGTTCACAATTTTAACTTATTTATATTTAAATATTAAGTATTATTTTAGTGTACAAAAATATTTTATGTTTTATATTTATTTATTTACGGCCGATGGAGCAGACGTGTCCTAGAGTGGAGACCACGACTCTGTAAGCGTAAGGTAGGGCGGCCCCTAGCTAGGTGGACCGACGACCTAAAAAAGGTCGCTGGGACGGACTGGATGCGGAAGGCGAAGGACCGTGTGCTGTGGCGCGTGTTAGGAGAGGCCTATGTCCAGCATTGGACTGCGATAGGCTGTTTGATTGATTGATTTATTTATGTATTTTAGTATAAAAAGAAAGGTGCCTCTAATCAATACAAAGTGGCATTCTAGCTGTAATTTCTATAGTGCTAAAGAATTTATGATTATTATTGGCTACTCATTAAAACTTTGTGTTCTTCTCTTTATTCCATGTTTTACGCAAATAAAGGATAATTAATAAAAATGGATTGTACTATTGTGGTGTTACATTAATGATATTCATTTTGCCCCCGTTTTCACTTTCATGGTAGGAAGCCACTGCTCGTAGTACGTAGCTTGAATATCTACGAGGTTGAGCAAGCTTGATGTGTTATATCCGTAGATTGATGACCTTTTACATGCTCTCTGTGGCTAGGAAAGCACGTAAACCCGTTGATCCTGCGATGTTTCGGATTGCCGTCCCATTGGGCTATGGGAGAGAGGATATAGAGCTCAATTGGTTAACCTCAGTTGAGATTGACCGCGCCGTTACTAAAACCTGTCTGAGTCTATCTTTAAGGGAGATGCAGACATAATAGAAATATGCTTTACAAAGTATATATAGGCATAGTAATATTAGTAATCTATATTATTATGTTTTATGTATTTTTAATATATCTTTGCATTAATAATAATAATCTATTTTTTTCTTTAACTCAAAGTTTATTGTTATCTACCTATACTGTTTCATCTCTGCACCATCTTGGATTTTCTGGAAGATAATATCTCAGGCACAATTTTTATACTTCATATTTTTATACAAAGTAATGTTTGAATAAATGATTTAATAAAATACATATTTTTATGAGGGCTATCCGGGCTAACTCAGTTTAGCAATAACACATTCTGTACTTAAGAAATAAGCAAACAAAATGTCGTCGTTTATCTACCAGCACTAGCAGGCGACAGGTGGGGTGCGTTGGGTGCTAAAGTTAGGGAGGCACAAGTAATTGCTCGAGATGATGTTTAATAAGTTTTTAATGGCTGTGACGGTGCGGACCCCGCCGTTTAACCATGCCCGAATACATCAATTTTTAGAACCAGCTTCATTTGACCTCCCAACCTCTTCTTCTCTCACTAATCCTTAGCTAAAAACGGGGAGCTACAAAGCACATACACAGACCAATTTAAACTAGACATACGATTTATCTGTCGTTCTTAGAAACGTTTCAATTTTACTTTATAATGTACCCTTTAACTTTTCGATTTGTTTCAGTAAATTATTGATGCTTGTGTTTTATGTAGGATGGTTTTTATTTAGTGCAACTTCACATTCAAAAATCTGTTATAGATAATAAGTTCAAATAATAAATAAAAGTACCCTAATAGTTTTATCAAAGTCAAAAGTCACCTATTTAGGAACGTCAAACAAAAAACAATAGATGTATGTGGACAATATTTTTGCTACAGCCATTGTGTTGACCGGGAAAAGAATTGGTAAGAAACGCTGGCTACTGTTTTTAGTCGCCATTTAACAGAATAATATATTTTGCTATAAGTATATTTTGGGGTATTCTTATGCCATGAAGGGAGTGAATTTCTCCGCGAGTGAGTGTAGGCGACCCTTGAAAAGGGTGCCTTCACCTGCCCTGGACCTGAAGTGTAAAAAGAGACAGCAACATCGTGTGTAAATCCCTTAAAAGCACACCCTTTTCGGTCGCCACGAAACGTTTGAGAGGTAATTTTATAATTCATCCTTTTTGGACCATTTTCTCTGATTAATTATTTATTTAACGATACAGATTTGTTAGGCAGGTCTATTAAGGGAATTAATTATTTCCATCAAGCGTTGAATTTGTACTTTTTTAATGTTCATAGAGTCCGTTTGCAAAAAAGGTGGAGTAATGCTCACATTGTATGTTAACAATAAAGGTAACTATTATGCTAATTGTGGTTTTGTTTTGTTGTTACAAAAGTGGGTGTAAAAATAATCTTATTCAATGTGAACATGTCAATTGTTTGCAAAAATATTTTGACAGGAAAATTTTAAGTTACCCCGCTGTCAAAATTGCCGCCTAATTTGGCGCGCGCGCTCTATTACGCCCACTGTTAATTTGAAATTAGAACTCTTAACTTTTTTATTGTAGCCACGTGGCCTGGCACGAGGCTATTGTGTTTCGGTATAATTCTTTCAAACAAGTTTTTTGCTGTTGTCTATGGCTCGGCATCAAACGGGTTATGTATCGACATGGCTAAGTTGTTTTATAAATCATGCATTTAAGTTAACTATATTATAGTAATAAAGACGTATATTTATCGCACTACCACGCCACAGTTGCCGTCAAAAGTAGATAAGTAGCTGTTACTGTAAAATTACGTTCTATCGCATTCATACATAAAATCTATAAGCAAGTACGCACAAAAACATGGGAACAAAAGTGATCACCGCTCAGTAAGAAGGTAGCATATCTTTATTTATAACTAGTGGCCCGCACTGACTTCGTCCGGGTAAAACTATTTTCGGCTCAACTTTCTTTTTTTTTTACATAAGAACCGTTTCCTGACAATAACGAACATAGCAAAAAAGAATTAGCGAAAATCGGTTTAAAAATTAACGATATATATTTTATCAAGTTAGCCAAGTAGGAATTCAATCCTAGATGGCAGTACCAATATAAACTACTTACTACACCTAGTGCAAATTATACGTAGGTACATGAAATTATGTACGATCTGCTAACGGTGAAAGAAAACATCGTGAGGAAACCCACTGTCTTAGAAGAAATTCTAAAGACATATCTGATCCACCAACCTGTATAAAACTTGTGTGGATGGAAACATATGCCCGCTCAGTTTTCTTGATAGAGTAGAGAACATCCGTACCAAGCCGTGGGACATATATGGATTGTTATTAAATATCATAAATTATGAAGAAATCAAAGAAAAAGGAATTTGGTTTAGAACTATCCAGCCACAAATTACAAAAGCTCCATGGATTGATTGTAATCTTAATAGGCACTTATTAACTATAGCCTTAAGACTTCGTTCTGGTCACACTCCATGGAATAAATTTTCATATCTTATGAAAAAGGTTGCATCGCCTAATTGTGATAACTGTGATGTCATTGATGATGTCTATCATATATTAATGGAGTGTATCCGCAATGAAAATATTAGATTTAATATATTTGGTCCTGGTAAAAGTTTTAATGTTGGCATAATGTAACTCCATCCTCGCTAAGCCATTATCTGAAAAAGCTAAATTATTATATGAACTAGTATTAAGGTAAAAGTTGTAATTCGTTTTTCTGGTTGTCTTTACAGGGTGATATCGTCGCTGAGCGACAAAACCCTTTCAATAAATAAAAAAAAAATGAAGAAATCAGAACAGGTCAAAGTCACAAAAACAAAACGATTAAAAAGGTACACCTCAATTTCAGTAAAGAGTTTTTATGCAGACTCAAACGGCGACTGGCCATACGATACTTTTTATTTGTTTGTAGTTATTTTTCGCGGCAAAACGGTTCCATATTCGTTTTAGTCGTTGGCAGTATACGGAGGACGTCAAACGAACGCGCGGCAGTCTTAAAAGCTCACCAATTAGGGGCTAAAAGCACCTTCGGGCCCAGCTTGCTTGGCGGCTGCGTGGTTACGTTCCCTCATCAATTTTGTACGTAGCTCTCTCTCAAGTTAAAAACTTTACATTCTGTATAAAAAAAAATGTGAAGCGAGATAAATCGAGGTTTCTCTTTTAAAAAGCATGTTAGAGGTAGAAAGAGGTTTGACTAAAAAGTAAATAAGGGTTTTTGGTTTTAAATTCGTTATATGTAAGTAACAGTAGGTTTACTTTTACCAGAGATAAGATGTTAACCTTCGCAATACCTATCAGTAGGCAAATATCCTTATCGACATTAAATATGAGTAGTTATATAGAGCACTGTATGTAGACTTATACGCACAGGAATACAACTACACTAATGTATGTAATTTTTAAGTTTCGGTCTTTGTATATTTGAGGTCCTTTATCTAGTCGGGCTCACTCGCTTGTATGAAGCCTTCCCTGTCTTGTCAATCAATAGAAAATTAAGACCGAGCCGCTGCACTGTTCTAAATGTCGTTAACAATATCTGCAATCAATTTTTAAAATTGGCCGACTCTAATTGTAGAGTGGGTCAATAATCTGAAGCTGAAAATTTTCGTTCACAAACTTTCATCAAAAGCAATTACCCACCTAAAAATTTGACGTTTGTTAAATCACACCGAAACCATTAGTAGTAATTTCTCAAATAGTCATGATATGAAGCAATATGATTAGAGGATTAGTATGAATAACAATAAAGTACAAAAGCTATTTTTGGTAAGTTGTATACCTAAATTCCCTGACAAAAACACGAACGATAAAACGAATATCAAAAGAGCGATATTTGTCAACTTAATTTGTTAAATTAAGACCATTACGACAAATGATATAGGTACTTGAGCAGGTATAGATTCGTCGCATGAGTTTGTTCACAGACTAAATAAGAAATAAAACAGTCTTGTATTTTTCTTACGCATTTCGTATCTCTAATCGCATTATCAAGACGCTTGCTACGCATCTTATGTAAAATATATATATTTTTCGAGTCAAAGAATTTCCTTATATCTGCTTAAATAAATTAGGTTTCGAAGAATCTTACTCTGGATAATTTTAAGGGCACGTGTACTTTATTCATGTTGTTTTCGTCGTAAAGAGGCTTAAAACAAAAAGATGGCGAATCCGAGAGCCACAAGCAAACCTTAAAAACTTTCCGACATGAAAGTTTAAAAGTGATCCGGGATGGGGGTGGGTAGGGTGGTCTGTGGGGGAGTTGCCTAGCAACGGCGCCCCACTCCCGCCCTTACGCCGCAAATCTCCGTTTGATACTGGAAACCGAAAATTTATTGTTCCTAACATACAGATTTACGATTCATTTGGGACAAGTGAAATATTTACGTAGGCAAATACATATGAAATTAATTAATTGAAAGGAATAGCTCTAATTGAGGGTTATTAAAAATATCCATTAGAATATTTGTTGGGTTTCACATGCTTATTAGAAATTGATGTTAAGGGGGAGGATCTAAATCCATCACATTAGTCATCAAAGGGTTTCAATTACGTTAATAATTGTAGGAATATAGTAAAGCTTTTGAATAAACTTAGCAGTTCAATTGCAAACCAAAATATGATAGATAGTCATGAAATTCTGTTACACTATAACAGTACAATGCCGCACAAATTGTCAATTTTGCCCATCAATCTGGAATACAGGTTTCTAATTACCAAAGTAATGACGAGTTTGTGGTGGCTTAATAGGAATTTCAGTCGGTACACGATTTTGTTACAGTACAAGCTAGCTTTATTTGTCTAATATATTGTGCCGTTTCAGCTTTGACTAATAAATTACCTTGTTTCTGAACTTAATTGGTACAAATAGAAATTTTTAACTGGCTCACTAAGCTGTCTCCTCTACAATGCGACAAGACGCTAATTTGTCTCAATTTGCATCACACACTTGACAAAAGGAACGCTCCGAGTGGAGAAGGCAATTAACATGCAAATGTAAGAAAACGACCATTAGGGAGGCCTTTAGTAAGAGTACCAAGCACGCAGTCCCGCTCATGTATTGATCATACAATCCCTCACACGCTTACATACACCCGTCTCTTTTTAACTTCCCACAACAGATCGCTATAAACATAAACATTTTCATACTGAAAAGCCTTCTATTGAACGCCTGTTTACTCTAACTTCATCCATATCTTCAGGCTCATAAGGTCTGAATTTAAGAATTTATTTCAATGTGATGTTAGGATGTTTTGTCGTTAAATTAAAGCCTTGTTGTGCCAGCAAATTCTGTTCCTATCTTTAAAGGAATAAAGATCTATTTCAAAGTGGAGTTAAGAGAAAATGAATCGTATATAGAAATTTCAAAGGTGATTATCGACGGGTGTAGCAATGTGCTCAATTTTCAGTTGTTGACAAGTCCATAGATAGTCCGTAGATATGTATAGCTAAGGCAGAGGGTTGTAAACATCGTGATGAGTTGTGGGTTTTATATGCACGTACTCGCTAACTGTAAAATAGGGTATGTTGGATGGCATATTTTGTAATGAACTGACGAGCTATTAAAAATTGATTATTCTCTAGAGATGCTGTGCCGAAAGGAAATTGGTATTTACATGTTTTTTATTAGCGCTTCAACATCGGTTGTTATGGATTGAGTAATATGAAATTAATTTGTTTTGAGATCGAAATCGAGATGTTAATAGGGTCAAATGCAGAAAACATGCACATCTATAAATTTCTTATGTCCTGGGACTTTAAAAGACTCCAGAGTCTATAATTTTTGTACGTGAGACGCCAAATCCAATTGCCTATTGAAATTAATCTATTTTTTAGTACTCTGAATATTAAATTTTAACCTTTATTACATTGAAAAGTTTTACTTTTAGTTTTTTCAAATTGTGTATAAAATAATCTCCATACATTGTTAAAGTGTCCTATTTAGAACGTTACGCAACAAAGTCTTATTTTATTTTATAATAAGGATCCCACCTATTATATTTTTGCTTTACGTTCTTTCTGATACGTAAAAGTCACATATTGTTCGAATAAATTTGCAATATTAAATTATTTTTTGTGAAATTATAACAATATAGCAAGTGTCCCAGAAAATCATGGTTTCGTTACTCAGTATTAGTTACGCAAAGTTATCAATAGAAAAATTACATTTCGAATAAAATTGATGTTTTTTTTAAAATTGGCAACATTTATCGTACAGTCTATGACATAACCTCAATTGGTTGCCATTTTCTGCGCTGTAAAAATTGAGTGATTTGTTGGTAAGTAATTTTGTGTTTAAATTTTATCAGGGTGATTACCGGTGATTTGTATATGATAATTATGTTTTATAATGCTGTTTCTGCGTGGTACGCTATAGTTCAGTGCTTGCATATCCCAGAATAAGTTGAAATATTAGTCCAAAGTTGAAACGTTACTAGTAAAATATTTTTTGACGTTAGAATTTCTCAGAAAGTATTATCAGTTTCGTTATTATTTCGTTATGGCACGAAACTGAGAAAATGTAAGGCTGGGTTTATATTCATATGCATTAATCAAGCATAGATGACATTTTTTAAATTTATTTATTTAATTTGATTTTGCTTATTGCCTAATGGCATTTTTATGGTGCAATTATAGACTTAAATGTGGATTATACAAAATTAATTATTTTTTATTTATTTCCGAGAAGATCGCAAGCGAATGGAGAAGACTCACATGTTTATATTAGTTTAACGTATTCTCTGTTAAAAATAAAAAATACGTGTGAAAAAATATTTCGATACGATATTTAGTTTCTGAGATATGGAATTTTAAAAGACGCGGGCGGACCGAGCCGGCGCAAGATGCGATGACGTCACTGCACTACATGCCGCTTGCTAACATTACGCGCCAGTAATGTTTTTAAGGTTTTGCGTGAAGTTAATTGTCTTAGTGAATGGTATTCTGTTCTATTTCGACTGTACATTACTCTACTATTACAGAACAATGGTTAAAAGCTTATATTTATTAGATAAATCTCAATAAAAAATTTGAAAAAAAACTTTTTAGCTTGATTTCTACGCGAGTACAACTGTTCGGTCGCGTTCTAAAAGTATTTAGGTACCAGCGGCTGTGGGCCGTACAGCCGTACCATGACGTCTTTATAGTGATTTTTTTGAGATCATACTATGTCGTCCTTTTAGCGCCGTACCATGACGGTCCTAAAGTGAGTTATTTCCGATCTTAATTTGAATTGTGTACAATAACCACAACCGCTATACTGCTCTCGCCATACAATATTGTATGGCAAAAGCGGTACAGCGGTAGCGGTCAAACTATAAGACAGATTTGATGTATACCTAAATCTAATTTTAAATTTCTATTAAAATTAATATTAAAAATTTAAATGCAAGTGTTTTATTTCGTAAAATACCACATTATGTACCTATCTACATTAGCTTATCCAAACAGGATAAATTTATCGTTATGATCGCATCTTTATTTTATCAGTTTCGTTATAAATGTGATCAGTTTCGTTATAAATCAGTTGCGTTACTTTCTGAGATTCGGTGTTTTGTATGTTTTCTGCATTTGACCCAATAACGTTTATTTTTAGTTTAATTAAATGCTAGCGGTCCATCTTGTCCTGGCTTCGCACGAGTGGACATTTATTTGGTTTGCATCTAAATCTGTTATGAAAATAAAATATAGTCTAAGTTACTCATTTGCTCTCAATCCGATATAGATGTGAGAATTTCTAAAATCAGTCCACAAGTTTTGGGGTTTATAATATTAGTGTGATTTGTGACTAGCAACCTGTCTCGGCGCGGCTTTGTAAGGGTGGTCATGTACACCACAGTTTGCTAATACTTATAACTGTAATAAAGGTAACTTTTTTTATCTATTTTAAGGATTTTACTGTCTAAGCATTTAACAAGTAGCATTATTTGGAAAACAACTAAATGTCTAATGAAATGTTCTGAAATAATGTAATTAATGCAACAATTGTATTTCAAGACGGGTATGGCAACATTTAAGCGAGGGAAGCCTGACTGGAGAATCTCCACGTTACACAAGACTAGCTACTTAAATAATGTAGTTGCGTTTCTGTGCGTGAGTATAGCTGTATGAATGTAGTGTTTATTTAGAGATTGTGAGATGTGACCGCCTTGGTGGTCCAGTGGCCGCAGTATGCGCCTGCTGTGCACGTATAATAATATGTTTGTAAATTGCCCCGCGATACAGAGCTTGTTTTCTAGTGCGGGAGTTGTCTTTAAAAAAAAAATTAAAGTTTTTAAAGAAACGTTTGCCTATCCCAGGAATATCGTGGTGATCACAAAACCCTGGTGTAACAATGGCAATGGCAATACGCGTGTGAGGTAGTATTGCAAGGGTACGTATTGCAAGTGCTTATAGTAACTGTTTACCGTCCGTCGGGCTGTGTGCTTGTGTAATACTAATAATAATAAAGTCCTCCTAACCGAATTTCGGTCACGGTGACAACTTTGACGGAGATTAGCCTTCTGCTAATATTATAGTGCAAAAGTGTGTGCGCAAACACAAATCAACACTTTATACCCCGACTCTTATAGTCCGATGGGATGGCAATCTGACTCGACTGGAGAGAAATCAGGCGTAAGACCAACGGCTTTAGGTGCTTTCCAAGGCACGGGGGTGTAAACACCGCCAATTGGCGAACTCCGGGAATCTTTTGTGCGTTGGCGCAAACAGTTATTACATACTGCATACCAGTCTGGGGAGGAGCCACCAAAACTAAATTTCTTGATCTGGAACGAGCTCAAAGGTCACTCTTAAAGGTGATGTATTTTAAACCATTTAGATACAGCACAGATAATTTATATAAAATTAGTGGTTTATTAACAATTAGGAAGTTATATTTTCTGAATATAACCCTATACCTACATAAATCTATTCCATTTAACCCGGAAAACCAAACCAGAAGACGGAATGATATTGTGGCTCACTCTCCTAGAGTCTGCACAGTCTTTGCAAGACGGCAGTATGTAACTCAATCAGCCTACATTTACAATAAGATAAATGCAAAACTATTTTTTCATCCCAAGGTATTATACATATGCAAGAACGAAATAACTGAGTGGCTAAAAACACTTACATATGAGGAAACGGAACACATTTTAATCAGAGTGACCTAATTATTGCACCTTAGGTACTCTTCTTATTTTACTATTACATTCAACGCAAACACACACACACACACAAACAAACACACACATACACACACACACACACACACACACACACACACACACACACACACAAACACACACACACCCACACACACTAATAGATTTTTGCTTGTTAGCTACTAAATAGGTAAATTTTTCTTTTCATTTTGTTTAATTTTTTATTATTATATAACAGAAATTGATTGTTACAAATTACTTGGCTAATTAAGGGCAAGAGCGAGACATCCCAACACAAGTATTTTTTAATTACTTACTGGGATGGCCTCAATACTATTATGTTACTAAAATAATTTGAAACAATAAACAATTTTGATTTGATTTGATTTGATTTTGTGAATTTCTTGACATAAAAACCCAATAACATTTATTGGCCTGATCTGGGAATCGAACCTCGTGATCAGCAGTCACACATATTGACCACTGAGCCATCGAAGCAGTTAAGATATGTACGAGTATGTAATACTAAAAGTGCACTGATGCAAAAGGTATCGGTGTTTTAATTTTGAACGAATTTTTAAGCTATATTTATAGTCGTTCATCATTTTTGTTTCTCGTATTGTAACTAGTAGGAATTTTGTATTTGTCAAACTTAACTTAAAACAAAAGGTCAGCGTTAAATGTTCATCCATATTTCAAGAATATGAAGGTCCCTGACCCGGTTCTATCGATCGATTGCAATCTAATCATAGTATCGACGACCGACGTTCCAGTTATTCAACTTAATAATACGATTACACATATATCTATGGACCGTCTGACCGGGTCGATGGTTGATTAATCTTCCAGTAACAATCAAAGAGCAGATCAGATACATCTGTGCTACCTGTTGCAGGTTGCTACCATTTTCTTAGATATTAGATCCATTCAGTTCAGTTAGAGTTAAGTTGAAAGGCGGGCATGTTTCTACATGTATTTTTTTCTTTTTTTATACTTCTTATTTGGGTAGCAAGGAAGCATACGGCACACCTGATGGTAAGCAGCTACGCATGGACGCCCGTAACACCAGAGGTATCGCTTGCGTGTTGCCAACCCATTTTTTTGCACCAGGGCTTTAAAATGTACGAACCCTGGGATAGGAAAACGTTTCTTTCAAAATGCATCCATAAATGAGCGCTGGAGACCTGTACTCACACACAGGAACTACACCGCTATTTAGCTATGGTCTTCTGTAAGGTGGAGGTCCTTCCCACGTCGGGCTTGCTCGTGAGTATGGTGCCCTACCTCTATTAAAATCTTGCAAGATAATTATGTATTTGGTGCAAATAAAGATATTAATATTATAATTTTTATTTTTGAAGTCACAACACCCGCACTAGAAAACAATTAAACAAAAAAGTACACCCAAACTCGGAACAACTATTTATGGATCACTCAAATTTTTATCCCGTGCGGGAAGGAACTCACAACGAGCCGCGCAATGGTAAATGGCGAGGTAACCACTTAAGGCACTGAACCGTGAACTGAATCGTGCAGTCGAGTTTTGCTATCAAAATGATTCTTAGTATTAAAGAAAGAGTAACAAACATCAATATTCATAAACTTTTACATTTATAATATTAGTCGGTATACCTAATATTTACTATTGTAAACCATAACATTGTAAGAAGTATTAAAATACAGACAGAAAAGAAACAAGTGTAATTATCTGCCTTATCGCTAATCCATCCAACTCAGCCAAAAGACGTCCTTTGCTGGACATAGGCCTCCCTCAAGGTTTTCCGCAGCACTTGGTTCTGATCTGACCTTGTCCATCGGTTGCCCGCAACCTTTACTAGGTCGTGGATCCACGTTGTTGAAGGCCTGTCTACGCTGCGGTTTTCAGTTCGTGGTCGCCACACTAGAACCTTTCTGCCCCAACGGCCATCAGTTCTGCGAGCTATGTGCCCTACCCATTGCCACTTAATTGAGGCAATTCTTCGAGCTATACTTTCGCTAAAACCAACTGATTATTTGTTTCATACCATCCAACAACTTAGAATTTTACAAATGACCCTCTATTTATCTATTCAGTCGAAATACATCCACTGCTAGACATAGTCTGCCCCAAAGATTTGCACTAGAGACCCAATGACTCTCTACTCGTACCAATTTAAACCATTTCTATTGTAGGTAAAGTAACATTTGCTGAAGACTGGTAGTGCCATCTAGCGAAGGGAAAAAAGAACGCAAAGCAGAACCTTCAAGAATTTATATTAGACATGCGCGAACTTAAACAAAGTTTCAAGCTATAATAGCCTCTATTTCAAAACTATTAGCATTGAAATTAGCGTGGACTGTTTGCGCCTGCGCTGTTAAATTGATTTCTAATGTCAGCCCTTGACAGATTCGAGGAACGTGAAATAAACAGTGATATTATTTTACATTTAAGAGAAAATAAGTAAGAAATAAAGTGATGCTACAGAAATGAGAGTAGAAGGTAAGTTGTTACTTCAATTTTAGAATAGAAATACTTAAAAAATCTATAGAGTTGTTCGTTGTAAATATTGGTGTTGTGGGGGAGCATGGTAACCAAAATAATAGTCAATTTCATTATCTTTGATAGCTGGAGCATGATTGTCTTTTATGTTTTCTCCTTGTTATATATGTCGTGATAGCGGGAAGGAGTCCGTGCCTAGCAGTGGAACATATTATATGAGTTACTATTATTATCATTACATATATCTCTACTGTCTTCTTCAAGTCATTTCCTCTTCCTTACTATAATATCACTGCCTTATTATTATTTGCATCGGTCTTGACAAAGTGATATAATATGATGTGTTGTGTTGCAGTTACTAGAGGCAGTTGTAGATCGCCTTATTTAGTTTAACCTACCTGAAATCAAGCCCATAAAAATAATTATTCCTCATTTTGAGTGTCTATTTTGACCGTGTCAATTAAAATTGCGACCCAAATATGTCCTAGTGCTGGATACGGTTCTCCTTTTTTCAATAACGATAGCTTAGAGAGTTGAGGCTTTCATCCAAACACTCTGAGCCAGATACACTCGCATTGAGTGTGTCTGTATGAAGGCCTAAACTTTCACACTCAGGTTGGTGAAGTAGACATGCCTTTAGATTTTATTTTAAGACATGGGTTTCCTCACGTTGTATTCCTTCACCGCTAGCAGATGGCATCGTATGTTTTAATCAGTAATCCTATCTGATCACACCTCATTAATGGCATAAAGATATTAAGAGTGTATAAAGGTATTAGAGTATAAACCAAAGTGTAACCAAAACTCAATGAATAAAGGAATCCGCGACCCCTAGATGGATCCATTGTAATCGCAGGGGATTGGGGGGTTATCACGCGATAATGTGACGGGACGGATGACATGGGCCCTTCGATTCATTGAAATTCGTGACACACTGACTTTAAATTTGGTGGTTTGTTATGCAGTGAATTTATTTATTTTGCGGCACGTTTCGGTTTTGCCTTGACATTTTTAAAATAAAATAAAGTTATGTTACGCCCTTTTTATAGGTGAAAGTTTTTTTTTAATCGGTCCAGTAGTTTTTGAGTTTATTACAAACAAAAATACAAATCTTTTCTCTTTATAATATTATTGAAGATAGAGCTTTTGCTGAATGTACCAAGTACCTACCTTTGTATATCGATACCGTTAATATAAGCGAGCGAGGTATTGTAATATATATGGCGGTACTCGTGTGTTGCCAAAGAGTTTGTAACAACATCGTTTGGCTATAGGTTATCTCTGGGATAGAAAAAAGGTTTCTATAGAAAAGCACTCTTAACCTTACTTACGCATAAGATCACAACCATACCGCTGTAAGCAGTTATTTTCCTTCTTCTATCAGTCTTACTAGATTGTACTGTGCCCTTACATAACAAGTCCCTCTTGCTGTGAAAATAGTTATTCTTCAAGGCGTTCTGTTCTTCTCTGATCTGTACTCAACAGAAGTATCATAAAATAGTCTAAGAATTTATTTAGCTACATTTTTCTGTAGAAACGTGGAGGGAGGTACTTTTAGATCGAGTTCCTTCTAAAAAATATTTTGATAAACTTTTCAAATCTCATAGCTCAGACATGAAAATATCATGGCAAATCATGACCAGGCGGAGATGGCGGGATGAGTTGGACTCGTTTAACGAAGACTGGTCCTTAGACTTTACACAGAGAGAAGTGCAAGGAAAGTCCGAAGGCTTTTGCCCTGCAGTGGAACACCATGAACGCTCGTACCAGTTTTTCACCCTATTATGTTTGTATGGTGTTTTTGGTTGCATCACTTTCTGCACTAATTGTAACACAAATAAAATTGTAATCACATATCTGGCGATTGAAAAGAGTGGCCTAAGTTTCTTGCCGGTTCTTTCCTTGGGCTCTACCCCTGTCTGTTCAGTCAGCGAATCCGGCTGTAGGCAAATTAGCTGACGTCTCATTTGGCATTTTTCATTGCCACATTCACCTGCATAAGTGTCGCAGTGTGATCTATATGAATAAATGATTTTGAATTTGAATATAATAATATAATATAGTAATTATTGCGTAACATCGTTCGTCTATCATTGTATCCACCCGTATGTCACAGAACCCCTCAGCGCACCGCTTGCTCCGAACACCCCGACATATGTACCACGCACTTGCCTCACAGCGCATAATTTGTCCTCCATTACTACACTATAATAAACCAGGGTCCGATTAAAGACCAGTCTCGTCTTTCGTCCAGCACAACTGTTCCACAAAACATAAACGAGGGGACAAAATAAATTATGCATTCGATACATTGAAAGTTCTTTGTAATAGGTTTTTTATCTAAAGGGTGCGCGGCACCTGTCTCTTTTTGTCTTATATGTAATGGAAAAACAAATGTAGTTTTGACTGAGATTTTGTAAATTTTAGGTCTTTTATTTTGGTCTCATAAAATTATAAAAATACGTACATCTTATCACGCCTACTTCCCATTGGGTTAGGTAGAGTATGGTATGCAAATTGCTTTGATTCAGACATACTTCATAGCTTTTTCTGCATTAATAATAATAAAGCAACCCATATAATTGTACCCTTGCTGGGCACGAATCACCTCTTGTCTATAAAGAGAAAGATTTTAGGCCTCCTTCTTCTACATGACAATTTTAAAATTATTTTAACCAGTGGAATGACAAATTATCACTGCGTAACGTGACTATATTTTATTAAAAAAAAATAAGCAATGAGAAATCTAAATAAATGTCAACCCGTGCGAATCCGGCACGGGCCGGTTGTATTCTTATATATATATATAAAAAGTTCGTGTCACGAATATTACTATAATGGACAACGGGTCTAAATCACGTAATATTTTGAATATTTTCAGTCGAATTGCACCAACCGTGGTCACGGGTTGACTGATTTGACTGACTGACTGGTCTATCGTGTCAAGATGTTCGTTCTGAATAAAAAATTCCTCTCAATTTTTTTTTATAGGCGGAAACTAGCATTGTTATAAAACTAAGCCAATTATTCATTACCCACCTCAATATTAACATAAACTATTCAAATAACTAAACAACATTAAAATAGCTAATTTTGTGCGAATAAAAGTATTCGATTTAAGATTTAAACGCGCGATGACAAATGCAATGGGCATAGCCCTTGTGAAATGAGGTGTGAATATTGTATCCCTGCGGGATACTATGGACCGCATGGGGACACCCCAGCTGCTTGTCCAAGCCACCCTTTTATGTAGCTAAGTACAATGCACTACAAATTATAGACAGGTATTAAGTACCGTTGATTTTGTAATTGTTATTTTACGATTGTTGGTGTATTTATTAGTGGCGCGTGGCAATTGTTATATTTTACGTGGATTTCGGCTACTGGGTATTTTTTTGACTGTCTACTTTGTGTCGATTTTGAACGTAATATTAATATTTGTAAACGTGCGCGCGTCAATTGATATATTTTACGTGGATTGTAACAGCTGGAGAAATAACGCTTAAAATACAGAATATCCAGTCGGACTAGGTATTTACACTAACGTTTATTTTTGTTGTCAATCTGCGTTTTCCAGGAAATAAACTTAAAACCTTACTATTATACAACGTTTGATTCTAATCGTTAGAGCCGTTTTATACATAGGTACTATTATTTATGGATTGAACGAGCAAGTGAGGGATGGTTTTCGATCCACTGCAACGAGGCGTTTGTACGTATAAATGGTTGTTCGACAATAATTAGAGTATCGTTGATCGGCACATCGTAAAATTAGCTAGGAGAATTATTGAGACAAAAACTTGAGAGGTGTCAAGGGACACCCGGATGGAACGAAGTTCCACATAACACATATTTTTATTTTATTTTTTATTATGTTAAATAATTTAATTATAATTTAATTATTATTTAATTAATAATAGGTATTAATATTTTAATATAAATATATTATTATAATGTTATCTGGCTTGCTTTCTATAAGAGAGAGAGAGAGAGAGAGAGAGACAGACAGAGAAACATGCGCACGCCGCACAGCTTACAATAGCGTACTATAGCAAAAAGTGTCGTGACAACTTTTCGTAAGATTTTTTTCCGTCTAGCCCCCTTTCACAACGCGCGATAAGGAACTTCGTTCCAAAAATATTTTTACAACATGACCCAAATCAGTCGAAGGGGTGTTGTAAAAGAATACATCGTGAGTTCACAATTCTGGGCGAATCACTAGTTTTAGCAAAAAGTCCATGTTTTCTTTACAAACCTCCACAATTGACTTCCAGCATGTCTAGTACTAATAATGAACGCGATGACGTTGGCGCTAAGGCGGGGACCTCACCACCCGCATGGACAGACCCCGGTTGAGCACAAGCATCATCACTACAAGCCGAGAGGCTCTGAGTCACTTACTGGAGACACCCAACTGTTACATGATACCAAGTAAGAATTAGAAAAGTTGCATTTAATACCACCACCACCACTGCTCGGTGTTTATGGTTTTTTTAAAGACAACTCCCGCAATAGAGAACAAGCACAAACAATCTGTGTTGCGGGGGACTTTACAAACATACAATTAACGGACACAAATTACACCCAGACTCAGATCAACTCTTTGTGGGTCACACAATGTTTTGTCCCTGTGTGGGAATCGAACCCACAACCTCGTTCTCAGCAGGCGCATACTGCACCCACTGGACCACCAAGGCAGTCAATTCGAACCCCACACGGGACAAAAAATTATGTTATCCATAGATGGTTGTCCCGAGTCTGGGTGTACTTTGTGTCCGTTAATTGTATATTCGTAAAGTTCCCCACGATACAGGGTTTGTTCCCTAATGCAGGTGTTGTATTTTCAATTTAAAAAATAACTTTATTGTGGTTTAACGCGAAACAATAAAAATATAATATATTTTTTACGTTAATTTATGATTAATACTATTTATAGGCACATAGAAGAAGATTCAGAAGGTCTAACAGCAGATGCAATATCGAAAATGACGCCTGAAGAACTAGAGTTTTACTACTTCTCAGCTCACGATTTTGACAAGAACTCTATGTTGGATGGCCTAGAGTTGTTGAAGGTTTGGGATTCAATTTACGTAACAGTTTCAAGTTTGTTTATAAGAAGACTCTTGTAACAATGTTTTTCTTGAAAATGCTATTCTAGACATACTTAATCTATTCTAATTCATAAGTTATTAGAAAACAACTAATGTCTCGTAAAAATTGGTCCAGCAGTTTCGGAGATTAGCTGGAATAAACAGACAGACAGACAAATATTGAAAATACAAATGTTATTGAGATATACATATATGCATTTAGTAACAAGAGATTTTTTTAATATAACAAACAGACACTCCAATTTTATTTATTCGTATAGATTATATTTATCTTCAGTGAAAAAAGAAGATGATATATCTTATAACTATTGTTTTACAGGCTGTGTATCATACAATAGAGCACGAAGACCATGACCCAGATGCAGATTCATCGATAGAACCCGAAGCAAATGAATTAGACAGTTATATTGGTGAGAAATTTATATTATGAGTGGTCCAGCGATCTTTTTTTTATTACAAGTTTGATCTTTGTACGTATAGACGTCACTCCAAGACGTAAAAAAGCGGAGCTCCTCGGCTCTGCTCTCGGGTTCGAATCTTGCTCAGGGCTCGACTATTTCCACATTGCTTTATTATTTAAATATAAACTACTAGCTGTTGCCCGCGGCGCCGCCCGCGTGGATGTTGGTTATCGCTGTAAAAGATCCGTTCAGTAGTTTTGACGTTTTTTTTGATAAAGTTCATATAATGTATAGTTTACAGTGGGTGGTAATGTTATTTCTTCGTAATATAAAAAAATAATGATATCATTCTACAGCTAATTACTGTATATTATTATCGATCATCATTCATAATAGACTGTCTACAATTATACACACTGCTAATTATGCTTGTGGATTATCTGTATTGCTATCTATAGCAATACACATAATCCACAAGCATAATTAGCTATTATTATTATTATTAGCTATTATAATTAGCTCTATAGGTCTACCTATAGAGCAATACAGATTGTCCACAGGCATACCTGCTTCTTGGTTGGTTATAGAATCTAACCAACCAAGAAGTAGGAGAGTTTTATTCTAATATTATGTCATACTTTCAGCTTTAGTTGATCGAACTCTGGAATTAGATGACAAAGACGGTGATGGGTATGTGTCATATGCTGAATACCGAGCAGCAAGAGCCAGCAATCCATCAGAACGTACTCCTAGAGTTCTTGCATCGAATATATCTTAATAAAGAAGATTATTTGTATCACCATTTTCAAGTTTGTGCATGGTAATTCGTGATTTAATTCTGTTTTTAAAGGCTGGTCAAAAGTATTCTCGATTCAGCCGAAATACGTCCACTGCTGGACATAGGTCTAAATTGTTAACAGCATCAAAAATAATTCTTGTTCTTTTTTATAATGGCAATCAGTTGTCCAATGTCTATTATTCCTATGTAGTCAATGAAAAATAATTGTTTTTTTTAAACGTGAATGAAAATGAATGACAATCTTCTAAAAAATGACAAAATTATCAATTCTAAGTAAGTGTTAATACATTTTAGCAACTGAAATGACGATAACATTAAACTGGCTTATTGGTGTAGTGGTTAGTGGCAACACCGCAGTCAACTGTGCCGAAGCTAAGGTTCGATTCCCAACCGGGACAAATATTTGTGTTCTTTGTTCATTCGCTTCTTCTGATTCTGGATTTAATTTATATATAATACGTGTGTGTATTTAAAAATATTATACGATAACAAGTATGTATACCAGTTGTTTAGATTCAATCATCTGATCTCTTACTAGGAAGGTTTGGGATTAGAAGAAGAGTTGTTTTAAATACATATTCTTCTCTGCTTTGACCAGCCTTTCAAGACACTCGGTGTTGAACGAATAAGATTGTGTAAAGGGACTAACTAATATTGATATCATCGAAACTATCCGCTAGCTTTAAGTTAATGAAACGAAATATTTCTGTTAAAAATAAAGTAACATTTTGTGAATAATATTTTATTTCAACTACATTTATTATTATGACTATATCTTAGGTACATACTTAGAAGGTTAAAGTAGCCTAATATATTCAATCTTGTGCCTCATATATCGATATACTTATACCTATATTGATTTCTGTAAACGTTATCTAGATTATAAACCTCATAATACATATATTATATCGATTTTTGGAGTGCGTTTTTATAAACGTACTTAAACTCGAGGGAGGTATCAATTTTGAGCTAATAGATCGATATAATTGATAGTGTATATCGATTATCGATGTAACTTTATCGATAAAGTACATATATATGGATATTTGTAGTACAATTTTGTATACGTAACCTACATTATTCTTTGTGTATTCTACATAATCTAAAGATACTATTCCGAACCGAGCTGCCAAAGGCAACTGGCTACAGCGCATGCAGCAGCAGCACGACTGTTTTCTATGTATTTATATGAAATGGTTTCCGAGCACTGCGGCAGCAGCACGTGCAGCCAACGGCGGCTGCACATACTGACTGGCCTGTTGGTCTAATGGTTAGTGACACTGACTGCTACGCCGGAGGTCGTGGATTCGATTCCCACCCAGGACAAATCTTTGTGTAATGAGCACGAATGTTTGTTCTGTGTCTGGGTGTAATTTATCTATAATATGTATGTATTTAGAAATATATAAGTATGTTTATCAGTTGTCTGGTTACCATAGTACAGGCTCTGCCTAGTTTGGATCAGATAGCGATGTGTGAGTTGTCCCGAAAATACTGTATTAAATATCTATAGTATGTGCAGCTATGAAATACAGTGTATTTCATAGAAATACATACAAACCAGTCGTGCTGCTGCTGACAACTTTATGCAGCTGCTGCATGTGCTGTCGGCAGTTGCCGTTGGCACCTCGGTTCGATATTGTACCTTTAGGTTAACGGCACTTAACTGTGATGTCAGTAATATCTAGAATTTCCTACTCTTTATAAACTTAGTTTTATCAGTACATTTTATTCTTAGCATTTGTAGCGAGTTTCGCAGTTCATGCCGCCTTCTCCCCACTCAGCAGCCTGTTTGATACCGTTAGATATTTCCGCGTAAGGCTCCAGTTCTGAGCTTTCCCTGAAATGTACAAATAGTTTTGAATATTTGGGAATTAACAGCAACCCATAAATGTCCCACTGCTGGGCACGGGTCTCCTCTCCTCTATCAAGAGAGAGAGAGAAGGAAGAAGAGAGAGGATTTAGGCCTTAATTTACACACGCTTGCCTTATGCGAGTTGGTGAATCGGTCATGTCTTTAGAATTACTTCTAAGACATGTAGGTTTCCTTACGATGTTTTCCTTCACCGTTACTAGAAGGCGAATCATTAGATTAGTACATAAACTCCACAAAGTAAAATTCTCATTTTTTTGGGCATATATATTTTTAAACAACTTACCGCACTAGGACATAAATCCTGTGTTTGCAACGCAGTAGCGTTATTACATCAGTGTCATTTTCCACACGGGACACAAAAAATTGTTAGTTCCATAAATGGTTGTCCCGAGTCTGTCCGTCGCAACACAGGGCATTTTCCCAGCTGCGGGAGTTGTCTTTTTAAACAAAAATGGGCTGTAACTGTCTAATTTACCGGGAAAATCAATGCCGCTTATGGAAGCCATGTTTGATGAGAGAAAAACTAGCAAACAACGTCTTGCCTTAGAGAGGCATCAACCGTCTCGTTAAAGCTGCAAAAGGACTACAACTATTTGATCAATATACACATACCCCTGCAACATTTTTACACCTTGCAGCATTAATTCAGCTCCTGAAGAGTATAGTCCAGCTTGTTGAGGCCTCTGACAAGACATTAAATACAAGCAGCTGTAGTCCTTCTTCTGTTGGCCAGCTAAGTAGCTCAGGTATAAAAGAATCTCGTCTTCAGTGATGTAAGTTGCGTTTGTATTATCTGTATGTGCGAAATATGTGGTATATCACTATACAAGCGAGAAAGCCCAACTGATACTAACATTATGTTGTAGAAGTATCCAGTGCTTATTTATGGATGCGTTTTAAAATGAAGTTTTCCTGGGTTCTTGGTTCAGGTTTCAGGGATATCCCAGACCAGATGCGTAACCCAGTAATGCTCCAAGTATTGCAAGTATCCATAGGCTATAGTAACTGCTTACTATCAGGCGGGCCAAATGTTTGTTTGCCACTTAAGTATAAGAATGAAAAAGAAATCAGCGTGGTTATTGTAGGTATGGGTGTATCAGGGAAAAGGTAAATTCGATAATAAGGATGTGTCTACATTAAAAATGTGCGAGGCAGCTGTATAAGAGAATACTTTTATAGCCAAAAAGTAACCGTTTGATTTACATAGCCTAGTCCCAAGGCCAAGTGAGTTTTATCACCAATTTCATTCGGCAACGCGCGCCAGATGATGTATAGACCTCATAAACTGCTTACTATCGGGCAGCCAGTATACTTATTTGTCACCTTATTATTTTAAAAATGTATTTATATCCGTGACTCAGCTAATCAGCCCTTATATGCACGGGCCTTTATAAACAAAAACAAATCCAAAAGAACGTATCGTATTTAAATCTAAACTTTTAAAATTGAATTCGAACATTTGCCAGATACAATTTGCTGGTCATTTAGTTGTGAAAGCTGCAGGAGTAGATAATCCCTCAGCAATGGGATTAAGTCGATGGACAGAAGAAACGCATCGCCCGTGTGTATTGGATTACTGAGTGGTCAGTTTGTTTATCACGTGCCTAGAAAAGGACCAGGCAGATGGACTCGGTATGGGATCATGATTTCCTGGTCATTATATAATTGTATCTATTGTCGATTTGTTTGTTGACAGGCTTATTTATTAGGTAAAGGGGTGGTTTATAGTTAATGAAATATTAATGGGCCTCGATGAGTAGTAATTGTTACTAGAGCTTTAGTCGCGGGCGCGTATTCATATTCTATTTTAAAAGTTTGAATGTTATTGATGTTTTTTTTTTTCAAAGAGTGTAGTATCGCGAGCTGCTGCGTATTAAGTATAAGCGGCCCGCCCCGACTTCGTCCGGGTTAAACTATTTTTAGCGCATCTTTCTTTTTTTTATATATAACAACCTTCTCCTGACAATAACAAACACAACAAAAAAGAATTACTGAAATCGGTCCAGCCGTGCCCGCGTGATGCCGTGAGAAAGGGAAATAGGGATTCATTTTTATATATATGTAAGAAGATTTTGTTTCATTTCTACGTGTATATAAACTTGGCGGCCAGACTTCAAAATAATAATAGGGGCCGTTTAATAATGAAATCCTCACGGTATCTGCCTACTATCAGGCAGGCCTTACGTTCTTTTTCACAGAAGAAATTTAAAAATAAAAGTGGCATTCGCTCGCGATTTTACTATTGTCGTCGAGAAATCTATCTGCTCTGGGGAAGCAAACTCTATCTATCTAATGTCTATCCGTAGTTCCGTTTTGACTATAAGAAAATGCATATGTACTACTTAATATATTTTTCTACTTTTTTTTTTACTTAATATATTTTTTGGAGTTACTAAATAACTCCAACCCATTTATTAAAATTGTTAATTTGTTTTATAACGATTTCAACGACGTAAGTTTTATATACAGCTCCCACAAAAATCTTTAAAGTATATATTATTTTAATCACACGCGCCGGTATCGCACGAGACCACTCAGAAGTTGCACCACAGATGTGCAATTTTTTGCAATATGGCCGCCACAGTTATAATATTTTTATTTTAGTAATAGAAATGATTGAGTGAGGAAATAATTACCGTCAAGACTTCTTCCGTAATAGTGTCCGCCTTTCCATGCGCCGGCGCCGAAAAATCCAGCCGCAAGGATCAGTGCCTTTAACACGATCAGTATCACCAGATTTGTTAAGTTTAAACTTAATACCTGCAATAGGAGACAACACATTTTATTTCATATATTAATATAATAACATTTTTTATGTAATTTTTTTTCTATTTACAACAGTATCACCCTGTTGGTGTACTGGTAGAGAATGTCCTAAGGCATTAAGTCCGCCATTATACATTTTGTGTATATACTCGTAAAGTTGAAATAAATAATTTATGATATTTACACATTTACATAAATCCCACACAGTCCCACTGAGAAGTCGCTGATTATACGAGAGTCTTGTATTTTATGAAAAAATGATTATCACCTACTCCTAACCATTTAAAAAATAATTAAGTCAAATAAGGGATATCTGTGTTTAATATATAATAATAATTAAAAGTCATTAGGGGAGTTCTCAATAGCGAGGTAACAACTGCACACCGTACAGTGGAGTCTAGTGGTTAAGATGATCAATATGCCACAAACATCACATCAAATGTTGTGGGTTCAATTCATAATGGGACAAAGCTTTATGAGATGTATACATGTTTGTTCTGAAATTTATGGACACAAAGTAGTACCTACACCGTCCGTTAATTGTGTGTTGGTCCTTGGTGATTGTTACGAGTTGTTAAAAAAGTAAAAAAAATATATACCTAATCGTTATCTATTTAGTAGAGCCTGAACATCGATTCATTTTAATGACGTCACATCTTAAACCCCCAATGACTCATTAAAAATCTTTGTCAAAACAAAAAAGCGCATTACTCATACAACAAAAGGCGTGCAACTTTACAATATAGTGCAATAGTACCTGTGAAACGCAGTCGAAACCAACCTGACTGCTGCCCGTAGATCTTGCTATAAAGTCTCTTGCTATACTGGTCACAACCTGTCCTCCTGTACCACTGAGGAAACTTCCAGCAGCATCCAGAAACGATGACCTCCCATACTGAGCCGTATCGTTCCCACTATCAAACCGCGCGATTGATTCTTGATCTTCTTTGAAAGCCATTGGAGGTTTTTCTCTAGGCGGTAAAGCATTAGTATCATATCCTTTCTTTGGATACATCTTCTTTGCGTATTGAGGTGATGAGTAAGCTCCTGAATGTTCTGCGGATATGATGGCAGCACTAGATAGTAATAGTAAGTAGATGGCAACCATTTTGGACGGAGGTTGATATGCAACTGCGGTTTGAAGCAGGTAATGGTCACAATGGATACTGATAGTGTGCGTTGGTTTGCCTCTGTTCCGTTATTTTATCTCTTCCCTTATTCTTTTGTTTGCACGCACGATGACATCTCCTAATGGGTCTATTGTTGTTAGCTTTTAGTGGCGAAATGGTCTTTTTTTTTCAAATAATTCGAATGAATTGGTATGTGCACTTAATGAGTTAAAGTTATAGTTTTGTAATGTTATATTTTGTAGTTCATCGATAGAATTATAATTATTTGACCATATTAAATTGTGCTTTTTTAGATTAAGACCGTTTGATTATGGTCAAAATGCAGTAGTTGTGTTCCAGTGTGTCATTATAGGTCTTCAGTCTTCATATAGGGATGTGTTTTACAACACGCCGTGCGTTTTGTGGGTTATGCGATGAATGGCGATAATACCTGAACACATTTTTAAGTGAACTGTTAGTTCCACCAAAGTAAACATAATTGTCGACAACTTCGAGTGGAAACCCAAATAAAATGAATACCTATTTTCCTTGGTCACAGCATCACGCGTGAACGGCTGGACCGATTTCGCTAATTATTTTTTTGTTTTGTTACTGTCAGGCGAAAGATTTGATGTAAGAGAAAAATAAGAAAGTTGCCCTGAAAATAATTTAACCCGGGCGAAGTCGGGGCAGGCCATTAGTATATATTTATATTATTTTGGTAAGTAAGTATATTAATCCTAAACAGAGCACACCAATATATTACGTTAACTACCAAACTTTACAGTTTGTATCTAACCGTCTTAAAAAATCAAACTACAAATTCTTAATTGTCCTCACAATAGTCACAATGCAATAATTCTTAAAACAAAAACATTACAAATGTGACAAAATTTATGTATAATAGCATTAGTTGCATACACTGCAAGAAAGCAAGAGTGTTGTGTAGGGCTGCCATACGCTTTGGTACATTAAGAGCCGGGATATAATATCTCAATTTATAGCAACATCGTAAGTGATTTTATATGAACGTAGCGTGAGGAAATATGAATGGAGAAAAAAAAGGTACACCGTAAAGGTAGAACGGGCCCTAAAATAATAGTTTTTTTACATTGGGATAACATTTGTTATAGATATCTTACTTATCAAAATACAAGATAATAAAAATTAAAAGTTCATAACTTATGTTCTGAATGGAAAGATTTTAAATATAAATCCAGGAGTATTTTTATTACCCTATAAATGTTGCCCGCGGCTCCACCACGCGGGTGGAGCCACGTCGTAAATGCTTATAAATAAAAATAAATGACAATTCCAAAATAAAAGTAGCCTAAGTTACTCCTAATAAACAACAGCTATCTGCCAGTGAAAGTCCCGTAAAATTCGGGCTAGACTGATTCTGACTGGACGTTTACTGTTTCAGAGATTAGCTGGAACAAACAGACAAAAATTTTAATAAAATATAATATGCATTTAGTAAAAAGAGGTAATTTTAATATTATGTACTAACAGACACTCCAATTTAATTTATTTGGGCTCAAAGAATAAGCTTTGCCATTCAACGTGGCAATGCTGCCAGCCTTTTTTTTTTTTTTTTTTTTTTTTTATACTACTTGGGTGGCAAACAAGCATACGGCCCACCTGATGTTAAGCAGTATCCGTAGCCTATAGACGCTTGCATTACCTACCTGTGGTCTTCTGTAAGGAGGAGGTCCTTCCCCAGTCGGGCTTGCTCGCTAGTATGGTGCCCTACCTCTCTTAATTTAAGCCTTCTGGGCACGTTACCAGTAGACGTCGATGCGGAGGAATTTTATGACGCCTTTTAAGCAGTCCCTCCCGTTTTTGTGTATTTTCTATATATATATTTCTGCCTTTTTTAAGAAGTGTAAATAGGTAACAGGTATATTGTATATTTAGATGTAAATAATAGTATACAATGTAAATTACTTGTAAATAAATTAATATTTTAGATTTCTATTTCAAATATCCCTATATATATATAATAGTTGTTGAGAGGTAGGGCACCATACTAGCGAGCAAGCCCGACTGGGGAAGGACCTCCACCTTACAGAAGACCACAGCCAAATGACTACACACAGCGGTGTAGTTGTGTTCCTGTGTGTGAGTACAGGTCTCCAGCGCTCATTTAGGAATGCGTTTTGAAAGAAACGTATTCCTATCCCAGGGTTACTTCCATCTTAAAGCCCTGGTGTAAAAAAATGGGTTGGCAACACGCAAGTGATACCTCTGGTAATGCAAGCGTCTATAGGCTACGGATACTGCTTAACATCAGGCGGGCCGTATGCTTGTTTGCCACCCAAGTAGTATAAAAAAAAAAAAAAAAAACCCCGGTGGACGTTTCAGCATTAATGCCAGCCCTAGTGTAGTGATACAAACTAGGTGATGATGTTAAACCTAGTGGAACACCTTTGTTTATAATAGTGGTCTAGTTCCGTAATACATTCATTTGGGCCGTCTTCGTCGTAACTATGACATAACAATACATCACGATCATGCTATTGACATGTTTTGAGGAGGAATAAACTACATCTATATATCTTTGGTCGTCATGCACTGATTTTTTAAACTACTTGGGTGGCAAACAAGCGTACGGCTGATGTATAACAGTTAAAGTATAAACAGACGATCGAACTTGGTTCGGGCCGAACCACGAACATGGTCCGGTCGGTCCATGGCTCCGAACCATATTATAATGATATTAATAATAATAATGTCCGGCGGACCGTGCACCACACGAGCGAATATGGTTCGAAGCGCACTATGTTCGTGGTTCGGACCGAACCAAGTTCTATCGTCTGTTTATACTATTACCGTAGCCTATGGACAAAATACCAGAGGTATCTCTTGCGTGTTGCCGATCCATTATTTTTACTCAAGGGCTTTAGAGTATCCCTGGTATAGGAAAACCTTTTATTCAAAACGCATCCCTAAATGAGCGCTGGAGACCTGTATTCACACACAGGAACAGCAGGAACACAACTACACCGCTACGTAGTTATTTGGCTGTGGTTTTCTGGAAGGAGGTGGCTTACCTCTCTTAAAAACAGAAGCACGATACAAGCGAGCAAGGGCCGCAGACCTGTGCTTTATTTATTTATTTATTTAAAACTTTTGCACATAATATAAATTGTACAACGGCGGACTTAATGCCTTAAGGCATTTTCTACCAGTCAACCTTTTGGGGTGCAGAGATAAAATATGGTAGGTCTTTAGAGTCTGGTACTATTAAATATTTTGTGTTTATAGTTATCTAGTACTAAGGAAAGCGGTTTTAAAACGAATAGGAAGATGCTCCGGTGTTACAAGATTGAAAGTCGACAACGCGTCCAGTGTGTTATTCCCGTAGGTAGTATTACAAGCGCCCTTGCGCTACGGTAATTGCTTACCATTAGGAGAGGGCCTTACGTTTGTTCATTACTGTAGTAGCGCAATCTAAATAACTCTTTGAAAGAGTTCTTTAAGCTGTGGTAGTAGTATAAGTCACCACAACGTTTTTTTTCTGCAGTACCTATTTTGCAAAGAATTATCGTCTTAAAAAAACTGAGAAATGCTTTTTGGTAATATCAATTTATTTAACTGTTTCAAGTGGCATTTATTTATTATTAAACGATTTTATTTAACTGTAGCCCATATATATGCTTCAAATCTGGCGACAGCTTTCTCTACTTCGATTCATCGTATCGTAAACGATTCATAAGACCTACTTACTCGGACATATATTATTATTAAGATCCCGTGACAATACAATAGGAACCTCCTGTGATAGATTAACTAAGGTCTGATGATAGGGTCAAGAAATGAAACCGTTTACTTAAATATCCTTACTAATATTATAAATGTGAAAGTTTGTGAGTATGGATGGATGGATGTATAGATAGATGGATGGATGTTTGTTACTCTTCCACGTAAAAACTACTGAACGGATCTAGATGAAATTTGGCACAGAGATAGATTATGGTCTGGAATAACACATAGGCTACTTTTCACAGCGACAACCGACATCCACGCGGGCGGAGCCGCGGGCAACAACTAATATAAAATATATTTTTACTTTTTAAAATTATTATAATATTATACCTATTAATTTTGACAGTCACCTTATAAAATTATGTATTAAGTAAATGGATTACCTATTAAAACTTTTGTACGCCACACAGTGGTAGAGTATGGCTTATAACTAAAATGTAAAATACAACTCCAACTTTGTATAACTACATATATTTTGACAAATAAATTCTTATTTTTATTATAAAACATGTCTTACATCTATTTACTATTACAATTGTAGGAAGATATTAGTGGTCATGTGGTTACCTAACGTAGAAAAGAGAATATTACAAATTGCGATACATTATGTCAATGAAACTGTTTTGTTTGAGAAAGTGAATTTACAAGGGAAAGTAAAATAGGCTATCATATGACATGATAGCCGCATTGTACCTGCTCTTATTGAAATAGGCAAGTATGCAGAACAATGATAGCAGTACCTTGTCGATGAATACTAAATTGCTTACAAGTTACCATTGAAAGTGCATAGAAATCGGACGGGTTTTTCGATAACTACTAGAGATACTATCTATCTTCTATTACCTATTATAGACTCTAAATTTTAATTAATTTATGGTGCGCGTGCCGGCTCATGGTTTTGACACATTCTTCAAGGAACAGTTTTGGCCGCAGGGTGTTGTGTATCGGCGTTTTCGCGGACGCGACGTTTGCACAATACAACGCAGTGTAACACAGCAATGGTGAAATATGTTTAGTTATAAGTTTTATAAATATATATATATATATGTATATTAGTTTGTAAAGTATCTATCTATGGGGATATAATATAATCTACTCGTATTTTTTTTTACCTAGTAAAAAAAGGACAAGTAGATTATACCTAACCTAAACGAATATGTCGTGTCGTCTTTTTAAAATTTTTACTGTTACCTTCGGTATTTTACACATTTCTGTGTACTGACATCTAGTGTTAATATTTAGAAGTTTTTAAAGTCGTTGCTTTTATAGTTGTATGATGTTTTATGTTAAATTCCAGAGATGGCGCTTTAGGCAGCAAAATAAATTTCGAACTAGTTTCAAGGTCAGTTAACAGATGGCGGTGTCTAATGTTAATGTATCTACATTTTGCGGCTTTCTTTTATTTTGTTTTTATTGGGTTTGTTATTACGAAAACCTTCACGAAAATACGAATAAAGCTCACTATGTTTATAATACTCACCTATCTTTTTCTTCCTTTTACGATAACTCTTTGGTAGAAGAAAATGAAAATAGTAGATGAATAAATATAAAACATGACACTTTCCGGGCATGTTGCTTTGATAGTTTATGGATTGAGTAATATGCAAGTACCTGAGTACCAAATAAATAAATAAATATGATATTAGAAATGTTTACTATTTATAGATAAAGTAAGATTTACCGAAGAGAGAGCGCAAATTGTTCAAAGTTCAACAGTTGTATTTCATGGTCAATGCAGTTGTCATAATGCGTTTAATATTATTTTAAAGTGCGGTGTTTCGTTGTAAGCTCAGGGTTGGCACAATAAAGGTTGTTTCGTCCCTAAATACTAGGTAGTATTTTTACAATAAAAAATCTATTTTGCCTTATTTATCAGTCATACAATTATGATTGAATTCTTAATTCTTTATTGTATACACACAAAATAACAATATACTTAAAAATGATATATCTACTTTTACAGGGTGTGAAACGTGGGAATAAATATAATGTTCAATCTGGTTCCTTCTAAATCATTTAAACCAAGTTTTTTTATTTTTTGTAAGAACACAAAAAGAATCTGGAACTTTTAACTGAATTCCTGAGGAAAGTTTAGATAAAACTATATAATATCAGTTATAATATATGTATGTATATAGCATTCTACAAATAGAATATTTTTAAAGTAGGTATTTAGGTCCGGTATAAGAATAAAAATCCTTTTTTCTTAAAACTGTTAGTGTAATAAGTTAATATTTTAAAAAAATATTTTTAAACACAAGCTTTTATAGTGTAATTATGTAATATATGGGTGCATAGCATTGATTATTCTTAAAAGAGCCCAAACACGACACGGTTGTCTTGTTTTGTAGAAAAGTTTATATGACTACCTTTGAACATCATCATCACACACTGAACTTCACCTAAAAATATATTAGCTATATTAACAAATCCAAAAATTACGCGGCTATCTTGTTTCATTGAAGAGTTGCCATGGCCACCACATGACTCATTATCAAGTCCTAAACACCCATCTAGGAATATTGAACTCGTCAAGATAAATCCGAAACACCCAAAACACGACACGGCTATCTTGCTTCGTTGAAGAGTCACCTTCCAACTTCATCATCACGTCCTGACCACCCACCTACGAATATAGAACTTTTACACCAGGGCTTTAAGATGGAAGTAACCCTGGGATAGGAATACGTATCTTTCAAAACGCATTCCTAAATGAGCGCTGGAGACCTGTACTCACACACAGGAACACAACTACACCGCTGTGTGTAGTCATTTGGCTGTGGTCTTCTGTAAGGTGGAGGTCCTTCCCCAGTCGGGCTTGCTCGCTAGTATGGTGCCCTACCTCTCTTAAAGCTACCTCCCGACTCCATCATCACGTCCTGAACACCCATTTAGAAATATAGTACTTGTCAAGATTAATCCTACGAACCAAAACCCGACGCCGCTCTCTTGTTTCGTTGAAGAGTTCCTATGGCTACCTACTGACTGCATCATCAGACCAGATCCATGGTACCATATTATTACATTTTCACTGAAGTTACGTCGGTATACTAAATTTCAGCTCCATCAAACACCGGGAAGTGCTTCAAACACAGATATAGTAAATATATATCTGTGGCTTCAAATCTAGCTTACAAGATTTGACCCTAACATACAAAGTCACTAACATACTTTGCAAGCTAAATAAAAGCTTGTAAAAAAGGCCTCTAATGAGAAACGTATAAATATAATCTCCTTTTCTAAAGAGTCCGTCTCAAACAAGACCAGTTTCCATGACAACCTGGACATATAGAAGGCAACCCTAAAATAGCTACTGGCGCACCGTGGTACCACGCCACGGTGTGGCCGTGAGAGCGGTCGGTGAAAAGTACCAGAAAGTGAAACCGGGTACCGAGCCTTGACCGTCACGCAGCAGCCGAGTTCAACAAATTTTAAGTCATAAGATTGTTATCTAATGTCAAGTAAAAGTGTCATCACTGTTGTAAAGTCATGGTTATTATGGTTTTGCGATGTTTATATCTAAGGAATTGCGAGTTTTAGATGCTTTCATTTAGCTTTAGAAATTACATATTTTGCCGTGCTTTTAGTCAAAGGTTGTGGGTTTGATGCCATACCCACGAGCCATCATAAAAAGCGATTCTTTTTTTAATTTTTATTTTTCAAATCTTATCAAATCAAAACATTTAATCATAATGTAAGTTGGTGCAGATTATAACATAAAGCAATTTTTTTAAGTTGACATCTTAAATATTTAAAATTTAGAAGATGTCATCTTTAGTAATTACCCACCTACCTAGCTTTAAGGTTGCCAATAATCAAAATTCAAATTAAACCTATATTTTTGGCCAATCGTCCGAACTCAGGTCACCATTTTTTTTTAAGTAGTACCTACCTATAATATGGTAATTAGCTCGCCGGCTATCATGTCAATTATGTGAGATCTGATACCATACAAATTCTAGACGGACTGAGCATTTTTTGTCGAAAAACTACAATACCACCCGAACCAGGGACTATTAGTCGTACGCATAACCGCTGCTTCATCAGGCAAGTAGTCATTAACATGAAGCTGAGAACAATTCCCACAAGTCGTCAAAACATTGTGGAAAGTGTTATTGTCTCTTACTCTTATAAAATTTGGTCAATTACGCTTTCGAAGCGTATCAGTCGTGATGCAATTGTATTCAGTGTAACGACTACTTCGTAATAACAGTTTTGTTGTTAGGCTGAGTGCACAACAGTGAGTTTTAATAAATATGTATATTCATTCATTCATCTCAACCAAAAGACTGGACATAGGCCTCCCCCAAGGATTTCCACAACTGTCAATCCTAGCCAACAGAATATAACTTTTCAAATATCACCCTTTATTAAGCATAGCATAATATAAATACCCTGATTTATTTTAAAACTTATAATACCAGGACACAGATGCCCTGGTATTATAAGTTTAAGGATAGGCCACGTGCCAGTGATGATGTTGGTATTTCAAGTGTAAAGTAAAATCGACACGTGCTGCCCTGTTTTTGACAAAGAAGTTCAAAACTTATTATGGACCACCCGAAAGAAATAAACTTTTAAACAAACAAATTTATTACCTTTTTACATAAAATCGGCTAAAACGAGTCTCGTTTATCCACTACGATGTCCAATTACAAACACAATCTTATAACACCTCTATTTGTATCGAGGGTTAATAAAAAGAGAAAAAAGAGAATAATTCATAATTAATATTTAATTACAATTTACGAACTATTTATTTATATTTGAACCAAATCACAGATAAAACAAAATATAAATAGGTATTAAATAATCAGATATATTAAAATGTCCTCAATTTCCGGTCACCAGTGTGTACTATGCGCAAGATTCGCAAAGAAAGCGAGTGCGCCGGCGGCGGCGCTTTAACAATAGCGCAAAACATAAACAATTCACTGCAGTAACAGCTTTCTTTCTTTTATTTACCACGATAACTATTACGTGCACTGTCAACTTGAATATTCAAATGCATTAGTGGATTTATTTATTACGTTTTTGGTAGATACTTACTTTTTTTACAGACAACTCCCTCACGAAAGAACTACAGTAACTGCTTACTATTAGACGGACCGTATGTTTCTTTGGACGCTTGCAGTACCAGGGGTTATTGTCACTTTTGAGAAAACCTATCTAGAAAGTTGTAC
This sequence comes from Trisateles emortualis, assembly GCA_947095525.1. Taxonomy (NCBI): domain Eukaryota; kingdom Metazoa; phylum Arthropoda; class Insecta; order Lepidoptera; family Erebidae; genus Trisateles; species Trisateles emortualis. The sequence continues at coordinate 6,566,055 of OX352743.1, read as the reverse complement.
ATATATCACCAGATTTGTGTAACGAGGAACCCTGGATGAAAACGCATGCTTTAATGAGTCATTGGGGACATGTTCCTACTTATAGAAACACAACTAAACCGTATTTTTATCCGTGGTCTTCTGGATGGTGTAAGTCTATTCCTAGTTGGGCATGCTAGCTTGCATGATGCCGTACCGTGCCCTATACTCAGCCTATTTGAAGGAATTCCAGACTCCCAGCTGATACTGAACATTGCTACATAGAAAATCCTACTTTATCCAATGGTGTGATCAAATCTGAGATCTCAGCACGAAATGCAAAGTAATCCCTTTTGAACCCCCAACCGAAAAGAGGGGTGTTATAAGATTAACGTGTCTATCTGAGTATCAGTATGTCTGTCCGTGGCACCATAGCTCCCAGGCGAATGAACGGATTTTGATGCAGATTTTTTTGTTATACAAGATATGGTGGTAGATGAGCCAGCGACCTACCTAATAGTAAGTGATACTCATGACCAGCTCCACTTTAGCAATTCCACGGACACAGACTAGCCACTGCCTACGGTGGTTTATTCACCGAGGAATAAGTTCATTATTATTATCCATAGAGTTACGTTTCTGCAGGCATTTAGATATAAGACGTCAGGTATATATTGTCTATCTGTGTGGTGACGGATTAAGAATACGAATGTCACCACCCCCTTCCATCCCGAGGGTGTCGTAAGAGTCGACTAAGGGAGTAAGTCTAGCAGACAATATCCACCGCAAGAGAGGGAAAACTCGAAACAAAACCCTATACCAACCCGTCTAGCCAGCGTGGTATAGTAGGCTAATATCCCTCCAAATGTTTGGAGGAGACCCGGGCCCAGCAGTGGGACGTTTATGGGTTGATATGATGTATATATTGTCCGTCTTTCTGGGGAAAGGCAGATAATATATACTTGACCTGAAATTGTTTTAATGTGTATGTCCATTACGTGGGCGTAATGGACATACTTAAGACAATTTCACTGAAGCATACTTATTTTTTAATTTTTATTCATTTTTGCAAAACGAGTTTGGAGTTTAGTATTTTATTTTTATTGTGTTATGTTTTGCAAAAATTGAAGGCAAGAACTGCAGAATTATAGTCTATTACTATATTATTGCCAGGTAATTTTGGAAAAATATAACAACAGACTACGGCTGCTACTTACCATCGAATTCTGGCTACGGCTCGGCGGCTAATCTCGATGGATCATCGTGGTACACAAGCTTGTGCGCAAACACAGATGTACTCTTTATTTCTTCACTCTTATAGTCCGATTGTATGGCAATCCAATAAAGCGTAAAGAGATTACGCGTGGGACCAACGAATGCAAAATCTCAATATTTTTTTTAGTTCGACCGGTGAATCAAACATCGAATCTAATGAACAGCAGTTGGACTCAACTACCGCTGGAGCAACAAGGCATTGGTTTACAACAAACATTATAGAGGTATCACAGTGCTCTCTTCTCTGAGAAAATAAATAATATACTTAGGGTAAGGCTGGTATTTATTTGGGTCAACGCATTAGCCTTACGATCCAGCGCAGCGTGGCAATGTGGGCAGCCTTTTGGGCACCTTGCTTTAGAGCTACGACGACAATCAGATATTTTATTATTGGTAGAATAGCCACGAAGCACATAAATGGGTTACCTTCAAGTATACAAGATCTCCAATTGCTTGTAGATATCCATAAACTGGATATTATCCTAATATCCAAAACTCACTTCATTGACAGAAGTTGCGTCAACATTCCTGGTTTCGAGATTTACTTGACCAATCATCAAGACAGCAAAGCACACGGTGAGTCCGCAATCATACTCAAGCGTTTAATGCTCCATCATTTGGAACCAGCATACAGCTCAAGCTAAATACAAAGTACAACAGTAACTATAGCGAGTAAAATGGGCAACTTGGCGTTGTCAGCTGTTCACTGCCCAAGCATACTGTAAAGAAAACAATGATCTCAAATTACCTAGGATCACTAGGCAGCCGATATGTATCAGATGGAGAGTGGAACTGTAAACATACCCCATCTTCTTCTTCTTATCGTTTGGTTAATGGCTAACCTGGTGACAGAGTTATTGAGATCGCCCATATTTAGACCTCTAACGACTGATAACAGTCGGGACCAACTTTTAACGTGCTTTCCGAAGCACGGAGACACTCAGCTGAAATACCACTATGCGGTCACCCATCTATACCGTTACCGCGCCCTTAGTAGCTTAACCCGCTGATCGTTTACGGAACAGCGAGTGCACCTGGCTATGAACATACCCGATGGGATCGAGGTTGATTACAACCAGAGGAATGTAGCTGAAAAAGTGCCTTGACAACATGAAACTCACTACTATCTCCACAGACGAGCCAACATATTGGCCAACCAATCGTGCTGATAAATGATTTGACATTGATTTGACTTTTGTGCTAAAATAATAATAATAATAATCATTTATTTCTTGTCGCATAAACACAGAGATAAATACCTTATAGACTAGCATACATATAAACATACAATTTGGGTTAATATAAGAGTTAAATAACTATATTAGTGATTCTTCACTTGCACTTTAAGTCTTTGTGCGTTCATGTTGTACTTGTCCGCGGTAGCGACGGAAGACCACGCCCTGTGGCCAAAAGTCCTTTTCCATGACGATGTGCAGGTAGCAAGTCGTTACTAGTACTACGAATGCCTTAAAATTGACATTATGGTGCGACTTCAGCAGCTGCACTCTTGGCATGTATTTCGCCTTTTTGCGTATGTAGTCTACTATGTCTGCCGCCTTTGTGGTGTAGTGCAGGCGAGAGATGTAGACGTAAAATACCGGACGTGCTTGACTTCTTCATAGTGAAGGGAGTATCAAGCTGTTACCTTGACATAACAACATTTCTAGATAGCACCTCTGACCACTCGCCTGTTCTATTAACAATAGCTATAGGTTAAGTTGCTTTTATTTTAATAACTATTCTTGTAAATAAGTTATGAAATAAATATGTAATTTAGAGGACATAGGTACTTACAAAGTGATCTCGAGTCACGGTCACGCTCGCAACACCTCTGTCATTCTCATTTAACGCCAGCTACGCCTTTATGCTTTCTACAACTCACAAATGAACGGTGCTATGATTTCTAAAATATTTTGTTAAGCTTATATTTTTTTAATTGTAAACTTTAATTGAATTATTAATTTATTAAAATAATTTATTTATTGAGGTCACGATACTTAAAATAACTTGTTTTTTTATACTACTTGGGTAATAAACAAGCATGCCTGGTGCTAAACCATTTATTTTGCCACACACATAAGAGCACAGAAAAAAATACATTGACACAAACGTAATACTCACATATATTATACAGAAGATATTATACATGTCTAGCTCAGTATACGCTATGCTTATAGCACAGCACTAATTTCTAGCTGAGCAGTTACCGTAGCCTAATGGACGCTTAGATACCAGAGGTAGGCATGTACTTGCATGTTGCCGACCCATTTTTTTACATCAGTGTCCCTGGTGTAGGAAAAAGTTTATGTCAAAACGCATCCCTAAATGGGCGCTGGAGACGTCAACTCACACAGGAACACAACTACACCGCTGTGTGTAGTTATTTGGTTGTCACCGTTTAGGTATCGAACCCTCACTAAGCGCGTTGTTGATGGCAAAGGTAACCATTAAACTACACGTGAGGTCAATTATAATTATATAATTTGAATTTGATGCAAGTTGTCGGATTATTCACTGATTGTTTGTGTTATTCAATATAGTAACGTTGGTAATTTGATTTGATATCCGACTGGAGATAAATCATATTTTTTTATATACTACTGAGGTGGCAAACAAGCATACGGTACTACCGCCTGATGGTAAGCAGTTACCGTAGCCAATGGGCGCTTGCAATAAGAACTTGTGTTAATTAATAGGGTTTGATTTTTAGACCTCGTTGACCCATAAAATCGCTTTTTGTTTATGGAACACCGATTCTGTCCCTAGTGGTCGATATAGACCACTTAAGGAATCCCTGATTAAGAGTGTCTTGATGTATGCTTGTTTGTCACCTATGTTATTTATGTGATGATCAGTTAAAAGATCTCGTTTGCGTATTATACGCAATTATACGACAAAATACCGAAAAAGAAATTTCTAATAATACTGTTACTTGTTACGTTGGTTTACCACACTGTGTTCCTTTCTCCAACTTCAACTTATTGCATAACGTGACCAAAATAACACCAGTGATTTGTTGTTTGTGTTTATTCATCAACGTAGTCACTTTGATGATGATGAATCATCATTAGCGAAACCTCTTCCATCAAATAATGTTAGAATTCTATTCTAATATTATAAATGCGAAAGTTTAGATGGATGTTTGTTTGTCACACAATAGCTCTGAAACGACTAAACAAATCAGTATCTCTAGACAAGTGGTATATACAGTAGTAGAATAGAATACAATGTATAGGATTTGACATAAGTTTATGACATAATGTCGTAAACTTGAGTCAAATTTTGGATTATAGTCTGGAATCTGGGAACTGGAATCTGTTTGATAGATTTTAGTCTGGAATAGCACATAGGCTTATACATTTTATCGCAAAAAAAATAACACTATAACCATGGAATTGTACACGTGGACAAAACCGCGAGCAGAAACTAGTATGTTATATCTTTCTAAGCCGGATGTTTTCAATATGTTCTCAATATGTTCTAAATTACATTTTAAACGTCAATAAGTATCAGAGAAAATGTTTTATTGACGATATTTTATATCAACTTGTGATTGGAGGGAGGCTGTCTGTCCGGTAAAAGTGCAGTGTACAATTAGAGCGAAGTTGATCAGACTGTAGATAGGGATAATAAGTGGGCTTGCGATTACGGAGAGAGCAAACACGACGCCGAGACGGCGACGCGACGGAAATAGAGTACGAGAGAGATGTTTTAGGTCGACATTGTTAAGGAAAGTTTAGATTACACGAGTCACATCTTTTTACATTTCAATGTCAAATTCATTTAGTCTTTAGACTGACGATTTGATGTTTGATTACCCTGATTTGAGTGAAATGGCTTTTATAATTAGTCGTAGCATTATGCTGAGGTAGGCACCATTTTTTTGGCCTGCAGACCAACGAAATAAAATTGTAATGTACCTGTGTAAATGTCCTGTCATTGCAGTCCATAAATAAATGTTTTTTCTTTCTTTCTTTCTTTCTAAATGTCTCTAAGTTTAATTTATTTACTGATAAATTTGAATTTGAAATCGCACGATAGGAACGTATTTAGAAAAAAATATTTACTTAATATTTGTTAAAGTTTTTCCAACTTGTATAATTTTAAATAATCAAGGAAATTATACCATCGATAATGCAGGTGTTGAAATGTTTGGATACCTTAATGATAAATGCACACTGATTATTTAGATCTTCTTGGCAGCTAAGTTATCAGTAGATATTGTTATTTGTTGTGCTATCTACAGATAGAAAGTTGCTGGAGAGACTTTATAGAGTCTGCTTTGAATGACGATATTCAATTACATGGTTATTGTTAACATGCATGATCAAGAGTAAGATGCGATCAACGTAATACAATTGCTTTGGAATTTTAATACATAATTATACAAAAAGTGATTTTCCTTTGCTTGTACCGACAACGCAAGATCGTATTTGATATAATATTATTATTGTTAAGAACACACTTAAGAACGTCTTCTAGTCAATTTGCGTACAGATTGAAATCATAATTTTACCGAGTCGTGTGTGAACTGCGAAACTTTCCCATTATCCATGGAGAAAATATCCCATAAAATGAAAAACGGTTTCACCCAAGCGCGGGTCACGGAGTTGAGAGTCGCGATAGTCAATTAAGATAGTCGTCGGCAAACGACAATCGCCACATAATTATCTCGCTCATTCGTCGTGACCGAAGTGAATCAGCATTGCATTAGAGCGCAGGTAGGGTTAGTGTGCATCCACTATCAAAACTATATCAGTGGGCTGCTGCGGCCGCCAGCGCTCAGTACTCGCGCGCCTTGCCCGCGCGCCGACACGCGAACAAACGAAAGTGAAAACAAACACAATGAAAATAACAGTGCGATTATTTGTTTTTTACGTTTTTGCCTTTGGGCTTACGAAATGCGATGACCCCACTCAGATCGAGAAATATGATAAGAAAATTAAGACTTACCAACTCAACGTGCCCGGAAAGGACCCGATCACGATAATAGAAAATGCTCCGGACGATACGAAATCTATACAGGACAATTGGGAGGCGATGGCTTTTGAATCGAAGAAAGATAAGGACGACGTGGAAATAAAAAATCTAATGACTCATATTGTGCACGACTTTGACGGAAATCAACCGAGATGCTACGGCCCTTCTTGTCAAGATGGTTACAACAGTGAAGAACAGGAAGAAATCGACGATTATGTATTGAGTGCAGATAAACTTAAGGATTATGGGGATTTCCCTCAGGACCGCCTACAAGCTATTTCTGCGCTTGCTGCTAAATTGAAAAAGGACAAAATAAAGGCGGATCGATTCTCTTCAATGAACAGTGATGTGAACGATGAAGATCAAAATGGAAAAGTTTATACAACTTGGAATCGCTTAAAAGTAAAACAACACAAACATCCTTACGACGACAAAGATGGATGGGTGACTTTAGAACCAGTGGCTTGGTCAACGAGTAAAATATCAAAATGGAAGCCCAACATTAAAAAACAAAAGCCAAATCATTGGGATGAAGATGATGATAGATTCCCAAGTGACGATAGATTTACTTCTAGTCAAGAATCTGAAAATAGTTATACTTATCCGCAGAAGCGGCCAACAACCCGGCCTGGATTCATTAACAACAAATTGCATATTCATTCGGCATATGAACCTGAAATACCATTAAAACCAACGTGGAATAAACCTCACCAAGCTACTTACCCGACCTCGTGGGCTTCAGATGAAGGAAGACGACCGCATAAACCAAACTGTGATAAACATGATGACTACTCCAGTGGCGATGCGGTATTTTATGGTATGTCTGATTCAGTAATGACAGATAACAGACCTCCAAATTTCCCTTACGAGTATGAAGCTCTTCACCAATCATCAAGCATGCAATCAAATCATCATAAGCGACCGTTTAGGAAGCCTACACAAGTTGTTTATGCGGGCCCTACTGAATATGACAACGATCGAATATCTCGACCACCTTATGGTGATGGCCAGTGGGTATTACTATCTACAACTAAAGGTTATAGAAACAAAAAGCGACAACGATCCCTCAATCCCCCGCAACAAGCTGGCGATCGTGTAGATGTTTCAACAATGACTTCACACCAAGCTGTAGCTTTAACAGTACTGCCTGTAGACAAAGCGCACACTAACATGACTACGTCTCATGGTGGCTTATTAGAAGTTGAAAAGAGTTTCCAAACTGTTGAGGAATCTAAACGAGATATGGATAAAAGAAATGATTTGGATGTTTCAGCTACACAATTTAGGCCTGTACGTACAAAGAATAGAGTTTTGAAGAGGAAGATTGTGTCAAATGTATCACCAGATTCTTCAACTTTGTTAGCTGCTGTTGGTGCCGGCATGGTACCAGCTACAATGGCTATGGTTGTTCCTATGATGCTTGGAAAACGGCGGAGAAGAGAAATAATTAGAACACCAAAAGATTTGCATATAGACAATTTATTATATAAATATCGACGATAGAGTTTAGTTATGTAAGATATTTATTGACTATTTATTAAAAAATAATTTATTGTGAATGGATTGAATGAAAAGTCTTTGAATGTTTGAGCGTTTGTATAAGTGTTGTAAATCTAGATTTTGTAAATTACATTTTACAATAATTTATCTCATTTTGATACGTAAATCGTTGTGATTCTAAAGTTGTGTTACTTTTATTATTAAACAAATAAATAAAAAATTATGACTTACAAAATATAATTGTTTTTAACTTGACACATTCAAATACAATCAGTTTTTTTACACTTAAACGTTACGTACGTACGTTTGCATATCTTGTTTCACATTTCAATGACTTTGTGTAATAAGTACATTAATACAAATGATCCCATCAATCATCACTTATAAACTTTCATATCATTAATGCCACACATTCACATTACACTAATTTTGGGCACATCATAAAATACAACTTGGTCTCAATTTTCCTTAATCTCTTGTGGTGACTTTAATGATCCACAAAATATATTGTCAGCTAAACTAAAAACTACTATTAAATAAATTGCATTTTTTTTGTATAAATCATACATAATTATGAAATTCGTTCGTTTTTCTGTACTTTACACTACTTGATTTATTTTACAGTTTATTACATTCTTACTATCATCAATACATCTTACTTTATAACAAAATAATCTAGTTGTTTGTGACATTGGAACACTATAAGTTATAATAATAAATTAATATGTATAATAAACTTCTCCGGGTCGACTGTATACGTTCCCTGTCCGAATCGCTTCCATCAGATATTTGACACTGAATAGACAAATTATCAGGAGCACTGTAACAAAAACAAAAGGTTAATTAAAATGTTGGAACTCCAACGAGATACTAAACTACTAAAAAAACTACGTGATATATGTGCGATATACGTACATATATCACGTAGTTTTCAACCTTTACATACTATGGCTTTTGTATATTTGTACAAACGAAATCGCAAGTGTATCGATGCCTAATTAGTACACATGTTTGCAACGTCGAATTTACTCTTCTTCTTGCGGCCATCAGTCGACATGTCAACTGTTCTGACAATAATATTAAAATAATAAATGTCCTTAAGCTGGGCACTCTCTGGTTTCCCTCTCTAATCTGCCGATGTCAGTTTGAGTAAAACTTAACGCAAAATTATGAGCTACAAAATTAGAGAAAAAGTGAACAAAATGGAATTTTAATATCGATCGTCATCTGAAAAAACAAAAGTCGAGCGGTATTTTACTCAAGGACGACGATATCTTGTTTTATTTGCAAAATAAAGTCTAACGTATATAATATTGTAAATCATACAACAAATTGGATTTAGAAAGAAAAAAATCTTGGTCTATGTTCTACTATAGAATATATATTTTGGAACTAACCCTTTGAATTAAGAATAGTTGTCTAATTTTTACAAAATAATTGTTTTTTATTGGTCGAATACAGTCACATAACGGTAAGTAGGGATAGATTTTCTAATGTCTGTACAACGCATACGTATTATCTGCAACGCTAAGCTGATGTATGCCGTGTATAATTCTCTCTAAAGCAATCAGCACCTTGTAAAATCTAGTGAAGCACGGAGAGCAATAGCGTTAAATCACTGTAATTAGTTAACAATTAAACAATACATAGTGTGTGATTATCGTATAGTTCCTGACGAAAAAGTAAAACTATAGGCTACACGCTATACCGTATTGCACAACTTCTTATATTATCTATAACTTCCGATGTTTGCATCACCATGGAGAGATTCCAACATGTCCAAGAAACAGTGTAGTTACGAGCAAACGAGCCAGCTATGGCGTCTATATGCACATTATTATATTTAGCCACAAATAGCACAAAAAAAATCTTAAACAAAACAAACATTAAGGCATTTGACATTATCCTTATCCTTTTAAAAGACAACTTCCACACTATGGAACAAGCTCTGTGTCGCAGGGGACTTTACAAACATAAATGACAAGGTAACCACTCAAGCCACTTAACCAATCGTGCAGTATTATGCATTATTTTTCATTTTAAACACCTTTTGCTTTGAAAAAATAGCCTTTACGTTCACATTAATACAATAATAACTATTATGTTTTATAATCTTGGAAAATGGATTCCTTTTGCTGTAGAATAAATACTTTTCAGGTGTCAAGTCACAAATAGTACCAATTATCATTTTAAATATCAGGTTTGGTCCAAGTTATGACTTTCGTTTCACTCTACTTCCCATCTTTTAACGAATACTTGAGCAAAATTAATTTAATTTTAGTTTGCGTTCGACTCCTACAATGGATTGCATTTATAAGTTCAAACTCTTTAGTGATTTTCGCTCAATGCAACGATTCAGTTCGTTTTGTTATACTTAATAAATAAAAGATGTAAGACAACGATATTTTTGTATTTTGGGTCATTAATAAGGCTTTTTAAAGAAATACTTTTCTTCAGTAACCTATCATTAAACACTGTACATTTTTAATGAACTTTTACCAAACGTTGTATCGCGGGGGATCGCAGTTATAACCTAACCTAATAGAAAAAGTATTTTTCTTTGTCTTTGTAATAAGTAGGTTCAGAATATCCGATTCTTATAATGTTGTAAGATTATATTATTATAATTGAATGTGCAAATTAGTATTTTTTTTATGCATTAATTAAATAGTGGAGACAATTTGTTTGCTTAAATTCTAAATAGGGGTGTAATTAAAAATTCCCCATTCGGAAATTGCTACACTAAAAACAATATTTTATAATCTGTCTAGCAAGTCGCCTGAAAAGAAAGCGTTGAACTAAAGACCGGGAAATTAGATATTAAAACTCATTACACTTATTTCTGTAATTAACTGCTGTCTAGATTATGCTTGTTAAAGGAGGTGACTGCATTCGAGATGTCTGTAATGTTCAGCTTAGATAAAAAATCTAGCACTAAGTGTGCAAAGAAGAATGGACATTACTTTCATTTACTGACATACTAAACGTAGATAATATTTAGATCATTTAGTTTATAACTACGGAGACCTCGAAACTCAGTATTTTTAAATAAAATTGATAGTAGGAATAAAGGATCTGGAGAGGCATGTTTGGAGGACGCAGCATGGGCAGGCCTGCTACAAAATAATTTGACGATTTAGTGTAGGTTGCTAGCCGTGCGTCGATGGACAAAGGCAACAAAAAGACATATAATGTCCAGCTCAGTATTACGGATAAATAGTTTGATATTGACTTACTTTTAATGGATTACACTCATATTAGGGAATAATTCCTGTCTGCTGAAGGGTAGGTAGGTTTACACATATTGAGACCACGAAAAGTACAAGGATATAAAGTACACCAAGATTCGGAACAATGAACATAACAAGTATCAGTGTCAGATTAAAGTAGTGAGGTAAACCTCAACCCACTTTTTTTTTTTTTTTTTTTTATACTACCAAGGTGGCAAACAAGCATACGGCCCGCCCGATGGTAAGCAGTTACCGTAGCCTATGGACGTTTGCAACACCAGGGGTGTCACTCACGCGTTGCCGACCCTTTAAAAACCTTATAACTCCTTTCTTGAAGAACCCCATGCTATAGTCTCTTGGGAAAACCTGGGCAGGGAGCTCATTCCACAACCTTATCGTACGTGGTAAGAAATTCCTCTGGAATCTTAGATAATTTAGCGATTTTTTCTTCAACGAGTTGATGAATTACTCTGTTTTTCATAGTATGCTATCTTGAGTGGTTAGTGGCTTGGTGTGACGTAGGTACATATTGTAATCCCTATATAATGTCAGGTATCGAAATATACGAGTAGAGGTCAATATTTACGCGGACTTTACAAAAATACAAATTAACGGACACAAAGTACATCCAGACTCGGGACAACCTTAACACATTTTTTTTGTCCCGTGTGGGGATCGAACACACAACACGCCGCACAGTGGAAAATGGCGAGGTAACCACTTAAGCCACTTAAATAATCGTGCAGTCGGTACCTACATCTCCAACACCACACCGTACATGGCGACCCTACCTGGTGACAGAGTTAGTCTTACTGTCTTATGCAGTGATCTAATGACTGTTAATAGTCGTGTTGTCATGGCGACGCGACGCTTAGATAAAACACAAATACGATAAATCCATAGTTTACCAATCAGCGAATGCATCTATGTGTTTTTTATTTAAAAAGTAGCAAAAAGTATTTCAATAGATTTGTTTTGCGCTTGCCCGTCATTTACGACACTCTAACCAATTTGATGGGTTCACTGCGACAGCAAAGAACTACTGCCAATGATGATTGAAGTGAATTTGGGTGCAATGTTTCGGCTTTAAATGCACTGTAGCTAGTAAAAGACATATCGTCGTTGAAAATATATAAATCTTCTTTATTTATATTGATATTTTCAATGAACTTACATAATTATATTTCACACAAAGTCTTAGAACACATTTATTGTGTTAGAACACATTTATTTCTCTCAGCAGTGGTACAACCAGTTGAACATCGCAGTTGTACCACGGGTCGGGAGCGCAATATTTTGCAGAATACAATTTTGTTTTCTTCTTCTTCTTATCGTTTGGTTAGTGGCCAATCTGGTGACAGACTTATTCAGCTAGATCATATTTAGGCCTCTGTCGTGATCTAACGACTGTGTTTTTCTTGATTCTGGAGCTAATACTATAGATGGTCGGCTTTGCTATGCGTTACACGGCCCCGTCCCGGTCTAGCGTGAAACATCCTTAATACTGAGCATTTTTCAACAGAAAATACTATACCATACGACTTGAGCATCGAACCTGGGACCTGTGCAGAGCATTCATACGCTCTGCTACAGCACCATATTGGCAGTCAAGAGAATTTGAGGTATCTACCCCTCATATTCTTTAAAATATGATTATATCTATACTTACAATCAGATAGTACTATTAGCCCAAGTTGTATCCAGCCAGCAGACAACGCTTCCCATACAACCAGTATTATCGTGAAGAACAGATGGAAGAAGCTGTAAACGAAGAATGTCGTCACTAAACAATGGTTTGCCTGCAATAGAAGAAAAACACATGAAAAACGGGTAGACAACACGCAAGTGATACCTCTGGTATTGCAAGCGTCCATAGGCTACGGTAACTGCTTACCATCAGGCGGGCTGTATGCTTGCTTGCCATCAAAAAGTAGAACTTAAAATGCTAATAGGTCATGGTACAGCCTCTGATGTTACAAGTCTCCTAGGCTGTGGTAACTGTTTTTTTTATACTACCAAGGTGGCAAACAAACATACGACCCGCCTGATGGTAAGCAGTTACAGTAGCCTATGGACGTTTGCAAAACCAGGGGTGTCACTCACGCGTTGCCGACCTTTTAAAAACCTTATAACTCCTTTCTTGAAGAACCCCATGCTATAGTCTCTTGGGAAGACCTCGGCAGGGAGCTCACTCCACAATCTTATCGTACGTGGTAAGAAATTTCTCAGGAATCTCTTGCTTATTCCCATTTAGGCCATCCTTGATTGCCTTCTTAGTACCTAGTATATAAAAATATTGCATTCGATACACGATTTTCTCGTTCGTTTCATTTAACTGTGTAACGGAAATGGTGCGCCGCCGTTTCGATTTGATTTTTCTAATCCAATACATATTCTATCTAGCTGAATAAAATATATGGCCATATTGCGTATGTACCTTAGATAGGTACGCGTTTATTTTGATTGTATTTTTAAACCCCAAGCGTTTATTTATTTTATTTATTTATTCATTTCAACTGCACACTGCACTAACACGTGCAGTGAACCATAACAAAAAAGAATACATACACAGATTACATATACAGTAATATTCCCTTATAAAGTTTAATATAAAAATAAAATGCACAATTTAACAAATTGACCCATTTTGGTGTAGAAAATATCTACCTCTGGGTATTGAGCAACCAGAGTTAACAAATCTTACAGCCTGATTAGTTGGATCAAAATATAAAAATATTGGGACAATTACATATGGCTACCTGATCCTTAACTAGGCAGAGCATGTACTATGGCAACCAGACAACTTGTGAATATACTTTTCTATTTCTAAATTCATATCTATAATATTATTATTGATAAATAACTAAACAAAGACTGTGCTAATCACACAAAGTTCGATGCCGATCGGTCGTACCAATGATAATTTCATTTTGTACGGTAAAATAAACCATCGTGAGAGAACCCGCATATCTTAGAAGAAATTCTAAAGGTATGTCTGATGAACATGTTCGATCCACCGACACGCGTGTGGCGTGACGTGTTGGTGGATTCGACATGTCAAAGTCAAAGTCAAATTCATTTATAATTCCTCTTTCGTTGCCAATTACGAAACCGCAATTACGAAAACGGACTAAAGGATTTATTCAATTGGATCAAATGCATGATACTTATGAACGTCATAAAAACAAACGCCAGCATAAACTTTTTTCTCTCCAATTCGAGAAGAATTGGCAAGAAACTCGGTCCATTCTTTTTAATCGCCAGAGTATAACATTTACAATCTGATATGAGTTACAATATTTATTTGTGGTAATGCCACAAGAGACCCTTGTATAGCGTGCAGAGGGTTGAGACTGGTGAGACATCAGGTATTTATTTGTTTCTATAATAATTTACTAAAACCAAATTAAAAATAATTAATCAACTTATTCAAATCGCAAAATATCTGTTTTCGTTTTAAAATAACTATTATTATCCAGTTAATTGCTCGAGCGTTTCATTAAACTATTTCGTAACAGCAATTTTGAATGAAAGTCATCATCTAATCTTAAAAGCAGAAAATTTCTAAGCAAACTAATTTGTGTCTCTTTATTTTAATTTTATTTGATTGGTTTATAATATGGCCTCTCTAATTTTACAGACGATTGCGTAATTTTGTGCGTGTAACGGGTAAGTTATTGGCTGAGTACATTTCGTTTCGTGCCTTCAAATCGTGCCTCGTCACGTCATATTACAAAAAAGCTAAGTGGACTACGTCATTCTATTATGTTTAGGCTATTCGCTATTCAATTTTGATAATATTTTGAGGTTTCTTATGCTCCAAAGGTATGGTAAGGTATTACTATCGATAACACACTGTAATATTCAATATAATTTTTTCACAAAACATTAATATTCAAAGGCTAATTTTTTATGTATTAAATATGTGACAGCAGACTATCTAAGTTAATTTTACATGTTTTATTGACATTTTCATCCAAAATACCATAAAATGTTCAAACTATTCGCTTAGATTTTCAAAAAATGTTACTTCATAGAGCATGCCCTGATAACGTTTAAAATAAAACTGATCGACGCATTTTCAAGGGATGCTGCGTCATACTTACAAATGGCAAATGATTTTTATTTATATGTATTAATATAGTTACATTTGATTTACTGCAAGTGTGTTGGGTAACTGTGAGTGCAGTAAGCAATTGAAATATCCTACTAATCGGACTCATCCTACAAAGTAATATAATAATATGTAAAAGTTTTAGAGGATGGAACGTGTAAGAGTAACAAACATGCATTACACGTAACAACTACCAAACGGATCTGGATGAAATTTGGCATAGAGATAGATTATAGTCTGGAATAGTGAATAGGCAATAATTTATATGGCGATAACCGACATATACGCAAGCGGAGCCACGGGTAACAGTTATTAATAAATAAATTTGTATATACCTACTTAGAAATATACAAGTTACCTATGTTTAATTGTTGTCTCGTTGCTATAATACCTATAGGCTCACCCTAGTTTGGAATCAAAAGGCCGTGTGTCAGTTGTTTACCATGAGACATATGTCAGGCAGAATAAGAAATTAATGAAAAGAAGCCAATTAAATCTTACCTTATAAGCACCACATGTAAATAAAATTGAGAAGAAAAACAGCAGCATTCCAATAATAATATACGTTGCATAATACGTGAGCACTATGATCGTCTCCAGCGAGTCCTTTGATGAACCGAATATGTTCTCAAGGTTCTGGAAGTTTCTGAACTTTTCACTTTTCTGGTAGTAGTCATTTGTCAAGTTTAAACCTAACTCGTATAAATGAAATGCTACAGTCGCTATTGCTATTATCTGAAACATAAAGAAAAGCAGATTAAGTATATTTGTAGACATTAAATTTATCCTGAAAAAAACAACGCATTATAATATATATAATTATATCTACTTAATTATTGAGATGATTCTGCCAATTGATTTAAATAAAGTTGCCGCACTTTTAACTAGAAAGTATAATGATGAGAGGATATCCTGATTTCGAGAGAGAGCGTTCCAAAGAAGTACAGATTGACCAAGAAAAGAGGAGTTAGAGAAATTAGAACTGTAAGAAAGACCACTAAGATAGAGATTATGGCAAGAGCGGAGGTTTTTATTGTGGTTACTACATAGGTACTGAAAATAGTGAGTAAGATAGGAGGGAGAGGTGCGTGATTCAAGGAAGAAAAAGAGAGTAGTGAGAATACGCAAACTAAGGCTTTGGCGGATAGGTGACCAATTCAACTGGTATTGCAAACGCCGCGTCCATAGGCTACGGTAATGCTTACCATCAGGCGGTGGCTGTTGGTGAATTGTTCCTCGCCCTGCGTGGTCGAAACTGGGATTTCTTAGCATCCATAAATATGTTTAGTTTAAGCTTATTTTGTGTTGAACTTCAGTATTACCACGCCAGTGTATATTAGTAAGTATACACCCAGACTCTAACGTAAGTAATCCGAGGATTATATATTTTTATAACTAGTGCGCCTATGGGGATTGAGTCTGCAATTCGACGTACGAAATTTACCAAGCTAATAAAAAATCAGTTACTTTAAAAGATTGTAACGAAAAATACATTAATTTGTGTATTTGGATGGCTAAACGTCCATATTGTGGACATGTGTCCATGTATCGGTTATTCAATCACTATACTTACTAATAATGTTTAAGCATCATTTCTAAGCCCACAATTGCTTGAATAATTTAGTTTGATTGAAGTTTGGGCAAAGCGCCTGATAGAATTGTAATAGCAAAGCCGCAGAACATCAACGTTTGCTTTATGCTGATGACTATAAAACACACACAGACCGACCGAGATTTATTTTATTTACAAAAATGGAATGCGTTTTACACCCTGTTTGATTATTATTTAGGTACGTATATGTAATAAAAATAATATTTAAACCTCATTATTTAATGTTTATGCAAATATTCTTCATATTAATTTATTTCTTCCTAATAATAACTAATAATTTTAAATAAATCAATTTCTTAGTTAAATCTCTTTTCTTATTAAGTACCTATGTTTAACGTAATACGATTTTCAGAATGAGGGCCACTTTGCATACATCCTAAGCAAATAAAGCAATACTTACTATTATAATATATCCGAACATAATATTCCCCAACCTTAGGGGAAAACAGAATAGAAACTTTCTCGTCATCTTCTCATGTGTATATCTGCAAAAAAGAAAACAAACACATTATTTTTTTTCTACCTACTTACTCAAATAAACAAACATAATGTAAATTATCCACATGTAGTACATTCGCCACATTTGTACAATTAAATAATAAAATAGCTTTGTTAAAGAAATATAATATCTATGACGTAATTTTGCTTTTAAATGTAGTGTTTTGTTTTAGCCAAATTTAAAAAAGGAGAAATTTAACAATTTACTCGATTACTAGAAGACGGTTGATTTACTTTTGTTTTGTTTTATTCTTAAATGCAATAGAATACTTAATATGTTGTAAGTGACAAGGTCTGCTCAGGATCGAGAGTTGTGGAAATCCTTGGGGGAGGCCTATGTCCAGCAGTGGACGTCTTTTGGCTGAGATAATGATGATTATGATGAATTAATATGTCATACAATTTATTTAAGTAGTTCTCAATAGAGAAATAAGGTGCTCATTGAGTCATTTACTGGAACTTGAAGTAACATTGAATATATGACGTCATAATAAAGTTATAGCAGTCACCTCTATCAGGCCTGGTTCACTCCGCTGTTTAGGTATGAATCTACAAGTACCCGGCCGCAACATTTCCAGGGGTATTATTTAGTCGAGTGTCGCGCGCGCGCATCGCGCCGGTCGCGTCGTCGGTTCGACGTAAGTTTACCTACGAAACGCACACGAAGCCGTAATTCGTCACCGATTCGTTTTCGCTTTTAAATATTTTAAAGAAAATAAAGGCATAAAAATATTCCACAGTATTCGGCTGCTTAAATAGTGATAAGGATCCTAACCTCTCGTTTTTCAATATTCCAAAGGATATTGCAAAGTAAAGAAACACGTTATCATTTAGAAAAACATAATTGGTAGGTACCTATTTGTAGCAAGATTTTGATATGTAGACTATAGGTACAGCACAGTTTTGTAGAGACGTATTATTTATTTGTCCAACCAATTAAGTAGGTACTTATTTAATTGGGAAAATATATTATAACCGCCTATCACTCAATAGTTTTAAATTTCAACTGGAAAAATGGCTCCAAACAAACCAATGACAAATACCTATTTTTAATTTAATCAAAAACATAATCATGGGCGGAGCCGCGGGCAACAGCTAGTACCCATTATTATAATTTGTTCTTTAGTGGTTTGACCAGTCCTGTGATGTGGACACACACTGCTCGTTCTTATAATTTAATTACTAAGTACCTACATTGAATATGTCCCCACATGTCCAGATTTATTTAAAAAGTCACTCGTTTACAAAAGTATAGTAAGTACCTACCTAAACCTAACAGGTACTTCAGATCAAAATTGATCTCTAACTCTAAGTGACAGCCATAATGTCCAGAAATACGCAATACAAAGGGAGCCAATTTGTAGGTAAATAAACGAGTAAGTAAGTTTTGTTCTGGGGAGCTGAATTGCGCTCTATTGTGTGCGAGCAAAGTTGATATTTGTTTAAATGATTTAGCGAAGTGAACCTTCTGTACCTGTACTATTAAGTATTCTGTGCCTCTATCAATAAGGTGCTATTTATATTATGTAGGATTTCTAAAGTAAATCTTATTTTATCTCTGTTTTTCTTTAAGTGTAAGACAGAGGCAGTAGGTATACACAATTGAATCACGTTGTTGTATCTAATTTACATACATTTTAAACTCTACTACGAGTAAGTATACAAAGTGAGGTAAGAAAAACAAAGACTAAATAAATAACAATAAATTTAGAGGACTGTGTTGTTGTGTCATGGTATAATATCAATGTATACTTATATGCAACTTCTTCTTCTTATCGTTTGGTTAGTGGCCAACCTGGTGACAGAGTTATTTAGATCACCCATATTTAGGCCTCTGTCTCATGACAGAGGCCTAAATATGGCCTGTTATCAGTCGTTAGATCATTCTAACGACTGATAACAGTCAGGACCGACTTTTAACGTGTCCTCTGAAGCACGGAGACGCTCAGATGAAATACCACTATGCTGTCACCCATCTATAGGGTTACCGCGCCCTTGGTGGCTTAAGTATTCTGTGGTATAGGTTATAACTTTGGTGACAACCTTGATGGTCAAGTGGGTGCAGTATGCGCCTGCTGTGCACGAGGTCGTGGGTTCGAAGCTTGTTCTATAGTGCGGGAGTTGTCTTTTTAAAAACAGAACAGGTAATGTGGGAATGTGTTCAAAAGGCTAGCGGCATTGCCGTGTTAGTGTAAGATAGATACCTAATGCTTATTCTCTGCCAGGTCTCTAATCCCGCTATGCGTCGATCAATCGTTTCGCTATGTATTTGTAAAGTATACGAGCACTTGGACCTATACAACTAGACTACAGCAAATTAAAAAATACCCGAACACTACCAATATTACAAAGTTTTGATTAGGTTGTTTTCATTGAGAATTCTTTTCATTGGCAGAATTATGTTCACTACAACTATGTTCGTAAGAATAATACATTAGTTTTAAACAGTACATACCATCATATCATCACGCAAGTTTCCTATTAGGGTAGGCAGAGACTATGGTATACCAATTGCTTCGATCCAGACATACTTCTTTCGATTCCTCTACATTCATAAACCTCTTCATGCATGAACGTCGGTTACTTTTAATTTGGCCCTTTTTAACACATCACCTACTTACTTGTTCTTTGTATGATTTTTAAACAGTATTAAAATCTTCTTTCACATACCTACCTAATATTTTAAGATAACAAGATACATTTTGTCACCCATTGTTTATTTTAACACCAAGCCATATGATTTCATTGTTTACTATCCAATGCTTCCTCAACACACAACACTTGTAACAATTTTAATACAAACAGCATTGCACTGTACACAACCGATACGTTCACTGTCACACCACGATGTGTTTATTTCGGTTACTTACTGACAATAAAGACAGTAATCGTTTAAATACCTGACCAATTTAAATAGGTCTTTAATGACGTAGTTTTAGAATGAGTGGGCAGATCTATAAAAGGATGGCTGTGGAATGGTCTGTACGGCCCGTTGGACTTTGTAAAGGTCAGTGTAGGGAGAGGGTTCCTTTGACGGGCCAAGGTCGGGTGCTCAGTTTATAAAAAGGTATGACCTCAGTAAGTAGCTGGTAGATAAAAGGTGTGTCGGCCTTCCTTTACTTTATATGCGATAAGAACTTTGAGGGGAATTGGGACATAGCTTAATAACGATGAAGATACGTAGGTACTGACAGTTATTATGGTACGCACGTGTATTTCTTCGGAGGGGTTTTCAATAAATATACAATGAATATTATTCAATGGCTTAGTTGGATATCACACTATTTATATCTGTGCCTCGTGTTGTGGGATGCCACACGGGATAAAAAAGTAAGATGCACTATATTTACAAAATTGGACGCTTTTATAAACAGAATTTTAAACCCAAGTACCTACAATATTTGAAAATGAAACTATTTGGTAGTAAAAAAACATTTTGTCTTGTAATGTGAAATTTGTCAGTTAAGATCGGCAGGGGTATTCCGTAAGAGCAAAAACCGAGCCACCGCGAAAACCGAGCAAAATCTGGCTGTCAGATTGAAAATCAGTATTCAATAGATTGTGCCGTCACCGAGCAATCACAACTGTCAGTTTGCGATCACAACTGTCAGTTTGCCATCGCTGTTTCTTAGAGAATCAGCCGGCCGAAATGTCGCTATCACTATACCATGTCACGGTACGCCCTAGGTCTTTACAAAAAGACTACTTTTTTTTTGGTAAAAGTGAGTTAAGTAACAGAGAATGTTCTTTTATCAGTTTAAGTTATGTCATAGATAGTGTTATTGAGGTAGAACATCGTAGTAGCGAGCAAGCCCGACTGGGGAAGGACTTCCACCTTACAGAAGACCACAGCCAAATAACTACACACAGCGGTGTAGTTGTGTTCCTGTGTGTCTCCAGCGCTCATTTAGGGATGCGTTTTAAAAGAAACGTTTTCCAATCCCATGGGTATTCCATCTTAAAGCCCTGGCACAGAATACTTAATAGTACGCCCTGGTATAAAAAAGTAGTAAGTGATACCTCTGGTATTGTAAGCGTCCGTAGGCTTCGGTAACTGCTTAACATTAGGCTAGCCGTATGCTTGTTTGCCACCCAAGAAGTATAAAAAAAGTGTTCAGAACTCTATAAAAAAGTTCTTTAGACTGTGATAACTGATAACAGTTTGCGATGTAATAAAATTAAGACGACTGGCTATAAACATTGTTTGGTACATTAAAGTTAGGTGTTTGTGGAACGTAGAGTAAGTGTTTAACGGCTTTATTATTAATAATTATACTTTCAAATGTTGTTTATGTTTGGTAACAGGGTTTTATGATTTGTTATGTCTTCAAATTTGCATAGAAATAGTGTCATTGCTGTATTTGGGATTTCTGGTAATGGAGTTAGCAATAGAGGAAATGTCTCTGTTTGCGCTGTTAATAGATAGTAATAGAAGCAACTTATATCAACATCATCTTAGCCATAAGACGTCCACTGCTGGACATAGGGATACATTTTGAAAGAAACGTTTTTCTATCCCATGGGTATTCCATCTTAAACCCCTGGTAATAAAAAAAAGGGTCGGCAACACGCAAGCGATACCTCTGGTATTGTAAGCGTCCATAGGCTGCAATGTACCAATCAAATTATTTACCATCTACTAACGGTGAAGGAGGAAACTCGCATGAACTTAGAAATTACGTTTTATATGTCTGCTGGAGACCTGTACTCATACATAGGAACACAAATATACCACTTTTTGTAGTTATTTGGCTATGGTCTTCTGTAAGGTGGAGGTCCTTCCCTAGTCAGGCTTGCTCGCTATTATGGTGCCCTACCATTCTTACTGTTGAGTATTTTATTAATGTTACTGATATACTTCTATTGTCTTTTGTTTATATTATTTGGTGTACAAAAAACAATATTCTATTCCTTTCTACTTGGATTTCACAAAGTACACACATTAGCACTGCCACCTGGGATCGAACTCACACCACATATGTACCTAGTAGTCAAAAAGAAGTCTCATTAATTTACGGCACTGCTACAGGAATGATGATTGCATCTTAATAAAAACAGTACGTGTGTTCCCATAGGAAAGGAAAGTTAACGGTAACAGTAATTTCTATGATCGTATAGAGGGGACATTTATAGGTAACCGGTTATTTAGGTTATGTTGTTTGTTGGGTTTGACTGTTTGCTTATTACAAGTGGCCTGTCCCGGCTTCGGATGGGTGGGTATTTGTTTAGATTTTGTAGGGTCCGCCATATTGCTCAGTGGTAAGTATAACTCTTGAAATGATTTTTAAAATCAGTCTAGTAGTTTTTGAGTTTCAAACACAAAATTCATTTAGGTTACAAAATAACACTTATGAAAATATGTACATATCTGGCTTATTCATACATTATGAATAAGCCAGAAAGATGATGTCAGCTAATTTGCCTACGGCTAGTTCGCTGACGTGGAGTTATGAGGTATGAGAAAATGAAGCAAGAAACTCAGGCCACTATTTAAATCGCCTGATAGTTACAATCTTCTGGTAATCAAACAATTATGGTAGCATGCAAACTAATGCAGTCAAAACACGATACTTACTTTATTGATAGAAACTTAATCCGTACTCAGTACTGTTTTAATCCTAGTTTATTAATTCCTCAGATTAAAAATATTTGATTCGTATGATATTCATTACAAACATTAAATAAATCTACAATTAAATAAACAGTTTCTCTAGACAAGTGGCATAAACGGTAGTTGTATGGGATTTGACGTAAGTTATAATTTCGTAAACTTACGTCAAATCCCATTTGCTTTCTTTATTTTTCGATTTGGCTACCGTTTATGGCACTTATCTAGAGGGTCTGGTAACTAGTCATCATCGTCAACATTTCACCCTAAAGATGTCCACTGCTGGGCATCGGCTTCTCTCAATGATTTCCACAACATTCAGTCCTAAGCTGACATTGTTCATCAGCTACTCACTTTACTTAAATAAAAATGTAAATAAATATAGCGAACTAGTGTTGCCCGTGGCTCCGCCCGCGTGGATGTAGGTTATCGCGATAATAAGTACCCTATATACAATTTCAGATTATAATCTATCTCTGCGCCAAATTTCATCCAAATCTGTTCAGGAGTTTTTGCGTTAAAGATTTACTAACACCCCTCCATACATCCACACATCAATACATTCTTAAAAACTTTCGCGTTTATAATATTAGTAGGATATAGCAGAATATTGATAGTTACACATCCATTATTGCATTGTTTGCATGTGTGCACTTTAGTATGTAATGCACGGTATATGGCAGCTGCATTCAATGCCATTTATATGACAATAAGAGCACCTGACATTGCCATCCATATTCAGTATGTCAAGTACAACTACATAGTATTGGAGTAATTATTTTAAGTTTAATTACCGCAGATGTGTAAAATGTATTGTATAAGAACCTTTTTAATAATATTGAACCTTTTTAAGAGAGGTAGGGTATCATACTAGCGAGCAAGTCCGACTGGTGAAGGACCGTGACAGATGACCACAGACATACAGCAGCGGTGTAGTTGTGTTCCTGTGTGAGTTTTGAAATAAATGTTTTTCTATCTCACAGATACTCCATCTTAAAACACTGGTGCAAAAAAAATGGGTCGCAGCTATGAAAGTGACACCTCTGGTATTGCAAGCGTCAATATATAGATTACGGTAACTGCTTAACATCAGGCGGGTCGTACTTGTATTTGTTTGCCACCTAAATAAAATAAAAATAGTTTAAGAAGAATAACAAAAGCGGTTTATCGTCCAAGAATTAATGGAGATGACGGTAGGAGCCGCCCTAGAAGAACATACAGCGACCAACTGGAGGATTTGCTTAAAAAGGGCCAAGCACCCGGAATCGACGTTCATGCATAAAGAGGTCGATGAATGTAGAGGAGGCGAAGGAAGTATGTTTTGATCGAAGCAATTGGCGTACTATAGTCCCTGTCTACCCCACTGGGAGACGGGCGTGATAATATGTATGTATGTTAAAAAGAACCTACTGGTGTTGTGCCTATATAAGACGGTTTTGTAAAATAACGCGTTGCAGCGTATTTTGTAGTGTATTCAACCTTACTCGTAGTAACACACCATGAGACAACAGCTGTTCCACACATGAAAGAAAGCTGTTCGGTAAGACGATTTATTCCGGCCGACGACAATTACAAAGCTTTGTATAAACCCCCTATAGATTTTATATTATGAAATATATTGATTACGATATAGGTACGTACACTGTATATAACAGAAAAAAGCTGTTGAAGATGTACCTACAACAATTTAATTCATCGTTGGGGTCAAATTTTGAAATGTGACTCCAACGATAAATTCAAAATTTGACCCCAACGATGGTGAATTTTGAGATGCTTGGAATCCCTAACAAAAACAGTGTGCACACATACAAAGCCGACACGAGTCACTAGTAATTGTCGTTGCAATTTACGTTATAGTTTTTAATTTTGTCGTTTAACATTTAAAAAATTATAATATGCTTCACTTTATTAAGGTAAACATTAATAAAGTAAAGCAAATAATGTGACCAAATAAAGTGGATTGGAAAGCACATAAAGCCATTGGAGCTGATCTAGGTTTATAAACGTTTTCAGGTACGGATATTGATGGAGGGGTTTTGAAAACCCAGCCACCGACCGTTGATACAGACTCCCCGAACTAAATATGCATATATCCAGCAACAGTACCTATTTTTAAACACAAAAGAATCACAAGCAACATAGTGATACAATTTTCTAAAACAAGTGTTTGTCCTTTTCGCTCTAGTGAACAATTTTGCTCTATTTAATGCCTTAATACATAGCATTATCATAACTTGTGTCGTAAGTGCGTTACGGTTAATGCATCATTAATTTAACATGTAAAATGCATTTGTTCAATGGTATAATTTTACTCTGTTGCCATGTTATTAAAGATCAAAACTTACTGATATCACCTGTAAAGCATAAATAACGCTAAAATGGAACTTATCTTCTTTATGTCAGGCGATCAATGAGCCAAATAAACGGCTTGCGACATGGTTGTAGACGCGGAGATGACGGGATGAGTTAGACTCATTTAACAAAGACTAGTCCTTAGCGGCATTAAATAGAGATGTGGAAGGAAAATTGGGAGGCTTTTGCCCTTACATAATTTCTTGTTCTGGCTAACTGACTGATTCATCATCGCAGAGCTTAAACCGATGGAGCTACAAAACTTGAAATTTTGCACAATAGTTCCCGAAATGGCGTAAGTGCAAAGAAATAATTTTCGGAAATTTAAACCCTAAGAAGATAAAATAAGGTATGTTAGTCCGTCATTTTTAAAGAAAGAAGCGCAAAAATTCAAACCTCCTTTTTTCTATTATTCAAAATTTGACCTTAAAGATTAAGGGATGTTTAGAATCCCTATCAAAATAAGTATCCCCCGTGCAAAACTGTCACAGGTCTAGGAAATAATATTTTTGCCCAATAGAGCATCTTTATAAGCTAGATCTATTTTAGATGAAATTTAAATTATTGTAGGTATTTCAATAGATAACAATATTTATTTGAAGATAAAGGAAGGAAGGTCGTCCATAACTCACCGCTAATTCTCTCATATTCTTACTAGAGATAAGTATAGTATTATGAGCCTAAACCATGATTGTACTTGACTAAGTTAATGATGATTACATTACGTTTGTTGTGAGTGTTGCAAGTTTATTGAAATGTGTTGCGTTAAGTTATAAATAATCTTTTGAAATAAAACCTGCCTTAGGCACGTTGGGTACTTTATGGGATTTGGAAGGAGCACTGAAATTGCGTGACCCTCACGCTTAGATACAAAGATACAGATCTGTGTGTTTACAAGTTTGTGAAGTTAAGACGTTTATACTTTTGACGTGCAGTCCTACGGCTGACAGATTTTTTTGGATATATATATAATAATATATATAATATTTTCGGGACAACTCACACATCGCTATCTGATCCCAAACTAGGCAGAGCCTGTACTATGGTAATCAGACAACTGATAAACATACTTATATATTTCTAAATACATACATATTATAGATAAATTACACCCAGACACAGAACAAACATTCATGCTCATCACACAAAGATTTGTCCTGGGTGGGAATCGAACCCACGACCTCCGGCGTAGCAGTCAGAGTCACTAACCACTAGACCAACAGGCCAGTCACAGTATAGTTAATTATAGGCCTCAATAGTAAGCCAGAAAGCCAAGAAGAGCGGTTTCAATTGTTCGGACTCATACTTCAGTGCTTGCTGCAGACAGCTAAGCACAGAGTCCTTACCATGACTTTATAGCGATGAATTTTCAACGTTAAAGCTTGAAAACAAAGTAAACTTGTTACGAATTCCAAATTAAATAGCTTTAAGAACTTCATTGTATTGCCCTGATTTACATAGCACACCTCTCCGATCAGTCTTTTTTACGATTATACTTACTTTCTTCATCAAGCTCCTATGATTCCTGCTATACAATGAATATTTTTTAGCGTGAGAATTGTTCAAAATAACAGTATCTAGATATATCACTAATAACTCTACAACTACTGTTTTAAGTGTGTGAATTTTATTCTACCTATTCAGATTTAGTTCAAGCAGTTATTTCACCATGGCCTTTTTGTCTACTGCGAAGGGACATAACTTTTAGTGTCAGAATAGACCGATAGCATTTGCCATACATCTGACAATGGAAATTTACATCAGCTGAGCTGATAGCTGACATTAAGCAATTTTTTTTTTCCTTTATTTAAGCAGGGCTTTTACTATAAAGTATGTCAGCCCTGTTATTACAAAAGTACCTTAATTTAGTTCACAAAAAATAAACAAAAAAAACTTATATTCTAAATAAATTGTATACAAACATAGCTACTTCGGAAGATGGAGAAGCCAGGATGGTCTGAAAAGCAAAATTATTGTGCAACAAAACAAAACTCATCGCAAAACTCACAGCCGTCCGGTCCTCTTGGCTGCTGGTAGACAAGATATTTAAGAGAGGTAAGTTATGCTGGAGGTCGTCGATTCTCATACGGGACAAAACTTTATGTGATCCATACATGTTTGTAAAGTGAATTGTATGTTTGAAAAGTCCCCCGCGACATAGGGCTTGTGACCTAGAGCGGGAGTTGCCTTAAAAAAAAGACTGTGTGTGACTTGCATTTAGTACGGATTCAATCCAGCCTGCTATACCTGAGAGTGAACCTGAGGTATTGATATCAGGCGTAAAATAAACTTCTGCAACTGTAAACAGATTAGTCAAGAAACTACTTCTTCCTTTATCGAAGTTTATTTTGTAATATCGTTTGTAGTTTAAAACAAAACGCGATAAGAAACTTCAACTTCTACTTGCCCAAGGTATATTATCCGTGTGTTACAACTAAAATGTCAGATTTGATATTACTTTTTTGCAATGACATCATTAAGATAAAAAACTATACTAGTTATAAATAATCAGTGAGGCACTTGGTCATGATACTATTACAGTTAGATCCTGTAGGTTCAGTCGCTAGTGACCCTGACTCCTAAGCCAGAGGTCTTGGGTTTGATTCTCACCAAAGACAAATCTTCGTGTGATGAGCACATCTACATATATTGTATATAAAATAGGTATAAGTACCTACAAAAAATATACTGACATGGTTTTAAGTATTAATCTTATACGAAAATTAATATCATAATTTGTACGAAATAGTAATGTGCTTTATTACTAAAATTTTAATCATAAATATGTAATCATCAATCAATTCAACCCATAAACGACCCACTGCTGGACACGGGTCTCCTCCAAACATTTGGAGGGATATTAGCCTACTATACCACGCTGGCCAGACAGGTTGGAATATGGTTTTATTTCGAGTTTTCCCTCTCTTCCGGTGGGTATTGTCTGCTAGACTTACTCCCTTAGTCGACTCTTAAGACACCCTCGGGATAGAAGAGGGTGGTGAAATTTTTGTATTCTTAATCCGTCACCACACGGTATATATGTAATACTAATGACATATCCTCAATGAAACCTAATGGTGGTAGAATCATGATCATATTGTAATTTAATCGATAGCATAATCTCGCCTAGATCCAAAACGTGAGGTCGACGAACTGGTTATTTCTTTAATTAATTATTTCTAGATGTGTTGAACAAAAATACACGTTATAAAACAGGATTAACCGGTTTTATTTAAATATTTATAGGTATAATATTTTTGGTAGTTTGGTATTATGGCTATGATATTAGTAGGTACCTAACTATCTAATTAAAAAATGCATAGGTGTAAATAATATTATAACGTGACAATTAGGTATATAAATAGATGAAGACAAAACAGTTCATGAAAATAAATCGCTATAAGGACATCAAGTATGTCTACGTACGGCCTTAGTACGTAGCTACCATTTTCTTGTCTGAGTCTCTAGACAAGTGGCATAAGCGATAGTCGAATCGAAAAGTCAAAAAAGCAAATGTATGGGATTTGAAGTAAGTTTACGACATTATATCGTAGACTTACGTCAAATCCCATACATTTGTTTTTTTGACTTTTCGATTCGACTACCATTTATGCCACTTGTCTAGAGGGGCTGGTCGCAAACCGATTTAAAGCTATTAAAGAGTTTTAATGTTATAAATAAAATTGGAATCAGTAAGCTTTTTGCCTACCTTAGATTTAATAATCCTCTAGTTTACTTAAATCTTGTAAGAGCATAAATTAGTGGGTTTACGATGTATGCTTGTAAAACTATTTTTACTTGAATTTATTACTTAAAACTTGTAATAAATATAATAATCTTACCCAGTCACACTTGTAATATAATCCTATGTGTCACTTAAGTAGGTATCTATATATTTTTCACCATTCAACCAAATATAACAAAAGAAAATATCATTTTGATACAAATCACATCACTGTTATATAATTTAGTAACACACTAATACAATCACTGGTTTGTTACCACACTATTAGAACTAAATCAATTTGATTCGCGTATTTAAAATTCGAATATAGTTAAAGTTCGGGATGCGCGAGCGCACGTTCGATATCTGTCTCGGTCGGTGAAGACTCCGGAGTTGCTCGAAGGCATACAAGTTACGTCATAGCAACAAGGCCGGTCCGACGACGCAACCTACTGACTGCCCCGATCGGGGAATTAATCGTCAACGCAAGGTCAACGCCGAAATGTTACATTTTATTTTATATTGTAGTTCCGCCATCTTGACGAATTAATTACTTAAAATACTGTATCAGGAACGCCAAATCAAGTGCATTGAACTTTTTATTTTCCATTGTTCTTTATGCGGTTGTGTACCTTCTAGTAAAAGAGGTTTATGCACTACGATTTTTTTTATTGATGCAAATGCGTGTAGGTATTTCAAAAGCTGAAACCATACATTTGCAATTTCAAGTCTGTTTTGCGTTTGTATTGATGCAAGAATGTATAGTGTAGGTATTAAGTTAGGTAGGTACCTTCCAACTGTACCACATTTTGTTTACATTGTTTTAATTTAGATGTAAAAAGCCCTAGAATGTACCTACAACGTTTGCATCGCGACTAAATTCCGTTTGAATCTATGCAAAAATTTGTCGTGTGTAAAGAGTCTAAAAAGGTAGACGGCCTAAAATATAAAAAAAACGTGATTTAAAAAAAGAATATAAAATATTGGATAAATACATAAATCCATTTTCATCATCCAAACAAACAGTTAACTTAAACAGATATTCGAGGATAGACAGACAGAAATAGAAAACAAAGAAATTAATATCCGCTGTTTACATCGCATCGTGGCTACATCGTGATATGTAAGTTGATTCGTTACGCCTCTTAATTGTCCTGTGAACGATGCTTAGTGACATCGCCGGTGACCTGAGTGGCGTTATGTTCTTGAATCAATACAAACATGTCATATTTAATCACGCCCGTCTCCCATTGGGGTAAGCAGAGACTATGGTACGCGAATTGCTTCGATCCAGACATACTTCTTTCGCTTTCTCTACATTCATTAACCTCTTTTCAACAACGACAATTAGATGAAAAACTGGTAGGATAAAAATGATATGACTGTCTTGTCTGTCTGGAATGGTCATTTAAAACAGAAACATTTCATATGCATTTCACATAAATCTAGGTCGCATTACATTATACTTATATACGACCTAGATATGTATATACATACGTATGTCTCGTTTGAAGTAACCTATGCCATATGGTGTAGTATACTAGTACCTCTTTCTAGAAAGAAAATGCGGTTCCACGATCAGATAAAATGAAAACCAGTATCTTGTATGTGTTGACGATTTCCTAGAATTTCGCATTTCTTTCTAGTGAACTAACTAATGTACATAAGTATGTTCTATATAATATTACATTTATCAGAGGCATTTCTCAGTATCCGTTTCGATAATCATATAAAGAGTTTTCTATTCTATTCAACAATTTGTTGAATTTTCAGTTTTTTTTTACTACATAGTTGGGTGGTAATGTGAATTAAGACCCTCTCTTGATCGAAGCGAGAAGACCTATGCCCAGTAGTGGGACTTGCGCTGCTATTATTAAATAAGTCCCGAGCCATCAAACAGAGCTTTAACGTTATAGATCGTATATAACCAAACGTCTCTATTAATCCACAGCTACTGAAGTATTTCATTAAGTTCATATAAACCCATCCCAAGTACTATTTGCTTCGCAGTCGGTATCCTATAAAAGCTATGGGGGTCGCGATTGTGACGTCATAAACAGCCATATTACTTCGATGATATGTCGTAAAATATATTATTATTCGCAATATACGAGTAAAGAGCAAAATATGAATTAGACAAAGATGTATATGATACATAACTAAATTCAATGCAAGACTAAATTGAAGCGAACAAACAAAATAGAACTGTTGACATTTCCTCTGTTCTTTTTTTTTTTTGAAGTTACGGGTCCATCCGTTTTGTTATACCGATGATTCTGCCAACGTCAAGGTGGAGAGAGAAAGCTAGTAAAGCTAGTTTATTATAAAGAGTTTATTGTAAAGATTAATACCATAGTAAAACCTCTGACATTTAGAAAAACAAATGTTTTCAAATATTAAAAATGTTAAAGTAAGAAAAGGACAGAGCGTCATGAGCGGGTTTCTTTGAGAGTAGGATCGTAAAGGTTTTTTGATACTCGGTTCTGTAATAATAATCCTAAATAGGGAAGTCCTAAAGTGAATAGAAAAGTATAAAAGTCCTATCGTGGTTTTATTTGTGTGTCGACGAAGTATTCAAAGTTATAGCTGAAGCACCCGACGCTGCGGTACTACAAGATTTATCCAAAGAGCGTCCCCCATAATTATTTATATTTTGTTTAAGAAAGGTTTGCGGTAGAGGGCGCTACTGGTAACAGCTAACATAACAGCCGAAATGTGAGTGCCTGCATACCACTTTGTGGAAAACGGCATGATTCGTATACTTTGCCAAACTGCCTCGTTAGTCTTGTGGTCGTTAAGTGTGAATGTTGATTATGAGGTTTAAGGTTCGATTCCTCGTCTACCGAGAAATTTACCATGAATACCTGATCTTTGGAAATGCGCCTAGTGCCATGCCGAGAGTGAGGAAATAAAGAGCGCACACCAGTTTATGCGCACCAAGTGTGTGCGCATGCACATAAACAGGTGCGCCCTTTATTCCCATTGCATAAAAATATTTGCCGCGCAGATGGCTTGTCTCCGTAGAAATTAGCCACCGTGACTGATATAACCGTATATTCGGGTAGAAGAGGAAATTACCAAATTAAAAGAAATTATATCTTTCTCTTTTCCACAATTCACAAGAAGTAAAGAAACGGTAGTATTCCACAAATGAAATCATTTATCATTTTTATGTTTCTTTATAAAGTATCTTATGACGTTAGAAAGCAGTTATTAAATTTTGATGCTATTGGATACTTTTCTTTGGGAATTGTTTTACGCAGAACAGGAGGAGTTTACTTACTTATCTGGGATTGTTAAGTAGATGTCGTGCAGTGCAGTAAATTATATGAGTGTTTACTTTATTGATTGAAAATAAAAAACAAGTTACGAAAAGAAAAAAATCTTGCGATGTCTTGTGGGTTTGATCTCCACACGGGACAAAAAAAATTGAGTCATAAATGGTTATCCCGAATCTGGGTGTAGTTTGTGTCCGTTAATTGTACGTTTGTAAAGTCCCCTGCGACACAGGGCTTGTTCCCTAGTGCTGGCGTTGTCATATAAATAAGTTAAAGAAAACATTTTTGGTTTCAGATAGGTGGACGAGATTATTCGTGATATCTTCCAAAGTTTTAGTTTGCATCAATTTCGCTTATTCGAGTGCGTTTCGCTATTCTTTAAATAGATCTGAAGAAATTTATAAAAATTAATAAGTGTTTGTTTGATCGTTTTTTATGATGATATATAGCATTTCTATAGTATTCACCCGACTAGGATAAACTTTAGCGAGTTGTTGTGCGTGCGCCCGAGTAAAGTTATAATTTAATATATTCCAAAGATTTATACTCTGTAATAAATTTGTCAAAATTTAGATGATTTATTTTTACCATCGTAACATATTTAAACATAATAAATCGTTAACAGACCAAAATATTTCTCTTGTTTTTTTAGACCCGATTTTCTTGCCAATTCTTCTCGACGCCCTACCTTAGTCAGCGAATTGGCCTTAGGAAAAAAGTATGCTGGCATTTGTTTTTAGACGTTCATAAGTATCATGTATTTGATCTAAAAGAAAAAATGAGTTTGACTTTGACTTTGATACCTACTTAATATTATAAATGTGAAAGTTTGTGAGTATGGATGGATGGATGTTTGTTACTCTTTCACGTAAAAACGACTAAACGGGTCTAGATAAAATTTGGCACAGAGATTATGATCTGGAATAACACATAGGCTACTTTTTACAGCGATAACCGACATCCAGCGAGCGGAGCCGCGGGCAACAGCTAGTATAAAATAAATGACAAACGAGCTAAATCTAAATTTAACTTTATTATTTTTATTTCAACATTATCTCGACGAGAGAAAAACTATGTGCGTAGGAGTTGCCGAGTCCGTTGTCTATCACCTTGTACTCCTATGTTGTAAGAATAGATTAAGGTAAATAGGTTATGGGGCTCGTAGGCGATGGTTAAGAAACAGTTTACTGTGGTACTTCCTTCCTTCACTGATAATATATGTATAGAATAGTAGCCACCTACGTTAATCTCGTAGTTTGATGATAAAAATATTATATTGATGGTGTATTCTACTATGTAATCCCTCTGCATCCTAGACCACCGTCTAGGATGCAGAGGGATTACACTGTCCTACGCCTAATCTTTCACCGATCGTGACGGCTTATCGTCGGACTATGAGAGTGATGCGTTTTAAAATAATCGTTTGCCTATCCTAGAGATACTCTTTCTTAAAACAGTTGGTGTAAAAAAATGGGTCGACAACACGCAAGTGATACCTCTAGTATTGCAAGCATCCATAGGCTACGGTAACTGCTTAACATCAGGCGGACCGTATGCTTGTTTGCCAACTAAATAGTGTAAAAAAATCTGTTTATAATTGAATAAATACTATCTATTAAGTGTGTGAGCAAATGTGTTTATGCATACATTTTGCACTGTAATATCTGCACCGCATAGATGGCTCAGTCGTGACAAAAATGCATATAATAATATGTGCAAAGTTTTGAAAAGCGTCTGATCTCTCTCCGATTATGTCGATTGACGGGGTCTTGGGGCGTTTCGCACCACGAGTGGTTCGGACCGCGGTATGAATTGCCCAACAGCTCTTTTTTAATGTGTCCTTTCGCACCGCGGTTCGAATCGCCCAAGAACTTTTTGTAATGGGTTGATTCGGACCACACTGACGTCAGACAAAAAAGATTATCAAGTTTTAATTATACAACCTTATAGTACAACCAGGCATAAAAATAATAAGAAAAACATGGAATACATTCAATCAATTTACAAAACCAATAATATGGTAGAGTCATGGAATGAAAAAATAAAGAAGATGATTCCCGAAAAACCTAATATTGCTCAATTTCTTACTGGGATACAGAAAGACACTAACTTTTACTTTGGTAAAATAAAACAGACAAGACGACGTACAAATTTCAAAAAGAATAAACCGGCCAAGTACATGTCGGGTCACGCACAATGTAGGGTTCCGAAATTGCCATTCCCAATAATGCGGACTAAGAATAAGGTATCTGTGGTTTCAGCATTTATGACTTTTGAGAACATAGGACAATGGTAACAATTTTGGTAGTCTTGAAATAAGTCGCATTAAAAGGGTCGCGGGAAAGGAGGTGGAAGAGGAAGGGGGAGGGGAGTCACTCCGTCATTCTAAAATTTGGTAGGTATAAAATTATATGATACCTAATATGTTTTTTTTTCTTATTCGTATGTACCTACCTAAATATTAGATTCTGAGGGAGTCGCAGATCTAACCTAACCTAACCTACTAATCAGGTATTTTCTTCTCTGTGGTCCGTGTGGTCACGGATTAAGAATACAAATGTCACCACTCCTTACATCCCGAGGGTGTCGTAAGAGTCGACTAAGGGAGTAAGTGTTATGCACCGCAAGAGAGGGAAAACTAGAAAACAAACCAACCCGTCTGGCCAGCGTGGTATAGTAGGCTAATATCCCAGTAAATGTTTGGAGGAACCTCAGCAGTGGGACGTTTAAAGGTTGAGATGTATGTATATATGTATGTATTTCTGCTCCTCAAAATTTATATTACAGACTACAAAAATTACAAAAAATCAGACGAAAAAAATTGGGGGAAATTATAATTATATAGAAAGTCTTGAGACAACACCCCACGGTTACAATTTTAACTTATCCAATATATTATATATTTATAAGTTAATCGTTTATTACTCGTAAACTTGTGAAGTCTACTTAGCTGTGATAGTTTTCCTTTTAATTTCGTTATTTATACTACTACCGTGAATTTTTTCACATTTCCAAATACCACCATTTGGCTGGAACGTATTTAACAATACCCAACACCATGGGTTAGTTAAGAAAAAAAATAAACATCCCCACTTCACATGTTGACAGGCCTGTTGGTCTAGTGGTTAGTGAATCTGACTGCTACGCCGGAGGTCGTGGGTTCGATTCCCACCCAGGACAAATATTTGTGTGATGAGCATAAATGTTTGTTCTGTGTCTGGGTGTTATTTATCTATAATATGTATGTATTTAGAAATATATAAGTATGTGTATCAGTTGTCTGGTTACCATAGTACAGGCTCTGCCTAGTTTGGGATCAGATAGCGATGTGTGAGTTGTCCCGAAAATATCATTATTATGTACAGGAGATACCCTAGAAAAAAATATTTTCAAGCTTTTATTCTACCACTTTGTCGGCATGAGTAATATGTATATTCGTACCAAATTACAGCTTTCTAGGGCTAAAGGTCTCTGAGCAAAGCTGCGGACAGACAGACGGACGGACGGACGGACATAGCGAAACTATAAGGGTTCCTTTTTTACTTCGGAACCCTAAAAAATATACCATCGAAATAAACCAAAGAATTCATAGCATCATACAAGATTTATTATCTAGTAATATAACTGTCGGCTATTGCTTAGAAAAATTAAGATTTTAGTGTATTCGTTTGTTAATTTCTTTTTTATCTTTGTTGATATACATCATAATCAGTGATTACCTAGAGATAGTTTTAAGTTAAGTGTATGTTGATCAAACTGACTGAATGTGTTTAAACATGAAAAATTCATGTTTAAACACATTCAGTCAGTTCGCATTTTTTGTTCACATCGCATTTTTTGTTTTATTATCACAAACCACTTTTCTCAACGATTGTACGAATAATTAATAATCTTAAATGTCTGCTTTGAGTTTAAATCATGATGATGATGATCATCAAAAAAAATATGAGTATTGAGTACTTGCGCTCCGTGGTCCGAATCGACCCATTCCAAAAGATACGTTGGGCGATTCGCACCACTGCTACCACTGCGGTGCGAATCGCCCTATTCAGAAATAGTACTTGGGCGATTCGCACCGCGGTCCGAACCACTCGTGGTGCGAAACGCCCCAAGACCCGATTGACGTCCCATCGGACTATGAGAGTGGTGGAATAAAGAGTGCACTTGTGTTTGATCACACTAAATAATGTCCTCCTAGCCGAATTTCGATCACGGCGGCTAATCTCGACAGAGACTATAGTGTAAAAATGTGTGTGCAAACACAAATGCACTTTTTATTCCCTCATTTTCATAGTTCGATGGGATGGCAATCCGACACGACCGTAGCGAGATCTGGCGTAGCGGCGTAGGACCAACGGCTTTACGTGCTTTCTGAGGCATGGGGCTGTAAACACCGCCAATTTCAAAACTCCGGACATCTATTGTGAATTTCTTGACAGAAAATCCTGATTTCAATTTTTAGCCTAAGTATCCGTGTAATAGACGTTTATTGGGGCCGTTTCAAATTTGGGTTTTAATATTTGTTTGGTCATAACTTCTATAATAACCTATTTATCCAAAAAACCATGCGTCATTGTCAAGCCTGATATCTCTAACAGGTTAAAATTCCATCGCGCTGGGCTCAAAATTCAGGAAGGACAATCATACATTTGTATGAAAAAATGAGTAGTGGCAATCGTTCTTAACAACAACATTGTTGTGAACAGACACAAGGTAGCCTGTGGAGCGTATGTGTAAAAACTCTGAATGGTATGAGAACAAAGGCATTACAATGCAGCACTCAATACTAGCTGACGTTTTACTGTTGTGTTCATGGAAATTCAGCGTCAAATATCATACTTTCTATGCTAATGGATAAAGTACTGACGATAATTTTAATGTTCCATTTATTGTTAGTAGTAGGTACCTATTATTTTTTTTACTATTTTAACTTTACCCAAAAATCGGTCAAGCTCAAGTGGGACTGGGCCGGGCTTGTTTGCCGCATGTCAGACGAGTTGTGGGCGAAAATTATCACTATGTGGCTACCAGAAAATGTCCAACGGCATCGTGGTAGGCCCAGACTCAGATGGCGGGACGAGCTTGATGCGTACAGGAAAGACTGATCTATTTTAGCACAAGATCGGGTTAAGTGAAAATAAAAAAGAAAATCCCTTGCCCTGCAGTGGGACAGTACAGGCTGAAAAAAAAAACTTTACCGTTTATCTAAACGGGTACCCGTACATCACGCGCCCGCTCCCGCTACCGCTCTTTCTCTTTTCCTTTTCTTATTATACAACTATCTTATTTATCTTATACATATAATATTTTTGGTTAACAATCAGTATCCTACCATCCTTGTGTGCTATTTAAAGCAAAATGTTTGAAAAATGGTCGAGCGCCGAGTAGGCCGAGCGTAACTAAGTATGTATCTAGGTACATACCAAAGATAATTAACCACTTTCGGCTCAAGTTTGTACAATAGGGTACACGGGAAATTAAAATCTTACTGAATACGAAGTGCTTTTGAGCTAGAAGAACGTGAAACATGAATGAGTGTGTAAGTGAAGCCGTTATGAGGGCTCTTGTCATGAGAGCCTCGCCTTTCTGCTAACATTATAAAGACTTGAAGTATTTTCTAGCTCTAGTGTATCTTATAAACACTTGAACTACACTGTTGCTGACCGATCCGTGTTATGACTATGTATACTTACCTATATATCTGTAAACTTATGATTTACATAGGTAATTTAATTATTTATTTAAACTTCATATACACAACATGTATAATGGCGGACTTAATGCCGGAATCATCTGTATGATTTACTAGCGACCCGCCCCGACTGCGTCCGGGTTAAACTATTTTCAGTCCACCTTTTTTTTTACATAAGAACCTTCTCCTGACCATAAAAAAACACAACAAAAAAGAATTACTGAAATCGGTCCAACCGTTCACGCGTGGTGCCGTGACAAAGGGAAATAGGGATAATTTTTTATATAAATAAAAAAAAGAAAAATGTATCTGTCAACTTATTTATTACTAACATTTGCCGCGATTAAGCCCGTACAGATTTTTTAACTTTTATTTAATTATGCCTATGTGATCGAAGTTAATTGTTAAGTTTTATCTAAAATTCGTCACGTTGTTTTTGCGTAAAGGAGTCTCTTCCAAGCTATATTATTACACAATACATGGTGGTGGCGTCAGCCTTCTGTGTTTATCTCTTCCACTTCGCTCTGTCCTTGCCATCATCGTCTTCAGAAACTGGACACTTCTACGTTCCCTTTACATTACATCTTTCCATCCTGTCTTACGTCAGCCTAAAAGTCATCTATAGTTATGTGCATCAGCAAACCTACCTGAGGCGCTACCAAATCGGGAGCCCTAATAATCCCCTAAAAGAGTTATTATAAGGCATCTACATACTTGTATACTAAATTAAACTAAATGTTAATACAATAACATAAACAACACCATGTCAACGTGTTCAGTTTTCATGCGGTTATTACACAAACTAACCACACGATACAATTCCTGGTATTGAAGTAATGCACTATCATAAAAGCTATTGTCAGTAGCTCGACTGTGTAGCGAATTAATAGTCGTATTACTTTATTGTTTTAGTAGTGGATAAGGTGGTTTAGTTACTGCGCTGAGATTTTTATTGAGACTAATAATAAATAAAAAATAAAATAAAAATAAAAATCATTTATTTTCAGAACCAGCGATCCATAATGTTAGTAACAATATAACTTATACTATGTTAGTAACTAAAACTAAAAGTTAAGAGTTAACCCCTAATGGGCAGGCTCACTGAACCCTTCCAGCATGTAGCTCAGTGAACCAGGGCTGAATTGAGACTTTCACCCACCATCCTCATATCATATATATATAATAGTCGACCAGACCGATTAACGGCGGCCACTCTCAACGGATATTACCTAATTGGACATACCTATTATAGTGCACAAGTATGTGCGCAAACACAAGTGTACTATACACCATTTCTTCACCCTTGTTGTTCGATGGGACGGCAATCTGACACGACCTGAGAGAGATACAACGGCTTTACGTGCTTACCGAGGCACGGAGGGTTGTTGTGTTTTTAGAAATTGGTCACCCATCTACGGGTTAACCGCGGCGAGCCTGCTTCACCTTACAGCGATTGATCTGCACCGCGCCGCTAACACTTAGCTACGAGCCCGGGA
Source organism: Trisateles emortualis (assembly GCA_947095525.1). Classification (NCBI taxonomy): domain Eukaryota; kingdom Metazoa; phylum Arthropoda; class Insecta; order Lepidoptera; family Erebidae; genus Trisateles; species Trisateles emortualis. The sequence continues at coordinate 6,526,738 of OX352743.1, read as the reverse complement.
CTGTAATACAGTGACATAATGTGTAACTGAGATCTCAATAGACAATACCGTGCCGAGTATAGTGTTCGATTCCTACTTGGGACAAAATTTTGTGTCATCAATATAGTTTGTTTAGTATCTGGGTGTAAGAACCTTGTGTTTGTAAATTGTATGTTTGTAAAGTCTTCCGCGACAGAGGCTCTTTTTCGGGAATTATCTCTTTGCAAAAATAAGTAGGTATAATTCAAGCAATTTTTTCATTGCATTTTTCCTTGATGAAAGTTCTGATGGAAAACAAGTTGCCGTCGCTCACAGAACACAAACGAAAGAAAATCTAATCGCCCTGTCAGCTAAACGAAAAATTGTTTGTAATGGGCCTGATAGCCAAATTGGCAGAGGGTGCTGGGTAAACGAATTTATGCGAATAAGGTAAAGATTGATGTCATTATAATTATTTATGCAGGTGGGCCGCACCTACCAATGCTTGCTTAAGTAGTAGGTAGGTATTTGAATATCATTTTTTATTGATTAAAAGTTATTAAATAGAGGAAAAATTATTTCCATAAGTGAAATAAAAAGTAAAGAAATTGCTTCAAAAATATGAAGTCGCAAGCATGCTAATAATAGTAATCTATTGCGTTGCCTGAGGCATATCTTGTGTGGTACCTAGTCTATTTGCAATAATAAGAATTATAAAAACTACAAACACAACACATTTGCAATATTCCGGTGATTTGTTTGCACAAACATCATGATACGAGATTTATATAATGTACTTTTATAAATATATTAATAAAATATTATTCCCTCTTATCAAATAACAAAGAGCGTTCCTAGATAAAGAGGTGAAAGAAGAGTAGAGGGGCATTTAACCCTTCAGTGCATTAAGAGCAGACGGTATTCAATTTAACAGCAGTTGAAGAGCCTGGTGAAATAATAATAGCAATCTCCATAGCGCGCGTGAAGACATAATATTGAAAGGCGCAGAGTAGTAACCTAAGCTTGTGAACTTAAATTGAATGAAATGTCTTTTTTATACTACCAAGGAGGCAAACAAGCGTACGGCCAGCCTGATGGTTTGCAGTTACCATAGCTTATGTACGCTTGCAACACCAGGGGACGTTGCCGACCTAATTTAAAACCTAATTTCCAATGAACAACAATAAAAAAAAACTATGTTATTACGTTATATTACGGTGTACTATCCTTACTAATATTATATCCATCCTAATATTATAAATGTGAAAGTTTGTGAGTATGGATGGATGTATGGATGGTTGGATGTTTGTTACTCTTTCACGTAAAAACTACTGAACGGATCTGGATGAAATTTGGCACAGAGATAGATTATGGTCTGAAGTAACACATACATTTTTACAGCGATAACCGACATCCACACGGGCGGAGCCGCGGGCAACAGCTAGTGTAAATATAAAGATAAGCCTGTATTGTCACACTAAAGGGTAAAGGCCTGCCTACTATCCTTTCGCCTCATGTCTACAGCCATTAAGGACTAATGAGTTCAACGCCCAACTCGTAATATGTATAGTAAGTATATTACATTGTATATTAGTCTCATAAAAACAGTTTTAAAAATAAGTTCTAAAATTGAAACATAAAAATGGTTTTTAGACCTATCTACTTGCATCAATCTCCTCTTAAGATGCATAATCTTATTAGGTGGAAGTATTGCGTTCCATTTTCCTTCTTTGATTGCTATCAACTTTACAACAAACACGGATACGAAAGGAAATTGCCAACTCAGCGTTCAATAAGTGAAAATGTTCTATCACTGCTCAGTTTTAATCTAAAAATAACTATAGACAGGCCAATTTTTATTATTTTGACTTTGAATTCTTTCCTTTTTAACCTATTATTTTCATATGACTGTCCACTAACACTGTATCGAGCGTTATTGGTTCTAATTCACAAGGACAAGACTGTAGGTGATCCATAGACGTTTCTGGAGATTTTATTAGCTAACCTAGTTGTTCATAATTGTCTGATAGGCCTCTATCATTATAAAAAATGTAATGACTGTTCACAGTCAGGTCTGTATTTTAATGTGCCCTCGGAAGCATGGAAATGCTCAGATGAATGTCACACACCTCTACTATTTCCACCTACCCTTTCGGGCAAAAAGACGATATATATATTGATACGTCTCACTACACTACTAACTGCAAACAAATCTACCTTTAAGAAATAATGGTTAGAAAAGGCCCATCTATAAAATATACTTGGTCGAACCTTCTAAGTTCGTTCTGTCAGTTCGGAAATGAGATGTTTGTGTACAGGCAACAAGGTTGTACCGTTGAATTCTGTTTAGGATGTAGCAGAACGAATGATTTTATTTGACAGTTCATTAGATGATGATTGGCTTCGATTAATCTTTTCTTTTGTCTTTTAAAAAATAACTTTATATGTAGAATAGAGGAGATCCATGTCAGTGAAACAGATATGTGTTGCTATTATTATGTGACGAAATAGGACACAACATTTGTATTATTCGTGAAACGGTCCCCCTGGAGCTTCAATCGTGAGTTGATAATCTAGAAACTGCACGTATATAACTGGCTGTTAACTGGCTGTTAACCCGCGGCTCCACCCGCGTGGATGTCGGTCATCACGATAAAAAGTAGCCTATTCACTAAAATCTATCTCTACCTATATGAAATATCATCCAGATCCGTACAGTAGTTTTTACGAGAAAGAGTGACAAACATTCATCCTCGCAAACTTTCACATCTATACTTAATATAAGTAGGAACAGTCTAATACTTTCCCACTGAGCTACAATTGACCTAAATTACAAGTATATAAGCACACAATTTCTAACAAACTTCACCCTGTACCTTCTAGTGAAGCAATCAATCTAGTAACAGTGAATCTGTAGCCATTAGCCACTGTCGAGAGGAACAAATTGGTCAAATCGATACGTACTATGCGATACGTGGGCCCCATCAATCTGTTCCGAGCACATACCAGACAATTGATGCCCTTTCTGGTGCTTTATTAGTTTGTTACTTAGTGCTAATAACAGTGTTTTAGTATAGGTAACTGTACATATTATAGAGCTCTAGTGCTTACTCATGGGTACGGTTTTAAAGCGTGCTATAACTCTTTGTGCTTGTGCTCAAGCACTCTAAATTATTAACTAAAATATTTTTATTTATTTATAAGAGTACCATACTAGCAAACAAGCCCGGCTGGGGAAGGAAGCCTTACAGAAGACCACAGCCAAATAATTTTTCAGATAATCGGTAATAGTATTAAATAAAATAAAAAGCAAAATAATAATATATGGGCATTAAAGTTTAATTTTATTTTTATAATGACATTTCTCAAAGTTATAGCTGAAACTTATGTCAAATCCCATACATTTGCTTTCGATTCTATTCGAATTAATTAATATCACATGCACAAACCGAGTTTGTATTCCTTCTTCTCTAGACAAGTGGCATAAACGGTAGCCGAACCGAAAAATCAAAAAAACAAATTCATGGGATTTAACGTAAATTTACGATATAATGTCGTAAAATTACATCAAATCCCGTACATTTGCTTTTTGGTTTTTCGAATCGACTACCTTTTGTGCCACTTGTCTAGAGGGGTTTAGAAACATTCGAGTCGAAGCGGCGAACACAACATAGGTATATTTCTTTTATCTTTATGTAGGCGATCCCTTGCGGCGATGCGGTTCTTTTAGCTACGGAGTTTTACACCTATACCACAGATAATATAATACTAGTACAGATACCCCATCCCATACAAAGAAATGGTTCCCCGTTAACTCGGGCTAACCTTCGGGCTAAATTTTAATTATCTATCTATCTGTAGATGTCTGTATCCAACAGATTACGTGTATATAATTTTAAATAAAGTGTCGCCATCTGTTGATTTTATGTGTATCATAAAATCAACAGATGGCGACACTTTTAGGAACAGTATCAGAATGCGCACTTTCGTAGGCATGTAGTACAACACAACAACAGAGCACGAGCTGGGATATACGTCGCGAATTCTAATTTTACAATAACGGCACTTTCCGATCTAATGACGTCACACTGTGCCGTTGCAGAAGTTACATCCTTATCCTGCAGGGTTTATGTCGTGAGCTGTTACTTTCAATATTCCGATCCTGTCACTCCTCATCTTCACCATCTTCGCCACGTCTTGCGGTCTCTCGCAGGCCACAAGATTATCATTGGCGCAGACGTCAATGCTTCTTCAGTTCTTTGGTATGGCAAACATAGGTCCAGTGATAGGGACCGTCGCTGTGCGGTCGAGGATTTCATTGCAGAAATGAACCTCTCTATACATAACACCCCCGATGCACCACCAACTTTTTGCAGCCCAATGGGCGAGTCTTCTATTGACGTCACACTTTCTTGTGGAGGCGTTCGCATTGATAGGTGGCGTGTCCTACCGGATGCGTCGTGTAGTGATCATCGTTTAATCGTTTATGGGTTTTCTTCTGGATTTGCACGGGATCCTTATAGTAATGCCGGCAACTTCAGATATAAGAGTAAAGGTGCTAATTGGGAGTTTTTCGGTTTGCTCTTTGCTGCTCATGTCAGAGACTGCACTCGCAATGACTTGACCGCCGAAGAAAGTGCTGTTATTTTGTCAGACACTTTCACTTACTGCGCAGATGTGGCTCTTGGTCGGAGATCTCTTACTAGTACTCGTAGATGTGATTGGTGGAGTGATCACCTAGCTGAACTTCGTAGACGATTTCGTAGAGCGCGTAGGAAATTTAATATTATTAAGAAACGTAATATAATAGGAGAGGCCCATGTTTCGGCCCTTGTTGCTCTTAGGGTTGCCAGATCTCATGACAGAGCTGCTGTTGAGAAATCTAAGGGTAATTTATTGCGTAGAATAGTCGATAAGCTTGATAAAGAGGGTCCATGGTCTCCAGTATATCATGAATTCAAAGCAAACAGGTCAGTTGAACTTGCATACATACATAACATAAAGTTTAACAATGCACATACTGTAGGTTTAGAAGAGACAGCCATTAAGCTACTAGGTTCTCTTGTACCCGATGATCGACAAGATAATGACACGGAATACCACCAACAGATTAGACAATGGGCAGCACAACCGCCTTTATCTTCGATGTCAGATTTACCATCCACTGACGAATTTATCAATATTGTCAGATCTCTACCCATCAATAAAGCTTCAGGTGATGATAAAATTTCAAACAAAATGATTATAGAGGCTTGTAAAATCTCTGTGGAATCAATCTTAAATGTTTATAGGCGCTGTATTATAGAGGGTATTTTTCCTAGTATTTGGCGTTCCGGTAACATAAGGTTAATACCAAAAGGTGGTGATAAACCACTAGATGACCCTAAGTCGTATCGACCTATAACCCTATTACCATCTTTAGGGAAGTTGCTAGAACGCCTTATCGTTCCTCGACTTTTGCCGGGTGGGGTTAAATTTCATGAAAAACAATTTGGTTTCACAATAGGTAGGTCCACTGTAGACGCAGTTATATCCGTTAGGGAAACAGTTACTAGATCAGATTGTGTGTGATGTACTAGGTATTTTCTTAGATATATCTGGCGCCTTTGACAATGCATGGTGGCCGATGTTACTTTTGAAATTAAAAGCTCGTGGTGTGTGTAGTAATATATACTCACTTATCTATACATATTTTTCACATGGAACAGCTAAGCTTAAACTTGGCCACTATGCAGTGTCGAAGCCGCTAACGATGGGCTGTCCCCAGGGATCAGTATTAGGGCCGTATCTTTGGAATTTAGGTTTTGATGATTTCCTGACACTGCCATTACCATCTGGCTGCACTTTGACCGGTTACGCTGATGACGGTCTTTTACTTATACAATCTAACACCAGGGCTGGACTTGAGAGCTTAGCGGAAAAATGTTTGCGCCTGATCTCTGATTGGGGAGTGCGCAACCGCCTATCGTTCGCGCCTCATAAAACATTTCAGCTACTATTGAAAGGGAATCTAAAAACGCCACCTAAAATTAGATTTAATAATATTACTGTTAGAAATAAGGATTCCGTTTGTTATTTAGGTTTGATTTTAGAAAGGAACTTCACTTTTGTAGATCATATTACAACGATAGGAGAAAAATCTAAGAATAGTTTTTACGCCTTGACGAGGATATCGACGTCGACATGGGGTCTGTCTTTTAACACCTTAAAAATTATCTATGCAGCAACTTATTTGGGTTGTATGTGTTACGGTGCACCTGTGTGGGCTGATAGGGCAACCATCGGTGCCGCACGACGCAAGTTGCTTCAGAGTCAACGTCTGGCGTTGATATTTTTGTGCAAGGCGTATAGGACAGTTAGCACTGAAGCTTTACCAGTACTGGCAGGTGTTCTTCCTGTCGATCTAGAGGTACAGAGACGAGCGGCGATTTATTACACGACACGTGACAACATCAATTCCAACTTTTTAATGCCACGTGATCGCCTTAAAATCACCCGATTATTTAAAGAACAAACTGAAGTTTATAGAATCCTCATTAATGAATGGCAACAGCGATGGGATACATCAACCAAGGGACGCCACCTCTACCAGTTTTTTCCTTCCGTTACTGATCGGTTGGCAAAGACATGGCTGGAGGTTGATCACAGTGTCGCTCAGTTCCTTACGGGTCACGGTAACTTTCGGAGCAAGTTATACTCATTTAAGCTAGTTGATTCGCCGAACTGTCAATGCTCAACACCTGGCTCCGATCAGGAGCAGTCTGCTCATCACATACTCTGGGAGTGTAGTCTTTGGCATAATGATCGTACTATTATGTTGAACAGCTTACATGTATCATCTGGAGCGGCCTACTATGGGGATTTAGTCTCATCTAGAGGGAATTTCCGCGCATTTAAACGTTTCTGCCATACATATTATAGCAATCAAACTTAGCTCACTTAGGTCCCGTAGTTTAAGGTCCTCCGTGGTGCTCCTTTTCATAGGTTACAAACCTATACAGATTTATTTTGTCTCCCGCTTTGCTATGGAGGGAAGTGGAAACTTTTCTTTCTAACTCCTCCTATTTACTTCTGATTAAATTCGTTGCGGGGTCCAAGACAGTAGGTTTAGTTGTCCACGGGACGCACGAGTGTCAAAACTCGGTGTATCAGTTGGTTACTCCGCTGTTAATCCTGGCTCACAGGAGTCACAGCGGTGGGCATGTGGGTGGGATTGTCCCGAGATGGCGACACTTTATTTAAAATTATATTTTTCACAAGATATAGTAGGCACCTACTTCATCACTCACATAGATCTACCGACCATAAAGGGTAGATATCACTCATTGTCTCGGGCTCGGGCCACGTTTGCTCGCTCAAGGTCACGCGCTTTACGAAATATACTTATTTTGATTGTTTGCTTCCGTAATTAACTAGCGCTCCGCCCCGGTTTCGCCCGGGCTAAACAATTTTTTCCCGTTTAGGTATATTAAAATGTTAATATACCTATTAACCTAAGTTTATTTTTTTGTTGATGGCTTATATTAGGTATACCTATAATATAAATTGATTTATTAAAAAGAATATTCGTGAAACTATAATAAGCAATTAATTTATCAGTGCAAATAAACAAATAATCTGTTTGAAGTGATAAGGGTCTGTTTGAATTGTTTCTGTCTTAGTCAAATTAGGTTAATTATAATATTTTGTGACAACTCACACACCATCTAAATCCAAACTTGGCACAGCCTGTATGGTAATCAGACGACAGACAGAGCATATCACACTAAGATTGGTCCTGAATGGGAATCGAACCCTCATGGATTAGATTCACTAACCACTAGTTACGTAGTAACTCTTTAGTAATCTGTGCCACTAGTACAACAGGCCAGTCGATGTCATTAATGGATGGAGTAAATTATAGCATTCTTTGGTATTAGTCCAACAGTCCGATGGTACTGGGTTCGAATCCCAGATTCATGTCCACTTTTTGAAATTTGTTTTTTGTAGATGGTTTTTATATCAGATAATATTTTTTTGAATTATTTGTAAAAATATAGTAAAACAGTAATTATTTAGTATCAGTCTGAATTCACAAATAGGTAATTTTCCCACAGTACGATACCGTAGCACCGCTGCACCGTACCGGCCGTAGAACCGGCCGAACCGGGTTCGAATCCCAACCTCGGGTATTTAGTTTTTGTTTAGTTTTTAAAATATTTTATTATAAATATTTTATATATCTTGGATGCAATATTTTTGTTGATAACTTTGATAACGTAAAACATTTTTAAAGTTTTTTGTTGAGAGAAAAAAACATGCCCGTATTATTTATTTTTAACATAAGTCACTGTTTCACATAGCTTTATATATTTTTATACCTACGAGTGAGTAGTATGACCCAACATTAAACTTCAAAACCAGGTAGGTATTTTAATTTATAAAAATCTGATAATGCATACAGCGCCAGCGCCATTACTCACACACAAGTCACTCGCAAGTTTCAACTTCTTAGTAGTACAAAATACTGCCGCCAGGACTACGGCGACATTATTGAAATTTGTAAATATATAATTGTAATTTTGTTTTATGAGCCCTTTATTTCATTTTCCTATGCTAGTAGGATTTTTAAAAATATGTACGTATATGTTTCAGGCTATATTTCTTCCAGGTTTGAATTTTACATAAACGTAAATAACAAATCGATATATGTAACTCCATCTATTGGTATTTATTCGTACTAATTTTGATTTGTTCCTGATGAGACCCCATGCCTATACGGAGCTTTTTTGAACAACTTTATGGCTAATATATGCAGGTATAATAGGTGCATACAAAGTGGCTACCTAATTTTGCGATACGCTATTATGCTCATTATTTCAGGCAAATTGCTTGAAGCTAGAACGTTATACTAAAAGCAAGAATTGTTATTAAAATGTGTAGTAGGCGTATAACGTCCACATTTCGTCAGCCTATTATCATAGCGCAGTGGGCGCAATCCCAGACTCCGGGTGTGCCTATATTTGGTTAAAAATTAAGTACTTTTTTTTTTTTTTTTATACTACTTGGGTGGCAAGCAAGCATAGGCCCACCTGATGTTAAGCAGTATCCGTAGCCTATAGACGCTTGCATTACCAGAGGTATCACTTGCGTGTTGCCAACCCATTTTTTTACACCAGGGCTTTAAGATACTACTTCCACTTACAGAAACTTACTTACTTACTTACAGAAAGTACACCCAGTGATTAATGGTGGTGAGGTAACCACTTAAGCCTTTGAACCAACCGTGCAGTCATAGTTTGTTATACCTACATATAAATAAATAGAATTATATTTGCAAGCACAATTTTATCCTGCAAATTGTGAATTCGCAGAGTAAGGTTCTGCTATAGTAGCTGGTTATGAAAGATCAGTTTCGTACGTGGATGAAAGCGATATTCTTTTAGTCTTTTCTGAATACAAAACACAAGTTAAAAACATCGCCGACCGAAACTTGGTCGCCTAAGTACCTACTTGCACTCAATTTTCCGCTTAGCTTTCTTATTAATATATCTACGAAGGGCAAATAAAACAAACTGAAGAAGGATACAATAATGTGTAGAATAGCGCAGCATATATTAAAAAAGAAATAATAAAAATATCAACTCAAATGTTTCGCAATGTTTACGCCAATATTGGATAACAAATTGCTGTCAGCATAGCGTATGGTGTGACCTTGGCCGCGCGTTTGGCAACCCTTGCCAGTCGATACTGGTGACTCATGCCTGTTATTATATGGGGTAACGTGTGCTATGAATATTGACATTTGTTAAAATTACTAGTGGTGACGCAATATGACAGTACTGGGTGTATAGTTAAGAATATAATCGTTGAATATAACAAAATAAACACGGTATTAAAATGTATGATGAGGTTTTAGACAAAATTATGCTTTTGTGCTGCTTAGTTGCTCTATAGACATTTGCAATACTATTTTTTATATAGGTACTACCACGGTGATTAATAAGCACGGCCTGCCAGATAGACAGCAGCTATAAACTATAAACGCTTGCAAATTTTTAGAGAATTATTACTCGCGTATTGTTAAGCCATTTTATAACATCGGATTTTTGAGCTATGGGCAACCCCGGGTTAAACGAAGTGTTATTTTAGAAACAGTAGAGGTTGGGCACGAAGGAGCTCCACCTTACAAAAGACCACAGAAAAATAACTACATACAGCGGTGTAATTATGTTCATTATATTCATAATATGAACACAATTACACTGAGTGCAGGTCTCCAGTGCTTATTTAGGGATTTGTTTTAAAAGTCGTTACATATGTACGTACGTTTTCCTATCCCAGGGATACTCTATCAAAGACCTGGTGTAAAAAATGGCAAGTGATACCTCTTGTTTTGCAAGACCCCATAGGATACGTGAACTTAACATCAAGCGGGCCGTATGCTTGATTTCCAAGTAGTATAAAAAAACCGTTCCTTTAAATTGAGGCACAGATAGTTATTTCGCTGTGGTCCTATGTGTGTGGCCAACTAAGTATATTATACGTCACTGTCTAGCTCTTCTGGGGTAAAGCGTGAAGCTATATTATGTTATATTAGTAAATAAAAAGAACCTAAATGTTAAGATACCAGGTAATACGTAAGTAACTACGCTGTTTGTTCAAATTCGCAGAATCCATTTTACCACCTGTATCTGATATACAACAAGACGTTTTCTAGGAAATAGCTACCAGCGAAATTTGTATGAAAACATGGAAAGTCAAATGCCGTCAAAGTTATCGGCTGGCGTTTCCACGAACAACGACTCTCTGGGAAAATCAATTAGCTACCCTAAAGTTAGGACAAGTGAGATGCCTCGTTCTATATACTTATATATTTGCTATACCTAATTTCAAACTAAGACAAAATAAACTTCATCATCGTGTATTAATTAATATAACTAATTAATTTAGTGGTTATCTATCATTTTTGTGCTTTTATTATATCTACCTATTTAGAAATTGCTTGCAGCACCGCCTGTGTCGGTTACCGGGATAATAAAAGTAGAAATATCCCCATGCCTTTTTACCAGAATACCATCTATCTTCTTGTCAAATTTAATTAAGATCTATCCAGCCATTTAGAGTAGGTCGATTCTTTCACCCAGGACAGATTTTTGTGTGATGATCATGATTATTTTTTCTGTCTCTGGGTGTAGTCAATCTATACCTATACCTTTGACTGGCTTGTTAGTCTATTGATTAGTGACCTTGCCTGCTAAGCCGGAGGTCTTGGGTTCGATTCCCATACAGAACGAAATTTTGTGTGATTCATATATGTTTGTCCCGAGCCTGGGTGTAATTTGTGCCAGTGTTTAAAGTCCACGGTAAAGAAAGAAAGAAAGAAACGTTTATTGCTACAATTTGAGACATGTAACATTTGAACATAGAGGGATATTGTAAATATATAAACTAATAATAAAATTTAAGTCTAGTTTAGGATAGAATTTATTTATTCTATCCTAAACTAGACATAAAACAAAGTAGGTGTAGTGTCTCATAGTTGTAGCAATCAGGTGTCCAGTTCAGCATTAGTCAGATCTTCGGGACCTGACGCTGGTTTTCGACTGGAACCTGTTTTATACATAGGTATAATTAATTATTTGCCATTAGCTTATTAAATATTTAAGTATGTTTACTACCGACCGATATATTTAGAAATATTTAAGTATGTTTACCAGTGTATTGGTTGCCAACTAGGCAGAAACTGTAATATGGCTTTACCTACTTTGGGATCAGACGACCGTGTGTGAATTGACAGAACAGATTATTACTTATTCTTTTCTTCTTATGAAGTAACAACTGTCTTATTTTCATCCAGATTTTAAGACGGATTAAGAAGCCACTTTTGCAGAATGGGTTGCTAAACATGCACAGTGTCGAAGCTTTCGCTTCGGGTTTTTCATAAATTGTCTGAATTAACATTCAGAGTGCAACATGCGGATAATGGCTTGGCTTTATATTTCACATTGCTTTATACGTATGAAAGAACTTGCATTTTAAAACTAGAAAATATTGACCTTGGTTTTGGCTGGATTTGGCTATGGAATTTGGCTATAGAAATAAGATGTCACGGATATAGTAGTGGGTAATAAGTTCAATGGCATTATACAAGCAAGCAAAACCGACTGGGGAAGGAGGTCCTTTACACCACAGCTATAATCTTTCCCTTTCAGATGGAGGTTCATCTGAAAAGGAAAGACTATAGCTGTGATGTAGTTGTGTCCGTGTACAGGTATCATGTGCTCATTTAGGAATGAGTTTTCAAATAAAAATTCAGGGTACACCATTCAGGTGCGCTAAGGAAATCATAGGGCAACTGAATGGTGCGTTTCGAGGAATACTTTAGGTGCGCTGCGTTAGGTGCGTTGCGAAATGGGTGCGCTTCGAGGAATAACCCCAAAAATTCACTCATCCCAGGTTACCCACAACGCAACATTCTGGTGTTACAAATGGTTGGGTAGACATAACGCAGATGATGCCCCAGGTATTATAAGTAAGACATTGCAGTGTAGTAACTGCGTACAATCAAGCAAGTAATTTGTTTTATTTCTCTATTATATTAAGTTAGCATTATTAAAGTAATGATTAATATTACCTGGTTAAAAAATCAATATATATTTTACTTATATATGTTTATAGTTGTTGCCCGCGGCTCCGCCCGCGTAGATGTCGGTTATCGCGATAAAAAAAACATCCAGATCCGTTCAGTAGTTTTTGCGTGAAAGAGTAACAAATATCCATACATGCACACTCACAAACTTTCACATTTATAATATTAGTAAGGATTCTACTTCATATTCTCTATTCATTATATATATTATTGCTATCATCACCATTAAACCAATAAATATTACCCTTATAAATATTCCATGCGTCAGTTAGTTTTTGTCAGAGAAAAACCCGTGGGATATTTATCCCGAGACGCCGGTCAGGCGCGCCTTTGCGTCGCCGTCCCTCCCTTGTCACTATTACTAGAACTATATTATTATATATGCAAACCGTGATAAAAGAACGCTGATTTGATATACTCACAATCATGTTGAAGAGCAAAAGAACAACACGCTACTTCAGTTGATGACGCAGTAACCTACAAGTAAATTCTTAAATTATTTATTGTACATAATAACATAGAAACAAATACATATTACATGTACAAAGGCAAGCTTAACTCAAGATTGAGTTTTCTACCAGCAAACCAGTGTGGCGGAAGAAAAGATACAAATGTGAGAGCAAGCGAAGTGTGAACAACTGAAGAGCAAAAGTGAAAGAGTAGAATAAGATGAGCAATCTTACTGACTACTGAGTAGTTTATAATGAAATCTATACTAATATTTTGAATGCGAAGGTTTGGATGTTTTACGCCAAAACAGCTGATCAAATTAGCACAAGTTTTGGTTAATATAGATGCTACTTTTTATACGCGAAAAAAATATCTGTTCCCGTGGGATTGTACGCGTGGGTTAAGCTGTACGCAGAGATTAGAAAGTTAATATTTAAACACAAGGTTTTATTGTATTTTTTTTAGTTAAGCAATATTTGATTTTTAAATCTCATTACTCTTAACGAGCCCCTATACGGGCTATCTTATTTCATGGAGGAGTTCCGACTGCATCCTTGACACGCTTGCAATATTTGTGATATCATATCACTAGCGTGTCGCCGACCTAAATCCCTGTTTTTTATGTTATGGGTAATCCTGGAATAGGCAAACGTTTATTTATAAAGAATACATCCTTAAAACAACACAATTGCACATTGGTCTTCTATAAGGTGGAGGTCCTTCCCCAGTCGAGCTTGCTCGCTTGTTTGGAGGCCTCCTCTATTTATACATATAACGTTATATATAACGTTGCAAACATTGCAAGCCATACTTGACAATTAGTAAAACAGAAGGGGTATAAAACAAGTGGAGGCAACACTTTACTAGATAATTTGTTGTAGCTAACTGGGTCAAGACTGTAACGTAATTAGAGGCAAGGAAATTGCCTTTAGACAGAGCTTAAAACTTTCAATGGAGCACGAGTTTGATGAGCGAGATGACTTACTAAATGGGAATCGTGTGGAATTTTACAATTAATTTTTGATAAGAAAGGGTTCTTGACAGCAAAAGACTTTACTATTGTGCATGTTTTAAAAAAAGTTTATAAATTAAACATTTATTTTGAAACACAAGTTTTTAAACCAATTGATATAAATATGTAGTTCTCGTCAAGACGAACTCAACGAGTCCAAACACGGTGGGCTTTCGTGTTTAGTTGTGGGGCTTCTATGGCTACCTTCCGATTGTATTATCAGATCAGCTCCATGGTACTAAAATATTGTGTTGTTATCGAAGTGACATAAGTATGCATGATTTCAGCTCAAACGGCAAGATTTTTTTATCTTGCTTACAAGATTTGATCTAAACAAACTAACATACATTGCAATAAAAGCTTGTAAAAAGAAATAAATTTGCGTACACTTTAGTATCAAAAACTTTTGGCCTTGCTCGCTAGTATGGTGCCCTCTTAACAAAACTAAATAAATGAAATAATATTAAAACAAAAAAATCTCTATTATTAAGATTTATTTTTCGATTTGTTACAAGTATTATCTTTCATCTATAGCTTACCTCAAGAACTATTAGCTCTAACTCATTCAGTGTCTTCTCTTACTTACCTTTGTAGACATAAAAACACCTATTTATTAGATTAGTTAATTAAGTAACGTCGAGAAGTTCAATGTCTTGATAGATAGTATTTATTTGTGTCTAGACGGTTTCATTTGTATTTTGGTGTTACAAAAGGGAGAAAAGATTTATAGATCGAATATTAATAAGTGCTTGCTTTATTAACGTATAATGGTAATAATAATAATAAGCATGCGTACTATTTTTATTTTATATTGCTTATCTGAAAAAACAGCATTCGCATTAGCGGCAGCGTCATACAGTCAGTGACAGCGACAGCAATATCGTTAGCGACGGTGGGATAGCATGAGAGACCGAGTGACTGACAGCGTGAGCGACAGCGTGAGTGACAGCGTCAGCGACAACATGAGTGACAGCGTCAGCGAAACCGTTAAATTCATTCCGAGTTCAATTCACAATAAAATTTTACACATCGAATTTTTAAGTGTCGTGTTTACAATATAACAAACGCAAATATAAAATCAAAACCTTATATCAATACAAAAAATGATTATTATCGTTAGCCTTTTTCTAGATCGGTACACAAAAACATTTATATAGGTATATTATCAAGAATTACTCATTTAATAGTTATAAGATAATAATGGTCCCAAAGCCATTACATAGTTTAAGAAGTTATAATTATGTTTAATCTCTCGGATGATAGAACAAAGTTTTATCGTATCAACATAAGACAGGTAGATCTATTCATATGAATACCCATCTTTGTCTCCGACGTAGAACAATCTAATTAACGGGCGGATGTTCTAGCGTAATCTGATTGTGGAATATTGTTTCCATGTAGTTTCTACCATGTATATGCATACAGAGTAATTTGCAATATATAAAGTGATACTATGTGAGCTTTGATAGCCACTACTATCTATACGTAAATATTTAATTGTCCTGACTGTTTGATCAGCGCAGAGTCCAAACCGCGAGTGCTAAAAACTTGAAGTATCAGTAAATGAGCGCTGGAGACCTGTACTCACACACAGGAACTCAACTACACTGCTGTGTCTAGGTATTTGGCTGTGGTCTTCTGTAACATCGAGATCCTCCCCAATTCAGACTTTCTCACTACTACTTAAAAGCGTTTATTAGTAGACTTTACAGTTATATTCCTATTCTTTATTATCATGAATACTTCTCAAAAGCCTACTTAAACGTCGTAAAACCAACTTTCATTGTTATAAAAAAGTCGTAAACTTCGCAGCAGCGTGTTAACAATACAACACCCAAAATATAATAATATCTTTTTAATAACTGCTATTAAGTACTTTTAACACACATTACTACTCCATAAAATTTTCAGGAATTATGTAAAGATTTCAGTCATTAGCAGATTAAGACTACGGTGCTAAAAATATGCGGGTATGAAGAATTATGGGTCGTGAATTAATGTTCAAAGTAATTAGATTAAAATATTAGCTGCCCGTTTAGTGGTTAGTAACTGTTTAGCCAAAGAATATAGGTTTGATTCCCGCCGGATAATAAGAGAGGTAGGGCACCATACTAGTAGCACACCCGATTGGAGAAGGACCTTCACCTTACAGAAGATCACATCCAAATAACTATACACAGCGGTGTAGTTGTGTTTCTGTGTACAGGTCTCCAGAGCTCATTTTGGGATGAGTTTTGAAAGAAACGTTTCCTATCCGAGAGATACCCTGTAGCTAAATAAACGGGTAAGCTACACGCAAGTGATACTGTTGGTATTGCAAGCGTCCTTATGCCGTATGCTTGTTTGTCACCTAAGTAGTATAAAACAGAAAGAAAGAGAAAATACAGTTCTTTCTTTTATATTGTTAGCAATGGAAATATAGGAAACAATCAAATGTACAACCCTCTGGCCGTCCGTCGAGCTCGAGATTAGTTTAATGTGAGTCGACACCGGCTATCGGCCATTAGTGGCTATAGCTTTGTTATTCATGCCTCTCTGAATTCATTATCCGTTGTACTAATAGCTACAATTTTTGTATAATTGTTTTAATTGCATATTGTTGTTGTGTTGTTTATAAATGGCTTAAAAGTACTGAATATAATAATAGGTGGAAAGTAACAATTTCATGCATGAAAAAGTTGATAAATGTAGAGGAACTGAAAGATGACTAACAGTCTTTGCCCATCGCAATGGGAGACAGCTTTAATGATATTTCTTTTATTTTCTTTCTGGATAGTCAACGTGTAGTTAAAGCAAATATAGCATTCCTATTTGAGCACCAAATTTTAGAGCACCTATGGTTTGAGCACCTTAGGTATTCTACTTAGAGCACCAATAGGTTTAATAAACCTATTGGTGCTCTAAGTGAACTATCTAAGGTGCTCAAACAGGAATGCTCCTTAATAATGCGTCCAAGATGAAGTTGTCACTTTCGGAAGTAAGTATTTAAGCTGATTTGATAAATGATAGTAATAATAATAATCGTTTATTGCTTCATTTTTTGGTTTACAAAGTTCACAATGTATATTGGACCCCACACTAGGATTAGAATAAGTTCTATAAGTTAATTTAGAATAAGAGTAGCATGCTAGTAAGGGAGGAAGTCTAAGAATAGTCATACATAATCATTAGTAATTTTTTTTACTGCACTAGGGAATAAGCATACTTAGCGTGAGTACTAAGTATACTTCTACTCAGATCAGCTCACACTTCTTATTTTCCAAGTAAAGATGTTACTAACGCATACCGCTCCATACGGAGAAGCAGAGTGGTTATGTCGGACTCCTCGAAAGCCTACTTAAGCCACTGAACCAACCATGCATTCATATTCATATTAACTAAACAAATACCCATATACATGTAGTATCTTTATGTGCTTACACATGTTCATTGTTCGTACAAATACACAAACACTTGATACAACCCTCATTATCCTTTATGTGACAATTATGCTGAGTCACAATTAGTGACAAAGCGCTGCTTAGAAACCATTATTAGCGTAAGTACATATTATTATGGAGATGAAGCTTATAAGGGTGTAGTGAGGCTGTATTTTCTTCGCATCGTATAAAACAAAGTCGCTACCTACTGTCTCTTCCAATGTACCCTTGGATCTTTAAGGATTTTGATGCAATTTACTATCTTCCGGAAAGTTTACATCCTACTTATATTATAAACGCGAAAGTTTGTAATTATGGATGCATGGATGGATGTTTGTTACTCTTTCACGTAAAAACAACTGAACGGATCTAGATGAAATTTGGCACAGAGATAGATTATGGTCTGGAATAACACATAGGCTACTTTTTACAGCGATAAACGACATCCACGCTGGCGGAGCCGCGGGCAACAGCTAGTATGTGTATATAATACATGCATTTTAGTATAGAAACATCCTATAAAAATTATTCAACAGTCAAAACTGAAGGTTATAAATTTGCTTCTAAAAAAACTACACTTTTGTCTTTCCTCGAATTTAATAAATCATGCAGATCCATTGCCAATAATATAGCAATTTAAAAAGCGTTGTAAAGATCAGAAGTCAACTTTTCTTTTTTGAAGTTCCAATTTAAAGGAAATTAGTTACGTACAATCTTTTTTGTGACCCCTACCTTAAATATTACAGATTAATTATTTTTTTTATACTGTCTGTCTGTTAAGTATAATAAGGATTAAAAAATGAAAACTTGTGCTTGAGGAAATAATGCTGCGATCTTCATGGTTCGTTCAGTGGCCTAAGTGGTTACCACATTTATCATTTTGTGGCATGTTGTGGGTTTTTTGCCTGTGTAACATCTGGTTCCCTATCAAAAAATGTCCTTGTGTGGTCAAAGGTATAACAGCCGGTAAATAACTTGCGACGAATGCCCAGAAAGTGTTTTTAGGTCTCTTTGATGGTATGTGCGGGGCGCGGGGGGAAGGCCGCGACAATGAACTGATCACAGGATTGAAGGATTCGCGTCATGGGTAAATATTGTCAAACTATGCACCTGGTACTCCGACAGCATCACTGTACATGCGCGAACTACGCCGAATTTTGTTCAAGATATTTGCCGGCTATTATAAAAGCGGTAAAGATGGTTTTATCACAACCAATACCGCGTCGCCACCGAGTGGGATGTGAGTTCAATTCCACCGCACAACAAGCTTGTTCTGAGTCTAGATTTACCTTGTGTCCATGAATTAGGTTGAGTTTACCTGTGTCACGAGGGACTTTTGCAATCATACATTGACCCAGGGTTTATTTCCTTTTTTTTTTTTTGTCTTTTTTAAAAAGACAACTTCCGCACTAGAGAACAAGCTCTGTGTCGCGGGGGACTTTACAAACATACAATTAACGGACACAAATTACACCCAGACTCAGAACAACTCTTTGTGGGTCACACAAAGTTTTGTCCTGTGTGGGAATCGAACCCACAACCTCGTGCACAGCAGGCGCATACCACGGCCACTGGACCACCGAGGCAGTCTAAATCCTCATGCGGACATTGTCGTTAAAATGTATTCATTACACAAAACCCCATAATTTACTTGTCCGATACGTACAAAGTTTTTTTAAACAACAGCGTGAGCTTCTAGGTTCATATTTGTCATAATAAAGTGACGATGAGAGCGAATAGTAATCACCGTGAAGCACATTTGAGGTGCGAGCTGCACGAAATTTGGCGCATCTCATCTGTTATTGAGAGTTGTATGCCGTACTGGGTTAATTAATACCTTCAGCTACGAATCTGTTGGAGTCTATAAAGTTCTTTAGAAGTAGGTATATTTACTTTGTATTTATTTAGTAAAGTTTTTCTTTAAAATTGTTATAATAAGTTTAATTTTATCTTGTTTGATTAATACCATAAAAGCAAACAAACACGACTGGGAATGAACCTCCATCTTACGCAAGACTTACATACAGTTGTTTGTTATTTTTAACATTTTATAAAGTAGGTACAGCATAAACTTGGACCTTAGCGAGAACTGGAGTTTGTACTGGGTGCGAAACTGGGTTACAAATGTCTAAGCTCTCTATTTATGGAATTATAGTTAAGATGCAGTTGTTAGTTATTTTACATGAAATAAACTTGGTGTACATAAGAAAAAGTAGTGTAGTTATGTTCTAATAGTCTTATTGTCTACAATGCTAAATCATCTGAAGTCTTCTGTATATACGAGTACTATTAAAGATTGTAGATATTTAAACATTGTGAAAAGTATTTAAAATGTATTTAAAGTTAATAATGAATTCGTGAAAGACAACCTGTCAGTAGATTGAAACAAAATCAATCAATCTGTAGATTGATTGATTGAACCTTTCAGTGATTAGAATACATTAGTTCGATATTAGAGAACGAATTAGCATGGCAAACTGAGACAGAAGACTGCGATGTCTGTATAAAAATGATAAACAGTACTCGTAGTATAATTATAATATGTTTGTAAATAATATAACGTAGGACAATTAAGAAGCAAGACACTTCTACAAAGTAGGCTTAACCGATAGTCCACTTTGTAGAGACTATTTGGAGGTTGAGAAAGTCTGGTCGCGTTCTGGTGGAATATAGAAGCAAAAACGACTACAGAGCACAAATACCTGCAAATATAGGGCTCACTCCCGGAGACCTTCGGCGAACTGAATCGCCTGCTGCCCTTCCAGAAAAGACTACGTTGGCTGGAATAGCCAAATCAACTCCACGTACCAAGGCCTATGACTAATTGTGGAAGCTCCTTGGATAAACTATATCCTCACAATATTGGTTAACATATCTTACAGAAGACCACTGACAAAAATGCTAGTGAGTATGTATAAGTGTGAGTATACGTCTTCAGTTCTCAATTAGGCGTCAAGCAGACATCCTACTTTTAGCATCGGTGATCAGCGATTTTGTATCCATGCTGCATCTTGATTCGGCGATTCTCTGCGTTTGGTCGCAGATCTTGTCGTAATATATAAAACAATGAACCAAATGTATGCAGAGTGTAGCGTTTTAAGCGTGCGATGTGGAATGATTGGAAGAAACATTAAGCTTCTAAAAAGCGACTAAATCGCAGATCGTCGATGTTTAAAGTAGCATGTCTGCTGTAGCCCTTAGGGATACGTTTTTTTAAGAAACGTTTTCTTATTACACTTAATCACAAAACTGTTAGTGTCCATAGTTTACAGTTGCCACCATTAGGCGGGCTGTATAAAAAACCAATAACAAAATACTATAACTAAGACAATACTCTGTGTCAATACGGTTGATGACCTTTCGCAAAGAAAGGGCAACTAATAAAAGATACCGTCACAAGGAGATACCGTGTGATTGGACCAACAATACTTGTATCACTAAAATACACAAATACACTGATTCTGCTACGTTGTTTGCTGACCTTTCCTTTTCAGGTCGGGAAAAGGTCTAAAGGTAAGGTTTTACCTATAGCTATTTATAGAACAATAGTGAACCTTTCAAAGGTGTTTATGTCGTTACAATACCGTAACTAGAAAGTTGTAGCGCGGTAAAACTACCTCACATTATGTAGTAAAATTATATTGCCGTGTATAACTAAGGTTTTAATGTGGCCAGTATTTTGGGCACCTTTCCTCAGAGCTGCGACCTCAATTAGATATTTTATTTATAGATGAATAGGTACCTTTAAACACAGTATGTAGTTTAGCTTAATTTATTTTAATAAGTACTAGCTGTTGCCCGCGTTTCCACCCGCATCAATGTCGGTTATCTCGATAAAAAGTAGTCTATATACTATTCCAGACTACCATACTATCTCTGTGATAAATTTCATCCAGATCCGTTTAATAGTTTTTGCGTGAAAGAGTAACAATCATCCATACATTGTTACAAACCTCGCGTTTATAATATTACTAGGATTCATATTAATATCTTAAAAAAGAAATAAATTAGTTTATATACTTTGCGTTTCATGTATTTCTATACAAGGTGGACTGACGACCTGGTAAAGGTTGCGCGCAGCCGATACACAAGGTCAGCTTAGAATCATATGCAGCAGTGGATGTCTTTCAGCTGAATAGATGAACTAGAGTCGAACTAAAAAGAAAAATAACTTGATATTTTACACACAAAATAAATTACAAATTATAGAAATGAATGAAAAAAAAAATTGTACAGCGTATCATCTATTCTGCATTCGTGACATAACTTTTCATTTGAAGTGAAGGCGAATAAATAAGAACGATACAAGGCACTTTATATGCAAGACAATAAAAGTAATGTTTGTTATTCGCAGAAACTTTTGCTGGCATTGCTTCACTGTGTGGTTTAAGTATCTTAAAATTATTTTGTTTGAAGGTCCCAATTCGTATACTTTCAGATTTCGGATGTATATCGAAATGCACGAGTGATCTGAATATTATATAAAATGTGCTATTACGAACTTATATAGCTTTTATATACGACTATACACAAGATCTTTTATTAATGTTTTTAATAGTTAGTCCAGCCGTTCTCGAGTAATAAGTGTGCGAACAAACCCGACTTTGTTTTATATATTAAAACTAGTGACCCGTCCTTAGTTTGCTAAGGATTCATTATTTTTACCCGTTTAGAAATATAATTTACATCCAAAATCATTTCGGAATCGGATGATTACGTTTTGAAATAATTTAAACCTATATTTAAAATTTTAACTTTCTAGACTTTGTAGTTTTGGCTGTGCGTTAATAGTCGGTCTAGATAAACGATTTTATATACATATTATATCGATTTAGGAGAGGTAGGGCACGAGCACACAACATGAATGAGGTAGTATGAGCGAGCAGTCCGTCAGGGGAATGAATCTTTGGGGATAGGGTTGCTCTTCTCCATCAAGAGAACTGAGAGGGTTCAGGGCCAGGCCTTCATCAATAAACACTGGTATAATGCGGGTTGGTAGAACAGACATTCCTTTAGATTTTCTTTTAAGGGGGTTTCTCGTTTTCTTTCCCCGTTAGTAGACAGAAAATCAATAAATGTGAACGCTATAGAGTTTATAATTAGCTCAGTGCTGGTATTAATAAATATTATACTAAAGTTGTATCAATATACTAGCGATATAAAATCGGTAAGATTTTCATCAGGAGTTTTTTGTTTGTAGTCTACTTACGTTTTTATTCCTGAAAAGAATACAAAGAAATATTATTTTTTTCTTACGTTGTTTTTGTACTATTGTTTACTCTAGACAGCTTTGTTTTTAAAAGGATTTCCGGCCGCGGGCGGTCTACGATGATTAATAACAGGGTAGCGTCATCCCCTAATTTTCTCACTTTTCTTTCGTATTTCGACAAAGGTAAACGAAATAATATTAGCTAAAGCTTATGGACATTTAGGATATTGTGGACAAGATATTGTTTTTTTAGTAAAGCTTATAATGAGGCCGGATTGACCTATGTCGATACTTACGTCGGTGATAAAAACGTTAGCGTAAAAATGTAGTTATTAGATGGTTTCCTGCTGGTAAGCTGGAGGTTGTTTGTTAGATTCCACTCAGACTAATACAATGTACGAGTATAATATATTCACCTCAAAGAAATCGCACTTACCATGATACCTGCAGCCTGGAATAGGCCACCCGTTGTCCTTTACTTATTTTCTGACTGTATCTAATATACATTTTTGTAACCTTCTGGTGTACAATGATCAATTTTCTATTCAACTAATTTAAGGATATATATATATGTATATATTAGCATACTATACCAATTCTACAATACTAACTTATATTAATATTTTCACCTTACTCTTGTCTTACCCTCCATTAGTTTAAAAATTATTAATTTTACAGTAGACGCTTGCTTATTTCGCTTTCGTAACTCAACGGTACGAGCTTAACAAGTTTGATCAGCCCATCCATTTGAGGGTTATAGCGAACCACTAGTTACCTACTTACTGTCAATTAGTATTATAAAGTCACTATAGATTGGCAGCTATTAGGATATAAATAGCATGTTATAAAACTACTGTATGAGTGAACACGGTAATTAATCATGGAGTTACTACAGTGGAAATTTCTAACGAAAAGTAAATTATATTGTTGTTTAATTTTTCATAACTATCGCACAAAGGAATAATTCTTGTAGCGAGGGATGTTTTCGAATAGTGAGTTAAAAAAAGTTATTTTTGTTTTTTTTTATAGGAATCTTAGAGATGTCTCGTATGTCCATCAGTGGGCAAATCTTTTACACATTTTGTATCAAAGCTACCATTAAAATAATAAAACAAACAAGTTAAACTCTCTAAAATATAAATCTGAAAATAGAATCCAATTCTTATTTTCCTTGCAAGTGCAGAAATGTATCGAATCACTCTAATTCACTTCCCTCGTCGGTTATTGTCTACGAAATGCACAAGCGCCCCTGCGGTGTGAAAGCCTTCGTGTTGCTATGGTTACCAGACGCTACAGTCCTTTCTCTGCCCGCCCTCCGCCGCAGTAAGTGTACAACCATCGAACAGTGCGGGCGTATCGGCCGCTTCTTAAACATCGTCGATGTTTCACTTATTTATCGAATACTTTTGAATTTTTCGAATTCAACTTTCAAATTTTTAAAAAAAGTATTATATTGTTTTGTTTGTGAATTAAAAATGTACTCCAAAGGATTTATGTCAATGGAAATTTGGATGCAGTTTCAGTGTTTAGCTGTGAAATTAGTGTGTAGTGTGTGAGCCATGGATAAATTGTATTTTGTAATCAAGATAGCAATATGACGGCGCAGGAGCGAAGTAATATTTTCACGGACGACGACGAGGACTTGGTAAGTATACATTGCAGTTATATAATGGGATATCCTTGAGTTTTGGACCTGTTCCAAGAATGGCTGCTGTTATATAAAGTTTCGAGGGGCTGCAGTACGAGATGAGATGTTCGTAGAAATGGAAATGATTTTATCGCAATATAGATGTTTTATTTATGACAGAATATAAGTTGATTATTAAAATGTTATGATTATAAATTTATTCATATCTTTTACGGGAAAACTTATTTAGATAAAGTTGTAGTAATAAAATCAAACAACAACTGTCAATTTTATTGTTTAGTTTCTGGTGAATTTCATTCGCCTACTGATTGTAGACGACCTGGTTAAAGGTTGCGGGCAACCATTGGACAAGGTCGAATCAGGATCGAGAGTTTTGAAAATCCTTTGGGAGGCCTATGTCCAGCAGTGGACGACTTTTGGCTGAGATGATTAATTTATAAAAGCGAAATACCAATTAATTATTAATTATTCACAAAATCTCAGAAAGTATAACTGCTACAAATTTGAAATTTGGCAGGTACGGGTAGATCCCTCATAGAGATTACAGCTAAGAAAGGATTATTGAACCCCTAAAGGTGTGGGTATAAAATTGTTTAACACGAGCGATAACGGGGCGGAACGCTAGTATATAGCAATGATTACGTATATATAAATAACTACCTCCATTATCATACGATTAAGATTATTCTTAATAACGTTCAAACTTAAGTTATATCGGTCGAATTTCGGCCGCAGGGCGAGCGATAGCCTAAATTAATATTATAAAGAAGAAAATTCATTGTTTTTTGTACATACCCAAAAACTATAGGACAGATTTCAAAAATGATTTCACAAGTAGATGGCATATATTTTATTTTCAAATAATTAGGGGTCCCTACGAAAACTAAACAAATATCCACCCGTGCCAAACTAGCACGGTCGGCTGGTACAGGATAAAAATATCTATATAGGTATATCGTGCTATCACATGGCAACGATATCATAATTACATAATCGAAACATTATCTCTCTTTGACCCCCATTAATTATTTTTGTCCGTTTATTTTCGAATCGTTAACGATGTTATCGATATTATCGATGTTCTATCAAGTGCGGTGATTGAGTGATTGTCATTATAACCATTTATCGAGATATCATGGCTACAATTCTAATTTGTTTTTGACAAGTTAGATACTTTTTTCATGTGTGTTTTTTTCAGATTGAAGTTATAAAAAGAAAAGTTTAATGTTCTTTGTGACTATATATATTAATACGAGTATGTTCTACAAATCTTACAGTACTATATTATGTATTTCAGAAAGATGAAATCTCTTGTACGTAATACAAGAGATTTTATGAGAGATATATAAGAGAACATTTTTATAGTGGACAAGTGTGTGCGCAAACACAGTTGCACTCTCTATTTCTTCACTCTCATAATCCTATGGTTGGAATACCGACACGACCAGAGAAAGGTCAGGCGTAGGACCAATGGCTTTACGTGTTTTCTGTTTTACCCATAACACGAAACCCTAGTGTTGAGAGTTCTTGGGCCACGGTTACTGAAATAATCAGGCTGGCCATATGCTCGTTTATTATCTAGGTAGTATAATAATTTGACAGCACACTTGGTTCAGTGGCTTAAGTGGTTACCTCGCCATTTAGCTCTGCGCCGCGTGTTGTGGGTTTGATCCCAACACGGAACAATTGTGTGATCCATAAATTCTTGTCCCAAGTCTGGGTGTACTTTATGTCCGTTAATTGTATGTTTGTATAGTCCCCCGCGACACAGGGCTTGTTCCTTAGTGCGGGAGTTGTCTTTTTAAAAACAAGAATAAACCAGCTTTCAGGATGCAGTCAAACGTAGTAATGTAAAAGATAATGTAACAAATCGTGTTCGATGTTCAGTACTATACATTTCAAGGCGCATATTGTAAGACTAGAACGGAGAAATCAATTGACGTCACAATAATATCACCTGGATTGACACCGCATTGTGTCAAATTTAGTAAATCAGATAGACGCTACGATGGAATGTCTATTCATTATAACAAGTATAAATAACATAACGCAATATCACGCTATTTTCCCAAAGAAAATAATGGACTTGCCCCACACGGATCATGCCGGTGTGGTCGCCACTCGGTCAGTATGGCGGCGTTTTGTGGCTGTCGCCTGTGAGCCGTGTGCCTGGCCTGGCCACCCTAAGGCATTATCTATCAGTCAACCAATAGGGTTATGCGGAAATTATATAGAGTAGATATCAGGTCTCTCACCTGGAATTTATGTTACCCACGTATCGCCAGCAATCTGACTACCATACCTTCTGACCGTCAGATCCCATTCATACATACATAATCATCACGCCCGTTTCCTATTGGTGTAGGCACAGACTATGGAACGAATAATATAATTACATAAGTCCCATCATTTTTATTATTCTAACTAACAATGATGATATAAAAAATATTGCTCTTGTTTTAAAGTAGTCGATTTATTGAACGGGAATTATAAGCCACAGCAAAGTGTAGCTACGTTTGGCTAGCTATAAAGACTCTTGTACCCACCTGATCTTTCTTTCTTTAGTCTGTAGAAGAAATAGAATAGAGAATGCATCTCTATTTGTATACACACTTATGTTTGCGTAATATTATCTCCACTCTCCATTACCTACATAGCTGAACGAGAACACTCAAATAAGGAATACAAATAAATAATGTAAACAACGACTGCGGTCTTAACAAACAAATCTCCTTTATAAATATTTCATGTGTTTGGAATAACACGCGATAGGAATATAACCGAATTTAGTTTACTTTTGTATACTTTTTGAAAGCAATTTTGTAGATAAAAAAATTTATACTTTACTACTTACATAACATCACGCGTTTTACTTTTAATGTGTAGGCAGAGTTGTATACCTTCTATAAATAATTATTAAAGTGAAAACTTCTTTAGACGCCATGGGCACTTTTTTTTCAAAAACTACACAGAATGAACTTTTATACAAACTCTTATCTCACTCTCCCTCAAAGACTTTTTTTTTTATTTGATCATTTACAGCAAAAGTGCATCTCATGACCATTTAAATAAGCCCAAAGACAGCTAGATTGCATTGTCTAATTATTGAGTTCCGTTGCCTACCTTCCAGCTCTATCATCAGTTCAGTCCAATTGTATAATTTTTATTTGCTACATTACATTTGCTTAGGTACTAGTTGCTAAACAACCATAATCAAAACTTATCTAATCGCCATCCGTTAAATACTTATTATTGAGAAGTTCAGATGTCCATCTGTGGTCTTCTTCATGCAAATGGTTTGATTTGTTGTTAAAAATATTGAAATTGAGGGTACTCCTAAAAAATATGCCTATATTTTTTAAGAGTACCCTCAATTTCTCATGGAGAGCCGTGCCCAGCAGTGGGACGTTTATGGGTTGAGTTGATGAATAACGTTTATTTTCTCAACACAAGGTGATATTATAACTCAAAAATCTATGTTTATCAGTACATATTTCGGAATCATAATAATAGAAGTGCTTCGCGATTTTTTACAATTATCCAATTGTACCTATCTTACATACTACTTACACATAAATATGAAATTAAAACAAATTCAATAACTTATTTAAAGCAGAGGTCCAATCTCGAGGTCCACCAGCTAGCTGTGGAGCGCAGTATTCTAGGAGTTCGACTAACAGACCGAATATGGAACACGATACTGAAAACTAAGAGTTGTGGCCTAAAACTACCACATAATAACGCAAATTATTAAAACATTCCACAAGCCAAAGTACCTTCAACACTTTATAAATAAAGCCCACACATTATCATATTTATACAAAACTCCAGTAAACATTTCAACTTGTCTAATGACCGCAACCTGGATAAAGCATGAGTTTTGTTTGCTCCTCTATCATAAAACTTTTCTAGTTGGGAGTTACGACCAGGTAAATATTTCAGGGCCCGCTTCACAATGTTGAGGGAAGGGTGAGCAACTGAACAATATGAGAGGCACATTAAAGTCCATCATTGTGGGCCTAGGGATTTATACAGGCACTCTCACGTAATGTGCACTTCCGTCCTCACAAAGTAATGACTGTCTCGAGTTCAGAATTTTAAGCCACATTTCGTCAACTTTAAATTCCCCAGTTTACCCCAGCCGTGCTTTTAAACCTTTAATACGGTGATTTGGAGAATTAAACTCAGCATTATGCTGTTTAACAATGGATATGATTTAAATAATAGTATACTTTTTTGCAGAAAAAGGAAAGTTATATTATTGATATGGTTGGTCAGTAACTTAGTGTTAGTTTAGTTAGTGACTCTGACTACTAAGCCCGAGGATCCGTTTTGCGTTCGTTTAATATTTATTTATTAATAAATTTATATGATTGTAAAGTCCTCTGTGACACAGGTCACGTTTTCTAGTGCTGGAGTTGTCATCTAAAAAAATATGCGGGGCGGTCTTTGGGGACTGATGATAGAAGTGAAAACTAAGTAATTTGTGAATAGTATCGTCGAGCTATTAGATTTTTGAATATGAAACGCGTTCGGTGACGATGACGCGAGTTCCATGACTTTTGTTCACACAAAATGTGCTCAATGCGCCTAAAGAAGTAATAATTTTATAAAAATATATACTTAAATGCCTCTTGAATCGTGATTGCTTTAAGTACCTATATGCTTGCGCTTATTCTTTTTATTTTGGCAGATCAATTATTATTAACAAATAATTTGATAATATTCAAGCATAGAACTCAAGGAGCAATTTTCTCTTATGCCTAAATGTGGTTTTGAGCCTTTGACAATACGGATTGCTGTGATCTTCAATCATTTTATATTTGAAATTAAACCTTCATTGAAATCGATTAATCCGTTTAGACACGATGCTATGAACAAAGACGCAGTCACAAACAAAGGGCTACAATATTACAACCCTCTTGTTTTATCGGGAATTAATTAAATAACGAGCACTCTTAACATTTCTAAGACAATTCCAATGAAATGTTGTCTTAGAAAATTGTTACAAAAAACGTTTCTTGTTTTTCTTACTAGATTTTTCTATTACTAGGAAGCATCTCGGCTCAAATTTAAAAAATAAGGGGAATTATAAAACGAAAGAATAAAAAAAACTTAGCGAGTGCTGATGAGATACTGTTTTAATAACTTGATATAATATATATTGATCAATCGTTAGTTTAGTTTATTTTTCGCTTACAAAAATTCATACCGCTCAAGTTATTAAAACAGTATCTCATTATCAGCCGCTAAGTTTTAACTAAAAGTAGGTTGTGATTAATCCATTTCAGATTTTTAATTTCTAGCCATACGACTAAATTACTAGGTGAGCGACTAGAAATTCATGCATTTGTATATATAATATATATATATATATTCATGCATTTGTTTCAAATTGCTACCAGAAACGGGAGGGGTAGGTTAGGTTAGATTAGAACTGTGACCCCAACAATGATTTTTTGATAGATTCTCATTTTGTATTATAAGTAACTCAAATGAAAGTTTGTAAGTTGCTATTCTGATGATTTCTCATCACTCGTAGTCAGTCGCTCACTTAGTAATATTATAACGTAAATTAATTATTTTTGTCACTTAAAACTTTAATTTACAGTCACTCGTTTAAATATTACCCAAAAAATAATAGTGTCAGCCAATTTACGTACGATCAGTTCGCTGACTGAATTCACACAACAAGCATGAAAAGGCATATCTCGTTGGTCTAGTTAAGTGCAACTGCAAGGTCCCAGGTTCAATTCATGGGTCAGACCAAAGATTAATATTGAAGTTTTTCCAGACTATGAATGTGATAAAATAAAGAGCGTACCATTGTGAACACACTTGTGCACTAAATTATCTTACGTGCAGATGGCTAGTCCCGTGAAAATTTGGTTAAGAGGACATTACTATAAAAGCCTTAGCTTAGTCGTAAACCTAGTAAGTATTCACGAGTCACGACCTCTCTGACCCTATTATTATTGCACCTTTTTCACACCCTTAATTTGCTCGACCCTATCCAATGCTGCCACCATTAACCATGGTTTTTACAACCCCATAACTTATATCTCATATTTTATGAGAGATTTTGGAGCCATAATGTACGACTGCATCATAACTCATCGTTGAGGTTGCAAAAAATATTTTTACACTAAAATGTTTGGTTGATATTGTACCTTACTTTTAAAACAGGGAGGATATGTTTATGTGTATTATTTATTGTTGAAATATATATCTACAGACAGAAATATAATGCCTTTGACTGCCACGGAAATTCAAGTCTTTATCCTATCTTAAGAGGATATAGTTGCGTAGTCTATGGATGCCAGTAATGCGTCGTGCATCAGTCTCGCGTTTTAACACCAGGGTTTTGTGTTATTCCCTCAATTTCATACTCCGAAAAACGTCAATCCGATGCAACCGCAGAGAAATCAGGCGCAGGACCAATACATACTTTCCAAGGCAACTTCGGGCATCAATGTAAATTTCTTATCAAAAAACGGGGACTACGTGATCAGCAATTTCACTCAACGTCCACTAAAAAGACGAGGCAATTCACGATACATGTGTACAAAGTAAGATGTATCTTATAACAATTAGTTTTAAAGAACAAAGTACTTATAAATATATTAAGTGCTAAAAGCTCGCTTTACAATAAACTGTTACGGAACACGTTACTTCGAGAGAGCTATAACACTGGGTTGAACAGCGTACAGCTGTTAGCTGTTTCTATAACACCCACTGAATATTACAAACTGCAACAGACGTTAAAACAATGAGTATTGTTGTAAAAGCTCTACAGTTACTGAAGTTTAAATAATAATAATACATTTTTAATTTTTGCTGCGAGATGTCATAATAGCAGCCAGAATATATAATATAATAATAAGTAATAGCAGTTGCGTGGTTGAAATTAAACCGTAATTTCTCAGCATCCTTTCTCCATATGAACTTTAACTATGACAAATCTAATTCTCCTCCCTGCGCGCAATGTATTTCAAAAAAATATCTAAAACTTTATTTTTATGTTTATCTTACTCGTATATATTAAAATGAATCACTATTTCCCTTTGTCATGGCATCACGCGTGAACGGCTGGACCGATTTCAGTAATTCTTTTTTTTGTTGTGTTTGTTATTGTCAGGAGAAGTTTGTCATGGCATCATGGGTGAACGGCTGGACCGATTTCAGTAATTATTTTTTTTTGTTGTGTTTGTTATTGTCAGGAGAAGGTTCTTATGTAAAAAATAATGATGCGCTGAATTTTTTTTTTTTTTTTTTTTTATACTACTTGGGTGGCAAACAAGCATACGGCCCGCCTGATGTTAAGCAGTATCCGTAGGCTATAGACGCTTGCATTACCAGAGGTATCACTTGCGTGTTGCCAACCCATTTTTTTACACCAGGGCTTTAAGATGGAAGTCACCCTGGGATAGGAATACGTTTGTTTCAAAACGCATTCCTAAATGAGCGCTGGAGACCTGTACTCACACACAGGAACACAACTACACCGTTGTGTGTAGTCATTTGGCTGTGGTCTTCTGTAAGGTGGAGGTCCTTCCCCAGTCGGGCTTGCTCGCTACTATGGTGCCCTACCTCTCTAATGTTTAACCCGGACGAAGTCGGGGCGGGCCGCTAGTTAATATATAGATAACAACCAATATAGTTATATTTCGACACGATATTTTTCTTCACCGTTAGCAGATGGTTGAACACTTGATTAGTGCATATAAATTCTACAAAGTGACATTCACCATGATACTGGGATCGAACTATCAGCTCTTACGTGTAAGTCAGTTATTTTCCCACTCGGCCACCACCGCTTACTTATAATAACACACAACCTGATGTAATTCAGTTCAGTTTTATTTGACGCTCGAAAAAAATATTAGAAACGGTAGAGAAAAGAAAATTAATGTATTCAAATACGGAATTTGAATTTCAATAGAATGAAATAAGAATAATTCTAACCGTGTCTGTGGCAAGACACAGGGATTCTTTAAAAAGGGACAATCGAAATTGACTGCACGGTTGGTTCAGTGGCTTAAGTGGTTACCTTTCCATTTACTAACGCGCAGTATGTTGGAGGTTCGATCCCCACACGGAACAAAATTAAAAGTTTGTGTGCTCCACAGAAGGTTGTCCCGAGTCTGGGTGTACTTTGTGTCCGTTAATTGTATGTTTCGTAGTGCGGGAGTTGTCTCTTTAAAATAGAGAATTATTTAGTTTTGTTTTAATTTGTTATGTTCAAAGGAAATATAAATACAATCTTTTCTAATCATTTTTGACGGCAGTTATTTTATTTAACAAAAGAGACTCGATTTTCTGCGAATTAGTTTATTATAGTAACAATCCAAGACATAACATTCTAAATCATTTAATTTCTCTTCACTCCACATCATTAGGCCCCACTTCACGAAGCTCCTCTTCACACGACATGCCGCTCATCTCCACTTCTATTTACTGCACTCCTTTTAACTTTACTCCACTTGGCCTTACTCCACTTGGCTTTGCTCCACTCTATTATGTTTCTTTTCGCACGACTTTGCTCCGTTCCACTTCTCTTCACACCCTTTTATTTCACTCCACTTCATTAAGCTGAGAAGTTTAATGACTTTTGCTCGATTCTACTCCGCTAAAACTATCTTCGCTTCGCTCTACTTCGCTTCACTCTATTTTGCTTTGCTCCAGTCAACTAAACTAGTTTTTCATTTCGTTCTGCTCCACTCCATTTTACTTCTAATAATTTTATACATATTATTTACACTTTACTCAAAAACCTTAAAGGGTTGTGTTGTGTTGACGTCGGTTGTGTACCTACTCGACTCGACTATCAAACACAATCAACGCTTAATCCAATAAATAGACCCAAAATATATTTGTAGCTCTAGGCGTTTTAATTACTGACTTTGGTTAGACTGAGCTTAGGTTTCACAAACATTTATTTATAGAATCGTCTGCGAGATAAGGTTACAAAAGTTATTTAATACCTAATACAAGTTTGATATACTTAAAGTTATCAAATTACTGTCTAAAACTAGACATAATCTATTCTTAGGCATTTTATTATAAAATAACTGCCTCGTTGGTCTAGTGGCCATTGAGTGCGACTTCTAATCACGGGGTACCGAATTTCATTATCATACATATCTTAAAGTGCAAGTGAAGCATTACTAATATAGTTATTTAAATCGTATACTTACCCAAGTTTTATGTTTATATGTATGCTAGTCTATAAGGTTTTTATCGCCGTGTTTATGTGACACGAAATAAAGGCTTCATTAAAGAATTCACTCGAAAATCTGGTGGCCGACGGAATAAAGAGTTCACCTGTGTTTGCGCA
The DNA here is from genome assembly GCA_947095525.1 of Trisateles emortualis. Taxonomy (NCBI): domain Eukaryota; kingdom Metazoa; phylum Arthropoda; class Insecta; order Lepidoptera; family Erebidae; genus Trisateles; species Trisateles emortualis. Next base: position 6,493,074 of record OX352743.1, on the reverse strand, counting down.
CACTGTTAACTATAATATCGAGATATTATATTCACATTGATTCTGAGCTGGTTTCTGCTGAGATTAGCGACCGTGACCGTAAATTATTTTGATTTCTATAATTATTCCTTTTTTAAACATAAACTAATGAATGCATTCAGAGTGTTTTTTTACTTTCTTTCTATGGTTAAAACTGTAGAACTGTAGCCACAAAAACAAGAAATTGTTGAATATAAAATCACCCACTTTCTTCTTCTTTCTTTACCACTGTCTCAAAATAATATTGGTAGTATGATACCGTGGCAAGGTTATACTGCCTTCAAGAATGCATTAAGGTCAACTCTAGTACGTGTGACCTACTTGTATTATAAATGACTGCCCGCCGGTATTGCTCACCTTTTGGGAATTATATTGGACTGGTTTTCGTGTTTTTTCTTTACAATTTTTTTATACAAAAATTGTAATTTTTGCCTATTACGCTAAGTCTTTGAGGGGTTGATAGACTGAGGTATACAACGGCCACTTTTTGCCAGCACATAGCTGGCTATGGCCCATGTAAAATAAGGTAAACTTTTTGCCATATGCCTTAGGCATTCTTTCAGACACCGAGCTGATACTGAACTTTTTCGGCGGCAAGAATTTAAAAGAAACTGTTTTTTTCTGCTATTCCATTATGCCGACGTAGCTTTGAAACCAAACATTTTGAACTTAATTTATTTCCACCTCTTTTACTCTAGTTTGTTAAGACGATATAGATATCACGTTTTCGCGGTTATTGTTAATCTAGTGGAACACACACGTATCAATGACCTAAATCTTTATCTTAATATATATATTTCTTGTGTGCGTGTGTATGTGACTGAACTCCTCCTAGACGGGTGGACCGATTTTGATGAAATTTTGTGTGTGTGTTCGGGTAGGGCCCTGGATGGTTTAGATTCACAATTGGACCCGGTAGGTGGCGCTGCTGTCGGTATTTCAGCTTTTTCCGGCAGGACGTCTGCCAGGTCCACTAGTATATATACATATTTCTTGTGTGCGTGTGTATGTCACTGAACTCCTCCTAGACGGCTGGACCGATTTTGTTGAAATTTTGTGTGTGTGTTCGGGTAGGGCCCTGGATGGTTTAGATTCACAATTGGACCCGGTAGGTGGCGCTGCTGTCGGTATTTCAGCTTTTTCAGGCATGACGACGTCTGCCAGGTCCACTAGTAGTAGGTATATAAATGTATGTACATTTTTTTTATTAACTAAATAAAAGATTAATGTTATTGATCAACGAAATCAATACTAATATTATAAAGCTAAAGAGTTTGTTTGTTTGGTTGAACGCGCTAATCTGAGACAGTAGGTACTGGTTTGATTAGAAAAAAATATTTTTTTGTTGAATAATGCATTTATCCAGGAAGGCTATAGGCTATATAACTTCACGCTATGATCAATAGGAGCGGAGCAGTAGTGAGATATGTTGTAAAATTGGGGAAAATATTCCAACTACCACGCTGACGAAGTCGCGGGCGACCCCTAGTATATAAATACGTCGAAAAGATAATAGGAAAATGGCTTAATTTATTAATAAAGCTGCTAAGACATTTTCAATACGTGAACTTCGGAACAGTACTGCTCAAATATTAATTAAGCCACGTCGGGATTGCATTAAGCATTGGCTTATGGTTCCTTTCAAACGTCTAAATAAAGTTATAAGCCGGGTTTTCTCAATACTTAGAGAGTCGATACAAAGAAGAATAAGCTCAGTAAATACCTTATGAGAGCTCATTTGTTAATTAAATATTACAGAGGTCTAAAGAATTTTGAAGAGACCGAAACGGGTGGAAATCTGAAGGTGCAAGATCAGGACCATACGGCGGATGCATTAATACCTCCCAGCCAACCTCTCTTAATTTTTGCTGAGTGGCTAAAGATGTGTGAGGTCTAGCGTTATCATGATGAAAAACCACACCCCTTCTGTTGATTAATTCCGGCCGCTTTCTCTCAACTTCCTGCTTTAATCTCATCAGTTGTTCGCAGTTCAGAATCGATGGTCCTGTTATCAGCTTCTTCAAAAATGGTTCGGTTTCATTACGTCCAAATAAGGAATCACAAATGAGTACACGGCTCGTTAGGTTTCTTTCAGTGAGCTCCTGAGGTACCCAAATATCGAGCTTTTTTGTGTACCCAGTTTTTTTTCAAATGCACCAAAACTGTTTTGTGGTCAATTCTCAGTTCTTCAGCTACGTCGTAACTACTGATATGCCGATCTTGCTCCACTTTTTCCAAAATGGCATCCCTTTTATCCGTAATAGAGCGACCAGACCGACGTGCATCTTTGACATCAAAATTTCCGGATTGAAAACGCTTAAACCAAATTTGTGCTACTCTCACAGACACTGCACTAGGTCCATAAACATCGCAATTTTTTTCGCGGCTTGCGTTGCATTTTTACCTTTTTTGTAGTAAAATTTTAAAATGTATAGAATTTCTTTATTAGATTCACTCATCTTGACAGTACGAAAAACAAATGAAAATCACACATTTTCCTAATTTGAATTTGGAATTACTTTCTTTAAAATTTAATCTTTCAATGATACCAAAACCAGCCAGATACAAATAGTATAGCCAAAGTGATTTTATTACAAGTACATACAAACTATAATGCGAAAAGACTTTTTCCCTACCTACCTTATTGTTCCTACAGTGTTACATATTTTTTTGATAAAATTGATTCTCACGTGGAATGAAATTTGGTGTCATCTCCAGAAAGTTATGATGGTTCTGAATCCGGGTGTATCTTGTGTCTGTGATTTTAACGTGTGTGCAAAACAGAGATTAGTGTCAAGTACATAAATCTTTTTTGTAAACAATGATTTCATTTCAAATATTAATATTTATTTATATTCTTGTAAATTTGCGTATATCTCTCATCTCATGCTTAAAATTAAGCGAGAATAATAGCACCTACCAAATTTTACCTCCTCACCGCCAAAGGGCATTAAGTCCACCGTTGTACAATTTTATTATGTGCAAAAGTTTAAATAAATAAATAAAAGTTATATAATGAATACATTTTGCTTAAAAATGTGTCGTAGAGAAAAGAAAGATAAGTATTTTCTTATTTACGTAAATTCTGCGAGCCCTTTACAGTTGAAGCTTGAGATAACTTTCTTTACTCTCGTAATGAACAAGACGCAAGTGAAAATTCCCTAGAGTCGCTAAGTACATACTCCACTCGTTGTTGGAACAAAGTCTTGAAATTCAATCAACGCTCGCCAATCAGCAATGTTACAAATTCAAGCTCACCGTTGGAATCCGACTGGATATTTGAATGCTATGGTTGGGTATCAAAGGAGCAATCAATAGATAATATTGTCCGTAACTTTTAGTGACTTTTTCTTTACTTTTCATAAATCAAAAAGTGTGAAGACAATTTTATGGACTGAGCTACTTATCAGTTTTGAAATAATTTATCTTTAAATAACACTGTTATAATAGCAGTTATCCAGTTCGATTTTTGTCACTGGGGTTCGATTTTTGTCACTCAGTTTTGGATACTGGAGTCGTACCGTCATTTTGATGTTTGCCAACTTTTATAGGTACGATATATACCTATGTATGTATAATTCAAAGATTCCAACAGTGTGTACCTAAATAGTTTCCTATTCCTAGTTGCACATTAGTATGACTGTTTAGATCAAATCTAGCTAGCGATTTTGATCACATCCCGGTGAAGATCGATCTTTTGAGAGTCAAATTAAGCTAAAATGTGCAATACCTATGTTACTTAGGTGACAATACAATAAATTAGAATTTGGGACCATTTAGATTGCCATTGACACGCTAAGAAAAAGAATTTAATAAATTGAAAATATGAATGAGTGACATGGCATGTCATGAAAAATGTCCAAAGATGGAGAAACAAATATTTTATTTGTTTGTTCAACCTAACTGCAATGCTTTAGTTTTATTGTAAAGATATTTCTTTCATCGAATTTTTCTTCTACAACACGTAGGCTGAATTCCACACCTTTTTTCGCACACTGGAAATCTCAGATCAGCCAAGGATTCTACTCGAATAAATCTTTGAGAATGCCACTACTGGTCACGATCTTCCTTTTAAATAATTTAAGACATTATATAAAAAACTTTGAACGTAACCGGAGAAATATTTTTCTTAGAAAAGTAAAGAAGGGCGGTGAAGAATTATAGGCAATTTACGTTGCGACTATACGTTGCCAAAGTTCGTTCTTTTAATGTTAGGCTTAGTACGCACTGCGTTACGTTTATTTAACGCGTAAAGTGTGAAGAACGAAAGAAGTAAGGTCAAAATATACTGAAATACGACGCCACCCAATGCGAAGACACTACTGAATTTCGCATTGGGTAACGGTTTAATTTTGCGTTGCGTGAGGTGTCGATAATGTGATTCGGGTCATAAAAAATAGTAAGATTTGATACGGTTCAACACGCTCGCATCGCGATATTATGTTACCTAACACGCTCTTTCTTGCGTATTTCAATGCATAATCTGGCAAAAGTGTCATAGCAGTGCAGTGCGCGCATTGCAGTGAAATAAACGCATGCGGTAAAGTCACTGAAGGCCACCCGCACAAATTTGCAGTGAGTTACCGCACATATTTTTGTCCTCCATAAAGGCCTACGTGCGGGTACTTACTACAGCTAATACTCGAATAACAAAACGTGCGTCTTTTTGGCAGCAGCGCGAGTGCGTTTTTTATACCACACAGTAAAATAAGTTAATAATATAATTAAACAAAATATCGTCGGTTTCTTATTCATAATTGTCTTAATTGTTAAAAGTTACTTCTAACAAGCACAAAAACGACAGGGTTATTTCGTTTCGTTAAATAGTTTCTAGAGCCACCTTTCGACTTTTTGGTTATTTTGGTATAAACCAGCTTTTTGGTACAATTTTATTGAATTGTCATCAAAGATAAGCAATCAAATTTGGGTCCTATCAAACACTAAGAATTAGTTCTAATTTTGCTTTCAAGAGTTGACACACCTACACCTACACACACCTTCTAACCGCGTCATATTGCAAGGCAGTGTACACTAAGCCTTAGTGGCCATTCTATACCGTTTGTTGGGTTATTTTATCATTTTGTAGCCTTCCTGATAACAATTGCTTCAAGGCCCACCTTGCTATTTTCTTCATTATAAGGGTCAAGGAAAATAGCAAAGGTTAGTTTAATTTACATAAAATTTACATGTCGTGATACATTAGTAGGTACATCAGATGCCTATCGGAGACCATTAGTTTTATACAAAGGCATTGTACATTTTTTATATTTTAGACAAGACAACTCTCGTAATAGGGAATGAAGCCTGTTTGCAAATTGTATCTGTGTAAAATTTCCCGCGACAACACAGGGTTGATCCTTAGCGCAGAATAAAAAAAATAACAATTACTCAAATACCTTATTTATATGCAGGGTCTGTATACAAAAGTACAACTACAGAACTGCAATATATCCCAATATAAAACTCCACACAAAGAATGCATCTTTTAAGAAAAGAACGCGAACAAAAACTACGCAATTCATGATGCAAGTCTCGGAAAATCCGCATCTAAATACGTAAACTTAGAAGTGCTTTTCCCACAGCTTATATCATGCAGTTACGTTGTCCTTTGTTAGAAGTCAGAACTACATCTGAGTGTAAACTCACACGAGCTTATTAAACTGGTTATCTTTGTGAGTGAACATTAGGCAAAACGTTCTCATTAGCCAACTTTCCGCGCTGCTCTAGCGTAGAGCACCAAGTTTACTAAAGAATAAGATAAGGGGCAACCGCTGCGACCGACCCTACATTCAAAGGGTTAACTTTCCTTAAACCTACCTATATGTATAACTGTAGATATATGTCTTATTTAATTATTTTACTTACGGTGTCTGTGCAATAGAGTGATACATTAAGAAAATATACCGTACATACTGCCCTGCCAGAGGAGGTTAAACTCGAACTCATAATTCATTTATTCATTTAGGTTACAAAATAACACTTATGAAGGTCATTAATTATGAACAAGCCAGAAAAATAATGTCAGCTAACTTGCCTACGGCTAGTTCGCTGACATGGAGCTATGAGGAGAACTAGCAAGAAACTCATGCCACTCTTGTCGAGCTTTACAGACTAAGGCTATATCGATATACCGATTAAAACTCCTCTGTGCATTTACACTGAATCGACTGAACTCAGCGGCCCACTATGCGTTTGTCCACGCTTTACTGTCCTTACGCGAAAACGAGCGGGTGTGGGACTTTATAATCAAAGACAATCGTGGAATAAGGATTAAAAAACATAGCCCTGAGGTCTCTTCTGGAAATCATCATGAAGCGAGTGCTAGAGACCTAACCAATGTAATTAATTATTCGCGATTTGCTTTCATCCAAAATTTAGCTGATCATTAAAAACGCCTCATAATTTCGCAAACGACTCGTCTGCGAATACCTTTTATACGTTATAAGGGAGTAAATGAGTTCTTGTTAGTAAACCACTCGTATTTAGGTACCCATACGTAAGGAGAATGCCTTGTCGTTTCTTTGAGTTCAATGTGCTAACGTAAATAAAATGGTTATATGTCTAATATAAAAAAACATCTCACGAATGAAGGTTGAATTGTCTCGTGTCTGTATGATTGCTTTGGGATTAGGGTGTTGATTTATAAGCACCGAACATACTCGTACATTATAATGATTGTATGTGCTTAGGTGAATAATATACTAAATACATATATATCCTTACTAATATTATAAATGTGAAAGTTTGTAAGAATGGATGGATGGATGGATGGATGGATGTTTGTTACTCTTTCACGTAAAAGCTACTGAACGGATCTTGATGAAATTTGGCACAGCGATAGATTATGGTCTGGAATAACACATAGGCTACTTTTTGCAGCGATAATCGACATCGACGCGGGCGAAGCCGCGGGTAACAGCTAGTATATATGTATGTATATGCACTAGCCGCCCGCCCCGGTTTTGCACGGATGGTATTTCCCGGGGACCCGTAATGTTTTTGTCAATAAAATATAGCTAATGACACCCACAAATAATATGAGAATTTTCTTAATCGGTTCAGTGAATCTAGAGATTACCCCCTACAACGTCACAAACTTTACCTCTTTATTGCACACAGTGTGCAAAATTTTATTAAAATCGGTTCAGTAGTTTAAGCGTTCATAGCGGATAAACAATGTGACACGTAAATTAAAATATATTAAGACTAAAACTTATACAGGCGAGGCCAACTAGGAAACGACCTCCACCTTACAGAAGATCACAATCAAATAACACACGACGACGGGTGTAGTTGTACTCCTGTATGCAAGTACACGTCTCCTATTCTTATTTAGGGATCCCAATATGCAGCCCATAACTAGATACTCTATAAAGTCGTAATGTTATATTATAACTAGTAGATCTTCGACATCATGCAAATGAAAAATGTTTTCAGGGTTTTTATCTACACTAATATTATTAAAAAGAGGTTAATAAATGTAGAGGAGGCGAAGAAAGTATGTTTGGATCGAAGCAATTGGCGTACCATAGTCTCTGCCTATCCCACTGGGTAACGGGCGTGATGATATGTATGTAATATTATTAATGTGAAAGTTTGGATCAATTAATGTTTGTTACTCAATGACGCCAATACGGTTGAACGGGTCTGGATAAAATTTGGCACAGGGATAGCATGTATTCTGGAATAGCACATAGACTACTTTTTATCCCGAACAAAAAAAAACAATGTTCCTGTGGGAATGTACGCGCAGACGAAGCCATCGGTAAGGACTAGTTAATAATATTTTCAGAGGTTTCATTCTACTGAGAATATTTAAAATACAAGAGTATTTTTCTTTAATTAATTCTCTTTTTAATATCGCGCCCAAAAAAGTAACTCAATAACTCTTCGCGAACATTTCTAATTTAACTTCTTTCGTTTTAATTTCGAAACAAACGCATAATAAATTTAAAACAACTTCGCCGGCATTGCTTGAATAGTTACAAAGAAGGTTTATTCCGAAAGGTTCATTATTAAATAATAAAGAGAGTAGTTTCTTACATAAAGCTGGTGTCTGACCGGTATAATGCAATGTGTTACAAAGTATCGCGCTCGCCGAGTACTCTAGCCCACAAAAGTATACATATATACCTAGTATTTTATGAAAGTGGTAGGCAGAGGAGGTGCCCTATTGCCATATTGCCACAAAGAATTGTGGCAATATTAAATTCTTAGTTTTGCAATTTCTTTTTTCTTAATTCTTAATTCTGAGTCTTGCCAGACTCTATGCTAAGACTAAGAATTTTTAACTAAAAAGCTTAATGAAACTTTGCTCAACTTTAAAATCAGTCGAATCCAGGACCTCAGAATTGACTTCAAACCACGGCAATGTATACTGCGGAACATGGGATCAGTAGGTAACATTAGTATGACAGTAACGCCTAGAAATTTCGTATTATTTTTTGCTATACATTTACAACTAACGCCTATTTCAAAACAATTTATTAATATATCACTTTTACAAGATAATAAACACATCATTTATTTAAACTAGCTCGCGTGGATGTCGTAAATTAATAAAAATAAATAAAATTCCTAAAATAAAAATAGCCTAAGTTACTCCTTATTACATTAGCTGAATCGGTCCAGCTCTTTTAGAGATTAGCCGTAACAAACAGACAGACGGACTGACACAAATTGAAAGAAAACAAAATTGGTATATAAAACGTGTTTACATTCATATGCATTTAGTAAAAAAAAGGTTATTTTAATATATAAACAGACACTCTAATTTTATTCATTTATATAGATTCAAAGCTTTTACTAAAAGAAATGATAGCAAATGAAGTTAGTCAAAGGAATAACGTTACCTGTTCGTTGCAATTGTTATCTTACAATAAAATGTTAAAATCAGTCACCGGCCTTAGTTTCAAATAAATATTTGAGAGGCAGCGACTTATTAGCAGTTATAAATGAGGCTCACTTAAGAGGGGAAGTTTAGATTGTATGCCCAGGTCACGTCTCTCTTGCCCTGCGATCGATCGATACCCACTGAATAAATAACTTTACAGATGTTTGTTTGTTTGTATAGAACAATTTTCTCTCCCTATAAAAAGCGGGGAATTGAATTTCCTCTCTCAATATGTGTTTTTATGATATTTTGCTAACAATTTTATTGTGTTTGCTTTTGTGGGGCTTGTCTACCGCAGGATATGGAGGTATTGGCAATGTAGACTGAACACTTGTACAGGCTTTGTTGAGATATGTCTCATTTAGGCGGTTACAACTTTCTAATTTTTCCAGCTGGTTTACTATCAATGCGTTAACTCAAATGACAATAATGAAAAGACTGACCTTTTCTGCAAGCATACGACTCTCCCGATAGTAAGCAGTTATCGTGTAGCCTATAAGCTTGATATACCTGGGGCATTACTCGTGTGTTGCCGACTCTAAAATTTGTAATACGAGGTTTTAACGATGGGTTGGTTCATGGATTGCCAAACGTATCGTTAAAAAGGCCCCAAGCGATATATCTATGACTACTAAACCCTCGTTGAAAATATTGAGATAAATAATTACTTACAGTTACCACAATCCACAATTATTCTAGTTAGCAGAAGCGACAAAATTCCTTTCAATAATTTTGTTTCAAAGCGGCTAAGTGCTTCAGAAGTTTGTTTGAACTTTATCGGACATTTCAAATCAAAGAGACGCTCCCTTTTATGTTTACCTCTCGGTGACATAAATGTTACCATCCAAATAATGAGGTTTCTAGTTCTGGCGTCTATTTTTAGATGTCAGAGTATATTGAAGTCACTGGCCACTAGCTTTAACTTTACTTTCATTAGAAAAAATAGTAGTAGTTACGAAAAAAAATGTAATGTTCATTGTTTTAAAATAACTACCTATAGACAACACTAGAGTCCAGTGTCGCGAGGGACTTTACAAACATATAATTTACGGATAAAAATACACCCAGACTAGGAACAAATATTTATGGATCACTCAAAGTGTTGTCTCGTGTGGGAATTGAATCCAAATCAGATTGAATCCAATTCGGCGAGTTGACCACCTTAACGACTAGACATCCAGGCAAACTTTCCAGTGTTTGTAAAACGCTTATGACTAATTAGTTTAAATAGTTTAATTTCTTTTGTCATATTTGAATGAATAAGTTTTATAAATTTTAATGTTAATATTACAAATTGTGACGTTGTAATATATGTATAATATTGCATCGTTAATGGCGGAGTACAGCTATACTAAATGTTTGTTTCTTAACAAATTTATATGTAAACCTTGTAACCTATATTTGCAATAAACGATTTCAATTTGAATTTGAATCCACCGTGATACAAGAATTATTTTTATAACAGTGAGATGAAGAATAAGCATACAAAGCAGCTTTCAAAACTTATGGGTGCTCTATATTTTTTCTATAAGTAGGTAACACTGAAGGTAAACGGTCGCCGTACCTAAAGAGAGCTTGTGATAAAGGTATTACAAGCACCCGTAGGGGTATAGTAAAATATTGGTCAGCAACAACGACGACCAAAATTCTAACACCAGGGCTCTGAAGGCTCTTCAGAGGCTACCATAACTGCCTAACACTTGGTTGTCAGCGTGCGTTGTATAAAAAATACCCATTTATATGATACCTGTCTTAATAACGTAATAAGAATTTATTTCTTTTATTTAGAATATACAAATATTTTATCATTGAAAAATATTCCTCAAGGAGTATTAGAATTACCTAGCTACGGATTTATACAAGCCATCTATGTACAATATACTTCCCAACAAGTAAATATATATACCACATACCTGCTTACAAAAATAAAATATTCAAATTATATCAAAATACGAGTACAATACGCGTTTACCTCCCCAATTGTTATTTAATCATTTTGTCGTTTCTGACATGTGTCTACACTTCGTTTACCTTATATTTACTGAAGCGGCACTGTAGTTCTTTTTCAGTCAGATTTATTTGTGGCTTTTGTGTTTTTTGAACGAGTGAGTGAAGGTAGCTAAGTTCTCCGAGTCATCGGGAATAATCCCGTGTTTGAATGTATGTACAACTGTTTGTTGTACGATAACTTCGGAATGTCATTATAACGCGAATTAATAAGACTTTTTTTTTAAGTTCGGACCACTAGCATTCAGTCTTGACCTAACTTTGTTCATCCATTGCCCGATATCATACATGGTTGACACGTTTATACTCTTGCCAAAAAAACAGATAATAATATATTCCAGTCCAAATAATTTCGAATTCCAATCACAGAAACGTCTCTTGCCTAACATTTTAAGAGTTTAAAACTTTCATATCCTCAACTTTCTGCTTTCTCGGAGGAGAGACAGACACAAGAATGTGTCCTGACAAAGGGCTTACACATAATTACGTTATCCGAAATAAGGTCCTTTTGCACACATTCTAATTATAACTCCGAGTTAATTCTACTGACATGCGATGGGTTAAACCCCCAGATTAGCTGCCGAGTAGGATTTTTCTGTTTATGTGAATATTCTTACCTAATAGCGGCAAAGAGTGAAAAAAATTGACATTCATTATTTAATAAATATATTTATTTCAAAAGGTAGTTGCACAAACAAGCAAGCCCGACCGAATTTCCACTTACAGACAAAAAATACGTACAGTGGTGTATTTTTTTCCTCGTCCCAGGGTTATCCTTAATACTACCACAGTTTTGAGTTATGGGCCGACAACGCGCAAGACTTCTGTTGGTATTTTTTTCAATTTAATAAAATGACAGCTTCTGCATTAGGTAACAAGCCCTGTGTTGCATGGGATCTAACACACATACAATTGATGGAGATGAACCCATACACGGAACAAATATACAAATACAAATAGTTTATTGTCACAATTAGTTACAAATTCATGTTTACATTGTGTTTGAGACCTCATTTTAAGCAAAATAATTCTTGTATTATGAGATCCCCCTTTAACAATAATTATAATTTTTATGTAACGTAACTTTTTTTTTTTAATGTTAACATTATGGGTATGTTTTATAATATGTTTTTTAATATTAATTTGTGAGATACATAGTGTGTGAGTGTATGTGTGTGTGTGAGCGTGTGTGTGTGTGTGTTTATATACAAAGTTTTGTACCGTGTGGGAATCGAACCCACAGCATCCGGCTTAGCAGTCATGGTCACTAAACAGTTTACAGACGGCTACGGTAACTGCTTTTCATGATACTAAGCAATAACCCTAATCCACATACTGACTACAAACGTATTTAACCTTGCAAACATATCGCTCCAGTGTGATATTACTCTTATACATACATATATACGAGTATTATTAGCCCCTCACTCCACTTCAGTACCATACGACTGCTGCTAACTCGATGAAGGTAACTTAATTCTCCTAATCAAAGCCTTGCCTTTATTAGAATGCATCCCGTCTATCTCGCAGCGTAACGAGTTCAATTATTCTACTAAGAGCTTCTAGTGCTATTGGTGACTGTATCTAGAGTATATTTAGCTGCATCGTCTTTGCATGTTTAAATATTTTGCAAGCGTTCATAGAGTACGCTTAAATTACGGTAACTAATTACTATCAAAATCCACCTTATGGTAAGCAATTACCGTAATCCAAACACCGATAAAGGAAAACGTAGCTGAACCTTGTAAAGCTATAGCTCCAGAGTGAATTAACTTCTATAAACATTGTTAGCTTCGGATCCCCTTCCACTTCAGACCTATTTAACTGCTGCTATCTTGGTGAAGGTAATTCTCCTAATCAAAGGCTTGCCTTTATTAAAATGCATTCCGTCTATCACTTAGCGTAACGAGTTAAATAATTTTACTAAGAGCTACAATATAAGATGCATCTCGTCCTTGAAAATTTAATTTAAGTTCTTTTGTGTGTGTAATTTTTTAAACTGAGTTATGATGGTGTATAAATCGTTAAAAAAATGTTTTATCCAGGCAAAGCCGGGGCTAGCCGCTAGTAAATAGTAGTATAATAATATATCTTGGGATAACTCAAACACAGCAAACTGATCCAAACTAGGCAGAGCCTATAGACAAAATCGTGCTCATCACACAAACATTTGTTCTGCGTGGAAATTGCTGCCTTAAAGCTAATCTGTCATAATGCTAATAAGCGGAACCATTGACCTACGGCTTAGCACTCAGGGTCTATAACCACTAAACCAAATCTACTCTACCCATGCAGGTATTACAAGAGGTATACGCATTACAGTAACTGCCTACTATCAGGCAAATGCTTATTGTCGCCTAAGTAAAATAAAAAAGCATATAATTCCACAAAAATTTGCGTTAAAACGTTCAAATTTTCTTTATGACACTTCACAAGCGTCAATTTAAACTGAAATAAGTTTTGTGAACCTTCTAATAATAATGTTAGCGGGTATCCTTTGGTAGCACGTCGGAGCTTTATAAGCGAGCAATTTCTTGGGAACAGTATGCTCCATACTGTACGCTAACTAAGTTAGCACTTCGTGAACTTATATGTAACATTTTATACGTGGTCCATAAACTTTTTAAAAAGATTTTTGCAACTTAACATTTTATTTTTCGATAGCTTATCGACTTTTAACTAGCAAAAACAACATCTAGTACTAATAGAGAGTAAGCAACTTGGGGAGGTACGACTTTCATCTGATAAGACAACAACCATAAGGTTTTTTTTAATACAACTCCTGTACTAGGAAACAAGCCCTATGTCGCAAGGGACTTTACAAGCATACAATTAATGGACACAAAGTAGACCCAGACTCAGAACGACCATTTATGGATCACACAAAGTTTTGTTCTACAAAAGCCTGGTATTGTTTTTTAGGTCGGCAACACGCAAGTGATAACATAGGTATGTTAAGCGTCCATAGGCTACGGTACTGCTTACCATCAGGCGGGTCGTATGCTTATTGCAACCTTAGTAGAAAATAACTCATTTATTATCCCTTTTTCCTGTCTGAAGTATTGCGCTTCAAACAGGCTACCAGCTAGTAGATAACTACTTGCCGGCTTCGTAGTAAAGATATATTGTTTACATTCAGTTGTAATTCTACATGTTTTGGCTTAGACGACATCGCATTAAGAGGGGCAGGGCACCATACTAGCGAGCTAGCCCGACTGGGAAAGGACCTCCACCTTACAAAAGACCATAGCCAAGTAACTACACACAGCGGTGTAGTTGTATTCCTGCGTGTGAGTACAGGCCTCCAGCGCTCATTTAGGGATGCGTTTTAAAAGAAACGCATTGCTATGCCAGGGATACTTCCATCTTAAAGCCCTTGTGTAATTAAATGGGTTGGCAACTCGCAAGTGATACCTCTGGTATTGCAAGCGTCCGTAGGCTGCGCGGGCCGTATGCTTGTTTGCCGCCCGTGGTATAAAATAAAAAGCTTACTGACCAAACTAATTATAGACATATAGGTACTGCCAATGTCAAACACAGGACGTATTTGTACACGCCGGCAGCTGACGTAATAGAACAAATTTAAAAAAAAATGCTTGATTATATTATAGAGGCATACATACAAACAAAAAACCTCAACAATATATAAACTTAAAAAATTTAATGTGATTAATACCTTACGTTCGAATTTCGACCACGGGGCGACCCAGATATACTCTTATATAAATCTATAAAAAAGTTATATGAATGTCAAAAACACAAGTATGTACTGTATTTTATCTTAATTTTTCAGTGACTGTTAGCCAATGTGAAAGATACCGACTCTGACATACATACATTACGATCCTAATCCTTAGAATAGGCACCGAATGTATTTGTATTTTCTCTAATCGGAAAACCTCGTTCTATCCGAAACCCTCCAAACGCCTCTAATAAGCCGAGAACTTTATAAACTTTGCTATTTATCCTACCCAGTAGTTACACTAAAGCTTAGGTTTCTGATATATAAATAAAATATAGTTCTACACGTGTAGACCAGGGTCGATAATTTATTTTTCCTTTAATTTTGTTATATTCTCTTCCATTTCCAATGGGTTTCATCCTACTATGATTTTTTTTTCACTTTTAACCATTTTCATAGGCTTCGGCACTGGTCTAGTGTAAGTTAGTACGACAATTAATATAGTAAGTACATAGTAGACGCCAGATGATTACAAAAGATTGTAAACATCTAGCGATTAAAAAGAGTGGTCTGAGTTTCTTGCTAGTTCTTCTCAAATTTTTCGCTAACATCATCTCTCTGGCTAATTCATAATTGATGACCTTCATAAATGTTACTTTGTAACCTAAATGAATTTTGAGTTTGAGTTTGACACACCAGTTCATCAGTCCCTATATAAAAAGGGGCCGTTCTTATAGCAATTGATTTATCATTTTTATTTACATTTTGAAAAATGACAATAATAAAGTTACGAATTTCAAATTAAGACCGAAATTTAATCGCTATGGTTCGCCGATTCAACCTATTCTCTTTTTTTTCGTTCTGTAGCAATGCGCGGATTAATGTTCGAGCAAAATTAGGGTTAACAGTTTTTTTTCCCCTATTGAATTAAGAGATTTTTGACTACGGGTTGACCTTTATAGATACACAACACACAACATTTATTTATTTATGCACAAATACAGAGCCATCATTACAGGTAACCTAATACAATGGGTTACTCTTACCTGTAAAATTTCTGGTGTTTGAAATTTGCCAATAAGTGGACACAACTTCACTCTACAGAGCCACACGAGTACAGAAAGTTATGATAGGTATAGGTATTAATATAGGTATAAAGACTCATACAAAAATATATTTTAATATGAACATATTTTCTTAATTCTTTAATATTAACATCTGACACTCTCGATAATCACGCCAAATAACCCTGTTTAATGCTAACGAGAGAGGCACACAACTTTCATATTTTAACCCTATAAGTAAACATTTTACTTTTGACAGTACAGTAATACCCTTGTGTACGCTTTAATCCTTGCTGATTTTCTCGTTATTTAATTGGAATTTAATATTTGTTATCGTATTTTATAGAGAATTTTCACGATACAAATTAAACAGCACTTATGTTCGTTCGTGAATATCAAATTAAAATCAAGTATGTTTCAAAAACTCAGGTTCGTGTTTCGTTAATGTTAATTTGTTATAAATAAATGTAAAGGACGCTTCCTGGTCAAGTGTATTGATGACGTCAAAAAAGTGGTGAATAAACTGGATGAGAAAGGAATAGGACTGTTTTGTTTTGAAACTGTTTTGAAAAAGACAACTCCCGCACTAGAGAACAAGCTCTGTGTTGCGGGATCTCTGGGTCACACAAAGTTTTGTCACTGTGTGGGAATAGAACCCACAACCTCGTGCACAGCAGGCGCATACTGCACCCACTGGACCACCAAGGCAGTCAGACTGGATGCTGTAGCGTGGATTAGCAGAGACCTATGTCCAAGTCCAATAATGGACTGATTGAAACGTTGCATAGGAAAGATAAGCTTTAGTATAGCATAGCATCTTGCCTTTTCGTATAAGGGAAAGGCAGGTAGACAGGTTTCATATAAGACCTAGCTCGTAAGTCCCTCACTCGTATATGAAACCCATGTTTCTCTAAGTTAAATCCCATGTCAAAAGATTTTGACGTCTTACATGAAATTATTGAGTTTAGGTTATATTGCAGTTCTAATTGGCATGTGTTTGTTTTTCTATTTGCCGGACTGACCGAGAAGGAGGGTTATGCTTTTCGAATGCATGTATGTGTATTTCTTTGACTAAACAGCTTAATGGATTTTAGTTTGAGAGGTGTCGTTGGATTCTTAATTCTTAAATTAAAAAAATAAATGGTATATTTTTAGCCACTCGAGTGTTTTGGGGGTTTTTTTTTATTAATATACTTGTTTTACAATACCTACCTACAGTCTTAAAATGTTAATGCTACAACTCTAAAATGTCACTTACGCACGCAATTAATATATCCAATTACTTAAGTGTTGGGCACTAAACTTTATGGAAAAGTTTCAGTTCAAGTTATCGTCACAGGACGCTTGCCACGCGACAATCTCACGGAAAGTCACCACGTTCCTCGCCAAGTTTAATTAACTGTCCATCTAAGACATCTGTTTTCACAACACTGGCGAAGATGTTGGGACTAAATTTAGCAATGATTTCACGAGAACTTGGCGCTTTTAAAACTTATTGATAAATTTCCACAGCTGTCTGAACAATTGTTTAAGAACTGTTTTAAAGAGCTAAGGCACAATTTAAATGTGTAAGCCCGACCAGGCAACGATCTCTACCTTACAGAAGATCAACAGCCAAACGGCGATATACTTGTGTACGTGTGTATGAGTACAGGTTTCTATCGCTAATAAAGGGACACGTTTGTAACGAAACGATTTCCTATCCCAGCCCCTCTAGACAAGTGGCAAATCGTTAGACGAATCGAAAAGTCAAAAAAGCAAATGTATGGTATTTGACGTGAGTTTGCGACATTATAACCTAAACTTACGTCAAATCCAATACATTTGCTTTTTTGACTGTTCGTTTCGACTACCGTTTATGGCATCTATGTATATGGGCAGGGATACTCCATCGTAACACCCTGGTGTTATTTTTTTTGTCAGTGTTCATGTTTGATTTATTAAAAAGAGAATTTAAAATCTAACCCTTTACTTAATAAAACAAAGCCCCTCTTGAAATGCTTAAGAAGTACTCTTAGATAGAAGACTCTTGGCGCGGTGAAACCACAACAAACCCCTTTTCTTTGTAATTTAAGCATCAAAGTAAATAAAAAAAGGGTAAATATTACGCTGCTATCATATTTAAGTGAGGTAGGGTACCATACTAGCGAGCAAGCCCGACTAGGAAAGAACCTTACAGAAGACTAAACTACATTCAATTAAAAGATAATTACAATAGTATTTTGGACTAATCGTTCGTTGATTACTCCACCTCCTCAATGTCCGAAACTATTAGGTACATTTCAAGCAAGCAAGCCCAACCAAAGAAAGGCATCTACTTTACAGAAAATTATAGCTAAATGACTGCATACACTGCTAATACGTGCAGTGGTGTAGTTGTGTTTAATATATAATCTACTTTGATTCCCAATGTACCGAACCTTAAAAAACCTACACTTAATTGAAAGCTAATTACTCAAGTATTTTAGACTAATCGTCCGTTGATTACTCCACCTCTTCAATTTCCAAAACTACATATTAGGTACCTTTCAAGCAAGTAAGCCCAACCAAAGAAAGGCCTCTACTTTACAGAAAATTATAGCTAAATAACTGTACACAGTGCAGTGGTGTAGTTGTGATTTATGTGTAATCTACTTTGACTCCCAATGTACCTAACCCTAAAAAACCTACACTCAATTGAATGCTAATTACTCAAGTATTTTGGACTAATCGTCCGTTGATTACTCCACCTCTTCAATTTCCAAAACTACATATTAGGTACCTTTCAAGCAAGTAAGCCCAACCAAAGAAAGGCCTCTACTTTACAGAAAATTATAGCTAAATAACTGCACACAGTGCAGTGGTGTAGTTTTGTTTTATGTGTAATCTCCTTTGATTCCCAATGTACCTAACCCTAAAAAACCTACACTCAATTGAAAGATAATTACAAAAGCAGTTTAGACTAATCGTCCGTTGATTACTCCACCTCTTCAATTTCTCAAACTATTTAAACTAACAAGTAATTAAGTTAACTAGAGTGCTGGCTATATTGGTGGAAACTGTCGTTAGTGGCTATTAGGCTAACTGTTGTGTAATAACAATTCATTACCAAAACATTTATTTACTGAATAGTACCCGTTTATGGCGTCTGGAAGAACTCGTACTTGATGTGCCGTCTGTAGCCACTTTTGTTTCTATTTACCCGAAAGACATACACGGCCTGCCATGTACTTTGGAGGTCCTGACCTCCTCCAAGTATTTCCACAAAAGTAAGTCTTGAGCTGACCTTGTCAATCGCCTACCCGCAACTTTCAATAGTCCACCACTCCACTTTAATGAAATTTGTGGTAGCTACACCAGAATCTTTCTGTCCCTGAATAATGTAGTATTTAATTTACTGGTGCACAAATAAAGTTTTTGTATTTATCTACAAGTCAAGTAGTCCGATCTTAAATTACACAGGTATTTATTTCTAAATATTTTATTTTTATATCATTTTTTTGGAATACTAGCATACGATTGTAAACAGATACCGTAGCCTGTAACCTATGTAACCGATCTAAAGTGTAAGCTTTGAATGCTTGTAACAATACCTTCTATAATAGGTTACTGAAGACCTATAATAACGAACACCTACAATCCATTTATTAAACACTTACGGTTTAAATCACTTTATTTCTCAAAGATTACAAATCACTTACGAGGAGAAATAAAATACAATTAAAAAATAACAAAATGCGTTGACAGGTAATCTTAAATAAAACATACACTTTCTCCAATTAATAGGAGAAAAAATGTAACATTCAAAGATCATTTATTAAAAATAAAGCTATTTTAGAATTAATTCGATACTTTTAACAATGTTTTTATAACGTCAACAAATTAATTAATCTTTTTACTTTGTTTTATTTTAATGAATTTATATATAGAACCAATTAATTTACGTCAAACTTTTTGCTCCAAAACTAGTTACAGAATTAAATTCCCTTACGCACACAAAGGCGTCTATCATTGCTTGTTGGATAGAACAACGTAGCATCGATGTACTTAATTAGTCTACGTAATAACCGCACGCTGCGGTCACCAATACACCTGCTAACATTGTTGTTTGGTTTGGCATTATGCCGTCAATATACTCGTAGCTTGTTCTATAGATCAAACAACGCAAAATTGCATGTGGTTTACGGCCTTATTACGGCTTACGGTAGGGCTGTGATTAGCCAAACACCTGCATATAATTGCAGTAATAAGTATAGTTGTGTTTCCATGCGTGAGTACAGATCTGCAATGTTTATTTAAGGATGCATTTAAAAGATATATATTTAGGGTTATAACATCACAAAATTCTGGTTTATTTTTTTTTAAACACGGAATTTATACACGGACGACGGGTTCCTAAGGCATTACTGCCGTGTTGTCGACCAAGTGCAAGTGTAACCATAGACTGCTTACCATCAGATTTTTTACAATGTTATTCTTAGTACAGTAAAATATCGAAACACCCCAAATTTGTTCTTATTAGTAGAGTACTAATAAAAATAATAATATAAATAAAATGAAAACTCACGATGTTATAAACTGATTTCACTGCGTAGGTTTTCCTGCAAGATTATTGAAACCTAGTTTAAAGTGCCGCTAGCTCCGCGCATATCAGAATACAAACCATTTCGGTGTATTGTGCATTTGTTAAATTTAATTATGGCCCATTACAGTATGAGTGTAACAGGTCATACATTATTGTGACAAAATATAATAATTGTGGTTTAAAAATTATTGTACTTGAATCTATTACTGATTACGAACAAACAACTTTCTGATTTCGCCTATAACACTGCTATTCAAGCATTGTATAATTCTACTAATATTATTAACGCGAAAGTTTGTAAAATTGTATGGATGTATGTTTGTTACCCTTTACCGCAAAAACTACTGAACGGATCTGTATGCAATTTGACACAGAGATAGATTATAGTCTGGAATTGCATATATTTTTATCGTGATAACCGACAGCCACGCGGGCGGAGCCGCGGGCAAAGGCCAGTACCTCTATATTCTATTAAAAATCATCACAATTTTCAATAAGCGTGCGTAGAATTTAGTCGCGCGCTGGCAGTAATAGTTCATGGAAACACCGCAGGTGAGCATAAGTTAATGTTCCCTGTTTAAAAGTACCTACAGCTATAGTGTTGTGCGTGCTACGAGTGTTAAGTATCAAAGTTAATTAAGTCCGGCTTGAGCGACAAGCATAATGAAATCTATTTTTAGAAAGAATTCCTTGCTTTCATTATACAATTTTAACATTTACGAGCTTTTTTAGAGTACCAGGTATGATTTTTTAATGATTATTGTTCTTATTTGAGTGTAGTAACATTAGGTAATGTGTTTTTTTATGATTGAGTAGTTTCCGCCAGTGGTTTCGCCCGCGCGTACACAGATAAAATAATAGTAGTCCACGGGTAGTATAGTGTTTTTCCAGGATAAAAAATAGGCTACGTGCAGCTGCTTTGGCAGGATTCAGTAACGTCCATACATCCATTCATATCCATAGTGCAGTTGGCTTATCACCGTTAAGTTTGGCGGCCAAGAACGAAATCGGTCTGAACGACTATCATACTCATATTACACTTCTTTTCTTCCTTATTATAGAAGTTATAGTCGAACATAAGTTCCACCAGTGTTTTTGGAAAACATGCTCCTTTGTACTGTTGTGAGCCTCTAGCTATAACAGTACGTATACACACGACTACATACGCTTAGTTATTATTACCTTAAGATTTCAAGGCCAAAAGTAAATTTCACATAGGCTTAAAACCACAAATATTTCTACAACAAATATGTATACAAAATGTACAGATAGTTACTGGAACAAATTCACAGGCTGGCAACAGATATGCGGTTCACGTGGGGATTCACTATTACCTATACATAATACAGGCGCTTCGGGAATTGAGATAAGCTTTGTGTTTTGTCATGGAACTACCCTAATTAGTTTTGTAGCTAATTGCTTTGTGTATGTACACATATGTAATACATAATATATATGTATATACACGGCTGTGTCCTAAGGGGGTAGTCAGAGACCACGCATTTCAATTTGGCTATGATTTTAGCATATTGCTTGCACTTCATTCACATTTGTAATGTTTTATGCGTATTTAGAAAGAGACTGGGTTCCGTCGCCATTTAATTCGATCCCCAACGAAAATTTGTGTGATCTACCAACGGTTCAGAGTCTGGGTGTACTTTGTATCCATCAATTCTGGGTTAGTGCTGATTTCCCCCGTTCTTGTTTCCCCCCGAAAGTTATTAAAACGATATTGTATAACTACACACATACATTAATTCACGATTGCCCTCAAAATTCAAAAATGAGTACAGTCAAGCACAAATTACAAGCAGTAGTATTTAAATCGTAAGACTAACAAAATCTGTGATTTAATTGGTGATAATTTGAAATAAATATAAGAAAATATTACCAGTACTTTTTTCCTTGACTATACCACCTTGATTTTTTCCTTCATCCTTGATAAAACAGATACATATTCGGGGGGAAACAAGAACGGGGAGAATCAGCACTACAATACAATTAAAGGTATAAGTAATGATTGCACGGTTGGTTCAGTGGCAAGTGGTGGTCCTTGAGTGTGATTTCTGATCACAAGGTCTCAGATTTATTGCCCGAATCAGACCTAAACTAGATATCGGATTTTTATGTTAAGAAATTAATGAGGTTGAAAATTTGCGTTGTCTATAAAAATAAAATAGAATAGAATATAGCGTCAGATACTGTGTATGAAAAGCCCATTTTTTTGCGCCACCAAGGTAATCCAAAGTCTTACATTATAATACTATCATCCATCAAACCTTTAGTAAACTCATGCATACATATACCTCTATATAAGCATCACTCACAACGCTACTACGAACTACTCCAGCACAGTAATAGAATTACGTGACAAACTTGAGTTATACCATGTGTTTCTAACTGAACTTTCATTAAGCACTATTGTGTATTCAATCTACACGATGAAACAAACTACCGCTATAGGATTAACATATCTAATTACGTTTGTGTGATAAATGTTAATGAATATGTTACACTGAACCTAAGAGAACCGGTAATCTATCATCATCATCATCTTCATCATCATCAGCCTATCGCAGTCCACAACAATCTATACAACATAATAATATATTATAAAGAGGTAAAGTTTTGTAGGGGGTAATTTCTGGATCTACTGAACCGATTTTGAAAATTCTTTTACCAATAAAAAGCCACGTTATTCGTGAGTGTCATAGGCTATATTTTATTGACAAAAATATTACGAGACTCAAGGAAATACCACCCGTGCGAAGCCGGGGCGGCAGCTAGTTTATAATAAATCTAGAGAAAAAAAGCGATAAAAGAGAACGCTTTTTGTGATCATCGCCCATTGTACGGCTACTTGAGTTTCGAACTGTAATTCTAAAAGTTCTGTAATACTTACTTGATGTACAATAACATAATGATTTTTTTATCTATCTGTCTAACATTGTAAATTGTCAAAAAATGTAAACAACACAGTATTCTTATACTTTATAATCGATAGTTATTTAATGCACCATACTAGCAAGCAAGCTTTACTGGGGAAGGACCTCCACCTTACAGAAGACCACAGCTAACTAACTACAAACAGTGGTGTGGTTGTTCCTGTGTGTAAGTACAAGTCTCCAACACTCATTAAGGGATGTGTTTTGAAAGTACAGTTTTCCTATCTCAGGTATACTCTATTTTAAAGTCCTGGTGTTAAAAATGAATCGGCAACATGTAAGTGCTTACCATCAGACGGATCTTAGGCTTGTTTGCCATCTTTGTACTATAAAAAAAGTTTTTAAAATTAAAATCAATCTTATACTGACTTTTATAATAAAGCTACGACAAAATATTCCTTTGCTCAGTTGGGAGGAAATCAGCAAAAAAAAATTCATTGTTTCAATTTCACTCTACATTGGTAAAATTCTCTACCGGTAATGATTACTATGAATTCTTTCAACCGTTTGACTGTCTGTAAACTCCCTTACAAATACTCAACGAAATAGCTTTGCAATTTAATTGCGTAATTATGCTACAGTATAACATAACACACATAATTGTGCCCCCGCAGAGGCGTATGACACCCACGTTTGGCCAGCTATGTTATGTTTCATGTACTACGAGACTATTTATGCATAGTTTATGGAAGACTATCTTCCCTATCATATGTCTCTTGCTATATACTATAAGGCACCTCTTTAGTTATTCCTATCTATTATTTTATCAGAGGTATATCGTGCAAAAATGAATGGAGATGTCGATAGACATACAGCGACCGAGTGGAGGATTTGCTAAAAAAGCTCCAAATTAATAGTACCCAGAATCGACGTTCATGTATAAAGAGATTGATGAATGTATAAGAAGTGATAGAAGTATGTTGAAGCAGTTGGCGAACCATAGTCTCTGCTTACCCCAGTGGGAGACGGGCGTGATGATATGTATGTTTGTATAAGGTACAATCCCAGCCCACGAAACTCTGTAATGGCACGGGCGTTTTCCTACTACGAGCTTTCACCATAAAAGGATTGTTTGGATATTAATAATTCACGTGAAAAAATGTTGCGGCAGATATCTGGTTAAGTATGTATAAGTTTACTCATAAATAAATAATAGTTTCTTCTTGGGACAACGTATACACGGCCGTATAACCCCCAACTAGGTATGAATCTGTACCATGGTAATCAGACAACTATACGAGTACTTAATAGTAAACACATTTATATACTAGTGTTTTTTAAGGGGAAAATTTCTTTATTCGCATTGAGCACTTTTTGGGTGAACAAAACTCATGGAACTCGCATTATCGTAATCGAACGCTTTCCATATTCAAAAATAATAAACTAATAGCTCGACGATACAATTTACGAGTTACTTAGTTTTCACAGAAATTCCAGATCTATTTCTGTGATGCCCCGCTTGTTTTTTTTTAATAAAGACAGCTGGTGGAGCTTTATTGAAAAAAACAGCCAATAAGTAAGTAACTTGTTTGTAAGTAGCTTATGTGCTGTTCCATACAATAATTCGATCTCTATGCCAAATTTTACAAAGATTGTTTTAATTGAGCTGATAGTTCCCGCCAAAAATATAACTGTAATCTTAAAGCTAAATGTAAATACGCATCGTGATTGGCCAATGTTTTAGAAATCGCTCCTGTTATGTTTAGCTGTTACGTGACCTTATTTGTGTATAAAGTTAGACCAAATTTGTAACGTACCTTGAAACGTCTTTACTTTACCATACTAGCGACGGTCTAAGGGATCCCAGCCCGTCCGGTCTAGTTCTTCAACCTTACAAGAAATATCCATACATCGATCTAATCTTTCACATTTATAATATTTGTATAACTTTCTAAATATATACATATTATAGATAAATAATTCCTAAACACAGATCAAAAAGTATGCTTATCTAACAAGGATTTTGTCCAAGCCACTAGACTAAAAGGACAGTCAAATAGCTAGGTGTTGCTCGCGCCTTTACTCGCGGAAATGTCAGGTATAGCGATAAAAAGTAT
The DNA here is from genome assembly GCA_947095525.1 of Trisateles emortualis. NCBI lineage: Eukaryota > Metazoa > Arthropoda > Insecta > Lepidoptera > Erebidae > Trisateles > Trisateles emortualis. The sequence goes on along the minus strand of OX352743.1, from coordinate 6,467,844 downwards.
TGAGATCCAGATTCAGTTTCGTTACAGTCCAAACTGGTAATTTTCCAATTTCATATTATCTATCTATTTGCAAATTTGCATTAAGATTCGTGTAGCCATTTAGTTAGGGAAAGGCAATAGATAGACAGAGTTACTTTCACATTTATAATATGAATAGAAATAAGCGTGTAATATGTCGAAAAACTTGAGTAAATCTCCAATAAAGTTCCTACTTCACATCATAATAACTATTTCTTAAGGATCATTAGGCTCTATTCAACGTATCAGCCGGAAAATACCCATTATTGAGCATAAGCGTTCGTACTCCAATAACGATCAATTTTAAGAGATAGACATAATCATCACATTCAGTAGACAGGTTAATGGTGGCTGTACGATTTTATCACTTGAGATACTACGTTATTATCGTAATAAAGTATGCTATTGATCCCCTAGGAAGGTAAGAACCGTCCATCCATCCATCTCAGCTAAAAGACGTCCACTGCTGGACATAGGCTGCTGGATATATAGGTCTCTAGAGCTCATTTAGAGATGCGTTTTGGAAGGAACGTTTTGCTGACCCATCTTTTTGATCCCTGGGATATATCTCAGGGATACCCGATCTTAAAGCCCTGGTGTAAAAAAGGGTCGGCAAGATGCAATTGATACCTCTGGTAATGCAAGCGTCTATAGACTACGGTAACTGCTTAACATCAGGCGGCTTGTATGCTTGTTTGCCACCCAAGTACTATAAAAAAAGGCCTCCGCAAGCTTTTCCATAGCAGTCCTGAGGTGTCCTTGTGCATCGGTTGCCCGCAACCTTTACTAGGTCTTCGGTCTTTCGGGACAATCCCACCCACATGCCCACCGCTGTGACTCCTGTGAGCCAGAATTAACAGCGGAGTAACCAACTGATACACCGAGTTTTGACACTCGTGCGTCCCGTGGACAACTAAACCTACTGTCTTGGACTCCGCAACGAATTTAATCAGAAGTAAATAAGAGAAGTTAGAAAGAAAAGTTTCCGCTTCCCTCCGTAGGTCTTCGGTCTACCTTGTTTATTTTATTTTTGTTTATTTTTTGACGTTCATAGTAGCTTTTGATTTAAATTAATAAATGAGTTTGAGTTTGATAGTAACCAGCTATTTGAGCCTGAAGAATATTCAACAAGTTGAGAGTACAAACTTCACTTCTAGCGTTTACTTCTCCCACATACATTTAGGCTTTAGTATAAACAACTTGCTACGGTGTTTCTTGAACGTATTTAGCTCTTCAAACAAGTCAACCTAGGCTTTGCTGTGTCCTTGGTATTACCGAAGTTACCACTCACCATCAAGAGGTTCGTCTGCCGCCATTTGCAAAAAAATAAAAATCCTAACCACCGTAATATTGAACCCCATTTATTATTTACGCTTTTTGTAATGTAAACTTTTGTTTTTATGTTGAAATTGCTCCAGTTTCTTAATTTATTCCTTCATTAAGGGTTGTATTTTAAAAGACTTATATAGTCCATTGTGAAATTAATTAATGCCTTTCCAGTTTAGTCTTGAAGACAATGAGCAACAGCAACTCGTTCCCTAATTAAATATGAATACGCTTTAGCTACTTTTAAAAGCTTTGTTTTCAAAATTCTCTCGTTAAAATCCCTAGCTCGGTCTCGTTTCCTCAATATTTTTTTTCTCTTTCATTATCAGGTACCTATTGTGTACGTGTTGGAGTGATTGTATTTTCGAATGTTTAATAAAATATAATCTAATGACTGCCATTCATCATTAAATTATAAATTCGTTTATTGACATATTTTCATGTCTATATTTTTAAGGGAATTTCGTTTGATCCTTTTTATAATATTTATAGGAATACAGCTAAACGCGTCGTTATTTGTTAAGTAAGTAGAAGGTACTCTCTGTATGCAATATGGGTTATTGTTTTTATACTACTTGACTAACCTATGGACGCTTGCAATACCAGAGATATCACTTGCGTGTTGCCGAACCTTTTTTACATTATTTGAAAAAAGAGGGTCAGTATTTGGTCATTTTGAAATCCTATAATATAGGTACAATATATAAGTATAGTATGGTAGTGTATGGGTATCGCTAAAGGAATACATTTTGTCCATACAAATGTCAACCCCTATTTCATCCGGTATCCCTTTCTTTACGCGAAATGCTTTTTTTCCTTATATACTCGTTTGGCATATTTTTTTGAAGTAAAATAAAACATTGCTATTATTGTTTTAGCCCTCAGTTCATGTTGACATAATTATTTTTTAGGCTGATTTATTTTGGCATAATTTTTCGCATAATGATACTCAGAACATTAATATTATTTGTGTAATGTAGTGTATCAACAGGTTGAGGTAAGCCACCAATTTGTTTTACGTAAGTACCTACATGTTATAAAATTATGCTTTAGAATGTTATGCTTTTTTATGCTTAAAAAAATTATGCATAAGCTGTTATACGTAAATATCATTTGAATAAACAAACATGCCATGTTATATTCTGTCTTAAAATTTTATGCGAATGGATAGGGAACCGATTATGATAATATGATATGATCTATTAATGACTACACTATTTTTTTAGCCCGCCATTTAAAACAAGCAAATGTTTTATAAATAGGAAGACTGAATGAAATTAAGGTCACGATAAATATTTAATAAGGTTGAATAACTGTTTCACATTAACACAATAATCTTCGTGCTACCTGCTCTAGTATGAGCGTCGATGTCTCCCACGGGTAAACTATCTATCTCTTTCTAATCATTACATTTTCTCGATCCTCTCTTTTGCGAGCGCGCCGAAGACTCGAAGTGCCTATCCTACAGTTATAACCTTACAAAGTGTATTTGCTTAATCCCCTGAATATGTGACAACCCTACGACCGAATTTCTAAGAATGACCCTTTATTTACATTTACCTAATAACTTCACCGGTTCCCTTAGGGTCCTGTTCAAATATTTTTTTGGGAAAACGAAGAAATCTCAGCACAAAACAGTTTTCCGCTTGAGTACTGGCCATTGATGTTAATACTATTGGCGGAGTATCAAATTGTTTTGGGTGTCCAAAAAAAGAATGACTATCTACATGCACATCTATATACAACTAGCGGACCTGGCAGGCGTCGTCCTACCCGGAAAAGCTGATATACCGACAGCAGCGCCACCAACCGGGTCAATTGTGAATCTAAAGTATCTAAACCATCCGGGGCCCTACCCGAACACACAAAATTTCATTAAAATCAGCCGAGCCGTTTAGGAGGAGTTCAATTACAACGAAAAGCGGCATTGATTTTTATATATAAGGATGTAGTTTTATACATTTAATAACTTTTTGAAGTTATACTTTTTTTGGCGCGTTAGGGAAAAATGACGAGAGTAAATTTTTAAGATGCGCTCGCTCACCGTCACAAAAACCTACACCCTGAAATTAGCTAGTTATTGCATAAGAACTTGCAATTGTTTTTACGATATTTTTTACGCCAAAGTAGTATAGACAACTTACGTGCATACATAAGTACACACACTTTTTTTTGCGTTTTGTCTATTTAGTTGATAGCATAATGTCCGTTCGTCACTTGGGTTACCACAAAAAATCAGCGCTGTGTTGTTATCGCAACATAGCATTATGCAGAGTGGTAACCTCATTGGCACAGACACGGCGTGTCTAATTAGTATATATTAATTACAGTTTGTATTATACCAACATGTCACTCTGTGTCAATGAATGTAATGTTCTATCTTTCTTTCTACAAATGTTGAAGGTCTGCAATGATTCAACTGTTGGTAAGTAGTTACCGTAACCTATAGACGCTTCCAACATTTGGAGCATCACTCGCGTGGTGCCGATTAAAAAAATGTAACTTCAAGATTGTTATGGAAATTACCACTGGGATAGGAAAACGTTTCATTTGAAAACCCATCTTTAACGATATAAATAATAACTATAACCTTTAAATTAAAACCTTCAAGAGAAAAGGGCTGCATATTAGCGAGCAAGCCCAACTGGGGAAGGACCTCCACCTTATAGAAGACCACAGCCAAATACCTACACACAGTTACTACCTGGTGTAGTTGTGTTTCTGGGTGTGAGTACAGGTCCCCAGCGCTCATTAAGGGATGCGTTTTTTTATTTTTTTATAAAGACTACTCCCGCACTAGAGAACAAGCTCTGTGTCGCGGGGGACTTTACAAACATACAATTAACGGACACAAATTACACCCAGACTCAGAACAACTCTTTGCGGGTCACACAAAGTTTTGTCCTGTGTGTACCGCAGGCGCATACTGCGGCTACTGGACCACCGAGGCAGAAAGAAACGTTTGCCTATCCCAGGGATATTCCATCTTAATACCCTGGGTTGTCAAAAAATGGGTTGGCAACACGCAAGTGCACAAAAAGATACCTCTGGTATTCCATAGGCTATGGTAACTGCTTAACATCAGTATCAAGTAGTAAAAATAAAACACTGCATAGGTATAAATAATATTATAAAATACTAAATTAATAATACTCGTTACCAAGCTAAGCGTCAAAGCTAGCTGGCTTAACAATGAGCCAGTTCACAATCGCCCTCAACGTCGTCAATCAGAGCCAATTGTTCGGATAAACTCGGCATCTCTAGTACTGATTAGATCACTGGAATGGTTTCTAAACAGCTTCATTGCTCATGCTAGTAAGCTCTTGATGACAACAGACTTGGCTGCCGAGCCAAATAATTTGCAGCGGAATAATCTGCGATCGTTTATGAATAAATTGGGTACATAGTTGGATACTAAATAATAATAGTTTATTTTCAGGTAAAATCCATAGTGTTAGTAACAATTATTCTTATTTTATGTTAGTAAATTCGGAAACATCTACTTCACTAGCACTTTTACGAACTCCTTCATAATGCAGGAGTCGTACTTATCAGCAATAACTTTAAGGATGCCATTAGTGCTGCTCTGCAAGTGGAGAGGCAACCAATTTACGAATAAAAGCATGAAAGCCGTCTAATCTAGCTTCCGTAAACATGCTAGATGCACTACAAAAATTGAAAGTTTCATTTTGTGTATATATATTATAAGGAATATTTTGAAGTGAATGTTACTGGTCCATTTAAAGTCACTTTTTTAGTTTTGAGTTCTATCTGTATTATATTTTTAGTTAAAATTCAACTTTACGTGATTTAACTTTTTACGTGTGCCACGGAAAGCACGTAAAGCCTTTGGTCCTACGCCTGTTACGATTGTGTCGCACTCCAGTCCCGGGACTATGAAAACATGGGAATAAAGCATGCATCTGGTTTGGCACATACTTTTGCACTATAATATCCTTTCGCGCAGATTGCTAGGTTCACATTATTGTAAGTTATAATGTTCTCGACCTCCACCTGCGTGGATGTCGGTTATTGCGGTAAAAAGTACCCTAACTATATAAATGTCTTTCACTAGAATACTATTTATCTCCTTACCAAATTTTATTAAGATCCGTTCAACCGTTTAGTCCTGAAAGCGTCTCTTAACTCACTTTTCTATTTATAATATAAGTATTTATATAATAAGCGGTGGTGTCCGAGTGGGAAAGTAACCGACTTGCACGCAAGAGGTGCGAGTTCGATCCCGGGCAGTACCAATGTGAATTTCACTTTGTGGAGGTCATATGTACGAATCAAATGATTCGCCATCTGCTAACGGTAAAGGAAAACATCGTGAGGAAACCCACATGTCTTAGAAGAAATTCTAAAGACATGTCTGATTCACCAACCCGCATTAGGCCAGCGTGTGTGAATTAAGGCCTGAACCCTCTTTCTCTTGATAGAGGAGAGGAGACTCGTGCCCAGCAGTGGGACTAGATTGGATAAATATATAAAGTGAAAACGAAGTATAAATACACGCTAAATAAAATAATTTCACCAAATTACTCTTTATTATAATAAAATTCAATCATATTTTAATTACTCTCAAAAATTTAGTAGGTACTCTCAGATCCAATTTATATGTACATATAATAATATTTATGATATTACGGTATTATTTTGTTAAGTTAAATAACTTATTTATCTGATATTTAATACAAAGTATTGATTAACCGACCCCGATGGTATATTACTGTAAACTATGTAAAATCCTGAGTAAATAAAAAAAATATATTTAAATAATAAATGTTTGTTTTTTTAGGGTTCCATACCTCAAAAGGAAAAAAACCGAACCCTTAATAGGATCACTTTGTTGTCCGTCCGTCAATGTCTGTCAAGACCCTTTTTCTCAGGAACGCGTGAAGGTATCAAGCTGAAATTTATATAAAATACTCAGATCTACTGTCCCTTAAAGCGGTGATCAAACTTCTAAGTCAACGCAATCAAAAGATACAGCCGTTTATGGCGCAAATTTTCGACGCTCGCAAGGAAATCAAAACTTACTGGGTACTTCTCCTGAACTCAGAATCTTGAAATTTGGTACGAAGCAACGTCTTATAGCACATAAAAAAAATTGCGAAAACCGTAATCTTTTTGTTACACCATATAATAAAAATATTTTACTTATATACCTACAGGATTGTACGGAACCCTCGGTGCGCGAGTCCGACTCGCACTTGGCCGGTTTTTTTTACGTTATATATACATTTGTTGTTAGAATATACCATATTGTCATTTAAAACTCAATAAAAAATGCTTTACTTATATTTTCTTCATACGCACCTGTAAACTGAAAGAATGTACCTAATGTAAAAAAAGGTTATTAATATTGAAATATTTTACTTGCGTTCTTTGCCCCATCTACGCTTTCCAGTGGAAAATTTCGGTTATGTATAATTTAGAAGATGGAAAAAAAGAAGCTCGAAAGTATTTTTCAAAAGACTTAAGCATTTTAATCAACTATATGGAAGACTTCGGAATAAAGAATTTTGGTCAAACCTCAAAGCTCCCCGAAGGTATAAATTTGGCACAGCGGGTAAATTGAATTACAGCAGCGTGACAGAGCCCGTGAGAATATTTTATAAAATTGGAAAAGTAAACTTTAACGCATCGGTGAAAATGAAGTATAATCTATTTTATTCCAATAATCTGAGGATGAAGTTATTGAAAGCCAAAGTTTTCAAGGTAGTGAAACACATAAACATTCTTTAAACAGAGCTTTTTGGCTTGGCTACTACGAGTATAATAAAGAGGTAAAATTTGTGAGTTTGTGATATTGTAGCGGGTAACCTCTCAACCGATTTTAGAATTCCTATACCAATAGAAAGCTACGTTATTTGTGAGTGCTTTTATGCCACACTCCGCAAAAGGTATACCTCCCTATTGCGGCGGGTGCGGGCTAGCGGCAACAGAATCTTGTCTATGATTGCGGACAGGCTTGACTGTCCGTTTTTAAATCATTGCTGCAGTGTTCACAACACATATAATAATTATGTGAGGTGTGCACTGTAGTAAATGTATGTCACAAGTTGACTGTCTTAGCATGTAAGTTACTAACACTAGTATAAGAATATAAAATTGTATTACTAACCATTATGAATCCAATTGTAATTTGAAATAAATCTATATTATTATTATAGGCTATATTTAACTGATGAAAACATTACGGGATGCCGGGGTGGGCGGCTAGTGTCACATAAATTGTGACAGTGCTTTTTCTTCTTATCGGTCTAACGCAAAAATCCGTGTAATATGAACAAAAATATGTATAATGACTTGACCGAATCGTGGAGTTGCTTGCAGTGAGCTGATTATGAGTCGCTAAATTTCGGTTTCGTATATCCCAGAGAGTCAGTCAAGGCTTTATCTATGGCTTGCCTTAATCTGTTTTCTCCGATGGAAATCAAAACGATGACCTTTTTAGCAACACGCGAGTAATGCCTCCGGTATTGCAAGCATCCATAAGCTACAGTACCTGTCTACCATCAGGCGGGCCGTATGCTTGTTTACCACCAAAGAAGTACATATACAAGAAGCATAAAACTTTTATTTTCTACCAGATTTTTATTTCCAAAGATAAGAAAAGACTCCAATATCACAGTATGTATAAACCAGTCCCTAAAGTCGTTTCGATGCCAGGCATAAATTTCGTATTGAGTTACGAATTTTAATACATTATTCAAAGGGCGAGACCCGTAGGAACCCACACCAGAGTTTGGGAACTGGCTCGTTACGTAAAAAAATGTTCCAGTTTTACTCTCGAGATGAGCGGACGGTTGAGTTCGTTATTACAGCAGAAACGTAATAATTTTAATTGGGCATGAGTTTGTAGCGAACTGAAAAATCACTTTTATGTATTTATGTAGGCCATTTTAAAATTCATCGCTGGACCATAAAATATTTTTATATAATAATTCAAAGGTTTATCAACATTTAACTCAATGCATTGTTATTGGATGGAGTTCCTTTCGTTACTTGTATGTTGTCCGATCTTTGTTAGATTAACTACATGTAAACATAGCCCAGGTATTAAAAAAATTAAATTGGTCGGCTACACGCAAGTGATACCTTTGGTAAGCAAGCGACCATAGGCTACGGTAACTGCTTAACATCTGGCCGTATGCTTTTTTACCTTCTAAGTAGTATATTAAGGTGATACATTGAAAATAATAAGGATATTATAATAAGTGTAATTCGCTAAGCATTTAAAATAGGAAGTTAAAACTTTAGCATACATTTTTTGATTCTATGATCTACCATATGGTAAGAGGAAAACGTGATTGGAAGAAATATCCTCGATAGAAAACAGCTGCGAAGTCCATTCTATTTTTTTCCCTTTTTCTCTATTATGTAATAAAACTTAAGATTTATTCAACGGGGTTTACTTTAAAACATAGAGGACAATTGTATCAAAGTTTTGCTAAGATTTTTTTTTTGATTTGATAATGTATTTTAGTAAAAAGTAGAAAATTCAATTTGGCACATACGTTATTTTATTCTGAGCGCATGCATCAATATAGCTCTCTCTTCTTTTGCCTTACAAAAGTATTTGCATCACTCTCACTCGCCACATTTTTAGTCGGCCGGTAGGCCTCACCAACGACGGACGTATGCTACTTTTTTGCAGATCGGTTCTCTCAGATTTTTGTAGTTTTAAATGTTATAATTTATTAAACAGGTCATTAACCAAATTAGTTATTCAATTCATCACAAATTCGTATTGAATGTACTACATTATAGTATATTTTTAAACTTACTTTATAAAGTAAATGAAAGCAAGAGATGCCCAATGTGTTTATGCCTGGCGGGCAAAATAATAAAACCCGATAATACCGACATTATATATTTTTGGTTCAGAATCAATTCCTAATTATCATCAGCTTTTGCATTCCACTGCTGAACATAGAACTTCTCCAAGTTCACGCCACGATCACAGGGCAAAAATTAAATCGTGACTTTATGCCTTTGCGCATCCTTCGTTTCATTTCCCTTCATTGCGTTATTCACAAAGAATAACTAACAATAAGTGTCGAATGCGTCTCAAAGTGCAACTGAGCACATGGTATAACATTTTACAACTTACATAGAATTTCTTCGGGCATTTATAGACATTCTGCCAAATTTGCCTAAAATGCTCAGGCATTTTCCCAACTCTAGTGGAACTATTACCGAAAGTGACAGACTAATAACAAAAAGAGGCATGGAGTAGCACTTCAACTTTTTGTATTTAAAAAAACTGTAAATTTTCGAGATTATTTTTAGTATTTTTTGATGATATACGTAAGGTTCTATTAGTATAGTAGGTAGTCAAATATGATTAAGTACCTATGTCCTAATCAGAAATATTTTTAAGATTGGATTATAAAAATCCAATCTTAAAAATATTTCTGATTAGTTTCCTTCAATGTAATAATAAATAAAATAATTTTAACAATAAGAAAAAATAAAAGTAATTAGATTTTCGTTTCACTTTTTTTTATCATATTGTCATTTCATAGAATATTCAATACACGGAATATTTACTCTAAACAAATTCAACTCAAAATTTTTGTTAAAAATTACTTTTTATTTTTCGATATTCTCATAGAAAATCAAATTAAATATTCTTTATCCTCATATTGTTTAGTAGTTTATATAAAAGTTATTACCGAGAAAACGAGTTTACGATCTTTTTTTAAATACAAAGAGTATTTAAAAAAGATAGAGAGATAAAGGGTTGCAAATTTCACTTCAGTCAAATATTTTACAGGTAAAGTATAATTTTGAATTAAAATAATAATGTTATATTTAAATAATAATGTTAATTATATATTCTCAGGCTGCGGTAAGTTTTTTTTATTTATGTAAAATTGTTTTTAGCAGGTCGCAGTTTTAACCTAACCTACTTGCTATTGTCATTTCTGGTATTAACAAAATTCTATGAATTTTCTGTCTGCGAATGATGGGAACGCCGTTTTTTTATAATGAAGGGAACGCCCTTCATTCACAGACAGAAATTTCATCGAATTTTGTTTCGCAGAAAATGTTTCATATAATATTTAAGCTACAGGGCCCAAATATTATATGAAACATTTTCTGCGAAACAGTATTTATATTTTGAATATTATTGTTTCAATGAACTTTAAAATGTCCATATTTCGAATATAATGGTTTCAATGGACAATTGACTTCAATTAAACATATTCGACATTGCAGAAACTTAATGAATTTAAAAATATTTGTTTTTATTTAACAAACTAATCAAACAGTAGAATTTTTAACGCATGCTGTTTGATCGGTATATTTTTCCAAGGTATTTTATTTCAATAAATATGTAGAAATAGATACATTACGTATATATACATAGATTTTATTAATTATTAACATTCTATGAAATTTCTGTCTTCAAATGAAGGAACACCATATTCAGTCAGATTAATTAAGCAGTATAATTGGAAATATTAGATTAAAACACCTAAATTAATTTGCTAACTGTAAAATACGTTAGACTAAGTTAGAAATAGCTACTAGAAAATTAGGTTAGGTTGCAAACTGCGACTCCGTCAGATACGACTTGTTACCAGAAAAGAAAATAATTGGTTAGGTTATAACTGCGGAGCCGTCAGAAACAACTTGTTACAAGAAAATTAAAAAGAAATCACCTCAGCCTGAGTAATTTTAAGAAAGATAGGGCACCATACTAGCGAGCAAGCCCGACTGGCGAAGGACCTCCACCTTACATAAGACCACAGCCAAATAACTACACACAGCGGTGTAGTTGTGTTCCTGTGTGTGAGTACAGGTATTCAGCGCTCATATTGTGTTTTAAATAAACGTATTCGTATCCTAGGGATACTCGCATCTTAAGCGCTGGTGTAAAAAAAATGGGTTGGCAACACGCAAGTGATACCTCTGGTATTGCAAGCGTCCATAGGCTACGGTACCTGCTTAACATCAGGCGAGCTGTATACTTGTTTGCCAACCAAGTATTATAAAATATATATATATATATATATTTACTAGCGGACCTGGCAAACGTCGTCCTACCCGGACATTTTCCGGGTAGGACGACGTCTGCCAGGTCCGATATACCGACAGCAGCGCCACCGGGTCCAATTGTGAATCTGAACCATCCGTGACCCTACAAAATTTCATTAAAATCGATCCTGCCGTTTAGGAGTTCAGCGACATACACACATACAGAGGCATTATAGACATTTATTTATTTACTTATAGTTGATTAAACACAATAACACAATCGTAGTTATATTATATAATAGTTATTACCAAGAAAAATATTTTATCGAGTAATATTTTCTGAACTTTTTAATTAAATATATATATTTATAAATATGTATCTATGTATTTTGCCAATGGTAAACATTTAATTTTATAATTAATTGTTCTATTTTTGTCTACTCCATGCCTCCTGTGCTAAAATTCCTAAAAACTCAATAAAATATTTCTAATCACTTATTTGACAACGTCACACGGACGAAGGCGACGCGTAGCGGCCAGCCGTGGAAGCTAAGCCACGCCCACAAAACAACAATTTATTTTCGAGGTATCGCCTTAACAGTGTAAAACAAGAAAGTATGCGTGTAGTTTTCATAACGTGAGTTTATATAACAGAAACAAGACAATCAAAGTTGCACTGAAGCTTACATGCGTGACTTAAATTGAAAAACTTTTGTCACAGAATACAGAACGTATAGTTATTTTATCCCAACATTTGTACCACACAAGGCTACGCGTTCTACTTCACTGTCTTACTATTCTCGATAGTTTGTTCAAAGTTAAATATAGTATAGTAATTTAAGAAAGATAGGGCATCATAGGTACTAGGGAGCAAACCCAACTAGGGAAGGACCGCCACCTTACTGAAGATCATAGCCAAATAACTACACAGAGCGTTGTAGTTGTGTTACTGTGTGTGAGTATAGGTCTTCAGCACTCATTTAGGGGTGTAAAAAATGGGTTGGCAGCACGTAAATGCTATCTCTGGTATTGCAAGTGTAGTCGTGAGTTCGATTCTCAGCCCGGAAAACTCTTTCTGTAATAAGCACGATTATTTGTTCTGTGTCTGGGAATACTTTGTCTATAAAAAATAAAATAAACAACCCATATATTGCACTGCTTGGCATGGGTCTCCTCTTCTCTATCAAGAGAGACAAAGGGTTAAAAGCCTTAATTCACATACGCTGGCCTAATTATTTTGTCATCTTATTCTTTTCTTTTCAAAATTTTGAATATTAGAAATCATTTATTTTCCAAACGCCAGAGGTTTCACTATGGTCGGCGAGCAACCTATTAACCTCTTCAGTACCTATGTATTGTATATCAGTTGTCTAATTGCCATTATACAGGCCCTGCCTACTTTAGAATCAGATGGTCTTGTGTGAGTTGCCCAAGATACCATAAAAAATAGTATAGATTTTGTTCACTATTCATTCAATTTGACTATTTCCCGATAGTTTGTACAAAATTCAATATGGGTAACTTACCTGTATATCCAAAAGCCAACAACCGACACGTTCAAAATTGGGTATCCAAACATGACACTGTTACTGTGAAGCGAATATTTTTGTAGTGGAAATAAAAACTGCGTGTATAAAAGACTGTACAAAATAAATGGTTTGTAGAAAATGTGTGGCGTATAATACAAAATGTTACGAGGATAAAAGAACCGCCACAGTGTGGAGATAATGTTATGAAATAATGCATTAGTTTGTCGTGTTTGGGTTGTGTAAACGCTATAGGTATATCTCGTCCTAGCGGCCCGGTTCTCGACTTCTTTTGTTATGTTTTTTTTTTACTCAGTTACTTCGGTGGCAAACAAGCATAGTAGCACGACCACGAATACGCCGCTGCAGCGGTAGCGGTGAGCGGCGGCGGCGAGCGGCGAAAACAAATGTACTAAAACATTCTATGACACCTCGAGGCACCACGCACGCCTTCGCGCGTTTTTATTACATTTGTTGCCGCTGCCGCTCGCCGCTGCGTTCTTATAAAATACAACTCCAACACTAGAGAACAAGACTTATGTCGCGGGGAACTTTACAAACATACAATTAACGGACACAAAGTACATCAAGACACGGAACAGCAGTTTATGGAACACACACAATTTTTTATTCCGTGTGGGTATTGAACCCACAACACGCCGCGCTGTGGTAAATGGCGAGATAACCACTGAACAAACCGTGCATTTCGAGTTAATTATTTCTGTAAATATAGATAATATCATTTCGTGTTGTGTCTATAGTTAGATTAAAACGAGAACATGCCCCTTGGGTCTCATACGATGTCGGCTGTGTTTACTCTCTGTATGTGAGAAGCGAATTACACAACATAACAAGATTTGGTAGCTTTAGTTCACGGCCTTAAAACGTAGTTATACACTACACAAATAGATTTCAAATTGCTATTTAATGATAATAATACCTATTCTTCTCTCTTCTCCTATTCAAATTTCGGTGATTTCTTTTTCTTTACGAAAAAAATACGGGTAATTATAATTATATAGAAAGGCTTAAGACAAAACCCCACAGTTGCAGATTTCTATAATTCCAGAGACTTGATTCAGGCCCCAATCTAATTTTAACTTATCAAATCATATTTTATAAGTTAATCGGCTATTACCAAACAAATCACTCAATCAAGAAAACTGTATTAACAAACCTACAATATTTTTGAAAGACCTATTCAACGATACCCAACACAATGGGGTAGTTGAAAAAAAAATCAACATCCTCACTTTACATGTACAGGAGATACCCTAGAAAAAAATATATTTCAAGATTTTATTTCACCACTTTGTCGGCATGACTAATATGTATATTCGTGCCAAATTACTATATACTATCTAGGAGTAAGGGTCTCTGAGCAAAGCTGCGGGCAGACGGACGGACAGACATAGCGAAACTATAAGGGTTCCTTGTTTACTTCGGAACCCCAAAAAAGGACGGAGCTATACAGCATTTATATCTGCGTCCTTCTTTTTCGCTCGAACAACACACACCTAACGGTACGGCCCCTGAGGTGACTCTATCCATCGGCTCGTTATTTTGACTAATTTCCGTCTGTGTCACCACGACCTGTGACAAACGTATCGTTTCTCTCTTACCTGTCCTTACATCCGTGCCGACAAGCTGTGATCGACACCTTGTCGACAAACTGTGAGATCGATTAATGGTTGTCTCGAGTCTGGGTATCGTTTGTGTCCGTTAATTTTATGTTTGTAAAGTAAGACACAGAGCTTGTTCCCTAGTACGGAAGTTGTCTTTAAAAAAAAACATTCAGTATTCTAAAGGTTCATATTACAAAACACCTGTATCAAAGAAGAAAAGATAACGCAAGGGTTATAAGGACTTACATTAATCCTTTTTGTACAACAAGATTGGAGCACAACTTTGCAGAGTGGGTATTTAGCTAATCTCAAGGAAAAGATGGAGTTTGAAGTTTGCAAAAGCTTCATTGTGGGAAGAATAATAAAACAGATAAACTGAAAATTAAATGCATGATAATACTGTGGTAAATAATATGCGAGGTAGGGCACCATACTAGCAAGCAAGCCCGACTTGGAAATGACCTCAACTTTACAGAAGACCACAGCCAAATAACTACACACAGCGGTGTGTTTCTGTGAATGAGTACAAGGTCTCTAGCTCTCAGAGGTGCATTTTTTAAAGAAACGTTTTCCAATCCCAAGGAACCCCATCTTAAAGACTTGGTGTAAAAAAATGGTATGTCCATAGGCTACGGTAACTGCTTACGGGAGAAGTAAATATAGTATGTAAATAGAACGAAATAATTCTAAACAAAACACTCAACTAATATTTTCCTCGTTTCTCAAGAAAACAAAATGGCTGAAACATACGTAGATAAACAAAACACCTTACTCTCTACGTACCTACTTCAGATGTAATAAAGCGAATTATTCGGTACAATTACGAAGAAAATACGGATGGTAACACTAGGGAAGTGAGGGTTGTCGGTTTAATTCCCGGGAGGATACAATACATTTGTCACTGTTGGTTACGAAGGCACAGATTTTGAGCTCACTGACGAGCTCTGACGTCATGAGAATTACCACAAAGGAAGATCATATTTTATGTATTTCTGTAAGTGTTGTTTCGGGGAATAGAAATTTGAATATACAACGAGAGAGTACATTAAGGATATAATCTTGAGAACGATGCAGGGTGAACATTTTCGGATTATAAGATATCTACTACTTAAAATGATTTTGTCGTAGGTATACCTACTTTTTGCTAACTTTGACTGCCTCGGTGGTCCAGTGGCCGCAGTATGCGCCTGCTGTGCACGAGGTTATGGGTTCGATTCCCACACAGGACAAAACTTTGTGTGACCCACGAAGAATTGTTCTGAGTCTGGGTGTAATTAGTGTCCGTTAATTGTATGTTTGGAAAGTCCCCGCGTGACAGAGTTTGTTCTCTAGTGCGGGAGTTGTCTTTCAAAAAATAAAACACCGTTTTCTTAGCTATCAACTCTACTAACAATGAGGTTGCCAATAGTAGTTACTTACTTATTCTTTTTTCTATACTTTATCTAAGGTTTTTCCTATATTGTATACTGACATTTGGAATGGCTGTTTGAAAGAAGAATAACAGAAGAGGCATGTTGGAAATGATTGGATATCTCGGTGGAAGCTGGTTTATTTGACATCGACTAAGTATATATGTGCTAAAATATCCAAATTAAAAGTACTTGGATCCGAAATTCACGCATGAGAAGGTTGATAAATGCAGAGGAAACAAATAAAAACTCGATCTAAGCAAACGTACCATAGTCTCTGCCTACAGTACCTACTCCATGAGAGGCAGATGTGTAAAAGTAAATAGCTTTATGACTCACAACACAGCCATATCCACAAAAACAAAAGCACAGAAATACTATAAAAACAAATGGCAATGTAAAACATTTTGATTGCTATCCCTCCATCGGCCGAGATTGAAATTACAAAAAGGTTGTTGTTCTTCGTTTGTATTCAATAAATTTCTAAAGAACAGTGTTTACACGGCTCTCTTCTCTCTTCACCCATTGAAATCATTGGCGGTAAGTAAACACATTTGTTAAATAAAATTGTACTTTTAGAAGATATTTTAGCAAATGTTTTACCGTTAACAATATTTAGCGTGATTTAATGCGACTACACCATATTGTAATAAAATGCTCTATTTCTGAATCACTTTTATAACTATAGAAATTTTGTGAGGATGGATGGATGTATGTATGGATATTTGTAACTCTTTCACGTAATAATTACTGAAGGGATCTGGATAAATTTTGGCATAGAGATAAAAGTCTGAAATAGCGAATAGGCTACTTTTTATCGCGATAATCGACATCCATACGGTCGGTGCCGCGGGTAATAGCTAGTCCTAAAAAATTTAAAGCAATGTGGAAAAAGACGAATCTGCGCCTCTCGGGTTCTGGCCCAGCGCACTACCGATTGTGCCTTCCGAGCTCTTACTCCAGAATTCGAATTTGTCCACGGCTTTTTTTTACGTTTTGGAGTGACGTCAGCTAGTCTTTATATAATAATAATAAATTCTCTTTATAATTCTTAAATGGAATAAGATTAAGATAAGATAAGATCCCAGCCCAGACTTCTCGTTTTCTAGTTTAGAAGTTTATTTAAAAAAATGTAAAAATAAAATTTATAGTATATGTCCTACGCGGGACATAGTGCCCCCCTACGCTCTATCAAGAGAGTTGGCTGCTGTAAACCACATTAAGGGTGTATGGGTAAAGATCCATACACGCAGCCCCAATGCAGGTTGGACAAACCTCCCTTTGTAATTTTTCCGCCGTCGGTCTCTTTTTAACATTAATTAAAACTCTTTCCGACTAGGTGTTCACATTTTGCATGACAATGCATTATGCAAATATACACTCGTCCTGTATTTTCACTGAATGCCATATATATTTATACCGTTGTTACATTTTCCATTTAGCTGAAACTAAACGAGGCTCGATACCCGCTTTAAGGGGGTTTACTCGATGCAAGCTGGCAACGTTGTATTTTTATATAGTTTGATGTTGTTAGTATGATGAAACTGATTCAAAGTCAATTTCTTAAAACAGCTTTACGTATAATTCTAATTTCAATAATAATATGTACAAGATCATTCTAGATGCCGATATTTTATATTATATTCCTAATGTAGCAAAGTCGTTCAAATAACTTTAATTCTTTATTCCAAAAAAATATACCATTTCTGCATGAAAAATGACTTTGCACATAGTTAGTTAGTTAGTTAGTTTGAGGGGTGTTATCCAGACTTGACCGCTCAGGTGGGCCTTTGTGCGTGACTTTGTACATATTGAAATTACTAATATACATAAAATCCTGGCAGAAATCGCTATTAGCGATAAGGCCGCCTATTGTACTATCTACTTTATATTGTAAATCCTAAAATGTATTTTTATGGTGTACAATAAAGCATTTAATAAATAAATAAATAAAATTGTTTAAAGAATTTGCCTTTTTTAATAATTTCATCAAACGAGCTAACGGAACAAATATATATATAGTTATTTTTAATGAAAGACTTAGTAATTAGAATATCTACCGACTTACTCCTTCTTTTGAGACCTTAGAAGGTTTAATTCACACTCGTTGACCTAATAAAGCTTGGTGATTCAAACATACCTTTAGAATACTTCTAGATTTTTTTTCTTTGAAGAAAGCCCGAGTTACTTACAGTAGTATCATCATCGTGCTCATCTCAGTCGTATACAATATGTAAATACTTTCATTTTCCTAGTAAAAACAATTTTATACTGATTGGTGGTCATATTTATAAAAGTGCTTTAAGTATGATAATCATGACACGTCTACAGGTATATAATATCATTGGTCGGAACAGTATTGTAGCTATTCACTGTTAATAAGGTTTAATTAATTCAGATGAAACAAAATGACATGTAAAATAAAATTAAACCATTCGTGTTTCAAATTTGTTTATTTTGTACGGTAATGTTGGTTACTTGTTTTAACGGTGTTACATTTTAAAGGTGAATGTGGCAATACGAATTTACAAAATTACCCGCTGTATTTAAAGTTGGTGTTCGACTTCTCATATGTAGAATGTTTATGAATTTATTTATTTAATACAAAATGGTATAAACAAGAAAGTGTACGGGTAAATGAAGCATTCATTGTTGGGGGAAAGTTTTATGTTTTTTTTTTTATATTCAGACACAGACTATTGATTAAAAAGTAAATAGATTTGGTTTACAGGATAAATTTAAATCTGAAGGTACAGTCTCCAGATTTAAATTTAAACAGTATACACAAGTGAGTAGGTACTTTAAACAAAGAATAAAATAAACTATTGTAAAACATAATAAAAAATGGACTTTGATATGAAGTGAAGTATTTATGGTAGAAGTAAAATATGAATAATAATTGTGAATACAAAACTAAATAGCACCCGTGCAAAGCCGAAGGAGTGGATCGCTATGCAGATAATATTATTTAATACTTTTTGATCATCAACATCTACATGTTTAAACTAAGGGTTGTCATAAATCAGCAGATTTTTAACTCTAATACTTTTTCCACAGCGTCCACGGCAGCAAAGCTTGGGTGGTGTGCTGAGGAGGGAAGGCAACTGGAAATGTTTTACGCTCACGCTGATGATCACCGGCTGTCTTGGCTCCGTCGCCTGGTGCAACACTGCTGAGATTGATAGGGATCTTATTGATTTTACCAAGTAAGTTCTTTCGTACTTAATGTTTAATGTTTTTATATTATGCAATACAAAAATGCGACTGAAGTTGAAAGTAACCAACTAGTACATATGAGATGTGACTTCGATCCCTGGTGTCAGTACCAATGTAAATTTTAGAAGCATATGAAGGCCAACAATTAGATATTATTTATCTTATTCAAGTTAGCATAAGGTATATAATTGCCAAGTGACATTTCTCATCTTACGTAGCTTACTTTATAGTAAGTGCAAATATCGGTGCTGTCCGTAATCATGCTATCGTACTATTCATTCTATCGGATCCGTTACGTGGACGTAAAGCAATCAATTACAACGTGGCAGCTCCAATTTTAGCTGCAATTTAATTTCGTTGTTAAGTAAAATCGATACTTTAATTTTCTATCTGTATTTTCTACATTGAATAAAATTAAATCTCCTTTTGAAATAACATAAATAACATATTAAAATTACTTTCTCCTCTTCATTGACAGCAATCATTAAGAATAATATAAGTATCTGTAATAAAAATTAAGGTGTCCTTTACAACTTTATTGCCATGATCCCAAATAAGAATAGAATAAAAAACTCTTTATTGTATACTAATTACAATTTATTACAAAAATAATTACATTGCAATTAACTTTAGGCAATTAGTTTTATATTTCGGAGTAAAAGTTATAAAGGCCAAACACGAAAACTGCGGTGTGCACCAAGGTTCAATATTAGGACCGCTACTACCATCATCACCATCATGTCAGTCGAAAGACGTACAATGCTTCACTATGTAGATATATAATTATATTTATTGTTTAACAGGCACCCAATAAAGAGGACAGTGAGAGAATCACCATGTGACATTGCCTACGCGTACATTCCCATTGCTTTTGTACTGCTACTGTACCTGGTGTATTTGATCGAGTGCTACCATAGTACTGCAAGAATCCAGCTCGCGAGAAGAGTCGATGTTGCCGCTGTGAGTGCGAGGGTGCATGCTATGAGGACTGCCACGCCGAGAGTTTGGTAAGACCTGCGTTTTATTAACTACATCAAAAAATTAATGGTGTAAATTTCACTCTACTTAGAGTTAGTAATAGTTGGTAATGTCTAACCATCGTAATAATGTATTCAATAGTGTATATTAATGTACTAGATAGTTCATATACTATATAAATTAATATCTGCTGTTGAATATTCAACATTGAATAATAAGCTAATGGTAAATTGTCAACCAGGGCAGTAAACCACTTACGTAAAACCATATCTGTTCTATAGTTATTAATGAATGCGCCGCTCATAGTCAGGTGCACTCGCTGTTCGGTAAACGATCAGCGGGTTAAGCAACCAAGGGCACGGTAACCTTATAGATGGGTGACCGCGTAGTGGTATTTTATCTGAGCGTCTCCGTGCTTCGGAGGGCACGTTAAAAGTCGTTCCCGACTGTTAACAGTCGTTAGATCACGACAGAAGCCTAAATATGGGCGATCTAAATAACTCTGTCACCACGTTGACCACTAACCAAACGATAAGAAGAAGAATGATTGATATGTTTTTTCACGTCAGCCCAAACATTTGCCAGGTGATGGAGCATCACTGGGATTAAAAAAGTTTCTTTAAAAATCCTCCCTAAATGAGCACAAAACGATTCTAAATTTACTATACTTAGTTAATCTGATATTAACAACTCTTGATATTTAAAAATGGTCTTTATCACTATCACCATCTTAGCCGAAAGCCATCGTTTGCTAGCTCTGTCTATTGCCCTTTGTGCGACCTTGGCCTTCGTATGAGACCCATAGAGAACCATCAAGTCCACGTTACGTCATCATTGGCAAAGTGGCAACATACTGGCCGAAAAATTTTGGCTTGAGACACTGCGGTCCAAATAGAGACTTATTTTATTTACCTCATCGTAAACAGAGAAGTAATATTCTTATTTCAAATATGAAATACAGTTTGCTCTAAACTGTTCGACGTTTGCAACAGTCGCTGCACTTTTATGCCTAGACATTCAAGATACGAAATTGTATTAAGCCTTGTCGTATGACGTATAAAGTGTATTTATTCGGAGGCTAAATATATCTGACTCTTTTATGAAACATTTTTTTCAACCTGTATTCAAATATATGTATATGTTAACATTAAAGGCTCTTTAGTAAACTGATCCCGCTCTAAACTGATCCCGCGGGATGAGTTGACTAAATTAATAATTTTATTACTTTTCTTTTGTCAACTGGTCCCGCTTTTAAATCAGGCAAAACTCTATTGTTAATTTTGAAATATGTGTACAGGCGTGCAGAAAACGTTTAACGTATTTAGTGCCCAGTAGAAAAATATATTTGTTGTCGTGCCCACGGCCCGCCTCTCGAGTCGTAAGATCGTAACTGTATTTAGTTCTGCCAGATGAAAATACAAAATTAAGCAATACCCATCTAACTTGAGAGTAATACAAGTGAACTGAAATATTATTTGGGAGATATTAAGTTGTCTAACACTTTTCTCGGTGTCTATACAAATTATAAAATTTATGGAACGGGATCAGTTGACCAATTCAAAATATACATTAGGTCAACTCATCCCGCGGGATCAGTTTACTAAAGAGCCACATTAAAGTGTGTGTGTCAAAATAATAGTTATTGCCTAAATTCATGTACATAGTTAACTGTAGAATGCCAGTAAACAGTATTTTTGTCTGTTTGGTAAAAATTTTGAATGCCGCACAAAAATAACCCTTGTAAATTAAGAGGATTATGCCTATACTAGCTGGGACGTCGATGATAATGAAATTAGGAACAAAATCGATCATGGATCGGATGAAGTCACGGACAGCTAGAAAGAACTAAATTTATACTTATATTATAAATGCGAAAGTAACTCTGCTTCTTTGTTACATTTTCACGACTAAACAGCTAAACGGATCTTAATTAAATTAAGCACAGAGATAGATAGTATCATAAGGAAAGACATAGAGTACTTTTTGCTGCGATAACTGACATATACGTGGACGGAGCCCCGGGCAGCAGCTAGCTTAATAAGGAAGAAAAAAAATAACTCAGGAATGCTATATTATTGGTATAAAAATACTTGGTGTAAATAAACCCCTGATCCAATATTCAATCCTACTTTGCGAGCTGGTAACAAAATGAATGATGACAAGACACCATGCGGCAAAGTCATCAGTATCCATTAGGATGTGACAATAAAGAATATTATATAAAAATACAATATATATTTTTGCAGAGCCTCATTTTGATTATGTTTCTTTGGTAAATAAAACTTACCTAGTGTTTTTGCTAAAAAAAAGTAAAACCTAGGTCACTGTTTTAAATTGCCAAATAGTTAATAGACATTTCAATCTGTGGTAGCAAATACACTGAAATTAGATGATCTTGTGTCATTAACTACACAGCTTAGAATATTCTAGAAGTGATGCTATAATTTTGTTTCGTTCTAGAATAATCTGTAATTCAAATTCATTCGTCGATAATCACTTTTGACTAAATTATGTTAGTCAACAAACTAATGTAATTAAAATAAATAACTACAAAAGCAATTCCACTGAAATATTACCTCAGGCTTTTAAATTATTGCCTTTAAGACATGTAAATCATTGCTGAATGAGAAAATTCTCTCTGAAATTGCTTTGCTAAACAAATTACTGAATTATTAACTTGATAAATTTACATTTTAAATACATGTACGTTTATTTTTTATTATAAAATGTTTAATTTGCATAATGTTTTTATAATTCGGCACGTTTATCAAATTTCTACGCTGGAAGAATTACAGTTATTGCAATATTTGCAAAAAATCGTTGTTATGTAATATGAAATAAATTTTGTTTCCTTCTTTTTTTATTTGACCTTGTATCATGTATACGGGATGTTTAACAAAAAGTAAAATCTTTATATATATATTTCTTGTGTGCGTGTGTATGTCACTGAACTCCTCCTAGACGGCTGGACCGATTTTGATGAAATTTTGTGTGTGTGTTCGGGTAGGGCTCTGGATGGTTTAGATTCACAATTGGATCCGGTAGGTGGTGCTGCTGTCGGTATTTCAGCTTTTTCAGGCAGGACGACGTCTGCCAGATCCACTAGTCATATATGTATATAAATAACACCTACACTTAAAACAATTATCTGTGGATCACATAAATGTATTTCCTCTATGAGAATCGAACCCACAATACTCGACGCAGTGTTAGCGACGAGCTGACCACCTTAACCACTGGACCGCTCAAGCTCCATATCAGATTTTAACCTAACCGCAGGGCATAAAGTAAAATATCTAAAAATAGCTCATTTGACCCGAACGCTTTTAAAACATGGTAAACTTTGAAAACATGAAAATCAAATGAAATACGATGTTACCTACTCGTAAAATTGGTTCAACTGGTCTAAAATGTTGAAATTGGATTGAAAGAGAATTTTTCCAGTACCTGTGTAAAGCTCAGCATTTTATAAATCTGACGACTGCATTGCGCAAGTATCTTTTTTATACTACTTAGGTGGTAAACAAGCATACTGCCTACTAATGGAAAGTAGTTACCGTAGCCTACAAACTCTTGCAATACTTGGGCATCATTTGACTGACTAAAATTTTTCACACCAAAGTTTTGTGACGGGAGAAAACGTTTCTTCAAAAACGCATCCTTGAATGAGCATTGGAAACCTGAAGTCACACACGAACATAACTTCATTTCTCTCTTGTTATTTAGCGGTGGTTTCCTGTTAGGATGAGGCTCTTCCACCCTTGTGGCTTTTTCCCGGTTGGTGGAATAAAAAGGTGAAACCACGTCTAAAATTCAATAAAACGCTACGATTACCCTCTACGCAAACATTTGCTACGACGTAGACCTCGTAGCACTAAAACTAATGACAATAAATCGTAAAAGTTAATGGCACAGTTTATAACTTCACACAGATCAATAACAGAAAACTGTTTGGATGAGATTTTTAAGATGACTTCGCATCTTGTCCACATGTTTTGTTGTTGATGTTTTTTTTATACCAACTAGATGTTTTTATATTTATTTTTATACCACTTAGTTGGCAAATAAGCATACGACCAACTACGATCCACTTGACGGCGGGTACGGTTAACCTAGGCCTTAATTCTGCTGTAGCTGCTTGCATTTTAAATGATTCGAAATTCATTACTTTGTCAAGAGAGGTAGGTTGAATACAAGCGAGCACGCTCAACTGCAAAAGAACTTCTACGTTACAAAAGACTACAGACAAATAACTACACAATAGTGGTGTAGTTATTTTACTGTGTGTAAATGTTTATATTAATTCATTCATCTTCATCTTCATTATGTCACATTAGGTAATTTTATGTGAAAAATACTATAGTAAAAGGTAGAAAAATATGGATATTATATAACACCGTACGACGAACACTGAACCCGAGAGCAAAAAGCAAGTTTTAACGAAAAAAGAATAAAAATCTGGACAAATAAACCTCTTTGCAAACAAAAGAGACAACCCGATTACAAGCCTGTTTTATGAAACGCGAGTAAATCTCTTATTCCTTCTAATATTACATAGCGGATGTTTGTAAAGATGTTTGTTGCTTAATCCTGCCAAACCCTCCCAAAATCTTCTGAATGGATTTTCACTGTACGATTTGGTTCAGTGGTTATTAAACTCGGCACTGTTTGTTGTGGGTTCGATTTGGAGATCAGCCCTGTTTTTTTTGTGATAAACAAATGGTTATTCTAAGTTCAGGTGTACTTTGTGGCCTTGCATTGTATTTGTAAAGAGTCATATAAGGTACAAGGATTGTTTTTTTTGCGGGAAAAGAAAAGAAAGAAAAAGGTAAAGGTGTCAGTTTTACTACACTAACTTATTAAAACTAAAGAGTTTGTTTGTTTTTCTTCTAAAACGTGCTTACCTCTGTAACTACCAGTTTCTTTCGAAGAATTAATTTCGTTATTTAAAAAACCGCGGGCAAAAATTATGTTAAGTTACTGCCGAGTTTGAATTATTTCACCAAAATTCTACCCCTGACAATTGTATTTGTTCTATAAACAGAACTAACAATAAACCAATACACAAGCAGTAAATTTTGTTTGATAGTTATCTTCTAGACTAGTTCTGTTGATTTTGGATTACATTGTAATGTAAACCAAGAACTCTGTTTATTTGGGACGTTTACTCAAATAATTTAAGTAGGTACGTTACACATAATCTGATTATATACTAGCTTCAATCCGCGGCTTGGCCCGTGAAGATTTAGATTTTTTGTTTTCAATAAAATATAGCCAATATGCTATTTTGATGTATGACTAGGTCACGGGCTTTTAGCTAAATAATAAACTTAAATAATATCTATTTAAGTTTAGGGAAGCTTATTACAGTTGTCCTTGAATGGGTAAACAATTTCCAAAAACACACGGTATCGTATGCTTGCTTATGAGAATATTTAAAGCCGTTGATCTCCCTCTGGTCGTATAGGATTGTCGTTCCATCAGATCCTAAAAGTTTACTTCAACAAGATATTACCTTGGACCGATTTCTGATTTCTTTTCTTTCAGATAAAAAGTTTTTGAATTTGGATCTTTGTTAATCTTAACATGACATAAGTTATATACTTATGTATATTCGATTAGCTTATAGGATATAAACATAGCTTAAATTTTACGCTAGTGGTCATTGGTCAATTATAGTTTAAAAAGGAGTTATGTCAAACAGATCTTATTTATTTAGGACTAGCGGCCCGCCCTAACTTTGCCCGGGTTAAACTATGTTCAGCGCAACTTTCATTTTTTTAAATAAGAACCTTCTCTTACCAATAACAAACACAACAAAAAAAGAATTACTGAAATCGGTCCAACCATTCACGCGTGATGCCGTGGCCAAGGGAAATAGGGATTCATTTTTATATAAAAAGATTTCAGGCAATGTTTTCAGTAGCTACCTACTATTACAGGGTTTAACCATTTTGTGATAAATATTCCTCTTTCATTGGTTGTGACGCTAGTTATAGATGTTTGCATGACAAGCGAGACATCTTGAAGTACTCTCCTAACCTCGGTGAAATCCCGACTCAGCTGTCTATAGGGAGTTAAACTATAGAAATTAAGGTACCGACTGAGACCTTATTTGATATGATAATAATTTATTGCTCTCCTTATCGCACGTGCCGTCTTTGCATATCACTTGAGAGAAAGCGCAATAAAACATTCTGCTTTTTGATATACGGATACAGGTTATGTAAATTTTAGTGCTGTTTTTTAACCTCCGTCCAAAAAGAGGGCTGTTATAAGTTTAACGTGTCTATCTTTGTATCTGAGTGTCTGTCCGTGGCATCAAAGCTCAATGAACGGATTTTAAAGCGTTTTTTTTTTAAAGCGGCTTGATTAAGATGGTTCTTAGCTATAATTTTTGAAGATTTGTCCAGGAGTTTGAAGACTATTATACTTTTTTTATATACTATTTAGGTGGCAAATAAGCATACAGAACGCCTGATGTTCAGCAGTTTTTTTTTCCCTATGCAATACCAGAAGTCACTTGCGTGTTGCCAACCCATTTTTTAACACCAAGCTTTATGATGGAAGTGGGATAGGAATACGTTTCTTTCAAAATGCATTCCTAACTAAATGAGCGCTGGAGACCTGTACTCACACACAGGAACGCAACGTAGTTATTTGGCTGTAGTCTTCTGTAAGCTATGAAAAAGGGATTTTACGAAATATATACATGCATATATCGCAAGCTATAGGTTACGATAACTGCTTTCCATCTGACGGGCCGTATGCTTATTTATCAACGTAGTAATATTAAAACCTCCATGTATTATCATAAAAAGTTCATAACGTAGTGATTTTTAATATAAACCTATATCGTGGCACGTTTTCCTTATTTATTGAATGTACGTTGTAGGCCTGTTAATGTATTCAAATATAATATACGTACGTTATTGCAGGTGGAAGGCGATATGCTATCATTACGTGAGGCGTAAGCGGCAGGTTACACGATACCGAAACGGAGACGCGTATACAACCACACAGGTATGTATACTTACTTATTTCCTTGTATGCTAAGTGTACTTGGTGAAATAATAGCACTTTAGGCTATACTGCTTTATAATTTTATAGTAAAATAAGCAAATCAAAGGCTCAAAACCAATTGCAAATATACACCTAAAAGTTTAAACGATTTATAAAGTAAACTTATAAACAAAAAGTCATATACCGATCATTAAGATGACCGTTTCAATCGCGTGTCACGATGAAAGGATGATTCACTCACATCGCCTGGGACACGACCCTCCCGTCCCGGCAGAGGCCCGTTTGAATATCTTTAGTATCATAATTCATGCTTGACCGAGCCCGGCTGGGACTCGGCCTGGCCCGAATCGGTGTAACGTGAATCGAACCTTAGTCCCAGTTCTTCGTTTTTGTCAAGGGACCCACATACAATAATTAAATTTTTTAAAATGTTAAAAAGAAAATAATATAAACTTAAATTAATGATACTCTATAGTTTCATTAATTTAAGTTTTTTATTATTAATATTTTTTTTAATTTAATTATTTGTATTCATATATCGTAACATTTATATTTGTGTTTTGTTAATAAAAAATAAACAATCTCCACTATTAATCTTATGACTATACCTACTGTCCAAGATATCATACAATTTGTTTCACTGAAAGCGATATTAATATATCCATCGCTTTACGGTATAAAGCCACTTTGCTCACGTTGCCTTCCAACATGTCAACCTATCAAGCGTTTTCACCGCTGCACTGTAGTCCGCTGGGTTAGACATACAGTAATTGTTTGGCCTGGTATAACCTTTGACGGCACGATCGAAAGCAACGCCCTGCATATTCATGTCGCATGCACGTTTCTACCTGTGCAAACATGCAATTTGTTAACAATGATGTATGTTTTGAAACGTTTCTAGTATTGCGGTTATACGAGACAGTTCTAAATTATTGGTTTGTTGATGGTTCCGTTGCGCATTCTATTGATCTATGCATAATGCCGCAGTTTAATGGTAAAGCAAATTAATGTTTGAAAACTTGCCTATTTCACAGCGCGAAAAAAAGTGAATACATTTCAGTTGCGTACCAAAGTGCAATAGGGTATAACTTTTTTTTTAGGTCTATTAGTTCAACAAAAATAGATACAATTACTTTGAATAATAAAAACAAAAATAAAGTTGTTTGAAAAATAACAAAGTTACATGCATTTTTATATTGACAGTCAAAGACAGCACTGCTATTTTGTGACGTAACAAGAAACGCCATTAGCCGACAGTTCCGCAGTTCCCCATTCATTATTTTTTGCGGAAAAGAGACGGGAATATTTTGATTCGTTTTTTTTTCGATTTTTTTTTCTCTACTTATTGTAATTACCTGTAAGAAGTTGTGCCGATCATGACGTCACCGATTCAACACAAACAAAAGTGTTGTTGCGTTTTTCAATCTAAAACATTCTCAGTACACGCTGTGGTCGGGCTTTTGGACCAGTGCCAACAGCAATAAGCTTACTCCCACTTCAAATTGAGATATAACTGCAAAGATATGGGTAGCCATAATACGTCAAATTCTTTGGAGAGAAAGAGGCCTATTGTGATGATTATTTACACAAGGTATTTTCAACTATTTTGTCCCACTGCTGGGCAAAGATATACCTATAAAAGTTTTTCTCATTTCTCTATTCAATGCTGGTTAACTTTTCGCCAAAACATTTATATCGTCTCGCTCGTTTTCTAGGCCCGGGCAACGGGGTGTTGACGATGCATTCCTTTTTTAGTTTTGCAGATTTTAACCCATGTCGGCAATACCTATTCTCGAGCGTATTAAAGCACAAGGCTTAGCGAATATAACTTTTAATGAGACTGGCAAGGCCTGCACTAGTACTATATGCCTATACAGGTGCACTGTACCTAGTAGTGCATTTATATTAGTACTTACGCGAATAACAGCAAAATCTTTTTAAGTTGTTAACTTTAAAGATTTTTTTGCAAAATCCGTTTCATTTATCACAATAAAAAATGTTTTGTCCTTTACAATATTTACGATAATATTATTGATAAAATTTGGAGTTAAGATTGAAAATAAATTGCTATTACAACATTATGTTACGAATTCAGTGCTGGATGAAACCCTGATGCAGAGTCGATTAGGGCGATGGTAGAATGGTGATCATAGCTAATGCCAACTATTTATTTAGAGCTCTTCTCAAATAAATTAATAGGTTTGACAATTTAAAACACACGATATCATACTCTTTCTCGCCATCAGGTATATTACGAACGAGTAAATACGCACAGTGCAAGTACATCATTTGCTCACGCCTGTTGCGGTCAACGGGACGCTTCTCGGAACCTGGTGCTGGACTCGAAGACACCTATCACCAAAGTACGCTTTAGCAAGGGATTTGCTTTTGCGAATATAGAAGCAGCTAGTGGTAAGTATAAGTTTTGTTAGTATACATACATTAGAGGTAGCGCACCATACTAGCGAGCAAGCCCGACTGGGGAAGGACCTCCACCTTACAGAAGACCACAGCCAAATGACTACACACAGTGGTGTACAGGTCTCCAGCGCTCATTTAGGAATGCGTTTTGAAAGAAATGTATTCCTATACCAGGGTTACTTCCATCTTAAAGCCCTGGTGTAAAAAAATGGGTTGGCAACACGCAAGTGATACCTCTGGTAATGCAAGCGTCTATAGGCTACGGATACTGCTTAACATCAGGCGGGCCGTATGCTTGTTTGCCACCCAAGTAGTATTAAAAAAAAATATATATACAGGTTTTATTTAGTCGGGTCTAGGCTCCAGAACAAGCCGTTATGCAAACAGACTTTAGTACCATTGACCTTGACAGATTCGGTTTGGAGGATATTATTTTTATCTCTTTGAGAATGAAGAACTCAAAGCTGCTTCTTTTGGTTTTCAAAGATTTATAATAAATAAATAGAAAACTTTTTTGTAGACCAATTACATTACATTGTTACACAGTTCTGTTTAATGGGCGGCCATATCGCTAAAAGCATTTTTTTCTAGGCAACCTTTGGAGGGACAGAAAGAAAGTTAAATATAATAAAGCAAAAGTAGTATAATTAA
This sequence comes from Trisateles emortualis, assembly GCA_947095525.1. NCBI lineage: Eukaryota > Metazoa > Arthropoda > Insecta > Lepidoptera > Erebidae > Trisateles > Trisateles emortualis. The sequence goes on along the minus strand of OX352743.1, from coordinate 6,437,655 downwards.
AAATAATTACTAATCCATGCAACCGTGGCGTGACCAAAGGCAATAGGATTTATTTTAATAAAATGGAAACCATTTTTCCCTTAGTCATATTTGAAGACGATTTTAGCAATTTCATTCATCTTTTTTTAAAGATTTTCTAATTCTTTGAAGAAAAATTTTACGGAAAAAATGAAATTGGACAGAAAATAGGGAGTGAAAACCCGGGTGAAGTCGGGACAGGCTGCTAGTTACAATTTAAGTTTTAAATAGTGACTAGCTAGTATTTGATTTCATATTCTATAGTCAAACATTGTATTATGATATGCCAGCATTACAAAGGAGCGTATTGTATCATTATGCTGAAATATGCAAAATACTCTTTGGCTAAGCAAGCAAGTAGTAATTTATTGTAATATTGCTGCGCTCTAAGAAACTTCGGTTCCCACCGAACTTTAGACGAGCAGTTACTGAAGCTGCTGTTGAACTTACATCCACAATAATGTTTTTAGTATTTTAATTTATACATAATATGTTTATATTATATTAAGTATATATGTAGTCATAATAAGTATGTTTATGAAAGTATACGCTATGTATACAATATTATTATTTAATTTTTGTGTTTTTACTTTTTCTTCTATTTTCTCTTTCTGTTGTACACTTCATAATGCTTTCATACTCTTATACAATATTTCCTCTATCACTATTGGTTTGCTGTTAGAAAACTCAATATTGAGTTAAGCTTGCCTTTGTCCTTTGTTAAGTATTTTGTTTTGTGATTATAATTTGTGTGCAATAAAGAATTAAAGAATGTTTTTATTTTACTGAATTTACATAGTAACATCCCTAATTTATTCAATAAGTTGCATACATGAGTTTATTACGTACTTTCTTTACTAAACATTATTATTTATAATGTGATGTTTTTAGAATATAAAAAAATATGTAATTATAATATCTTAGAACAATTTATACCTGGCCATCTGATCCCCAACTAAAAAGATAAAAAAAAAATCAAAATACATAACTTATCAATTAGGATTACTAGCTACTAGCTAGGCCAATAGGCCAGTCTTTATAGACATGTAGCATACATGCAATATGCAAAGGCGAATACTTTTACTTGGCTGCAGATAATTATAAGCCACTGTATAGTAATACTTCAAATAAAATCTTCATTGGCTCTATTTACTGAGAATGTCGTTAACGAATGTTCATTTTACAGAATTCGAAGACCAAAGATCAAGATTTTTCGCTGAACATGAAAGATTTGATGACTTCATGGAAATGCGTGAGGGTTTGGACCTCATCGGAGTCAGTTCCTTCAAAGAATACATGGTAGCTTATAGGTAATTACCATATAATTATCCATCTCATTAATTAGTTTTTTATTGAGTATTGAAAATACGTGAGGTTTTAAGGTATTTGTATTACAGGGATGCGGATCGTTGTCCATGGTATTCTTCTCAGTTATTATTCTGGACGCTGTCTTGTCTTCTTATGTCATGGCCCCTGCGGATAATTATTGAATGCAACACTGCTTACGTACATTATACGGTAAGTTTTTATATATTTTATATTAGCAATCCATATATGTCCCACCGCTTGGCATGGGTCTTCTCTTCTCTATCAAGAGTGAGAAAGGGTTTAAGCCTGTGGTTCTTAAAGAAAGGAGTAATAAGGTTTTTAAAGGGTCAGCAACGCGCGAGTGACACCACTGGTGTTGCTAGCGTCCATAGGCTACGGTAACTGCTTACCATCAGGCGGGCTGTATGCTTATTTGCCACCATAGTAGTGTTTAAAAAAGTTGTTGTAGACTAGATTCCTAATAGACTTCGTTCTATTAAATATAATTATCTATGTATAAATATATTTACCATCTAAAACGTTGTTATATTAATAACATTATTGCCGCTAGCAAGTAACTGTCTTTGCGCTCTCGATGTGGCTATTTATAAACAAGGTAGCTTTGATCACGTAACTTGAAACGACCCTGCCTACTATACATATAAATTGTACACACACAGACAAGTCCTACCTACATGCTCATTAGATCGTTTTGTTACAGATTACAAAAATATTTGGAACAAACTACGAGTTAGATCCTAGTCGACAATTAGATATTGATACTCATGTATCCGATACGTTACCACCAGTTACTGCTACTAACTACGCATGGGCACTTGCTGATGAACAAAGTGCAGTTCTTTGTTCAGCCCCCCGTCCACCCCGTACTTTACCCCTCTCACACGCTTCTACAGTCGACAGCCTAGAACTCTTCGCAGCAATCCGTGGAAACTGTGCCTTAGTTCCTTCCTACTCTGAAGCTATGCGTATAGACGCAGCCCTCAGAGAAGAACCAGTAGAGACCAGTACTCAAACAGCACCAGAAGACGGAGTTGTAATCAATATTGAGCCCACGGCAAGGTCGCCTCGTCATACTGTTAAAGCAGCATCTTTCGACGAGCCTGTACGAAGACCGAGAGTTACTATTGCAACAACACATTCTTCTCACAATATAGCTGCTAATGCAAGATCTAATGAAGCGAAGCAGCAAAACAGGCGCTCCTGGGCAGGAGTTCTTACAACAGCCAGGAGTGCAAGGCAGATTTTAGAAGAATTTAGATCATCTAATTCACCAACAACTTACCAGCCAATGCCAGAACCCCAAAGTAGTGGAAGTGGAGAGAGCACACTATACTTCTCTACTGATTTATCGCCAACATGTTCCAGAGATCCATTCGGTGGTCGAGCACAAACAACACCAACTGACGAACCGCCTTCTTACGAAGAGGCACTGAAAATGCCTGCTTTAAGAAAATTAACGAGGTCTATTACAGGAACTAATTTAGCGGGCACTCGGAGAGCATTCTTGCGGGATGTGCTCACGAATAGGAGGTCATGTCTGGAAGGCGTGGGGGTGTTAGCAGGAACTAAGGTAGTTAGGTTGCCGTACAGCGAATCCGGTGACGAGACACCTCTATAGCGCTTCTATAAAGGCCGCGCAATTACTGACTTTATATGGTGCAATAAAATGTTAGTAGGTACTTGAATGGAGAGACTACTGCGTTGTGTGAAATGGATAAAGCCGTTAATAGTGATAGTGTTTGTATTAAAGTATTTATACGCTTTGGAATTGTAGGTATATATTGATGAATGAGCTTGCTTGATATTTGTAGTTACGACGGAATGTATTTGATGACGGAATTGGAATTAAAATAAGACGGATAATTACCTATATAAAATTTACAGCACCCCAGTCTTATTAATTATTGAATTAAATATATATGGAACTAAAGATATTAAATTATTTATTCATAATATAATAATAGCAACCCGTATAATTATGTCCCACTGCTGGACACAGGTCTCCTCTCCTCCATGAAGAAAGACAGAGGGTTTAGGTCTTAATTCACACACGCTGGCCTAATGCGGGTGAATATGGGATATGTCTTTAGAATGTCTTCTAAAATATGTGGATTTTTAACATGTGGGATATTTTTTTCTTCGTTAGCAGATGGTGATTTCATTAATTAGTACATAAACTCCACAAAGTGAAATTCACATTGATACATTTCTTCATAACATTTGCAAAATTACATGTCGATGTTTTTTTTAAGATGATGAGATTCCATGTTAAATTATGACTAAACTACAGATACTAGTCATCAAGTAACTAATGTATAATATTACGTAAATTATAAGGCAGTGCCTTATATAATTGTTATAATAATTACTGCGACTCAATATGCTATTAGATAGTAAGATTATTACAAATTATTGTATGTATGTATTGTAAAGAAATATTTGAATATATATGCTTACTAGGTACAGTGAATGAATAAAATGAGAAAAATCAATCGGATTAGGTCATAAACTCCACTAATAATATTAATATCTTATACAAAGAAGTATCTATAATATATAAAATTCTCATGTCACAATATTTGTTAAAAAACTTCTCCGAAACGGCTTGACCAATTTTTATGAATTTTTTTGTGTATTATAATATTTGGCAGATCAGGTCGTAAACCATTTTTATACCCATTATTAAGTCTTAAGGGTGGCCCACCCCAAACAATTTATTTTTATTTTTCGGACTGATTAATAAATACTATAACCCAAAATTTTCAACATTCCCCAATACCTAACACCAACCCTTATTTTTTAATAGCGATGTTACTATTTTTAGTTGATATAGCAAAATAACATTTGCCGAGTCAGCTAGTAATCTATATCATTTAGAAAAAAAAATTGTTCTGTATGTTTGTTCCCCGGTTCCTCAGGAAAATGTTTTTACAAGCAGGGACAAAGTACCACCAAGGTTAATAAATATTCATTATCATTATCCTTGGAATGTTGACAGCTGTACCTATGTATATGAATGCCACTGAGCCCGATGTTTGCCTCTCCGCATCCTGTAACCTCCAACATAGAGATAAAATAAACTTAACGCTGTGTTTAACAAGCTTTTATTTAGCTTGCATTGTTTGGTTAGTTAGTTTAGGTCAAATCTTGGTTCATAATCTAGATTTGAAGCACTTCCTGCTGTTTGATGGAGTTGAAATTTGGTATACCGACGTACCTTCGGTGACAATGCAATAATATGTTATGTAGCTGGTCTGATGATGCAGTCGGAAGGTGGCCATAGGAAGTCTTCAAAGAAACAAGACAGCTGCGTCGTGTTTGGGCTTATTTCAGAATATTTAATTCATAAACATCCATAAATTACAAAAATACACTATAAAAAAAAAGTTTTTTTTTTTTAATATAACCTTATTAATAAGCAGGTTTATGACCGCTTCGGATTCATTGCCCGCGAATATAATACTTAAGAAATATTATTTGTTTTCCTATTGTATTGTAAAATACAGTACAATAAAGTTTAACAATCGTTTCTTTCTTCTTCGAAAAATCTGAACAAAGAATTTCCGAGTGTCGGATTGTGAGATAAATTAATACTTTTGAACTTGCTGACAGAAAACAATAATAAATGGATTCAGTGTTTTGTTTCTCTTCTATTTATATAAATAAATATAAGATGCATTTTGTTGTTAAACACGTTACTTGAAAACAGCTGGAATTATATAACTAATATCAATTCAAATTCAAACTTATTTATGTATTCACGTTCCAAAACACAATAAAAATATAAACGACACAAACAAGCAGAAAAATATAAAATCACATACATAAATCAAGTGGAAATGGTTCGTTTTTATTTATTTTTACTCCCGAGTAACTTAATAATATGTTGTTGATTATTCACGTGCAATTTTAACCTCCAATGGAAAAATAGTTGCAACTCAAGTTCAATTCTACGGCAATAGACGATATAAATGTGTCTGTGTATGCTTTTGAAAGCTTGTTTATTCACCTCTGTGTCATAAAAAGCGACGTTTAATTATAACGTATTTAAATCAAGAGTTCGTTCGTCGGGGTGTAAATACTTTTTAATTTAGAATTATTTAAAGCGAAGCTTTTAAATTAAATAATTAAATCTCATAGTTTATACAAGCCGAGTGGAGTGGTGTTTATATTTTCTATAGTAATCGTTCTAAGGTTGCAAGGTAAACTGACTGTAGACGCGCTTTGGCACGGTTACAAAACGTTTCCTTAGAAATAAGAATTGTAGTAGAGGTACTTCTGTCATCCTATCATTCAGACAAAATTTTAGTCAGATATTTTAAGTCCACACGCCCTACAATGCTCAATGCCCTTTTAAGAGGTAGTCCACTTATAGCACCCGCCAAACAGAGATTATTAATCTGAATCCACGAAGAGCACCTGCTAAAAATACTGATGGGTGCTCTTCGTGGACTAGGCTAGGTGCTATTCGCGCAGGTGCCACGGGTGCTCTAAGTGGACTACCTCCCTTTTAAGTCCAAAATCTACACTTTTAATTGTAGAATTAGCTAAGAGCGCTTAAAAGGTATTAAGATATATAATATGAATACATTGAACGATGCCCAATTCCAAAATTGTTGGCGGATAGCAGTAGTTAATCTGTAGTCTGCTTATAAGGACCATTGTAATCTACGGCTTTTATTTAGCCGAAAGTATAACCAGCTGAACAAAAAACTTGAGAGGTGTCAAGGGACACCCGGATGGAACGAAGTTCCACATAACACACATATTTTTATTTTATTTTTTATTATGTTAAATAAATAATAAAATTATAATTTAATTATTATTTAATTAATAATATTAATATTTTAATATAAATATATTATTATAATGTTATCTGGCTTGCTTTCTATAAGAGAGAGAGAGACAGAGAAACATGCGCACGCCGCACAGCTTACAATAGCTTACTATACTCGTATAATATAAAAAGTTGTCGTGACAACTTTGCGTAAGAATTTTTTCCGTCTAGCCCCCTTTCACAACGCGCGATAAGGAATTTCGTTCCAAAACGCACCAACCACCAAGACATAATGTTAATGCACCCGCTGCGGTCATAAACCGCGATAATACTTAAAATCGACCAAATATCCGCCGATCTTCACCTAACCCCACTCCATTATGCTTCTATAGCTCCTCACTCTAATTGACGTAATTCAATTTTAATGACGCGTTGTATAAATTATATAAATGGTAGGCAATTGCCAAAGTGATATTAATATAAGTAGCTTATTAGGGCGCTCGATTCAATTAATAATGACTTATCCATGGAACCAATTAAGGTACTCACTGTTAAATATTTTGGTATTTTTATTCGTACATAACGTTATTTTATGGTGTATTATTAGATGTACATAAATTATGATATATATGGATATATACGCACTATGTATAATTATTAGAATTATATTTAAAATGGTAACTTTAATAATAATTATGTAGGTAAAATAAAATATTGCATTTTAAATATATGTTGCAGTTTACCAGTAAGGTTCCGAGTGGATATTCACTGAATTAGAAAATTATTTTGTATTATTCTTAAAGATACATTAACTTAACTATACTCCTTGTCAATCCAATTTAGTAAAAAAGGTACACTGCAAAATCTTTAACTAATCGTTCGATTAAAAAAATAATTTATTGTTTCATTTGTTCTTAAGACTTTGAAAAATGCGCTTATACCTTCATAATCAATTTTATTTTTATTTTTTGGACGTAAGTTTTCTAAATAAAAAAATAAACAACTAACTTAATTTAGATTACAAATATTGTAGTAACTAATTACACTCGTATTTTTTCACTTGACAAATAAACATTTTGTCTTATTGTTTATATAAAAATCAAATTAATTGAAGTAGCCTTCAAAATACAAATGAATGTGTTACTTAGTACTAAGTTTTTTTCACAATAACTCAATACACTTTATCAAAACAAGGATTGTTTAACTTTTTACTACATTAGATTGACACGGAGTATATTAATGGTTTATTCGATATTATCTGTGACGAATAAAACCTTCAATTTAATTATTTATTTAATGATGAATATTTTGATGTTGAATATTGAATTTAATTTTTAATATCTCAAATATGAACCAAAATGTGTATTTTATAAGTATAAATTTATGTAAAATAATTTTACGTTTTAAATAACCGAGAATCCTCGCTCTAATTAAACAAGTAGGTAGGTACTTAATGTGTAAATTATTCAATAATTATTGTATTTTTTCATAATGTGTACCCGTCCAAAGTATTTTCAGACAAAATAATTGATTTTAACTTTTAAACTATCGCGTTGCATGATACGTAGAAGTTATCAATTATTTTATTATGTACAGATATGACGTCACCAGTCATTTGACACTGATTTGATGTTTCGACAAGGTTACACCGTCAAGCGTCAAGCGATCTAAGGTGATAAGCACACTGCACTGCACCACGCTGCAGAGTACGTAGCGATGGAACAAAAAGACTGCTCGTCAATGCGTTTTTAGTGAGTGCTGTTTTCAATAAAAAGACTTTCAAGCAATGTAAGAACACGCACTACCACGCTATGCTTCGTGGTGCGTTGCAATGCGCCAAACGCCTTAAGGCAAATAAAGCATGATCGTGTTAATACCCGAAGTAATTGATTAGTTCTACGTAAAGCAATGTTTCGGACTTCAGTTTTAGATGAAAGCTTTCTAATGCACCCACGAGCAACTTAATTGCCTGATATATTTTTTGTCTCTGTCGCTTTTGCAATTAATAGACGGGGCGATAGTTGCGTCGCCGGCCTGTCTCATCACACCAGAGCCTCTAGACAAGTGGCATAAGCGATAGTCGAATCGAAAAGTCAAAAAAGAAAATGTATGGGATTTGACGTAAGTTTACGACATAAAATCGTAGACTCAAGTCAAATTCCATACATTTAATTTTTGACTTTTCGCTTCGACTATCGCTTATGCCACTTGTCTAGAGGCTCAGTGGAGAAAATAGTCTCCCGACTGTCACGTCGTTGCGACTTAATGTGATAACATTAGTTGCAGAGACAAAACTTGCTCGTGCGCGCTAGCTCTAACTAGTCTAGAGAATACTTGTAATATTGCCCAATTAAATGTATTTGCTGCAAAAAATGCTTGTAAATAAAATAGTAAATAGAATGTAAATTAAACGATTAATTATATAAAGTGCCAATAAAAACTCTTTAGATTTAGTATACAATGTTATTTTAAAGCAGATTCCAAATACGAATATAATATATGTATTTTTATTAGATAGGTAGGTACTACGAAAACACAATGACTAATATACCTACCATAGACCTTTGAAACCATATTCAACGGATAAAGATAATATTATGATTATTATATGGGTAAGGTAATGATAAAGATACATTCTATGAAACGAAGAAATGATTTGTAAAGTTTTTTTTAAACTGATACAACAAACAAGGAATTAAAAGAAAGGTAGGCAAGTAAGCAAGCCTGACCAGGTAAGCTTTGAAACGCACTTTTGAAAAAAGAATTCAAGTCAAGTTTGGGAATCACACCCAACAAAACAAACAATCAGCAAAATCGAATAAGCGCGCCGTGGTAAACGGCCAGCCCCTCTACACAATTGTCATAAACAATAATAGTATATAATTTTGTATTTGATTTCTTTACGAAATTATGTCGTAAACGTAAACTTATGTCAAATCGCATCCATTATTTTTTATTCTATTCTATTCTACTACCGTTTATGTCACTTGTCTCGGCCCTAAGATGACCTTAGCCACTAAATAAACCAGCTTATCTAGACAAGTGATATAAACGCTAGAATAATAATTAAAAAGAATAAAACATTTCATATTCGTATGAGACGTTTAACATTTTACGATGAAGATGAAAGAAAATGATTGAATCAATCTCTAACCAAATGGCTAGTTTAATGATCAAGAGCCTAGAGTATTCAGTTGAAAGGTTTTAATTTAATCTTCTTTTTATTTATCTTGAAATTTCAAACGTCGCAGTGCCCATGCTATGTAAAAATACTCTATAGCGGGGCTGTGTAGTCAATGAATGCTACCTAAAACACAATTATAGAACTACCTATTGTGTTTTCGTAGTAAATCTCTAATAATATTGCTTTTAAAAAAACATTACGGCTGTAATATATACCTACCTATATGTAGATATAATTAAGTAATACCTACAGTATAGATTGTACTAATGCTTTTATTGTTGTATAAAACAACGTTTAATTGTATAAACAAACTAATGTTTAGTTATTTAACGCTAAAGTTAATATTTTTGATTGTAAATCAATGGGCGAAGTGAAGTTTATTATTTTCAATAAACTGTGTTACAAATATGCTGTGTTTTTATTGAATTTCTTCTCAAACTCAAAATTCATTTATTCATTTAGGTTACAAAGTAACACTTATGAAGGTCATATATTATGAATAAACCAGAAAGATGATGTCAGCAAAATTTTCCTACGGCTAGTTCGCTGACGTGGAGCCTTCAGAAGAACTAGCAAGAAACTCAGGCCACTCTTTTTAATCGCCAGATAGTTACAATCTTTTGTAAAATACAAGTATGATATATATCATGCAAGCTGATGCAGTCAAAACACGATACTAACTATATTGATTAAATAAGGTAATCGTACTTACTGGTCGTGCGAGAAAAAAAATAAAGTATGGTGTTAAAGTCTGCTTCAATTTACATATTGCTATTAAAGAATAAGGCAATATGTGAATAGTGACAATTTTTATTGTAAAATTTAACGTTTTGCTACTTAAGAAATAAACAAAGAAAAAAAAGAAAAAGTACAGAATTATCACTAGAATTCACAATGTGCCTCACGTCACAAATAAGAACTTATGTACTAAGCTGATTTATTCTAAATTAAACAAACAACTATATAATGCAACTAATTCCAAGACTTTTTATCGTTCAAATAATCATTTATTGTATAATATTTATTTATTTATTTATTATACACTTTATTGTACACCACTTACAATAATTTTACAAAAACTTTTTATAAATAAGTCTGTACAATGGGCGGCCTTATCGCTAACAGCGATTTCTACCAGGCAACCTTTGGATGGATATGTGCGCAGGATTTAGCGGTAGTTGATGGCGTACTCAATATTTATAAATAATAATTTCTATATATAAAGTATAAATTATATATATAAAATACATATAAATACATATTTATTACATACATATAATACATAATATTATACACGATGTATACTAAGGAAAGAGTAACATTAAAATATTAAAGTGTAAGGTAATGATCCTTCACTTTGGCTTTGAAAATGGATATTGTTTGAGCTTGTCTTATTTCCACCGGTAGATTATTCCACAGGCAAGTTGCAGTCACAGTAAAGGATTTATCGTAAAATCCTGTGGAATGTGGTGGCATTTTTAATTCCAGATTTTCTGACGACCTTAAACATCTATTGTGCGTGTCATGAAGGAATTTGAAACGTTCCTTGAGATAGGATGGTGCTGTAGGATTAAATAATACATTATACAGTAATGAAAGGATATGAGCATTCCGGCGATGGCGTATTGATAACCACTTAAGCTGTGTTCTGAATTGTGAGACATGGTCATATTTGCGTAAACCAAATATGAACCTTATACAGACATTTTGAAGACGCTCAAGTTTATCTAATTGGTTTTCGGCGAGATCTAGATAGCTGACATCTGCATAATCAAGTATTGGTAGTAGTAAAGTGTTTGCTAGCGCAGTTTTGGTGGCAGTCGGAAGGAAGTTCCTTAGCCGTCTGAGTGATCCGGCAGAAGCAAAAATTTTGCGACTTACTTCCTGTAACTGCGGGCCCCATGTGAAATTACGATCAATTAATAATAAAATAATAAAAATCATCTCATAGGGAAGGGCTAGCCTTCCCTATGAGATGATTTTTAATAGTAGGTTTAAATTTTTGATGTCGATACTGCCGTCACTGGTTACTTCCATATCTAAGTAAATGGTTCAAGTGCTGTACCAAGTCGTCTTTTCAGTAGTTTATTTTTAATCCATTGAAATTCATGAGTAAAATAATTGATATCTTACGAATTTATGGCCTCAGATTAATAACTACATGCGTTGATAACTTTACAGTTTTTCTAAGGCATGCTCTTAATTTCTTTTTATTGTCTATGGATATCAATTACCTATATCACCTATAGTCTAACCGCGGCAAGCTTGGCTAACGATCTATTGAACTTAGCGTTTATTATATCTTTGTGCCAGACTAATGCCAGCTATTTCATGTCAGAACATCGTTAAATCCTCCAAAAAAAGAAATTTCAACATGAATTTCGTAAAAAGCTAAAAATCTTTTTACCTTTGAGACGCTACGTCACAATTAATAAATGAAGCGTCTCAAGGCGGTGTTGAGCACTTTTTTCTTCACAAATTGGAAACACAAGAATGTTATTAGATTTCAACATTTCCTTTTTCAAACATCTAAATGTAAAAATATAAAATGAAAAATGTTACGAGAAAAAGGTTCAGGTGTCTTTCAAATCAGCTTTGTTTTATGTTTATAAATATGAATGATCAATTCCTGGGTCACCTTTTCAGAATGTTATGATACATAAACAGTTAAGTACGGGGATGCTTGCCGTGTGCAATGCGATGGAGCGCGTAACCGGCAAAATGAAAACGCGTACGTATTTTTATACAAATTTATTTTAATTTCAAACAATAGCCCTGCGCCCATGCGCCTCCATTGCCGTGTATACTATCGGCCTAAGAGCCCACATTTTCATTGTTTATAATAATATATTTATACTCGACTACGGTTGCTGTTAATATAGGTGTATTTTGCCGTGACTGTGACAACAATATCGACCACTAATATCCGTCCAACGTTCTAGAGAAGAACGAAGAATAATAAAAATGTTTTACGCAATCTCCAGAAAAAAAAACAAAATTCTCAATAAACGACTGACGGTGTCTATAAATTCCGCATCAAGACAAATATTCCGTGTCAAGAAACATATCTATTGTTGTGTACGAATTAATTTATGTATATACGTACATGTATAAATTCTTGATGAAAATTTTGCTCTGATAAAATTTAGATATCATACATACACTCCTGTTTTGTAGAGGGGTAGGCAGAGACTATATAGACATACTTTAAATATTAGTTTAAATAAATAAAATGGACAGTATTCAACGCTGACCGGATTTAAAAGGACATAACATACGATGTTGTATATAACATATCCTTTTAGACAATAATGGGGTTAAATATGAGCATAATAATATACTCGCATTACCCGAAGCTTTAGGGATTCGTAGGTAAAGATGATGCAGTATAATAAAATAGAGGCCGGTGTCGTTTGGAACCGCATCACAAGATTCGGACTTAATGCATGTTTTTTCCTGAATCATATCAACGCGTGTCTACCTCAATAAGAATCCAGACGACTGTTTTATTTTTTTCTTTTTTATACTACCTAGGTGGCTAACAAGCATACGGCCTGGCAGTTACCATAGCCTATTGACGCTTGTAATACCAGAGGTAGTAGTTGCTTGTTGTCGATCCATTTTTAACATCAGGGCTTTAAGATGTAATATCCCTGAGAAAAAGTTCCTTTCAAAACGCATCCCTAAATGAGTTTTGGAGACACACCACTGTACCGCTTTGTGTAGTAATTTGCCTGTGGTCTTCTGTAAGGTCCTTCCCCAGTCGGGCTTGCTGGCTAGCATGGTGATCTATCTCTCTAAAATCCGATCTGATCTGAAATCTCCTTAATTTTATACGACAATTTAATTATAGCTACAATATTGGAATCCCTATACTCTGTTTCCCGTGGCCGTGCCCCGGCCTGGCCCGTTTCGATGTAACGTGAATCATCCTCATCTAGCCTCTTTGCAAAAAAAATATCTTCAATATCTGTACTAGTAAAACCTATAATAAGAGATACCAGTAAACCTCAATGCCGGTTTGTTTACGATTCTTTCATGGCGTAAGTAAATCTGTGAATAAATCACAAGTTTATTTTCACTCGGTGTTTTCACGTCATTGAACAATTTCTCCTTTTTTGGTAGCACAAGGTTGGGACGGACTGTACGTCGGTTACAGATGATAGATTGGCATAAGTTAAGCATTGAAAGGATAAGTGATTTCATTTATTTTCAGTGGATTACCTATACTTCTGAATGAGAGATCCGTCGATTTAATAAAACGATCTTCTTTGTGACGACATTTATTTTCGGCTAAATTTGGGGAAGACTAGCAGAGCCTATGCGATGCACAAAAGATCCCAAGGGTCGAAGTGCGCTGGCCAAAAGGACAGCCCCGTCACAAGATAAGATATAAGATAAGCAGAGCCTAGCGTAGGAATTATTATGCTGTACAAATTATTTTATATTCTCTATAAACAAGGCCAATTTCCTAACTAACATCTAATGTGATTTTTTTTGGCAGAAAAACCCAATAGCAGTTTTTGACCCGACCCGGCAATCGAACCCAAGACTTTATGTGATCAAGATCATCATGATGCATGATGATGAGCAGTCGCACGATACAACCATTAGAAACACTCTACCTACCACTTTGAAAAAGATAATATTTAATACTAGCTGTTGCCCGTGGCTCCGCCCGCGTGGATGTCGGTTATCGCTGTAATAAGTAACCTATGTGTTATTCCAGACCATAATCTATCTCTGTGCCAGATTTCATCCAGATCCGTTCTGTAGTTTTTACGTGAAAGAGTAACAAACATCCATCCATCCAACCATACTCACAAACTTTCACATTTATAATATTAGTAAGGATTTTTCCACACATCGAAATTCGTATCGAAATTTTGTTTTTTAATATTGAATGTGGGTATAAACTGTAGATACATATTCAGTTTGCATACTGAAAATAAATCTTCTATAAAAAAAAACATTTTGATTTAACAACGGCCTTTGTAGCCTTTGCCAGGTAGACGATGAAAGGCTCGCAGGTAATTACATTGCAAACCAATATTGCCAAAAATAGGTTTCCAAATATAGTACTTTGATACATAACCAATAAAGTGTATTTTGACAATATCTATAAATTACGTCACACCTTGATCACTTATATTACATGTACTCTTTAAGCATTATAGAAGCGGTAGTCGCCGAGTAGACAAGTAACACATGAGGTGTGTTAATCGTAGGTATCAGTGCCAATATAAATTGAAGCAAAACGTTATTGAAAAATCCACATTTCTTAAAAGAAAATTTTATAAGACTCTACGCAAGTACTGAGCATTTCTTAACAAATAATATCTTTTTAACAAAAAATTGAACCGACGAAAAAAATAGGATTTGAAAAGTAAAAAATAATAAAGTTCTGAGTCGGCGCCAAACAAACAAGCCATCATCTCACTTTATGTATATGCTCTGCGTTGGTGAATCAGTTACGGCAAGTATTATATACATATGTAGGTATAGATTAATTTTCTTATTCGTTAGATTGGCGCCGACTCAGAACTTTATTATTTTTTACTTTTCAAATCCTATTTTTTTCGTCGGTTAAATTTTTTGTTAAAAAGATATTATTTTTTAATTTTTGTGACTTACACATACAAATCAATAATTATACATCACAAATTGGTTATAAAGTCCTTATGATCTCAATCAAAAGACGCGCACTGGTCTACCAGTGCATGTCTTTTGTCTAAGATCACTGCGCTGTGTAAATCCTTATGCTATGTAAACATAAGCATTAAGCTTACGTTTACATAAATATTTACACAGCGCAAATAAATCCTTATGCTTATGTATACATAAGCATTAACTGGCCTGTTGGTCTAGTGGTTAGTGACTCTGGCTGCTACGCCGGAGGTCGTGGGTTCGATTCCCACCCAGGACAAATCTTTGTGTGATGAGCACGAATGTTTGTTCTGTGTCTGGGTGTAATTTATTTATAATATGTATGTATTTAGAAATATATAAGTATGTTTATCAGTTGTCTGGTTACCATAGTTCAGGCTCTGCCTAGTTTGGGATCAGATAGCGATGTGTGAGTTGTCTCGAAAATATTATTATTATTAAGGTTTAACACAGCGCAGCGTTAGTATACGACCACGTCTCAGATGTATAATGTTCATCACTGGTAACATACACGGGTCAAACATTTTTGTCATGAGATACTGCGATATTTAGGACAGGGAGATATGGCTAAGCCATTCAAACACTACCCAGCCGAATCCGATTAGCGAGTAACCTCCTTTAACGAGTTACTACTTTTGACAAGTGACCTGTTATGGTGTCCTCTTCGAGCTTTTCGGGGGTGTTGAATACGAATATAACATCTATTTCGTGATCAAAGATGGAGAACGCGATTTTTTCTAAGAAGTCAATATATCTTTGTATTTTAGAAGTTTTTTTTTTTTTTTTTTACTTACCCTTATTTTTGTACCTTTGATTAAACAATAAAATCAAAATCTTTATTTTCCTTTTCTTTTAAGGCAAATCCCTCGCTAGGTAACAAGCCCTGTGTCGTGGGAGACTTTACAAATATACAATTGACGGATACAAAGTACACTCATACTAGGGACAACCATTGGCACCACCATGGGTCACACAACTTTTTTCCCGTATGGACATCAAACCTAAAACACGCCGCGTAGTGGTAAACGAACCACTTATGCCACTGAACCAAATATCGTCTTATAGTCCACAAAACAAATTTTTTTTAGGCTACTGAAGCGGCTTAAAATATCCTGACATTAATATTTAATACTTTTATCCTTCGTCTAGGTGCTTCTTCTATTTCTCAGCATAGATGTTGCTGTGGTGAAGCCGTCGATAGCCTTGGACATCACGACCTGTCATGCAGCAGGAGTGCAGGCCGCATATATTTTTTATACTACTTGGATAGCAAACAAGCATATGGCCCGCCTGATGGTAAGTAGTTACCGTACCCTATGGACTTTTGCAATACTTACCAGGGGTATAACTTGTGTGTGTTGCCGACCCACCTTTTTACACTAGGGCATTAAAATGGAGTATCCCTGAGACAGGAAAACGTTTCTTTCAAAACGCATACCTAAATGAGCGCTGGAGACCTGTATGGGTACAGGTCGCCAGCGCTCATTTAGGAACACAACTACATCGCTGTGTGTAGTTATTTGGCTGTGGTTTTCTGTAAGGTAGAGGTCCTACCCCAGTCGGGCTTGCTCGTTAGTATAGCGCCCTACCTCTCTTAAAATATATCTCGGCACGCTAACCTAAATGACATACTCCGACGCGCTCTTGTCACCACTGGCGTTACAGCTGTACGGGAACCCAATTGTATCCCACAACGATGGTAAGAGACCTGATGGTATGTCTTTACTGCCCTGGAAGATGAGTAGGCCTTTGATGTGGGATGCAGCATGTGTCTACGCCATCACGCCACCCCATCTCCCAAGCACAGCAGGTGGTGCTGCTGTTGCATCTGCGGAGACTCTCAAGGCGCGCAAATACAACATTCTCATCGGAGATTATGTTTTGAGCTTGAGATTATGTTTAGTGCTCGCGGTCTTTTTAAAGCTCTGTCGAAGCGTTGAATCGACGCTTCACGTGCCCAGAACGCTGGTTTATATTTGGCTTAATGAATAAGCATTGCCATTCAGCGTGGCAATGTTGCCAGTCTCTTGGCCGCGTTTTCAGTAGACAGGCCGAGGTTTTTTTTTATTAGAATCTATAATCGAACATTTTGAATTAATTACCATTATTATTATTATTTTTATATTTATTACAAAATTAATAAATATGTTTATTCTAATCTGTAATAATATAGGCAATGAATGTTTTAATTATAATCAGAGTACTTAGATTTAGATTTAAATTTGTACGCTTCAATGCAAAACATAAACTATGTTCTATGATTACAAACAAAGATTTTGATTTTGATTTTTGCTGCACTAATGGAAAATAACTAATTTATTTTAAGTCGCCGCTAAACATTTAATTATTACCATTTCACTTTACGTAATAAATAATTTGCTTGTTAGATGGTTTGTTAGTAGTTAAGTAGCTGCTATAAACTATTGAAGAGTGCCCTTAACTGTCTTCCATGTCGGTTGTAGATCAATTTAAGGTCTCCTTGATGATTTAATGTCATTAAAACTGTATATGTTTAACAAATTTTAACAAAATCGGTAAACAAATGTAAATGTTATGAGTGAACAATCAATTATTCCCTATTTATTTAACTGAGGGGTATTATTTCTAGTTGAAAATACGGAGTTTCCAAAAAACTAATAATTTACAATCAGAGTGCATCTTATGACCACTCCAATAAGCCCAAACACGGCTAGAATACATTGTTTATTTATGGAGTTCCGATGCTTATGCCTTCCAAGTTCATCATCAGATTAGTTTAATGGTACCATTTTCATCAAAAACATTGAATTTACTTTATTACAGTCGCTGTAACTATCTTATTCGATATGTATATTATCCTATCGCCATTCACAAAATGCTTATTATTGAGAACTTCTGGCAGTCATTTGTGGTCTTCTTCATCTGTTTTACTTCACCAAATGATACTTTCTGGATGCAAATGCTTGACTTATTGAAGAAAATATCAAAATCGTTATATGTTTGCCTATAATATTTGAGGAGTTCTCTTAATTCCTCATGGATCCCATCATAAGAACTGAATGTCGTTAAAATGGGACCAACTTCAAAGTATATCCTATCGAATAAAAAAAGAATTATTGAAATCGGACGCCCCTTAAAAAGTTATGCGTGGTCATACATAAAAAAAAAAAAAAAAAAAAAAAAAAAACAAATATACGGGTCGACTTGAGAACCTCTCTTTTTTTTTTTCGTCGGTTAAAAACTGTTTAGGTATAATAATATCCATAGACAACGAGAAAACAGGTAAATATCTCGGCAAAGCGTTAAGACAATAATTAAATCTTTATTGAAAATGAAAGCACATAATTCAATCAGTTCAAACAATTGTAAAGCTTTACAAATCGTAACGAGGTTACTTATTGATAATATAATAGCTCAGAAATTGTCAAACGACAAATAATTTTCGCCAATATGTTTCTTGTTTTTTGTTTATATTAATTTGATATTTTGTATAAATACCGCTAGTGATACAGTGGGCTCCACTGAATGGCACACGACATCGCCGTACGTACGTAGATGGAGATAGCGGGATGAGTTACAACTGCACGGCTGGTTCTACCTCGCCATTTTCCACTGCGCGGCATGTTGTGGGTTCGATCCCCACACGGGACAAAAAACTGTGTGATCCATACATGATCGTCCCGAGTCAGGGTGTTTTTTGTGCACGTAAAGTGTATGTTTGTAAAGTCCCCCGCGATGTATCTTTGTGTATCTTTAAAAAAAAAGGTCCTTAAAAAGGCTGGGCCTTAGCGGCTAAGAAGAAAGAGATGTAAAAGGATAGTGAGGAGGCCTTAGCCTTGCTGTAGGACAAAAAAACAACATTTACCCCATGCACGATTTTTTGTTTCATCTAACACAACATTATAAAGCCACACGATGGACTGTGTATACCTAAAACGATTACACCCAACCCGTAAAAGGCTCCACCTATTTGTTAACCCAAAAACATTTACGAAACTATAAGCAGGATGTTTTTAATGGAAAAAACCGCAGCACTCATCCTCGCATCCCAGACCTCTATAACAATAACTGTTGAAAGTACGAGGTTGGTTAATGTTATCGTCAACCCGCAAATTGGACCGTATAAGAAGAAGAGTGAGTTGTTTTAAATCTCTACTAAGGAGCGACTTAAGTAGCCGTTAGATGACTCTGAGTGCGGCTGATAGACATATAATTCTAATTTTGTAAAAAGCAACCTGTTTTTTTATGCTACTGGTGGCAAACAAACATATGGCCTGCCTAATGTTAAGCAGTTACTGCAGCCTATGGACTACTTTTTTATACCAGGACTTTAAGATGGAGTCACCTAGGGACAGGAAAACGTTTCTTTCAAAACGCATCATAAAATGAGCGCTAGAGATATTTTTTACAGTTACTACAGTTGTTACAAGCATTCATATATACAGGTATTATAAGTCTCCAGTGCTTGTTTAAGGATGTGTTTTTAAAATTACGTTTCCCTATCTCAGGGATACTCCGTCATATTTTCTAGAAGACACCATAAGCAAGCCCGAATGGTAAAGGACCTTCACCTTACAGAAGACATGGTTGCAACAGCGGTGTACTTGTGTGTAGGTAAAGATTTCCAGAGCTCATTTAAGGGTGCGTTTTTGTTTTCCTACCCCAAGGAAATGCCATCATAAAACCCTGGTGTTAAATTGTTTGGTTCGGCAACATGCAACTGATACCTCTGGTATTGCAAGCGTCTATAGACTACGGTATCTGCTTACCATCAGGCAGCTTGTTTATCATCTAATTAATTTGAAAATGATCCAAAAACCGTGTCTTTTTATCACTTGCATGTGATGCCCTATGTATTTCAAGAAACCAAAGACTACCCTGATTCCTGAATTGTATTTATTACTATCATATAATAGTAAAATAATTCGAAACATATGGTTAAACAAATTCATATAGGTTTAGGTTTGAAGTACCTTTGAAGATCCTACAGCTGTTTAGCTGTAGGATCTTCAAAGGTTGAGCAAACCACTGCCCCATTTATTTTCGCTTGACCAATCAAAACAGTTTAATTCAAAACAACAACTTGCAAAGTACACTAATTAATTTAACTTTATACATTTATCTCTAGATCACATATACCTCTAGAAAGTTAGAGTTGTGTTCATTAGGCAGTCAAAAGGAAGTCAGAAAATATAAATAGTTTAATGAATGTAGTATAAGAAAAACATTACTCTGTACACCATAGTACAGAGTAATGTGTTTTTTTTAGCTACTTTGATAGCAAACAAACATCCTGAGAGCTGGGATAGAAAAAATTTTCGTCGAAAAACGCATCATTGCAAGTGATGGAAACCTGTACACACACAGAGGAACATCGCTGGGTGTAGTTTTTTTATCGCATTTAGCTGTAGTCTTCTGTAAGGTGGAGGTGCTTCCCCAGTCGGACTCTCTCAATTATATCGTAACCTACCTCTCTTATTGTTTTTTCCAGAAGCGATTTTGTAGCCGTGACAAAGCATATTATGTTAATTAAATTTTATTGCATGTGGTCCAAAATCGGTGAAATTTCTTATTTATCACATCAAGATGCGTTTTACTCGTATAGAACCGCTTATATATTCTAGAGGGTTTTGTGACGGGGATTATAAAACCGTAATGTGACAGTTTTATGTATTGGCACGTGAGTGATGCACCAGGTACTATTTTAAGAGTTCATAGGCATAGCCCATGTGCTTGTTTTCCACCTAGTTTAAGAGATCATTTAACTTAACAATTTAACTGTATCGTAAAAAATATTCAGAAGAAACTATTAAAGTTTTAAAATTTTAAGAGAGGTAGGGCACCATACTAGCGAGCAAGCCCGACTGGGGAAGGACCTCCACCTTACAGTAGACCACAGCCAAATAACTACACACAGTGGTGTAGTTGTGTTCCTGTGTCTCACACACATACAGGTCTCCAGCGCTCATTTAGGGATGCGTTTTGAAAGAAACGTATGCCTATCCCAGGAATACTCCCACCATAAAGCCCTGGAGTAAAAAAAAATGGGGTTGGCAACACGCAAGTGATACTTTTGGTATTACAAGCGTCCATAGGCTACGGTAACTGCTTAACATCAGGCGGGCCGTATGCTTGTTTGCCACCTAAGTAGTATATACTTCAACTTATAGGTAAGTAATTTAGAACTAGCAAAAGCATCGTAAACACCACACCAGACGGTCTAAGGAAAATTTGAAACACGTTCTTAAGTTAATTGTAAAACTTTAATTGAAAATGAAACTGGCAATACGTTCAGTTTTACTCGAGGATTTTCAATAGCGTGAGTTGAAGCAAATGGATAAATAGATACTAGCGAATATACTAGCCAAGGGTGTTCAATGGATACTGAAAATATTGCAAAATGCTACAATGTATTTTTAACTAGCCGTGTAGATTGTATTTAGATTACCCATTCTTTCTTAGTACGACATGCAAAGCAGATAAGGTTACAGGGTCGTTCTATAAGGACTGACTTTATTTCAAAATATACTAATGTATTTAATATTGAAGAGTGTAATTGTTTTAACCATCCAAAAGCTCATAAAAAATATATAATTAATATTTCTGAAAAAATAGAATTATAGTGCGACCCTGGACTTTTAGCCTCTTTGCATGCTGTACTTATCTTTGTTTTAAACTTAATAAGCACCTATAAGAAATAGATGATTACAATGTTATGCTTCTCAAGCAGCCTGTTTATTTGGCAGGCATGACGTCATGTTCATGTTCTTTATTTCATTGTGTATTATTATTATTATGTTTAAGTGTCATATTATGTTTTCTTTCACATACAATCTGAAAACTTGGCCAAACAAAGTTCAAGGAAACATTCAAACAATTTTATATTCAGTGAACTTGTTTATTTGGAGTACCACGGAGGGCGCCCTGTTTGTGAAGCCTCCTTCCACAACGGTAGCAATCAATAAATATATGACATCGTTTCTTCGTATTTTGAAATTTAATCAGCATTTTTTTACGTCAGCGAGCGCGATAGCGGGAGCGGGGATGGGAATGCGGCGACGACGGCGCTTACGGGTACTTATATTAAGCCGTCGTTTTTTGATTTCGTTTACGCTTCCTACGCAATTACTGTACAGGGAAATGTGTAGAATTAGGGTGTTTATTCTCTTTGTTGTTTTGAAGCTTCGCGCCGTACCATATTTGAATTGTAATTTGTCTTACGAAGTCAAAAACAACTTGTCAGTCCGCCTCCTATTATATTATAAGGGAGGTATTTTGTTCATTAAGAAGACGTTGGAAACATTTTATTCATGTTTTCTACATATATATATATATATATCATCACACCGGTTTTTCTTTGGAGTAGGCAAAGTTATGGATGCGCTAGACGGGTTGTCTAGCACTAAAAAAATATGTGTAAATTTCTCTATAACTGTGGCGAATTTATAGAATTTACACATACTTTATTTGTCACAAATTTACATTATGTCGAATGTACGAAACTTCACAAGACATACTTACTTTGCTCTCTCTTTATTCTTCATTCTGCAACAGATCTGTTCCGGGTACTTTTAATTTGGTCTTTTAAGCACATCCATACTGTATTTATGTTTACAGTACCATTAATTTTAATTTTTATTATCATTAAACTAGTAGAAATAGTTGATATATGTCTTTCGACTAATAAAATGAATAAAAAGAAAATTTCACCAATCACAGACACAAAGTACACACAGAAATTGTGTGTACTTTGTGTCTGTGGTCGAGTTGGTCGAGTCTGGGTGTACTTAGTGACAACACAACACAGCCCCGCAACACAATGTTTATTCCCTAACTTTTTAATCAAAACAAATATGGCTGCTATAAATTAATCAACAGTGTAGTAGTATGTAAACTATTTTCAGTACACAATTACGGTATTAAGCTAACACACAATACCCCTGTAGGCTTGACCCGCTGCCAACGACACGACGAGTATTGGACGGTTTACGGTCGGCTGATTTCCAATTTACATGAACCAATATAAAAAAAACATTACCATCTCCCAGAGGCATGATCTGATTTGATATTGTTTTTTTTCCTTTTTTCCAGGAAATGTGAATTAATTCTTATTGTTGGTCAGACAATTCAGCGTGAATTGCCAATGTGGCCGGAAGGGACTTTTTTATGGCACCAAAATGATACTGTACTTATTAATGTTTGGACTATGTAAAAAGTTACTACAATATTATTTCGATTCACAAACTTTATGATAACCTTATTATTTATCACCTCATCCAAAAGACGTTCACTGCTGGACATAAGCCTTTCTCACGGATTTCCACAGCATTAATTAACCTAATGTGGGTAACAGTTTGACAATCCTTTGTAACATAATGACAAAAATAAATATATTTTCATTTTCATTTTTCATTTTTTCATTCGATCCTTCTGTGACCTTGTCCATTTTGACATCAACAAACGGTATTTAAAATATGTATGTAAGGTAAGTTAATATAGTCATCAACTTAGTACAAACTCTACCGCATACCGATAACATAGAAACAATACATGCAATTACCGCAATAAATGTTAAATTTAACTACATGTAACTGTCTACTCGGACACATTTAATTATATAATTAATGCACTTCATAATGCTCATTATTGGTTTTAAATCATGCATTTGTTTTGGTGGCCAGCTGCAAATTATAATAAGTCATGTATGCAGAACAAAGTTCGTATATTTTGTCATTGTTATTACTGTTCGGGAATACAGAATACTTCGATTATTTCTGCATCACCCTTGGTAGACTAGTAGAGAATGCCTATGTACATGAAGTTTAATAAATAAATATAGTTGTTTGTCCGGTTGGTCATTTACAAATACGTTTTCAATAAATGTTTTCCTATGCTAGGTATACCCATCAGCTTACTAGGCCTTGCAGCGGGCCGTATACTTATTTGCCACCTAAGTTAAAGCACATAAATTTCTGCAACCATTGAAATATAACAATGTTGAAAATAAAAATGTTCTCATTTATTAAAAAGAAGTTGCCATCACTGTATGTCAGAGATAAACCCGAAAACCGCGGTTTTAGACATTTGAGCAAGTTCTCGAATCTGTATACGTCATGAACATCTGAAGTTTAGAGCTTAGAGACTGATTGATTGACCTCCATTAACCGTCTCTTGCGATGCCGCCGGCCGGTGCTCTGGATTAAGGTATTAAAAAGATTTATTTATTGTGGGTCCAGTAGTCCTCTTTTCTTCATAATGTATAACTGGCTGTTGTCCGTGGCTCCACCCGCGTGGATGAATATTGTCGCGATAAAAAGTATCCTATTTGTTATTCCAGACTATTAGTGTAATAAACATCCATACATACATCTATCCATCCTCACAAACTTTCACATTTATAATATTATTAGGATATATTATAAGTGTCTATCAGTAACATATTCTATCTAAATATTTTTAATACTAAACTTTATCTAGATTTTTATATTTATTCTGAGTAAAATAATTTCGAATTTTCGGAGAACTAGTGTGAGTGCTACACTGAATTTTGTCCTCTGCGTCCTTTTACCCCGAATGACTTTATGGTCGGTTAAGTCGGCTACCAAGTTCAGTTTTAAACAAATCATATTTGGATTATAATTTCTACGATTTATTCGTTCGACCTTTTTAACATGTAGTCCTTTACAAACATGACCTGAACTGTTCAAATATTTGCAGAATCATTATACTTTTTCGTAAAACAGAACTCTTACTGAATTGCGAGTATGTACTCAATGAATGCTTGTACTTGTTCGGGCTATTCAGCAGGTTACTGTTCGTGTAGGGATTAATTACTTTCTCAACCTGGGTCGCACCGCAGACTTGTGGTTGAGAGAATCCCCGCCTCACTGTGACACTTACACAAGAAATACGAGTAGCTAATAATCGCTTTAGGTTTCGCTTACGCTATCTGAAATGAAAATTAATTTGTAAGTTTGTAGTTTTAAAAACAGAAATTGTTAGTACCTATGTATTTCCTTCCTACTTTTAAGAAGCCCTTCGCCACTAGTCGGCCTAAGTGGAACTTTTGCCATTGAGGATGTACCGAGTAAATTTCGTACTTCAGTATAAAACTCACCTAGCTGGTTGGTATCAGCGAGCCACTGTATATAATATGCCTTCTCCTGCCACCATTTTTCCTTTGCGCTTCGTGCGAGTTTACGCAGCTCCAGGCCACTATGACGTATCTCCGTAACACTTCCAACACGACGTCGTCCGCTGTGCCGCCTTAGGAGCCGCCGGTGTTTATTAATAGCGTCCGTTAATTCCCTATCATTCACATCAAACCAGTCCTCATGTTTTCAGACGCTAAGACTTTTAAAGTGTCTCTTATTCGGGCCCTTTATAAAGGCAAAGGTGACCGCGCTGATTGCAATTCCTACCGTGGTATTTCATTATTGTCAGTGCCTGGAAAAGTCTTCGCCAGAGTTCTTTTAAACCGCCTCAGAGAATTATCTGAAAGGATTTTGCCAGAATCCCAGTTTGGTTTCCGACCTGATCGTGGTACGTGTGAGGCAATTTTCTCAGTGTGTCAATTGCGAGAAAAAAGCAGAGAACAGGGTCGAAATATGTATCTCTGTTTTGTTGACCTTGAAAAAGCGTTTGATAGTGTGCCACGTGAAGCCCTTTGGACAGTGTTACAGAAAGTTGGATGCACGGAGAAGTTTGTTAGACTTCTGAGACTCTTGCATGACGACATGCAGAGCTGCGTCGCTGTAAATGCTGATCAGTCAGAGTTCTTCCCTGTTACCTGTGGGGTGAAACAAGGGTGTGTTCTTGCACCCACACTCTTCGCATTATACTTTGCAGTCGTAGTCCGGGAAGTCTTGCAGACAACTTCTGAAGGTATCCGCATCCGTTTTCGTACTGATGGAAATGTTTTCAACTTAGCCAGATTCAAGGCCCGAACTAAAGTGTCCTACGCACTGATCACGGAAATTGTCTATGCAGATGATCTTTGCTTTGTGACTGACTCCCCAGACGGTTTGCAGCAGCTTATGACAACCCTTCACGAGTCTTGCCGTAGTTTTGGGTTGAAGATTAGTGTCAAAAAGACGGAAGTGATGTCCCTTGATATCCATGGTCAAGAGACACTGGCCATCAAGCTCGGTGATGATTTTGTTAAGCAGGTGAATGCATTCCGGTACCTCGGGAGTATGATAACATCAAATTGCGACCTTGATGCTGAAATCAACAGTAGGTTAGGTGCTGCAGCTGCAGTATTCGGTAAACTGGATCGCAAGGTTTTTAGTTCACATGACCTGAAGCTGGCTACCAAAATTGATATTTATAAGGCGGTGGTGTTACCAAGCATACTGTACTCTTCGGAGTCATGGACAGCTTATCGCCGCCATATACGCACGTTGGACCGTTTCCACCTCAAATGCCTTCGCAAAATACTAAACATCCGTTGGTTTGATCGCGTCCGAAATACGGAAGTGCTGCGAAGAGCCAATATCATGGGGATAGAGGCTTACCTGATGCGGCGGCAACTCCTAGGTGTGGACATGTTTCGCGAATGTCGGATCAACGTACTACTAAGTGCATCTTTTTCTCTGAACTTGAGAAGGGCAAGCGTAAGCATGGCGGACAATTCCTCAGGTATAAAGATGTACTAAAGCGTCACATGAAAAAGTGCGCTATTGAGCCCTCACAGTGGGAGCAATTAGCTACTCGACGACCTGAGTGGAGGTCTCTGGTGAAAACTAAAGTCAATGACTTTGAGGCCAATCGCTGCTCTGAACTAGATGCTCGACGCGATGAACTCAAAGCACGTCCACCCTGTACAATCACTTATAATTTCTGTAATGGTGTGCTCACCTGCCCGCAATGTGCGCGTACGTTTAGTAATAAGATAGGCTACATTAGTCATATTCGAGCACATCAATGCCATGAATCAGAACGGAGTTGAAGAGGTCGCCATGGCCGAAATCGGTCGAGGATGTAGTAGTAGTACGCTATCTGAAATGAAAATTAATTTGTAAGTTTGTAGTTTTAAAAACAGAAATTGTTAGTACCTATGTATTTTATATTAATTAACCTGACTCTTTAGAGACTCTGAATGCTGTCAGGGACTCAGAAAAGTAGACTACTTTCTTGAGTCCCTGACAGCAGTCAGAGTCTCTAAAAAGTCTGCCAGGACCTTTGGTTTTGGGTTCAGTTCCTACCCAAAACTGCATATAAATAAGGACTAATAAATTTATCTGCTATCTTCAATATTATAGCCAATAATATTAAATGTCTTGCAGATAACTTTTTTTGGTATTACACTGGCGAGCAAAAAAATCGACTCACTTTATACTTTTGCACTCAAAGTGTTCTAATTTTAAAATTAAGACCTAAATCTTAATTTAGGTCTTAAATTCTTTAAGTTCTAGATGTTAGCTTTAAAAAAAATAACAATTACTACAGTGTTAACTTTTAGACATTGTCACAAAAGTCGAGGAACAGTAACTGTATGATTTCGTACTCGTTAACTCGTTAACTGTTAGCATTGCGTGACCTTAGGGCGTATAAAAGGTGACGTACCCCTTTCACCCTTATCAGTTGACCGTGAAACGTCAACAGGTACACATCTCCTCAATCTCCAAGCAAGAAAATTTCCCGGAAATGGATACAACAGCGGAAGCAGCGGCTCAAGCAGTTATCCTATTGCAACAGGGCCTGAGTCAACGTCAAGTGGCTCGTACTTTGCAGATGAGCCAGTCAGCGGTATCAAGAATATAAAGAAGGCACCGGGAGACTGGTGGCTTTCACCGACGAAGAGGTTCCGGTAGAAATCGATCCACTTCGGAGGCAGACGATCGCTTTATCGTCCGTACTTCGCTGAGGAATCGTTCTCTTACCGGGGTCCAAGTTCAACGGGAGCTCCGAGAAACACGAGGGGTAGCTGTAAGTTCTTGGACAGTGAGAAGAAGACTCAAGGAAGCAACCCTCACTCCAAGAAGACCAGCAACGGGTCCCAAATTGACTGCAGGTCATCGAGCAGCCCGGCTACGTTTTGCAAGAGAACACGTCGATTGGACTGAGGATCAATGGCGCTCTGTTCTCTTCTCGGATGAAAGCAGAGTATGCCTACATGGTAGCGACAGAAGGAGAAGGGTGTACAGAAGGCCAGGGGAGCGATACGCACAATGCTGCATAGCAGAAACTGTTGCGTACGGAGGAGGTTCCTGCATGGTGTGGGCTGGCATATCAATGGAAGCAAAAACTGAACTGGTTTTCATTGAAACTGGCCGCCATGTGGGAGGGTTGACCGCACATCGGTATATTGAAGATATCTTGGAAGACCACGTCATCCCATACGCTGGTTTTATTGGAGAAAACTTCATCCTGATGCAGGATAATGCCCGTCCACACAGCGCAAATGTCGTGCGGTAGTACCTGCGAGAAGTGGGTATCGCTTTTATGGACTGGCCAGCTCGTAGTCCGGACTTGAATCCTATTGAGCATTTATGGGATGACCTAAAGAGAAGAATCCGGGCTAGAGATCCTGCACCAGGTACAAGAGCTGACCTGCAAGCGGCTCTGACCGAGGAATGGGAGGGTATACCACAAGACAGAGTGAAGCACCTCATTGAGTCAATGAGGAACCGTTTAGAAGCTGTCATCAGAGCAAGAGGGGGTAACATTCGTTATTAAAGTGGTAATCATTAAGTAATAAAGTTTATTTAAAATGTTATGATGTTTTATTTTAATTTTTTTTACCTTAACTTTTCAAGTTTTAGTACTCACAAAGTTTGAAACCATTTATTGTTCAAGAAAATGAGTACAAGTTAAGAGTATTTGTACTCATTTTAAAGCCAACATCTAGAACTTAAAGAATTTAAGACCTAAGTTAAGATTTAGGTCTTAGTTTTAAAACTAGAGCACTTTGAGTGCGAAAGTATGAAGTGAGTCGACAAACAAAAACGCTAGTTTCGTAAAAATAAATCTAAAAAATTGGTATGCATTTACTTTTATGATAATGTTGATGATCCTTAAGTCTCGCATAATTTTGTTGAGCCGTAGTCTTCAGAGTATGATTATCATGATGGATAAAAACTATAATACAAAGTAATATCGAAGGCTCAAACATCATCATTACACCCTGAACTCCACTTAAAAATATAATACCCGTCAAGATAAACATTCCATGTGGTGACCGATTAAGAATACAAATGTCACCAACCCCTTCCATCCCCAGGGTGTCGTAAGAGTCGACTAAGGGTGTAAGTCTAGCAGACAAAATCCCCTGCAAGAGAGGGAAAACTCGAAACAAAACCCTATACCAACCCGTCTGGCCAACGTGGTATAGTAGGCTAATATCCCTCCAAATGTTTGGAGGAGACCCGTGCCCAGCAGTCGGACATTTATGGGTTGATATGATGACCTTGTTTCGTTGAAGAGTTCCGATTGCATTATCAAACCAGGTTCATGGTACCATATTATTGTCGAAGTTACATCGGTATACCAAATTTCAACTTAATCAATCACAGGAAAGTGATTCTAATGTTGCTCACAAATTTGACCTAAACAAATTAACTAACATACAAAGCAAGTTAAGTAAAAGCTTGTTTAAATAATGAAGAACAATAATTAATGTTATGAATACCTATGTATCTGTATTGCTCTTGTGTACATAAAATAATTAAAGAATGGTGTATCTATACGCCGCTGAAAATATAACCAAGCAGTTTATGTGCAGCTTTGGATAATGAAGCAATGTCGTCGACCACTAACTGAAGCAAAACAAACGTCTTGAGGATAATAAAAGAAAATATAAATGTTTACAACGACCCACTGATTTGAATAATTCTTTTACAGTTCGCTAGATTATCTCTCTTCGCTGAACATTTGAAGTTGTATCTTCTATCTAATAAGTTTAGATGGATGGATGTTTGTTACTCGTACACGCAAATAAATCTGCATTAATTTTGATAAAACTTTACAATGTTTAGTTTATACATCAAAGTAGCACTAAGCCACCAAAAACAAAAACTACTATTCTGTAAATAAACTTAATAGGTACATACTTTATCGGCAAATATTTTTAAATATCTCTCAACCAAAAATATTTAGCCACCTTGAAAATAATAATGTCCTTTTTATACTATTTGGGTGGCAAACAGGCAGCCTATGGACGCTTGCAATACCAGAGGTATCACTTGCGTGTTGCCGACCCATTTTTTACACCAGGGTTTTACGATGGGGTATCCCTGGGATAGGAAAACGTTACTTTCAAAACGCTTCCCTAAAAGAGCGCTGGAGACCTGTACTCACACACAGAAACACAACTACACCGCTGTGCATAGTAAGGCTGTGTGTTAAAACCGCTTATTGTACAAAATTTACTTATGTAACCGACTGTACTTATAAGTTTGATATAAGCAGCAACCAGCTTGGGCAAGTGCCCACTCTTTGTAATTTTGCAGTCTAATAAACAATTAGTAACTACACAAAATCGAGTTATCATTTGGTCATCCCGAGTTCCCTAAAGTAACAATAGCCAATCTTAACGCCGATTATCCAACTGCACGAGCTATTATATTGCAGAAGTGTGTGTGCAAAACAAGTTCCACTCTCTGTTGCCTCACATACCTACACCTCACTCACGTCCAGGTCCATTCCACAAAATAAGTAAGATATCAGGGGTATCACCAATTAACAATAGTTAATCGTGCTTTTGGAATCATGGACAGGTTTTCTAAAAACGGCTAGGTTGACTAATTCCTCTACTAAAACCTACTTAAAAATATCCAATCAGGCGCGAAACGACCAATACGCAAAATGACTAACTAGCTGTTGCCCACGGCTCCGCCCGCGTGTCGGTCGGAGTGTGTCGGTTATCACTGTAAAAAGTAACTTATATAGTATATTCCAAACATAATCTATCTTTGTGCCAAATTTCATCCAGATCCGTTCAGTAGTTTTTACATGAAATAGTAACAAACATCCATCCATCCATCCATACTTACAAACTTTCACGTTTATAATATTATATAGTAGGATCATTTGTTAACTCTTTTGCAATAGTTTTTACTAAAAAGATAGGATTTTTTGCAACCCTTTGCAACATCGTCTTACTTTTCCCACGAGAATTACCCGTCATTCGTAGAAAATAACTATGTTTCTTTTGCAACTTGGGAATTTTACCTGAACGACTATAAATTACTAACTTACAAAAGATACTGAACAAAGTTTAAATCACAATGTCAATCTAATGTCTTGAAAATTGCGAGCGTGAAAAGAAAATACATACATAGACGTACACTAGTAAATTGTAATACTTATTTAAACTTTATGCACAATATTGTACAAAGGTAGGCTTAATGACAAAGACATTCTCTGCCAGCCGACCTTTGGGTGATGCAAAGATGAATGTAGTAGTTGCAAGATGTGTAAAGCTAAATAAGTGGAGAATTAAATTACTACACAAACATTGAATAGTGTTTTTCTCACGTTCGAATTAAAATTAATCATTTATTACGTCAAATATAAATACCGTCGAATTTCAACCACCAAACGACCTCTAGAATAAAATATTATAAATGCGAAAGTAGCTCTGTTTATTTTTTCCCTTTTTACGATTAAAAGGCTAAACGGATCTAAATGAAATTTGGCAAGAAGATAAATGGTATTCTGGGAAAGGACATAGCGTACGTTTTATCGTAATAACCGGATAAAGCCACGGGCAACAGCTAGTAAACTATTTATAACTATTGCTAGCAATAACATTAATCTAGTAGCCGTCATATTCAAGCCAAGTCAAACGCGAAGCTCCGTTGTACCTTTCATTTACATAAACAAATGAAGCAATGACAGCTCTATAGTAAGAAATATGGACTGTAAAGCCAACGGTCATTAGTTCAATGAAAGCAGGGTAATTTACCCTGGTAATGTGAACTCTGTTGACGGGTAAATATTACTTAGAAGGGATATTTCCCTAATTACCAACATAAACATGGGAAAATTACTGATTTAATTACGTGTTTGCTAGTTTTCTTGTGACCTTTTGGAAGGGATCATGAGGAAAATGTTGTTCAAACATGACAAGATAAGACAATAATAACTTGTTTACTAAAAGACGTAGAGCATCGTTCAAACGAAGAACCTGACTAGGGAAGGACCTACAACAAGACTACAGCCAATTACTGGCTTTTCTGCTTACCATCCTTTGTGCTTGTTTGCCTCCTTGATAGTATAAAAAAAATGTAAACACAGATAAGCATATCTAAACCTGTTGTGTCTCTGTACGAGAATGCAGGTCCCCAGTGCTCATTGAGGGATGCGTTTTGAAATAGGGGATTTGGGTTTTGGGAGGGGTAATCCTTACTAATATTATAAATGTGAAAGTTTGTGAGTATGGATGGATGGATGGATGTTTGTTACTCTTTCACGTAAAAATAACTAAACGGATCTGGATGAAATTTGGCACAGAGATAGATTATGGTCTGGAATAACACATAGGCTACTTTTACAGCGATAACCGATATCCACGCGGGCGGAGCGTTTACTTAAAAACACACCTCTCAATGAGCACTGGAGACACTGTATTCACACATAGGAAAGTAGATAAGTTTTTATCACTCGCATTCGCTGATAGGTTATAAATGGTATTTTTATCCAGGGTGTAACCCAAGGCATCACTCGTGTGCACAATTGGTTCGGCGGCTTAAGTGTTGCGGGTTCGTTCCCAATACATGTAAAAATGTTGTATGATCCATAAATCGTTGCCCCGAGTCTGGGTCTACTACACCGTTAATTGTATGTTTGTAAAGTCCTCTTCAATATAGAGCTTGCTTCCTAGTGCGGGAATTTACTTTTTAAAATAAAATAAAAATATATTTTCAATAAAAATATTTGACGGCCACTTATCGAGTTAAAATATATTTTTTTTAAATTTCATCCTACAAATTTCAAGATGGTTATAAACCTATAAATATTCCGTTTTGTACTGCTCTGTGGCAAGAAAAATGTACGTGTTCACAGTTAATAATGTTAGGAACGCTTCAACGCGCCTCATTACCAACCTTCAACGGTATCGAATATTAGCCCCGACATTTGCCGGTCGGAGACATTTTCCTCTGCGCATGCCGCAGACAGTTTGACCTATATACACCTTGTGTTTTGATGCCTAGCAAAATAATCGTTTTATAACAAATATTTTTATATAAAAAAGTAAAATATTTTTAATTGACGAGAATAACTCAGTCACTAGTTTAAGTTTATATTTTTTATTATACTACTTAGTCGGCAAACAAGCTTACGACCCACGATGGCAATTACCGTAGCCTATTAGACGCTAGCAATAATAAAACAATAATACTTATCTTAAGATTTTTTTTAAGCTATTGCATAGCTTCTATCGCGGGCCTTGAGCGTGGAGACCGAATCCAGAAATTCCGTAACGAAAATAACCTAACCTAACACTCCGACCGGCACAGCGGTGATACTTTTTAAAGTACTTTTCAAAAATATCGATGATAAAAAAGTCATACTAAAAAATATGCGATAGCTTTACCGCGGCAGTCCCCGAGTGCCACACGTCTTTTATATATATATATCTACCATATATATACATATATATAGGTTATTGCTTACCATCAGGTGGATTGTAAGCTTAAGTGTAACAGTAGTACATAGGTTAATTATATTATATTCTCAACAAATAAACCAAAGTATTGTATTGATTAAATATCGAAAATGTTACCTTCCAGTCAATAAGCGATTAGTGCAATCGGATCATGGATAATTGCGACTTAAGAGATCGAATGAGTCGAACAGAGAATTTTAATTATAAAAATATTCAAAGACTGATCAGAGTTGAAGAGATTTTTTTAGAAAGGTTATTAACTGTATTTTTTTTTAATAATGTTAAGCTCCTTTTATTTATGTATTTGATAAGATATATTATATTCTTTGCATATAATGATGTTATAGAAGTAAGTAATCCCGACGAAGTTGGAGCGGACCGCTACTATAATATAAATATATATATCCCTGGGGGCTTATTCCCGTGCGCTCCAAATCTATTGTTTTATAAAATTCATGTTTTCATACATTGATTACCAGGAGCTCCAAGGATGTTTGTTTTAAAATAATAAACAAAGCCACATTTACCACTTTCATTCCCTAGAGCTCCAAAACATTGTCTAGGTACTTTGAGATTTTATTCCCAGCAGCTCCAAGAAAAAAGTCAATTCTTCAATATAAAAATCGTTCCCACGAGCTCCAAAGATTTTAAAGTAACGTAGGCAAAACAATCCCGAACGTAATAGTAAATCTATCAGTGTGTCCACTTAGCGTTGTCGCGTCACCCCCACCCCGCACCTTTTCCTTGCAATCTAACTAAATCGTTGTTGGAGAAGTACATAATAATGTTTATAAGAGAGATACAACAATTATATGTCAGTATACAGATATAACTAACAGCTGCCCTTACACACACATACAGCTATCTCAGTCCTACATCTACCAGAAACCTACTTTCACTTTATGCTAGCAAAAGTAATTATCTTACTTTTTCTCTGACGTCTCCTGGTAAAATCCCCTCCTTATCCCACTCCCTTACAGCGCACTTCTGTAATCCCCTTCCAGAACTTAACTGCAACTGTCCTACACTTTCCCGTACAAACTGCGTTAAGTATTTAGGAATTCAGATTGACAACACTCCCTCCTTCCACACGCATATTGATAACCTCGCCTCAAGAATACGCAAACTCATCTTTTTATTTAAAGTCCTCGCGCCCGTAGTTGACTCTGATATCCTTAGAACTACTTACCTTGCTCTTTGCCAATCTCTTGCTCAATACTGCATAGATGCTTGGGGTGGTACAGATAAAACCTATATTTTAAAACTAGAGCGTGCTCAGAGAGCTGTGCTTAAGGTTGGTTGGAGGCTACCATATCGATTTCCCACATCGGAATTGTACAAAATATGTAATGTCCTGTCTATTCGCAAACTATTTATCCTCCACAAAATTATCACCACAATTATCACCACTCACTCACAAACTCCTTATGTCCCTTCTAAATTTGATTCTGTGCGTCGAAAACATAATGTATGTCCTGTTATTTCGGTTAGAACAAGACTAGCCCAACGCTGTTACTACTACCTTGGAAGCTATGTTTACAATAAGGTAAACAAAATCTTAATCTTGTATCCCATGACAAAGGTGCAATGTAAAAGAGCAGTCACTGACTGGATGAAAGATTTAGATTATGATGAAACTGAAATGATCATTCAACCCTCATATAAATAGTAGGTACACACAAGAACACTATATTAATAATCAAACTTACTTCACTCATACACACACATTCACACATATACACACACCCATATGCACACACACACAACACTCCTAATATATTATCTATTTCGTATATAACTGTACTGTCATTCCTCGATTAGATAGATACATTTATATGTTTGTCTTTCTTAAATGTGCACTCCATGTCTCCATATTATATTTAGTTCTACCAAACGAGAGAGCCTGGAGATTTGTCACACAGGTTCCGTACCTAGTACAGACTCCAGGTCTCACTAAGGTTTCTCACCAAATTATATACTATTATTATAAGACAACCCAAATGTATTTTACCTTTTTGAGAGAAATAAACTATATTATTATTATGTCTCTCTTTATCACGGGTATTTTCCCATCATTCAAGGAGAATACCCGGGCCTTTGGAAGGCTTACGCGGGGACATAGATCCAACACGCAGAGGCCCTTCGAGAATTTTTATTTAAAATGGGATGAGACGCTTACCATAGTCATGCCACAGCTGCACTATTTTAGTACAGCCAAGACATGCCTATGTTATAAGTGTAGAGCTATTGCAACATGAGAAATCAAATAATTTTGGGCTATGGGATTGGTTGTTAGATGGACTGATTTACAATGATTATGGGATAAAACGTCGCCTGCCATCATTTAAAAGTTGGGATATACTCTAAATGTAAAATAGGCAGACGGTGACTCGCCTATACACTAGATGGGATACCTTGAAACAACCGACATGGGCAACAGCCCACAGGCATAAGGGCAACACCATAGTGCGCGGCTAGGGATATCGAGCGGTGCGGCGCCGGTTTCACCATCGGGGGTCTGAGACCCGAAAGCGGGTTTCCCCGTAGTTATGCCCTTGAAAATGACACTTCTACCTCCGAGCATAATAGCTAAAGGATTTTACAACATTAAGTGCGGCCCCATTTAATTTTATCGTAGGCACCGCACTGGGTCTCTTTGTGAGCATTAAATATCAAAATCTCAGTCTTTTGTGAATTATATTTGAGCCCATGTAAGGAGGCGTACTGTTCACATATCCTTAATAGTTTATTCAAGGCGCTGACCGAGGGGGCCAGCAGAACCATGTCATCAGCGTAACTTATGTTGTTGACGCATACGCCGTCAATTTAGCATCCGACATGAGTTCTGCTGAGTTCCTCAATCAGTTCATTGATGTACAGGCTAAAAAGGCCCGTGTAAGTTAGCCCCTCTTGTCTCACCCCACATTCCAGCCTATACTCATCGGTATAGCTTAAGACTGATTGTGATAACCCCAAACTGTTTTTTTTAAATTGATACTATTCAAATTACGTTAAACATAATGTTGGTTGTGATGCCAAACAGGTATAGTTTCATTACTATAATTGACTTATTGACTATGAATTATGTATTAAATCATTTGGATTTAATACATAATTTAAAGCAAATAATATGTTCCTATTATTTATAAAAGAAAACATTATCTCTTTATTTACTGCTTTCTATATTAAACCATGTTTACCGTTACCTAATAAGGTTAATAATAATAATATTAATATTATAGTATTTTTTTTTTTGGAGCTGTTGGGAACACAGTATTATGTGGGTCTTTTTTAATTAATGTAGTATATTTTGGAGCTCCTGGGAATTGATGTATGGAGATAAGAAGTTTTGAAGAAAAAACCTTTCATAAGTTTTTGGAGCCCTTGAGAACGATTTTATAAAATAATAATAATATTTAATTTTAGTCTTGGAGCGCTTGGGAACAAAATCGTGGAGCGGGCGGGAATAAGCCTCCCTGGGATAGGAATACGTTTCTTTCAAAACACATCCCTAAATGAGCGATGGAGACCTATACTCATACACAGGAACAGAACTACACAGCTGTGTGTTGTTATTTGGCTTTGGTCTTCTGTAAGTTACCTCTCTCTTAAAAAATATCTAAATACTACGTTTCTATAAATTTATTTCTTATAATATTATTATTATTATTTTTATACTACCAAGGTGACAAACAAGCATACGGCCCGCCTGATGGTAAGCAGTTACCGTAGCCTATGGACGTTTGCAACACCAGGGGTG
Source organism: Trisateles emortualis (assembly GCA_947095525.1). Classification (NCBI taxonomy): domain Eukaryota; kingdom Metazoa; phylum Arthropoda; class Insecta; order Lepidoptera; family Erebidae; genus Trisateles; species Trisateles emortualis. The sequence continues at coordinate 6,400,328 of OX352743.1, read as the reverse complement.
GCACTCACGCGTTGCCGACCCTTTAAAAACCTTATAACTTATATTAATACTAACTCTCTGGCTCTGAATAGCTGAACTAAAACTTTCAAAGTCCATTGAAGCTATGAATGAAACATCAAGTTTCTCTTTCAAATAACTCAGCTCCAATATACTAATAATACCAGTCTTCGCTTAGTTTATATTTAACTTAACGAACTTGTAACTTAGTTGTAAACTTATTTCTAAAAACAAAGCGAGACTCATCTGTGCTTTGAAAAGCTCGTAAAGTCGCTGGTACTGCGCCGTAGAACTGTCGTCCTATCGGATTAAGTATCTGTGTTTGCGTATACACTTCTACACTTAAATATGTTATGTGAAGTTAAGAACATACTATTCAACTAAAATAAATAAAATTGACTAGTTTTTTTTATACTACTTGGGTGGCAAACAAGCATACGGCCTGCCTGATGTCAAGCAGTTACCGTAGCCCGTAGTATTCTTATTTTATTAAGTTCAGCAAATTATGAAATAATTATTATGTATATGTATAGAACAATAAGGAGTTATATATGACTGTGCTCTGAGGAACTGTTTGACTTAGAGCCGTATTGAGTATTCTATTAACGTATCATTCGACTGCGTAGCATAGTTCACCCGTACCACCAGTAAAGGATAACGTCCAACCCACAGAACAAAGAATGTAGTCCAAGCTTGACGAATTGCTGTAGTTTCCGAGCGCTACGACGACATGTCTTTCCTTAACTCAAACTTTACGGTAGGAAGCGGATTAGCTGTCCCCTTTCAAAATGATCAAGGCAAAAAGCATCAACAAAACAAAGTTAAACCACAATATATTCAAAAAGTTTACCAATCAAACAGTCAACTGTGTACAGGGACGTTGTTAACAATCAAATCGATAGCCTATACGTGCCGGTGACCGACTGTAGGTGAGCACAATATCGGAGGCGGTGAGCCGTAACAACACGAGATCAAAGCAGGGATCCCTTTGATGTGCTACCAAGCGAGTGGACCAGCTCGCGCCCGCCAAACACTGACCGATAATAATCTCTTTATTAAAATTATTTCAACATGTTTCCCATTCATGTGGTGTACGTTTTGTGGTTGAATATATCCGTGTATGAATGTAAAACGCTGTGAGAATTGCTAAAAGGTTTTGGCAATGTTACAAGTTTCCGTTTCAATGAAATTTTTGTCGCATTTCGTTAGTGTACAAAATAGTGAAGTGTTTTGTTTACTATAGCATAAAATATTTTCAAATTTAACTAAAATGTAGGCTTGTAAAAAGTTGACTTCAATAATCTTAAAGTTAATAAATGTTATTTCACAATAATTCATTACGAAAGACTTAATTTGGCATGATATCAGAAAGACATGTGGAAGATCCTGAGATAAACTTTGTCCATGTGATCTATTGGATGAGATGGTCACCTCGCCACTAACACTGCGCCGAGTGTAGAGGATTCAATTTCTACAGGGTCTGAGTGTATTTATACCAGTAAATTGTATGTTTGCAAAGCTTATGGCAAAAGGTCTGTCCCCTATTATGGAAGTCGTCTTAAGACAAAATCAATATTTATGTTTAACTTTAAACGCCAAACCATTTCTAAAATAATGTTTTTTTTAAAACAGTTCCAGCACTATCGAACAAGCCCTGTGTCGGGGTTGGTCCCAACCTCCATTGTCGTGGAGGTCAGGGGAACTAATGTATAAAAGTATATTTTTCGAAAAAAAAAAATAAGTTGTGGATGTCTGGGAACAACCCTGTGTCACGGGGAGATTTACAAACATACAATTCTTGGACACAAATTACACCCAGATTCGGAACAATCATTTATAAGATCACAAACAGGTGTGTCCCTTGTGGGAATCGAACCCACGACCTCTGGCGTAGCAGCTAGACCAAAAGGCCGGTCATTCAGAATAACATTCCAAAATTTCCTATCAGGAATCCACATGTAAGTTGTCAGACCTAACTCTAAACGTCAATTTACAATAACTCAAAGGTATTGAAACAAAGGGTTTGAGTTAAAGAGTAATCTTAAACGTGCTTAATCTTTAATCTGAACAGAATACCGAAGGGATTAACTCAGATCCCTGTTTCGGAAAATAATGGCAGGCATTTTAGAATTTATTAGGCAAGTTGTAGAGAGGTAAGGCACCATACTAGAGGGCAAGCCTGACTGGGGAAGGACCTCCAGCTTACAAAAGACTACTATAACTATCCACAGCGGTGAAGTTGTGTTCCTGTGTGTGAGTACAGGTTTCCAGTGCTTATTAAGGGATGTATTTTGAAAGAAACGTTTTCGTATCCCAGGGACACTCCATCTTAAAGACCTGGTGTAAAAAAAAACCTCTAATAATAAGTAATACCTCTGGCTAATTCTTGTCGACCACACGCAAGTGGTACCTTTGGTATTGCAACCGTCTATAGGCTACAGTAACTGCTTACCATCAGGCGGGCCGTATGCTTTTTGTGGGTTCGATTCCCACCCAAGACAGACACATTTTTATTTTTATTTTATTTTTCTTTATTGGGACAAAAAACGGTTGCACATTACAATATTACCCACAATTTAAAGCTAGCTTAATCTAGATCAAACGTACAACCCACACTATTGTCCTCAGCAGAAGTAAAGGGCAGAAGATTGAAAGTGCGCGTGAAAGATATTTAATAAAGTAGTAAGTTATTATAGTAGGAAGTGAATCATTAAATTAAATTATTTATTTACTAGTATCTCGCGTGCTTGTGTCTTAAATTTAAAGTCCGAGAGAGCAAATATATCAATATTTGTGAAGTGTGTGTTGTACGCTTGAACAAGTTGGCGAAGAGGAGCGCGCACACCAAAATATAATATGTTATAAGTTTGCTAGATACATACATGATAACAACGAAAACAACATCATTACAGAACACAAAATTACTATAGTCTATCATTATAATTTGGTCTTGACATAAAAGGATAACGGTCGTGTGTGGGAGGGTGGCGCCATGTAGACGCGACGCGTAGGCGTGTATCAGAGCTTACGTCTAGAAAATATGCCATATACCGACGATATTTCAACAATATCGTTAATTCAAGACAAAAATCTATCACAGGGAGACTCAATCTTAAAGCCCTGGTATAAAAAAATGGGTTGGCAAGTGATACCTCTGGTACTGCAAGCGTCCATAATTGTAATGTCCCTCGTGACACAGTGCTTATTCTCTAGAGGAGATGGCTTTAAGGAATATATTTATAAATGACATTTTATTCAGGTTTCTGTGCATTGAAGGGTAAGGTAATAATATTCTGTAAAAGTTGTAAAGAGTTTCTAGAATTTCCATATTGAAAAGACTTTTGTTATTGGAAACTCGTTATAAAAGAAAAACTTATGAAAACTTTATATTAAACTGCAATACGAGTTGCTCGTTATCTAAACGGCTTATGTGCAAAGTGATCGATCAATACGACTAAGTAATGATGCTATGAAACCGAATAGAAAGCTGCGGTTTAAGCACTTCAAGTCAGATTTTGTTGTCGAAGTTTTCTTCGTACTGTTGTCTGTGTGGTGACGGATTAAGAATACAAATGTCACCACCCCGAACCATCCCGAGAACGTCGCAAGAGTCGATAAAGGAGTAAGTTAGACCGACAATATTCACTGCAATAGAGAATCTTGAAACAAATCCCTATACTAACCCGTCTGGCCAGCGTGGTATAGTAGTCCCTCTAAATGTATGGAGAAGAGCCAGTAGTGGGTGAAGAACGTTTATGGGTAGAGATGATGATGAAATAGCAGTGTAGCAATACCAATCCATATTGTATTACTGCTGGGTATAGCTCTCCTCTCTTAAATCAAGAGAGCTTAGAGGATTTAGGCCTTAATACATGGTAGTTTAATGCTGGTTCGTGAAAAGGACACTGAAGCTAGTCAATTAAAGAACGCAAATACAGATGTAACTCTATTCGGTACTGCTCTCAAATCGATAAATTGCAAGCTTCAGTAAGGTTTAGAATACTGCTGGCGCTGTCCTACATGGACAATGGGACACATCCACACGGAATCTACTCTGATCAATCGCGTGCGTGCGTTAAAACGCATTATGGCAAATAAGGGCAGTTGTTCTAGTCTCAGCAAACATATCTGCTGCCGTGCAAAAACGAGACATTTCAGCAACACCCTAAAACCATTATTGTAGAGGACCGGCAGGGGTATTCTGTAAGAGCAAAAACCGAGCCTCCGCAAAAACCGAGCAAAATCTGGCTGTCAGATTGAAAATCGGTATTCCGTTGGAGCAAATACCGAGCCTATTTGACGTTTAGTCAATAGATTGTGCCGTCACCGAGCAATCACAACTGTCAGTTTTGCGATCACAACTGTCAGTTCGCCATCGCTGTTTCTTAGAGAATCAGCCGGCCGCTGTGCATAAAAAAAGGTATGTTTTTAAAATAAAATCGTTCTTTACATTCATCACGCAGTCTCTGTTTGTTCACACGGCATGTGTAAGTAAACACAATCACGCAAACAGTACAAAGTGCTAATAAAATATCAACCTTTGTATTGTGTATCTATTAAACACTCGTTTGTTGAATCATTCATTTGCGGACGTCATAAAATACATCAACGTATTCGTAGTTATGTAGATTTGGCGTAGATCTTTGAATGCTTCATTAGGACTGACTTTTGTTTCATAAAATAGTTAGTAAGCAAATAGTGATCATTAGAATTACTTCTAAGACATGTGGATTTCCCACATGTCTTAAAAGTAATTCTAATGATATGTCAGATTCACCAACCCGCATTATGCCAGCGTGTGTAAATTAAGGCATATACCCCCTCTCTCTCTCTCTTGATAGAGGAGAGGAGACCCATGCCCAGTAGTGGGACATATATGGGTTGTATAAAAAAGCAAATGTATGGGATTTGACGTAAGTTTATGACATCATAACGTCAATTTCCCATACGTTTGCTTTCTAATCTATTCAATTCGACTACTGTTTATGCCACTTGTCTCGAGGGGCTGGTGACAGAGTTATATAGATGGTCCACATAGGCCTTTGTCATGATCTAGCGGCTGGCGTTCAAACTTTTAAAATTACATATTAAAATAAACCCATAAGTCTCGTTTGACCAATAGCCTGTTAACTGTATCGAATGTGCGTATATATTTGTTCCAATGTTATTGTATAACGCATGCCGTGGCAGCCTTTAATTAAAGCAACTTTATCAGGAATCTCCTCCCCGTATTGTCTGAATGTTTATAAGTGTATGCTTTGTTGGTTGTCCTTAAATAAATAAATATAGATTAACTTATTATTATTCAAAGCGCGTTACTTGATTCGCTGCTATTTAAGCGAGTCGATACTTTGCAGAAACGTTTCGATTATCTACGATGAGGCACGTGTAGGATTATATTGAGAGTGAATATAAACGAATGGAGGCTGTATTGAGAGTGTTAAGGGTGTGATCATGTAGATCACAGTTTAAAATTCCAAACGCTCGCTCTTTTAAAAGTGATAGGCGTTTCAATACAAAGGCCGGGTAGGTGAGTACAGTCACAAACAATAGCTGGGATAAAAGTTTTATAAAAGGGATTTCACAAATAAAATTGATGTACCTACACACGGCAAAGGCTGTACAGGACTGCTACATGGCAATTAGTTTTTTAAGAAAACCTTTCTATATATTTCTGTGGAATTCAGCAACAGTGTACACTTAGACTAAACCAACAGATAAAAATATACTTTACACAAATTTATACATTTTTTTTTTTAAACTAATAAACTAAACTTTATATAGCGGCCCTGGGCCTCTAGACAAGTGGCATAAACGGTAGTCAAAAAACAAATGTATGGGAGTCAAATCCCATACATTTGTTTTTTGACTACCGTTTATGCTATCTATAATATAATGTCGTAAACTTACGTCAAATCCCATACATTTGCTTTTTTGACTTTTCGATTCGACTATCGCTTATACCACTTGTCTAGAGGGGCTGTACAGCTATCTCCGTTGCCCACTGTATACTTAAATAATAATGTGTAATGTTACTTTTATTTTCATAACTATTATTGTAGATATCTTATAAAATAAACAATATCTTACATAGGCCTCACTAATCACAACATGAAGTATATAATATGTAGGTCGTAAAAATAGCCAGGATTAAAATAAAATACTTTAAAATTTTCAAACAGCTAATCGCGGCATATACCTTCCATCTGCACAGAAAATAATATAGTGCCCAAGTGTGTGCGCAAACATAGGTGCACTCTTTATTCTCTTACTCTAATAGTTTGAATGGATGAAAATCCGACACAACTGGAGAGAGATCAGGCGTAGGACCGTCGCCTTTACGTGCTTTCCGAAACTTCTGGCATCTATTTTGAATTTCGAGACAGAAAACACCAAAATGTACTTTTGGGAATTGAACCCGGCACCTCATGGTCAACAGTCGCATTCGACAACCACTGGATGCATACGTTTTAACTGACAACTCATAGAACAATACATTAAGTGTGCGCACAAGATCGATGGTCGTTTTCCGGATCATTACACGTTAGATGTACTGTATACCACATCCCGCATCCTACTTTGTCGACTGACTTTCATCCGTCGTTGATTATAATACACTAGGGGTCGCCCACGACTTCGTCCGCGTAGTAATTTGGAATATTTTCCACGATTTTGCAACATATCTCACTACTGATCCGCTCCTATTGATCATAGCGTGATGTTATATAGCCTTCCTGGATATACATATACACTATTCAACAAATAAGTTTTTTTCTAATCGAACCAGTACTTTCTGAGATAAGCACGTTCAACCAAACTAATGAACTCTTCAGCTTTATCTTCTTCTTATCGTTTGGTTAGTGGGCAACCTGGTGACAGAGTTATAATATTATAGTATAGATTTACTCACTTCTATATTACCTTAGTAGCGCAATGGTTATATCATCACATGAGGTGCATTTCTATTAGAAATACTTGATTTTTTTGGTCATCACCATCTCGGCGAATCGATCGCGATCTCTTTTTTTTTAAATAAAAAATAAAAAATTGCACAGCATTAAGTCCTGAGCTATCATTAATGTAAAGTAAATGGATGATAGTTAGGTATTTAGTTCTAAGTTTTCTCTTTGATTTTTATAAAAAAGACAACTCCCGCTAATTGTTCACTAGTACAATTTTATTAACAAACATCCAATTAATGAACACAAAGTACACCCAGACTCTGAACAACCATTTGTAGATCACAAAAATTTTTGTCTCATGTCAAAATCGAAACCACAAAACGCTGAACAGCAGTAAATGTCGGAGGTAGCCACTGAATCAACCGAGCAGTCTACATAGATTAAAATAATAACACCCACACGGCCACTCTAATTACAATAATCTTACTCAGCACTTTAATAAATTATTACAAAAACATTTCTATTTAATTAAATACATTAACATAATGCAAATGAATTAACAGAAACACTTACAATTTTATACTTCACAATAAAAGATAGAACTAAAATGTTACTGCAGATTTATTCGTTGAAAATGTAATCTCTCGAAACACAGAATATTGTAGTTTAAAATACAGGCGTAGTACAGTGCTAGTATCCACTTGGGAGAGTTTCCTGAGCTCACTGTAAAACTAGGGCATCATTTGATCCGATAATCGTACCATTTTGTTCTAGATCCAATACAGCTATCTGTAGATATATTTACTTTAGATGTAGGATTATATTTACTTTCGATTTTTTAGGTAGTACTGCCTGTTGTTTACCTTAGTTGTAGTATAAGAAAGTAGGGTACCATACAAGCAAGCGAGCCCGTCTGGTGAAGACTGTCCTTCAGACTTACCGACCTTATAGAAGACCACAAAGAAATAAGTACACATAGTGGCGTGATTGTGTTCTTGTACGTGAGTGCAGATCTCCAGTGCTCATTTAGGAATATGCTTTTAAAGTTTTAAGATATAATCGCGAGCCTGGGATACCTTATCAATCCTCCAAATCATCTGCAATTCAAAAATGTATCTACTTACCAGCAGGAGGCGCGGTATGCTAGTCGCGGATGAACATAATGTAGGCCACCCTCAGGTTGGTTGGAACGATGATCTTCGCAGCCTGGGAGCAGCTAGATGCGAGTAGCCGCAAAGTGGTGTACACTTCGAGAGGCCTACGTCCAGCAGTGGACTGCAGTAAGCTGATAACGATTATGTAAACCATGGTGAATAACTAGTACACCTTATAATTAATACTAGAGGTCACTTGGTGGTTAAATTTGACATTTGAATCTTACACCTCTCCGTGCGTTCAATGTACACCAAAAGGGTTACAAAGATTTTCCTTCACGTATAGATTATGCTTAATGTATTCACCACATTTTCATATTTATAATAACAGAACAGCCTGTAGTCTTCATAAAGTATTTTTTAATGGAAATTTTATTCAAATTGAGCAGGTAGTTGTAATACCCCAAATACGGTAAACAGTCAAGGTACTAACGCCACACATGGGTATTTCAACGAAGTTTAATTAAATGTAAACACCGATGTCTCAACGATTAACTCATATCCTGATCAAAGCAAATAACTGTCATACCTCGCATTGTATGATTAATTCTATTACATCGAAGCTTTTGTCTAATATGTATTATAGGTAAGCTATTGTTTACCAGAATTGGTTACGCAACAAAACGATCAGGTTTAAATTTGTTAAATTGACTTGTCAAGTTTATTATACAGGGGAGTTTGCTTTCAAAACTTTTCTCAGTAGCGTGACTGATTTTAAATTATTGTAACAAGGTTTGTTGTTGATTATACTTAATATGAAGTTTGTTTCTTGAATGAGTTTATGAAAATAAGGTGGGATGTTGTTCTAATAAGCACTTATTTGTGAGAATTGTTTACTGCTGTTCGCTTTTTTATGTCTACAATATAATATGTATGCTCCATTGGCAATCCCACACGGTACAAAAAAATGTGTAAGAAACAAGTACTTCTTCTGAGTTCTGTACTTTGTTTCCATAACGAAAAACAGAACTTGTTTCTTATTCGTCCTAATAAATAAACTCAAAAAAAGATTGGACTGGTTTTAACCATTTGTTCACTAATACACATTTATCAATGAATAAAAATCGGTCCGCAAACGCAAGAGATACTTCTGGTATTGCAAGCGTCCATAGACTACGGTAATTACTTGACATCAGGTGGGCCATATTAAAATATATTCTATTTTTAAAAAGGGAATCGCTACGTAAACTAAATAAGTGAACACCCGTGCAAGGCTGGGGACGGACCTCTAGTCTTAAATATGGTAAAACATTCATGAGAACGGAACATGTGTATATAATTCTATGTACCCTTATATATCTGGCGCATATCGATTAAATGAGGGAGATGTTCGTGTGTAAACCTCCTTCGAATATTAAAAGTCTAAACTGACATAATATGTATATTGATGCATTCGGTTGCAAGTGTGACGTACAGATAATATAAATTAGATATATAGATGTTTGTTTCTGAACGGATCTGGATGAAATTTAGCACAGGCATAAAATATAATAACAATAGTTTATTGTTCTGTAGAAAAGTATAATTTGCTAGTATTTGGAATTCTCCTTTAAGCAAATCAGTGCCTGTGTTAGAGGATGCCTCTTCCATAGTTAGTTATCAATATTATTGCACTATTTATCCTTACTAATATTATAAATGTGAAAGTTTGTGAGTATGGATGAATGGATGGATGAATGGATGTTTGTTACTCTTTCACGTAAAAACTACTGAACGGATCTGGATGAAATTTGGCACAGAGATAGATTATGGTCTGGAATAATACATAGGCTACATATTTTATCGCGATAACCGACATCCACGCGGGCGGAGCCGCGGGCAATAGCTAGTGTATTCGTAATTATTATATAGTATATTAACAAACTATTAACTTATTTCACATAGCATATGTTTTTAAAACAATAGAATAAAGTCTGGAATAGCACATAGGCTATTTTTTATCCTGGTAAAAGTAACTCTTCTCGATGGGATTGTACGCGCGGGTGAAGCCGCTTGCGGCAACTAGTATACCACCACACCTGGTGGTAAGCAGTTACCGTAGCTTATACACGCTTGCAATAAGTATTGTAGACATTAAAAAATAACATTCATATTATGATGGAAGGCCGTCTGAAAAAGAAAAGATACAAGTTTAAACAGAGGTCAACAAGTTTATGATTAAAGCCTCTTTCAAAGTCATATTATAAATAATTGTGAACCCAACCCTTGTCGTTGAAACTTTACGAAATTCACAAAGTATACTTAAGAAAGATTGTTGAAGGCACCTTTCTACCATAAAATTATTTAAGTATCTAATGGCGAACGATACATTTACAATGTAGACATTCAATAAGTTTCATAAATCAATTTATAAGTTTCTATTAACATCAAATTGAATAAGTTTTAGAACGTACAAAAATGGTTGCGTGACTTTAAAGAATGGAAATATATTTTTTTTTTTTTTAGTTTTAAAGACAACTCCCACACTAGGAAACAAGCCCTGTGTCGCGGTGGGCTCTACAAACATACAATTAATGGACACAAAGTACACCCAGACTCGGAACAACCATTTATGGATCACACAAGTTTTGTCACAATGGTAAATGGCGAGTCACCTCGCCACTACCACTGCGCAAAGTGTAGTGTAGTGTGTATAAAAATATATTATGTTCTAAGTCTGGGTGTAATTTGGGTCCGTAAATTGGGAATTATATTTTGGTGAAAAGTATTGCATGTTGTGTTTGAAATAAATAAAGAGTAAAACTAAGTCCATATAGCTTGTAGGTGAAGCAAACTAAAGTGAAATTAGGCTGATCATAACTGTTGAAGAACCCATGGTCACTGGTCTTAGAGAGCAGACAGTGACTCAAAGAGCTTGCTTGAAAAGACTGGATGTGGAAAGCGAAGGACCGGGCGTTGTGGCGCGAATTAAGAGACTTAAACAGTCCCTGCCCAGCAGTAGACTGAAACTGGCTGATAATTTGATAGTTTTAGGAAGTATGCCGTTTGTATACGCTTACATGTATTATATATATTATAATTGTTCACCGCCGCTAATTTATTTATTTTAGTTAGAGACAAACAGTCGATTACAGAGTAGATACTTCATCTACTTAGATATTATTTTATCTATAATAAAACCTAAAGCCTCATCTTCTTCTTATCGTTTGGTAACCTGATAACAGAGTTATTGACAGATAACAGTGATCTAACGACTGTTAACAGTCGGGACCGACTTTTGACGTGCCCTTTTGAAGCACAGCGACTAAATACTACTTGCGGTCACCCATCTATAGCGTTACCGCGCCCTTGGTTGCTTAACCCGCTGATCGTTTACCGAACAGCGAGTGCACCTGAGCGCCTCGTATATGACATAATGTTCACTAATTTGTTACATGGTTACAACATTGATGTAACCCTAATGATAATCATAAATACACATAAATTAATATAACTACTAAATGCCTTATGTTGAAAATCCTTTTTTTTTATTTGGAAAGAGGTTTAAGATATTATATCGTTAAGTTTGTCATTGTAGGTACCACAAACAAATAGCCACAGGCCCTTATTTTCTCGCAAAATGTTTTGTTATTGTAGGTATAATTCATAGCCAATTTAGCACTAAATGCAAATGGCTGAAATAAACATCCTCACCATACATAAACAACTCAATATACGAGGCAACCGCAAAGTTTCAAGCACAACATTGTACGTGAAGCGCTTTTAATTATAACTTTAAGTATGTTGTAATTTTATATATAAATATGCGTTGTTTGTTGGTTTTTTTTATACCACTTGGGTAGCAAAAAAGCATACGGCCGGCCTGATGTTAAGCAGTTACCGTAGCCTATGGACGCTTGCAATACCAGAGGTATCACTTGCGTGTTGCCAACCCATTTTTTACACCAGGGCTTAAAGATGGTAATGTATCTGGGATAGGAATACGTTTCGTTCAAAACGCATCCTGTCTTGTGTGCATCCTGTGTGTAAGTATAGGTCTTCCTACAGGTCGCAAATGAGCGCTGGAGACCTGTACTCACACACAGGAACACAACTACACCGCTGTGTGTAGTTATTTGGCTGTGGTCTTCTGGTTAATATAATTTATAGTCATTATGATCATCATCACCATCTCAGTCAAAAGACGTCCACTGCTGGACATAGGCCTCCTGAAAGACCACAGCATTCGGTGTTGAGTTATCCTTATTCATCTGCTGCCCGTGACTTTTATCGGGTCGTCAATCCATCTTGCTAGAGGCCTGCCCACGCTGTGTCTTCTATGTAAATATAAATAGATAATGATAAATATGATGACAAATGACGTTGAGCTCTCGTGGAGAGATATCTTAGAAGCAAGAAACTAGCATGGAGAAGGACCTCGTATGCAATAGAAGACTGCCAAACAACTACATAGTGGTGTAGTTATGTTTCTGTGCGTGGTTTTCAAGGCTCCTTTAACGGAAAAGTTAAGCCAATTCCTGGGTTTCCAACAAAACTTTGGTAGAGTAGAGTAAACTACCATCCTTAGGCTTCGATATCTGCCTACTATCAGACGGGGCGTTCCTATGCTTTTTTAACAACAACCGCAGATACGACTATGTACACACGGCAACGGAGTTACGGACGGTAGTCGAATCGAAAAGTCAAAAAAACAAATGTATGGGATTTGACATAAGTCTACGATATAATGTCGTAAACTTACGTCAAATCCCATACATCTTATTTTTTGACTTTTGATTCGGCTATCGCTTATGCCACTTGTCTAGAGGCTCAGGGCCGCTATATGAAGATTCGTTTTTTAAGAAAACCATTGTATATATTTCTGTGGAATTTGATCACAGAGTACAATTACACTAAACCTATAGATAAAATATATTTCGCACGAATTCATACATTGGTTTTCTAAATATACTAATCTTCATATAGCGGCCCTTTACAGCTAACTGCGTTGCCGACCGTACATATGAAAACGTTTTCAGAACAGAATATTCTACAATAGCAGAGCATAATATATATACCTAATTTCTCTAGTAAGTTCTATAAAGTTCTGGAAGGTCTCACAAACTTATAAGGGTTGTCGTACGTACGTCTTGTTGTCTACATTAGTTTGGGATGATCGACCGCACGTACAGGTCACTTCCTCAATTCTAAAGAGCTAAAAGGATTTTCTTCTCAAGTTTGGTGACCCTTGTTTATACCATAATTTGATCACGTAGGGTTGTGCTAGTGCTTATAAAAATCTATTTGAAGTTTTCTACGGAGTAAAGTCTCTCATCTCTTTCCAAAACAATCATTAGACTTCAAAATCAAATATTCGACAGGCCTACAGCGCTGATTTAGGAATGTGTCTTGAAAGAAACGTTTTCCAATTCCACGGATACTCCATCTGAAAGCCCTGATGTAAAAAATGGGTCGGAAACATGCAGGTGATACAGATGTTGCTAGCGTAAGTCAAAGTCAAACTCATTTATTAATTTAGATCAAATACTTGATACTTATTAACGTCATAAAAACAAATGCCAGCATACTTTTTTCCTACGGCTAATTCGCTGACTAGGGTAGGGCCTCGAGATGAATTGGCAAGAAACTCGGGTCACTCTTTTTAATCGCCAGAGGTGCTTAACATCAGGCTAGTGGTATGATTGTTTCCCACCCAAGAAGTATAAAAGTAGTATAAAATAAAACTAATTATTTCACATTTACTATTTAAGTATGTGAAACAGTCCTAATTGACCTCGTTTTAATTTAATAAAGCAATGAATTATATATTAGGTACTAGCGACCCGCTCCGACTCTGCCCGAGTTAAATTGAAGCGCCCTTATCGCGATAAAAACTACCTTATCTTTTAAGTTGGATAAAACTGCACACAGTGTGCAAAAAATTGTTAAAATCGGTTTAGTAGTTTAGGAGTCCATAGCGGACAAACAACTTGACACGTAATTTATAGATCCTACTAATATTATAAACGTGAAAGTTTGTAAGTACGGATGGACGGATGGATTTTTGTTACTCTTTCACGTAAAAACTACTGAACGGATCTGGATGAAATTTGGCACAGAGATAGATTATGGTCCGGAATAACACATACTTTTACAGCGACCACCGACATCCACGCGGGCGGAGCCGCGGACAACAGCTAGTATTAAGATATATATAGAAGATTAGTTAAATTCATATTATTTTACAACGCGAATTGAAAATACTGTTTAACAAAACCCTCAAAAGCACAATATAACAGTAATCAAAGGTCATCGCGAAAAACCTTTCCTTTGTTATATAGAATTAAACATTTTGTTCTCTGACAATAGAAACACTTCTTTTGTACAACCGAGTGATATTTTAATCTTGACATAATGTACTCTTGCTTTGAATTATAAAACGAAATGAGGTTGGTTATTTCAGTTTGTTCTTTTAATCTTGGTTATAAGATTGTGTTACTTTTGAGATTAATAAAAGAAGTTCATATTACATAGGTTTATGATGTGGATTTAGTATTTTTATATACCACGATGACAAGCAAGCTTACGTGGGGTTGCTATATATAATAATAATAATAGCAACCCATGTCCCACTGCTAGGCTCAGGTTTCTCTCCTCTATCAAGAGAGATAGAGAGGGTTATCAGGGTGAAACAGACATGTCTTTAGAATTTCTCCTAAGCCTTATGGTTCAGACATACGCAGAGGACCTACAACGTTCTCCGTAAAATAATGCTTTCAGGGTGCTGATGGGGCTCCCACGGTTCTGTAGCGCATCAGGTATGTTTGTTGAAGCACAAATTGATACCTTTCAAACAATATTGAGAAAGAGAACAGCGTCCCTGATGTGTCGGTTGCGGGGGAGTGCCAACAGCATCCTGAAAATCATTGCAAATAGACCTGACAGCACATTCCTGAGGCACTACAGCAAAATCCATATGTATCAACATGTACCAGGAGATGGGCGTAGGTACATGAATTAGGTAATGTAAAATGAGAATAAAATATGTAGAATAATAATAGAATATACATATATAATAGATTTAATGAATTGGAATAATAATATCATTTACAAATTTGAAAAGTATCTTACTAACAGTTTGTATTTTGCTAACATAAAATTGTATGGAGTATTTTTTCCGAAATAAAAGTATTATTATTATTATATGGGTTTCCTCATGATGTTTTCCTTCACCGTTAGCAGGTGATAAATCAAGTTTTGAGTTTCAGTACAGCCACCCGGGATCGAACTCACACCTCTTGTATGTAAGTCAGCTACTTTCCGACTCGACTACCACTGCTTTTACCACCTATTTATTATTGGTTGATTATATGGCAATAGGCTCGCTCGCTATTAAATGTCACCTAACAAAACTGGCTTAACGTGAGTCATATACCTTTACCTCACTACCTACTCCTTTGGGAAAAAGGCATGATACTATATTATGTTATAATATTTGCATAAAAATGATCAATCACGTTAACTAAACACATTCACGTTATTACATGCACACTCATCATACTCCTTTGATGCGAGGCAAAACCGCGAATAACACGGTATGTATTCACAGAATTAATGTTTAATTCATCTAGTTAGGCGAGATTACGCGCTATCAAAGGGCTCGCAAACACCATGTCGCACCCATGAATATTTCATTAATGTAGACACGCCTTGTAACCGCATGGCTACATGTTTCCACGGTTATGGTTATATTTATGTTGGGGCAGTGGACGGCAAATATGAAACTGAAGGAAAATCGGATGGTATAACTTTTATTTAAAAATAATATGTTTTGTGATACGTAAAAAAATGCAATATATTATTATATTTATTTATATTTGGAACACCAACAGCTATATACAAAGGAATTAATATTTAAGTTATAAAATATAAAGCCAACTACATGTTCTCACGAATAGCATCAAAACAACACACATGATTAACAACATTTAAGAGAGGTAGGGCTCCACACTAGCGAGCAAGCCCGACTGGGGAAGGACCTCCACCTTACAGAAGACCACAGCCAAATGACTACACACAGCGGTGTAGTTGTGTTCCTGTGTGTGAGTACAGGTCTCCAGCGCTCATTTAGGAATGCGTTTTGAAAGATACGTATTCCTATCCCAGTGTTACTTCCATCTTAAAGCCCTGGTGTAAAAAAATGGGTTGGCAACACGCAAGTGATACCTCTGGTAATGCAAGCGTCTATAGGCTACGGATACTGCTTAACATCAGGTGGGCCGTATGCTTGTTTGCCACCCAAGTAGTATAAAAAAAAAAAAAAACATATTCTGATTGCTGAATGTGTATTCAGCCATCAGAATATGTTGTTAATCACATTTTGCACAGAAGGTAATCTAGGTATACTAAGTATAATCGAAAAAGTTAAGGTTTGGTTGGCTGCATACTACAGGGCTTTTGGTATTAAAAGGATCAAAGGAGTACTCTTTACACAATATAAAAAAGATAATAACTTTTAAAGACATATCAAGTATAAGAAGATTTTACAAACCTTCTATTTAAGGACATAACGTTAATAATAATTCTTTGTGGCTCATTATTAATTAATTAATTATTATTTACCATAATTTCATATTGTATGCTATATTGGTTTCTGTCCATTTTTGTTACCACAAATATCGTAACTCATATCTATATTCTTTAAAATAAATCCTTTTCCAGTCCTAAACACATACAAGTATAAAGGGACTCCTATCTGAAACAAAGTCAAATTCTACGACCAGACTGCCGGCGGCCATGTGCGATACCCCAGAGGTTCACAAACCGTCACCAACAGTGAAACCCTCTTTGCCTTAGAGAACTCCATATCATTGTTAGAACAATCCTCGTG
Source organism: Trisateles emortualis (assembly GCA_947095525.1). NCBI lineage: Eukaryota > Metazoa > Arthropoda > Insecta > Lepidoptera > Erebidae > Trisateles > Trisateles emortualis. The sequence continues at coordinate 6,383,466 of OX352743.1, read as the reverse complement.
AGATTGTCTCGGACGTATAACGAGAAAATTTGGTTTACACTAGTCGGAATCGGAATTGGAATAGGCTTTGAATATTAATAGAAGTAAATTATGTTTGCGGTGGTGGCCGAGTGGGAAAGTGACTGATTTGCACGCAAAAGGTGCGAGTTCGATCCTGGATGGCAGTATAATTATGAATTTTAGTTTTTGAAGTTTATACGCACTAATCAAATGATTCGCCATCTGCTTACGAAACCCACATATCTTAGAAGAAATTCTAAAGACATGTCTGATTCACTAACCCGTTTAGGCCAGTGCAGTGAATTAAGGCCTAAACCCTCTCTCTTTCTCCATAGAGTGGAGAGGAAAACCCGTGCCCAGCAGTGGGACATATATGGGTTAATATAAAATTAATAAATTATGTTTGTGTGAGGTCTGTATTAGAAGTGTGTTCTCGGTTAGTTCAGTGGCTACCTCACCATTTACCACTGCTTAGCGTGTTGTGGGTTCGGTCCGCACACAGGACAAAAAATTGTGAGACTCATAAATGTCCCAAGTCTGTACTTTGTGTTCGTTAATGCGCGGGACATTATAGTGTGCCACTGTGTGGCAATCACAGATGCACTCTTCATACCTTCACTTTCATAGTCCGATGGATGGTATTCTGCAAGATTATATACGTCAGCTATGTAAATTTATATGTAGTATGGATCGAGTCTATTACACTATCCTGGGAATAGAATTTCAGACTCCGTGTTGCTACTGAGATTTTCCTAAAAGCCATTTTGCGACCGAGAATCGAGCTCAAATCATTACTATAAACGGTCATAGCTAAGTAATTTTACTTACTATAATACTAATGATAAGAAAAGAAAATCTTTAAGGTATAAAGAGACATGCTAACAATACACTTTATTTATATTCTTATTATAATTAAATAGTTAGGGTCATAAATCAACAAACTAAATAACCTTTAAGATTGTTTACGAAAATCCATTCTGAATATCAAACAAATGTAACATTTTTTGCAACATTCTATCTCGATACAAAATATATATTGCCCTCCTTGTCTTACAGTTGAGTCATCTGCAAGCCCGCCATGCCGGCGCTATACAGGCGCCCTAAAGTCTGGACATGGGAACAACAAAGTATCATAGAAAAAAATCTTCAAAATGCAGTCTTATATCAAATAGCTTAAAGTTCAATTTACAATACACAAACTACAAATAAAATTTCCCCTATCAAGGGAGCGCAGGATTGCGTCATTCTATATCTTGCCAGGTCAAATACAACCATTGTAAGATGGCCTATGATTCAGACAGGCTCTTTAAAAATAGCAGGTCCTATAAAATAGTTAAACCTCTTTTCAGATAATAGGCCCAAGGTTATGTTCCAGTTGTATGGAACAATAATGTCACATAGAGGTTAAATATATCCAGATCAGGTTTAAACTACCGACCTTGATCTAGTGTACTGTAATACTTAAAATAAGGCATTTATTTTATAGTTTCCCAGGCCAAAACCTATTTTACACTTTTAAGTATACATTGGTGTACAACAAAGAGTTTTTTATCTATCTACATTTACAGAAGTAAATTAGTTAAATGTAAATAATCCGCTAGAGTTACAAAATTTTCTTAAATGACATCAGTGAGCACTAAGAAAGGATTTTCTGAAATTAAATTACTAAACGAAAAAAAAGTATTAGTTAATTTCCAAGCGAAGTCGGAGCGACCCGCTAGCAATATGTAAAAAAAATAAAAATGTTTTATTGTCTCAAACATCCTATATTAATGACGGGTAATGACGTAATCATGCAATATTTATCTTTAAATCGATGTTTTGATGAGGTAATACAGGCCGTGCTTACAAGCTGGGTGGCAAAGCGATATAAAGGTAAAATACCCCACTTTTTTTTTAAATAATTTATTCAAGATAAACTTATGACCAGGTACAATTATGTTTAATACAGCGAGCAAAAACCGTATATAGTTTATCTGTCGCCAATTTGTCGCATATTGTCAGTTATATTCTATATTATACTATACAAAAGTATGATGTGTACAAATCTTAAAAGTTTAGATATATTTTAATAATTGTTACTTAGATGGTACAAACATTATATTTATGATTTGCGTACATTAATGTGGGTTAACATTTAGTTTCTGACAAACATCGTTAGGCCATTCATTTAATATGGTAGGCAGTAGGTATTTTCATATTGTGTATCATGCGACGCGAAAGTTTAAAGGATGATGGGCACGGTTGCACACGGACAAGCATGAATTACTTAATAGAAAATGATACTATAGATGTTTGACCGTGCTCGGCCGAGGCACGCCCGGCCCAGTGTAACGTGAAACATCCAATTTTCAAGTAGTTATATAATATCGAGGCCTACATACATATTATATACTAAGCGGCAGTAAGCAGTTACCGTAGGCTATGGTCCATAGGCTACGGTCTATCACTCGCGTGTTGCCAAAAATAAATACCAGTGTTTTATGATGAAATTCCCTTAGGATAGGAGAACGTTTCGTTAAAAACGCATCCCTAATATATATAAATATATATAAATAAATGAGTTCTGGAAACCTGTACTCACACTCAGGAACTGAATTTCACCGCTGTATATAGTTATTTGATTATGGTCTTCTGTAAGGTGGAGGTCCTTTCCTAGTTGGGCTTGCTTTCTAGTAAACCTTACGTCTCTAGCATATATAGGGTTGCAAAGCGCATTTAATGCACCTAGCATGACAAATATTCATAAATGGCCCTGCTTATAATCCAGCCATATACCTTCTTAGTGACGTAAGAAAAAGTCTCAATATTAGAGAGCATCTGTAGACAAAAGGTTGACGCGTAATAAAAGCGCAGTGTCGCGGATTCGTACCACCGCAGCTCGTTCAGATTGTTGGCGAACAATATGCGTGATGAGCTCCCTTGTTTTACACGCCACGTCATACAAAACATAACCCAGATATGAACACATTTTTGACCTAAAATTGTACGCAAAAATAATCTAAATCTATACCAATAAAGAAGTAAAGTTTGTGAGGTTATAGTGGGTAATTTCTAGATCTACTGAACCAATTTTGAAAATTCTTCTACCGATAGAAAGCCTCGTAATTTGTGAGTGTCATACATATACATTTTATCGTGATTCACCATCATCGTGGCCATATATACGGGCAGAACCGCAGGCAACAATTAGTATATTTTTACAGGAGTTTAGTGACATACACTCTTAATTTATATAGCAGCTACTCACTATCAGACGGGCCGTATATGTGTGTGTCACATTATTATTATAAGGCCATTTTTTTTCATTGCACTTCTTTTCTTACAATTTAGAGCCGCTAAGAACCAGTTTGTGCTATATAAGTCTCACTCATTCCACTATCTCCGTCAGGGAATACCGCGATATCGCACATTAGTCGTATAAAAATAAAATGAAATTCCATTTTCCGAGCACTTGGGAGTAAACTACATTAATGTACAAGCTTTGCAGACATGATATTCATCTATTCTGATGTAGTTTCGCTTTGTATAAATTTGCTACATGCATGCTACGGCTGTAGCTATTGTGCTACGAACTGCTACGACCGCTACGTAACTACTAAATGAAAAATTCATTTTGTATTATGTTGAATTATTTATTTTTTATATACTACTTGGATGGCAAAGATGGGTACAGTCCGCTTGATGGTAAGCAGTCACCGTAAGCCTATCCTTGGGACAGAAAAATGTTTCATTAAAAACGTTTCCCTAAATGAGCTCTTGAGACCTATACACAGAAACAGAAAACAACTACACTGCTGTTTGTAGTTAGTTAACTGTGGTCTATAAGGTAGTGGTCCTTCCCCAGTCGTCATTGTTAGCTTGTCTAGTGCCTCCTAGAACAACCTCCCTATTTTACTTGGAACTTTACAAACATACCATCTTTGCCATAATCTTGGTCTTGTCTATGTTCATTTTAAGACCCACTTGTACGGAGACTCTACTAAGGCCATCAAGCATAGCGCCAAATACAAACATACAATATACATAAATTGCATCAGGATGTAATTTAATTAAAAACTGTGACGCAATTTTTCTTCCATGTAAAGATCAAACCCACAATAAGTCGTACAATTATAAATAGCGAGAAAACCACTTAAGCTACCAGGCAATCAAATTCACGAATAATATTACAAGTTTGTTTCATGTTCGTATTCTACTTATCAAGAGAAATTACTTTTTTTCAACGGTGAGTGAACTGACGGATCCTTCCCCGGCATAGACTTAAACATTTTTTTATTTAATTTATTTTATTGTATAAGGCTTTAACATACAGAGGTCTAATTACAACTTATGTAAAGAAAGGACTTATTTCAATCTTTTTTACCGGCGATATATATTTTTTAATACTACCATGTAGGCAATCAAGCGTATGGCCCGCCTGATGGTAAGCAAATACCGTAGCCTATGGACGCTTGCTACACCGGAGGTATCGCTTGCGCGTAGCCAATACTTTAGAAACCTTAATAACTCCTTTCTTGAGGACCTCCATGCTATATTCTCAAGGAAAAACCTCGGCAGGGAGCTCATTCCACAACCATTCATTTATTTATTTAAACTGCCTGCATTAATGAACCATTTTTTTTCTTGGGACAAGTCACATAGGACCATCTAATCCCAAACTTGGCATCAATCAATCAATCAGCCTATCGCAGTCTACTGCTGGACATAGGCCTCTCCCAACACGCGCCATAGCACACGGTCGTCCGCCTTCATCATTCCCCTGATTTATAAAAACTTCTATGTGTTGTTGAGATATATTTCAACGCTTAAACAACAGTTTTCATTTGTATTTTTTTTCTTCTTTTTGTATTTATGAATAAATTAGTTTTATGTATATAGGTAGTAAAATGTATATAAATGATTTGTAGAGAATATAGTTCTACATAAATAAAATAAACAAGTAGAATGATAAAACTGCCTTTTATGTATATAGGACTCTAATTACTTACAACAAATTAAGCTTCGCGTGTCGCACGTATCCGAATTGTAATTTCGTTGATTACAATCTTTGTATAATTTAATACCAAATGTTGTGTACGAAATATTACAAAGCATACTGGTTTGTCACCCTAATCTGATTTGACTAATACCAGAAAACAGGGATTTAGTGTCTGAGTATCATATCTTTATAATAAGTATGTATTAGTATAAGTAAGTGTACCTTTACTAGGGCGTAGTAGGGCAACCGATAGACAAGTGCTGTGGAAATCGTTAAGAGATCAGCAGCGGACGTCTTACAACTGAAAAATAAATTTTAAAAGAAAAAAATAGGCGAAGTGTGTGCGATTTGTCCAAAAATAGTATTAAAAGAAAAAAAAGACGTGTGGCACTCGGGGACTGCCACGGTAAAGCTATTGCATATTTTTAGTATGTTTTTTTATCATCGATATTTTTGAATTCGATATTATCAATACACTACATCTCTAGATATTTTAAATGCTAAACGTCACCGTACCCATGCTATGTGAAATTGATTATAGTGATCGCCCGTGGTCGAAATTCAACCATAACTCATTAAATTTTAGGCTACTATTTGACCTTCAATTTATTCTTTTCTTATTTTTTATTCTCTTAGATCAAAACCTCCTTACACAAATTTGACATATTATTATTGGCCGTTTAGAGAATGCGTCATTAAAAAAAGTATCACCGCTGTGCCGGTCGGAGTGTTAGGTTGGTTATTTTCGTTACGGAATTTCTGGATTCGGTCTCTACGCTCAAGGCCCGCGATAGAAGCTATGCAATAGCTTAATAACTATTATTTCTTGTATAAGACTAATAGGGCTTAGGCTTTTAAGGGTACTTAAAAGCACTCTTAAAAATCTTCTTTACAAGCTAAGGAGAAATCGATAACGACTCAATTGCTACAATATAATCCATTCTAATATTATAAACATGAAAGCAACTCTGTTAGTTTGATTGATAACTAATTTGTTTATTAGTTTGTTAGATTGCTATTTGGTAATATGTTTGTTAGCTTGCTAGTATTTTAGTTTGTTATACGACTATGTGGCTAAACGAATCTTAATGAAATTTGGCCTGAGCCTGCTCCAGGACACCATATATATCCTTGCCTCCTTGGCTGTCAATGCTGAAATGTCAGAACATTTTCACACGGGTGGATTCACGGGCAATAGCTTATTAATAAAACTTGAAACTAAGTTTAATACTTTGTTGTTTTAATAATGTTCCAGCTTTGCTTTGCTTAGCAACTCGTAGAATAAATGAATAACCAATTTCAGTGTTATTTACTTAGTCTAACTTAGAAGTTCTTATTCTTCTTGAAAAGATCACATATTACTTAGTAGGTATAAGAATGGAGATATTTTATTTATTTATTTTTATTTTTTTACTTTATGCACAATCGCACACAGGCGGACTTAATGCCATAGGCATTTTCTACCAGTACCAGTTTATTTAGTAGCACGTTATAATTTTAGGTAAATAATGGATTTTCTTTCTTTTGTAGTCATTTAAATTGCCCTCCTCACCTCTATCAAGAGAGTAGAGGGTTTAGGACTTAATCCATATTATAATGACGGTCTAATGCGGATTGGTGGATCAGATGTGCCCTTAGAATTCCGTCTAAGACATGTCATGTGAACTTTTACTACCAGTTAGGATTGAACGCTCACTTTATGTGTTAAATAACCGGCTTGTGTAATGAACCAGTGGTACGCAAATAGGAATTTTCCCACTCATCTTTTTATTATTTTTGGGCTATCAAGTGCAAAATAAATTTATCACTAGTAAATCGTAGGAATAGTAGGCTAATATCCATTCAAATGTATGGAGGAGACGCGTGCCCAGCAGTGGGACGTTTAAGGGTTAAGATGATGATGAAATCCAGAAATTACTGCAGTCTGCATTCTTACAAAAAAACAAAATCATTGTTTTATTTTTATTCAATTAGTAGATATACATATACATATATAAGCTTCTCAAACAGATAATTATAGCTATGATCCAAAGTAATGTGACATTTATTTTATTCCACCAAAATTACTTTCTCCAGACAATCGCTAGTAATGTTTTGTATAAGTAAGTGATTAACAGTCAGTTTGTGCGTCGTCCCTGGAGCCGAGGCTGGTGGGCGGTGCGCCAGACAGACGCCAGAGAGCCCGGGGCGCCTGGAGCGATGTCCAAGGACAAACAGGCGCCACAAAGTCTCAATACCATCCGATGCGATGGGGAGATTTTAGTAACCTATACAAGATATTATTTTGTATTTTAGTGTTATGAAGTCTATTTCCTTTTTAAAAAAAGACAACTCCCGCACTAGAGAACAAGCTCTGTGTCACGGGGGACTTTACAAACATACAATTAACGGACACAAATTACACTCAGACTCAGAATAATTCTTTGTGCGTCACACAAAGTTTTATCCTGTGTGGGAATCGAACCCACAACCTCGTGCACAGCAGGCGCATACTGCGACCATTGGACCACCGAGGCAGTCAAAAGTCTATAAAAGTAATGGATATCACGAGTTCCCTGCCGAGGTTTTCCCAAGAGACTATAGCATAGGGTTCTTCAAGACAGGAGTTTTAAGGGTCGGCAATGCGTGAGTGATATCCCTGGTGTTGCATACGTCTATAGGCTACGGTTACTGCTTACCATCAGGCGGGCCGTATTGTTGTCGCTAAATTTATATTGAAGATATGACTGCAAAGTCATTTATTTTAAATTTTATTAAGTGGTTATACTGCAACTTACCGGCGAGTACAAATTGAATTGTTTCCTTTCTTATTGTAATTATAATACCATTTATGTGTCTTGTAAATCTTATACCGCACTAAATACAATCTTATCTTTATTAAGTTTTTGTTAAAATAATGGTGTACAATAAAGCATTTTTTTTAACTACTTAGGTGGCTATCAAGCATACGGCCCGCCTGATGTTAAGCAGTAACCGTAGCCTTTGGACACTTGCAATCCTAGAAGTATCACTTGCGTGTTGCCAACTAATTTTTTTACACCAAGGCTTTATGATGGGAGTATGGGATAGGAATACGTTCTTTCAAAACGCATCGCTAAATGAGCGCTGGAGACCTGTACCTGTACCTGACCTCACACACAGGAAAACTACACCAATGTGTGTAGTTATTTGGCTGTGGTCTTCTGTAAGGTGGAGGTCCTTTCCCAGTTGTGCTTGCTCGCTAGTATAGTACCCTACCTCTCTTAATAAAAATAAAATAAAACAGCCATATGTCCATTCTTGTCTTTTCAATGTCCTTTTCCACTCAAAAATCTTAGCACAAATATGTATTCCTAAACTTTTTATGATGCGAATGTTTTATTCGAAAGATTTCATCTTTAACTGTCATTCAATAAATAGTCAATTCCCGTTCAATCGGAAATAAGTATGAAACAAGCAAGTAAACTACAATTTCCTTGCTATTTCGTTTTATTTTATTTCAGTTCTTGGCTTGGCAGACAAGCCTGTTTAGAACGTGTAGACTCTACGGCTTTTTGCATCGATGCAAATGCGATAAAGTCGCTAGTTGTTAACATTAACAAATTACTAGCCTGGTGAAACGTGGGAGTCGTACTTACTTACACTGACTGCTAAGTAGGCGGTCATGGGTTTCATTCCCTTCCAGGAAATTTCTTTGCGTGATGAACATGATTATTTGTTTTGTGTCTAGGTGTAATTTATATACTTATAATTAGAAATGTATATGTATGTTAACAAGTTATCTATGTAATTCAAAGTCAAAGTCAAAGTCAAACTCATTTATTCATATAGATCAAATACATGATACTTATGAACGTCATAATGATTTACATCGCCCATATTTAGGCCTCTGTCATGATCTAAAGGCTACTACGTGCCTTCCGAAGCACAGAAACAGAGACAAAGTTGTAGTTACTAAGACAGTATTATTATCATACATCACTACTCACTACTTTGGGGTATATGCCGAAATGCTGTGTTATATCCATAATACCTATCGTATTTACACAATAAGATACGCCAAAAAATAGTTCGCTCGTCTTCACATCAACAAAGTAAACATAATCCACTCACAATACATGTTTACACAATACAATAAGCCTCTCTTTCTCCTTAGAAAAAGGTGAAAAAGATACGCAGCCACAATGTACGACGTCGTAATACGATCGTTACGACACCGATACGAGGATTCAGCCGGCACCTCTCGACGTCACCGAAGATATATATCCTTTGTAATATGTTACTGATAGTACGCTTAGTGGAGTTAAACTTCGAGGAAATAACTTCAACGGTATTTGTGTTAATAATTGTACACACGGCAATGGAGATAGCTGTACAGAGCCTCTAGACAAGTTGCATAAGCGATAGTCGAATTGAAAAGTCAAAAAAATAAATGTATGGGGTTTGACGTAAGTTTACGGTATAATGTCGTCAACTTACGTCAAATCCCATACATTAGCTTTTTTGACTTTTCGATTCGACTATCGCTTATGCCACTTGTCTAGAGGCTCGGGGCCGCTATATGATGTAACTTATCTCCATGTAGCGGCCCTGTACAGCTATCTCCCTTGCCCACCGTAAGTTTAAATGGAAATTCTTTCTAGTATATAACATTTATTTAATATTAGAACGACAAAACATCAATTACACTGATTACTTAATCCTTCACCTTACTCTGTCATTTCACAAAACTTTATGCATTCCGAAGAAATCATCTTCCTTTCATCAGCAAATGTATTTGATCCAGGACTTGACTCTAGTAGCGCATTGAGACCCTTAAACATGCGCGGGATGGAAGACATGGAAGCCATGTTACTATTATGTAAAGTTATATACGTACAGTTTCGAGAGAAGAATAGGAAAAAACAATGACGCCAATGCAATAAAAACCTTCACCTTAAAGATGACCACAGCCAAATATTTTTAATATAATATAATATTTGCCCTGACATCCATAACACAAGTTAAATCTTAGCTTGGGTGTCAGAGGTGTACAACTATGTATACTTACAATCTAAAACCGCTACTTAAAAAAAAAATACACAGAGCAGTGTGATTATGCGCCAGTCAGTAAATATAATAAACCTGAACCTTAGCCTTATGCTAGAGTTATCCCATAACACAAATCTGTGACGTTACAAGATGTAGGGTCGAGAAATTTGACAGGTAGCATTAACGGTACCTAGTCGAATCGAATAGAATAGAAAGCAAATGTATAGGATTTGACTTAAGTTTACTAAAAATCGTAAACTTATGTAAAATTCCATAAATTTGCTACGTTAGCTGCTTACCATCGGGCGCCGTAGCTACGCTTGTTTGTGTTTAGTATAAATACACAAATAAAGTAGCCAAATTGACAAGGCTAATAAAATACAAAGCACTAAAAGTAAGATATAAGACAGAGTAATACATTCGTTGCAATAATACTGGAGTATTGCAGCACCATCTGTTGTTGGATCATTTCTTTTACGGTGGAGAAGCTCAGCTCAAGTTTATAAAATGAATGAAAAGAAAACATGCAATGTTACGCTAAAGCCGCGACATTGTGTTCTGATTGAATGAAACATTAAACAAAAACCAAAAACATTCGTTGTTATAAGATTCATCTTTTAGACTGCAACACAACAAAAAGGTGTATAACTTGGAAGTATACTGTATTAATACAGTCATGAAATCATTTATATGTGTATCAAATTTTGCATGTACCTTTATTTCATAAGATATTTACATGAATAGTTATAAAAATTAAAGTAATCTTACCTAACCTACTTACAAGCAATCAGATATTGTATTTAAAGGTATTAGTACCTATAAATAAAATATCTGATAGAGATCCCAGTTCTGAGGAAAGGTGCCCAAAAGACTGGCCACATTTCCACGCTGGATTGCAATTATTATGTGTATTGGATGCTAAAATATATGAAAATCCCGGCGTATGTTTTTTATTATACTACTTAGGTGGCAAACATATGTCCGACCCACCTGATGGTAAGCAGTTCAGTGCAAATAGTGTACTTAATTGTCATGCGTTAGTCTCGCAAAACTCGACTCGACAGATTTAAATATTAATTTTTGTTTTGTTTACCTCAACACTGTGGCGGTAAAAGAACAGCCGAAAATCTGAATTGGTAATATTATTTTGTATGGAAATTGCCACAATCAAATAAATTTTAGGTGGTCCAAATTTACCGGACTTTTGCTGAATAAAACCAAACCACGTGTTGTAGTCACAGCCTTACACCCCCCGCATAGTGAAATAAAACGCGTCGTGTACCTAATACTTTTGTGTTAAATAACGTCTGTGTTCTCTTGAATTCTTCTCGAGTTTCTTTATTGAACTTTGCATAAATGCCCTAAGTAGTTGACGCACAGGATATTTCCTAAAAGCATGTAGAGATCGAGATGTTTTCTTTCTTTCCACTATGTTATTTTAGGTTTAACATCGCAAATAGACTTAAAACGTCTTTCACTTCTTAAATGTTTTGCGAATACGCATTTAGATTATTTGTGTAGATGAGTTTTTTTTTTTTTATTGTTATCCAAAGAAATACAATTTAATAAACTTAAACTAATTCGCCAAACTGCAAAAGTTTGTTGGCGAAAGAGGCGCTCGTTTTGCCTTATCTATCGTAATCTATGTATGTAGGTATATACTTTAACAGGATATAATATTAACTAATCTTATCTAACATATAATAATATAATTTAAATAAATATAAATAAATAATAGTTAGGTTGTAATATTAGAAAGCATGCTATTTTTCAAAGTGTGTTTGAGGCTAATAACACTAGTTTTGTCCGGGTTTAGATTTCTTAAACAATCGTTCTTATTGTACAATACAGGTGTTAGGTACCGCCTCGTTCTTTGTCCATAATAGTTATTAACTCGCGGTATTACAAGTCATATCTTCTCGTCCCAAATACCGCAGTGTCTCAAGACAAAAGTCTTTGACCAGTGTGTGTTGCCAGTGATAACATATGGATCTGAGACGTGGTCGTTCACTATGGGCCTCGTGCGAAGGCTCAAAGTCACCCAACGAGCAATGGAGAGAGCTATGCTTGGAGTTTCCCTGCGAGATCGAATCAGAAATGAGGAGATCCGTAGGAGAACCAAAGTAACCGACATAGCTCGAAGAATTGCTTCCATTAAGTGGCAATGGGCCGGGCACATAGCTCGCAGAACTGATGGCCGTTGGGGCAGAAAGGTTCTAGAGTGGCGACCACGAACTGGAAGACGAAGCGTGGGCAGGCCTCCAACAAGGTGGACCGACGACCTGGTAAAGGTTGCGGGCAACCGATGGACAAGGTTTGCTCAGGATCGAGAGTTGTGGAAAACCTTGGGGGAGGCCTATGTCCAGCAGTGGACGTCTTTTGGCTGAGATGATGATGATGATGATGATTACAAATCTTCCTTGTCTAACCTGTTTTGTACAATATTTATGAGATTTGTGTTCTTTAAAATCATTTATATAAAACTGTTCAATAGTGTTAGGGCCCTGACGACTGAGACGCCATTGCGACGTTGCCCAGCTACGTATCCAAACGATTCATGCTAAAATTTATGGGACGGATTGGCAACGTCGCGGTAAATATGAATTGTTTGGGTACGTAGCTGGCGACGTCGCCATGGCCTAATGGTGAGGTAGGGCCTTTAGACCAATGCATGTATTTAACAAAGAATCAAAAGCAGTTACTCTATAAACAACAAAACCAGTTACTCTATAGCCTATGGGCTCTTGTGAATTTGACAATACTAATAAAAGCAGTGAGACAAATTTTATTTATATTTTTATTTCCAAGAATAGCTATGAAAATAAAAGTAACTTAGCCTAAATTATTTTCAAACAATCAGAAAATATCGAATTGTTTGTAAATAATTTAGGCAAAGTTACTTTTATTTTTGTTTAAACGCAGCTCTGAGGAAAGGTGTCCAAAAGCCTGGCTACATTGTCACGCTAGATCGCAAGGCTAAAGCGTTGACCCAAGTAAATGCCAGCTTTAGTATCGTGAGATGACGCTAAACGCTTAGATACGTATTTTGAAAACTAGCCAGACTAAAATTGCCTGATAAAGGTCCTACAGACAATACCAACATAAAAAAGAACTGAAACTCAAATATCCAATTACATTTCATTATTAGTCTTTAGGGAAATTTCTTGTTAACTACTTTGTGCCTGTATTAAAAATCCTTTGTTTTACGTAGTAATAAGTTGTTTTTACTCTATACTAAAGGGCTCCTTAGGGACGTGTCATATTGGCTACAGGCTGCAAGTACCTACATTTGCCTATTCACTCTAAAAGTTACATAGATTAATAGCTACCCATACAAGACATATAGTTAGGCGCATCCCCTCTATCAAGTAAGTTTAATGAATCGGAAATTTGGTTTAAAACACGTAGAAGATTTCCTTCCTTATTGTTTGGCAGATGGGAATTCATTTGAGTAGTTTGTATACATTTTTATACTACTAATGTGGCAAACAAGCATACTACATACATAATTCACCTTGGTTATAAAAAGGTTTCTTTACAAACTCAACCCTAAATAAGCCCAGGTATTTGGCGGTGGTCTCCTTCTAAGATCTTAGATTTTATTAAGTGGAATTTGCATTAATACGATCGAACTTACACCTAGTGTGTAATTTGACTACCATTAGTATGAAAAAGGTCAATTGAAAAGAATTTCAGATTTAAACATTTTTATCTCAACATCACTACGTAATTCGTTTTGGCCGCACGGGGAATTTCTTTTTACAAAATGTCGGACGATTCCCGCCTTTTGTTGGAAACTGAATGATAAATATCTTATAGGAAAGGTAAGGGGGAAATATATCGAGGGAAACTTGTATTTTTGATAAATGACAACCATTTCTCACATAACCTTGTGTATTTTTGAACAACCAGATGGCTTTGCGTGAGTTTTTGAGGAGATTAATGTATTGTATTTCACAATTTAATGGAACTGCATTTCATTATGAAGAACAAAGGGTTCGTGAAACTCATTTACGTCGTGTTGGAAACTTTAATTTAAATATTATTTTTACAAACGGTTTTTCAGTCTGTGTTAATTTTGATCATGTTTTTAATAAATGTTAGGCTTCTTATTTTACATACGGGTAGGTTAAGTGTGTTATAATTTTTTTTTGTATACTATTTGGGTGACAATGTTGAAACCAAAACACGCTTTTTTAGTACTTGGATGGCAAACAAGCGGCCTGCCTGATGTTAAGCAGTTGCCGTAGCCTATGGACGCTTGTTATACCAGAGGTATCACTTTGAGCAGTAAGAATCTATTTAAATAACTATATATAATATAATATTTTCAGGACAACTCACACATCGCTATTCAGATAGCGATGTGTGAGTTGTCCCAAACTAGGTAGAGCCTGTACTATGGTAACCAGACAACTGATAAACATACTTATATATTTCTAAACACATACATATTATAGATAAATTACACCCAGACACAGAACAAACATTTGTGCTCATCACACAAAGATTTGTCCTGGGTGGGAATCGAACCCACGACCTCCGGCGTAGCAGTCAGAGTCACTAACCACTAGACCAACAGGCCAGTCAATTACTATGATTTTTTTCTTCTGCCTGCCCTGGCCAATGTTACGTTAGTTTAACATTTTAGTTTTTCTTTTACTACCACCTAATAAAGATAACAAATAATATGAAGTTCGGACAGAATAAGTCGATCATAAGGCTTGCGTTCGATGTGATGATTTATGTTGCTAATTCTACATGAGTACCGTGTTAACCAAGCTGTCGTTTGCTTAAGGGTAAGCAGTTACCATAGCCTATGGATGCAAGCAATACCAGAAGCATTACTAGTACGTTGTTGATCCTACATCTTATAACACTGAGTTTCTATTCCAAGAGTTGCTGTAAGTGAACTCAATTTTGAGTTTTAATTCTATTTTTCTTAATTCTACTTTTGTGTATTTTATTCTCTGTATTAATTTAGTGTACATAAAAGAAAAAAACTCTTCATGTATTACTATTTGTAAATACCCTTTGCGTCGTACAGAAGTCTTAACAATATTACACTTTCAAATCTTCACGATCCTCTAAAATCCATTCGGCTGAAATATAACATTAAAACATTTACCACCAAAGAGGGAGAGGAATAAGATATATTGAATAATTCATGGAGAGGCGGTGTGACATCATCGGTCCGGCTATTGTGGGGTTGTTGACAATTTCCCCTTGTTTCCTCCTTATAGATATATTAACACATGACAATATAATAAAATATACTTTTAACGAGCGATAAAACATGACGTCTTTATAGTGATTCATTTGAAATAACTTCCAAAAAGGAGGAGGTTCTAGGTTTATCTGCATGAATGTTTTTTTTTTTTCGTTTTTGTATATTAACCAATATCTTTGCCATATTGTAGTCCGATCTGATCGATCTGATTATGATGATAATGTCTTAAAAATCGAAGTAAGTCGTAACTCCTTTGTTTATAATTGATTTTCGTTTTATTTTTATTTTATGTGTTTGATCTCTGTGACATTTTTAGGTTGTTTGCAGTAAGTACTACTTCGAAATTCCTGACATATTAACGCATATGCCATGTACTGCCACAAGTACCATGACGTTTTATTTTTATTATCGATCTTAATTTTAAAATTCGTAACAAGACAGCTTGTTCGCCTAGGTTTAAGGTTGACACTGTGCAAAATTATAATAAGCTGACGATTCACATGGCATTTTTAATGTCAGTATCACGGGGTGATATCACATTATGTATGTTAATAAAGCAAAAGAAATATGTCAATATATTATAATATATGAAAATGCGTAGCCTCTGCTTACCCCATTCCAAAACAGATTACGTCTATGTATGTACTACAATACAATATATACTGGATAGGGAAGACAGAGCACCGGGTGTAGTGTCACAAATTAGTAAAGGTCTATTGTGCAGCAGTAGACTGAAACGGATTGATTGATTATACTGATTGTTAGAGAACATGTACTAGGTAGGTAAGACTATCGAATGAAAGGTCTATTTCTATCTCTCATTCTCTGAGTCTCATCGTTATCTAAATAAATAACTACTTAATATAAATAAAAATAGTTTTATTTGTTTGAAATAGTACACTCAGATGTACGCTTCTTCGGTGCATGGTTAACGCTAAGTGATTAGTACACTTGGCACGGCAAATCGCAGTTCGAAAGAAAGAAGGCTCAGAGGCGCTGGCGTCCAGTGCTCCTTATATACGGGCCCGAGCAAGCGAGCAAGAAGGGGTAGACGTCTCCACGTCACATCATTGATGACTATTATCTGTCTATAAATTTTGTAGCTTACAGACTCTCTATTACCTACACTAACACGATTTTTTTTTTTTTTAAAGACAACTCCCGCACTAGAGAACATGCTCTGTGTTGTGGGGGACTTTACAAACATACAATTAACGGACACAAATTACACCCAGACTCAGAACAACTCTTTGTGGGTCACACAAAGTTTTTTGTCCTGTGTGGGAATCGAACCCGCAACCTCGTGCACAGCAAGCGCATACTGCGGCCACAGGACCACGAAGGCAGTCAAAAAAAAAGAATAAAAGGGTAGCGCTGCTAGCGAACAGTTACCTTACAATTTAGGTTGTAGGTTGTATCCACACGGGTCAACAAATTGTGTCAAATCAACTATTGAATTTTACAAATCTACTTAGGTACCTACATTTTGTGTCCGTAAATTATATGTTTTCTGAAGTCTAAAAAAAACTGGTAAGGACTGCTGTTAACCTTCCAATGTGTGAGTACACAACATATACGAGCCAACGGAATGAAGCATCTATCTTATCTTTTTGTGACATATTTTTATAACAATAACAATACGAGTAGGCTGTATATCAATTTTGTTAAACAAGATATTTTATATTTTATCCAGAAGCTTTTTTCACATACCTAGACTTACGTTATACGTTTATATATATAGTAAGTAATATAAAAAGTCCCAACCGCCTTTAAAATATGTTTTCATCATCATCATCTCAGCAGAAAGACATCAAATTCAAATTCAGAATCATTTATTCATATAGATCACACTGTGACACTTGCGCAGGTCAATGGAAAATGCCATCCTCTACTGGACATAAACTTCTTTGACGATTTTACTTATTTTAAATAAAGAATACTAATTTAAAAACCTCAATAAAACTAACAACCTTGTTTTATTAAAGTTTTTAAATTAGCATTAAGATTTTCTTTATTCAAAATAAATTGAAACAATCTGTAGATTAAAATAATACTACGAACACACAGATACACACTTACTAATGAGAAAAACCTATTCTAATACTTCTCTTTTTTCTTGTCTACCTGGCAATTATCAGATGTACGTGAACAATTGTAACTTTTTTTTATATACTACCTGGGTGACAAACGCTGATTAGGCAGTTACCGTTTTTAATCTTTACGGTAATTTGATTTATTTCATCCGGACAAACGTTAGTTCATTTAATTTTTATAAAGCTGAAAAAGTGAAGTAATTCAAGACATCTCCCGCTCTAGATAACATCTCGCTCTACAGCCCTGTCTCGTGGGTGACTTCACAAACTTACAATTAACAGACAAAAAGTACACCCAGACTCGGGACAACCTTTTATGGATCACACAATTTTTTGTCCCGTGTGGGGATCGAACTCACAACACACTGCGCAGTACTTAAACACTGACCCAACCGTGCAGTCAAGTCAAGTAAGTACTTACATATAATTCACAGATTAACTTTAAAAGCATTATAAAATACCTCCGTGTCAAAGACGATAATAAAAATACTTTTTAAAACATGAACTTCTACTCAGAACCAATTTACAATATTAGTTTTATCTAGGGTAAGTCAGTCCTCGTTCGACGGGGAAAAAGATTATATTTTCTAACGAACCCATAACGTTTATAACATTATTATTCAAGGAAGAACGTTTCAAGCAATATTATAAACCGGCAATGGGAAATATTAATCGTTCCAGTAGTAAATATAAGGTTTTTGCATCATATTTTATTTGTCAAATTATTTGTAAGTACCTAATATAGGGTTTTATGATATATTATAATAAATGTTACGGATCAAGTGATTAATGAGGACATTATAATAACGCCCGGTCTATATAAATAATGAAAAGTATAATGGGACAAGATAATTAATATTGAAATTCATTATAGTCATCACGAATATAGCTGTTGGGTAATTTAACTAGGTACATTTCAGTATCATCTCAACCCATAAACGTCCCAATACTGGGCACGGGTCTCTTCCATACATTGGAGGGATATTAGCCTATAGGGCAGATTTGTAGAAAACAAAAAACCTACATTTAGGTTCTACAAATCGGTGGCATTTTATAGGTGTGTCCGACATCCATTTCAACTTGTAATTTGAACTAGTAAGAATTAGGGCACCATTAAAGTGAGCAAGCCCGACTTGGTAAGGACTTCTACCTTACAAAAGACCACAGTTAATTAATGACTACGCACAGCGGTGTAGTTGTGTTCCTGTGTTTGAGTAGAGGTTTCCAGAACTTAGAAATATTTTTTTATCAAAACGTTTTCGTATCTCTGGGATACTCTATCATAAAACTCTGATGTTGATATTTTTGTGCCGGCAACTCGCAAGCGACACCTCTAGTATTGCAAGCGTTCATAGGCTACGGTAACTGCCAACCAATTGGCGGGCCGTAAGCTTGGTTGCTATCGTAGCAGTATAAAAAAACAGCAAACTAGAATCCCACTTCAGCATTACAGTATAGTATAGTTTTTCAAAATTAATCGTCATGCCTATTAGCACGCTTATTAAAGACTAGGGGTCGCCCGCGACTTCATCCGCGTGGTAATTTGGATTATTTTCCTCGATTTTGCAACATATCTCACTACTGCTGCGCTCCTATTGATCATAGCGTGATGTTATATAGCCTATAGCCTGCCTGGATAAATGCACTATTCAACAAAGAAATATTGTTTCTAATTGAACTACTAGATAGGTATAGATGACGTATAGATAGGTACCTATAGTCTATTTCACATAGCATGGGTACTGTGACGTTTGATATTTGAAGAAAAATATGAATGAAAATAATAGACGACTATATTAGAACCTGTCAATTGAATACTCTAGGCTCTTGATCATACAAGAAACCTATTGGTTAGAGATTGATTCAATCATTTTCTATCATCTTCATCGTAAAATGTTAAACGTTACAGTATAATAGAAATAGACTATAGTTAAATTCCACGTTAGTGCCAGACAACAATGTAATTAGAAAACTTATACTACAACAAAACCTTAAAACAATAAAAGCAATATTTACTTTGAGAATGACACTACCAAACTCCCTTTAACGGCGCATAAATTAAAATAGGGTCATTACATGCAAATTGTAAGTTGTTTTAGTGACTAACCATTTTGTTCGTACTCTGTTTAACTGCCGCAAAATAATTTTAGGGATTGTTAGAACATTCTTACAAATACTATGTTATAACTAGCCAACTGCATTGTTTATTGTCCACTTCGTTGGGCGGTAAAATATTTTACTTGTGATGAAATAATGAGTGTTGTTAGTACTGAGTGCTGTGATTTATTTCCGGACTGCCAAAATAATCTGCTTAATATAATAATATAGCCTATGAAACTCACCAATAACGTGGCTTTCTGTTGGTAAAAAAAAATCCAAATCGGTTCAGTAGATCTAGAGATTACCCTCTACAACGTCACAAACTCACAAATTTTACTTTATTATATAGTATAGATAGATTACCTAATTACTTACACTGCTTGTTTACTTATTGTTATTTACCCTCCGGCCGCGTACGCAACTGTAGGTTCGTATCCAGTTACGGTAGAAGAAATAAAACATCTTCATATGTTACGTAGGAATACGTTTTTTTCCTTACACGATACTGAGTTTCGACTCAGGAAACTTACTGATGATTACGAGAAAATACTTTCTATTCTTCCTAGGTAACTCAATGATGATGAAAAAGCTTACTTGTCTTAGAATACCAGGAGTATATACATATATGTATTATAGTTTTTTTTAATAATTTATTTATTGGAACAAAAAGATTTACATGGGTTTTTGTACACGGTAATAACTGCATTAGTTTAAAAAGCTGTGTCGCAGTCATTAACGCCCACCTCCAGGACGTTTAGTATAGTTCGAAATTACAGAATAATAATACTTTGAACAATAAAAAATAGCTTACATACTTGTTTGATAGTTAGTTTAGATAAACCTGGGATAAGAAAAAATATATTGAAGTAACGTTTCTATAAAAACTTATAACAATAAATAGATTTTATTAAACTCGTTCCTAAAAAAGACGTACCTATATAGAAGAATGTTCGATATCTACCGCGATTTCGTGTGATATCCCTAGAGATTTATCGAATTCCCTGGTATTCTTATTTCCCTGGAATATTAAGTTTATCGGCTACGGCAATCGCTTATCATTAGAATGCCTTCTTAAAATTAAAATAAATGCTTCGACTAATGCCGTATTCTAGTAAAAAAATGGTCAATCGCAAATATTGCCTCGGTCTCTGTGACTTACGTATTAAAGCTTAAAACGACCAGCTTTATCGTCATTATCTTTAAAATTATACCGCATTATGAAACGTTCGGTCTAAAAATGAACACCATTCATCAAATCGCTGCGCGCTGTACAAAACTGGCAATTTAAAAACATCGTGTAAAATATAAAAAGAATTTCTTTATAGCAAAATGCTTTAACGATCTTGATTAAATTGTAGCCAAGCTAGTGAAAATCCACTCCATTTTAGTTTTATCCCAATTGGTTTATTAAATAGCCGTGTCACTACGCAACCTTAATTCATTGGTGATGAATCCGCCAGTCATCTCTGGTACAACATTCTCACTAATCTATTGGAAAATATATCAATCGTATATTTCAGTTTTACGTTCACATAAATGTTACAAATTGAATAAAATGGCGCCGTTTTATGGCAATTTATCTTGCTTGACTATGTTGTTAAATGTTCTGCCTAATCCATTGGTAATGTGTTAAAAATGCTTAAATGAGAAAGAAAATCAATGGAATATAAAGGAGCGAAGTGTAAAATATCTAGAACAATTTCAATCAAACCGATAATGAAGTTTCGAATAAATAAATAGGTGTAAGTACCTACTCGTAGCCTGGGAAAGGACATTAGGTACTATTTTCGTAATAGGCCTGTGGCCACATTCAGTTTATTTTTTATTTCATTTAGACAACAAATACACCACAGAAACCGTAGCCTCTAGATGTTAGTAATTCTTGGGGCATACATACATAGCACGTGCGTTGCTAAAAACTGGTGAAAATTATACCTATTTCCTTTAAAGACAACTCCCTAATAAGGGCACTAGCCCTGTATCACGAGGGACTCTACAAATATAATACAATTAACGGACACAAAATACACCCAGACTCGAAACCCATTTATTAATCACTCAAATATTTGTTGCGTGTGGAGAACGAAACCACAACAAGCCACGTAGTGGTAAATAGCGAGGTAAGGACCAACCACTTAAGCCACTGAACGATCCGTGGTAGTCATTATAGAAAAACTGTAGTAGATGAAAAATAATAATCATTAGATTATTATTCTTATGTTATAAGTTTGCAAGATTATTAATCTAAGGATTATTATTTTTGAATGTGGAAAACGTTTGGTGACGATGACGCGAGTTCCCTGATTTTTATTCACCCAAATAAGTTTTTACTATAATAATTCTATCCATACATAAAACTCTGAAAATATGAATGCGACTTATATTACTAATAGTAGGTTTTCACTATAATAATTCTATCGATATATAAAACTCTGAAAATACGAATGCGACTTATATTACTAATAGTAGGTTTTCACTATAATAATTCTATCGATATATAAAACTCTGAAAATACGAATGCGACTTATATTACTATAGGTCTATTTATATTCTGTAGTTATAGACGTATTTTGGTCATCAAAAAAGCCTCTTTTGTTAATAAAAACAAATAACATTTACACAACCTTTCTTGCTCAGAAACCGTAATGAAGTTCAACGTATCTGTCTGTTTTTGTTTTTTCCCCTTCGTAGCAATCACAACACAAATATTGGGCGCACTAAAGTTTCCCTCAAAAAGGAATTTCGTTCGACCCTTTATAGAAGGGCAGGGCAAATGAATTATAGTCGTTATAGAATAGCCAAGGACAGTGATGGCATATGTCAAATCGATAATGCTTACTTTTATTTTTGCGATCTTGAATCACTGGTTCATTGGTGGGTAAGTGCGAATGCTGATTACCAGGTCTCTCAAGTTCGATGCCTGGTTAGGACTAAAAATACATATTGGGGTTTCATGTCCTGAAATTCATAAAGATATCCGAAGATTAGAAAGATAATCAAGCATAACAGTCTAAATGTGTATGTCATACACCTCTGCCTACGTGCTAAATTATGCTTATTACCATGATACTGTCTACTCAAAAACATTTTCAAAATAACATAAAAAAATAAAAAACAAATAACCTATAAAACTTTAATGGCTAAACCACCGCTAAAACATGTCTTAAACCCACCGGTAAAAAACCTGCTTTCAAATAAAACACCGCATACAAATTGGTTCATCTATTTAAGAGCTACGATGCCACAGATAGACATACACGCACATAGTGGGCAAACTTCCAACACCCCTTTTTGGGCGTGGCGAGGGTTAATATATAGAAGCAAAAATGATGAACAGCAATTTCCAGCCAAACTTGTTCCAGTTCTCAGTAATTAGCAGAAAGCCTTACTTGCAAATATTGGCAAAGTTGACAAACCATTAAATACCTTCGGGTCGTCCTAATGACGAATATACCGGGGCGGTATTTTGTAAACGGGGCATAGATTTACGAGTATAGACGATGGACGATGAAATGGTGAATCGTTGGCGAATACCGGCCTAATTGATGTCAGCGGAGGGCATAATTGATGGGTGACTCTCCCGACTTGGTTTACGTAAATTGTTTTCACAAGACAACTTGGAATTAACTTTTAGCGAGACGGGTTTTTATGCCTTTCTTATGTCTCGGCTGTTGGAAGGTTGAAGTAATTTAGTCATTCGGAAGTTTTGGATGTAAACAAAGTTGGACACGATGTTTTTCTATGTCAAGTTATTGTACTGATTTTGTTTTCTGGGTCTTGACCTTATTCCAGAGGACAAAATCAGAACGATATATACAAATATTTACCTCTTGATCTACTTGATGTAGGCACCATACAAATTAACCAGGTCTTTAAGAAAGCGTATCCCTGGGATATGAAAACGTTGCTTTTAAAACACATCCCTAAATCATAATCATTTATTGCATCAAACATGGTAGTACAGAGGTGATAATAGTAAATATTGTTTCAAATATTTGGCCGTTACACAGCATGCAACAATTAAGTATAGGCACAGGATACTTAATAGTGGCATAGGTAATAATATAAAAATACATAACTATTATAACAATGCATTATTCGATCATATTCACAAAATGAAATAGAGTTAAATCAATTAAAATAATAATGTCAGTATTATAAGTTAAATGTCATTAGAGTTCATTATGTCAAAATAGTAACAATATATGTATAAATTAGATTAATAATGTCATAATAAATGCATATAAATGAGCGCTAAAGACCTGTATTCACTCACAGGAATAAAACTACGCCACTGTGTGTAGTTATTTGGTCTTCTGTAAGTTCCTCCTATTTACAGAAGACCACAGCCAAATAATCTTCCCCAGTTAGGCTTGCTCGCTAGTATGGTGCCTTACCTCTCTTAAACACTTCTATTTCTGAGCATTCGTATAAATCTGCATTGCTCATTTAAGAAATATTTTTGTGCTAGAATTAACTATAACACAAAACATTAACGATCATAGTCCATGGGCTTCGGTAACTGCTTACCATAAGTCGGGGCGTACACGTACGTTTGTCAACGTTGAAGTATAAAAAAAACATTATTTGTGCATTAGTCAAAGTCGAATTCATTTAGGTACGTCACAAAAACAGAAAAAGAAGTCATTATACCTGCATTCAGTTCTCTGACAAGGGTACAACTATGAGAATAACAGGCAAAAAACTTAGGCCAGTCCCTATGATAAACACGCAAAGGCTTGAAGGCCACTATTTTCGCATAGCAGATTAAAAAACAAGTCAATTTTACTCAGCCCTTTTCCAATTTCAAGCCTGTCGAATTTGGACAGTTTGACATTTCGCGATTGCTCTATCATTTCAAAACGAAAATACCTTTCATATCGCCCTTTACATTACTAAACAAGGTCAAAAGCCATTCTCTTTATACAGAAAATAGCCTCACCTTTTTCTTGAAGATAGTTTTATATTCCACAAGATCAAACACCTAAGTAATTTTGCCCAGTCAGTTGTTTTGTTTATCTAGGTATTTATTCGGACCCGGCCATTACAGCGGCTTTTTGAAGGGTCGTTTGTTATAATGTTCTGCTGTCATAAATAAAAAATGTTTTCGTTTTTATATATTACAAAAAAAGACAACTCCCGCACTAGAGAACAAGCTCTGTGTCACGGGGGACATTACAAGCATACAAACAGACACCAATTACACCCAAACTCAGAACAACTCTTTGCAAGTCACATAAAGTTTTGTCCTGTGTGGGAATCGATCCCAGAACCTCGTGCACAGCAGGCGCATACTACGGCCACTGGACCACCAAGGCAGTCGTTAATAAAAGTACCTTTTCAGTTAGGTATCTAGTGATTTTAGGATCAGCATACGGCCTGATTAATGGACGCTTGCAACAAGGGTATCACATGCGCATTGCCGTGCATTGCATACTGAATGTGGAAAACTTGTAACGCAAAAGTGTTTTGCGCTGGATAACAGCGATAAAAGAAACGTTTAGTAGAGGTCCTTTCCCAGGCGGGCTGTTGAATTTGGAAGAGTAAGTACGTCTCAAAGCACATTAAGGTGTTGGTTGGGTGCAACCAGCTTGAGGATACCTCCTCATTACAGAAAGCCATAGGATGGAACCCGTGATCTGATTTTTTAAAGGCAACCAGCCCTGTATCGCGGGGGACTTTACAAATATACAATTCACGGACACAACATTTATGGATCATACAATTTTTTATCCCGTGTGGGAATCGAACCCACGACTGCCAGCTTAGGATTCAGAGTCACTAACCACTAGACCACCAGGCCAGTCTTCCCAAGGTAGTCGTACGCACTATCAGTTCACCATTATCCAAATTATAACGCTATACTTTTAGAGCGTCTCTGTTTCGTATCTAATAATAAATATTCAGTGAGTACCGGATCGATAAACATGAACTACCTTGGAGCTATTTAATAATTACTTTAGAAACGCCGAGAACAGAAGTTTGCAAGGAGATTGGAAGGCAAGTGGATTAAGGTCTCAAGGCTCTATCAATCAACGGCGTACGAGTTGATGGCAGTTAGCAAGTACGTGAGTCGCTATAGAAAGCTTATGCTATTAGCAGTGATTGATCGTGTATGCCCACACTTACTATAACTAAATTTCTTTATTTATCTCAGATAAGTTTCTACCCGCGGCTTCGTCTGCGTGTACATTGCCAAGGGAACAGTGTTATTTTTCGAGATAAAAAGTAACCTATGTGCTGTTTGAGATTTTAATTTATCGGTGCCAAATTTTATCTACATTCGTTGAGCCATTTCGGCGTGCTTGGACAACAAACAAACATCTATCTATCGTGGGATACTCCCGTCGTAAAAAAATGGGTTAGTAAGACGCAACTGATACCTCTGCTATTGCGGGCGTTCATAGGCTACAGTGACTATTTGGGCGAATTTTCTCTAGGCGAGCGCGGGGATACAAACAGATATACTATATAATTTATGACAAAACCATATAATGAAATACATCTTGTAGATTAATACTGTATTTTTAGGCAGTCATTTGTCTATAAATGCCAACAAAAAGGGGCCTTAACATCAGGCGGGCCGTATGCTTGTTTGCCACCCAAGTAGTATATAAAAAGAACCGTCCAAAGTTTCACTATAATATAAATAATATTAGTAAGACTAGTATTACTTTTAACTATAAACAAAGATAGAAAATATATCACACAAAGGTGGATTGTAACACTATATAGTGTATCTATTTAAGTAGGTATAAAGCGCCGGTCTATGCTCGGTCCGACCGACCCCAAAGATTAGGTACACCGCCTTTGTCTCATAACCCTGCATTGTTTTAGAGCATTCGAGGGTTAACATTTTGTAAATTCACTCCCGGGACCAAGACAGAGAGTGCTTCGATCTAGTAATAAATATAGACAGGCCTAATTATTGTTTTAAATTTTATTTTAACTTGTTACACACTAATTTACCTTTGTATTATAATAATAATACCTAATAGAGGAGACGACATCCCTACAAAAGCGACCCATACCTATATTATTATAATTATGTCCCATAATTTATGGGTTGCTTTTAAAGGGATATCGTCTCCTCTATTAGGTATTATTATTATAATACATAGGTATATTAGTGTGTAACAAGTAATAATATATGGGTTGAAGTCAAAGTCAAACTCATTTATTCATTTAGATCAAATACATGATACTTATGATCGTCATAAAAACAAATGCCAGCATGCTTTTTTCCTACGGTCAATTTGCTGACTATGGTAGGACCTCGAGAAGAATTGGCAAGAAACTCGGGTCACTCTTTTCAATCGTCAGTTGCTATTGCTTCTATCGATTCGAAAATAAATTAACTACTTATTATACTACTAAGATATCTAACTACGATATATAAAATTCAGAAAGACCGCTCTATCAAAAGCGTCAATAAATAAGAAGTCTCTCTCTCTGCCTGACTATTTATCCCACATGGTGATGGGGTCAGCCTTTTTCGTGTTCTTCTTCCACTTCGCGCTATTTGTGACGTCATCTTCCAAAACATTGCATGCCCTCATATCTCTGCGTACTACATCGGTCCATGTAGTCTTTGGTCTTCCCCTCGGTCTTGTTCGTAATAAGATATTGTTCTGATGGACCAAAATCAATGTATGATAGTGATAACGGAACGGAACGTTTAGTTAAAAATGCACCTGTAATTAAGATCTGGAGACTTTTACCAACTCAATCATACTTATTTAACTGTGGTCTTCTATAAAGCGAAAGACTGCATTCATTATGATGTCCTACCTGTCTTTATAAGAATGACTAAAACTGGTAAAGAAAAAGTCCCGTCTTTAAATAATTACTTGGTCGTAACTGCCTTGGTAATATTATAAAAATATTGAATTTACGAACTCTTTTATACAATTTCTAAAATAAACTTAGGGTTATTTTCTCAATTTGTTTTACTATCCATCTCAGCCACAAGACGTCCACTGCTGGACATAGGCCTCCCCCAAGGTCTTCCACATCATTCGGTCCTGAGCTGACCTTGTCCATCGGTTGCCCGCAACCTTTACCAGGTCGTCGGTCCACCTTGTTGGAGGCCTGCCCACACTGCGTCTTCCAGTTCGTGGTCGCCACTCTAGAACCTTTCTGCCCCAACGGCCATCGGTTCTGCGAGCTATGTGCCCTGCCCATTGCCACTTAATTGACGCAATTCTTCGAGCTATGTCGGTCACTTTGGTTCTCCTACGGATCTCCTCATTTCTGATTCGATCTCGCAGGGAAACTCCAAGCATAGCTCTCTCCATTGCTCTTTGGGTGACTTTGAGCCTTCGTATGAGGCCCATAGTGAACGACCACGTCTCGGATCCATAGGTCATCACTGGCAACACACACTGGTCAAAGACTTTCGTCTTGAGACACTGCGGTATTTGCGACGAGAAAATATGGTTTAGCTTCCCAAACGCTGCCCAGCCGAGTCGGATTCGACGAGTGACCTCTTTCTCGAAGTTGGACCTACCTAACTGGACTGTATGTCCCAGGTAAACATACTCGTCAACAACTTCGAGTGTAGAGCCTCCAATTGTGACAGAGGTAGGTGCGACATGGACATTTGCCATAATCTTGGTCTTGTCCATGTTCATTTTAAGACCCACTTGTAGGGAGACTCTACTAAGGCCATCAAGCATAGCGCCAAGGTCTTCCAAGGTCTCAGCCATGACCACAATATCGTCGGCAAATCGAAGGTGGGTGATGTACTCGCCGTTGATGTTGATGCCGAGTCCATTCCAATCCAGAAGCTTGAAAGCATCTTCCAATGCAGCGGTAAACAGTTTCGGAGATATAACGTCTCCCTGTCTCACACCCCGCTGCAATCGGATAGGCTTCGAGCACTGATCTTGGAAACGGACTGACATGGTGGCGTTTTCATACAAACACTTCAACACTTCGACGTACCGAGTGTCAATTTGGCACCGTTGGAGAGACCGTAGCACAGCCCAAGTCTCGATCGAATCGAAGGCTTTCTCATAGTCCACAAACGCTAAACATAGGGGCTGGTTATACTCTTCGGTCTTCTGTATAACCTGCCGCAGCGTATGTATGTGGTCTATGGTACTAAAGCCTTTTCGGAAACCGGCTTGTTCGGGAGGCTGGAAGTCGTCAAACCTACACGCGAGACGATTCGTAATGACTCTTGAAAACAGCTTGTAGACATGGCTCAGGAGTGAGATGGGTCTGTAATTCTTCAATAGGGTTTTGTCACCCTTTTTGAAGAACAGCACCACCACACTCCTGTGCCACGCCTGCGGCGTCTTTCCCGCGAGTATGACGGAATCAAATAGCTTTTGTAGTGCTTTCAGCACCGGTATTCCACCTGCTTTCAGCAATTCGCTTGTGATTCCGTCTTCACCCGGTGCCTTGTTGTTTTTGAGCTGTTTTAGAGCCATACTAATCTCGTCTAGGCTGACGACCGGGATATCGTCGGTATAGTGTCGGGACAACTTAGCTCTTGGATCGTCTGTCGAAGAGCTAACAGGTGACCGTGTTGTCGTGTATAGCTGCCCATAAAACGATTCGATCTCTTCCATCAGCTCAGGCCTGGACGATATGATTCTGCCGTCCCCAGTCTTCAGCTTGGTCAGTTGGCTCTGCCCAATAGACAGATCTCTAGCGAACACTTTGGAGCCCTTGTTTTGCTCTATGGCCTGTTCAATACTATTTGTATTAAACAGGCGAAGGTCGCAAGTCAATGACTTAGAGATCTGCCTATTGAGCCGCCGGTACCGGCCAGCATCACCTGAGGACTGCAGAACCATCGCTCGCCTTTCCTCCATGAGCTTGATGGTTGAGTCGGAGATCTTCTTCGTTTCCTTTGTTCGGCGGATTTTAAAGCTGGTAGATCCAGCCGAACGGACAGTTTCCACGAACCTGTTGTTGTAATCGTCCACATCTACGCAATCGCTTAGGCTCTCAAAGCGGTTCAGCAGTTCGAGCTGAAAACTTTCGGGGTTTTGGGTCTGGATAGGTGCAGGCCGGAGCGTAGACTTCATCAGCCGAGACCTTTCCAACTTGGCATTGATATTCAATGTGCCCCTTACCAGCCGGTGATCGCTCCCGGTTTTCACCGTATTGATCACGGAGACATCATTGAATATCTGCCTCTTCGTCGACAGGATGAAGTCAATCTCATTTTTGGTTGCACCGTCAGGACTCACCCAGGTCCACCTGCGATGTTCGCGTTTCTTGAAGAAGGAGTTCATCATAAAGAGTCCCTCCTTCTCCATGAAGTCGAACAGCATTTGGCCCCGGGGATTCCGATACCCATATCCAAATTGCCCCATTTTCAGCTCATCACCGCTCCGTTTACCCAATTTTGCGTTGAAGTCCCCCATGACAACAGTGTAGTGGGTCTTGGTGCTATGTATGGCTCTGGAAATATCCTCATACATAGCTTCGACCTCCTCATCGGGATGTGTCGACGTTGGAGCGTATACCTGTATGACCTTCAACGAATACCGATTGGTGATTCTGAGTATAAGGTACGCTACCCTTGTCGACACACTCCCAATTTCGACCACGTTGTTCACGAGGGACTTGTGGACGATAAACCCGACGCCACCTTGGGACTGTTGGTCGCCCTCCCGGAAGAAGAACAAGTTGCCGGATTTGAGCGTTATCGAGTCCTCCCCCTCTCTACGGACTTCAGATAGCCCTATTACATCCCATCGCAGCTTGCTCAATTCTTCCTCCAGATCAACAATCTTCTCGTCGGTCCGCAGTGTGCGCGTGTTATAAGTTGCCAGGGCCAGTTTTCGTTGTTTGTGGTAGCCTGGCCTCTGCTGGAGATTCTTCGCACCCCTTGCCCCACCGTTACCGTGGCCGCTACCGGAGCCAGGAATAGTGGGGCCGCCAGGGACTAGGGGCCGTTTTTTACTGGTGTGATTCATTTTTGGGGGGATAATACCGTAATCGCCACGCTTGGCAGGCGGGTTGGCGATCGCAGTGGCGGAAGATTTTACATTGGGACGCTGCTGCCCGTCCTATGTCTCTCAATTTTCCTTCCGCCCGGTTTGAATGGATTGACCGCCATTGTTCGGTTGACTGACTGCACTAGTGTAGATATCCGCGGTGTCATAACCGCGTATCCCCACACCAATGGGCGGTGGGATCGTCACTTCCCGACGCCGTTTTACTATAACAGAATATAAAATAGACATTTATTTTAACAGTGAAAGTAAGTATATTACTTACTTTGATACTCTTTCTAAAATAAAATGAATAACCGACTTCAATACGGCAAGTTATAGAACTTTCAAAAACCCTAAAATCCCAAGTCTAAACAGGTTGAACTTGTATACAAATTCTAATCCCACTTTTCCTCCCGTAAAGATGTTTTTTTTTTAATCTGATCATTTACAACTAAAGTGCATCTTTTGACCATTCAAATATGTCCAAACACGGCTAGATTACATTGTTTAATTATGGAGTTCCGTCCGTTGCCTACCTTCCGTCTTTATCATCAGTTCAGTGTACTACTTTCATTTTATTTTACATTTACATTTGCTTAGTAATAGTTGCTTAACAACCTTAATCGAGGCTCATCCAATTGCAGTCCGTGAAATATTTAATAGTGCGAAGTTCAGATGCCCATCTGTGATCTTATTCATCAGTTTTACTTCACCAAATTACACTTTCTAAATGCAAACGTTTGATTTTTTTGTAAAAAATATTGAAATTGCATGTATACCTATAATTTTTGAGGAGTTTCCTTAATACCTCATGGATCCCATCATCAGAACTTTGGTTTTATTAAAATGGGACCAAAAAAAACAAATCGGTTCATAAATGACGGAGTTCTGTGGTACCAAAGATTTAAAAAAATACACATGTATTGATAACCTCCTCTTTTTTTAAGTCGGTTACAAAGTTTTGTCGTTCTATCGATCGAAATAAAACATTTAGGTCCTAGGTAAAGCGGTGGGTTAAAACGACTGTAAGTTGGCGTGGCGACACGTTGACGTAAGTAAACGTCACTATGCGCTCGTACAACTCTCTCCGCTCAGTTCAATGCTTTAAATCTGCCAAGCGTCCCACGGCAACTTTTTTTGACTACTTTATGAAGAGAGCATAGAGGATTTAAGCCGTAATCCACACAAGGACGTATTCTAATGCAGGTTGGTGGATCTGAAGTGTATATAATGCACGCGGTTTGCTTTTGTTAGAGCTATTGTTTTCCATCAGATCTCGAGACAGTTCACATGTACGAGTAGCTCAATAATGCCGGTGTTTAGTGTTCTTGTCAAAACTCTAGTACCACGGCCGTCTCTTGCTGCTCTAGAATTTCTTCTAAAAGCAATCTGTATAATTAACGTATTCTTTACAATATACATATATTATTTCATTCTATAGTAGTACCTATTCCGCGGCACACTGCTGTAGGTACTGTGGTCATTAGTTGGTGTGCCTTGGAAAAATAAAATAATTTCATAAATTTCACTTCTTAGATAGCCGTCTGCAGAAAAATATAAAGTGAAGTAGGTTTTTGTTAAATAATAAATATTGATTAGTAGTAACTATATTTTAAAAAAATATTTTTCAATTATGGTGTTCCCTCCTTACCTTAAAAGCTTTCAAGGTAAATTTAAAAGTATGGGGAACGCTATTCTATAGTACATTGCCGAGGTATTGTAGAAAAAATTGTGTGTCGGTGACATAATACATTACTTACACTGAAAAAAAAACATATTATTATATCTATTACCTGATACGAGTACAAGCAGATGCACCTACCATAAATAAATTGTTAAGACGATAAATTATGTTCAAGAT
The DNA here is from genome assembly GCA_947095525.1 of Trisateles emortualis. Taxonomy (NCBI): domain Eukaryota; kingdom Metazoa; phylum Arthropoda; class Insecta; order Lepidoptera; family Erebidae; genus Trisateles; species Trisateles emortualis. The sequence goes on along the minus strand of OX352743.1, from coordinate 6,351,233 downwards.
TTTCATGAAATATCTAAAGGCCATTTATTGGTTTATCGTGAACATTTTATGAGTGGGCCAAGTGGCCGGCGGGTTTCGAAAGGTGTTACAAGCTATTTTACGGACATGTTTTATAACCCCGACCCTTATTGTCGAAACCCATCGTGTTTAGTACTTGAACATATTATTAGGTATATTGCTTGTTTGGCATGTTTTTGTCTGCAGTGTAATTTTTATAGAGGTTTTTTTTTTTTTTGAGGCAATATACAAATTCTTACGTTTTCTTCTCAATGCTATCTACTATTTTAGAGGTGTTTTTATATTATAACTAGCTGTTGCCCGCGGCTCCACCCGCGTGGATGTCGGTTATCGCTGCAATAGTAGCCTATGTGTTATTCCAGACCATAATCTATCTCTGTGCCAAATTTCATCCAAATCCGTTCAGTAGTTTTTACGTGAAAGAGTAACAAACATACATCCATCCATCCATTCTCACAAACTTTCACATTTATAATATTAGTAAGGCCTATTCTTGCTATACCTGAAAGTAGTTCGTTCAGAGTAATAAATTCGAGTACAACAAATTTTAAAACATGTTATATTTTGTGTGGCAATGTATAAAAATTGTTTTAAAGTTGGACAGTTGGACACCCATATTTCAACGGGCTATATTTTAATTTTATAAATGACTTGCTGTTGCCCGCGGCTCCGCCTGCGTGGATATCGGTTATCGCTGCAAAAAGCTAGCCTTTGTGTTATTCCAGACCATAATCTATCTCTGTACCAAATTTCATCTAGATCCGTTCAGAAGTAATTACGTGAAAGAGTAACAAACATCCATCCATCCATCCATTCTCACAAACTTTCACATTTATAATATAAAGTAAGGATTTGTACTCTGATACGGGCCGCGGCGGGTGATGGCGGCACTTTCCGCTAGCTAATCATAATAGTGCAGGAAATACATGATGACATACAGGAAATAATATGCGTTTATGCGACGCGATAATAAAATGATTTATTATTATATTATTATTATTAAGGTGGACCGACGACCTGGTAAAGGTTGCGGGCAACCGATGGGCGAGGTCGGCTCAGGATCGAGAGTTGTGGAAAACCTTGGGGGAGGCCTATGTCCAGCAGTGGACGTCTTTTGGCTGAGATGATGATGATGATTATTATACTTCAACATAAAACCAGCTTATAACATCATCAGTTTTTAATAAAAACAAATTTGGGAGTTTTCTATATTTTACTATAACAAGAATAGCATTGTAGATAGTTATGTCGATATGATAAATACCTACTGGTTATCTTATAAGAGATACTAGCCATCCATTGCAAAATTTCGTAACCTTTACAGAATAAATAAGTACCTACTTAAACTTTTTTCCTGGAACGTAGGTTTGTAAAACGAGAATGCATTGTTGGTGCAGAATGTCGATAAGCCTTTCATCACACTACGTCTAGCTAAACGTTATCTATCCGCCACGAATTTACGGTATTGAGGAGTATCGACTACCTCGTCTGCTCCGTCGATAAATCTGTCCTCACTTTGTTGTTTTATCGATGTGGTGGATTTACGTCACTATGGTTGTGCTTGGTTGATTTAAAAGCTTCTATACATTTGAACCATATTGGAACAAGAGCCAGCAACGTATTTACTTTGTTATTTCATAAGTCATGAAAATTCACAAACTAACACTTATGTAGATGTATATGATATATCCTCTCTTTAGACAACCTTTTGCGGCCGATTTTTAACCCTAAAATATCAAAGAATGTAAGAAATAAAATTTAATTTGGTTATAGTCTCAGTCCTAAAAGTTGTAGTAAATGATATTGATAGTATTTTCTATTATAAGTAAAGTATTTTTAATTTAATTTTATAGTTTGTTGAGAATCAGTAGTTGATTCAAGTACAATTCAATACTGTTTGGAAATTATTTAAAGTTGGACACTCATATTTTTATTTGCTATATTTTAATTTTACAAATATACAATACATCGAAATTATTTGAACTTTGGTACACACGGCCCTAACGGCACTTTCTGCTAAGAGACCATAAGTAATTAAGTATACAGGTGAAACTACACAGTAAAATCAGCTTATAACAACGTAATCGTTCATTTTTTTTATGGTTTTTATTCTTACTCTTCTAATAAAAACTAATTTGGGATGTTTTGGTATTTTACTATATCAAAAATAGCATGGTTTAATAAAAAAAATAATATCCATGTCTACATACAAGCTGAACACTCGTTGATGTGCATATCCTAGATAAGCTGATAGGTAAGTAACAATAGCTTTCTCCACAATAGAATTAATGTAAGCCTGAAATTCTAAACTTCTATCCTGGTAAATTTTGTGGTTGTGCAAACTGCAAGTAGGGGCGACTTCTCAAAACTAATTAGCATTGTACAATTAACTTGATAATATATATTGGTACCTAACGTGAAACAGTTTATTTGGTTTATTACCATTGCAATCGTTTTAGTGTATTTCAAACACCTAGAGGTCGAAATTCATAAAAAAATAATTGTAAGTAACTCATCATAATTGAAGTTGAGGAAAAAACTAGGTCTTAGGTCTGGGGTCATCCTATTATAACCCCTATACAAATGCTTTTACCTAATTCGGGATATTATTGACCCAAGACAGTGGTTCTTTTAGGAGTAACACTAAGTTTGTCCAGTTTTCCTAGGTAGTTAGGTACCTACTAATAAAGAAAACTGGACAAACTTAGTGTTACTCCTAAAAAGAACCACTGTCTTGGGTCCATATCAACCCGACTTAGGTAAAAGCATTTGTATGAGACTTACCTATAGTAGGATGACCTTTAAGAAAGATATACACCTATAGGTATATAATCTACATATTCTCCCATGATTCAAATATCCCTATTTGCTAAACCTACATCCTAAAATCGTATAAAACTTTATATCCATAATAAATCACGGGTAGAAACTCGTTAAAAGCCAACGAACTTTCCACGTAGCAAAGCTGTAACCTCGAGGGACAGTACGAAGCTTGTCAAAGACAAAGATAGAACTCTCGTAGTCCAGGAGCTTCGAACTGGAGGCGCTTGCCTGCGGGGTTAATACAAAAGCCATTTTGTGATAGTGAATATCCACGAACAATCGGATTTTAATAATATATTATTAAGTACGTAATTAAATCGTGTTACCAAGCGGTGGTGGCCGAGTGGGAAAGTAACCGACTTGCACGCAAGAGGTGCGAGTTCGATCCCGGGCAGTAACAATGTGAATTTCACTTTGTGGAGTTTATATGTACTGATCAAATGATTCGCCATCTGCTAACGGTGAAGGACGAAAACATCGTGAGGAAACCCACATGTCTTAAAAGAAATTCTAAAGACATGTCTGATTCACCAACCCGCATTAGGCCAGCATGGTGATCTCTCTCTCTCTTGATAGAGGAGAGGAGACCCGTGCCCAGCAGTGGGACATATATTGATATATGGGTTGCTGTTATAAGTACGTAATTGTAACTTTATTTTAATTTGATTTTGTCATTTTTATCGGTAGTTGTGTAAGTCACTGCAAGTAGACTTTCCGGTTACAGGTTCCCCGTTCACCCGGACTTTGTCAGTGATCCACTTCACTGACAACGTCCGTGCAAGCGTAGCGCGGGCGTCCGACATAACCGCTTCGCTTCCCAGTAAAAAATGCCTAAGGCATTTTGTCCCCGATAGATATATGTACCTTGTAAGTGCAGAATAAAAGAAAACAAATTACTTTTATTTGTAACTACTTTACCTACCTATTTATTAATAAAATTTTAGGTAAAAAAATTACTGATGCATGATGGATGTTTATCTATTACTCAAACTAAGTATCTACTGACTTGGATTTATTTTTCTTACTAAGCGTTAGTCATGTTATTATTAGGTACCTGCATCCAGAGAACAGTTTTTATTTTGCATAATTCAATCAATCAATCATCAATCAATCAGCCTATCGCTGTCCACTGCTGGACATAGGCCTCTCCTAACACGCGCCACAGCACACGGTCCTCCGCCTTCCGCATCCAGTCCGTCCCAGCGACCTTTTTTAGGTCGTCGGTCCACCTAGCTGGGGGCCGCCCTACCTTACGCTTACCGAGTCGCGGTCTCCACTCTAGGACACGTCTGCTCCATCGGCCGTCGGTCCTTCTGCAGATGTGACCAGCCCATTGCCACTTCAGCTTGCTAAGTCTGCGAGCTATGTCGGTAACTTTGGTTCTTGGGCAAACTGTCCAGCTTGGTAGAAACAACTTCGAGAAAGAAATCAACCGTAGGATTCAGTTGGGTTGGGCAGCGTTTGGCAAACTACGTCAGGTTTTCTCTTCGCCTTTACCGCAATGCCTGAAGACGAAAGTTTTCAACCAATGCGTCCTACCTGTTATGACGTACGGTGCCGAGACGTGGACACTCAAAGTGGGACTAGTCCACAAATTAAAGGTCGCACAGCGGGCTATGGAGCGAGCTATGCTTGGCGTCTCTTTGAAGGATAAAATTCGCAACGAGGTAATCCGACAAAGAACCAAAGTTTGCATAATTACCTAAGCTAATTTCATAAAAGTCAAGAGCGTAAAAAAAACTAATGAATTGCTAGCGACATCTGTTGCCAGAAGTGGGTACCATAAATATTGTTGCTGTGAAAAAGTTCAAATAATAACTCATAGGTGGCACTTATAAAATATAAATATAGAAAAGTAGAAAACTTGTTACTGTACAATAAAGAGACGAAAAGAGAGAAAGAGATGTCAGTGAATCAATTAGAAATATATAAGAGTACGAGTACATGCACTGAGTGCTTTGGCATACCGGATCCCGGTATAGGCTCAGATAGTGAAATAATAATCGTAATACCTGGACCCGGTATAAAAAAAAACATCGAATAAGATTCCCTAGTTAGTGTTCCTCCTTATCTGTAATGAATATTTGAGAAAGTCTGATGTCATTGAAAATATCAACCATTTATTTTCTATTTAAATAGCCCACACTGTACAATATTTCACTTTTTCTATGTAAGTTTATTAGTACCATAACTTCCTAGTTTTGTAATCTTTGGTGAGATTATCGTTTCATTATCTATTATTACTGGCAACTTTTGAAGTTTGCTTTGTCTATAGTCTCATCACATGACCCTTTTATTTTGTTCCCGTGATCAAATTGTGGAAATTCAAAAATAATTACGCGCAATGGCCAAAGTGGAAATTGAGGTTGATGACATTCATGAAAATTCACTTGATAACAGGTAAAGTATTCTTATAAACGTTGTTGTTTGTGCAGTGGATTATATAATTTAGATTTATACCACTGAAGGTCATTGCTTTATAGTTTTGCAACTTGGCAGGCAACGCAGTGTTTCTAGATTTAGATTTTAATTTCAAGTGGTGTATTTTAATTTATTACAATTGTTTACAGTGCAGATAGTGAATATTTGGGCATGGTTGATGAAGGATCATTTGGTACGTGATTAGTTCAATTATTTATTAGTACACAATACCTACTAATTTGTTTACAATAACACATTGAATTTTCTCACCATACACCGTTCAATTTAATTAACTTTGTGCATTAACTACTGTCAGTATTATTTAATTAAGGTTAAATTTAATTATAATTAAATTTTAGGCAGCAACGAAGAGAGATCACAATTAGTATCACAGCCTTACTTAGATACCAACGACGATAGTAATTCTTATAGCTTCAAAGATATATGTAAGTATAAAATAATGCATTGTTATAGTCAGATATAGGCATATATTACTAACACCAAACTTATTATGATAAAATGTGATAGAATTAAAGTGGACTTGCCTTTGCACTGCAGTTGAACTATATAATAGTCAACCTCTCAATAGTGTTCTTTTATATTGTATTCTCACATGACAATACTTTCTGTTTTGGCTTTATAAACCCTCAATCTTGGAGATTTCTGAGTGTAGAATCTCAACCCATTAACAAGTTGTTACCATCTTTGAGCCGGAGAGTCCGACATAACCGCCTCGCTACCCCAGGCGGGGCGGTATGCGTAAAGAATTTCCCCTCTACAAAGAAAAAAAAGTCTCCTTCATAAACTTGGAGGGATATTGACCTTCTATACCACCTTAGCCTGACAGGTTGGTTTTGTTTTGAGATTTCCCCTGATTTAATATCTAGTTGACTATTACGACACCGTCAGCATATAATGGGTTGTTTACATTTGTATTTTTAAACCATCACCAGATGGATAGACAGAATAGAACACATTCTGAGTGTAGAGTACCATATAATGGCAACTTTTTGGTTGGTGATCTGTTTAGTTGTTAGTTGGCTTGGGTACAACTGCTGATAACAAAATTCCCAATTCCCAGTTCAAAAATTTATAATTGGTGAAAAACCAATTATAAATTTTTGAACTGGGAATTGTCAAGAAACTCATACGATGCCCAATGTTTAAAAAATTACAGTGCTTACCCTACTACATACCTGGAAAAGCATTTAAAGATGTTAGTCCTTCATCTGATTTCTATCCCATTGTGTTGGATTGCCTTCCCATCCTACTATGAAAATGAAATTGCTAATTTTAACCTATGTTTTACACTTGTAAAACATAGGTTAAAATTAGCAGCCATAACTAAATTTCAATTCCGTAAACACGTTATTTAAAGTTATCATATGATATTGCCCTGGCATGATTCCAATTTCATACTATAACAAAACAAATATTTACCATAATATTTGAATAAATAAGACCCAGTGAGTCCCTCCAAGCTGTAAGGAACATTGTGACTGACACAGACAAGGGTGGTGTGATAAGTCAGACTCATGCTATAAAGAGACCTCTTGATAGAGAGAGAAGGAATGAAAGTAGGAAGGCTTTAGACAAGGACTGAAGACTGGATTAAAGACTCTTGATATAAAGCGGTAGAATTAAAGTAGGAAAGCCTTAGTCAAAGAAAAAAAAAACTGAGTTAAAGTTAAATATTTATTAAGTTTTTCTATTGTTGCAGCTGCAGGAGTAACATACAAATTAATAACAATGACTGGGGAAGGAACAGGAACTAATACTATAGCTCATTCACCCTCACATGGTAAAAAAACTAGAGTACTGTTTAAAATATGCACTGCATGTATCAATTAGTGGTTTGCAAGGTCACCTTGTAAAGAGAGGCACCAACAAGCCTGCTAGCTGAATCAAGAAAGGGCCTCCACCTTTCGTAGAAAACAGCCCAATAACTACTCACAGTGGCGTAGTTGTGTTCCTGTGCATAAGTACAGTTATCCAGCACTCATATAAGGGAAACTGTTTTTAATATAATTTAACATATCCTAGGGTTACCCTTAACAGAAAAGTCTGATGTTACAAAAGTGAGAACGCTCATGTTATCGTAAACATGATATCTGCTCACTAAAACGGATGTACATATTTTCATCTCCATGATAGTAAATTAAAAGATATCTTGCCATGACACAAATAACTTGACACAATCATTTGTGCACACAAATTTTGGTCCGATATGGGAAACAAACACAGCACACTGCCCAATGGAAACTGACAAGGTGACCATCTAAAATCTAAACCACCAAGCTGATGAGTGAAACTTTAACAACAGTAATGATTAACTTATATATTACTAGCTGTTGCCCGCGGCTCCGCCCGCGTGGATGTCGGTTATCGCTGCAAATGTGTTATTCCAGACCGTAATCTATCTGTGTGCCAAATTTCATCCAGATCTGTTCAGTAGTTTTTACGTGAAAGTGTAACAAACATCCATCCAACCATCCATTCTTACAAACTTTCACATTTATAATATTATATATTATTATGTATTTATAGAAGCAGAATATTTCGTAATAAGCAACCCGGTAGAAGTGTTTGGTACAACAGCTACACCAAAGACAGCTGTTCGTAGAGATCCTATGCAAACGAAGGCAGTCACAGCTAAAAAGGTACTAAGTCTTATTTTTATATTCTTTTGGGCACTATCATAGCAATGTATAGAATAGACATGGCAACATTTTATGCCTCAACTACAGTGGAATTTTATTTCAAAGAATAAAAACTGTATGCTACAAGAGTATATCCTATACTCGAATTCCATTACTTATACCTAATTTCAATTAAATTGTATTATTAAATTTTCCATTTTTTACCGCCATTTTTCAACAAACTGTCAATAAAGTACTTGTTAATAAAATGTCATGTAAACCTTGTCCTAACAATTGTAACAACGAAAAGGAAGTTATCGGGAAAATCAGTCTGTCATACATGTGGCAATTGATACTTATTATATATTGTATTGTCTGTGTGGTGATGGAAAAGAATACAAATATCATCACCCCACCACTGCAAGAGGGGGAAAACTCAAAACAAAACCCTATACCAATCCACTGCAAGAGAAGGAAAACTCGAAACAAAACCCTATACCAATCCGTGTGGTATAAGTAGGCTGGACACAGGTCTCCTCCAAGTGTATGGAGGAGACCCGACAGCAGTGGGTCGTTTATGGGTTGAGATGATGATATATTGTATAAATTAATATTGACCTGTATTCTTCACAGCGCGACGATAAAAGGCGAGCGACGCACAATGAGGTAGAGAGACGTCGTCGGGACAAAATCAACAATTGGATCTCTAAACTAGCCAATCTTGTTCCCAACTCTGGACTACCAGACTCTGCTAGTAAAGGAGGCATTCTAGCCAAAGCTTGCGATCACATTACTGATCTAACAGAGAAACAAAAGAGGTATGTATTCTTGTTTTTATTGTTGTCTGCAGTCACTTGCGCACTAGGGAAAAGTGCCCGAGTTGCTTGAGTTTAGTTTTTGAGTTACTTTACAAACGCGAAAATTAAGGGTCAAAAAGATAAAGATAAAGATAGATTTATTTGTCAGAATATAGTACAATAAGGTGTTAACATTTTTTTAGGTTTCATATATCCTACCATTTCTGGTGTACAAATATTTTCCTTACTAACTATAATCTAAACTATGTATTATTACAATTATAACATATTATTGCATTTATTAACTACTTATAAATATATTCTTATCATTAATGAATTCGTTAGTTGAATAATAGCATTTTTCAAGTAATAAGTCCATAAGTCTTCTTTTAAATTGTGATAGGTTCAGATTTTTGAAACAATTTGGTAATTTATTATAAATTCTAATTGACATACAATATGCATTACTACCAAAGACTTTAGTGCGTTGATTTGGTACATGTAATTTATTAGGGTATCTACTATGTCTATTATTAAACTCTGTATTTTTAATAAATAGAGATGTATTTCTATGCACAAATATACCAACCTCATAGATGTACAGACAGGGTAGAGGCAGAATAGTGAATTCTGTAAAGAGACACGTTGCACGTTGTACGGGCCTTGACCGCTTACCACAATCATTTAAGAATGAAGGATATAAATACGTTATGAATAAAGGCCCTGTTGGAATGAAATTGCAAAAATTTTACACATATTTTAAAAGATAGTGGTTTCATCAGACATATTTTGCCAAAGTTTGCTGCTGCAGTGATGAAACAATTAGGACAACTAACCATTTGGAGGGGTAGCATTCCAAAATAAATAGTTTCATTGGGCTATATCCTGCATTAAAAAAATGAAACAGGAGTTGGCAATTTTGTTGCCAACGTGTTACTAAAAACAACAAAAATTACATGGAAATAGATTGATAGAGATAAAATTAGCAATGCAACAGCTATAAAAAAGGAAATCTCGGTTGGCCATTGTATTAAAATTATCGCACCTTTTTCATTGCACTATTAAATATTTTTTGGTTTCTTTTTGTTATCTTGACTTTAATCTCGTTTCCATTCGTGTGTAAGTGGACAGTAATAGTCTAGACGTAAAATGTTGACACCAAAAAAGATTTGATTTAAAAGTTTCGAAGGAAAAAGTATTATTCTTTTATCGAAACGAGTTTCGAAAGAGGAAATATTAATCTTTTATCGAAACCAGTTTCGAAAGAAAAAATATCATTCTTATTTCGAAACTTGTTTTGAAACTTGGTTTCGTACGCGGCCGAAGAGGGACAAAAAACCAAGAGTTCTTCGCCTTATAAAAAGATTTGTTCTGGGTGAGAAACAAAGCAAGCCAAGGGGCTCGTCACCACTGAGTGGCTCATCACCATTTTTTTTTCTGTTGAGCATCTATTTTGATGCAATTTATCTATAAAATGTATATTGAAATATACAAGTATACTTGATCGGTTCTCTGGTTGCCATAGTTCAGGCATTGTAAGGGCAGGGCACCCTGGTCCTAAATGGTAGATTTTTCTTTTGACATAATGTGGCAGTTTCCTCACTATACATAGGCTGCCTTACACTATGGTATAGGCTCTGCCTAATTTGAAGTCAGACCGACGTGTGTGAGTTGTCCCAAGATATCATTATTATTAAGTTCATTTCTATGAATTGGTTTTCCTTTAGATATATAGATAAGGAAAATGAATAGAAACATTATATGCTGCACCATTATCTCTGTATCAGTTGTAAAGATAAATAAGTGATATTAGGGGATTAACATTATGTAATCATCGTAACGTGTAAACAATGATCAAATGTAAACAATCTTCATTCACAATATTAGTCACATGATATCATTCTGCTATTTCGATATACAAACGGAAGTTGCGAAACACTAATAGAAAATTGCCCAAAGAAACCTATTATTTTTAAAAGGCATGTATTATACACAAACCTGCATAAAACCAGCCATATAAAGCCCAAACACTCCAGCTTTTGTGATATTATGGAAGAGGAACTCCATGCTCAGTAATAATAGTATAGCAACTCATAGTTTTTGACTGGCCTGCTGTGACCCTGACTGCTAAGCCAGTTGTGGGTTTGATTCCCACAAAATATTGTATAAAATTTGTGTCCGTGCATTGATGTTTGTAATGAATGAATGTACACCCCCTTGCTTTCCCACTCTGCTACCACCACATATAATAATAACCGATTAATAAATAATATTTCTACATTCCAGATTAGAAAAATTGGAAGTTGAAAACGAGAAACTCATGTTAGAGATAATAAGACTCAACCAGGAATTATCAGAAGTGCGCAAAGAGAACAGTTCAATGCGCAACCAATTAGCTGACAATTGTATAGTGTTATCGCACAGGCCAAAGGGTCAGAAGTCTTAGTTGAAGATATAAGTGCAGTGTTGAACTTGACTGAGTAAACCAAGGTGCTGATACTGTGGTGAAAAGTGAGTGATATCACTAGACAGGCATTACCTTACTGCTAAAAGGTTAGTTTAAGCATATTAAGAGATAATACTGTCTTAATGCCCTCAAGGGAAAAACTACACGGGAAGATAGGTTAATCACAATAGATGTATGAGTTGATTAAAAACAGTGAAAGACATTGAATGATAGGATACAATTGTTTGGAAATGATTCTAGGTACAAAAAAGGCCTTTAGAACAGAGGCGAAATATATATTTTTAAATTAAGAATAAAGGTTTTCTTAATGAAGTTGTGTGTGTGTAAGGTCTGTCTTTATTGGTCTTTCTTTGTTTAAAAAAAAATACACACAACACTACTAGACTACACTAGAGCACACATGATGCAGTAATATATATATTTTTTAAATTTTGTGATAATGGTAGACAAGTATGCAATACCCTGTTTGTTCCTACGGAGATTTTTGTGGCTGAATAATTTTGATTTAAATTTATGTATTTAAATACTAGTTTAGTAGGTATATCAATAAATATTGTACCTCTAAGGCAGCTTCCCTTGGGAGGCCTAAGTTCAGCAGTTGACTTCTTTGGGATTAGATGAAAAGGCAGCTAAGACAGTATGTCTCTTAATGTAAATCAGTGTTTATTTGTACCCTATAATTTAATTGTGAGTTGTGAACTTCAGTAATGAATATTGTTGTTATTATTTACGTTTTATGAAATAATTAGTTAATGTTTTTTATTAAAATGCTTGTGAATGTTATGCCAATGTTGCCAAATTATGTCGCATTATACATTTTTGTTTAGTTACAACACTTCGTTCATTCATGTTTTTGACATTGACAGATTATTTTTGTGTTACTAGTTAAAAAAATAGTCACTACAAATGGTATAAATGATTTAGAATTATGTGCCTGTGATCACAAGGCACTAAGTTCTGTAGATAAAGCCTAAGGATGTAGTAGGTAATAAGAGATGAATCCAAAAATAATAATTTGAATTTGTATACAATAATTATTATATTATAAAATAATTATATAAATTTGTTGTTAGGAAATTAAATGAACAAATAATAATGTTTTTGTATGGTGTTGTTGTGAAATGCGTCATAGTAAGTTATAGCAAATGGTTAATCGCTGGTTGATACTTTGAACAAAAGTTTATCTAAACTGGGCCACCCAATTGCACTGAACGACAAGTAACTTATAGATACAATAATTAGGTACCTTATTTATTATGTGGTCCGATCGGAACATGACTTTATCCAAACCAACGCAGAAAATTATTTAAGTTATTTGTAAACGATTTGTGGGGTAACTATACTGTTTGGGGCCTATAGCATTTACCCGTAATGCCACCCTATTGTTACACCACTAAAACAGGCTAAATCGAAACTCAAGGAAAACAACAAAATAGCTGATTCGTCTGTTTTTTCAATAGATATTTAATTTTAGAAAAATATTTGACGCAAAATATATTTCTAAAAAATAATGGGAGGATTATGGGCTTTTATAAAAGAAATTTCACTATTTTGTTTTCATTCAGAGTATTTATTGCCTTTATATATATAAAAGCGTACGCAAATAAACGTTTGGAAATAAGAACTACTTAAATAATTTTCGTGTTTTGGTAAAATAATGTGTGGGTCGAACAAAAATTTATTAACTTTCTTCACGTGCTAATGGGTCCAATAATTCCGTATGAATGTTCTAAAATTAATGTTGTTCTAATTATACATTTTTATATGATACTAGTTATATAAACCTACATACTACGGCAGAAAGCTGAAATGTCTTATCTCGTTTAATGTTTGTTTTGTATAATTAGCGGTCCAACTGGCTTTGCTCGGGTGACATTTATTTTGTATTCGTGGAGGTCAGGTTTTTTTTAAATCAAATACAGGCTGTGGTACTCGCTGATAATGTAGCTTTCTCTAGGTGAAGTTTTTTTTTAATCAGTCAAGTTTTTTTGTTCCAAACAAAAATACAAATCTTTCTTTATTATGTCTATATAGTAACTACGTCCCGAATTTGCACATTTCTTGTTATGTAATTATTGATTATTGGTATGAATCCCGATCATAAGTTGAGATAAAAACTATCCTATTTGGACCAAACTGCACACACTGCAAAATTCATTAAAATTAGGAGGTCATCGCGGACAAACAATGTGACACGTAAATTTTATATCTATAATATATGAAGATAATAATAAAAAATACCGTAACGAATGTTTTTTGTCGTAAGTCTTCCTGCGATAAGAAAACTAGAAAAATACTTTTTTCTAGTTTTTCTGTTGTGAGTACTGCTTACAATATGTCGGGCATTAAAAAAAATTTCCTAGTTTCGACATTTCCACTTCCTGCCGTGAATATGTAAGTAGATAGTTCTAAATATAGGGTATGTTAGCTTTAAGAGTTGATTTGTTCATTATTTAACAATTGGCTTAACACAATTGAGTGCATTTAAGTCCACTATCACATATGAACCAAATACACTGGTAGATAGAACATACAGATTGGTAAACATATTTTTTATGTAGCACAGACCTTTTTGAATATAATCAGGTGTTGTTAAAATGTTGTTTTATTGACCACTAGATGTTGACGCGGCTTCGCTTGCGTTGATGTCAGTTATTGCTTTATAAAGTACCCTATGACCTTCCCCTGGATACCATCTATCGCTTTGCTAAATTTCACCAAGATCCACTCAGCCGTTTAGTTGTGGAAAGGCAAGATGAGAAAAAACCCGCAGTACCTGCTCAGCAACGAAATAAAAAGTAGATTTGCAAAGCGACAATATAATAAAATCTGCTTATCAAAATTTTATAAAATGTGAAGATGATTTGCTGCAGATATATTCATTTGAATATATCAAGCCTTAAAATTGATGTGATAAGCAATTGCTTATTATATCAAGTTTAAAGCTACCCAATGGGTTATTCCCAAAGTACTCGAAAAAAAGTACCCAGACTACTTACATTAAAATGTTCTCAAAGGAATAAAATAATAATTCCTTGGAGTAACTTGGGAATATAATGGGTATGAGATACTTGTCTTTTTGGAACAAAAAATTAAGTATTTTGGGAATAACCTGCCCTATATCACATTATTTCATGTCATGTATTTCTTGCTATCCAATTTAGTTGTTTTTGCCGATCACTAAATGCAGCCCAGTGACGTAAGTATTGGAGGGCACGCTAAAATTCCGTCCTGATCCTGATTGATAACAGTCGTTCATCTCATGTTCAGATCATGACAGAAGCCTTTTTGGGTAAAAGCCACTCGAAAAAAGATTAATTAAAGGAAAATGAAAACAATTTTTTAACGACTATTTTTAATTACTCATTTCAGTATCTATATATGGCAGTTCTATACAAGGCATCTCGTCTATATAAGGCTCAAGTTTCACTTGAATCTCATCACCAACTTCATATTTTACTTCAATTTCATCACCAGCCAGTTCAACTGTCTGTATAAAACGATAAGCTGGATTCGCAAGTTTTTGTTTCTTCAAACATTTTTTGGCATCCTTCATATGAAGTTTTAGAAGACTACTATTGGTGAACTTCATTAAACAATATTTACATTTGAAGGGCTTATTATCTGAAATTATAAGAATAAAACAGCTCAATTAGGATGAATGAACATTGTAAAGTAATATACACTATTCCTTCAGTTTCATAGATGGGACGTCAATCCGACACGACTGGAGAGAGATCCAACGGCTTTACGTACTTTCAGAGGGGTCTTGTTGTGTTTTTAGGAAATGGTCACCCATCTACAGACCGACTACTACGATCTACTTGTAGATCTATCGATCCGCACCGACAACAGACAGACAGATATATAACAGATAGCTATGAGCCCCTCATACTTTTGAATATTTTCCTACTGAACACAAAACTCTGGTATAAAAAACGTTTAAAAGCTTGTCATTTTTGGGTCGGCAATGTGTGAAGCCCTAAATGTCGCAAGACTCCATAGAATACTCCATAGTATGCTATTTAGTCATCTAAATATTTAAAAAAATATTTATAAAATAACTAGTTTAAAAAACGGTATTTCACCAGTAAACAGTTATTATTATTTAAAAGTCTTTCCTCAGCTGGGTTTGTACGCTTAAATGGTGCCTTACCTCTGGCATCTAGGTTAACAGCTAGATAATGTATTTACATTAAAATTTGTTTAAGTATAGTATAGTATTTTTTTGTGAATATAAATAGATAATTAACTTAACTTACCAATATGTATTTTTGCGTGTCTGGTTAAATAATCTTTTCGTGCGAAAATACAATCACAAAATTCACACTTGAACGGTCTCTCACCCGTGTGTTTTCTGCAATAACAATAATGATCATTAAATGTATAAATATTATGAAAACTGAATACCACTCTCGATAATGACACCATAGTAATCATAGATCGGACTTCATCGCATAAACCGAAAACCACCCGACCCGAGAATCGACTCGGAACCTCTGCATGGCAGACGTATAGAATAAACAATATTAAACTTCAGTTAAAATATATTTTTAGCGTTTCGACGGCCAACATCATTAGAATTTATTTTATGTTATCGTTTGGTTATTGGCCAACATGGCGACAGAGTTGTTTAGATCGCCAATAAAGGCATCTATCGTGATCTAACGACTTAACAGTCGGGACCGACTTTTAACGTGCCCTCCGAAGCATGGAGCCGCTTAGATGAGATACCACTTTGTCATTACCCATCAACGTACGGACGGTAACCAAAGGGTTACCGCCCTTGGTAGCTTAACCTGGTTATCGTTTACCGATCAGGGATTGTACCTACGAGCGCCTATTAGTAATCTATACTAATATTATATTATATAATTATTACTCCTGCTAACTATTAGTGAAATTGTTTCCTTTTTAAGTCCCGACCGAAAAGAGGGGTGTTATAAGTTTAACTATGTACCATATTAGTGTAAAAATATGTATTTTACACTCACTAAGATAACATTTGCATGCTATTAGCATAATGGAAAATAATGGCAAAATGTGTCCTGCTCTTTTTCTATTTGTACCATCTTATGTTTGTACCACATTTTATGCAAATAAACAATTATTATTATTATTATAAAGCTGAAGAGTTTGTTTGTTTGGTTGAACGTGCTAATCTCAGAAAGTACTGGTTCGATTTGAAAAAATATTTTTTTTGTTGAATAGTACATTTATCCAGGAAGGCTATATAACATCACGCTATGATCAATAGGAGCGGAGCAGTAGTGAGATATGTTGCAAAATCGGGGGAAATATTCCAAATTACCACGCGGGCGACCCCTATAATTTATATGATTGCGGCCCTAAACACAGCCACATTGTCTATATAGCTGTCAGAGGCGGCCATCAAATCTTCCTGCGTGCAAAAATATACCAATGTATTAGTTACCTCATGTGTACTGTCAGATCTGATGGCCAAATGAATCCCTTTCCACAGTCCTTACATTTATGAGTATAATTATCGCCATTACTGGCGTGCCTTTTTTGATGTATTCTGAAGTTGCTGACCGTTGTACTCGATGCACCGCATATTGTACATAGGAACTGCAATAAATATATACATTTATATATTCAGGACTTTATATACAACTTTGTATAAAGGCGGACCAAATTCCAAATGCATTCTCTACCAATCAACCTATGGGTACAAATGGTTAAAATAGTAATAATTATTATATAACAATACAAACCTTTCCTAAATTCTGCTTGGCAGGCTTTCCAAAATGTCCTATCATATGGATTTCTATCTTGGGTTTCGATGAAAATTCGCAAGAACACAGATCGCACTTAAACATTTCCGGCTTTGGCTAAAAAAAGTAAAATTTCAAGATTAATGCCACATAAAACAGGTTTAAATTGCAGAAAAATAAATATAATAAGTATAGACATAAAATTAACGAACAAAAAGATATTCCGATACCGGGAATCGAACCCGAGCCTCCTGGGTGAGAGCCAGGTATCCTAGCCACTAGACCATATCGGATGATATCATGTAAATTGAAATAATATATTAGTATAGTTATGTATGTAATAAAGTATTTATTACAAATGAACACGTTATGTAAAAAGTTCAGTAGCAATAAAACATATAAAAATATTAATAAACCAACTTCCGCAATAGAGAACTAGCTTTGTGTTGCGAAAAATCATACAAATATTATGAATCATATGCATAGTAAAGTTTTGTCCCATATGGAAAGCGAACCATCAAAATATAAACTCCTTGACAATATTTACCGATTATAAGGTATATATATATTATACTCTATGGTCTGGCCATCGGTGGCGGGAAGAAGTCCCCAGTTCGAGCGGTGCGACTGCTTACAGATAATTTGATTGTTTTTTACTCTAAACCGTAACTAGTGAAAACCACATTAAATATATTCTTTTAAACTTTCACGATTTGTACACATATTATAACTATAATGGACATCGGGTCTATATCCAAGACGGGTCTAAGTGCAATTCGACCGAAATGTCGGGAAATAAAAAGGTATGAAAATCTTTAAAATATGACGCGATTTAGATCCGTTGTCCATTATAGTTATAACACATTAAATATGTACCTATATAATTAAGTATGTATATTTATTTTATATCTACCTTATTATGATATCTTTTCATATGTTTATGAAAGATCTTACGATCTTTTAATTTTACTCCGCAAATGTTGCACAAGTGAAGCTTACTATCATTTTTTTTCGGTTTAATAATTTTAACATGATGCTTTTTATTAAAATGTATTAATAATGCTTTACAGTTCTTAAACTTCTTGTTGCACAGATTACAGATGAAATTTTCTAAATCGAATTGCTTTTTATTATCTATAGATATATTATCTGTTATAATAATTTCTTTTTTGCCAGTATCTACTTCATCAACATCCTTATGTATTAAATCCTCTTTTGTTTTTATTTCAGAATAAAACTCCATGGTATTGTTTTGTATGAGCTCATCAATCAACTCTCCAATGTCATTATGATATTTAATCTTTTTTTTATTTGTATTGATTGCATCTAAGTCGAGCTTTTCACCAAAAAGTATATTTGCTATTGCTGGTGTTGAGCCTGCTGAAGGAGTTGAAAGACCTAAAATAAAATAAAATGATAAGTAGTCATCATCATCTCAGCAAAAAAATGTCCACTGCTGGACATAGGCTTCCCCCAAAGTCAATAAAAATATTTTTTTGTGCTCTTGGCTTACGGCTACAGTGGCCAGTATCAAAGGACACTGGCCATTATAGAGCAGGAAGATCATCAATCTCAAGATTTTAGGAAATAATCACCTATTTACATTTTTTAAATACGAGGAAAAAACATAATACATCATATAAATACATTCAATAACATATATTTACCTCTTGGAGTACCCAGTAAATCTTCCAAAGAGAATTCCTTATTATCTTCATCTTCCAATGCTCTCTCCAAATTCTTGTCAATAACACAAACTTTCTTTTTTTTCACATTCACTTTACTATCAACAATTCTTTCTAATTCATTACTTGTTGTAATGTAATTTGAACCATCACTGGGCATATAAAAGCTTTTCATATTCACTATTTCATTTTTTTCTTCATTACCAATTATTGGTAAATCTAAATTATTTAATGATTCGTCGTTTTCAATACTTGATAAACTAGGTAGATCTAAACTCATCATTGATTTTTCACTATCGAAGCTTGGTAAATCTAAATTATTTATAGATTTCTCACTATCAATCTCATCATTAATTATAGGTAAATTTAAATTATTAACTAATTTGTCACTGTCAATGTTTGGTATATCAGAATTTGTTATTGATTTGTCATTCTCGGTTTCTATAGGTATTTTTAAATTATTGAGTATTTTCTCTTTTTGACTAGAAATATCAACATTATCAACAAGTTCTTCTTCTCTGATAGTGTCTGTACCAAAAACACATAATTCTTTTTCACTTTGATCATTTTTGATGAAATCTGTGAAATCATTCACATTATAATTTCTAAAAGGACTTATGGAAGTAAAATATTTTTTAGGTTGTTCTTGTTCACTGGCTTGCCTTTTTGGTGTGTAATATTGATCATTGCTTACAGAACGTGGTGTTCCGAAAGGGCTGAAACTGTAATTTAATGCAAATTAGGTATATGCAATGTGTAAATAACATCTGAATCCCTGTCAATTTACAACTTAAATCTATTGAATAAACAATGACATAATAGTGTAGCTGCAGTCTTCTTCTCTGCTTTATTCTCAGACCTCAGTGTACAAGTCTTCTATGCTCATTTAGAGATTCATGTTTTTAAAAGAAACCTTTTTCCTATCCCTATATACTTAATTATTTGCATAACTTTTTTTTGGCACCTAGTTAAAAAAAATGCATACCTAAAATCCAATCTAAAATCCGTGTCAATAGATGCATCATCTTGAAGCCAGTGTGAGTCAAGCGAGTCATCCAGGACATCAGCCTCCTCTTCAATAACCTCGCGAATTATACGTGCTTCTGTATCTGGCATCTCTTCACCTTGCAGGATGTCCGTCATGAAGTTACGGATACTTGTGCATGTTGATTCTGGAAATCATGAATTTTTGTTTTAAAGCGAGTCTGGATTAGTCATAAATGAGATAATTTCGTTTTGTTTTCAAGAATCATTTTTCTATGCCTATAACATGAAACCCTGGTGTTAAAAGTTTTTAGGTTGTCAACCTGAGTGAAGTCTTGGGTATAGCATGTGTCCATAGTTACGGAAACTTAGTGGACCTTATGATACAGTTAACATTATGATACGGTGGACCTTATGATACGGTGGACATTCGGCCCAAAAGGCTTATCATCAGGCAGTATGGTAGAATAAAAATTAAAAAAATAGGCACAATCTCAGGAATAAGTAGTATTTGCTTGTTGTCTTGATTGATACAAGAACACTTTTTAAATAAATACAACTGCATACCATTGTCTTCATCTCTAGGTTTTTGGGTAGCTGGTGTACTGCTGCCGCTCATCAGTGGAAGACTGAAAAAAATATTTTTTTTTATAAGTCCTAAAGCATAAAGAAGTACAAACATTTATTCTGATTAGGTAGGTAGATAAACAATGCTAACATATTTAATCTTTAAACAAGATCGGGCTTCCTATAAGCTACCTTCAGACTTCATCATTACTCCTTAACATGCATCAAGACAAATCCAATACACTCAAAGCAGGGCTATTATTATTTGTTGCGGGGTTTTTATGCCCATTTTCCATCTGTAATTACTTAATGAGTACACTGTCACTACAATGTCAGTATTGTTACTTAGGTATACCAAATTTAGGCTAAAGCAAATACAGGGAAGTAGTTATTTAAAGAATTAAAGAACTAAAAAACAAAAAATGAACATAGATTGTAAGTTAAATAAAAGTTTATACAAAAACTAGCTGTTGCTCGCGGCTCCGCCCGAGTGGATGTTGGCTATCGCTGTAACAGCCTATGTTATTCCAGACCATAATCTATCTCTGTGCCAAATTTCATCCAGATCCGTTCAGTAGTTTTGATGTGACAAAGTAACAAACATCCATACTGACAAACTTTCACATTTATAATATTAGTAAGGATAGTGCACTTACCGAAATGCCATAGTATCATCATTATTTTTAAGAAATGTACAAAAATCTATTCCATCACCTACATCCTTCAATGCCAAGTAGCTCTTCAGCCTTTTGTCTGCAGATCGGCACAACTTTTTAAACTTACAAGCGGCCTTCATGTTTAGAAAACAGTCCTTACACAATTGGAATGTGATTGTGTCAGCTCTTTTCACCTGAAAAAAAAATGTTTTTTTTTTATAACAATTTCTACACTAGGGAAAAGGTTCTGTGATGCTCCATACTTTACAAACAAGTTTACAATACAATTGAGGGAGACAAACTCAAATACCCAGTCTTGAAACAACAATCTGTAGGTCACACAATTTTTTTTTTAAACCACTTCTGAAAAATACAAGCCTACATGGATCATAAGCTTTTTGGTACCGTGTGGGGATCAAATCCACATGGTGCACAGTGGTAAATGACAAGGTAACTTAAACACTGAACCAACAGTAAAAAAAAATTGTCTTATGTGGGAACCCAAATCACTTGGTGTGGCGTTCTTTGCAAGGTATAATCAACCAACATTTTTATAAATTATACTGTGGCATTAACTTGCTGTCACAGTGTATAAAAGTCTCTCTTTAAGTCAGATAATATACATACAAGTTAATATTATTATTTATTTAATACTTTTATAAAGTTTATTATCCCTTATGATTTACTTACTTGTAAACCAGTAGAATAAACAAATAGTCTTCGGTACTTCTCGGTATATTGCAGTAACTCCATTGGATCATCATATCGGATCAAACATCCTCTACAGAATCCCTCCATATCTACTTACAAATATTTAATCAAACCACAACAGGCTGATCAATTGATAATACTCATTCATTTGAAGAATTATTTTAATTACTACTGTGCAAGTCCTTAATAAAATCTCATGTAGTCAACTCAACTACTATCCTCTGACTATATAACTATAGGTACTATTATACGCCCGATTTTCAAACAAAAACAAATATACCGAACTATAGAAGAAATCCCAAATTTGATCCAAACAATAATTTCAGCCAGTTCGCCCAGTTCAGCTTTCAAAGCTGTCTATCTGTCAGATTGACAATTTGACATTACAATTGTTTTTTATCATTGGGGTTTAACGTTTAATAATTTGCACTATGATAAAGATGGTTTACCCTTGTAACAGATGACTATACCTTTTTAAATAAGATAGTATTTATCACACACGATCAATAAGAATAAAAATTGCAATTTGCTAAAATATCAATCAAAGCCTAAACAGTGTTTATAATGAATGCCTTAATAATAAAAAAATACAATAATATAGTTAAATATTCGTACCTATCATCATTTCAGCCAAAAGACGTCCACTGCTGGACAAAGGCCTTCACTAAGAATTTCCACAATACTCGATCTTGAGCCGACCTCGTCCATCGGTGGTCTGCAACCTTTACTGCTGTCGTCGGCTCATCTTGTAGGAGGTCTGCCCATTAATATGGTCTAAATATATTCAATCAATCAATCAGCCAATCGCGGCCCACTGCTGGACAAGGGCTTTTCCTTACATACGCCACAGCACACGGTTCTCCACCTAAATTATATTTTAATTTCTTTTTAAGTGAAGCTAGAAGAATTACTAGATCACACGAAATGTAATATAATATTTCTACGTTTCTAATACTTTATATATATGTCACCGGCCAAACTCAATTTCAGGACAAACTAATTTTGCCTAGGCTAAACTAGTTGTTCCTATACCTGATAGGATTAACTAGTATAGCCTAGTCCAAACTAATTTGTCCTAAGCCTGATAGGATCAACCAGTTTAGGCTAGGCCAAACCAGTTGATCCTGATATAAATACGCACACTCTAGGATAAACTAGTATGGCCTAGTCTAAACATTATAGTATATCTAGAAAGTCAAAATAAATAAATAAACTGAATAAAATACTCCGTAATTGGAAAAATAATCATTTTTGAAACGATAATGATTAGTCGTTAAAAGTTATGGATAAATGGTAATACAAACAATCATACTACAACAAATAATAAGTGTTTTTTAATAGAAGCAATAATCATAACTCAATAATTAAGTGTTATTTATTTTTACGTGGTGTGCTTTGGTGGCACTTAGTGTCACTTAATTGCAGAGTATCATTGCCCTCTTACACTGGCATCTGTTTGTGGAACAATTTTAGTTGCAGCTGCATCTCACAAACCATAACGACGTAAACTTTTAATTTTAAACTTTAGTCATTAACTAAATACGTTACGAACGGCTGGCAACTAGACGCAAAATGCGTTTAAAACGACGCGACGTATGGCGAGCGAGGAGCAGTGCGGGGCGTGATTTGGGAAGTCCCGCATGTACAAGTCCTGACATGTTTGCTCAATTACTTTTGACTCTGCTAAATTTGTTTAGACTAGGCCGTACTAGTTTATCCTAGAGTGTGCGTATTTATATCAGGATCAACTAGTTTGGCCTAGCCTAAACTGGTTTCTCCTATCGGGCTTAGGGCAAATTAGTTTGGACTAGGCTATACTAGTTAATCCTATCGCGTATAGGAGGAACTACTTTAGCCTAGGTAAAACTAGTTTGTCTTGAAATCGGGTTTGGCTGGTAACATAATAATATACATTAATTTGTAAAAGTTTCATTATTATAGGTAGTATTTATTTCGCTTTTCATTTGACTAGCTAGCATGATTTGACATGCAATTAATATGTTCTATCGTTTTTATGTAACACGAAGGAGCTTTATATATGTATGTTCTACATAACTATCAATTCAGGTGTCTAAACCATTTCGAATGAGTCTCTCTTGATAAGCGCCATCTAGGACTAATATTATGCAAGCGTCCAAAAGTGTCCATAACTAAAAAAACACGTATTACACGTGGAAACTATATTTTTCACAGTGCCATTAATATGCACTTTTAAGAAATTGGAATGGAACGCAACGTTAGTCACGATATTGACATTCGATTTTGACATTACGTCATCATAACAAAACTGCTACAAATAGCGAAAGAAACGCCGTAAATATTATCATTATCTTAAAATGGAGAATAACTCTGAAACGCAGGTGACTGTTAACAAAACAGCTAGAGTTCTACATTTTAGTGATGGAGTTGATGAGGAACTGGTAGAGGAACAGGCTCCTGAACTAACAAGTAAGCCTCCAGAACCAAATGTGGATCCGGTGAGTATTTACCTAGGTACTTTGTTTCCATTTTATTACTTACTGGACCTTGGCTATAAAACTCTATTTATACCGATGACGATAAAATTCCACTACACTAGATTTATCTCCGATTAACTTCTAACTGTATTATGTACGATTATTACTTTGTATTGAAACTATTGTCTTTCTCAATGTGTCTTTGTGCGTATTATATACATCGACCTTGAAACTTTCTACAAGTAGATAACGAAAACACATTGTAATGTTTATTTACAAGATTACTAATGTTTTCAGAAAACATTAACATGGGGCCCATGGTTTTCTCACTATGCCTGGAAATCTGGATCGAAAGTATTGAATGCCGTTGATTACGCTGGTGAATCACTTGCGGGATTCTTTGGCGTTACCACGCCCAAGTATCAGATTGAAATAAATGAATATGAAAGGGTTCAGGAGCAAAAAAAGAAATTGGAAGAAGAATCTGCTGGTTGGGTGCCCAAAAATGGTGGAGGGGATATTCCTTTAGTTCTTAACGAGCCTATGAAAGTAATGGATAAAGCTGATGTTTGAAGGAAAAATATAACTTAATTTGTTCTAATTTCCTAATCTCGTATTACTAGTCCTTTTCTGATTGCACCAATCAGTATTTACATAAAGTAACAACTGTAGCTGAGAGGTAAAGAATAACAAGCGCCAAATCTAAAACTTTACACAGTGAGCTTTTAAAAGGCCTGGGCGGGACTTTTCATACACACTTAAATAAGAGCAAACAGTTGCGGGGTAAATAATGACAAGTTCGTCTCTAGTGCTGCTGCGAGCAGGGCGCTTGTACTTATTACCTAACTCTCCCGATGCGGCAGGTAAACAATCATAAGGGGACTTATTACAATTTAACAATTAATCTTCTATTGACTTCTCACTGTTTTATTTTGAGTAAATTAAAAAGTATTGTCGATAGGACTTATTACTTCTTACCATGCTCTAGATTACACATTTAGAAATCCAAAACCACGAAGAAAATAATTTTAAAAGAAGTGGACTTATTATTCTTTACCTATTAGCTACAGATAATATGTCTAAGAATGTGTATGTCTAGGCCTTTGGCATAATACATTATTATCATAGCCTTGATATACTATAGGCTTTTTACGAATTTAAATGTTTTCTAATGGCATGCTCATGACTGTATAATGCCAAACATAATTGAAAGCTGAATATTTAAAAGCTTGGATTTCTTATAGTATTTTAATCACTGACCTAATTAGGTATGTACTACTAAAATTAAAATAATATTTTATTATTCACTCATCATTTTAGTCATTGGGCTTTAACCTTCAATAGTAAATAAGTTCTGCAATGCTATATGCATATTGGGGGTCAATCAGTGGCAAATTGTAGTGTAGGAAGGAGGGGAGGCACTTTTAGGGGGCAACAAAGGTTCAACAATAAATAATATCTTGTAAAAATTTAAACTATTTCATATATTTTTTGCAACAATTTCAGATAGTGTGGGCTTTTTTATAACTTATTCTGTGACAGCATTTTTTTATTTGTTACCTTTATAATACACAATAATTATTGTAATTGCAAAAAACTTATGCCATTGAGTGTCAGTGAAGGATAGATAGGGATAGGTTATCATCACAGTCTGAGGTATGTTCTGGTTAGTCAACCTGCAAGGATGGTAAAACATTATCTTGCACTTTGCTTGTTGCCAGCAATAATAAAATTATTGGGTTTGTAATTTTGTATACAAGTGATATGTAATTGAAGAGGGTAAATGCTGGTTGCTGATATCCCAATGAACTGAAAAGAGCTTTATTTATTATTGTATAACTTAGATAGTATTCTTATTCATTTTAAAAATCATTATTAATATAATGTTATTATACCAGCTGCAAGCTAAATGTTATAATTTCCAAAATGTATTTATTTATGTTTAAGCAAGACATAATTTTATGTTTGTAACTAACATAATATTTGTAATAAATGATTTCTATATTAACTATTCTTTCTTTTTATTTAACGCTAGCAACACATCACGGCTTTGCATGGCTGGACATTTATTTAGTTATTGTAGAATATTAAAAAAAAATAGCCTATTTTACTCACTGCCGTGAATCATCCTTTAACCGTTAACTGTGGCCCACCAGACAATCACCCAGTTTTTTTTTACTAATTGGGTGGTAATCAAGCATACGATCCACCTGATGTTAAGCCGTTACTGTAGCCTATGGACCCTTGCAATACCAGAGGAATCACTTGCATGTTGCCAACTCATTTTTTACACCAGGTATCCCTGTGATAGGAATACATTTCCTTCAAAACGTATCCCTAATTGAGCACTGGAGACCTTTACTCACACACAAGAACACAACTATACGATAAGTAAGAATAGAGCTAAGAATGATTGAAGAATCCTTCCTGTTCATTGAAGGTAAAAGCATGTCTAGTACTTTCATATCTTAATTAGGGTCCATTCAAATTACTAGTGAGTGCTTTAGAAGGGTACCTGCATTGGTTGTAGACCTTATTAAGTAGTTTAGTTGATATACCTATTATGTACATAGATAAAACGCTATTCTTGCTATACTAAAGTACTTGGCTAAATGTACACGTGATATAAAGACAGCAAATCTATTACTATATATTAATGCTAGGGGTCGCCCGCGACTTCGTCCGCGTGGTAATTTGGAATATTTTCCACGATTTTGCAACATATCTCACTACTGCTCCGCTCCTATTGATCATAGCGTGATGTTCTATAGCCCATAGCCTTCCTGGATAAATGCACTATTCAACAAAAAAATATTTTTTCAAATCGAACCTGTACTTTCTGAGATTAGCGCGTTCAACCAAACAAACAAACAAACTCTTCAGCTTTATAATATTAGTATCTATAGATTATAAAGCTGAAGAGTTTGTTTGCTGTAACGCGCTAAAAATAATTAGAAAATACTTTTTGTTGTTGTTGAATAGTGCATTTATCCAGGAAAGCTATAGCACAGAATAAATACTAGGTACATATATTTATTCTGTGGCTATAGGCTATATAACATCACGCTATGATCAATAGGAGCGGAGCGGTAGTGAGATATGTTGCGAAATCGGGGAAAATATTCCAAATTATTACGCGGACGAAGTAGCGGGCAGCCCCTAGTTTCTAATAAGATTCCATCTATTGCCACAAAAAACCAATTCTAAGCAAGAACTCGGGCATGAACCACACGATTAGCACATAATTATTTTGGTTTTAGGTAGGGCAAGGAGGAAATAATGACTCTTTTATCTTTGAAGTAGGGTATGTAATATTTAGCTAGATGGCGCTTTTATTCGTAAATTCTTTTAATAGCGCCATCTATCATGCAATAGCAAGAACTAATTAGATGCAGACAATGCAATGATTCAACAGTTGTTAATATTTTACACGCTAGATGTCACTATTGAACGTCAAATTTACAAGTTTTTTCTACTTATTTTGGTTTTGTTTGATTTAGTTTAACATTTTTACTTTAAACTGCATACGTAGATGACCTATTCATTATATAGCTAATTGTTACTTTGAATTTTAGGATATTCGACTATTCCACAAATTTTGTAGGTGCATGCATGAATACGTCCCTACTTATAACCAATAAATTAAAGAAAAACATTAAAATAATTAGATGAATAAATTCTAATTGGGATATTTCATTAAAATAAAAAATATTTGAACACTATAAAAGCTCAGATATAAAAGCTTATCTACCTTATTACTGGTCAATAATAAGGTTTACTTTGGTTTGACAAACTCACACATTATAAATTACACCCCTTCAAAGACCTAAAACGTCTTATGTGGTTACAAATTTGTCAGTTAAGTTTCAACTTTAAATCGATAATAATACGGTTTAATTTGCTTTGATTTAAGACCATATGTTATTGTTTGTCAGTGTTTAGCATGTGATATGTCGAAATGTAAACGGTTCGAGCGGTGTCCGCAGATCAATATGCGTGTTGCGCGGGCCGTGAGGGTGTTCGCCCCGTGCGATTGGCCGGCGTGTGAGGGGCGGAGCGAGCGTGTGTGAGGCGGCATTCTCGCACGCCACGCGCCGTTTTGGCGCCAAATTGGGCAATAGGCATTCCATTTTCAAGTTTCGCGAATGAGTACAGACTATACAGGCCACTAAGATAAGCTAAGATCGTAGACTAGAGCAATATTTTTAGAATTTTATGGTCTATGATACGACTTAGGATCGGTGCAGAGGGAGCTATTGAGAATTTTGTTTTATCAAAGGCAGACCTTAAAGATTTTTATTTTTTTTATAGCTGTGCAATATTTAGGATTTATGAAATTGGTTCTATTACGGACCTAAAACGTACCTACTGGCAATAGGTCTTCTTACATTGGAATTTATGTACCTAGGTAGGCTCGTAAGTATAAGTAGGTACTTACCTACTTATACTTACGAGCTAGATACCAAAACATAGGTAGGTACCTACTTAGATGCCTAGGTAGGTAGGTACCTGCCTACCTAGCTAAGTACCTCATCGTGCGCGAGCGACTTGGAAATTATATGTAGATTGTATATCTACCTACATACCTACTGACCTTTTTATTAATTTATCTATTAAGTTGATACCTACTTATTTAATATCTATTGACTGGATATTTAGCTACAAAGTAGGTACCTAGTTATCTTACCTACTTTATCATACGGTAGTGTAGGTAGATACTTAATTATACTCATTTGAGTAGGTATACTGTGTATAGAATTATGAACAAAATTTATGACGAACGTGCATAATTATTAACTAATTCAATAATTCGTTAACAGTAGAGGTCATTCCGGACAATATGACTGGCACAAAAGACACGCACCAAGGTTGCCAGTTAAAAAAAATATTGCAAATTAAAAAAGGCGCGTGGTCTAACCCGTTGGACGGCTACATGAACTTGAAATTCTGGTTTTCGGTTCGTGTCGTTTATTGTGTTCAAAATTTTGCGTGAATTTGCCAAACATAATGATTTTGTATGGATTTTGATTCGAACTAGTTTTCGCTATTTTGTATTGCTATTTTTTTTTAATCCGTAACGATCATGTCTGTCGTGTATCTATAGAAAATAATTACAACTGGTTTAGTACGTGCGGGATATTAAAATATATGTTTTGATTCTATAGGTAGGTACTAGCACCTGCCTGTACGAAATAGATTTAAAAAGAAATTTTAAAATAATGCATTTGAAGTTTCAGAGATTGCCTCTGAATTCACACGCCCTCTTTCATAGGTAGTGATAGTCTCATAACAACTATCTTGCAAACTTTACAACATCTTTAAAATAATTAGGTTGGTATTACTAATTAGATACTTACACGACAGTAGATGTCTATCTCTATTTATTTAGACAAAATAAATCCACTGCTGGACATAGTTACCTATTTTTTTATACTAGGTTTGCAAACAAGCATACGGCCCGCCTGATGTTATATCCTAGTGTTAGCCTATGGACGCTTGCAATACCAGAGGTATCACTTGCGTATTGCCAATCCATTCAGGTCTTTAAAATGAAATACGTTTCTTTCAAAACGTACCTACCCCTAAAAACGCTAGAGACCTGACTCATATACAGGAACACAGCTAAACCGCTGTGTGTTGTTATTTAGCTGTGGTCTTCTGTAACGTTGAGGTTCTGCCCCAGTGGGGCTTGCTCGCTAGTATGGTGGTCACCATACTAGCGAGCAAGCCGCACACATTTCCATAGCATTCTGTCCCGAGCTACCGTCATCTCTTCCCTTCCGCAAATTTCACCAGATCGTTGGTCCATCTTGTTGGAGGATTACCCATGCTACCTATAGAATATAATAATGTTATATGTAAGTAAGTAGGTATAGTAAACTAGGTATCACAAGCATCTGGTAGGTACCTAAGTATAGGTATCTACTTGGATATCGATAAGCAAACGTTCCAAGTTATGACGAACATTATTTTTATGATACAACTTAAAGTTACGGTGAGCTGTTGTGATAAGAGTGGATACCATATTTTGTAAAAAAAAACTGAATACTGAGTACTATCATCATTAGGTAGTATTATCATCACAACAGTAGAAAGACGTAGAGACACTGATGGACGTATGGAGTCTTAGCTGTCTGGTTCGGAGATAGCAGGTTTCTGTTGAGAATAACCACTAAACTGACCGATATTGGTCAGTGGGACATTAAAAAAACTCAGGTATTTAGGTAGGTATCTGTTTGTTTTATTCACGTTGCCCGCTAGCTAAACCAGCCTGACTGACGTCTACCTTAGGTAGATAGGTACCGTATGTACCTACTTATCTTCATAATGTAAAAAAGGGAATCTAAAAACGCAAACATTAGTAGGTGTAGTACCGAGAAGTACCTACTGATATTTTTTAAGAATTAATGAAAATAAATTTGATCAAAATAGAATATGATTGGAACATTTCGTCCCTATATAAACTTTAATCGAATAATAATATAATTATTATTAATCTATGCAGGTAGAATATAATGCAACACTAATTCTTTCGATATTCAAATTTTTGCAAACGGTCTACAACCCCACAGCAGATGTTCTACTTTTAACTTTGCATGCATTCGCAGTGTTGTTTATTAAAAAAAATCTATTGTGGCTATTTAAAAAATAAAGCTTGCAACACAATACCTCATGCAAATTAGAAAGTAACACGACCAAAAAGGTCTAATACCAAATAGATTGATTCGCAAATTTGAACTGTATTATTGCTATAAAGCATTCAATTTAAATTGCATATCGTAGTAATTTTATTGAATTAAAGTTACAAAGGGTTATAAACTCAAATACGATGCAGTAGAGTTGAAATTCAATTGTGTGATAGAGATTAGAAAAGAAATTTGCATAAACGACGCACACCTTTCCTGTTGATCCTTTCTATGCGTTTTGACTGACAGTTTTCATTGAATAGTGATATTATTAGAATTTTATATAAGTGTTATGTACTTCCTATAACTAGGTACGATGCAGTTTGTATTCTATTCAGTTGCAACAGAGAGGTATATGGCTCAAGATTTGTTTTAAACAAAATATGAGTAAGTTTTCTAATGCTGAGAGAGCAATAAAAACTTGATGCAAAGAAGAAGAAATGTACCTACTTATCTAGTCTTTTAGAATTGCTGGTGTAATTGTAGGCCTAAGAATAAGTTTGCATTGCGTAGAACCCAAAAGCTCAGTAACATGAACAACGAATAGGTAAGGTAAGTACCTAAGTATATATATGACTGCCTCGGTGGTCCAGTGGCCGCTGTATACGCCTGCTGTGCACGAGGTTGTGGGTTCGATTCCCGCACAGGACAAAACTTGAAAAGAATTGTTCTGAGTCTGGGTGTAATTTGTGTCCGTTAATTGTATGTTTGTAAAATCCTTGACAGAGCTTGTTCTCTAGTGCGGGAGTAGTCTTAAAAAAAAATAGAAGCAACGGTAGTAATCTATAATTATGTTCCACTGCTGGGCACGTAGCAAGGGTAGGAGACCCGTGCTAGTGCTAGTAGTGCTAGCATACAAAATATATTGTGAGCTATATTGTATCTTAAGGTAAAATATTATAGTATCTACACCGTATGTGACGCACTTTACAGAAGACCAAATTCAAATAAGTAATGATTACACACACAGTGGTGATTCTGTGTGTGAGTGAGTACAGGTTTCCAGAGCTTATTTAGTAATAGACTACCTACACTTTTTTTTAAATTTCTGACTATATGCCTAAAAAAAAACTATCTTATAATAAGCGGTGTAGTTGTGTTCCTGTGTGTGAGTACAGGTCTCCAGCGCTCATTTAGGAATGCGTTTTGAAAGATACGTATTCCTATCCCAGGGTTACTTCCATCTTAAAACCCTGGTGTAAAAAATCGGGTTGGCAACACGCAAGTGATACCTCTGGTAATGCAAGCGTCTATAGGCTACGGATACTGCTTAACATCAGGTGGGCCGTATGCTTGTTTGCCACCCAAGTAGTACAAAAAAAAAAAAAAAGCTTACCCCAAATTTTCCGGCTTCCATTTATATCTTTTAGCTGTTCAAATCACAGCAGCGTTCAAGCCAGCTAAATAATTAGTGGGTCCTTGAGTCAAAGTTCGTCCCACCTCTCATCCAAGATGCACATCTGTAGTAACGTTAGTGACGCACGAGGGGAACATTTGGTGTGCATAAATAATAACAATAAATTGTTAACTATTTGAGGGGTGTGCTTGTATGCAAAATAGTTATGCGTTTTTGCGTACGTGTGCTCTAACAGTTTAACCGGTGGGTTTTATTGGGGAATTTTAGATTGTTGGGGCCTCGCTTGTGTTAGCGGCATGAATCGATCGATCTGCAAGGTTAAGCAAGCTTGCCGCTGTCGCTCCGTAGATGGGTGACCATTTGCTAAATCATAAGACCCTTCCGTGCCTCAGAAAGCACGTAAAGCCTTTGGTCCTGAGCTTGATTTATCTCCAGTCGTGTCGGATTGCCGTCCCATCGAACTATGAGAGTTAGGAATATTGAGTGCACCTGTGTTTTCGCACTTACTTGTGCATTATAATGTCCTTCGTAGTTGACTAATCTCCGATAAATTTTGCTGCCATGACCGAAATCGGTCCAAACTCCTATTATTGCTTACATGTTCTAATCAATACCTACTTACCTACCTATAAATAGGTGGTTGAATTCGTCATCATCAACACCATTATCTTAACTCATAAACGTCCCACTACTGGGCTCGGGTCTCCTCCTGGTCCAGTTAGATTGATACCAAATAATTAGGTATGCTATATGGCGTGCTATTGAAGAAGCCCATGTCCAACAGTCAGAAATGTCTTCTTAACTGAATTTCGGCCACAGCGGCAAATATCGAAACAGACTAGCTATATTTGCAAACGATATTAGATATAATGCACAGGTGTGTGCGCAAATACAGGGGTACTCTATATTATCTTACTCTTATAGTCTGATGGGACGACAATTCGACAAGACCGAAGAGTGATCAAGCGTAGGACCTTTACCTGCTTTAAAAAGCACGTAAACACTGCCAATTTCCAAACTTCGGGCATCTATTGAGGAAAAAATGCTCAATAGATGCAGAAGAATATTGGGTTTTTCTTTTCTTTTTAGACCGATCTGGGAATTGATCCGAGGAATTCGTCACCAGTAGTTGCACTTTACGACCACTAGACCAACGAAGCTATAATGAAACTTGATGTTAAGTAATAAGTGAAATGATTTTCAGAATTGGATCTATAGTTTCAGACCTACATCCAAACTTTACATACATACATATCATCACGCCCGTCTCTTAGTGGGTAGGCAGAGACTATGGTAATTGCTTTGATCCAAACATACTTCCTTCGCCTCCTCTACATTGATCAATCTCTTCATGCATGAACGTCGATTCTAGGTAGTTTTAACTTGGCCCTTATTTTAGAAAATCCCCTACTTGGTCGCTGTACAAACTTTACCTGTACTTATATAATATTATGTTTATAGAAGAACTTACGTACCAATTTAATATTATGCATACTCGAGTGTTAAATTTTCACTCAAAATTGCAATCCCTACATAACATAGATGCACACAAAAATAGATGGACTGATAACTAAAATTGAATTGAAACCAGTTTTGACCGCTGTCCGAAAAAAAATCGCAAACCCGTTTCGCAAACCCTAAACTGCTAGGGGACACTTAAAACTTTTAATATAAACACAATGACGCACGGACGTATAACGGGTGGGCAGTGTCCATACAATGGGCATACTAGCCGATTAATTCGCTACACAATGACCAGGGGCTAGGCCGAGAGGTCATATTTAGGTAGAGGGGTTAAGGGTCAGTAAGGGTTATTGGTAAATAGGAGCGTATGTTTAAAATGCTGAGGGAGTGACGCGGCGGCAAAGTTGGGTAACATGTCGCCGCTATAGGGTTGGAAATTTATGTGTTTTCGTGTTTGGTTTGTATTTATAGATTTTAATGAAAATTTACGTACATATAATTCACTTGTGTATGTGTACTTACTTAATTTTGTAAATGTTATAGGTTAAGTAAATTAGATATACCTAGATTATTTTTCAAAATTTTTATTTATTTACTTATTTATTGAATCTTATAAATAGTCTTCAGTTACATTTTATTTTTATTATTTTTTGTATTTAAGTTCAAATTAGTTTTATATAGGTATATAAGAAGTATTAAAATGTATATATATATAGGTATTAGGGGAAAAAGTCTTTTCGCATTATAGTACCTATGTATGAACTTGTAATAAAATCTCTGTGGCTATACTATTTGTATCTGGCTGGTTTTGGTATCATTGAAAGTTTAAATTTTAAAGAACATAATTCCGAATTAAAATTAGGAAAATGTGTGATTTTCATTTGTTTTTCGTACTGTCAAGATGAATGAATCTAATGAAGAAATTCGATATCTACATTTTAAAATTTTACTACAAAAAGGTGCCATTTTTGAAAAAGTGGAGCAAGATATCAGTAGTTACGACGTAGCTGAAGAACTGAGAATTGACCAAAAAACAGTTTCGGCGCATTTGAAAAAACTGGGTACACAAAAAAGCTCCATATTTGGGTACCTCATGAGCTCACTGAAAGAAACCTAACGAACCGTGTTCTCATTTGTGATTCTTTATTACGACTTTCTTTATTATTATATTATTATAACTGTTTAAACTTGTAAATAAATATAGTGTATTGATATTATTTTACTTATAACTTGAGGGAGATACAGAAGAAGGATTATGCGTAAGCAAAAAGGTGTTTTGAAAATGAGTTTTTCTTAAATGTGCACAGGAGACAACTCATAAATACAATTTAATTGTCTTTGTATGGTCCTTTCCCAGTTGTGCATGCTCGCTTGTATAGTACCCTACCCTTCTCTTTAAGTTTATGTTATCAAAACTCAAAAATCAAATATTGAATACATTAAATATTTTAGCATTTTTGCTATGCATTCAGCTCAAATATACTAAACGTCACTCCAAGATCATAAAAAAGCGGTGGACAAATTCGTACTCCGGAGTAGGAGCTCGGATGGTACAGTTGGTGTAATAGTGCACTGGGCCGGAAACCGAGAGGCGCAGGTTCGAATCCTGCTCTAGGTCGTCTTTTTTCACATTGCTTTAATATTTAAGTATACTCAATACAATTTGCTGGCCTTAAATGACGTTCTTAGCACTATTAATTTAGTTGATGCATATTTAAAAACAACCCTATAAATCATAGAATAACGAAAAAGTCAACTGCTACTTCTATATAATGACATCAGATGAAATCGGAGCGATACTTATCGTACTAAATAAAGCACTCTTATGTCAAATTGAAAAAAAAACTGTGACGTCAAATGTGCCAAGTGTGAAATTGTTGATGGTATCTCTTAAAACTTTTGTCAGATAGTTTTTGTGTGGTACAATAGACCATGCCATAGCTTTCAAAGGGTTAGTGATATAGATTAAAAGAGATGAATTTATTAGACGTTTGGATTGGATTATTATATAAAGTATATTTTTGACTGAAACAAAGAATTGGCAAATTTATTTTTCTATTGATAACTCACAACATATACGATCACAAAAGATGATTTTGTACGAAAATATTTTTGTTGTTTTCGTCACATAAAGTATATTAAAACCACTTTTATCTAAAAATACTTATTACATTCATTCATGAAAAATGTCTACACACTCCTCTGAGAAACAGGCATGACTCTATGACGAAGGTCCTACGTAATGTTAATTGTGATACCTATATTTTTTTATACTTTCTAGGTGACTAACAAGCCCGGTAAGTAGTTACCGGAGCCTTTAAGACGCTGGCAATATATATATATCAACATTAAATCATCACATAGAACTTAAGTCTTATTATCGACCTATTGAATATATATATATATATACACATACGTGTTGTCTACCCAAAAAAATTAACACCAGGGTTTTGAGGTTTCTTAGAAAGAACGTAGTGTATGATGCCCTCTCAGGCGAGATAGAGCGACGATCTTCGCAAAGCGGCTGAGAGTAGCAGGATGCAGGGAGCCAAGGATCGTGCTATGTGGTGCACTTGGAGACGCCTATGTCCTGCAGTAGACTATGATAGGCTGATAATGAAGAATTTTTTTCCTTAAAAAAGACGTATTGGTGTATAGTTGTTGCCCGCGGCTCCGCCCGCGTAGATGTCGGTTATAGCCTATATGCTATTCTAGAGTATAATCTATCTCTGTGAAAAATTTCATCCAGATCCGTTTAGTAGTTTTTGCGTGAAAGAGTAACAAACATCCATACATCCATCCATACATCCATTCTTACAAACTTATGTTTATAATATTAGTAAGGACAATAAAGTGTTTTCTATTCTATTTTATCTCTAAAATACCTGTTAATTTAGTGTTTTATTTTATCGATAGTCCATTACATTTTTTTTGTATTTACATGCTTACTTCCATGAAAAACACCAATGGCGCCAAAAAAAACCGTCTCATGATTGCAAACGCAAATTTAACTTTAACACCAATATAACGAACCGTCACGAACCGCACTCACAGGGTTAACTCTTTGTACTTCACATTAAAAAAATTCAATGCACTACCGACGTGTCTAACCCTTTCGCGGCGCACAAAAAGACCAATTTTATATGCGTACCCCGGTGTCTCATTTCAATAAAGCATAATAAAAAAAGATAAAACTTTTTTACCCACGATTCTTTGGGGTCACGTTTTTTTTAGGGTTGAATCCTTAATTTGCAACAAGGTGCATCTCAGGCAAAGTAGGGTGCATCTATAGATTTAAATGAGTTCTATAGTGAAAAAAATCGTTGGGGTTTATCGATGGATATTTTTTCCCATACGATTATGACAAAAGATGTTATGGTGTTTGACGTTTGATGTCTATCGTATTAATAATATTGACCTTTTAATTTATGTAAAAGTTTTGGTACTTTTAGTAGGTTATTGAGTAAAGTAACCCACTTGGGTTGTCTTGTTGGGGTTTGTTCAAATAATTGTGAAATGGTGGAGATATTGAGAAAAGTTGTACTTTTTTCTTCTTTTTTCTTTTAAGTTAGTCTTTTTTTTTTGGGAAATTTAGCCTTTATTACTCATTAATAATGTTTCTATAGGTGAAAGATTTTTTTAATCGGTACAGTAGTTTTTTTTCATTATAAACATACAAAAAAAAAACGACGTAGGGCACCATACTAGCGAGCAATCCCGACTGGGGAAGGACCTCCACCTTAAAGAAGACCACAGCCAAATAACTACACACAGTGGTATAGTTGTGTTCCTATGTGTGATTACAGGTCCCCAGCGCTCATTTAAGGATGCGTTTTAAAAGAAACGTATTATATATGCATGCTTGTTTGCCACTAAATAGTATAAAAAAAACTTTTCACTTAATAATATTAGCATAGAAGTAGATAATGCGTGACATTATTATGCCCCACTTAGTTTTAAATGTGGATTAATGTGACCCTACACTTAGGTACCCAACGTCATATCTATAGGTAGATATATTATACTTACATGTCATGCTATGTAAATTGTACCTTTCTATCATGTATCTAGTAATCATAGACGGGCTCTTCAATTTCTTGTATACAATAAAGTAGCCTCATTTGTTTCTAGTTGATAGAAGTGGGACGTTATAATAATACTAATATGTAAATATTAGTATTATTATTAGGTACTAGCTGCTGCCCGCGGCTCCACCCGCGTGGATGTCGGTTATCGTTGTAAAAAGTGTGCCTATGTGTTATTCCAGACCATAATCTATCTCTGTGCCAAATTTCATCCAGATCGTTCAGTAGTTTTTACGGGAAAGAGTAACAAACATCCATCCATCCATCCATCCATTCTTACAAACTTTCACATTTATAATATTAGTAAGGATAGGCATAATGTTTTGTTCCACTGCAAGGTAAAGGCTTCTTTATTTTCCTTCCACTTCTCTCTGTCTTGAGTCGCTAAGGATCAGTCTCCGATAAATGAGTGCAACGCATCCTGCTATCTCCGTCTGGGTCTACCGAGATATCGCTTTTTCTTTATCTTCTCAGCCTATTTATGTCCACTGCTGAACGTAGGCCTCCCTCATATGTTTCCACAAAGGCCGGTCTTTAGGTGCCTGCATCAAGTGGCAGCCTGCAGCTCTGAGCAGGTCCACCTTGTGGGAGGTCGTCCCACACTGTACTTTCCTGAGCGTGGTCACCAGGAAAGCGCAGTGTGGGCAGATGTCGATAATAAAATATTTATTATATACTTTAAAAAAAAAATATTAACATAACATAGCAACCCGCCTTTTTCCCTAAAGAGATATGCAGAGATGCATAACATCCTTATTAATCCAGCTACGTTTAAAACATTGAATTATTTACAAATGATCGACCTTTCATCGAATTCTACATCCATATTTTTTATTTAAATTCAATATCTTGCAATGTGCATTTAAAAAAAATAGGAAAATACTTCATTTCGTCCAGATCCGTTCAGTAGTTTTTACGTGAAAAAGTAACAAACATCCATCATACATCCTCACAATCTTTCACATCTTTTTAGTAGTATAGGATAATACGGAGCCGTCTATAATTATAACTTGGTCGAATATACAGACATTAACATACCTTTTACCTAATTATCTATGTACAGAGCTCGGTCTCAAAGGATTACCTATTCATATCGTCTTATATATTAACATCCCCATTACTGGTGATCAATCAATACAGCTTTGAATTTTGAGTTGAGTGGTAGAACGTGTAGCTAGTGGGTATGTGAATCTGTTATTAGGTTTGAATTTTGTAGCAGTTTCACAACACTTCTTTATGAATAATAAGTTTTACTTCACTCCTTTATGAATAACTAGCTGTTGCCCGCGGCTCCGCCCGCGTGGATGTCGGTTATCGCTATAAAAAGTAGCCTATGTGTTATTCCAGACCATAATCTATCTCTGCGCCAAAATTTAATCCAGATCCGTTCAGCAGTTTTTACGTGAAAGAGTAACAAACATGCATCCATCCATCTATCCATCCATCCATCTATCCATCCATACTTACAAACTTTCACGTTTATAATATTAGTAGGACTAGGGGTCGCCCGTGACTTCGTCCACGTGGTAATTTGGAACGTACATTTTCCCGATTTTGCAACATATCTCACTACTGCTCCGTTCCTATTGATCATAGCGTGATGTTATATGGCCTATAGCCTTCCTAGATAAATGCACTATTCAACAAAAATAAATTAATCAAACCAGTACTTTCTGAGATTAGCGCGTTCAACCAAACAAACTCTTCAGCTTTATTATATTAGTATATATAGGACTAATCCCTAGGGCATAATCCCTGCATCCCAAGGGAATCATTAAAATCACGTAGATACACAAATTAAATACAGACTCTGCACAATTTGTAAGTGTCTACACTGTTATGCCCAATTATTAAATGAATAAAAATGATGCAAATTTTTGATCCGTGTGAGGATTGAATCTCAAACACGCATATGTAAAAGATATACTTGCAGTAAAAGATTGAAGATGAAAATTCCACTGCGTGTATTTGGCTGTGGTCTTCTGTAAGGAGGAATGTCTTTTTTCTACTGCTTAGGTGGCAAATAAGCCCACCCTTTGGTAAGAAATTACTGTAGCCTATGGTCATTGCAATACTTGACACCTCTAGCGTGATGCCCTAAAACCACAAGAGGTTTGTCATCACAAATCTCTGGAGAAAGAGATCTTGGCATATCCCATCAGGTATACCTAGAATAGGAAAACGTTTCGTGGAAAACGCATTCCAAATGAGCACTTAAAACATGCACTAATGCACAGGAACATAACTACATAACTGTGTAGTTATTCGGGAATTGTTATTTTAAATTATTTTTAAAAAGACAACTCCCGCATTAGAGAACAAGCTCTGTATCGCGGGGGACTTTACAAACATACAATTAACGGACACAAATTACACCCAGACTCAGAACAACAATTTGTGGTTCACACAAAGTTTTGTCCTGTGTGGGAATCGAACCCTCGTGCACAGCAGGCGCATACTGCGGCCACTGGACCACAAGACAGTCAGAATTGTAATATTATGTCTTACCTCTCTTGAAAACGTCTATATTATACTAAAAGCCTTCATTACTAACACAGCCAAACTATTTACTAAATATATTTGCCCGAATAATCTTGTGTCTCTCATAATCCCGTAGATACCTGCGTGCCGTCGAGGGTGGGCAATTTTAGAGCTCTGTCCTGTACAGGATTTCCCTTTGCGACGTGTGCCTTCAAACAGGAAAACGTTACCCCCTATACACCCGTTGAAACACCCCCTACCCTGCTTAGTTGACGAATAAAGTTTGGTTGAAGATGTAAGCGGCAAGCGGGAATTGTAACTCTGTTGGTCTAGTAATTAGTGACCCTGACTATTAAGTCGGAGGTAGTGGGTTCGACTCTCATTGTAGGAAAAATGTTTGTGTGACTTATCACACAAAGATTTTTTCTACATATTACAGATTCTGCCTATCAAACACAGATATCCTTAAGTTTTATTTTTTCACTTGCATAGTCCAATAGAA
The DNA here is from genome assembly GCA_947095525.1 of Trisateles emortualis. Lineage (NCBI taxonomy): Eukaryota > Metazoa > Arthropoda > Insecta > Lepidoptera > Erebidae > Trisateles > Trisateles emortualis. The sequence continues at coordinate 6,310,699 of OX352743.1, read as the reverse complement.
CTGGAATTATTATTTAGTACCTGGATGACCGGTATTATTTTTTTGAAAAGTAACGTTTTTTAAAAATGATACCTAGTCCTCTGAAACTTACGTCACTCTAAGACGTAAACAAGCGGTGGACAAATTCGAACTCTGGATTAGGAGCTCGGATGGCACAGTTGGTAGTGCGCTGGGCCGGAAACCGAGAGGCGCAGGTTCGAGTCCTGCTCCGGGCTCGTCTTTTTCCACATTGCTTTAATATTTAAGTATGTTACCTAGTTAGATTGATTGATCGCCCCCGAAACGTTGGAGCCGTTTTTGAGATTCAGATTATATACAAGGACCAAAGGCCTTACGTGCATTCTAAGGAAGATGGTCACCCATCTACAGGTTACAAATTTATCGATCCGTGCGGCTATTACGACTTTGTGACGTAGGCATCATCAGCTGATCGCCGTACACTACTGACAATACGACTCTCCAAGTGTACACACAATCCTCAGCTTGTTGCTTCCAGTTGATCATCGCTGCACCTAGCTTAAAGGACCTTACACTCCGTTTGCCACTCAAAAACACGTCTATAATAGTTTTATTAAAATCTCATTAAGTTTTTTACTTATCCCACAGTACAAAACATGCGTTACAGAGCCACCCTGCTTAGGCGACCAAACAGCGGGGTGGTCTATGTACCGCCATCGCATGATATATAGTGCCCCTTAAACTTAAACGGATTACCTTTGATATATTACGTGGATTCGCAATTCAATCTCGGATAGTCGATCTCTTTGCGCTTAGATGTGATTGCTTTTTGAAACACCGTCAGTAATTACATAGTATGTGCTTGAATGTTTGGAGTAGACAATATTACGGTCCATGTTTTGTATTCCAAAATTGAATTGCGAATATAGAAGGGTTTTTTTCTTTTAAGTGAATAAAGAGGTTGATTTTTGTCTATGCCATTTACAGATTAAAAACAGTTATTAGTAGTATCTTTTCAATCGACTCCCGCTCTAGAGTATAATCTCCATGGCAGGTTATAAAAAAATGTAATTACTGAAATAAAGAATATTTTTTTGTCCCGTATAGAGATCCAACAGGGACACGCCTAGCAGTGGAAAATGGAGAGGCGCTTTGTACAGTCGTATGAAATCTACGACGTCATTTACTTATATTATAACAATTAATTATGCTTAAAAAGTATTTCAAAGAATAAACCGGCTGAAGTGACAGTGGGCGAGCCATATATGTCGCAGAACCGATAACCGTTGGAGTAGACGTAGTGTAGGACGCCCTCAGTCAGGCTAGGTGTAGCGACGCTCTTCGCAAGGTAGCTGGGAGTAGCTGGATGCGAGAGGCCGAAGACCGTGTCAAGTGGCGGCGCACTCTTGGGGAGGCCTATGTCAAACAGTGGACTGCGATCATGATGAGGACGTTTTAGGTAAATGAGTAATGAGCAGACATATTATATGAATGTACCCGTACATACGTACAGTATAATTAAACAATATTAAATACATCAATCTCTGCCCCTGATAGAGAAGAGCAGACCCTGCTCTCTTGTTAGAGAAGAGGAGACCTGTGCCCAACAGTGCTGGAACATTATTATTATATTATCAGTAACTAGTCGCCCGCCCCGGATTCGCACGGGTGTTATTTCTCAGGGTCCAGTAATGTTTTTACCAATATTATAATAATAATTATGATACTCACAAATAATGTGGTTTTCTATTGGTAAAGAATTTCCAAAATCGGTTCAGTAGATCCCTATAACGTCACAAACTCACAAACTTCACCTCTTTATAATATAGTATAGATTGAGTAATTATATAATTAGCACGAATATACATATATGACAATCTATTTCCTTTTTGTGATTTATTTTCTTTACGTGAGCAGTACGTTCATGATGATGTCCCAATTTTCCTCTCAACAATTACACATGAGTAACCTCTTTGTGTTCACACAGACCTAATGGAAATGGAAATTCATCTTGATAAGTATGTAAGCAGTAAAGAGTATTGTAGCCTAAACATTTTTAGAAAGAAGTTAATATAAGGTTAGGTTGGCAAAGCGCGAGTGACACCTCTGGTGTTGGAAGCGTCCATAGGCTACGGTAACTACTTACCATGAGGCAGGCCGTATACTTGGTTGCCATCTTGGTAGTATTAAAAAACAAAGAAAAAAGTACCTAGTTAGAATCTTTGGTTATTGTTAACTAGAGAATCACCAATTCACCTTGACGTTGGCACCTTGAGTCATCGATATAACAAAATGGATGGAACTATAAAAAAACACAGTACCCCAATCCTTACTAATATTATAAATGTGAAAGTTTGTAAGAATGGATTGATGGATGGATGGATGTTTGTTACTCTTTCACGTAAAAACTACTGAACGGATCTGGATGAAATTTGGCACACAGATAGATTATGGTCTGGAATAACACATAGGCTACTTTTTGCAGCGATAACCGACATCCGAGCCGCGGGCAACAGCTAGTAATATATTAAATTGTAGTAACTACTTATTTTTTTATTTATAAGCCTTATGTTATAATTTGTACCAACTTACATAGATATGATTAAATGATTTGATTTGTCATTCTTTAGATCAAAATTCAAACATCAGATGGGCCTTTCCCCATCATCATCATCATGGTTGGTATTGCATCAGGTATTATTATCCATTGTTCTGTACCATCTACAAGGAATGTTTATTTCGCAATATTCTGTTTTACATCCACATGCAGATCAATCTGACGCACCTACTTTTTAAATTAAAAACAAACGAACACAGGTGAGGGTTCCCATGGCGGTTTCTCCCCATGAAGGTTGGTTGCTGGGAGACAAGCCACAATGGAGGGTACATCACACATCCTTTCATCACTTGCCAAGGAGCGAAGGGCATGCGTGAATGGAGTATGAAGGGATTAGCGTGGATGTGGTAGTTTGAAAGTTTAAGACGTACATAGTTACTTACGGAATATTAGAATTTTTGTTGTTTACAATATGAATTCTACATCATACGTATAATAGCGTTCAATTTTCAAGCCTCATCTGAAATTTGCAAATTGTTAGGTTTATGGTTGTCATTATACGAAATTTAAAGTAAGATCGAAAATAATTCAAGAATAAATAAAATAAGAAAGGGTTGTCGCGTGAGTGTTGCAAGAGTCTATATGCTACGGTAACTGCTTACCATCAGGGGGGCCGTATGCTTGGTTACTTAACTCAAAACGTTAACGTAAAATTTGTAACGTTTTACGCTAACGTAAAATTTATTATATGTACTTATATAATTAAATTGTAGTCAACTGTAATGCGCAAGCTCTATCACTAAAAGCAATTTCCTACTGGTAACCGTAGCATGAACACAAAATATTTATAAATAAAATAAAATAGAATTTGTAGATGGAGTAGTAAATCAGATAACGCTGCAACGAAATACTTCTTACTAAATATCACTATCGTACATTTAAAATAATTTACGTTACATTTTTATAAAAACATTGTTATCTACGGTTAGGTACATTACAATACCCCAATCGGGGAAAGACCTTACAACAGTAAGGTGGAGGTCTTTCCGCAGTCGGGAACCGATTTGACCACAGTCAAATTACTCATCGGTGTAGTTGTGTTCCTGTGTATGAGCACAGGTTTCCAGCGCTCATTAAAGGATGCGATTTTAACAAAACGTTTTCCTATCCCAGGGATACTCCATCACAAAACCTCTAACCATATTTTTGAGTTGGCAACACGTAAGTGATACCTGCTTACGTAGCTTACATGTCTGTTTGCCACTTAAGAAGTATAAAAAAAAGGTTATAGATACCTTCTCCATAGATGTTGGCGTCAATTCAGCTTGGTTGCTGGGTCCCGATAGGGCGTGTACACACTCGGGGAGCGGGGGCGGCGCGTGGACAGGCATTCGAAATGAAGAGTGCTCGGCACAACTACGTCTGCCCTCTGTTGTCTTATTGTATGGAAGAGGAATCTTTGTGATATAAATATTATTTTAAACACAATCCCACAAGAAAACTGTATTTTTAAGGGATTGTAAATTATTTGCTACTAGCTGTTGCCCGCGGCTCCGCCCGCGTGGATGTCAGTTATCGCTGCAAAAAGCCTATGTGTTATTCTAGACCATAATCTATCTGTGTGCCAAATTTCATCCAGATCCGTTTAGTAGTTTTTACGTGAAAGAGTAACAAACATCCATCCATTCTTACAAACTTTCACATTTATAATATTAGTAAGGATTTCAGACTATATTATGTGTGCCAAATTTCATCTACTTATACAACCTAAATATGTCTACTCAGGTATAATATGGCACGGATGTGTGGATGTATGAATGTATGGATTGATATGGTAGCAGGACACATACATGCGAAATACACGTTTGCGAAATTAAATTCTGTTCAGTCTTTGTCCATTTATTGGCGTATTATGAAACCAAATCCAAGATTATGTAGATTAGGTTCAAAAACTGTAACAGAACCAATTTAGCCTAACTTAGTCCGCGTGATGCATGTTTGCTTAGGCAAAAAGCCGGAGATGTGGAGGAAGGCAATAGATTGTACATATAGGTATTTAAAGAGACTGGCGACACAGGATTTGAACCATAATCCGGAGTTGCTGTTCCTAAAAAATGACGTTTCATCCTTATCAATTTACTTACCTCTAACTGCTCGTTGGATTCTTTTAGCATTACCTACATCAGCCTTTATATTTATGGAATTCGTAACTACTGTTCGGCAAACAAAAATATTGTGTTTATAGAATAAAAATCATGTATATTTCTAAGTCATCTCCATACTAAGTAACCCTCACAAGGGTAGCGTACTCATATCTGGGGCCACGTCTCCCGCCTCTTAATGGCGTCCAACGTTTATATTGAAATACTCCATCGAATTGTTATATCCCACTACTGGAATCCTATGATGAGAACGATGCACCCAATATTTCTTTTCCTCCTCGTTTGTATTCTTTAATGTGTTTTGCCTGATTGTGAAGATATGAGCAATAAAAAAAAAAACAGTGGTCGTATCATATTGATAGTGTTTTATTTTAGATTTTATGTTAAATACTTGAGATGCGAGCAAGCACGAACGGGGAAGGACCTCCACCTTACAGAAGACCACAACCACTACACACAGCAGTGTAGATGTGTTCCTGTGTGTGAGTACAGGTCCCCAGCGCTCATTTAGGGATGCGTTTTAAAAGAAACGTATTCCTATCCCAGGGATACTCTCATCATAAAGCCCTGGTGTAAAACAATGGCTTGGCAACACGCAAGTTATACCTCTGGTATTGCAAGCGTCCATAGGCTACGGTAACTGCTTAACATCAGGTGGGCCGTATGCTTGTTTGCCACCCAAGTAGTATAAAAAAAAGATGGCAACCTTATTACCTAGTTTTTTGCTGTAAAGATCGAATTGCTAGCTAAAATTGCTACAAGGACGGCATGGTAACACTCCTGTGGGTATTTTTTTGTTATCTATGTAAAAGTTTTTAAATGGTCGAAAACGCGTGAGTGACACCCCTGGTGTTGCAAACGTCCATAGGCTACGGTAACTGCTTACCATCAGGCGGGCCGTATGCTTATTTGCCACCTTGGTAGTATAAAAAAAAACTTCTTATCATTGAGTTTGTGCTTACGTACAAATAAATGACGTCACAACGGCTGTAGTTTTTATGTTAATTTTGTGTCTGGTAAATTATTAATTGCGGTTTAAGACAGATTTTGCATAATCAATGTAAGTACCTTTTTCGTTAGTGATCATAATATGGCTTTATGAGCTTAACATATAAATCATTTGCAAGTAAAATTCTAAAATTATTGTATTTCATAGAAATGTTTAATCAAAATGTGCTAAAACTCGATTAGGTACAGAGTAAGTTTTAGAGGCGTAAATGAAAGCGTGCTACATAAATAAATCCAACAGATGCAGGTAAGTATATTATTATCAAATTACAAACTAAACTCGAACTATTTAACCGAACTAAAGATTTATTACAACGCATGCAATACTCATAAACAACTGCCAGGTATTTACAATTCAGGTGGAGAGCAGACAATTCGCGGCCGGTTGCTATGGCTACGGCAATATGGCCGCCGTCTGCTGCGGTCTCAAACTTCGCCTCTAGTTCCAAATTGTTCCAAGAGTATTTTAGAGCGAGCGTATATGTACGAACGTGCATAATTACATTATGTACGCCCCGCTATATACGACGGTCCCACTAATTACTGGTACCGTTTGCAGATTACACTTAAGCTTTCGTATATATTTTAGCGTATCGATTATTTAATTTGAGAAACTAATCGATCAATGTCATAATGGTAGACGAATGGAAAAGTAACTGACTACATAATATGAGGATGAGTTCGATCTTAGGCGACAGTATCTATGTGAATTTTTCTTTGTAGGATTAAAACGAACTAATCATTTGATGAAGGAGGCGCTATAGATATTAACCACATAGTGATATTTCATCTGAACGTCTCCGTGATTCGGAGGCCAAGTTAAAAGTCGGTCCCGACTGTTAACAGTCGTTAGATCACGGCAGAGGTCTAAATATGGGCAATACGAATGACATTGTCACCGGGTTGGCCACAAACTAAACGATAAGAAAGAAGATCCAAATGATTTACTGGCTGCTTAAATATCAAGAGAAACCCACGTGTCAGTAGGATAATATACGGGTTGCTATTACCTAATGGATCAGTTTGACTTTTGTGTCTAAATAAAGAAAACGATAACAACACAGGGCACTGGCGTATACTTATTTTATGAGTGCACGCCAGTCAGTTAAGAGTGTACTAATTAATTGGCCTTTGGTCTAGAAATCTTATCAGTATGACAATTACTTAACTTACCTTTTACGATGAAATGTTTAAGTGACCTTACATTATGGCATAGAACTACTTTGTTAAGAGCAGACAGGAAAAAGCTTGAGGAAGCCTTTGTGCTGCAAAGACACGTCACCGCCCCATCAATACCTACCTTATACACAAGCTTTGCCACTTATAAAATACAATTTATGTTCACAATTAAAGTTAATTTAAAAGAATATTAACTACTAGTTGCTGCCTGCGGTTCCGCCCGCGGACACTGTCCTTCCCCAGGATAGTATATAGGGTACCATGTGTTAGTACGGATTGGAATACGAAACAAAGAAGAAAAAGACGAAGTAATTAAAGAAAATAGTTTATTTTATCATTAAAATATTATAATATACATTTTAATAAGCAAGGCACAGTACATAATGTCAAAATTAAAGATAATTAAGTTAAAAAAAGCCATACAAATTAAATTTAATTATAATTAACGTAATGTCCCTGTGATATCCCAATATGTAATTGGGATATCACAGGGATCTTATAAAGAAATACAAATCAAAGAGAACACGCGAAGGGACACTGATAATTACATAATTGTCATAGGAAATAGAGCTTTATATCGTAGGTAGTACAATACATTTTAAAACGTCAAGACTAATTTTAGTCAATGGCTCGTGGCGTGCAAGACTAGTGATCAGCTAAGGGTCCTTCGCTGTTTGACACCACGGATTATTGACACCATGGTGTCAATCGCAGAAGGACGATTTTTGAATTACCTGTTTGGGACCACGGTGTCAATCGACGAATATCTTATTTGTCTTCGTTAATTGACACCATGACGTAAAACAGCAAAGGACGGCCGCATTGGAATTTTATTATAATATAATGCTGATAATTGATTATGTATAGATCATGGGTTCTATAATTATTAAGTACAGGGTCAAACTGGTAAAACTGTACTAACATTAATGTTTTGATGACCTTATAAGCGAGCAAGCCCGGTTAGAGAAGAAACTCTGCCTTACAGAAGCACAGCCAAATAACTACACACAGTTGTGTAGTTGTGTTCCTATGCCCGCAGTGCTTATTTGGGGTTGCGTTTGTAAAGAAGAGTTATTCTATCCCAGGGTTACTCATAACAGAAAACCTATACTTACAAGTTTCTGGATTGGTAACTGTAACTGCTTACCATCCGGTACGCTTATTTGTCCCCTCATTCATAATATAAATACAAGATCATAAGGTAACAATATGGGTTGCTATTTTAATAGCCTACAGCTGTGAGCTGTCCATGGGCTACGGTAAGTGCTTACCACCATTAAGATCTCAGACCACAATATATAATTATTGGGCATCAAAGTAGTATAAAAAAAAAAATATTAACCTACAAACTTTTTTGCCCGATCATTTTTTTGCTGCCAGTACCTTCGCTGAAGGATTAGTTAAGGAGGATTTAATAAGAGTTCCTTAGATAAGTGTTGCGAGCGCTCTTCTACCTAATGCTCATCAAGTTAAACACCTCTCGAGGACGAACTGAGATGTAGGGTCACCTCGACGAACAGATTTTACTTTGATAAAGGCGCTATAATCTTAAAATACTTATTTATTTGATATATCGAAATATACATTGTTACGATATCTATGCGACAACCCATATATGTCCTACTGCTGGGCAAGGGTCTCCTCTCCTCTATCTAGAGAGCTAAGAGGTGTTAGGCCTTAGTCCACACACACTGGTCTAATGCGGTTTGGTGGATCAGGAATGTCTTTAGAATTTCTAAGGGTTTGATCAAGATGTTATAACGCCATAAACAGACGGTAAAACGTCATAAAATCTTGAGCCTGATGCAGAAGGCAGTACTCGTATCCACGGCACGCATAGTGAGGAGGTTCCTGTCTCTGGAGCCCTAACTACTGGTAGCTTGATTCCTATACCCGATATCGGTGGGTCTCAATATTTTTATATTTTTAAATGTACCTTTATTTTGTTTTTTATATGTGTCTATTTATGTAATTATGTGTATTAAATGTGAAATAAAGGGAATAATATTAATAATAATTTTTATTAAACTTCAAAAAAGTACCATTTTTAATATAATTTTATAAAATGTATGTATGGATATTATTATTTATAACTAGTGGCCCACCCCGACTTCACCTGGATTAAACTATTTTCAGCTCAGCTTTCTTAATTTATTTTACATAAGAACCTTCTCCTGACAATAACGAACATAGCAAAAAAAAAAATAGAGAAGTTTTTTGAATCACAATTCACAGGTGTATTGCTTCCTTTACGTACGTACCTAAATCAAAAATACATTTGACATCAATAAACATATTTGTAGTCAGAAAACAATGATAAAATCTGCATGGTTTCTTGATGCGACAGTAAATCATACATTGTTGGAAGTACCAAAGACAAACATAAACTGTTTTATGGCCGTGTAGAATGTAAAGGTACTGTGGAGGAAAATAAATATGATGAATAAGTAGGGTAACGAGGTTTGAACTGTCTAACTGTCTTGCTCTTCATGATAAATTGCTGTTGGAAGACCAATGGCTACCTCTAGATTTGTAGAATGAGAATTATTATAGATATTTTTAGTTTTAGTTTTAACTAGCTGTTGCCCTCGGCTCCACCCACGTGGATGTCGGTTATTGCCATAAAAAGCCTATGTGCTATTCCAGACTATAATCTATCTCTGTGCTAAATTTCATTCAGATCCGTTCAGTAGTTTTTGCGTGGTAGTAACAAACATACATCCATACATTCTTACAAACTTTCGCGTTTATAATATTGGTAAGACTAATTTGTATGTTAAATTTGTTTGTTGTACTTAAACATAGCATCAGGCCTTTTTCGCGTAGCAAGGTAAGCAGAAGTGTATGACTCCCATGTTGTGCTGTATGTTAAAGCTGTAATAGAGGGCGAGCTTATTGCCATATTTTCGGCACAATTTCTACTTCCGAGCTGATATTGAGCACCTGATACTTAGTACTGACCAGCCGGCTGATTCTGTAAAAAACAGCGATTGCAAACTGACAGTTGTGATCGCAAAATTGACAGTGGTGATTGCTCGGTGACGGCACAATCTATTGACTAAACGTCAAAAAGGGCTCTTACGGAATACCGATTTTCAATCTGACAGCCAGATTTTGCTCGGTTTTTGCGGTGGCTCGGTTTTTGCTCTTACGGAATACCCGTGCGGGAAGTATCTACAGTCGAGCTGTGATAAATGTCATTGTTTTCTTCATCTCAAAATCATATAATCAATACACGACAGTTGCATAATATATCTTTTTGTATTCAGCTAAAAGATGTTCGCTGTTGGACATAAGCCTCATCCGCCAAGGATTTCCGCAGCAATCAGTCCTGAGCCACCCCTTTCCAACTGCCGCTCGCTACCGCCCAGTTTAATTGAAATAACTATTCGATAAGTAAGATTTGTTCTGGAAATTCCACATAAAGAAACACTGGGTACTGCCCAGAGGATTAAAACCTCGCCTCGTCGAAACTTTAAAACTACTTACTCATTATTGAAAAGTTTTATGGAATCTTCGATTCGTTCTTAAAAACATATCTTTGGTGCGTTTTCATTGTAGTGATAAGATATAGGTATGTATTACTGTTTGGAAATTCCTACTTTGATGGCAAACAAGCATATATGGCCCGCTGGATGATTATATGTTGTTACTAGCAGTTGCCCGCGGCTCCGCCCGCGTGGATGTCGATTATCGCTGTAAAGTACCCTATGTGTTATTCCAGACCATAATCTATCTCTGTGCCAAATTTCATCCAGATCCGTTCAGTAGTTTTTATGTGAAAGAGTAACAAACATCCATCCATCCATCCATACTCACAAACTTTCACATTTATAATATTAGTAAGGATATACGCTTGCAATATCAGAGGTGTCACTTGCGAGTTGCGGCTTAAAACTTTTAATGCTAGGATTTTGTGACGGAGTATAACTGGGATAGAAAAACAACTACTTGTGCTCAGGAATACAACTACACTATTGTGTGTTTACTTATTTGGCTGTGGTCTTCTGTAAGGTCGTTCCCAGTCGGCCTTGCTAGCTTGTTTGCTGCCGTGTTTAGTCTCCGTGTGTATCTAACTTTATCTTCCATTTACGTAAAAAGGTTTTATAAATAAGTACGTAATTTCAGAAGTCAATCTTTTTTCTAAAAAAAATAAAGCTTTAAGTTTTATGGACTGTGCTGTCTTCAATCTTTTATTGTGAATAGCCTGCTCGTAAAACTGCTCACGAGAGGTCATGAAATGTACATAGAAAATGCATATAGTGTGTTCATAAAGCTTTTAAAACTGTAGTAAAGTGGGTTTTATACATATACCTAGTATTAAATAATAATGTTACTTCTTACTAATATTATAAATGTGAAAGTTTGTGAGAATGGATGGATGGATGGATGTTAGTTACTCTTTCACGTAAAAACTACTGAACGGATCTGAATGAAATTTGGCACAGAGATAGATTATGGTCTGGAATAACACATAGGCTACTTTTTACAACGATAACCGACATCCGCGCGGGCGGAGCCGCGGTCAACAGCTAGTATGTTTTATAAACGCGAAAGTTTCAATGAATGGAAGAACGGGTGTTTGTTACAAACAAATAAACAAGCTTTTTAGTAATATTAAAGTTTATATAGATATACGTTATCTTATCTTTTTTATTTTTATATCTATAACCACAGAATCTATTTCTGTGTCTATAACGCATTTTGTACATCATTGTACCGTTGTCATTGCATTTCGAAAGAAGTACTTTTTTGATTGTCATTTCATCTTGCGCGCTAGAAGGTCTCGTTTCACGAACATTTTATTTTATATTATGACCACATTTTATAGCTATATAGAGGAATTAAGTGTTGCCTTATTGAAATAAAACGGTGCTCATTGGAGATATTGAAATAGAAAATGCGGCCTTATTTAAAAAAAGACGTGTGGCACTCGGGGACTGCCGCGGTAAAGCTATTGCATATTTTTTAGTATGATTTTTTTATCAAAACAAATAAAAAATTACTTTACAGAATTATCTAAATCATTTTATTTTATTCTCAATGATTCATAAAAATATATAATAATAAAAATCAATACTTGTAATAATTCCTTAAGACTCCTTATACTATAATCTTTTTCACATTAATATTCTCTTAGATCAAAACCTCCTTACACAAATTTGACATATTATTATTGATCGTTTAGCGAATTCGTCATTAAAAAAAGTATCACAGCTGTGCCGAATTTCTGGATTCGGTCTCCACGCCCAAGGCCCACGATAGAAGCTAAGCAATAGCTTAAAAAATAAAACAAAAGTAAATCAATCATCTTTGTATTTAAAATTTTACAAAACAAACGAAAACACTATATAGCCTTACATAGTGCTTTCGTTTGTTTTCTAAAATTTCAATAGAAATCTTAACTAAAACCAATACATATAAATCAAAGGCACAAAGTGTATAGGCGGAGACATAACCGGATATTAATAAGCTGGTTATCCGGCAATCGCCCGGGGTATACCCGGGTACTTTAGTTACGTCATACATGTGTGACGCGCGCGGATATTGTAGGGCCTTTGATATTGACGGATGTTTCATTACATTCTAAGTATATTATGTACTGCTGGAGTATTTTGTGTGTATATGTTTCGATGTTATGTGTACCTATACTCGTTATTTTGGGATGTATGTATTGCTGGCGAATAGTTAGGTTAAGACTACCCTGATCTGAATAGCATGCGTAAAAAATATTGGGTGAGAGAAAGAAGTATGTCAACATCGTAGCAAGGGGAAATCTACTGTCTCTGCTTTTGGAAAACATGCTTTAGTCTATGTATGTATCTATAGTATAGGTGTTTATCGTTTCTATGGTTTTAATATTTATCCTTTTTTTAAAGGGTTACAATTCTACCTTGCTAAGGAATAACGACGTAACTGCACGACATATGCTACGGGAAAGCGCTAGTAAAGTGTCTAATTTTAAACTTATTTTTTCCCAAAACTAGTCCTGCCGTTGCGTGGTTCTATGTGGCAGAATTACATAGGTAATATATACATATTAACACTACGTATATATAAAACTAATGTAACCTTAACTACGCAAAATAAAAATATAGACTGTTGTTTAAGCGTCGAAATAATCTTCAACATCACTGTCTACTGGAAACGTGCCCAGAAGGCTAGCGGCGGCGTTGAGAAGATGTCCCACTAAGGACGCCCGTGACCACGGTACGTATCGCTGATGTATCGTCTACGAACCAAATATATATGTTACGGTAAATCTGATTAATTGAAAATTATTAATATTTTTACAAAATTATTAATAATAACCACATGTTTTGGTAAATGTGAATAATCGATCGAAATTTATTACTTTTAGTAGTAATTATTAATAATTCACGACACATATTGGTAAAAGTTAAAAAATAAATAAAAACCTAACCTAACCTAACCTAGGTTAGGTTAGGTTAGGTTTTTAACCTTATGTGAGCCGTAGTCAAGTGTAATTATTAATAATTCACGACACATATTGGTAAAAGTTATAAAATAAATAAAAACCTAACCTAACCTAGGTTAGGTTAAAAAAAAAAAAAAAAAAAGTTTTTATTTATTTTATTTTTATTTATTTAACCTAACCTAACACCCCGCGCCTCTCGCACGTCGCACACACCGCCCCGCCCCGCAACCCTTGGCCACTTATTACATTTATCACTACTGGGGTTAAATTATTAATAATAACCGACAAATGTGATTAATTTATCAGTTTAACCTCGACTTTCGGTAATTATTAATAATAATAGATAATTATTAATAATCTTCAATTATTCACTCTTACCGTAACATATATATTGGTAGAATATCGAATCGATACATAAAACAGCAATCTCCAAACTAATTTGTTACTTCTAATTCGATCCTTAACAAGACCGTATCCGTGAACTAGAGTACATAACTACATACTACATAACACACGCACACATATACACGATACATATTCAGTTAAGCCTTCCGAAAGTAGCTTCAACACTGGTACGCACACATGCAAGGTAAAGCCGCAAGGCACGTAACATAAGGAGCTTTGAAATTAATTTAGCTCGGAACTAGCTGGCAAATGGATAGACGTGTGAGCTCGGGAAGAGGGGGACACCTAAACCACCTTCCCCCTCGATGGGTGGTGGGGTGTATGTCGGGAAAATTCGGCGTTTAGGCGAGCCTTTGTGGTGAGACCGGTTGTGCTTAGCAGTAATTGTGTTCCGTTGTATATGGTGTTCGTTGTTTGATTATAATTGATATTGTTATATGAACTTGCCAATTATTGTACCTGTGTTTTGATGGTCCCTTTGTTTGTTCTGTAAGAGTATGAGTTTGAGATGAGTAATATTATATTACCGACGCTTTGTTAGCTAAGTAGAACAAATGAATGGTAATTGAAGGATGGTCTAAGGTGCATAAATCACGCGCGTTTGCACTATGTAGTACAATATTTCTTTTTAGATGTCATTGCCTTCCCATCGAACTATAAAATTGGGGGAACAAAGAGTTTTACTGCATTTACACACTCTCTTATGTACTGTAATATTGTCTCCCATTGTACATAATTGTATGAAGTAATATCTGTAGGAATCATAACTGTAATTGTTTATCTATAATATTTCCCGCGCAGAAGGCTGTCCTCCAAATAGGTTAGCCAAGGCGTTGGCCTACCGTATGGTTTATTACACTAGGCGCTCATAGCTAGGTGCACTCGCTGTTCGGTAAACGATCAGCGGGTTAAGCTACCAAGAGCGCGGTAACCCTATAGATGGGTGATCGCATAGTGGTATTTCACCTGAGCGTCTCCGTGCTTCGGAGGTCCCGACTGTTATCAGTCGTTAGATCACGACAGAGGCCTAAATATGGGTGATCTAAATAACTCTGTCACCAGGTTAGCCACTAACCAAACGATAAGAAGAATTACACTATGGTAATAAAGAGGATATTATCTTTAAAAGACTTATTAATCACTCTGAGACGGCAACGTACGAATGATGAATAAGGTATTGTAAGCGCCATAGAGATTGTTTTCTAAATTTGAAAATATATCTCGTTCTGAAACTCAGACATTTATGTATAACAGTAGCTTAGGCAGGCTTCCAACGATGTGGACCGACGACTTAGGAAAGATTGCGGGCAGCCGGGTGAGAGTAGTTTAGGACTAAATGCTGTGGAAAACCTTAATTGAGGCCTATGTCCAGCAGTAAACGTATAGATAGATGAATAAACGTATGAAATATAAGTAGATAAGTACCGCGAAAGCCTTCTTTAAGATCAAATATCCAATCCTACTTAGCTAATATCGTAATGCAATATTTTTAACCTATAAATAAGCAATCCATATAATGTCCCACTGCTGGGCACGGGTCTCCTCTCCTCTATCAAGAGAGAGAGAGAGTTTAGGGCTTTATTAATACACGCTGGCCTAATACAAGTTAGCAAATCAGACATGTCTTTAGAATTTCTTCTAAGACATTTGTGTTTCTTCACGATGCTTTCCTTCACCGTTAGCAGATGGTAAATCATTTGATTAGTACCTACCTACATTTAAACTCTAAAATGTAATATAAGTATTGCCACCAGGGATCGAACTCACACCTCTTCCCACTCGGCTACCATGGCTTTTTTTTTTGTAGAGGGGAAATGCTTTACGCCCGGGGAAGCGAAGCGGATATGTCGGACTCTCCGGCCTAAAGGTGGTAGGCAGCCGGCATTCCGACTAAAACCCCCCTGTGCACCTACACCCGCCTTGACGGGTGGACCACCGGAACCTGATATGACGTCAGTGGTCCACCCAGTCGGCTACCATGGCTGCTTCAACCTATACTAGATATTGTGAGAGATAGGGCACCATACTAGCGAGCTAGCCCGACTGGGAAAGGACGTTCACCTTACAGAAGACCACAGCCACAGATACATAAATAATCACACACAGCGGTGTAGTTGTGTTCCTGTATGTGAGTACAGGTCTCATGCGCTCATTTTGAAAGAAACGTATTCCTATCCCAGGAATACTCCCAACTTAAACCCCTGGTGTAAAAAAATAGGTTGGCAACTCGCAAGTGATACCTCTGGTATTGCAAGCGTCCATAGGCTACAGTAACTACTTAACATCAGGTAAGCCGTGTGCTTGTTTGCCACCCAAAGTATAAAAAAAAATACTAGAAGATTTATCAAAAAACTGACTCGTAAATACATAGGTGTTTGAATGTGGAATACGTATTCAACATGGAGGTCAACTGTTTAATACCGCAGAGTACCGCTCGTTCTTTATTTAGAACGATAGATAGATAGGTACATACTCTGTATACAGCCTTGTAGCGATATATGTATATATTATCTGTGTACCCGTTTGACGTTCCCTCCACAATCTCCACACATGTTTCCATATAAATAAACTGACAGACGCTACGATACCGGATATTGCTTCGGCCTACAGCCTCCATAATAACTTGTGTAGCCGACATGTATTTTATTAAATATTATATACGTATGTTGAAATTGACTGATGTTGTATTTATATAGGTACATAGAGATTTTTGGCAATTTTTCTTTATAATATTACATCCCATCTATAAATCTGAAAGTTTGTGAGAATGGATATCTGTTACTCTTGCACGTAAATCTACTGAACGGTCCTATTCATATGATGAATTTATGACAATTAAATTTTGAAATTGTTTTATTTGACATTATAATTTGAAATTATCATTTGACATTATTATTCAAAATTAATATTTTGACATTATAATTCTGACATTATTTTTATTCTACTGACATTATTATTTACTGATATAATTTTGATTAATTAATTTTGTGCATAGGTAATATGTTTTATTGTAATTGACACGAACAAATTGCATTATGTTGTAATGTAAATATGACTTGTAATAACCTTACCAATTAAATATGACTATGACTATGTGAAATTTGGCATTGAGATATATTATAGTCTGGAATAGCATTATAGACGCTAGCTAGCTTTTTATCGCGATAGCCGACATCCACGCGGGCCAAGCCGCGTGCAATAGCTAGTAGATTATAAATGTCAATTAGAGGATAACAATGTTAGGCAGGTACCATATAAGCGAGCAAACTCAACTAGGGAAGGACCACATCCACCTGACAGGAGACAACAGCCAAATTACACACAGTTGTATGTATAGTTGTGTTACTGAGCGTGATTGGGTACCTTCAGTTCTAATTTAGGGATAAATCTTTTTATAGGTATTGAGAGAGGTAGGGCACCATACTAGCGAGCAAGCCCGACTGGGGAAGGACCTCCACCTTACAGAAGACCACAGCCAAATGACTACACACAGCGGTGTAGTTGTGTTCCTGTGTGTGAGTACAGGTCTCCAGCGCTCATTTAGGAATGCGTTTTGAAAGAAACGTATTCCTATCCCAGGTTTACTTCCATCTTAAAGCCCTGGTGTAAAAAAAAGGGTTGGCAACACGCAAGTGATACCTCTGGTAATGCAAGCGTCTATAGGCTACGGATACTGCTTAACATCAGGCGGGCCGTGTGCTTATTTGCCACCCAAGTAGTATAAAAAAAAAAAAAAAAAAAAAAATTGAAATGTGCGAGTGATGTTACAGAACTGTCATATTTCAGCTTACCATCAGTCGGCCTGTATGCTTGTTTGCAACCTAAACAGGGTACAAATTAAACGTGTTTTGTGTGAATTGTTTATTTATTTTATGAGTAAGTATCTTATGCCTTGTATAAAGCTTAGGTTAATTAATTATTCAACGTAAGTGCTGTCAAAAACAGAATAATAAAACTGTCAACTAAAATATCGTTCTAAATAAAGAACGAGCGGTATTCTGCGGTATTAAACAGTTGACCTCCATATTGAATACGTATTCCACATTTAAACACACAACAAAAAACGTTCCATTTACATATCCATCACGGTTAGCTGACAGCTTTTATTCCAAATATCGCCATCAAAGAAATAAACTGAGATTAATTCGCGCCCTGTGAAAACAATGAAGGATCTCGCCCTAACAAAGGGTTACGACAAAGGCCAAATGGAGTTTAGTCTATAACTCTGCATGTGACTTCAAAACTTATTGTTTTAACGTTTGTGAAATGAAAACAATGCTAGAAAATTAATTCCATGCATTATGTGTTCTACTTTTTTTAATTCGGTTTTTGAACGGATTTATTTATTTGAATTTGGAATGTTAATTTCTTTTGAATCAGTTTCTTTCATCGACTTGGCATTACTGTGAATAGCAAACAGTTTAATTATTTTATTCTGTAGAATTCTTACAAAAAAACTGTTATTATTTTTTGTAAATATGATACAATGTATAATTTCGTAGATAAACAAATATTGCAAATACATATATTTCACCAAGAGTAACCAAGCCCGATCAATCAAAATTCCAATAAACAGCTGCTGTACACAAGAAAAAAAGAAATACTAACTAGACATGATTTGAAAAATGACGGCAATTTCTTTCTTTTTTCTCTGCCGATGAATTGCAGACTTCGGCGTGCCTTCAAAAAGTCTATCAGAGCGGAATATTCAGTTCGTCAAATGGTAATCAGAGGGAGGCATTATACGTTATGGTTCAAATATCACAAGCGTAGGCTGTATGAGATATTTTACATGAAAATAAGAACATAGGTAACTTTGATTGAAGATAATACTTACTTTAGTATTTTTATTTGTTGGAAAAAAAAAAGGTTTTGATGGAAAAAGAAAGTGTATTACATGTCATGAAAAACACATTTTCTCATCAAGGGAGAAAACTTTCAGTTCCCAGGCACGTAAGCCTACTCGAAATTATTTTATTTGGGCACAGAGGTAGTTGGTTCTTATTGCTTACGTGTTAAGGTATATATTTGATTGTATTAGTGTCGACAAAGAGTTAAAGGTTTAATACACGTGACTGTGAGAACGCTAGTTGTTACGGTCGTAACAAGGCGAGCGCATCAAAGGACGTTTTTCAAAGAGAACGTGATTCTCGACCGATGCTCTAACAAGTCCGCCCCCGGGTGACTTGGGGGAAACTCGACAATATATTTTTAAGAATTACAATTTTATTTGAAGGATTGTGTGCGTGGGCATTATTTTATGCGATGCATGCATAAAGTCTTCGTGGAGAGCGCGTTTTTATGATGCTGATTTAAATGGTGAATTGTTTTCGTTTGTTTCTAAAGAAAACTTAATTTTCTTTAGCAAAAATATTTGATAAAGAAAAGTAAGTTTATGATTTAGTAGTTGGTGTAAGTATGTATTTATTATCTATATATTCACAGAAATTTGATACACTAATCTCCGAACTCAGATGCTTTGATAAGGCAATTCTGATATGTAGTTCTGATAGATTTGTTGTAATTAAAATATAGAACAGTTTTTAGAGAAAAATAATGATTTAAACACACAGTACATGCGAGCAAGCCCGAGGGAGCTTGAAGAAGGACCTCTACCTTACAGAAGACCACAGCTAAATAACTACACTAGCGGTTTAGTTGTGTTCCTGTGCGTGAGTACAGTACTCCAGTGAGAATTTAGGGTTGCGTTTTTAATTTTGTTTTCCTATCAGGTTTTTGGGTTGGCAACACGCGAGTGCTATATTATAAACTCCTGGCAGTATACAAATAAAATCCTAGCTAACAACAAAAAAAATAATAAAAAAATAAAACACTAGTTTGAATTTAGAACATCACAATTCGTTACACGTCCCTTCAAGCTCAAGCGCCATGCGAAGCAATCCTGATAGTTTCGATAGTTCGGCTGGGATTAAAGCGGGAGCGGATAACATGCCCATATGTCTCTGACGTCACCTCGCCTATAGTTCACGTCTACAAAGGTGGGGACTGATTGAAAATCCGAACACGTTGCAGCGGTACTGTATTAGGCTTAATGCCTTGGAATTGTAGGTGTATTGTGAACAGTCTTTGTTGTTTAAGATATATATTTGTGGGTTGGACTTGATTCTTATTTCAAACAAGCGGTTTTCTACTGGTGTTTTCGCATTATTAATATTAACAGTTTCTTTCGCGGACAGTAACGTAGACACAATAGATGTTTTATTGTCATGACGTCTATAGGCGTTCACTGTCCTTCAGTGTTAAAATAGGCAGAAATATAATTACAAACTTATTCTTTAATATATAACTATTGTTGGCTTCATAAGAGTGGATGCAGGTTTTGGTGATATAGAGTACCTTAGTTAGAAGTTAGTCCTTACTTAGAAGACCATCTATCTCTTTACCAAATTTTATTTAGATCTGTTAGATTATATAGTTGTAACTTTGGTATTTCTAATATTAGTAGGCTGTAGTATGTAGCGTAATGGACTAGTTCAATCATAAGCGGGAGGTTTATCGCAAAAAATATTCGCTTCATTCATAACGGGTCACGTTTTTGGACTAAACATTTTCGCAATAATATATTTTTGTCACCAAAAAGCATTGAGGTAAGAGAGCTAAATAATGTGTTTCTCTGTTTCTATGACAACGATTTATAGTGCAGCTTTCGTTGAAAGTAACCTACTCTGCATCAGTACCTATTAAATTTGACTGCCTTGGTGGTCCAATGGATGTAGTATGCGCCTGTTGTGCACGAGGTTGTGGGTTCGATTCCCGCACAAGGAAAAAACTTTGTGTGACCCACAAACAGTTGTTCTGAGTCTGGATGTAAGGTGTAATTAATTGTATTTTTGTAAAATCCCCTGCAACACAGAGTTTGTTCTCTAGTGTGGAAGTTGTCTTAAAAAAATCTATAATTTGCCGATTATAGGTATTGTATGATTTATAGATTCTATAATTATGTACGTAATTAAAATTTGAACATTAGTTATAACAAAAGAAGATTTTTACCGTTTCATTGTGATTCGTGCCCAATTAAATAGATTTAGTTAACCTTGCTATTGTCGTGAGAAAATTATCATTATTTGATTTAAATATTATAGAACTAAATTGATAGTTCATATAGGTCACATAGTTTTATTAAGGTTAAAAATGAGAACTAAGTCATAGGCCAGATCAGCTAACTGCCACTGTAGACAAATGGCATAAACGGTAGTGGAATAGAATAAAAAGCAATGGTTACAATACATACAGAATCGCCAGAGATAAAACTTAAAGAAAATCTGAAGCATAAAAAAAATCATTCATTCTCTTTTCAATCGCCAGATGGTAATGAGATTTGTGGCAGAGAATTCTTACATTTCTACCACACAACACTAAATATTACTCGACAAAATAAAAGTGAACGACTATCCCAACATTGGCACAAATAGCCACATTACTACAAACATTTGTAACCAACTACTGAAAGCTTGGGTTAATTTTACGCAACATAAAATAAAGGGTACGGTATATGTATGTCTAGTAAATGAAGCGGCCAAACAGTTATGGGGCCGAAACAACCAAATATATGGATAAAGGGGGTTTATAGAAATAGGTAATGGGTAGGGGGGTGGTTGCAAGATTAATGCCTTGTTTGTATTGGGGTGTATGGTGAAATGAACTAAGAGAAATTTGCGAGTAAATATGGGTACGGATTTAGTTTACATTGATAGTTATAGTATTTGATGGTTGGTTGTTTAGTTTAATGCATTACAGCACATGAATTACATTTCTATTATAACAGCTCTATAAAAATCATAGATATTATTTCTTATTTTGATATTAGAGGTCACCCGTTGGTCGAATTTTAAATTAATTAAATCAAAGGTCGTAAAATAGCGATTCCAATAGGTATTATTGATAGGTTGATACAATCAAGAAAATCAGTTGACAAACAAATAAAAAAGGTAAGTACTGAACTAGTCTTACCCTGACGGTATGTTTATATGTATAATGTTACCCCTGAAATTATGCATTGTAGAGTTTATATAAGTTTAAGTGGTGCGTGTAAATAGGTTGCTTTTTTATAAGGATTCAAAAATAAGTCTTTCAAAATTATATCCGTTTTAAAAAGGCACTCACAACGTAATTACACTCATAGTAAATCTAAAAGATTTATTAAAAAATCTGAATAAAACCTAGTATTTAACACAAATCGTTCTCTTTTGACAAAAACGCGTGCGTACAGCATTTTATTTAAAGAGACCCAATTTAAAGGCTTTGAAGCGAAGGGAGGCCTCTATATCACATATAGGGTAAAACGCCCACTCAAACACACGCGTAGATATTATTATACTTATGTATGTAGAGAGCATATAGCCTGGGGGCCCGTCAAACGCCCTGAAAGTCACGTATGCCTGGTAGCCTCGCAATATTATTATCCAACACTTACGCACGAACGTACACTCACGCATCGGCTATACCTCTGTGTGCGTATACATGTAGGTAGGCTCTAGCCCGGGCAGCTCACGGCCCACACGACCCCGACCGAAGGGACAAAGCGAAACGGGTTTGTCCCAAGGGAAATTCAATATTCGGGACTAAACCTTAACTCCCCCTTAAGACACCCCGTCTACCACCCCCGGAATGCTTATATGGCCACGACGTGTATCGATTTTCTTGCCAAATGGAAGATTGGTGTCGAACCGTTCTCGGCGGACGAATGAATGATGTATTGGAGTGGCGAGTGAATATTTCAAGTAAGTGTGTGTGCTGCCACCTTCGGGGTTTTGTGTTTAGCCACCGTATCGGCTCTGATGGAAATCTCTTTCGGAAATTGACGTGAATTTTTTATTTCGGTAATGCATTGCTGGTTGGTGGGTTGGGTGGTTCGGCAACCGCGTTCTTTGAACGACACGCCAATTATCTCTGAAATGCTCTTTGAGGTGACTGATTGGATCGCAACCGTTGCTTTTAGGGGCCTGTTGCTTACTGTTATTAACATTGAGAAATATGTTATAGGTATCTGTTATCTTAAGCTGTGTAAACATTAATAAAATGCGCGAATATAACATTATTTAGCACATGATTTTGGTACATATGCCTACTACATAGGTATAGTACTTAATACTTACTATTTAAGATTAAAATAATAATACTTAATATAAACTTATTTTTCTATACTGGCAAACTTTAAAAAAGAAACAATTGCATTTAAAAAAATCTTAAATAATATTAATTTGAATTAAGAACACGTAATAGAACATTATTTAAAAGCCGTCGCCGTCGCCACTTTATTTGACACACGTGTGTATATAAAGCGAAAAGTGTATGACGCTCTAACTTATTCACAACCGAATCCTTTAAAGGGAAATCTCGACTTTTATGTACGTAACATGCCATAAAGCGTTGCCATAAACTTTCCTCGTAAAGTAGGTTACAACCAAATTATAAATATTTACTCTATATCTTTATTACTTATAACGACGTCAAAGATCAACTAAAATAACATTATTTGTATTGGCAACATATTTTTGACCTCGAATAAGAAAAGTTATAAGTTTGACGCATATGTTAGTCTGTGTGTGGTGTCGTAGCTGCTAAACGGATAGTCCGATTTAAATGCTGTTGTCATCAATGATACAGGCTTAAAGTATAGTGTAGGGCTCAATGCTAATCATATTTATATTTAATACTACTATAGAGAGAGGTGAGGCAAACAAGTACACCATACGACTCGAATAGTTTTACTATACGAACTTAACACGCAAGTGATACTCCTGGTATTGCAAGCGTCGTCGTGGGCTGCAGTTACTGCTTAGTATCAGGCTTACGAATTAATTGTTTGTTAAAAAAATCTATTATGCAATGAATATAATTTTTAAATCCTACGTAATCCTTACTGATATAATATTATAAACGCGAATGTTTGTTAAATGAATGTATGTATGTTTGTTACTCTTTCACGCAAAAACTACTGAATGGATCTAAATGAAATTTGGCTTAGAGATAGATTATAGTCTGGGATAGCACACTGGCTACTTTTTATCGCGATAACCGATATCCGCGCGGGCGGAGCCGCGGGCAATAGCTAGTATAAAATAAAACTGATATGTTTTGATCTGAAACTACTTTTAAATCGAATGCAAATATTATTTTATTATAATGAAGGTTAGAGTTTCGTCTTTACCTTGGTTGTTACTTTTTAGTTAGGTACCTACTTAATTTGATTTTCCTTTTTAAGTATTACGAATTCGGTAATGAGATTTTTCGTAAGTAAATTTTAGAAATATGTAAGTAGTTTATGTTTCAATTCAATAGAGTATTTTTAAGATTTCTGCTTTTATAACGACTGAATAATATGAACTAGATTTTTATATTTATATGTATGTAATAAATAAAATATTACGCCTTTTTGGATGAGGGATGGACAAAGTACTGTCACATTTCATTTTTAATTTATTTTTTAGCAGTCTAATGTGTATTTGACTGCCAAGTGGGCTAGTGGTTAGAAAAATAAATGTGAGTAATAAAATAAACGTCGGCTCAAGGTACTTATAATTAATGCTTCACTAGCAACAAAAAACAATATTTTTAACATTTAAACAAAATCCGTATTACGTAAAACACTAACCTAACTAATGAAAAACAAATAGAGCGCAAACAATTTAAATCTCACAACCTGTGTGCTCTACATTATTACACACACACCCACGCTCTCACACATACACGTTCATACGTAGAGGACATTAGTATTAGTGGGTTTCGGCCTTTCAAAGGCCCCTTAGATCGAGGGGGCATGTTTGGGGTAAGATTGAGCGTGGGTGGGACGCGGGGGAGGGGTAAATTCCAAGATGGCGTCTGACCGTGCCGGCCATAAGGGTAAAATAGGAGCGTTTAATATATTTATATGTAGTTTATTTATACTTGTATTGGTCAGGCTACTCGGATTTGTATCGATATTTACTCATTTCTGTTTGTAACTTGTAGCTTGTGCTTTTAAAGTTGTAGTGAGGAGTTCAATTTTAATTAAAGATAATAAGCATATGTACCTATAATTAAAAAATAATTATTCTTATATAAGTTAAATTATTTGTTATTATGAATCAACTACATTTTTTTAAGTTTACTATTTTCGAATAAAATAATAATTTATAATACATTAAAAACTTAGGAAAAAATACTTTATGGTCATATTCTAATTTTAAAATTACGTTCCTTAGGTTTTGTCACTTTTGTTGGTATAGGTTCTCACGGTTGATTTAATTATACGAGTAGGTATTATGGATCATATGAGTTTGATCGTAGTAACATGACACATGATTACAATTAAATTAGGTACCTAATATATTTTAGCTAGTTTTTAAAAAGAACATAGAAAAGTACGAATCACAGCAGTATTTATAATGATTGCGTAATAAAACACTTACCAATAAATAAGTTTAAAAGAGCGAATAGAATACGGAAACAAAATGGACAAAATTAAAAAATCGGATCTGTGGTTAGCCATTTCAAAGTAAATAAAATACCTATAAAAACTTGGGAGATCTCATTATCAAGTGGCGGGAAGTTTTTTTCCTTTACGCACCACGCAAGTTGAGGAAACTTTGTGAATATTTATTCCGAACTTTAAGATAACATTTCTAATATTTATTGAGCCGTTACTCTGTATGCAGATTATGTTTGTTTTGAGGTTGATGTGTGGGAAACAATATATATATATATATATATGAATATTTATTTGGTTGGTAGATAAGATAGGCTATGGACTGTGGTCACAATATGACCGTCACGCATAATAATAATAGCAACCCATATTATATTTATGTCTCACTGCTGGCCACAGGTTTTCTCTCCTCTATGAGAGAGAGAGAGAGATACATCATACTCATTAATATTGGTCAATAAGTATAAACTGTGTTAACATTTTTAAGGTATTATTTGTTTCCATTTTTACTTTTAGATTAGACCAAATTGCATAAAAAAGGGTATTTATGAAAACGCATAGAACGATAATTCATTTGGACCGTTGAATACAAAAATGTACCGTACCTACGTACAAATCAAGAAATAATTTATACATACATATGATACATATAGTAAATCATAATGGATATTAAGATATAGTTTCTACGAAGTAGGCATGCTTATTACTATAGTGATAAAAAAATTACAGATAAAAATGTCTAACAGTGATAAGTCTTAAAAGTTCAACCAGATAAAATTGGCTTCACACAATAAAATTATTAAACTACTTAATGTATTTACAAGAGTTGGCAGTTCATTGAAATAAATTTAAACAAACCGTTACTGAACTCTTAACTTTCTGGAGAAAAAATGGTAAGTTCACACGAAAATCAGTCAACAAGATTACGAATTAGGTATCTTTACGCTGAAAATTTAGTACGCTTGTTAAAATTTTAGTATTTTATACACGCCTTTAACGTTTATTGCAAGCAAGAAACATTGTAAATATGTTTGCGATTACACACACGCTGCTGATTATGATTCGCGACTGCAATTGAAATAGTCAATATAAAGTAGCTAATATAAAAATCATTAATTATTCATAGAGATCACACTGTGGCACTTATGCAGGTCAATAAAAAATGCCAAATAACACTTCAGGTAATAAATACGTACCAACCTTTTGGAGATTAAAATTTCTTTTAGACTGATATAATAATTTATACCATTAAAATAATATTACTTTATATATGATGAGAGAATGAAACGAAAAAAATTAAGATGCAAGTGAAAATTCGTTGACTGTTTACCTCTCTCTACCTAACAGATGTATATCTATGTGTGTATTTAATTTGTTAAGATATTTTAGTGTATATTTGCTAAAGTAGATTATAAACAACTTAGTCATCAAGACAACATATCATCTTAACTATAAAACAAATTAATAATGCAATATTCATTTTAGAAATGGCCTCTTACTGTCCATTAGGGTCTCGGTAATACATAATTCAATCAGTTACCTACATAACAAAAGTACCTAACTCTAAGCCGGGTCCATCCGGAGAAGGGTTCTACTAGGTGTCATAAATTACAGCCCTGTTTATCGGGCCGAGGGGGGGAAGAGGGGGAGGGACCCTCCCGCGGTTTTACAGTTTATCGTCCCTCTGTATGGGCCCTCCGTAGGGCGAAGGGTAGTGAATTACAGAACTGTTACTCAGCGGAATGTACCCCCGGAAAGTTTGAGAAAAAAGGCTCCCTTAAGACTGTCCATTGCGTCGAATGGTATTTTTGTGTTTAGAAAATGTATTCTGTTTTGTTTTTGAGTTTTGAAATTATGGTTTAGTTTATTTAAGTATACATTTATCTTTTATGTTAACTATGCGGTATTACGTGATTCAGAAAATACAATATAGTTATCGACTTATACAAAATAATTCAATAATTGTAAATTATTTCGTAAGATCGTTTATTCTAATTTATTTCCTTTAAAATCATAACCAAAGGTTATATTTATTGTTAGCGAAGGTATTAAATATTACTTAAATTATTTTAATTTTCTTACTCACTTTTATACAAAAATTCATAATACCACATTACTATTATATTAACAAAAGTTGATAAAAAGGATGTTTGGTTAAATAAGTCTGCATTTATAACATGTACTTATATTTAAGATCTTAGCGTTGAAAGTAACAAAAGTATCAAGATTGCTCGGGCGGCCTCGCTGCGCCTTCCATACGCGCGGTCAAGCGGATTTCGACTCACAGAACGTTGACTTGTATAGAACAGGCAACGAAAAAAAAAATTTTTGAACAAAGGTGTTGTAATTTTGAATTCATTTTAAGTACAACTGAAAAGTGGCTTAGATTGTTGTATCATCTCTATAGATTGTAAATAAATAGTAGGATTTAAGGTCAATAGTAAAAATGTAGGTTATAAACCAAGTCGAAACTCAAACTAAAACTCAAAATATAAAATTTAGAAATTGAAATGAATGTACTTATTTTGTGAATAGAATGGATATAATTAAATTCATACATTTAACGCTTCTATAAACTTGATGCAGAATGTATTTTTGCACAAGTATTTACAATGACAAAAGCCTAAAATAGTGAACATATTATTCTCATTTAACCAAGTAGTTGTACCATTTTCCTTTATGTAAATGTATTACACATATTCTTCGCAATAGAAAATCTTCATAAACAATAGACGAGCGAACCAAGCTTATTCTGGATTCGCGCCATATCACTAATAGAAGTGTTTCGTGAAGTGTGTAGATAGTAATACATAGTAGGATAATACTCATAAGTAACACTCATAGCTCATCAACAAGAATACACAGAACAGAAGTCAGAAGTACATCTCACAACACATATTGTGGCATATAAATATTACTGCTATAACAATTTTGGGAGGTCTAAATTACTGTGTAGCAGTTGA
Source organism: Trisateles emortualis (assembly GCA_947095525.1). Classification (NCBI taxonomy): domain Eukaryota; kingdom Metazoa; phylum Arthropoda; class Insecta; order Lepidoptera; family Erebidae; genus Trisateles; species Trisateles emortualis. Next base: position 6,282,600 of record OX352743.1, on the reverse strand, counting down.
CAATGTAGGTGGAGGCGTGCGGTCTCCGGGGTAAGGGGAAGCGCGGGGCGGCAGGGGCGGAGGGGTAGTGACACAGGCTACCGGTCACCACCGCTCGTATTGATTTGTTGTATCGCTCGTCCTGCAACATCCATCCCTTTCTTACACACCTACATTATGTTATTGCTTTCTCTCTTCCACACGTGTCCCTCCCGCGCACACGTGGGCACATACGGCGGGTATGTGGATGTTTTGTGTGTGTGAGTGGATTACTATGTGTTTCGTATTTGTGTGCGTTGGGGTCCGAATATTATGTACCTACGCATTTTCGACAATGTTTTCCTTCTACAGTTTACGGACATTGTTGCTTTGTTGTTAATTTTGAGTGGATATGCTAATTTACTATTTCTTAAAAAAAAAAAGTTTTTTATAAAGAGAAAAAAGTTCTGGCGGTCATTCAATGTTCAGACATTTTTTAGGTAGGTTCTTTTAAAGATATATTTTGTTGTAAAACTTTTATATTTAAGAATTGTGTTATGGTCTGTTAAGAAAGTTACAATAGACCGGCTAGCATTTTTTTATTCGCTATGAACTAAAAACAAAAACGAATATCTCTTTATACAAATAGATATATATGTAGGTATCATGACTAGATTATTATTAATTTCAAATCGATTTATCGATTAGCACATTTTACATATTACATTTTATAAGTATAGGACCTACTAAATCACATTATTCGAAAATAAAATTTACAAAAAAAAGAACAACGAAAAGTTTTTCAAAATGGAACGCGTTCTAAAACCAATGCCCATCACTACGCGAGTAGATATAACGTTAAGAGGGAGGCGTGACAGACGCGTGTGTGTTTGTCCCAGAGGTCAGGTCACACTTATGTACTTCATTACACTTGAGTTACGCAGAAAAGGGCAAAAATGTTACAGCCATTCTCGGTAAAATGCGACGTATCTTTCTTTTATTTGAAAAGTAAAAAGAAAATGTTCACAGTGTATAAAGTATCTACCTAACAGTTTTTGATAGAAAAAAGTTGTATAAAGTAATATTTTTAATTGCTTTTATATCTGCCTGTGAATGATTGTAGCGCAAATTAATGATAAATCCATATATCTACCTATTAATACGAGAAGGAAAAGCTTTTTTCAAACCTATGAATTGTGCATACATATCAGACATTTTTGTTTTTATAGTTTTAAATACGTTTGATTTTCGGCACCGGGCGATTTAAAAATATTTTTTTATGTTGCCTAGGTAACAAAAATTTTACGTAACATCATATTTCTTTTTATAAATGTGTTTAACTTGATTTAATTAGGTTTATTAAATACCATAGATCATACATTTAAGTAGATGATTAATTAATACAAGCGTTTGCTTCAAAATATATAAGGTAAAGTAATAATATAAGGAAAGTTTTGGAAATAATTTTCAGAGAGTAATGAATTTAAACATGTCAGACATGTGTCCTCCGTATACATACCCTGGTACATACTTATTACCTAAGCAATTAAGTGTGTCCCACGTAGTTAGTATTCAAGATACATTCGACAGCTAGTTAGTATGCGGTGGCAGTACTGTCGTAATTAGCACACACGCCCCATGACATTTTATATGTAGACAGACGCTCCGATGTAGATATAAACCCTTCAGCTGCCTATGTAACCGGTGCTTCAAAGCCAAAACTCAAATAAGTTTCAAATTAAAGACATTTTTTATACTACTTAGGTGGCAAACAAGCATACGGCTCGTGTGGTAGTAATCAGTTATGGTCTTTGTCTGCAAATATGGCCAGTAAAGATTGAAGAGTATAAATAAAGTTAAAACGTGTTAAATTTGTTGGTGTACAACATTCCATTTTAGTTTGCGAGGACTTAAGGAGGACGGCTGCTATAATATCTATTGATAAATAAATTATTATAGGCAAGTAGGTAACTGCCTAAATACCTATACCTATAACATTATAATGTTGGTTTTATTACTAACACTTGTTTTTTACTTTTATTTTTTAGTATTAAAATTTTAAATACCGAACTTAATAAAAAACAAACAAAACTATTTACGTTATATTTAAAAATTTTAAAAACTTTAAATTGGATAATAATATACATTACGGAGGTAGATTAGTCTTTTTGCACGTGGATGAAAAAATAAAGCTGCATCATATTCTAAAAGAAAATATTGCTCTAAAGTTTTTATAAAAAATGCACTATCACGGTAAAGCGTCAAAATAATCTTAACATTAGAGTTCGTTTTGTGTCACACCTAAGAAATTGTTTCCAACCCCACATTTTTACATAACTAGTGTAAAAGTAAACAAAGTAACGCAGAGAGGGAAAGTTTCCTCGTTTTTCATCCCGAGGGTCCCTCTCGGAGGGTCGTAGCTCAAATTTCCGACAAAATAATAGCGTTTGAATTTAATTTCAATCTCACTTTCTATCGTATGTGAGTTTAGAAATAAGTCACTTTGCCTACATAATATAAAAGCAGTCTAGTTTACATAACCTAAATTACATAAAAAATAGTCTTATATCAATGGCAATAAAGACTAGAGTCGTTTAATGTTAGCACAAAAAGCTTCATTTGTCTGGAACACTTTTTATAATGATCTTGAAGACACGCTCTGGTTTGAACTTATAACCTTTTCACCTTTGAAAAGAACACACGTGCGTTTAAAAATTATAAATTAAACGTAAAATTTTCAATAAAATTCTACCCTCGATGTTAAACCGGTCTAGGACACCCAAGCTGCGAAAATATTAAAAGTTTTGTACATAATGTAGCAACAGAAGGGTCATTCGGCCAATCGGTCCCCTTCGAATGACCGACGGCGACCTAAGCGAGCGTCAGTCAACTTCGAATAATGAAATTCAAAAAGGAACAGGCCCGCCAATAAACAAACCGTATATCATTCGTTATTCAAATATATTTTGGTGAATGGTTGACCCAAGCCCACGCGACCATTTGATGGTTAAATATTTTCAGTGGGCAACGCTGACCGCTCACGTAATTTATGACTTGTGAATTTGAAACAAAATAATATGACCTTTTTAGTATTGATTTATTATTTTGTCAGTCATGTTTTACATGCAAATATTACAAAAATACACAATACAATACATTTTATAAGTACAAAGCACACTTACTTCAATGATTAGAATTTATTAACTTAAAAAGTGAGTGCGCAAATCGTAAAAAGTAATCGGCCTAATTGTAACGATCTGGTTTATTAATAAAATGACTTGTAATTAGATGGGGGAGAAAAAGGCGGGAAAATTGTATTACTTTGCCTTTTAACACGAGGAAACTGTGTTTTTGCTCCCCCACAATCATAATTGTATTAATTGTTGAGACTGATGCCTTTTTAATTTATTTCGAAGAGGTTTTATGGTATTATGTTCATGTTTTTGTGATTTGAATATTGTTGGTGATTTCGTAATGATGATTTGATTTTTGTATTCTGAGTTTAGGGTTAACTTTATTATACTTACCTGTGATTGTTTCTGATTATAATAACGTCTAATATGTCGTAATTTCTACCGAATGCTATATTATATCTGATAGATACATATTCAAGACTGTAGAAGAAGTAAGTACTTAGTAATATTTAAGTAATACATAATATATTTTGTTTCCTAGGTACAGTACATAATAATGGGCAGGTAAAAACTTTTTACTTTACACTGCAAATGAGTAATTTGTGTTTTGATTTTTAAAATTTTCAAGTTTAATTTATTTCCGTTCCATTTTTAAAAATAAGTTTAACATTTTCTCTACATAGGTACTGGCACAAAATTTTCCAAATTAAAAATAGTATTCGCATTATTCAAATCGACATACACAAAACTATTTTCCGAGTCCCGACGCGACGGAACAAATTTATGATGGGACGGATAGGGACAGTACGGAACATAAATTTCTAATATTACCTATATTGAACAGGGTCGGATTGTAAAATTTAATTTTGCATGCAGAATGCCAACGCTAGGGGACGTTTTATTTCGTAGGCGTATATAATTTTATTGCAAGGACCAATGGTTCGAAAAACATGACGGGCATACCTTATTTATTGTAATTTGTATGGACATTTTAGATATTATTGTATTGTTTAGAAAATAGCGAATTTTGAGGAGTAAAGATTTTTATTATATAATTATTTTAATAACACTTTATTTCAATTCACAAAAAGAAAAGGTAATGTTTGAAAAATTACATTAATACAAATTTACAGTGAAACAAAAATTTATAACAATCTGGAACCTACTATGATTATTTTAATTTGAGGATTTTTTTTCGAATAAAACCTTGAACCTATTAAGTAATTACTTGAATCGGGGTGCTTACAAAAAGTGACGAATAATAATTACCTAACCAAGATTTTACGATTCACGATTAGCCCAATATTAAAAAAATTAAAACAAAGAGCTTAATCTTTACAATACGATACTCGCTATTCATATTTGTCTATATAAATTCACACATTCAAATTTTCATACTGAATAAAAATTTCCTTCTCAATTTTACTTTTGTTTCAGCTTCATAATCATTATTCTCCTTACGAAAGACAAAGAAGAAACATTTCACTCAACATTAAATCAACATAACCGTAACAGCTTACGATATTCTCAAAAGAAAATCGAAAGCAAACATCGTATCGAGCACTCTAAAAATAATAACATATTATGTCCCTTCAAAGTACAGGGTGTTCTACCTCCCTCTCCCGGTAACTGTACAATAACTTCACCCTCACATGGTCATAACGACGCCCGATAAGGGTCTCGTAGACCCGAGGTAAATCACCCTGTATCTGGGGTGACACCCCCGCCCGAGGGTATGACTATCTACCTACGTATAAAGTGCTATGTACGGGCGGACATTAGATTTTCGGTTGGATGTTTTTGTGACTAGGGTTTTGAGAATGTTTCTCTTACAGTTTTGAGTTATAACGAAGAGGTAATTTTGTTATAGTGAATCCTTACTAATATTATAAATGTGAAAGTTTGTGAGTATGGATGGATGGATGTTTGTTACTCTTTCACGTAAAAACTACTGAACGGATCTGGATGAAATTTGTCACAGAGATAGATTAAGGCAACAGCTAGTGTATTATACAAAGACGATAACTGTCCTAGAAAGTCTGAAGACGATTGACTGCATTACATACATTACACCAACAGGGTGTAATGGTTAGTGACCCTGAATGCTAAACCGGATGTCATAGGTTCGATATATTTGTGTCAGTGAGTTGTATGTTTGTTAAGTCCCTCGCGACACAGGACTTGTTCCCTACTGTAAAAGTTTTCCGTCAAAAAAGAAAGGAACGATGTGACAATAATGAGTTATCTATCTATCTATAGTCAGGGTCACTCACCATAATACAAATTACTAAAGAAAAAGGTATTTCATCGTTTTTTAGTTAAACTGAACTCTCCTTGGTAGGTAGTTCGGATAACATTATCTGACGGTATTACGGCTTCAATTTCTGCTTACGTCACTCACCAATATTACAAACGTGAATTTAATTAATTCTATATCCATTATGATCTGTCAAAACTGGGATACGTATACGTAACAACAAAGGGAAATGGTAACTGTTATTGACGAGCTTATATACCCATATTAGAAATGCTTCAAGAATGTACCTACTCAATGTATGTATGGTATGTATATATTACGGTAAAATATCTAATTGGGTTTAAATTAAAGATTTAAAAGTAATCGATTCGCAATCAGTACGTAATTTGATTAAGAGAGATAGGGCACCATACTAGCGAGCAAGCCCGACTGGGGATGGACCTCCACCTTACAGAAGACTACATACAGTGGTGTAGTTGTGTTCCTGTGTGTGAGTACAGATCTTCAGCGCTCATTTAGGGATGCATTTTGAAAGAAACGTATTCCTATCCAAGGGATACTCCCACCATAAAGCCCTGATGTAAAAAAAACATGGGTTGGCAACACGCAAGTGATACTTTTGATATTACAAGCGTCCATAGGCTACAGTAACTGCTTAACATCAGGCGGGCCGTATGCTTGTTTGCCACCTAAGTAGTATAAAAAAACCAAGTGTATGTTAGATTACAGCCAAATTTCACTCTGTACGTATACATAACAATTAATTAGTTAATCATCTGCTAACGCTGAAGGATAACATCGTCTACATACGAATGCCTTAGAAACAGAATTCGGGCTGATCCACCAACCTGCATTGAGCCAGCGTGTGAGGATTAAAGAATAAAATTTTTCGAGATCTGTGTCCAGTTAAAACATAATTAGGTTACGTGGGTACTAATATATAAGTTGGTATAAGATTTACCAGGCAATTTATAGATTTACCAGATAATTATGTACGAAGTATAAAATTGTAATCACTTTACAATTTTAGGCTCGGCTGTAAAACCTTGGATTAACTAAATCTTTAGGATAGATAGATAACTCTTTATTGTACAAATGTACAATAACTTACATTTGTCTCAATAATAAATTTACTGCTATGTACAATGGGTGGCTTTACGGCTGAAAGCAATTTCTTACAGGCAACCTTAGTATAGAGAGACTGGATAGAAAATATAAGTATTAACGTGGAAAGTTTGGTGTTTATAGACATAATAGTAAAAAACCTGCGGGACAGTCTTTGTGGACTGCCGATAGTAGTGAAAACTAAGTAATTTGTAAATATTTTTAAATAATTATTTTTGAATATGAAAAGCGTTCGTTGACGATGACGCGAGTTTTATGATTTTTGCTCACAAAAAAGTGCTCAACGCGCCTAAAGAAGTTTTCACTTCCTAAATAATAAAAGTAAGGGCAACTAAAATAAGAATATCTATGAAATAGGAGTACTAGTTAGAGCTTCACATTAACATAATATACTTAAGTGTAAATAACAATAATTTATTCTCGTTACGACAAAAACATACACACATTAAAGATTAATGTCTAAACAAAAATCAAAACTGACGTGCCCCTTCAGGAAAATAAAAATATCTTTGAGGAAGGCTTTCCCTCGAGGAAACTGGCGAGTCTAATGTTTTCTTTTTATTCCATCACGCGGGATGACGGCGTAATCCATCAGGGGTAGGCAGTGGTGAAGGAGGGGGGTATGCTTGATCGATTTTCTATACGAAAGGGACCCCCGTAAAACTATGGTTATTGGATATTTCGGCCGAACATCATCTTGGGACGCACTTGTTTGGTTTATGCGCTGGGCTGTTGTGTTTCAGGTGGCATAGAGTCGCTCTTATTTAAATTTTGGCACGACTATTGGGTATTAGGTAAGCTGTATTAAGAATAAGCACAGGCATTGATAAGTTAAGATGTATATACTTATTTGTATGGTGTTTAATTTGGCTCTATCAATCTCTATATCTATATATCATACAGGTGTCCATTTTTTTTAACGTTTTCGTAATCTAGGGATACTTCATTATAAAACCCTTGGGTTACAATTTTCGGAATCCCATGTCTTGAAAAAATCCACCAACCCGCATTTGGTCAGCATGTTAAAGGTTAAAGCCTAAACTCTATGTGCTCATTTAATAGAAAAGAGTAGACCCGTTCCCAGCAGTGGAACATTATATGGGTTTATAAAAATAAAATATACAAAAATAAATAATCTTAAAAAAATATACCATAATACATCTTCATTCCTTTCGATGCGCGTTAGCGTTCGCTCCAAAACAGGGTGGATTTATGTTAGCAGGAAGTGGCCCGGCGAAATGGCGTCCTGAGCCTTCAGATACGGTTTATGTACCGCATGTACAATACACGGCGTGTTCTGAGCTCATACGGGAACAAATTAATTTTGTTAAAGGAAAATACGAGTACATATAACGGCCTGATTTTCAATGACAACGTCAAAAGAGCTGTTTTGTTTGTTGTTTGTATTTGAACATGAATGTGGTAGAGTTTGGCATTTATTGACTGCATGTGTGGTCTAGTAGAGAAGATGGTCACCTAGTCATCGTGTCGAGTGCTGTGGGTTCGATCCCCAAATGAGACAAAAAATAAAATTGTATGATGTTTGTTCTCAAGTCGAGGTGTAATTTTTGTCTGTTAGTTTTATATTTGTAAAGGGGCTGTAATGTGAAAATAATAAATATCTATGACGCGGTGGTGGCCGAGTCGGAAAGTAACCGACTTGCACGCAAGGTGCGAGTTCGATCCCGGGTGGCAGTACCAATGTGAATTTCACTTTGTGGAGTTCATATTTACTAATGTCTGAATTGCCAAAGAAGAATCGAACTCACCCAATTAAGTCCTAATATTTTATGGTCTTCTTCTTATCGTTTTGTTAATGGCCAACCTGGTGACGGAGTTATATATTATTATTATAAGCCTGTACTGTCCCACTGCAGGGCAAAGGCCTCCCCACTCTCCTTCCACTTCTCTCTGTCTAAAGCCGCTGAGGACCAGTCTTGGTTAAATGAATCCAACTCATCCCGCCATCTCCGCCTGGGTCTACCGCGATGTCGCTTGGCATTTAGAGGCACCCACTGGGTAGTGAGTTTGGGCCATGGAGTTATATAGATTGACCATATTTAGGCTACTGTCGTGATCTAACTGCTAACAGTCAGGGCTGACTTTTAACATGCTTTCTTAAACATGGAGACGCTCAGTTGAAAGAACCACTATGGTGTCGCCCGCCCTTGGTATCTAAACTGGCCCGCTATGAGCGCCTCATATTTTATGGTTGCTCCAAGTACTTATTTGTCCTTAAATTAGAAGAAACGTAAATTACAGAAGGTACCTTAATTTCGTCAGATTACATATTGTTCAAAAGCCAATTATATAAAAGAAACATGTTACACGTTAGGCTTTTCTTTGAACGCCTTCATTTCGTGATGTAAAACATTTTCATTAATTTTGCATCAAGTAGGATTTTAGGAGTAAAAATTACTTAATAACGACTAAGCTATGTAAGCCTCTTTGCTAAGTATACTTTAAAGTAACCCGCGGTTTTAATAAGGTTCTTTTTTATTTATAATAGCGGTTCATCTATTAAATCAGAGAGAAGAAGAAGAGAGGTAGGGTACCATACAAGCGGGCAAGCTCGACTGGGGAAGGACCTCCTCCACTTTACAGAAAACTACAGCTAATTAACTAAACTAAAATTCTGTAACCGGCCAATCTGACGAAATGATTTGTTACCAGTCATCAATATTTTTTATTTGTACAAATGAAATGTCGATAAACAATAGTTTCATCTAAGATAAGGAGTTCTGTGGGTATACCTATATTAAGTTGCCGACCCAACATTTTAACAGTGCTTTTGATGAGATATCCCTGGAATAGGAAAACGTTTCTTTTAAACTGCTTCCGTTTAATTAGCACCAGTTAGAGACAAAACAACTTCGCTATTCATCTGAAAGGTGGAAATCCTTCTAGTCTGGTGCGTTTGCTTATATGGTGCTCTAACTCTCTTAAAACTCTTTTAATGAATGAATGACATCTATAAGAACACCTATTTATATTTACCTAAGTTTAACTACATAGCCTCTCATATCTGCCCATAAAAACATACGTATTTACATCAAATACACATGACGTACCATCTACGTCTGAATTTTATGGGTGCCGTTTAAGCTCAAGGCTATCCGGGCTCGGTCGTTAGAGGATGTGCTTAAAACTGATATGCTATATAGGGGGATACTCGTTTGGAAGCAAGGGTTATTTGGGAAAATATTTTGGAAGAAAATTGCTGATGAAATGAGAAGTGGTGGTTGTTATTTTGGATGGATAAAGGGTCATGAAGGATTTTGTTTAGCAGTTTGTTTCAATGCATGTTTGGGGAGGTTGAATGTTGTATTTTTTTTAAATTATACTGTAGCTATAGCTGTTCGTGTTAGTGAACATTTTTAATGAAATTTAATAGAATTTAAAATTGAATTTGCTACAAATAAGTGGGTAACACCAGGCGGGCTGTATGCTTGTTTGCCGCCTTAGTTTATAAACATCTTGACAATAAGCATTTAAGGGTTATACATGTCATATGTTTTGTGGGTTAATCCCAAAGTACTTTGGGAATAACCCATATAACATATGTATAACCCTTTAATACGTATATCTATATAAAAAACTCACGTTCAAATATCAACCATATCTGAGTTTTATGGTCGTTTAAGTCCAAGGCTATCGGAGGCATTAGAAGGGTTATTGAAAACTGATGTCATTAACTATGTACAGGGTGATATTCGTTACGGGATCGAAATAACTTTAGAAGATTATTGGGACATTCTCTACATTTTTGTCCACCATTGGTTTGCTGTAAGGCAACTCAATTTTGAGTTTACCTTATTCTCTATTCTTCATGCAATAAAAATGACAATATTTGTATTGTCTTAATGGTGGTAGCCGAGTGGGTAAGTAACCGACTTGTAACACATGAGGTGTAAGTTCAATCCTGATCATAATGTGAATTTCACTTAGTGGAATTTATACGTACTAATCAAATATTTTTATCACGAGGAAATGCCCATGTCTTCTATTCTAAAGACCAGGCTATTCTTAATTCTTAAGACATGTCTGATTTTCCTCTCTCTTAAATAGATCTTAGCCTATATCTTACACTTAATATCCTTAAATCACCGACAGATTTTATAATATCACATCACAGCACTAACACAGAAAACAACTTTACTAAACAAACGTCAAAATCAAACTAATCTTTGTTGAACACGCAAAAGTTAATAAATGCATAGCTCTATTGAAACTGTGAATAAATCTAACCCCTTCGCTACCTCGGTGCGCGTACGCATGGAAATTAGATCAGTAGGTAGCGACGATTGTACAGCGGTTCTCAAGTATCGTAGTAGTATCGTATTTTTTACAGCTGTTCGTGTTAGTGAACATTTTTAATAAAATTTAATAGAATTTAAAATTAAATTTGCCACAAATAAGTGGGTAACACCAGGCGGGCTGTTTGCTTGTTTTCCGCCTTAGTTTACAAAAATCTTGTCAATAAGCATTTGTGTTTTTATAGGTATTGATTGATAAATAATTTAATCTTTTAACGCCATATAGCCCACGCCGGTAAACCCCAAAACAATAATTATCTATATAAAAACGAAGACTGTTGTTGTTGTTAATTATAAATAGTTTCATAAATAAATATTCCTATGTTTATTGTTATCACTTGTATTACTTTTATGCTTGCTCGTATAATAAGCACAAAGTCAAGACAGAAACATACTCGTAAATGTCTACAAGTATATCAAAGAGCTAAGAGTTTTCTAGCTCTTTAGTTAAAACACTCGCTTTGCTACCTGTACCCGTATAACTTTGAGAAACACAAAAAGCGATCGTATGTCGCGATTGTGCAACATTTTTTGCAGGCGCTCATTAATTTGGAGTTGTATGTAGGCACAGACAATAGTAACCCTTCCGGTGCCAGCGCGGTCTCTGCAGCCATTGTGGCATTATCACTGCATTTGTGTTTCCGGACGCTTCTTTTTATTATGTAGATTAGGGGCTTTATCAGACCCGGATTTAGATAATACAGCATTTGCGTTTCTAAGCTTTGGATTCGCATACAAAATTCGCTCATTTAACAGTTACTTCTATACACATTCTGATATTAGAAAAGTTTCAGTTACGCAGATGACATTCTATTTTAAAATAAATGTTTTATTAAACATGTCTTCTAACTTCTAACCCTTATTGTTAAAAAAATCAAATAATAAACACTAACTGCCAATCGACATGACCAATCATGCGTAACGCGAGATCAATGGAAAAACAGCAGTCAAATAAATCTAACGAGGACTCTTACATCTGCATGTCATTGGAATAAATCAAATCACTATTGAATGCATCCGTAAAACATTATGAACTATTTTGAATGTACCACGTTCAGTAGTAGGTACTAAAAAAAATCGTCCCTCGTAAGTCAACCCGTTCACTGACACGTATTGAACGGATATAAAAAAGTTACACCCATATTTTGCACTTCCCAATGTCGAATAATAGGGTCTATTTATGCATTCTCGATAAATGAAGAGTATTTTTTTACTTCTATTATAAATCAAAATGTATTATTTATCTTTAGAGAATCAAAATCTGCATCCTATTGTTATTCGGGATATGCGGTGTGTCAAGGGTGTAATGTTTTATGAATCGTCGGTACGTTATTGCATTCTAAGGAATAATATTAAATAAATCGATGGCTATGCTATCAAACGCAATAAAACTGCATGTAAGGAAATGCAAATAAATAAATACTACACTAACTTCAGACCCCGCAGATTTTATCGTTCGCATAAATTGAAAGGAGAGTTGGTCGGCCATTTTGAATATTTGAAGGACCGAGGGTGTATTCGACCGTAGGGCAGTAATTACTTGATTGAAGTCAAGAGGTGGCATGCCGAGATACCGGCCGGGCTGCATTGTTGTTACCGCGCCTTCGCGGAACTCGAGTACCGTGTTTGAGTGTTTTAGAAAATGTACGGCATGTCAGATTCACACCTACAGCGTTCGAGGGTTAACCTCCTATTACATGCGTTTTGAAATTTTAGAACAAATTTTTGTATTGTAAAAATATCATTTGCATTAAATATTGTTCTAAACAACGACGGTTTAATCTAAAACGGTATTTGCTGTACTTTTTAGCAGTTTAAATCAAAATAGACTCCTAATTAGGTCAAAAAGTTAAAAAAAAAATCAAATTGCTTATGAAAGTACGTATGACGTCATATTTCCGTAGCACTATAATAATCGACAGTTCTGCCGATAGTTACTTTTTACGTGGAAAAAGTACCTACTGGCATTATCTTGATAAGCAAATTTGAAAGCTTATAACCTTTTTATATATTTTTTTATTTCATTTGCATAATAAATAAATATTTCGTTTATTGTTAAATACCCTAATGTAACCCTGTCGATAGTTGCACACAATAAAACGGCTTATCAATTAGTAAAATATCGGTAACATTCAGCTTGCACAACCAATGCATATTATTAAACCTCTAAATGTATTCAATGAGTAAAAAATTCAAAAAACATCTGACACTGGCAAGGTGACAGGAATTGACAAAAAAAAGTCACACACAGAAAATCTGGGGCCTATAATCCGTTCTATTATGCATATAATTATTATTTCCGATACACGATCAAAGAAAATAACAGTCCTTTTTGCATATGCGTTTTTGACGGAAGTGTGAATAAAAAATGTCACCCTCAGGTAGTAAAAGGGTGACCCAGAAGTGTTTTTTGTGAATGTAATACGAGATTGAATGTGTTGGAGAGTTTTATAAGATGATTATTATGCATGCATTCTCAGGAAGATTTAATCGACATGTTGCCTGGGGCATGTGTTGAGGACTTCCTTAGGGTCTACATTTATGGGGTAAGATGTATTTGAGAGTTAACGGAAAAAATGCCTACTGGCATACTGTTTTATTCATATCAGTGTTTTATAGATTTTTAATATTACTTAGGGGTCACAAGCACACGGGCTGTCTGAAGTTTTATCAAGAGAATTTAATAGCAAAAATAAAACTAGAGAATAAATTTTGTCAAAATACGTCAAAGATTTTTTTGGCTGTATCAAATAAATGGTTCTATAATTCTTTTTTTTTCAAACATAAAAAAACTAAGTATAGATTATATGTAAATTATAGTTTTGCATAACGATCACAAAATACTTCAACGTAACACGATGCACCAAAAGATACATCAAGAATCTCTTCATTCATGTTTTTTTTATAACTAAAAAAAATGTCCCACCTCACATTTGAGGGTTAACCATTGTGCTACTGTTTGTTTGGTTTTTTTTTTTTGGGTCTTAGTCCAGGTAATCCCTTGTCCTCTCATGAAATACGTTGTGACGTATAAAAGGATTATTTTTTAATAGATAATTAATGGTGTTATTTGGTTTGGCTGAATGTGATGTGTGCCTTTGCTTGATATAAATGGTAATTAAATTTAATAAATTGTAGCTAATAGTATAGTATTTTTTGACTGTGGTTGCGTTATGTTGGTATGATTTTTTATAGATAAGTCCTACTTAGGTGACAAATAAACATACGATTTAATAGTTAGCAGTTACCTACCATAACTATAATCTTTTTCACATAGCATGGGTACGGTGACGTTTGATGAGATCCATTTCACGCATCTTATTTTTCGAAAGAAATAAAAATAGGAAATACAGAAAATGAACCCAAATTAAAGAATGTACAAAAAATGGTTTTACTATTTTTTAAATATATTTTGTATTTTATTCTTACTTAATTCTTGAAAATTTAAAATATCAACTTAAAATAATTAAATGACCCATGAAAATTATTAATGGTCGCTAAGTGGTCGAAATTCGACCGTTATTCTTCTAAGCTTAAATTTTAAACGATATTCAGATTATTTTGTCAAAAATATTTTTTATTGCATGTAAAAAAGTAAAAAAATAATAATTAAACTACAATAGACTATTGTCATGTCGAATTATTAACATTTATTTACAAATAATTAATTAAAAATATTAAACTGATTTTATTTTTGTTTTTAAATTTAATCGTGAAATCGGTTCTTACTTCAAAGTGAATTATATCGTTTAAATTATTAAATCGATATTCTTAAATTCGATATTAATATTACTATATCTCTTGATATTTTAAATGCTAAACGTCACCGTACCCATGCTATGTGAAATTGATTTTATAGATGGAACGCTTGCATTAGCTGAAGCATCCCTTGCGTGTTTCCGACCCAAAAATCTGTTACACAAAGATTTCATAAATGGATATGCCTGGGATTTGTAAACGTTAACTAAAAAATGCATCAGTGAAGATTTCCAATTATATTAGAATTTTTTATCTATTTTTAAAAGTACGCCGGCAAAAGGTTGTAATTAATATAGAAAGAGATGAAAGACAACTGGGTTCTTTATCTGTAGTTATGCCTCTCTTCAATCAATTTCCAAGGTCAATGAAAACGTCAGAAAGTTGGTGTGGCAAATGACACAAAAACAAAAGACAGCTGGGCTAAAGTTCATCGACCTACGGCAACGTGGCCGTAACTTTCATTCTTAAAGCGTACAAAGTTAGTAACCTACTTTTCATTAATAAGGCAAGCTAAAAAAATGCAAGAAGAAAGTATCAAAGATTGAGCGAACGCGAACTTTGCTAACGGCGAAAGATTGGAGAGGATACGCCATATCGACAGTCTATCTTAAAGTTCTAACAAAATCAACCAAGTTCTAGCGAGCAGGTCCGACTGGAGAAGGACCTCCACCTTATAAAAGACCACAGCCAAATAGATATTTGGTTGTTACACAAAGCGGTGTAGTGGTGTTCCTATGTGTGCGTACAGGTTTCCAGCACTCATATAGGTATGCGTTTTAAAAGAAACGTATTTCTATCCCAGGGATACTCCATCTATCAACAGGCAAGTGATACCTTGAGATAGGAAAACGTTTCTTTCAAAACGCATCCCTATTTAAGCTCTGGGAACCTGTATTCACAGATCGGAACCGCAGTGTGTAATTATTTGCCGGTGATCTTCTGTAAGGCGGAGTCCTTCCCCAGTCGGGCTTGCTCGCTAGTATGGTGCTCTACCTCCCTTTTGTGTTTGTAGAAAACCGTTTATTAATGACCTCTTACTTAACCTCCATTTATCAGCGTAGTCATTGCTTAGCTATAAATTCCCGTATTACACATTAAAATAAAACAAATGCGCCGCATCCTTAACGTTTCTATCGTCAATTTTTCCCGGAGTTCCCGCCAGACGTCGAGACGCTGGAAAAAAAATAATTAAAACGACCGGCGGCGAAAGCGAAAGCGCGCCGTCTGCCGCGTAATTAGTACAATGGAGTTTCCTGACTTTGAACTCGACGATATCATTTTTGTTCATCTTTAAATTATCGCCCTACACTTTAAATGTTTGCTCCATATTTTTTTGAGCAACAAGTTAGAAGGGTTTATTTAGAAGAAGATTGATGTTTCTGTTGCGTTTCTACTTTTATTGGAATGGGACGTGTTGCATTTCACATTGCGATGGTGAGGAATGTTTGCTGATTTATTTTATTAAACTTTTTATAGACCTATTAAGATATTTAATGGCAACTCATATAATATGTCATACTTTAGCTGCGGCACTGGCTAAAAACATAGAAGTATAGATATGTGTCTATGTTTCTGCCCACACAAGGTATTATAGCACTGGAGAATTTAACATAATATATTCATAGGTTACGGTAACTGCTTACCAACACACACAGTATGCTTCTTTGTCACAGAAGTAAGTTTATAAAAACCTTATTTCATCATGAAACTGTCACTAGATATAATTTCCACAACGACAAATGGTAGCTGCCATAGGTCATAGTCTTACAGCAATGCCAAGGGCACTACCATGCCGCTGTCTACCACAAAGTTAATTATTTCAACCTCTCTTGAATAAGAAATCGTCTAAAAATTTCAATTATTGTAAGTTTCAAGAAGTTTCAACGTATTTTTTTTTATACTACCAAGGTGGCAAACAAGCATACGGTCCGCCTGATGGTAAGCAGTTAGACGTTTGCAACAACAGGTAATTTTACTTTTATTTAGGTAAATAAAAGTAAAATTTGCAAGTATAATAACAAGGAAGACTGTAACCCCCTCCAGTACCAATTGGAGCAGTCGAGAGACGGTTAGATGCAATCCAATACAGTTTTTTACTTAACCATAGAAGTAGGTACAAGTTCATCCAATACACAAAATGGTTATAAAATGTAATAGTTTTCAGTTTAGTTGATTATACTATATTATTATAGACTAGCTGTTGCCCGCGGCTCCGCCCGCGTGGATGTCGGTTATCGCTGTTAAAAGTAGCCTATGTGTAATTCCAGACCATAATCTATCTCTGTGCCAAATTTCATCCAGATCCGTTCAGTAGTTTTTACGTGAAAGAGTAACAAACATCCATCCATCCATTCTTACAAACTTTCACATTTATAATATTAGTAAGGATAATGCTATTTTTTTATACTTCTTGGGTGGCAAACAAGCATACGGCCTGCCATCTTTATTTTTCTCTGTCATCGCTATCTTTATTTTTCTCGACCATATACTTACATTGTGCTGAAAGGCGTTCTAAAACTTGAAACTATATCACCAATAGACAGTCGTCGCAATCACTGCACAATAGGTAGATGGCTGCCTCCAACAATGCAGTCTGCTGCGTGCAACAATATAAATTGTAACGATATTTTCCGCCGATTCGCCAAAAGACGGTAATTTCAGTTGTGCCTTTTCAAAACACCACGTAATATAAATTACTTGAATAATTGAAATGGAATAATAGTATTGATCTCGTACAAAATAAAAAAAATAAAGGCGGGTATCGACATCACGAGGCTGCCTCGCGAGGAATGCCGCGCGAGGCGGCATCGAAAGAAAGATGTTAAGGGCAAAAAATGATGAAAAAGAGGTGTATTTTTTGTTGGTATTTATAGACAAATGACTGCCAAAAAATGGAGTATTTATCTACAAGATATGTTTCATAATATGGTCTTGTAATAAATTATATATTAATTCTAAATAATTTGTAAAAAAATCATCGAATCAGCACTAAATTATTGATATGTAACCACTTTATGACTTCAATTTTTATCAAATAATACGAAAAAATATACCAATATTTGAAGAAAACATACACCTATAATTTGGTAATGTTATATTTAAAATAAGTTTGAATTTTAATTTATTAAAAATTAATAAGACGTCCATTCAAAGAGGACATCTGTTTGTATACCCGCGCTGGCCTAGAGAATAGAGTCGTGTTTGCTTTGTCCAAATGCTCAAGGTCGTTGGCGATATCACAAGCCTTAAGACGCGTTTGCCTCGCGAGCCAATTTGAACGTTGCTTGGGTGACTGCCTGGTCAATGCGAGCACCAGGTGAGCAGCCTCGCGAGGCAGCCTCGCAAAGCCGATACCCGGCTTAAGACTCGTGCTTATAACCAATACCGAGGTAAAGTGATTACTATATATCTAAACGTAAGTAGTTCATTAACTTCTAGATAAAAATAACGAATTTTGATAGAAAATATTTTTTTTTACTAAGTAGACTGCCTTGGTAGTTCAGTGGCCGCAGTATGCGCCTGCTGTGCACGAGACAGGACAAAACTTTGTGTGACCCACAAATTGTTGTTCTGAGTCAGGGTGTAATTTGTGTCCATTAATTGTATGTTTGTAAAGTCCCCCGAGACACAGAGCTTGTTCTCTAGTGCGAGAGTTGTCTTTTTTAAAGAAAAAAAAAGTATCGTCTGATACAACGCTTTCAGATATTCAACTAATTAATATCGTCTTCTTGCATGAACTGTCGTACGTCGTACCCAATTGAATTCATTGCTAAGGCTTTTATATATTGGATAAATTCATTGAAATTTAATAAAAAGACAAATCAATATTAATATACTAAAGCCACAAACTGAAATGAATGTCCCAAGAAGCCTTACACACCTTTAATTTCCAAAAGAAACCTTATAAAGAACCATACGGGCCACATCACAGCCAATTTTTCCTCTCTATATTGAAAACTTGAAAATTAATTCCAACATCTAATTTTCCTACGTGAAATATGAGGCCATGTTCCGACGCACACACCCGTGCGTGACGCAAATTTCGTTACGTCGCCATAGGGTTGCCGAAACTACACCCCGCCGCCCCGTGGCATCAATCTTCACCCCCGCGCCACCTACGATCGTATAATACAATAATATATGTCTAACTTTCGGACCGGCCCTGTAGGTAGCTGCGTCTTTGTCACTCTGCAAGGATAAGCGAATGTAAGAGAAGGACAGATATTGGTGTGGGGGCGTCCTAAAGGGTGTAGGGAGTATGTAGGGGGTGCTATTGAAATTGAAGCGGGGTTTAGGCGCGGATGACGCCTGGCTGGAGAATGGATGGAAATTTCCTCAATTTAGCGTTTTCGCCAACAAAGGACGTTGTTTAATTTTTGGTTTTTGTCAGACATTGAGGTGTGCTGATTGTTGTGTGGGCCAGGTATACATAACAATGGGGAAGTATTTTATTTTCTCTGTGTTTAAAAATGGACTAGTTTGTTTTCTCAGCTTTCATATACGTTTCGTACCTAATTTTGTTTTTATCTAGACAAACGATAAACTTATTTATAGTTCAGTCTACGCAAAGTTGAATGCATTTCATAATAATTTCAGAAACACATACTTGAAATTCATTTAGGACAATTTACCCACGGCTAAGTAGGTTGCTGATAAGTGCAGAATAATAAGAAGAACTAACACGAAACTCTCCCACATGGAACAAGCCCTGTGTTGACTTTAAAAAGCTACATTTCACGAACAGGAATTATACCCAGACTCGTTACAAAATTTATAAATCACACAAAGTTTTATCCTGTGTGAAAATCGAACCCACGACCTCCGATTTAGCAGTCAGAGTTACTAACCTCTCGACCAACAGGCCACTTATATATTTATATTAAAATACTTTAAAATATATTTTCTTCATACGCAAATGAAGTAAATAAGTACTATAGACTCCATAATATCGCTAGATTAATTCATAACTCTTAAACTAAGTTAAACTTACCTTAAAATCCCAAAAGGCCATTAAGCATTACATTCAAATCGACTAACTATTATTAAAGTTTGACAGTCACGAAAAACAAGGCAGTGTATACACTGAAGGTATATAACCGTAATCCGAACGCAATTAATTAAGCCGCACAAAGTTTAACAACACCGATTTATATTCTAGCCGGGTAACATCTATTTGTGTACCTTTAGAGGCTTTATCTTTGTTAGGCCCCTTGCGTTGCGAACTACTGGGGACAATTATCAAGCGGGTTGTTCGCAAGTGTGTTTTGTGCTTAAGTTTGTGTTTTATGACAGTCACGTGTTATAGAAATTTGAAGAGAGAGAAAGAAAAGTTTATTCGTTTGTTGTATGTATTAATACAATTTGTAACAAAATGTGAAGTCGAGCGTCGAGTAGTTTAATTTTATTCATACTTTACTAGCGGACCTAACAAAAATCTAAGAAAAGCTAACATACCGACAGCAGCGTCACTAACCCAGTGTATAATTGTGTTTTCAAACCATCCAGAAACCCATTGAATAACACACACAAAACTTCCTTAAAATCGGTCCAACCGTTTAGGAGAAGTTCAATGACATACACGCACAGAGGAATTATATATTATATAAAGACTGTTAACCAATGTAACACGTATTATAAATAAGATTGTAGTGTACAACGGGCGGTTTTATCGCAAGAGTGACTTCTACATTTGGATAGATAAAGAGTTTAATATACTTTACCACTTTTCTCAAATCAAACCTAGTGCCTCACGATCGGCTGCGAACATCTATACTTATATTATAAATTTGAAAGTAAATTTGTTTGTTTGTTACGCTTTCACGACTAAACGGAACGGATCCTATAGATATTTAGCAATTAGATAGATGGTATCCTGGAAAAGAACAAGATTTATCGCGATAATCAAAATCCACGCGAATGCAGCCGCGGCCAACAGCTAGTATATAATAAGTACGAGCTTGAAAAATGAAAAAGTTGTCAGAAAGCATTGTGATAATTCGAAATGAAATTATCCAAATAATAACTCTGTTAAAGCAAACCGAAAGAGACACTAATACCCAACATTAATGTTAAATAATACACGAACAAAACCCATCCCTTTATCTCCCACAATCAACAGAAGTATATACCATACTTGCGTGAACACTACACCTATCTACTATATACTCGTACTTACCGTACATAGGGAGCGTTATCTCCCGCGTCAGGCCATACTTAAGCTCGAGGGGCAACTTCAAATAGGAATAGTCGCATTAGGCCCAAAATTACAGGCGACCGTCACAGCCTAACGTGGTAAAATTGCCCAACCACCTGGGGGGTTTAACCCTCTAACACCCTCTTAGTTTAACATCGACTTGGGACTTTAAACACCACCAAACCCACGCAAAATTCTACTTTATTCTTATAAGAATAAAGTACATTTTTAAATGAATGTTTTGATAAGATCTTGGACTTGAGAGTTGTGAGTAAACGTTAGCGTTTGACCCCACTTCGCATTTCGGTCCGCGACGAGGGTGGAGGGTTGTTTTAGTCATCAATAATGTTAGAAGGTAAGCTTTAGTGGATACGTGTGCTATTCGTTGTGTGGAACTAGTTTATGTGAAATGGTTTTTGAACAGATGTAGCTCGGATAGAAGTAAGTTATTGGATACTATCGAAAATTTCTAAACTTTTTACTTTGTTTTTCTGAAGTCCTGTGTAAGGAAAGTGTGAAAGACCACATCAAACTTTTGCCGAACATATAACTCTGAAGATTTGGCGAATAGGCATCTGGATTAAGGCTTTAACCCATTCAGATCTATTGATAAAGGGGAACCATACTAAACAGTGGGACATAAATGAGTTATTTTCTATATAAAAGTTAATAAGAAAAATAAAATGATTGTTGTTTAAAACCTACTACTGGATTGACTGTAACCTTCTTTCACCAGTTGAATGCTAAATTGTCATTAAGATATTTTATTTAAATAGTTATTTCTACGAAGTTAAATATCCATCGTCAAAAGCTTGGACATTCCGCTAGTAATAGCTTACAATGAGATACACACTATTATTCCACAGAAATCTACTTGCAAAATATTCTTCCAATTATGTTGTTCTATTGGACAGTCTTATCCTTACTAAGTCGTGGCGAGGGGTAGACGACCACGTAACGACAGTCTCACGGGGCGCGGCTTATCAATCACCGTTGATGGAAATCCCAGACCGTGGGGAGACTTAGATTTAAGAGTATACGCAAACGAAATAATGCAATAGAAGTATTTGCTTCGTTTAGAAACTTACCTACAATAACACATGCATATTGAGTATTAAGACAGGTAAGGGACTATATAAGCGAGTAAGTCCGACTGGGGAAGGACTTTCACATTACAGACTACAGCCAAATATTAACACACAGTGGTGCAGTTAAGTGGGTATAGATAAGATATTAAAAGTGCTACGCCGTAGCTTCGTAGACATTAGGATATCACTATCTTAATTTAAAAACCTTTTTGAGTGGTAGGGCACCATACTAGCGAGCAAATCCGACTGGGAAAGGACTTCCACCTTACAGAAGACCACAGCCAAATATGTATACACAGCAGTGTAGTTGTGATCCTGAGAGAGCAGGTCTCCAGCACTCATAATTATAAGGTACAGTTTTGAAAAAACCGAAACCCAGGGATACTCCATCTTAAATCTCTGATGCATAAAATGGGTAGGCAACACGTAAATAATATCTCTAGTATTGGAGGCATCTATACGCTATAGTAACTGCTTAACATCAGATGGGCCGTATGCTTGTTTGCCACTCAATATAAAAAATACTACAAGATTTTATTATTTATTCTATTTTATTTACCTTATAAAAATACTATAATTTTTTTATACTACATTTTAAAATATTTCGTCGGCAATAGTATTCAATATTTTACGATATGCTGCCACCTATCTATGCGAACATAAAACACAATTTCGATTTTGTATTCTATTCGATAATAGATGTCACTACAAGTTGTTTATCGATCTTATTAGATAATCCCATGAACCACACAAGTCTTACTGGAACAAGTTTTATTCTTATTGGCTTTAGAAACCCTCATTTCTTCGGTACCAAGGTTCTCTATTTTCTTTTCAGATCCCCAGATATAAGCCTCTGACGTGATCTGATCTAGCATTTGTTAATATTGGTACCTACCGACTTTTAACCTTCCTTCTTAACCCGCTGATTACAAGATGTAGGTCCCTTGTAATACGTCCTGCTTACCTTACCTAGGTCGTATGCTTGTATTGCACTGTACAGAAACTAGAACTAGACTGTACCTAGAAGCTATTCTGTAGCACAGGTTTTAATACCAAGTACAGGCACAAAAAAAATGCATACCTTAAGTTACATTTAAAAACTATATTGTATCTAAATTCCTTATTATCTGAATAAAATATTTATTATTATTATTAAATATTACGCTATAGAACAAATTCTAAAAGATTCTGCAGTAATCATGCAGTTTATTTGAAATGATTTTCATTTCATTGAATGTAATTTCAACTGTGATTTCAACCCTAGCAATAAGATCACCAGCACTCAAAGGGTTATTTGTTAACCCTGCTTTATAACAGTTATAGTAACTATATTAAGCTTAAATACACAGTAGCAGAGACATTTCAGTACAATTTACTGTTTGGGGTGTTTCCCGCAGGTGAATACCGACTGTCAGCGTTTCAGATGGACGGGTTAGGGGAGGGTGGGGTAGAAAGTACCTATTTGTCTTGTGGGAGACATGTGATCGTGAGGCGTTTGTTTATTTGTGCTTAGAATGGTTTTAGTTTGTGGGTTTAGTGAATGTATTTAGAGTAGATGTACGTGGTTAATTATTTGTCTTGGAGATTGTTTTTTTATTCTATTTAGATTTATTGTATATTATCTTATAAGTACGTACTTAGATGATCACATTTTTGATAGGGAAACGTTTAAACGCATTACTAATTGGGCATCGAAGACTTGTATACACATACAAGAATACATCTACACCACTGTGTGTAGTTATTTGGCTTTGAACTTCTGCATGGTGGCGGTCCTTTATCGTCGGGTTTGCGCACTGGTATAGTGTCTCTTAGTACTTTTCTCTCTTGCACCTTAAGGTTCGAGAAAGAAATAAATTATCCCTGTATCCACCAGTGGAGTTTCGACGGTGGTTCGTAGTGAAATGAGGCAAAATGATTGCTTTGTGTCTCGGTGTACTTTGTATTACGTTCTTAGCAAGTCAGAATACAAATAGTAATAAATCACAACTAATATTCTCTAATCACCTGAAATATGGTTACCTAGTTATACTCCCGCTAATATAAAGTCACAAAACCGTGCCAACTAAAGTAGCACAAGCTGTTGCTCATAACAAAACGTAACCTGGCACATAACTCACTTGCCAACGATAACTGCCCAAGTTTCGCTGAGCTAAAAACCACGGCACCAACTGTAGGTACGTGCTTATTAATAATATATTTATGACTACGTATATTTGTAGTTTTGTACAGGTACCGTATAAACTATGTACTTGTTGTAATTATGTTTCAAATTTTGATGTGTTCTGTTTCTTTATTTTTAGAAGAAACTATTTAAATGGTATTATTATAGCCCTATTTAGCGTTTGAAAGACATTATTGGTAGTAATTAAAAAAAAAATGGTATAATTTTTATTTTATACGGGACTTTACAACAGAGGACATATTTTAAAGAGGTAATGTAGGGGTAATCTATGAAACTACTGATCCGATTTAAAATAGCCTGTACTAAAAGGAAGCTTCATTATCCCTGAATGCTATAGACTGCTTTTTGTGAATACACCAACGCAGCCGAAGCCATGAGCGTAATCTAGTTTTAAATTAAAAAAAAATTACCTATCACCATCATATTTAATTGTTAGAAACTTAATTTGTGACAATGCTAACATTATTGTATCTTTCCTAAATTATAGTACTGTATGATTCTTATACCGCAATGAATAAATAAAAATAAGATATTTCAGTTTTTCACTAATACAAAAGTCTTAGTAGGTGACATCATATTTTAGGTACACGTTTGAAAATTCTTTCTTTTTTCAGGGTTACATAATGTAGTATTCGTTTGAGTAACAGTCGGCATAGAAAGAAGTGGCACTCCATTATGTTCACGTACGCTCCAGACAAGAGACATATAGTGCCAAAATATGATTGATACAAAACACTATCCAGCTCTGAGCTTTCGTGTAAGATACGTTGTTTTTGTTTTGATATATTGTTGTTTCTATGTAATAGATTATTGGAAATCGTAGACGAAGTATTTAGATGTCATGATTTGGAAATATATAGGAATTTTGTTGTTTGATATTCAGTGTGTGGTACTTTATGGTACTTTTTTTGGGTCTGGTTTACCTTCTATATTTGTCCGCGCTATAGTCAATAAATAATTTTGTGAAAAACTGACTGACTGATGGGCTATGCAAACGACATAAGAGATTCAGGTCCTAACCATTATGTTTCTTAAATAATTTATTAAATTATCTATTTTGAAGATATATATTCAAACGAACTAAGACGTCAGGAAAATTGAGGGTCTTAAAAACTCACATAATAATTGATTGCAGCACTTGATATTTCCTCAAGAATCTCCACGTATTTATAAATATACTGACAGAAATTTATGAAACAATATAACGAAATGAAATAATCATGGTGAATCATCCACTCAAGCCCAGTTGCTTAAGTGGTTATCACCATTTACCTCACCATTTGTCCCGAGTCTGGGTGTACTTTGTGTCTGGTTGATTCAGTAATCAACCGTGCAATCGAAATTCAATATATGTATATTATATAATGAGTTTTATTTCTCCCATAAGTAAACAGAATTTTTCTAAACCAGATTCTTATAAGACACTCAGTCTAATTGAT
This sequence comes from Trisateles emortualis, assembly GCA_947095525.1. Lineage (NCBI taxonomy): Eukaryota > Metazoa > Arthropoda > Insecta > Lepidoptera > Erebidae > Trisateles > Trisateles emortualis. Next base: position 6,257,146 of record OX352743.1, on the reverse strand, counting down.
AAAACAATCTTATATGATGACATAGGTTAGCATAAAACTTTAAAATATAAAGGATCGATGTCCTAGCTTCGACGACATCAATATATGGGCGAACGGGCTTACGTCAGTATAATCCGGATCAACCCGCGCAAATACGACGGTTACCCGGGACGGATATCTTGTAAAGAAAGCTATCCATAGATAGTGCATCTAATCTTTTAAAGTTGAGTTTCATGTATTTATAGCTTTGAAAAAACTGGTAAGTATAGGATTTAAAAACACATTGCAAAAAATGAGTATTTATTTTTTAAAAGATGACCTTTTTGCCATAAGTATTCCGGTTATAATTACTAATTCTGTGAAACTTCTTTTTTTTAAAGCATAAATACTCAAAACATTGATCTATGTAATTAATGTATGTATGTAAGTAGTTGTATATATTCAAGCATCCATGTAATGCAGATATGAGCCTATTATATGACTTCTTAATGTTACATATTTTTTGGTTGCATCACTTTCTGCGCTCACAAAATGTAACAAAGTCAAATTGCAACCACGTTTCTTGCCAGTTCTTTCCTTATGCTCTACCTCTGTTTGTTTAGTCAGCGAACCCGGCAGTAGGCTAATTAGCTGACGTCTCATTTGGCATTTTTCATTGATCTGCATAAGTATGACAGTGTGATCTTTATGAATAAATGATTTTGAATTTTGACATTCTAATTAATATAAAGTTGCTTTAAAATATGACATATAATTATATAAATTACATTTCCTATTAATACGTATGTATCTGGTGATGACATCTAAATTATACCCACTTTCTCTTAATGTCACGAATCTTCTAATCATTTGCTCAACAAACCATAATCCCTGCTTAATTAAATTCCTCAGCACACATCCGGATCAAAGCGACAGTTTTTGCCCATTCTCCCCTATAATTAGACCGCGGGCGAGCGAAGTTCCTTCATCAAGATACGCCTCGCGTTAGTTTAGCCTTAGTTTAATGTATGCACATTATCTAAGCAAGTTCGGCACGCTTCCATTTCACCCCAGCCCCCCCTTCGTTACGTGTGCTCAATTTAGTTGCCTTACATATATATAATGTTATGTATATACTGTTAGTATGTGTTACGTTGGGTTCGTAGAAGATTGAAGTTGGTTTGACGAAATTTGTTCTATTTTGTGTCATAGCATGGATGTCTAAGTATAATGTACTCGTATTAGTTGTTTTAGTACTATGTAGGTAATATAATTAGATTCATCCAACTCAGCCATAAGATGTCCACTGCTAGACATAGGTCTTCCCCAAGGTTTTCCGCATCATTCGTTCCTGAGCTGACCTTGTCCATCGGTTGGCTGCGACCTTTACCAGGTCGTCGGTCCACCTTGTAATGGCTATTAATGAAAGAAAAAAGTTGAAAATTATAATATACACCCAAAGAGCAATGCCGGAGAGAGCGACGTCGGAGTTTCCTTTTGACATTAAATCAAAAACAGCAAGATCCATCGAAGAAGCACAGTGACTAACACAGCTTGAAAGATTGTCTCAAAGAGGCTACGGACAGGACACATATTAAACTTATATAAGAAAAGAAAGAAAATAACATTTATTGACCTTTACTGTATATGTATGTGTGTGTATTGATCTATTTATCTCAATTATTATTTGTACAGCTTACCATATAGATATTACATGCTAGGTAATTATACACGTCGTGTCTTTGCCAATGAGGTTACCACTCAGGATAATGTATGTTGTAATAACAATAAGGCGCTGATTTTCAGTGGTAACCCCAAGTGACGAACGGACATTATACCTACTACCAACTACTTATGTAGACAAAACACAATAAATATAGAATAGAAAACTCTTTATTGTACACCATTTACATTTATGATACAGATATTATTTTACACATTTATGTACAATGGACGGCCTTATAGCTAAAAGCTGCCAGGCAACCTTTGGATGGACAGAAGAGAAAATTAAATATAATAAAGCAAAAGTAGTGGGAGGTTCTGGTGTTATAAATACAAGGAATGAAGGTAAATAAATAATATTATATAATTAGGTACAAATGAACACCTATTGCAGAAAGCCTATGTGTTATTCCAGACCATAATCTATCTTTGTGCCAAATTTCATCCAGATCCATTCAGTAGTTTTTAAGTGAAAGAGTAACAAAAAACATCCATCCATCCATCCATCTATCCATCCATCCATCCATCCATCCATTCCCACAAACTTTCACATTTATAATATTAGTAAGGATAAAAAATACATATACCTACACACATAAATAACATATTATACCTACACCATTAGTTAAAGTGTATATGTATTCCGGGATTTAATATAAATATATATATATATCCCGGAAAAACAAGACAACCTCTTATATTAAACATAAGTTTCATCCTAAACAGTAACAAGGAGGTCGTTATAACCAATAAGTACCTCCGTCACTCACATACGTAGTGCAAGTTCTAAAAGCAATTGGAGTTCTCTCAGCGTCACAATAGGTCTCGTCGTTATTATTGTAAACGCTAGAGACTTCAAGTCGAGCTTTCTATTGAGTTGTTCGATACAATATAAGTACTAAAGACTTAAAGTAATAAAGGCTTAAAATGATAGTTAAATAAATAAAAAAACAGTCTTTGGGGACTGCCAATAGAAGTAACTTGTGAATTGGATCGTCGAGCTATTAGAGTTCCATGATTTTCGTTCACCCAAAAAGTGCTCAACGCACCTAAATAAGTTTTCACTTCAATAACGGCTTGTAGCCCCAAAAATTCTGAGTTACATTTTTTGGGAAAAATATACAATGTTAGTATGTTCCGGCATAACTCCATTGCTTATGAACGTATTTTAATAATTCTTTTTGTGTTGGATTTGGTTTAGTTTCAAAATGGTCCTATGTTAACTTCATTGGTCTCTCTTGGACTCTTGGCGATTCACCAGGAAATTCTTTAAAATCAAATAGAAAATGAATAGTGATTGATATATTGATATTATGTTCATGAAAATCCAAACACGAAAATGCCCACAGGAAAATACAATACAATATACTTTATTGTACACCATAAAATTACATTTTCCAACTTAAATTACTATGTTAAGGCTAGTACAATCGGCGGTCTTATCGCTAGCGGCGATTTATTCTACTTCTTTAAAATATGTAATTAACAGATTTTATACAAAAAAAAAACGCCTGGCACTATGATATTATCAATACTACATCTCTAGATATTTTAAATGCTAAACATCACCGTACCCATGCTATGTGAAATCGATTATAGTGATCCCCCGTGGTCGAAATTTAACCATAATTCATTAAATTTTATACTACTATTTGACCTTTAATTTATTCTTTACTTATTTTTTATTCTCTTAGATCAAAACCTCCTTACACAAATTTGACATATTATTATTGGCCGTTTAGAGAATTCGTCATTAAAAAAAGTATCACCGCTGTGCCGGTCGGAGTGAGGGGTGTTAGATTATTTTCGTTACGGAGTTTCTGGATTCGGTCTCCACGCTCAAGGCCCGCGATAGAAGCTATGCAATAGCTTAATAAAACTGATTTTCAGATTGAAGTCGGCGCGTAGTCTTATTACTCCTGACGCACTTTATTCGTGATGTCCTTGTCTTTAAATAATCTATACGTCAATGTTAATGAATTAAACAAAAATAGCAAGCATATATTCGTATCGAACATTGTATAATATAATAACGTACACTTAGTAGTTGACAGTTGACATAATTTGCTTGAAACTATCACAAACTATGACGTGACGACGTTCTGTAATTTGGGGCGCTTTGATCATTGAGGGGGCGAAACGTTTGAACCGTTTCAAACGGTGAATAAACACGTGAACTACAATTAAGTTTGTAGTGTTTCTATCTTTTACTAGTTTCTATATTATTATTTTAATTTAACCACTAGGCTATGTATAGATAGCAAAATTTTGACGCGTGTTTTCAAATCGCAATACTACCTAATGTAACGTCTGTTTCCTGAGCCTCTAGACAAGTGGCATAAACGATAATCGAATCGAAAAGTCAAAAAAGCAAATGTATGGGATTTGACGTAAGTCTACGATATAATGTCGTAAACTTATTTCAAATCCCATACATTTGGTTTTTTGACTTTTCGATTCGACTATTGCTTATGCCACTTGTCTAGAGGGGCTGTTCCGATTAGCGCGCGCTGTCATCGTGATGACACGTAGGTACGTTTATGCAATTTTGATAAAGGTAGTAGTAACGAGTACTCTTGGAACGCCCATTAGTGCTCGTCACATATACACGCACGATAAAATTATTTATTGAATCCATGAATTCTTTTTAAATTTAATCGTGCGTTAATGCGCGTTACATGTGAACTTAGCCTAAGGCGTCAAAGGTGTACTAGTACTTGTACAGATTATATTGATAGTTAATTAAAACGGAACGGAGCTGCTCAAAAGATCCTAAATGGTCGAAGTGCTCTGACCTATAAGAATCATTTCAATAAGATAAAATTTTGAATGTATGTGGATTGGATTTTTTAGACTCGTATCGTACCTCTTTGTGTCAGCACCTATAAGGGTAACGATCTATACAAGCGGTATGGAGTAAACTGGTGTAAAGTGGCGCTTAGTTTAAAAAAGATTTTCCATGCACATTTAAAAATGTTATCCTACTGCAATTTATTTTCAATTACAATTTTAAATTCGAAAGAAGTCAACTTTATTACATAGCTTTAAAGTTCTTATTGTACGAAATTCAAATTTTCTTCTTCGTGTCTATGGTAAGATAAATATTTAAATTATACAAGCCTAGAATCTTGCGACCTTTATAGCATTATCAGTTGTCGCGCAGAGGTCACTCAGAGTGCAGGTAGTGTACAAAGAGCAGGACAGGAGGTGAGACATTGTTTGCGGGTCGATACCGCATTCGTACCGTTGTTATAACGGCTGTGGCATCCATAAAGGCGACTTATTTTCTGAGGCTTCAAATGAAGACCGATAATAAAGTCGCCTTTATGGATGTCACAGCACGGTCCTTGTACGTATTGAACAATTCTATTAACTAATTAAGAGACTATAGCTTGGGGTTATTGAAAAAAGGAGTTATAAGGTATTTGAACGGTCGGCAACGCGCGAGCGACAGTCCTGATATTGCAAGCGTGCATAGGCTACGGTAACTGCTTACCATCAGGCGGACCGTATGCTTGTTTGCCACCTTGGTAGAAGAAAAAAAAATTAAATAATTACAAAATGTCTACCCACATTTGTTACTGTGAAATAGTTCAACATTTCAAACACTAAAATTAGCTGACGTCACACACAGCACACAATATGTTTGTAATACAACAAACCGATAAATTATTACATAAAGCGAAGCGTACCACGTATATACATACATATAGTATGTAGTATGTATATGTATACAACACGGCTTGCAGACAAGTCCACGACGGAATACATAATGTAAGGGTAACAAAGCCTCGTATGTACCTATTGCCCACCAAATTCTAACTCTTGATGTAGCTTAATTTATAAGCGGAGGCGGGTAATACGTAAAGGGTAAAAAAATTTAATCCCCTTTTGCCGAAAATTACGCGTACTGAAGAGTTTGAGATTTGGCGTAGTTAAAGTTTATACGGAGGAGGAGTGCACAAAGCTTACAGTCAAAATTCAACCAACAGGCAAACTCTGTTATTATGTAAATAGATAATTTGAGATCTGTTTTTAAGAAAATTGAGCTCACGGTAGTATTTGAGATTTGGTATACTTTAAGTGTATATGAAGCAGGCATGCGGAAATCTAAAATTACGGTCGAATTTCGACCGCCAAGCAACGACAACTTTTGTTTTTATATATTTCTTTTTTTAAACTTTTGAATAAGTTTGTGCTTAAGTTTGCAGCTGATCGTTGGGTTCTTGGTTTGATATCCGGGTTGGAAAAAGTGTTAATAGATTTGTTTGTACCAGCAGATGGACCTCAGCGGCCCCTTAAAATACATAGGCAGTAGCAGACAACTTATAACTTGCTATAAGATTACTGCTAAGCCGGATGTCGTGAGTTCGATTCCCACCCAGGACATATCTTTGTGCAATGATCACAATTGTTTGTTCTGTGTCTGAGTGTAAATAATCTTTATTATTTAATGTATGTATTTAAAAATATATCAAGTATCTGCTATCAGGTTGGCTGGCATTGCTGGCATCAAAGGCTCTGCGTCGTTTATGATGGGATGTATGTTGTACTAAGATTGTATTCAAAAGAAACTTCTTCATTTCGCTACTGCTTATAGCCTATACCACAGACACGCGGGTGGGTAAGCAACAAAGGCGGAATTTCGCCAGAACCAGCCACCCACAAACAAACAGCCAGCCGTTTCGCATTCCGTCCACTGAAGGATCATGTGTCGAGCCGAATTCAACCCTGTGATCTTCACTATAGTACATTTACTTACTCTTATGTACCTATTTATGTACGACTTCGTATCTAGTAACTATAAAGAGAAGAGATAGTTGGAATAGGTGGAGTTAAATTTGGTCTATGTGTCGTGGATTCTGGTTCTTAATTAGTTGATTAGCAGTTGCGGGCTTAGCGTGGTGTAACAATAGTAACGCGTATACAATAGTTACAAGAATTAATTTTCTTACATTAATTCAATTAATCTCAAAATACGAGTATATTAGAGAAGACCCGTGCCCAGCAGTGAGACATAGTATGGGTTGTCATTAATATTTAAGAGAGGTAGGGCACAGCGAGTTTTCTCGCCCGAATTGAGCAGCTCGACTGGGGAAGGACCTCCACCTTACAGAAGACCGCAGTTAGAGCAACGTTGTGTTGTGTTTCTGCGAGTGAGTAAGGTCTCCAGAGCTCATTAAGAGGGTTGCTGTAGTGACAGTGAGGGGACCAGCTTGTGTCGAATCGCCGTCGGATGGTGAAGGCGCGGAGTGTGGGCGCGGCGGTCAGGGAGACCCAGTGAAACGGTTGCCCGCTGACCGCCCGCGGGTTGTTGGATTCCCGAACCCGGGGATCACTTAATCTCCGCCCCGGGAGGCTGAATCGCCGCCCGTGTAAAGTCCCTGACGTAGTGGTCGTGCCGGAGTAGGAGACCGGAGTGGACCCGGCTGCTGCGTCGGGGGGGGACTGGGGGCCCTTCCGTGCGCCGTGTCCACAAACTGCACAACCTGCGCTGTCAGATGGTGATAGGCACTGTATAGCGTATTGCTATATTCGTTTTGAGGAGTAAAATAAGACGATGATTTTTGCTTGTAATCGACTGGTCTTTATTCTTAATCTTAATCTATTTATATTAAAACATAACAAAGGAAAATACAATTATGTGTTGGAAGGGATTAAACGATGAACGTGAGTAATGTGCAGTGACAGCACTTTGCCATATTAATGTATTTACACGTTCACACGTTTTACAATATTAGTTATGGCTGTTGCCATAGATACTCCCTCCTTAAAAAAAAAATATTTACGATTAAACTTATTACCCTACACTACGTTGGTTTCTCGTATCACACGCATAAATCTCTTCTCGATTTTTGTTCCGATCGCTCGGAACAACATGTAGACACTGATGATGCATATTATTATTATCACTGCGATAATCGTTATTGTGATCCAACCTCGTATGCTCTGTAGGTCCTCAGCGAGCCTAGAGTGTATCTGCAGTAACTCTTCCGGAATGGCTGGCGCGTTGTTTTGCACCATGTTGACTTGTTCTTTCTCATGAGTACTTGTGTTGGATCCCATGTTGCGTGTGAAAATTTTTTGTCGTGAGTGGTGATTGTAGATCGTTTGTATAGCTTTATATATCATAGCTGGAATCGAACCGTTGGGCGTGAGATTCGCCCTGCACGTGTTTTTTTATTTGCTAGATTATCTTGCGTTTCTACAACTATTTTCTTATCTACTGATGTGCGATTTCTTATCTCCTTATCGTTTATTACGAAGGCGGGTTTTATCCTGTCGATAGATACGGTACTGTGTCTTCCGTTTATCAATATCGTGAATAATTTATCGCTCCGTCTAATTACGAGATAAGGTCCGTCGTATGGCGGCGTCAAGCTCGGCCGCAATCTATCGCATCGTAAGAATACGTGCGTGCATTCTGCTAATTTTGGATGTACAAATATTTTGTCATTTGTGCGCTCTCTCTGTGGCACGGAAGTTATTCGTTCGATGTTTTTCTTCAACTCTTCTACCATTTCAGTGTAGGTTGTTAGGCTTCTTGTCTCGAAAAATGCTCCAGGTAACGTTATTGTTGTTCCATATACTAGTTCGGCTGCCGAAAATCCAGTATCCTGCCGTAAGCTGGTACGGATACCGAGTAATATTGTGGCTAGTTCCTTTGTCCAGTTTGTAGTGTTCCCTCTTGCCATTAATGCTGCTTTCATAGTTCTGTGTAATCGTTCGACTTTCGAGTTTGACTGTGGGTGATACGGAGTTGTCCGTATTTTATTTATTCCCATGAGTTTTGCCAAACTTCTGAATATTCTTGATTCGAATTGAGCTCCCTGATCTGAAGTTATGTATTCAGGACATCCGAATCGGGTTATCCACCCTTCGTATATCACTCTTGCAATTGACTCTGCAGTGATGTCTGACGCTGCGAAAGCTTCTGGCCATGACGTACATCGGTCAATCATTGTTATGATGTATCGTTTATTCTGGGATGTTGTGAGGGGTCCGACAATGTCGACGTGTAGATGAGAGAATCTTTCTGCTGGCATGAATTTTCCAAGTGGTGATTTGGTGTGCCGATGTATTTTTGAACGTTGACACTGTAAACATGCTTCAGTCATCTTGTTGATGTCCGTGTTCATGTTTTCCCAAATGTAGTTCGCTGCAATTAACTTCCTCGTAGTGTTTTTTCCGGGATGGCTTATATTGTGGAAATTCTCGAAAATGTCTCTTCTGAATTTAAGGGGAAGAAATGGTCGTTGTTTCCTGGTTGATAAGTCGCAGAATATCTTGATTCCTTTCTCGTGAAAATGTACCGTTTCGAACCGTAATGATTTATTTGATTTCAATCGTTCGAGTTCGTCATTGTTTTGTTGACAATTTGCTACCTCCTTCCAGTCTATATTGGATGGTAATGATATCGTTTCAACAACTCGAGACAAGGCGTCTGCAACTGTGTTTTCCTTGCCGCTAATATGTGTTATATTAGTGCTGAATTGCGATATGTAGTCCAGGTATCGAATCCGCCTCGGTGTGTCATTCAATGATGGCTTCTTATCGAATGCCTGAATCAATGGCTTATGATCCGTGTAGACGGTGAATTCTCGGCCCTCGATGAGTCTTCTAAAATGTTTAATTGCCATGTAAATTCCCAGTAACTCTCTGTCGTAAGTAGAGTATTTCGTTTGAGCTTCGCTTAGTACTTTTGAAAAGAAAGCTATCGGTTCCCACTTTCCTTTTTGTCGTTGCTGTAGGACGGCGCCTACGCATTTTAAGCTTGCGTCAGTCATCATTGCTAGTTGGGTTTGGCTGTCTGGGCAGGCTATTGACGTTATTTGTCGTATATCCTGTTTGCAGCGCTCGAAAGCGTGGTCCGCTTCTTTATTCCACTGAATGATTGTTTTATCATTTTTCTTCGAATTTCTCAAGTATCTATTTAGAGGCGCTTGATGCTTCGCTGCGTACGGTATGCTGCTTCGGTAGAAGTTTAACATGCCTAAGAAACGACGTAGTTCTTTCACTGTATTTGGTTTCGGATATTCGTTAATTGCTTGAACTTTTTCCGTTGTAGGCGTCAATCCTTGGCTCGTTATATGATAACCAAGAAAATCAATCTCCGATTTTGCAAATTCACACTTGTTTGTGTTAATTGTAATGCCGTTTTCTTGCAGGCGTTTGAATATTTCTTCTAAGTGTTTGTAGTGGACGTCGGTTTCTGAGTCAGCAATTAAAATGTCATCAACGAAAACATATACGTAGTCTAAATCTCTAAATATAGAGTCCATCCACTTTTGAAATGACTGTCCGGCGTTCTTTAAACCGAACGGAAGTCTTGTAAATTCGAAAAGTCCGAACGGCGTTATTATCGCTGTTTTCTCTGGTTCAGCGACAGCAATCGAATAGAATGCTTTCTTTATATCGATTTTACTGAAAATGGTTTTTCCGCTTGCGATATACGTAAAATCTAACAGTCGTGGCAATGGGTATCTATCCGGTACGGTAATTTTGTTGAGTGCGCGGTAGTCACCGCATGCTCTCCATTCGCCATTTTTCTTCTTGACCATATGAAGTGGGGATGCCCACTCACTGCTTGAGGGTCTGCAAATTCCCATATGCATCATCTCCTTGAACTCTTGCTTTGCGATTTTGTATTTGTCTGGAGGAAGAGGACGTGCCCGTGTAGCAACTGGGAACCCTTTTGTTATAATCTCATGCTTAACATTGTGTTTCGGAGGGTTCTTCATCGATCCAGGCTTTGTAATATCTTCATACTTTTCTAACAAGCACCTGATCGAATCTGGTAAGTTCGAGTTAATTGTTCGTATTGATGAAATATTTGCTACTATTATTCGTGCAGGCGTTTCTAATCCCGTTTCTTTGTCGATCAATTTTCGTCCGTGTATATCCACTAACAGCTGGAAATGCTCGAGGAAATCGGCTCCTAGAATCGGCATTTTCACGTCGGCGATGGTAAAACACCATTTGAATTCTCTACGGAGTCCGAAATTCAGTGTTAGCGTGCGTTCTCCATATGTGTTAATTGGGGTTCCGTTGGCGGCGTATACTTGGTATTTGCATGCGTCGCTATCATGTTCCGTGCGATTTAAAACGGAAATGTTTGCACCGGTGTCGACTAAAAATCTATAACTACTGTTTAAGTCGGTTATAGTTAGACGGTTAGCGGGGTGCATAGCACAGAGATCCGTCGCTTTCTGTGCTATTAGTAGTTTTCCGACATCGCATTCGTATTTTTCTTCCATGTACACGGCTGCCGGCATTTTATTGCATTTTGCTTGAATTTGTTATGATAATAACAAATGCCATTCTGCGGCTTTCGATAGTGCGACATTGACCGTGAGCGTGAATCATTACGTGACCGGAAACTGCTGCGTTGTCGCGTTCGAGACAGACGATTGTTGCGAAGCTCGTTTATTTCAATTTGCATCGCTGCAATTTGTGACGTCAGGTTTGTTATTAAACTGATGTCAGCTGTCGACGATATGGCGCTCGTTCGTGTATACGTTAGATTCTCGTGAATTTTGTCGGCTATTTCGCTCAGTTTTTCCAATGTCAAGTCTTCGGATACTGCAATGATAGATGTAATGGTGGCTGGGAGTTGTCGGAACCACAGGAGACGTATCGTATCGTCGTTCATCTTCCCGCTGCCTGCTTCCCGCATTTTTCGTAATAGCTGGGAAGGTTTCTGGTCACCGAGGTCCATCTCTGATAATAGCTTTTGAAATTTTCTGTGCTCGCTCTCCTCGTAACAGCTTATAAGGCGATCTTTAATAGCCGTATATTTTTGCTCGTCTGGAGGATGTGTCAGGATGTCGCTTACTTGATGGATCACCTCCTTTGGCAATTTGGCAATTACCATGTTGTACTTATATTCCTCTCCTTGTTTCTGGGGAGCCATGATTGCTTCGAACTGCGCGAACCACAATCTTGGTGAGTCAGTCCAAAATTGAGGCAGTTTCTCGGTAACTGATATCGCTGCAATACTATCAGTGCTGGCGTCGCCTTTCGCTGGAGTCGCTGGTGGAGCCATGGTGTCTTGTTTGTTTTCTATCACTTTCTAGATTTGATGCTGAAAACCAATTTGGGTTCCGGTCGTCCCGGTATTATATCAGCACTAGAGAAGCGGTAGCCAGTCGGGGTCACCAATTATAGCGTATTGCTATATTCGTTTTGAGGAGTAAAATAAGACGATGATTTTTGCTTGTAATCGACTGGTCTTTATTCTTAATCTTAATCTATTTATATTAAAACATAACAAAGGAAAATACAATTATGTGTTGGAAGGGATTAAACGATGAACGTGAGTAATGTGCAGTGACAGCACTTTGCCATATTAATGTATTTACACGTTCACACGTTTTACAATATTAGTTATGGCTGTTGCCATACACTGCACATTGTTCCTTGCACTGTCCATACATCAACCCTCTAAAAACTACCTTAAACCCCTTTTCTCATGGTCAAAAGTAATAGCAAGAAATGTTTATCAGCGGCACCCATATCCACGTTGAAAGTGGACTTTTGCAACATCAGGGGTCTTCACTCAAACCTTAATGCAGTCCACCACCACCTCGAAACTGCACAGCCGACCTTGTTGTTCCTGACGGAGACGCAAATATCTTGCCCGGCTGATACATCCTATTTGCTCTACCCCGGGTACAAGCTCGAGCACGTTTTTGTGCGTCGTGCCGGGGTATGCATGTATGTTCGGGAGGATGTTTGCTGTCGACGTCTACTTGGCCTTGAAGACAGGGACCTGTCCATTATTTGGGTACGCGTGGACTACGGCGGCCACACCTACATCTACGCGTGCCTTTACAGGTCCCATAGCGGTGAACAGGACATAACCAGGCTTTTTGAGCACCTGCAACTGACAACCGACAAAGTTATCGAGCAGTACCCCTCTGCGGAGTTAGTGGTTTTAGGGGACTTTAACGCTCACCACGTTGAGTGGCTCAGTTCCCGGTCCACTGACTCTGCGGGGAGGTCTGCCTACGAATTTGCCCTGGCTTATGGATTCTCGCAACTCGTCGACTCTCCGACGAGGATACCTGACATCGAGAACCATACTAGCTCCATACTGGACCTTCTGCTGACTACACGTCCGGAGGAATATACCATCACGGTGGATGCGCCCTTAGGCACATCGGACCACTGCCTCATCCGGACCTCTGTGCCTTGTGCGCTGCCCGACCCGCCCCGGGCAACGGAGTGGCGTCGCGTGTGGCGTTATAAGTCAGCAGATTGGGATGGACTGCGTGAATTTTACGCGTCGTACCCGTGGAGACAGCTTTGCTTCGCATCAGAAGATGTTGAGTCCTGCACAACCGCTGTAACTGACACGATTCTTCTGGGCATGGAATGCTACATTCCAAATCTGGTCGTGCCAGTTACAGGGGCTGGGAAACGACCGTGGTTTAATCGGCCTTGTAGAGAAGCTAGTCTTCTTAAGCAAGCTGCTTACAAGGCTTGGACCGCGGCTCGAGTTCATAAGGACCCCAACATCTCTGATGTGAAACGCAAGTTAAATGCTGCCTCGAGGTCCAGTAAAAGAGCAATAGCCAGGGCTAAATTTGAATTCATCGGCAGAATTGGCAAACGGCTAGCGAGCCACCCCTCTGGGAGTCGTGCATTCTGGTCGCTTGCAAAAGCTGCCGAGGGAAACTTTTGTCGGTCGTCCTTGCCACCATTACGGAAGCCGGACAGTAATTTGGCCCATAGTGCTAAAGAAAAAGCCGATCTTTTAGGTTCTCTTTTTGCCTCCAACTCGACTTTGAACGATAGAGAGGCTGTACCTCCCACAATCCCGTGGTGTGGTATCACCATGCCGGAAATCTCCATATCCCAGCGAGAGGTCCGGCGGGAATTGCTCTCTCTAGACGTTCATAAGTCGAGTGGGCCAGACGGCATACCGGCAATGGTGCTTAAGCAGTGTGCCCCTGAATTATGTCCCGTGTTAACGCGTCTATTCGCACTTTCGTTTACCAGTAGACGAGTTCCGTCTTCGTGGAAGACCGCCAATGTGCATCCGGTGCCCAAAAAGGGCGATAGATCAGATCCATCGAACTACAGGCCTATCGCTATAACCTCCCTTCTCTCAAAGGTGATGGAGCGAGTTATAAACAGACGGCTCCTGGGATACCTAGAAGATCATGATTTAATCAGTGACCGCCAATATGGCTTTCGCCATAGTCGCTCTACTGGTGATCTTCTAGTGTATCTCACACACCGCTGGGCTCTAGCCATTGAGAGTCAAGGTGAGGCATTGGCTATTAGCCTAGATATAGCGAAGGCATTCGATCGGGTCTGGCACCGGAGTCTTCTATCGAAGTTACCATCTTACGGGCTCTCCGAGGGATTATGCAAGTGGATTGCCAGCTTTTTGTCCAGCAGGAGCATAAGAACCGTCGTTGATGGTTGTTGCTCGGATCGCCTGGACATCAATGCTGGCGTTCCACAAGGCTCTGTGCTGTCCCCGACACTGTTTCTGCTGCATATTAATGATATGTTATCCATTGATAGCATTCATTGTTATGCGGACGACAGCACCGGGGACACTTTTTACATGGGCCGCGCAAACATCCCTCGTTCCGTTGTAGACGAAAGTCGCGAAAAACTTGTGTCTGAAATCAGCAACACTCTGTCCAGAGTCTCTGATTGGGGTCGACTAAATTTAGTCCATTTCAACCCCACTAAGACACAAGTTTGCGCGTTCACCGCTAAAAAAGCCCCATTTGTTATGGCTCCACAGTTCCTGGACACAGCCCTTAAGATATCCGAGAGCATTGGGATTCTTGGCGTTGACATATCCTGCGAGGTCCAGTTTCGTCACCACTTGGAGGACAAGGCCAAGCTGGCATCTAGGAAGCTCGGTGTGCTCAACAGAGCAAAGCGGTACTTCACTGCGGGCCAAAGATCGCTGCTTTACAAAGCGCAAATTCGGCCCCACATGGAGTACTGCTGCCACCTTTGGGCGGGAGCACCTGGATGCCAGCTTGGACCTTTTGACTCGATCCAAAGGCGCGCTGTGAGGATTGTTGACGATCCCAAGTTCACAGGCGGTATTGATCCACTTAGTTTAAGGAGAGACTTTGCCTCCTTGTGTGTGTTCTACCGCCTGTACAACGGGCTGTGTTCCGAGGAATTGTTTGATATGATGCCCACGGCCACATTTTATCAACGCACCTCCCGCCACCGACAGGGAGTTCATCCACACATTTTAGAACCTTTATCGTGCCGCACTGTGCGGTTTCAGAGGAATTTCCTCCCACGTACGATTAAGTTGTGGAATGAGCTTCCTGCCGAGGTTTTCCCGAAAGACTATAGCATGGGGTTCTTCAAGAAAGGAGTTATAAGGTTTCTAAAGGGTCGGCAACGCGCGAGTAATACCCCTGGTGTTGCAAGCGTCCATAGGCTACGGTAACTGCTTACCATCAGGCGGGCCGTATGCTTGTTTGCCTACTTGGTAGTATAAAAAAAAAAAAAAAAAAAAAAAAATATAATATTCAACAGTCGGGACCGACTGTTAACAGTCGGTTGATAACAGTCGGGACCGAGTGTTAACAGTCGGTCAGTTGACAGACGTTAGATCACGTCAGAGGCCTAAATATGGGCGATTTAAATAACTCTGTCACCAGGTTGACCACTAACCAAACGATAAGAAGAAGAAGAATATAATATTACTTACAAGCATATAAAGTGTGAAAATGAGCTTTTCATCAGGCTGTTATTACATTCAAGGTGTTCAGTTTTTCATTTCAGGTGAAGCGGGGAGTGGTGAATGTTTGAGCTATTCGCAATTTCAGAATTTATATTGGAATTGTGCCAAGTCGAATGAACGGTTTATCATGTTTGTATTTAATCTAATACAGTTTACTGCAGGTTTTCAATTGTTTTACCGAGTCATGCGTCATGCTCGTGAACGGACTTTTTAACGAACTATGCAGTAATTTAGTATTCAGTCTTCACGGATAAGCCATTTCAACTTTGATTTGATCCATACTGAAGGGTTATGGGATTCTAATGCATTATTGTTAGCACGTAGGAGATTAACGATTTTGCAGCGTGATTTCCGCGCGTCCTATATTGTAGCGGCGGGGCTCAAACTATGACCTTACTAGTGAATGACCTCCACTTTATAGAAGGCCACAGCATAATAATTAAACACAGTAGTGTCAATGTGTAACTGTGCGTGAGTAAATACAGGTGCTCAGTGCTCATTTAAAAAAACTTTTTTTAAATATGATATTTAACTTTATGTTGAAATTGTGCCAAGTTTAACGGAGGCTTTATCATGTTTGTATTTCATTTTATACAGTTTACTGCAGGTTTTCAATAGTTTTATCGCGTCATACGTCATGCTCGTGAACGGATTTTTGAATAAACTATACTTTTATGAGTATAATGCTATTGTTGTTGTGTAGATTCTAAATCATTACCTAATGAATAAATCGCGAAAATGTCGTACATCTGACAACGAAGTAGCTGGGCTCAAACTAAGCACTTGGACTACTGTTTGATTTTTGGCGTATGACGATTACCCACAAAATTATGATCGTGAGTAGGTATTATTTATTTGAATTCAGAGGCGCAATTTTGATTTTAGGTGAACTTTGTCTCCAAATTGTACGTTCATCAAGTCTTCTGTAATACAGAACATGTACTCTAGAGCGGGAGTAGAAAAAAATTGAAAGATTTCAGTTTAAATCTCAGTGACACACTTCAGAAAAAAGACAAATATTTTTGTATTTCTGTAATTCTTTTAAAAGCGAAGATATATAAGAAATAGTATCTACATATATCTTTGAGGAAAACCAGTTGTGGAGTGTAGGCAACTCGAGTGTTGGTAGCAAATCGTATGTAGCTGTAATATAGTAGGTCGTAGATAGCGGAAGGTTATTTACCCAACGTATTTGCCCCGGGCGGGCGGACGACGGGTTACAAACGTTTGCATTACCAACTGGATATTGTGTAGTGATGGGTATTGGTCGATACTAGCATTGGTTACTTGATACTGAGAAAAGTATTGCCTAAATTCTGAAGACGACAAAGAATTATTATTGATTACTGGCCTCCAGTGCTTATTCTAGGATGCGTTTTAAGGTTTTTTTTTCTATTCTAGGGATACTCCAAGTGCATACTACTTTTTGATACTAAGTACTTAGGTGGCAAACAAATATAGGGCCCGCCTGATGGTGAACAGTTACCGTAGTCTATGGACGCTTGCAATACTAGAGGTATCGCTTGCGTGTTGATAAACCAAAAACCACTAGGGTTTTATGATATAGTAACCCTGGGATAGGAAAACTTTTTAAGAGAGGTACGGCACCATACTAGCGAGCAAGCCCGACTGGGGAAGCACCTCCTCCTTTGGTTGTACGCGCTACCATTGAGCCACCGACACATACGTTAAGTATATTATACATAGTAAGTATAATAAGTACATTCGGTAGACATTTAAAGACTTGTTTATCAACCAAATACACAGACTTCAGAGATAAAACTAACCTCTTTTCGATTACCAAACGAATTCAAACACGACACGAATCAAAAGAGAATACCTGAAACAAATTAAATCTTTGTGAAGTTTAATCGATACTTATCTACCTCCCATCCTTACTGTCGACATAGCCCGTGGTGCTTGCGGGGCGAAACCGAATTTCCGAAACGTCTAATAAGTTGGATGTTAAGCTGACAGCACCATGTACTATGTACATGACAATACCAATTCAACAAGACCTCCCCACCCGCTCCTAAACGTATATTCCTCAGCGTTATTACGAGAGGTTGGTATAAAATGATAGATCAATGTACTCTGGTCGGTTTGAGCGTGTGAGTCTCATTTGCCAACGCTAGTTACTCCGTAGTTGAAGCTTCAAAATTAGGATATGTTTAGTTAGACGTTGCAAAGGGTGAGTTCTGTACACATTGCATTTTGGAAAATAATTGGTAGCTCCGAATTTACGAGATGTACGGGACAATTATATATATTTCAAGAATGTTGAAATACTCATTACACAATAATGTAGTTGTGTTCTTGAGCGTGAGTACAAATTTCCAGTGCTCATTTAGGGATTCGTTTTTACAATAACGTTTTTCTATCCCAAGGATACCTGATTGGAGTCACATAATAATAGGCCCTCAGCTAGGTGGACCGACGACCGAAAACACGTCGCTGGGACGCATTGGATGCGGAAGGCGGAGGACCGTGTGCTATGGCGCGTGTTGGAAGAGGTCTATGAAAATATATTGGGTTATACGTATATTATTATGTAACATAAGAAACCAATTTTTATAGTGGCAAATAAGCATACGATCCGCCTGATGGTAAGCAGTTACCGTGGCCTATATAAGCTATCTACTCGCGTATTGCCGAAACTTTTTGTGACTCCAAAGGGCCCTGGGATAGGAAAACGTTACTTCAAAACGAATAACTAAATGAGCACTGTAGATTTCTACTCACGCTTAAGAACACAACTACCTAATTGTGGGTAATAATTTGGATGATGTTTTTGTGGTTATGTATGGAGATATGTGTTAGAGATCCTTTCCCAGTTAAGGGTTGGTTGTACGGTGCCCTAAATCAAATCTTTGAAGATAAAATTGATTCCAGGTGGTATCAGTGAATTCTTCTGTTAAGAAATCGACATTAAAGAAGAAAGAAAAAGGACTTTAAAAGAAGACGATAGGTAACCATCAAATTCCCAAACGCGACTATCTAATTTAACCTTCTTTATTTAGTACAGAAGTTTATTCAGTCGAGTCTCTAATTCGATAAAATATTTACCATAAAAAACAGGAGCAAGTTCAACAAGTGTTACGAACAAGAATCGGGTGTCGAACGCTAATGAGGGTACCCGCGGATTAATGGACTAATTAGGGGGAAAACCAAGAGAAAAACTCGACGATCGTCTCGCAGACGATTCGCTTTCACTTTGAGGCAGGTCCGGGACCATTTTTACGTCAGTTTTCAGACTTCTTTTAGTATAATGTACGTGCTTAGTATTGGCCGTGGAGTTTATTTTTCTAAATACACGTCGGTAAACAAAGTATATTCTCAAAGTTTTTTCTTATTTGTTAAAAAGTATTATAATTTGTGTATGTACCTATACCTATTTATATTGTTTATTTCCAAATTATTATACCCGATGATAATTATAAAGTAAGGTAGGTATTTTTATAATATTAATCAACAAAGATTAATATTTTTTTTACGTATGGCGATTAAATTTTTAATTTGGTTTAGTCGTGATTTAGGCTCTGCGTTGATAAATCAGCCTGTCAATCAGTCGTACAAGGACAAGTAAGTATACCTTAATATTTTTTTGAAAGAGAAAATCAAAAACAAATGATACCATCTGCCAAGACGCTGCGTCGGGACTATACGTGCTCTCGCGAACATTGCCGCGTTGAGCAATCATAATGAATATTTTATTTTATCATAGCGAGCTCTCACCCGCGCTCCCCGCACACCCGCCTGCACCCCGCGCCGCCCCAGCCATGAACTTGACACCGCGAGCGAAAAATTAGTTCACAAGGCGAAAGTGAACTTTGTACAGAGTTTGCACTTTTTGAGCGAAACCTAGACTGAGATAAAAGAAGTTTGAGCCGAGACTTCACCGCAAGTTTGCGCCGCTTCTTTCCACCTCATCTGCCGCAACGCTCACCTTAGACGAACTATACATTCGCCGTGACTTTACTTATAGTTTTTAGCATGTGCGTAATTCATACGCAAAATTATTATTAAACTCTCAAAGCTTGAAAGTTGTCAAATAAGCCTTATCCACAACCCCTTTTTTAAACAGTTCAAAAAGCACAGAGTGCAGGCTACTTGTGAATTAACATACTTTACTCAAAGCTACCAAACTAACCGCGTATGAAAAAAAAATATAACGTGTTTCACGCATTCACTCAGTGTATGAGGCTAATTAAAAAAGTACAGAGGTTGGTTTCGCGAGTGGCGTAGTTCCGCTACTCTCCGGTAGGTAGCGCTTTTCGCTTTGACGAGTCTTGTGGGGGTTTTTGTGGGCTTATGGCATGTTTGTGAGGTTTCATTTTTTAATGAGGTCGTGTATTCGGGACTGAGCGTCGGGGATCGGGGTTGCCGGGCACCCTGCTTTGTGCACCGATAAGCGGCGAACGATGCCGTACGAAGCGGTGCGCTACGCAAAGAACCCTCTGTGTCCCATCTGAACGTGTGTGCGTTTATGAAAGAGTTACATTAGGCTTCGCTGTTCACTTATTCATTGCACCGCTCATGGGAAGGTTATTAGAATGGGACGCTGACGTAACTAGTGGTGTAGCACCGCTTTTTTATTGCAGAGGTAAAACACCTAGCTTAACTAGATATATTATCTTCTACCTACATATATGAAAGAGGAGACTGAAAACAGATAGGAATTAGTTAATTAGAAAGAAAAAGAAAGAAAAATATTTATTCAAACATACAC
Organism: Trisateles emortualis; assembly: GCA_947095525.1. Taxonomy (NCBI): domain Eukaryota; kingdom Metazoa; phylum Arthropoda; class Insecta; order Lepidoptera; family Erebidae; genus Trisateles; species Trisateles emortualis. Next base: position 6,237,002 of record OX352743.1, on the reverse strand, counting down.
TGGATAACAGATGGTAGAAAAAACATAGACATATAACAATAAAAAAAATAAAAGATATCCTGTGCGATGTCAGAAAGGGTCCTAATCTCAGCTCTGTGCTGCGGCATTTTAAACTGCAGCGCTGATTTTCAGATCAGGCCTTAATGAAGTCACCTTAATTAGTATTGCTAAACCAGATGTTGTTGACAGTGTAGTTTATTCCTATGTGTAAGTAGCCTTCAGCGCTCATTTAGGGTTGTGTTTTAAAAGAAACGTTTTCCTATTCCAAAGATACCTACTTCATCTTAAAGTACTGGTGTAAAAAAATGGGTCGACAACACGCAAGTAATATCTCTGGTATTGCAAGCGTCCACAGGCTGTGGTAACTGCTTAACATAAATAAAAAAATAACATAAATAAATAAATAAACATCAGGCGGGCCCATATGCTGATGCGCAATAAATATAAAAAAATATAACTATCAAGTATGTAGATATAATTTAATTATATTGAACAACTGCTTTAGTTTTTATTTATCATTAAAATTTTATCACATTTCTATGGGTTTAAATGTAGAAAAAAAAAACAGTAAATGATGTAGACCTGAGTTACACCAACAGACCAAACGCTGTGAAAATCTTTGCTAGAGGTCTATGTTCAGCAGTGGACGTATTTTGGCTGAGATAATGATACCTACCAACTTATTAACACATGAAATAATAACAAATATTATAGAATCTGCTTGATAACTGCAAGAACTATCTAAGTTTGCTATAGTTTCATAGACCTACTGAAATAGGCCATAAACATCCTTACTAATATTATAAATGTGTAAGTTTGTAAGTATGGATGAATGGATGGATGTTTGTTACTCTTTCACGTAAAAACTACTGAACGGATCTGGATAAAATTTGGCACAGAGATAGATTATGGTACTTTTTACAGCGATAACCGACATCCACACGGGCGGGGCCGCGGGCAACAGCTAGTATTAAATAAGTTACTACTACTAAATGCACCTACCTAGTATTTCTCTGCATCACCCAAAGGTTGACAAATATCTAGAGAATGCCTTTGACTTTAAGTCCGCCATTGTACACTTATTTCGTGCAAGAAATTTAAATAACTAAATAAATATTTAAAAAAATACATTCTCGCAGGTAGAGTCGCAGGGAAAAGCTAGTGATACTATAATGGAAATTCTGTTATTATGGAAAAGATTTATTGCACTATTAAAGTGTAACTTTCTGAAAAAAGCTTTACCTACGTTGTCAACCCTACATTTATAACACCAAAGTTTTGTATTATGGGCAACCCTGGGATTTTCCTTAAACTGGACTGAAAACTTATTCTCATGCACAGAAACACATCTACACAAGATAGGGCACCATACTAGCAAATAAGACTGATTAGGCAAGGACTTACACTTTACAGAAGACCATAAGCAAGTAACTACGCACAACGTGTAGTTGTGTTCCTGTATGAGAATACAGGTCTTCAGAGCTCATTTAAGGATGCATTTTAAATTAATAAAAAACTCAGGGATATCTCATCTTAAAGCCCTGTGTAAAAAATGAGTCGGCAACACGTAAGTGATACCTCTGGTATTGCAAGTCCATAGGCTACAGTAACTGCTTAACATCAGGTGGGCCGTACGCTTGTTTGCTAACAAAGTAATGTAAAAAATACACTACTGTGTGTAGTTAATTAGCTGTGGTCTTCTGTAAGGCGGAGGTTCATCTCCAGTCGGGTTTGCTCTATGGTATGGTGCCTTATCTCCTCTTTTTCACACAATGTTTGATTCTGTAAGAAGCATCTGGTTAAACTTACATTCTACTAAAAGAAATGTATAGTACTAGCTAAACCGGCATTCCGTAAGAGCAAAAACCGAGCCACCGCGAAAACCGAGCAAAATCTGGCTGTCAGACCGAAAATCGGTATTCCGTAAGAGCAAAAACCGAGCCTTTTTGACGTTTACTCAATAGATTGTGCCGTCACCGAGCAATCACAACTGTCAGTTTGCCATCGCTGTTTCTTAGAGAATCAGCCGGCCGGCCATGCTTTGCTCTGTCTCAGCCTCATAAAATATCCTGTACCCGAATTGTTTGCATAATTTCTTGAGTTTTATTTGTTTTGCGCGGAACCCTGATTATTTTCTTAATATAAATGCAGCCTAATATACGCCCCATAATATTAGCTGTATGCTAATGAAAGTAGCGTTACAATCGATCCAGCCGTTGGAAAAATTAGGTACCTGCAACAAACAGATTAAAAAAAAACTATTTTTTTTGGGTATATCTCAGTCCCGTCATATGCATTAAGTAAAAATTTATGAAATCGTTTTGCAAATAATAGCGAGCGCAGTTCCAGCCTTTTTGCTTTCAGATAGAGAATAATTAACGCAGAGTTACAGTATTACTTCTGACATACCTACTTAATTTCTTTTAAGATAATAATGTTGTGTTTATTTCACAAAATGTCTTAGAAGAAATTCTAAAGGCATGGTTGATCTATCAACATATGAGGATACTACCAGTATGTGTAAATTAAGGACCCTGTGAACTTTCTTTATTTAGAAGAGGATACCCACGCTTTACAGATATAGTATGGGTTGCTATTTTGACTATATATTATATAAAAACAATTGCTAAATTTTGTCAGCAAATACCAAATTGCTTGTAAGTTTTGTGTGAGATTAAGATTTTCTGTAACACGAGAAAAAATTATACGCACTTTCCTTGACATGTTGTGGAGTACTGAGAAAACGGCTAATCTGATTTCGCCACTTAAAGCTGTATTGTAACCTTTATTAAATTTTGGTTTTGACTACCTAATCAACAAAAATGAGTGTTACTATCCTAACAAATGTGTGATGTGTGATAAATGCTCATAACTTTTTCTTATACATATTAATGTATAAGAAAAAAATTATGAGCATTTTATTTCTTTAGGCGAATATAAATACAAAACGCAAAGCAGAACGGTATACTTATATGAATATAATCAATATTCTTAGTAGAATAATATTACTATATTATAGTGGTACCTAAATAAATAAATATTCTAATACAAGTAATATAATTATATCTAATACAAAATACAAATTTTCTTAGCAGTCACTTAATTCTCATCAGAATTTATCAAAAGTAAATTGGTAAAAGCGCCATCTGTCCTCGAGTAGCTAGTTCAAAAAACCCTCACTAGATGTCTGTTAGAAGTTAAAAGAGCACTTTTATACTGTTTATACTCACTGAGTTCTTATGTATTTTAATATCTACGCGGATTTTATTGTATTATGAATTTATAATTATGAAATCTTAAGAAGACTATGCCTAGTTTATGCTTAGTATATCATAACTTCAAAAAAAGCCACAAAAAAAGAAAGAAAAAATTCTAAACTCGAAAATCAGTCTGAAACAAACTGTCAGATTATAAGATTCATCAAATCATCACACATTTGTTAGGATAGTAATTTTTCGGTAATTAAAAAAAGGAAAATGACAAATCTAGTGTGTGAGTGTGCGTAGTGAATGTTGTGTTTTAGCATAGTGTTAATATAGTGAAATGGTGCGGTGGAGGTGCGCGGTAGTGCTGGCTATGCTACTGCTCTTGCCAGCCAGGACCGGCTCCAAACTAGACGAGGATGATGGAGAAGAGGAGTAAGTTGTTTAGTACGTGTAGCGTAGTGAAGTGATTCTTCTCATGGCTCTAGCTGTCAGCGAAATAGCCGTAGGTAAACTGACATCTATCTGGCTACCTGCTACGTTCATAATTTGACGTTCATATGCGTTACTTTGTAACTAAAATGAATTTTGAATATGAGTGGTTATCACGTCTTTTTCACCGTGCAGAATATTGTGGGTTCTGTCCCTACTCGAATTTATTTATGTGACTTAAAGTTAGTTGATTTTATAGGTGTAGTTTCGACACAATTTGAGTTGTAAAGATTAAGCATTTATTTAAAATAAAGTTTAAATTATACTTAATTATAAAATATATGACAGTAATAAATATTTGTGCGATTTAAGTATAGACTGGACTTGATAATAATTTGCTATAAAATAATAAAATATAGACTAATTTTTTTTTGAACCTAAAAGGATCACAGGAAAATTTTAAAAAAGCTAGTTGCTCACCCCGACTTCACCCGATACTAAACCTCATTTTCTATACTAATATTATAAAGCTGAAGAGTTTGTTTGTTTGGTTGAACGCGCTAATCTCAGAAAGTACTGGTTCGATTATAAAAATTATTATATTTTTTTGTTGAATAGTGCATTTATCCAGGAAGGCTATAGGCTATATAACATCACGGTATGGTCAATAGGAGCGGAGCAGTAGTGAGATATGTTGCAAAATCGGGAAAAAATATTCCAAATTACCACGCGAACGAATTCGCAGGCGACCCCTAGTATAAATATAACTTACAGGGCAGAGTATTCTAGAAGTTGTAAAAGCACATTTCCACCTCTATGTAAGCATAGATGGAGAGTGTATACTGCTTTTGGTGTCATAATAATATCGTCAATACGCGTTTTGATAGAAAAGGTTTATTTGGTACCACATACACCTATAATTAGGAATTTTTTATCGCTTTTTATATACTACCAAGGTGGCAAACAGGCATACGGCCTGCCTAATGGTAAACAGTTACCGTAGCCTATGGACGCTTGCACACCAGGGGTGTCACTCGCGCGTTGCCCACCCTTTAAAAACCTTATAACTCCTTATTGTTTCGCTTTATTTAACTATCATTTGTATGTGCCATATTGTCATGTGGCAAACAATCTTATAGTGGCCTATGGAAGTTTGCCACACTAGGAACATTGCTCATTGTTATGTCCTACCTATTGATACTAATAATAATAAAAATTTATTGGCAGACCATAGATTCAAAATGTTAGTAACATAATATACTTAAAGACTAATGTTAGTAAATTAATACAAACAATATACATATTATATAGGTACACACACAACATGAAATAATAAATAAAATACAAAGTCGCGGACTAATATTATAAATGTGAAAGTAACTCTGTTTGTCTATTTGTTACCTTTTCACGACTAAACAGCAGAACGGATCCTAATGAAATTAGACATGGAGATAGATGGTATCCTGGGTAAGGATATAGCGTACTTTTTACCACGAAAACGGACGTATATGCGAGCGAAGCCGCGGGTGTCAGCTAGTTATAATATAAATTGCTACAGAATTGATTAATAACTGAATCTTTGTTAAAATCTTTGAATATTTTTTTGTCTCCTTCAGAACAACTCTTAGTAGTAGCCTCAAACTGACTTTAAGTCATTCAAGACATAGTTTTAGCGTTTTTAGAAAACATATTTGCTATTTTAAAAAAGAGTTATTTTTAGGCGAGGAGAAGAAGGAGAAGAAGATGACGACGATGACGAGGAAGAAGAAGAAGAGGAGGGTACAGTTAATAAAGATGAGAGAGTGACTATGCTGCGGACACCACCAGTCGCGCCTACACCCAAATCATTTTCAGTCACAAGAACTCTTAAAAAACGACCTCTGGAATGCTATGTTTGTGCGTACAAATCAGAAACACCTCTCAGAGCGTGTTTAGATCCTACAAAATACAGGTAAATCCTACTAATATTATATAAGCAACATTTGTGAGGATGTATGGATGTTTTTTTTTTTTTTTTATACTACCAAGGTGACAAACAAGCATACGGCCCGCCTGATGGTAAGCAGTTACCGTAGCCTATGGACGTTTGCAACACCAGGGGTGTCACTCACGCGTTGCCGACCCTTTAAAAACCTTATAACTCCTTTCTTGAAGAACCCCATGTTTGTAACTCTTTCACGCCAAAAGGTAAGGTACAATCTCTCTCTCTCTGTGAAGATACTGTAGCATTATATCAAAATAAATACCTACCGCTTATGACAAGGGCGCTGGCGCATCGGCGGTTTTCTTCTTCGAACTTCGAACTCCGCCGGTCGAGGGCACCGCGCCTGCTACGTTGCCAGCCCGTTCTTATGTTCTGAATAGGTCTTGTGCAAATCCTCTGACATTATTGCGGAAGTGTCCTTATTAAATAGAGATTCTTTTTTTTACTATGGTACATTGATTAACTTACTTTTTAAATATAAGTGCTTAGAATATTCACGCGGGTGAAGCTGTGGGTAAAAGGTCGTTTAAATGCTAATTAGCTTCTTACTATACGTAACAATCAAGGCCTTCATTTTCAGACTCTTTTAGAAACTAAACTGGGTTTTGGCATTTCGGAGTTTCCCATGAGGAACACCATGAGGTCTTAAGATCATGCTACTAATACCTTTATGGTTAAAACAAAAGTTGTATCAATAGTTCAGTGCCAAAAAGTTTATGGGTTTTAAGTTTTTTCCATTTATAGACTCAGGAGAACTTGCTGATTTACTTCGCAAATCTATCATAGCTACATAACTATATAACTACAAGTCGCTATTATTAAGATAATACAGCTCGTAGCTATGTAATAGTTATACGGATAGAATGAATGAGAAGAAACTATTCTCGGTAACATTGAGACCCTTGCATTTCTTTAGAAAATAACGTAAAGCACATTGGTTCTGCGCCTGATCTCGCTTTGATCAGATCATCATCATCTCACACTCAAAATTACTGTTTCCAGTAGTAGACGTCTTTTGCCTAAGAGAGAAAGTTAGCTAGACTCATTTTAATAAGTTTCTATGACCAAAAATCGCTCATGAGGATATAAATATGTATGTAATTATATTCTTTTGCAGAGTACACACAATAACATGTCACAGTACGGAAGACAGATGCTTTACATCAGTTGTATCGAGAGGCACCACTTACGAGGCAGTAGTGCGCGGTTGTCGATCAGGCTGCATTGGATCACCGGAGACTACGTGCTGCGAGGTTCTATACTTAGTTTCTTCATTGATGTTATCATGGCCATGTATTGGGACGAGGATATGGGCAGCAGCTGCCTAAGGAACTAAGCTTCCTTCTGTGGATTCATTGCAAGAATACATACGTGTCGTAAAGATAGATACTCGTCAAATATTATGGGTTCGATTCCCACAATACACAGGATAAATATCTTGTGTGGCTGACAGATAGTTGAACCAATACTGGGTTTGTTTCTGTTAATTCCAAGTATGAGTCGAGAGGAAAATATGTCTAATATATTATTTGCCTCTCGCTATAGGCGGACAACAAAGTCTTGTCTCAGGCCATTGATTGTTTGCCATTTTTCACTTACCTACTAGTCACACCAAGAGCCAAAAATTAATATATTTTTTTGTATTGTTCCAGTTGAACCGTTGCAACAACCAGGCATTTGCTATGCCGGTCATAGCACCAATGGCACTCGCTTCAAACAGCACAAGCAAGACAATACCGCCCTCAATACTGTTCTTTGTGAAGGTATTGCTGGTCTTACAGATCGTCGTCAAGGTTAGCTTCGTCTAAATATCCACCGAGAAGGCACACACACACTATTCCAAAATTTTGTCATTTTCAAAAATCTAAATAAATGCGAGTTGCGATACAGGCATTTTGCCTTTCAACAATTTCGCTCGTTTTTGGAGTAACCTATTAAAAATATTTAGTTTTATTAGAAAAGAATATTGTAAGATCAATTTTATACTTAACCATGTTTTGGGTAAATTTACAAGGATATGGATATTGTGAGAAGTGACCGTGAAGAGTTTGTGATGATATAGTATTATTGTTTTGTATTTTTGTTTTGCAAGTTTACCTATATAAAATTTTATGACATGTATTGGGTACTTTAATTTTACATTTTCTTACCTTTCTTATATCGCCAAAGAAATTTCTTCAGATGCCAATTATGACTTTTGTATGGCGATAAACAAAGTAAGTGCTAATTTTAATGGAATTAAAACAATTTCAAAACACCAAACCCCAGAGGTAACCACGCGAGCCAATTCACCAACCACATAATTGTACAAAGTTCCCCGAATTCCTTTAAAGGTCTTCAAAGCCACCCTTATAAAAGGTCTTATGATTGAAAGGCGCAAGGGAAGGGTCACTCGACCTCCACGGTCAAGCCGCCTTTCCGCCCAATTGAACCGCTTCCGCCCGCCCTACGCGGATGTGGGAATGGAATGAATTATTCACGACTTTGTTACCATAAATATTTTTATTCAAAAATAATGTTTAGATATTAAATTAGCTAAAAGCTAACATTTTAAATTTAATTTTACTATTTTCAATACTCATTATGAAAACCAGTAATATTGTTGATTTGATAATTCCAAGAAAAGATAGAACAGGGACCGTACCATCATGCCCATATAGCGATTCATTTTCAATCTTAAATTTACTAGATTTAGTTTCGATCTATGAAAACTTAAGTTATGTAATAAAGTTGAAATCTTACAAATTTCAAATTTAAATGAAAATAAGTCGCCATAAAGTCGTCGTACTTACATGAAGTGATATAAGTAATTTCTAACAATTTCAATATCATAACTTTTCTGTACCCCATTTTATCACTAATGAAACTTATTCAAGGTGTCGAACCCAAATATATTTTGACTTTCATAAACTCAACCCCTAAAGCATTCACCACGTGTGAAGTAGCCCATAGGAAATTCCAATAAACCGACAATTTCCCCTCGAAATACCCTCAATTTGGGGTGTCCAGTTAAGAAGCCAGTTCACTTGTTTTCGACATATGGACCCAATCACTTGAAATGGAGATGTTAAAAGGCCACCATAAAAGTAAAATTGTCTTGGACTCTATTGCACAAGTAATAAGGGTTATAGTTGACTATTTTCATCATGAAGAAAAGTTGGTAGCAAATGTTAAAATTTATAGGGTGAGAAAACTCGATATCCGGACCGGACTTTGGGTGATTTTTATTGGTTATTTATAAACAGGGGACTTGCGTGTTAGCCGAGATTTGGGTCGTGTGAAGTTTGGTCAGACAATATGAGGGGATGTCACGTTGTACTGTGTTTGATTTGAAAGTTAAGAAGGATGTTTCTTTTGACTTTCGGACATGGTTACTTTTGTTTTTCTTATGTTGGGTTTGTTTAGTTTTTCTTCGTGATATTGTATATGTTGATTTTGTATAACTTTTTGTATCACATTTGAGTCGGATTTGGTTGTGCAAATACCTATTTTGTGAGTAGCGTGGTTTGAGTAATGAATAATGAATAGAAACTATTCTAATTACATCTGATCCCAAAAATACAACCAGTTATAAAACAAAATACATACTCAAGAATACTCATGACAAAGATTTGTCCAGGGCTAAAATCGAACAGAAGGTTGGCAGTCAGGCTCACTTACCACTATACTAACAATCCTAGTCGAAAAGATTTTTGTAAATATTATTATTAGATTTCATTTATATACATAACAATGTCATGTAAATAAATGTTTTTATTTATAAGAATAGGTATCAACAATCTATACTATCTATTCTTAATATTATAAACCTGAAGAGTTTGTTTGGTTGAACGCGCTAATCTCAGAAAGTACTGATTCGATTCGAAATAATTTAAAAAAAAAAACCGACTTCAGTACGGCAAGTTGTAAAATTTTCAAATATTTGTTTGTTACAATCGAATAAAATTGACTGAGTGTCGGGCTGAACACAGGTCAAGTAGGTATTAAAAGCTATATTAAATCTGTGCAATCCGCGCTCAATTCATTCACGTCATTATTTCTTATTAATAGTTGCTTAGCAACAATAACCGAAACTTATCTAATCGCCATCAGTAAAATACTTATTATTAAAAAGTTCAGATGGCCATCTGTGGTCTTCTTCATCAGTTTTACTTCACCAAATTACACTTTCTGAATGCAAATGATTGATTAGTTGTTAAAAATATTGAAATTGCTATATGTGTGCCTATAACTTTTGAGGAGTTCCCTCAATTCCTCATGGATCCCATCCTCAGAACTTTCTTTTGATGATAATGGGACCAAACTGGAAGTATGTCCAGTCAGACAAAAAAAGAATTTTTCAAATCGGTCCATAAATGACGGAGTTATGCGATAACAAACATTAAAAAAAAAATACACACGAATTGATAACCTACTCTTTTTGAAGTCGGTTAAAAATCGACTGAGCGTCGGGCTGAACACAGGTCAAGTAGGTATTAAAAGCAATATTTAATCTGTGCAATCCGCGCTAAATTCATTCACGTCATTATTTCTTATTAATAGTTGCTTAGCAACAGTAACCGAAACTTATCTAATCGCCATCAGTAAAATACTTATTATTGAAAAGTTCAGATGGCCATCTGTGGTCTTCTTCATCAGTTTTACTTCACCAAATTACACTTTCTGAATGCAAATGATTGATTAGTTGTTAAAAATATTGAAATTGCTATATGTGTGCCTATAACTTTTGAGGAGTTCCCTCAATTCCTCATGGATCCCATCATCAGAACTTTCTTTTGATGATAATGGGACCAAACTGGAAGTATGTCCAGTCAGACAAAAAAAGATTTTTTCAAATCGGTCCATAAATGACGGAGTTATGCGGTAACAAACATTAAAAAAAAAAAAAAAAAATACACGAATTGATAACCTCCTCTTTTTGAAGTCGGATAAAAATATTTTTAGTTGAATAAAGTGCATTTATCCAGGAAGGCTATAGGCTATACAACATCACGCTATGATCAATAGGAGCGAAGTAGTAGTGACATATGTTGCAAAATCGGGGAAAATATTCCAAATTAATTATTACAATTAGTGGAGGAAGTCGCGGGCGACGCTTAGTGATATCATAAAGATACAGTTTTTTTACTTTTGTTTCCATGTTTTGGTGCGTACTTGCTTATAGATTTCAAGTATGAATGCGATAATACGTAACGTAATGATACAGAAAAGGATAGTGATAGATCAAATGGAACTACTAAGCTACTGTTAATGGAAACAGCATCTACATCTTTCTTACTATAATATGTTTGGGTATCAAAAAGATATAACATTTCAATCCTATATCACACAACTGTACAAAAAAGTGAGAAATAAAATGTCTGTTGGTAAAATTGGAGATATAGGAAAAAATATTCCCGCTCCTCCTACCAATTGGATTTCAAGTTTCAACTGTTAATTCCTACCTTAAGATTAAAAATCGGCTGTAGGTAAAATCGTAGATCGGAGATATAGGGAAAAAAAAAATATTCCCGCTCCTCCTACCAATCGGATTTCAAGTTTCAACTGTTAATAACCTACCTTAAGATTCAAAATCAGAATTTCCCATCTTCTAATCATCTACCACTGAGGTTTCATGTACCTATTCCATCAGCGGCATCTTATGGCCTTATGCTCAAGCTTACGAAATTACTGCGCGCATAATTGAGCGTAATGAGCACTTCATCAGCATGCCTTGTGTTAGTACCGCCACAAACTGCATTATCATACGAGATTGTACTGCACTACACGTACGTACTAACACGTAGAAATGGCTGCGTTGCATGCCACCTAATTGCATTTTGAGATACTATATTATTACTAGCGGCCCGCCCCGGCTTTGCCTAGGCTAAATTAAAGGCCCCTTATCAAGATAAAAAATATCCAATTTTTTAGGTAGGATAAAACTGCATACAGTGTGCAAATTTTGATTAAAATCGGTTCAGTAGTTTAGGAGTCCATAGCGGACAAACAACTTGACACGTAATTTATATATATTAAGATAGAATTGTTATATTACAACTAGGGGTCGCCTGCAACTTCGTCCGCGTGGTTATTTAGAATATTTTCCCCGATTTTGCAACATATCTTACTACTGCTCCACTCCTATTGACATAGCGTGATGTTAACTATTCAACAAAAAAGAATTTTTCTAATCGAATCAGTACTTTCTGAGATTAGCGTGTTCAACCAAACAAACTCTTCAGCTTTATAATATTAGTACCTATAGATTACAAATACCTCTTACCTACGTTCTGCCAGATGTGAATGTAACCCTGTCTTTACACGACTAAACGGATCTTAATAAAAAATGATTAGAAGATAGATGGTTTTCTGGGAAAGGACATAGGAATTTTTATTGTGATACCCAATTAAAATCAACACGGGCGTTGTCACGGGCAACATCTAGTAGGTATCTCATATTATCTTCTAGGGATTTGTCCTTTCCAGACGAGATAGACCCTTTTTCTATTATAGGCAAGGCAACATTTCAGACCCTGGCAGCATTGCTAGCAAAAAAAAAACTATGATATCTGGGTTCCGAGTGTTAAGAGGCGATCACGGCAGAGGCCTATACGTGCGATTTGAGCATTTTTGTCACCAGATTGGCCATTAACCATTCGATAAAATAAAATAAAAAATGTCCTAAAAATGGTAATGAAAAGAAAATGTTTAGTTTCGGTAGCAAGAACCTCACACCTGGTTTATCGGTGTAGGGCAAGAAGCTTAGAGGAAGGGACTATGGGGACATTGAAAGGACAATAGTGAGGCGCAATAATCGATCATATCATTTGGCACGCTCCATCGGTCAACACTGAGATTTGCGAAATACTGGCATAGATTGTTAGTTAGTGATGTTCATTGTCGATAACGATACGTTGGTTAATAAATTACTTTTAGCTACTTATATCACTGTCCGTGTGGTGACGGATTAAGAATACAAATGTCACCACCCCTTTCCATCCCGAAGGGTGTCGTAAGAGGCGACTAAGGGAGTAAGTCAGGCAGACAATATCCACTGCTAGAGAGGGAAAACTCGAAGCAAAACCCTATACCAACCCGTCTGGCCAGCGTGGTATAGTAGGCTAATATCCCTCCAATTGTATGGAGGAGACCCGTGCCCAGCAGTGGGACGTTTATGGGTTGAGATGATGATGATGATGACTTATATCACTTAAACATACATTACTACATATATCAGACTCACATCTATAGGTATACAGAGACAACGTAGATAGATAGATAGATAATTCTTTATTGTACATCATGATATAACAAAAACGTTGTGTTAGATACATACAGAAAATAAAGTACAATGGGTGGCCTTATCGCTAAGCGCGATTTCTTTCAGCCAACGTATTTCCACGTAAGATTTTTTTTAATACCTACCACTCCCCTACTAAGAAACATATCTTGTGTCACGGAGAACTTTACAAACATACAAGTCACAGACACAAGGTACACCCAGACTCAGAAATAACATTTAAAATTTACACAAAGTTTTGTTCTGTCTGGAAATAGAACCACACCACACTCGGTGCGATGTTGGTGGCGAGAGAGAGGTGACTTTCATCACTAGACTGTGCAGTCAAAATACATGATATCGATATCGATAAATAAACAGCTACAGCACTACAATACAGTGACAACCTTAATACGCATTATTTGCCAAATGACGAATGATCTACGCATATTTGGATCAATAAAATTATGCAAAATCATCGTGCCATTGTATTTGTGTCCCGTATTGACCGTTTTACTTTATTATTATAGAAAATATTGCGTATTATGTGTTATATTCGTTTCTGTTACGTAGTTGTGGTATGTCGTTGTGCTGTGTCATGGGAGAAACGGTTGTTTGCGAAGTTCGGACTCTATGGCTGGTTCAATGGCTTAAATGGTTACCTTACTGTTTATCATTGCCCTATAATGTCGCGGGTTTGGGTGTAATTTGTTTCCGTTAATTGTAAGTAAAGACATAGAAGTTGTCTTTAAAAAAAAATATCACTGCAAGTATAGTAGTTCATACTTACATACCCAGTGGTCGAAATTCGACCACAATTAATTTAATTATTAATTTAATTTAATTATACCTCATGTATTACCAGTCATCAATTGTCTCCCTCGGATACCATCGCTTTATTATTTTACTAGCTGCTGCCCGAGGCTCAACCCGCGTGAGTGTCTGTTATCGCGATAAAAGCCTAGCTAGCCTATCCGTTATTCTAGACTATAGTCTATCTTTATGCCAAATTTCATCCAGATTCGCTCAGTAGTTTTTACGTGAAAAAGAAGCAAACATCTATACATACATTCAGCCATCCTCACTAACTTTCACAGTTATAATATTAGTAGCATTATCGGATGATTAAAAATACTTGTTTTAGTTTAAAGGGTGCCTGTAAGTAATTTTTCTAATCACCTGTCAGCGAATTAGCCGTAGGTAAATTGTCTTACATCATCATTCATTAACTGCTACATTCTGCTCATCACATTAAGATTTGTCAAATGTCAAATCTTTGTGTGATGAGCATAAATGTTTGTTCTGTGTCTGGGTGTTATTTATCTATACTATGTATGTATTTAGAAATATACATATAGTATGTTTATCAGTTGTCTGGTTGCTATAGTACATGCTCTGCCTAGTTTGGGATCAGATGGCAGTGTGTGAGTTGTCTCAAAATATTATTATTCATAATGCTGTTTTTTCATTAGTGTTACTTTGCAACCTAAATGAATAAATTAACTTTGGGTTTGATATATTTGTCTGGCCATCATTTTATACCAGTATATTATTTGCTGAATCTGAACTATTTTTTACACAGTCTACAGCTATGCCAGACAGTAGTAAAACGTAATAAAAATGGAGACAGAAACAAATCCGAAACGTTTCTTTTTGTCCGCAACGCGCACGAGACAAGGAGCGCAATTCAATTATCTGCGCACAGGCAAAGCGGGGTAATTACAAATTTTAGCTAATTCATATTTTTACTATAATAATAATAATCGTTTTACTTTCTCACCATAACCTAGTTACAAAATATTGCTTACGGTATAAAATAATATGGTCATGGATCGCTGGTGCCTGTGATAGGTAAAATATTACCTGTGTTACATACAGGTTGCCAGGTCTCCACTCAGAACTAGGGTATTCATATAATAGAAGAAACAGTACTAATTAACTACTTACTATAAAAGATTCTGGGCTTGCATAATTCAATTTCTTATCGTACCATCGACACCATTTAAAAAAAATATGGACACCACGGTTGACTCAGTGGCTTAAATGGTATATAAGTGTACCTCGCCATTTACATTTGTTTTGTGTGCACTAATAAGTTTCTTTCTTCTTCTTTCTTTCTTTTTCTTTCTTTCTTTCTTTCTTTCTCTTAATACCGCGGAGCGTGTTGTGGGTTCTATCCCCACTTAACAATTTTTGGATCCATTAATGATTGTCCCGAGTCTAGGTATACTTTGTATCCTTTAATTGTGTTTGTAAAGTCTCCTGCGACACAGGGCTTGTTTGTTTGTTGTGTTATTTTTATTTAAAAAGACAACTCCCGCACTCTCTTTTGCGGGAGTTGTCTTTTTGAGTAAAAATAATAAAAACGAAGATGTCTATTTCCACATTCTGAATCTGTACAATACGGTGGTGACTAAGTGAAATACTTTCGCGTTTGTTGGCCGGCGCGCGGCAGTGACCGACGGATGGACACACATTGTATATTTGCGGGCGCCGTTTTTTGTTGGCGCCCAGCCAGGTGACCGCCACCGACGTTGTAAGATGCACTCGTATACAGGCAGTAACCAGATTTGAAGAGATTTTTTAAGTTTTGCTAAAGAAAATCTGTTAAACTTTCACGATTAGTACTAGTACCTGGATGACTGAGCGTTAATTTCAAAGCGTTCATTAAAAAAAAGATACTGAGCAAAGTATTTTTTTTTTAAATTAACCTTTCTAAAAATGAAACCTAAACCCCCTGCATACTATACTAAACCCCCTGCATACTATATTGTGGTAGCCGTTTCCGAGATTCAGATTATATATACATAATATATACAAGAATTGCTCGTTTACAGGTGTTAGATTAGATAAAGCCGGGTATATTGCGAGCCTGCTCATCTGGTGCTCACATTGAGCAGGCAGTCACTCAACATTCAAATTGGCTCGCGAGGCAAATGCGTCTCCACATCATGTTGCTGCCCGTGCAGTATTCCTCGCGAGGCAACCTTGTGATGTCGATACCCGCCTTAATAGACAATAGGTCTAAATCACGTAATATTTAGAAAGGTTTCATGCCTTATGTTATCCTACGTTTCGATCGAATTGCACCGATCGTGGTTACGGGTTGACTCTCATACTCATGACAACATAAAGTATGAAAAGCTTCAAAATAGACTTGTTGTCTATTAATTATATTTTTTACTAGCCTGTATTGTCCCACTGCAGAGCAAAGGCCTCCCCCATTGACTTCCATTGCCTTATTCCACCAATCCTTCTCATATGCATCCAGGTCTTTTCTAGGTCAGCCTCGGCGGCGATGCCCATCTTCAGGCATCCACTGTGTGACGACACGAGCCCATCTTTCAGGATGCATACGAGAAATGTGTCTATTATAATAAAAATATTATAATTTCGGGCGAATAATACTTCTTGTTACATTTGCAATGCAAAAAGCACACAAGTGTGTGCCACCTAAGTAGTATAAAAAAACCGAACCAATTTGTTAAACCCACTGTGTCCACCCACAAAGTGCATTAACATCGTCCGAAATATGTATGTATTTTTGTTCACACAATTAATAGCCGGAATTGCTCGCCCTTGTTAAATATTTCCTGATAACTTCCATCAAGAAGGCATTTATGATCAACAGTTATTTTTGTGCCTGAGCCAAAGAAAATTACGGCTTTTTTTCTGTAGATTTTTGTTATTTGGGTAAAGACAAAGGTGACCTGAGTGACCAGTTTGTAGTTCTTTTTCTTCTAACGTACTGTTGTATTAGGGAATAATCTTTGCTCGAGTACAATTAATTCACAAACAAGTGCACCTGCAATATAAATGCGAAAGTTTGTAAGAATGGATGGATGGATGTTTCTTACTCTTTCACGTAAAAACTACTGAACGGATCTGGATGAAATTTGGCACAGAGATAGATTATGGTCTGGAATAACACATAGGCTTTTTACAGCAATAACCGACATCCACGCGAGTAGAGCCGCGGGCATCAACTAGTTAGTATTATAATATTATCTGTGCCTTTACTATATTACTACGCAAAATACGTATAGACGTGGAGTTGCGGCAAACAGCCCGCCATACTATAATACAATATATGTACATATATAGTTCACACAAATATTTGAATTATTGTAATGAAACCCATGACACTTGGCGTGGTGTAAGTCGTATACCACCTAAACTATTAGACCACGCATATAGTCAAACATTGAATCATTAAGTTTATAGTAAGGAAATAATACATCGTAAATGTATCTATGCCTAAATACAAAATAACTGTTAATTAAAATAAAATTAGTGTCTCAGTTCTTCAGTGGTAATGTGCTGAGGTCATCCTTTCTGTCTTTAGATCGAGTAAAGCGGTGGTAGGTTTTCCAATCCAAATATATATTCAGTCTTTTTTTCAAGCTTACTACGGCACTAGGAAATGACCCACGAAACAAAAAACTGCTTACTGTTTAGCAGCTTGAATGTACTTATGTATCAACATCATCATCTCAACCCATAAACGTCCCACTGCTGGGCACGGGTCTCCTCCATACACTTCATACTTATGTTTATACTATACAGGCTTTAATTTTGACATTATAATATTATCATTTAATTTTTTTTAATTTTAAGAGAGGTTGGGCTTCTACTACCGAGCAAGCTCGACTGGGGAAAGACCTCCACCTTACAGAAGATCACAGCCAAATAACTACACACAGCGGTGTAGTTGTGTTCCTGTGTTTGAGTACAGATCTCCAGAGCTCATTTAAGGATGCGTTTTGAAAGAATTGTTTTGCTATCCCAAAGATGCTACATCTTAAAGCCCTGGTGTAAAAAAATGGGTCAGCAGCACGCATGTAATTGGCTAGGCTACAGTAACTGCTTAACATCAGGCGGGCCGTATGCTTGTTTGCCAACTAGGTAGTATGAAAAAAAAGAGAATCACGATGAAAAACTTTTCCACAACACCGGTCTAAGTAGGTATGTATGCAAGTGAACTATAAATCAAAAGGAGGTTACTAAGTTATTCAGAGATCTTGTAAGAAGTTGTAAAGGTGTTCATGCGGGCACTGGCACTGGCTGTGTCCAACTAGAGTGAGTACAAAGCATAGCTATGGGTAGTAGTAGATAATAAATTCACTTATCTCGCCGCTCTCATACGACCAAGTTTTTCGACTTAAGGTCTTAGTTACTGCTAGTTTGTACGAGGGAAAGTTAGTGTTGAGAGGGCTTTTGTATTATTTTTATACTGATCAGCTTGCATCAAGCTTATCCATCCATCCATCTCAGCTGAAAGACGTCCACTGTTATAATGCCATAGAACTTGTAAGTGTCCATAGACACAAAAAAATTTAATAGCAGAAATAGTGATGGGAAGTATCACTGTAAATAGATAACGTTTCTTTGTAAATTCATACCTCTATGAGCACTAGGGGCCTGTAGTTACACACAGGAACACAACTACGCCATTGTCTGTAGTTTTTCGGTCTGTTGTAAAGTAAAAAGCCCTTCCCAGTTGGACTTGCTCATTTTTAATGCCACCAACTTTGATTGATAGATATTGAGCGACGAAGTGTCACAGGATATTATAATTTACAGACTTGTCAGTCTTGCTCGAGCCATCAAACAAAACAATACAGCTAGTTTAAAAAAATGTACCTCATTTGCCACATCATCACAATTTTTATTAAAAGAAAAAAGTTAGCCGCTCTAAGTATTTATTGATGAAAAATTGCTTGAAGCTAATATTTACTCCTTATTTTTTGCTACTCAAGGTTTTCTCATTTTATTTGAAAAAAAAAAAAAATCTATTCAAATTAATTATTATTAACCTTACGAAATACACAATGTCTCACTCCATACTATGATGATAGAGCGGGCAGTCGCTAGGCCGCGAACGACCCTCCGACTCGTATAGGGGTCTGATTGAAAAGTTGTTTAAACCACAACTTTTCAACTACTGCACGAACGCTTCACAAGTCCATGTCACTACGTGGACTTTGGAACTCCACTAGAGCTTTGTTTGAAATTCATGACGAGTTTCTTGCCCACTTTCTACTCGCAGGAATAGTCGTGCTTAGATTATGACAAAAGTTTCTTCGTTTTAGATCAGTGAAAGATATTTTGTCAATCCGCCGATCAGCGAGTGTCGGAATCCGACATGTTTCAAATATGCTAAAGGATATTTTGAGAATAGGACTTTACGAGAAAAATAATATTAAAAAAAAAAAACTACGAGATAATTACATTTTGAAGAAAGAATATTCTGAGAAATAGGACATAATACCCAATTTTCTTTAAGCTTTTATAGGTTCTAATGAAATATATCGTCTAGTAACTTTGATAAAATTAATATATCCTTTTTCCTTCGATACCATCTTTGTAAGTGACATGTAAATAATAATATATCTGTCAATATTACAATATTAAGTTTATAAACTTGAGTGGCCAGTAGGTAGGCAGGTAAACAATGCAGAATTATTAATGTACTTGTCAGTCCAATATATTAGACAATGTAATTCGAACCGTGAGCGTTGTCAGAGGACAACTATATACTAATTGTTAGTTGTGCAATACTGAACAACGATGTGAATGAATTATCATTATGAATTAGCATTGTTGAGATTAGAATATGATTAGAGAAGATGTTTTCTTGATATTCAATACAAGGGGTTTGTTCTATTCAAAGTTATTGTCAAACTCATTTATTAATTTAGATCAAATACATGACAGTTATAAAACGAGATAAAAGCAAATGCCAGCAATCTTCCTACGGCCAATTCGCTGACTAGGCTAGGGCCTCGAGAAGAATTGGCAAGAAATTCGGGCCACTCTTTGTAATTGCCAGAGTATAACATTTACAATTTGGTATGAGTTACAATATTAGTGGTAACAAAAAGGGTCGGAAACCAATATACCAAATTTAGGTAAGAATGTAATTAATAAGGATAGGTACAATATACGATGATTAGAGATATTCCTTGCACACGAATCTGTGTAACGAATACGATTAGTGATTATAGTGCCCCTAGTACGAATTTGTGCTCTAGTTTTTTAAAGTATACTGTCATTTTTTTTAAAGAGGTAAGACACTAGTCGAGCTTCTGGTTGGACCACTAATGTCATATCAGGTTCCAGTGGTCCACGCGCAAATGTTGGTGTACAGGGGATTTTAGTCAGTATGCCGGCCGCCTTATATCTCTAGGCCGGAGAGCCCGACATAACCGTTCCGCTTTCCCGAGCGCGTGTGGAGCGGTATGTATATAGAGTTTTTCCCTCCTGAAAAAAAAGGATACCAGTCGAGTTAGCTCGGTTGTGGTCTTTGCTAAGGCCAAATAACAGCCAAATAAATAGAAAAATCTGTGTAGTTTTCCTTATTTCAGGGTTACCTATAACACAAAAATCTGCTTCTCTAGACAAGTGGCATTATATCGTAAACTTATATCAAATCTCATACATTTCTTTCTATTCTATTTGATTGGACTACCGTGTATGCTATTTGTCTACAGAGGCTGGTATGATAAGAATATGTAGAATCGACAACGCACGAGTAATGCTTCTGTGCTAGTTACCGGACATAGCCAATGGTAACGGCGGCCGTACGCTTAGTTGTCACAGTGGTAGTATAATGTAGCGTATGTGGGTTCGATCCCCACACGGGACATAAAATTGTGTGATCCATAAATAATTGTCCCTCGTCTTGGTGAACTTTGTGTCCGTTAATTGTATGTTTGTTAAGTCTCCCGCGACACAGGGCTTGTTGACTATTCCGGAATTTTCTTTGAAAAAAAAATCTCAAAGTAAACTCTGTCATATTTCTAGCCCATACGGCATTATAACTGTCGAGTTTAATGTATTTAATGCTGGAATCTAGACAATGCAGAGGCTGTGACTGTTATAAATCTGTTTGATCAATTATTATTGCAACTTGAAACCGACGAGGTGGTCAGTGTCATTTGGTATACAATTTGAAGTATTAATTAACATAATTTGACCATAGCAAATTATGTACCAATTGCTACTTTATTGGTGGTAATTTATGTTTTGTAGGACGAGAAAATCTATGACCGAAGCTTTTAAATTTAATTCTATTGTATATGAAATACAGTAGGTATTTTTCAACCTAATAATGTCCTTTTAACTGAGTTTCAGGCGTGGCGGTTCGGTAGATATTATTGCGCTCGAAGTGCATGCGCAAACACAGCAGTACTCTCATGGCCCGATAGGTTAGCAATCCAAGACACCTGAGAGAGATCAGGAATAGTCTTTACGTGCTTTTCGAGACACGGGAATGTAAATATCGGCCAATATCCAAACTTCGGGCATTTGTGGAGAATTTCTTGACATATTAATAGAGAAGCGTTTTAAAAGAAACGTTTTCCTATACCAAGGAGATTACATATCAAAGCCCTGGTGTAGAAAATAATGGGTCGTCAACACGCAAATGATTACTCTGATGTTGCAAGCGTCTTTATGCTACGGTAACTGCCTAAGATCGGGAGAGCCGTATGCTTGTATGCCACCTAATAAGTATTTAAAAAAAAATATATATTTTTGTTCCGACCTGTCAACCCTGGACCTTATAATCAGCAGACACCTCAACGATTACTGGACCAACGAGGCAGTTGGCCAACTATGGTGTTCCCAAAACACCACAGCAGGTCATCCGGCCACCCCACGCACACCATACATACAACTCAACGCGTACGCATATTAAAACATTATTCAACCAGTGATTACCATAATAAATGTTAATAAAGTCACTGTACATGCGCATTAGCCGCCAGTAAATCATTTGCGGCTCGCTATTGGTTTTTAGCATCGGCCTGTATCAATTATGGCACGGACTATGGCGAGCGTTTATGTGTTAAATGGTGAGGAAGTTGCTTTACTTTCATACAAATAATAACATAAAATATTAAGCTTTTCTAAACTCTCTACTGTCGTGTATAGCCGACAAATTAAATATATTCTCTTATTAAAAAGGTCAGTCTGAGCCACTTTTTAGGCGATTTATATTTATACTTACATGGGTTAAGCATGTTATTATTTCTGAGTACTTCTATCTGACAGTAGGCATCTCCAGATATTCGTTTAGTACGCACTTTCGGAAAAAAATAATAATATGATTTTAAAATGGAGCATATTTTTATTTGTCGGTCAATACTCTACAGAGGCATGAATACTTTTTTACGATAGCAATGAAAAAAAAACCGTGACCAAATAGGCCTCGTAAACATAATATAGCAAAATACTGATATATTTCTTTACCTCTAATAAGATCATATCATACCTTTTGGAATGTCAGTGTTCGTTCAACTATACTATTGCATCTGTGCTATTGCATTTTCAAGACGATTTGACAACATAAACGCGATTGGTTGCCAATTTTTAATTGATTAACTGAAACTGAGACAACAACAACGAAAAACTTATAGAAAGAAAAGGTAAGCATATCTGCTTCTATATAGAAATCAATAAAAGCAAAAAATTAAAAATTAGTTTGCCTTTTGAGGACAATAAAAGAAGGAAATTTTAAAGATATTTTCATTAGTCTACCAAAGATAGTTCTTGGTTAGTAACTAAATAATAATACCTACTTAAGAACATGATTATTTATCAGTGACACCTTTAAGATATACTTCAGTATACAAAACATCCCCTCGAAGTAGAGCACAGTATCTGTCGATAGTGTTGTAATATCGCGGGCGTACATAATCGCAGACCTTACGACTCAGCGCCCACGTGAGACTGTCCTGCAGGACGAAGAGTTCGCTAAGGGCAAGGACATAACGAACGGGAATTTAGCCTTCATTCAGCGTGAATTCCATATTAGATACTTAAACTTATTTAATCTCAACGGAGAATTGTCAAATGCGCGTGAGGAGATTGCTGGTAGTACAAAACTGTTTGCGCAAACACAGGTGTATTCCATATTCGATCATTTTATAGCCCTGATGTAAAAAAGAAGGTCGGCAAAACGCAAGCGTATAAATGCCAGTGATATACTGGTATTTCAAGCGTCCATAGGCTACGGCTGTTGTCAGGTGGGCCGTATGCTTCTTTGACATCTAAGTAGTAAAGAAAATTACAAACTTCAAAATAAACGAATATCTATATAAAATACTTTTGCCCGCGGCTCCGCACGCTTGGATTTCGGTTATCGCTGTAAATAGTAGCCTATCTGTTATTCCAGACCATAATCTGTCTCTGTGCCAAATTTCAGTATCAGATCTGTTCAGTAGTTTTTACATGAACGAGTAACAAACATCCATCCATCCATACTTTCAAACTTTCGCGTTCATAATATTAGTAGAATATGTATGTAATTTTAATGTTAACATTCTTTTTTCATACTATTATGGAGGTAAACCAGCGATCGGTACAAGTATACGATTCGCAGAAAGGTTCAAGAGTGGCGAACCACAAACTAGACCTGAACTACGAAGCGTGGGCAGGCCTCCAACAAGATGGGCCGACGACCTGGTAGAAGTTGCTAGCAACCGATGGACAAGGACGCCTAGCAGTGGACGTCTTTTTGCTGAGATGATGATGATACTATTCGGTCACGTCACGTCATATTCATCGGGTCCTATGTGTATGGTCTAGCCCTAACAATTGAATAACATTCATAGTCTTATTGTAATGGTATGAATATTCAGGAACTGTTTAATGTTTATCCGTTTTAAACGAGTTTTGGATTTGTTGTTTAACGCGCGTTCAAATGTTCGACTTAATTAACTTAAACATACTTAATATTCTTGAATAAGTATCGAAATTATGTGAATGTAGGTAGTTTATTACTAAAATCCTTAAAAGTGTAGTTTGTAAATTTAGCTTTCACTCGCTGAAACTACTGATTTGATTCTAGATTTATTTTACTTATAGGAAGCTACATTGAGTGCTTCAATCATGCTACTTTTCATCGATATAGCATACGAGCGAAGTTATATTATTCAATACCCATAGTCGATGTATCTTATTATATGTATATATTATAGCCCCAAAGTGATTAATTTTTGTTAGTTATTGTATAGCGGTCTCCATACCACTTTACCAGTTTGATTTTTACTCGAGAAACATTTATTTTTTATATTTTATACTTGCTATATCTGTATTATTTTGTATTACAAATAACAATCTCTGCATCGCAGGGAACTTTACTAACACACAATTAACGAAAACAAATTACACACAGACTTGAAACATTCATACAATTTTTGTCCCGTATGGGACTCGAACCCACAAAATGTCGCGCAGCGGTAAATAGTGAGGTAACCATTCAAGCCACTGAACCAACCGTGCAGTCAATAAAAGTCAAATAGTATATTATAACCATCATACAAAAACGTGAATACAAACCGGTTGGCGCGAAGTTCACGCCGCGACCCGTTCCCATAGTAACCCCTGGCATGGTGTAAGTCAGCTGATTTGGGCCGTAGAAGGCCGCAGTCGTTATCGGTCAGCATACGACCTTTGCGAAGAAGCCTCCGTGGTTTGCACAATCCTGTGCTTTACGTGCGAAACGATTTGAAATCTTAAAAGTATTGATGGTTTATATTAAGCTTCGATTAACCATATTATTTTATTATAGTTTTTATATCGTCACTGAGAAGCCAATATAAGCAAACACTTAAGCACCAAAAATGTACATTTGGAAAATGAGCTTTAAATTAATGAATTTAAATTTTATTTCTCAGAAGTGAAATTTTGGCGCTTTAGTAGTTTTGTCTCGCCACTGACGATATTGTAAATCAAAAGTTAAGTTAGCTGACGTTCATGCCTGAAGAAGTTAATAAGTGAAGAGGAAGCGAAATAAATATGTCTGGATCGAAGCTATTGGAGTACCATAGTAGAGACTTTATTCGTTAGGCAGAGGCCTACCAATGGGAGACGAACAAGATGATAATATACGTATGTATTACTTAAGTGGCAATCAAGCATCGTATAATGGTTAGCAGTTACCATAACCTATGGACATTTGTAATACTTGAAGCATTAAACGCGTGTTGGGCGTTTTGTGATGCGGTATCCCTAGGATATGAAAATGTAAAGAAACGGGATATAAAAAAGTCCGTGCGCTGTGGTTACCACTTACCACATAGTGAGCTGCTACAGGTGGCTCGCCTGTTACTATACTTACCATTGACAAAAAATACTCGGAAACTATGTATTCCTATTGCAAAAAGCAACTAAGACTTATACAACCTTCAAATATAATTCTCGTATCACGAATAACGCCGTCCCATCCGGCTAGTACGGTGACATTTATGCGCGCTGGCCGCTTGACCTATAGCGACGACGATGCAAACAACATTGCTGTATCTTCACAACTTGACTCACTTCACAGTATGATTATATCTGTGTGATGACGGATTAAGAATACAAACGTCACCACTCCGTTCCATCCCGAGGGTGACGTAAGAGTCGACTAAGGGAGTAAGTCAGGCAGTCAATATCCACTGCTAGAGAGGGAACACTCGAAACAAAAGCAGCGCAGTTTGATGTATCCAATGTAAGAATCAGCTGTTAAAATGATGACTAGGTCTTGACTTTAAAACCACAAAAACACAAATTTAAAACCTCTTTGCAGCTTTTTTTCTCTTCCATTGCATTCAAACAAGCCCTTTTAAAACATTATCATACCATAGAAATGACCAGATTTGCTTAAAAAAACAACTAAGTTGCAAATGGTTACCAGTTTATTAGGAGATCCCAAATGTTACGGACACGATCATATATCGGTATTATTGGCGCTAAGGATGTAACATTCCATATTGGAATTGTGTTTCTGGTTTCATGCCATATAGAGTTGTTACCCGGAGCTTAACTGTCGGTTACTTGGATATTAAAGATTTTGTAACTGACCTTTGTTGGTTTTGCAAAAGTCACTGCCTCTGTGGTGAAGTGATGGGGTAAACAACCCAGGTTTAAACACCGAGATTTGACTCTTTTTGTTTTAAATAAAAAACTTAGTCTCGAGCTTTATCAGCCCGGAATCCAAAATTGTAGCTGCTCTTATCTTAAACCAAATACTTACCGTTGTGCAAAAGTTTACTTCGTTGCTTGATTTTCACACGTTCTTGTTTGATGGCAACTCTGTCCAGTCTTTCGCAAAGGCGAGCTCACCATGCTAGCGTTCTCATGTTCTACATCGTCTACGACCGTCGAGAAGCAACCACTATAGCCATCTATCTTGATGCATTCTATAGGTTTGCCTCACTTTAGGTGACGTGACATAATGTAAGAATTTTCGTCGTCCACTGACATTTATTTAAAGCCTGAGCACTGATAACATCATTATTACTAACAGCACCAATTCGTCGATCGACTTCAAATCAGTTTCAGTTTAAAACTAGTCTCACGAAACTATTGACCTTTGAACGTTCTCATAGTTATGAATAATATTGTAGTAACAAGGGAATCTTTATACAAATATGGTTGTATAGGACAATAGATTTAGTACCATTAAAATTCAATAAGCAATAGCTTACCAATAAATCTTCATAGAAGGCTATCAGAAAAGGAGCTATCTGATCCAGAATGTAGCCAGTCACGGACATTGGACCATTGTATCGGAGCCAAAAGGTATTCAAATAGATGCCCATAGAGGGTCCCGGCAATTTGCGTCCAACCGAGTGTTTTGACACCTTCATACATAAACATTTTCACTACTTAAAAATGTTCGGTCAGTTGCACTATGTTGAAGTGGAGTTAACTTAAGCTGATAATATTAAAATTACAACCAAGTTAACCAAGCTACGTTCGGCGTTTCTTTTGTATAAAATCGCGTTCTTTCATTAAAGAGGTAAACTTAAAATACAAAACGCAAACACATGCGAAAGTGCGAATCATATATACAAGAATTTCTGGATTGAAGTTATTAGATAGATAAATAAAAAATAAAATAGGTGCTTGCACATTTCACATTTCCTAAATTCATACCATACCTATCTAAATATAAAGACCTTTTAATGGCTCTGTTAGTTTTCCTGAAAGAAATAAAAGAAATAAAAATAAAATACAAAATGTGAATCCTCTAAACATAAACTAATGTAAATTGTTTCCGGGACCAGTGTCTTTGCCCTTACGTGAAAAAAGTATTATATTTATAATTATTATAATTATCTATGTAGGTAATTACTTGGACTCTGTCTTGTACCTACATATCACAATTTGTGTTAATCTACATATAATCTAATAATATCTATTATTTTTAACCAAGCAAACTTTTAGTAAGTCTATAATGACTCAATATACGTTTAAACTAAGGTTAAGCTCCTGGTGCAACCAACCCCACAATGACATAATACATTTTCAACCCGCTATTGTGTGCAAGGTGAATGCTTATTATTCTGTGTGCTGCGGTCACCAGACGATTATTATTCCCCTATTATCGTAATATAATAATATTATTGCTCTCCCAAGATGGGACGGAATAAGGAAACGGATTGAGGAATTGCCTCGTGATTTATTGACATAAGCGGTTTTGTCGCCAGCCGACTACCAGTTTTCCTTCCATTTTATTTTACTGTTTGAAGGAAAATAAGTGCTTTTAACTTTTTTATTAGGGTTATGTTTGAGTGCACTGTTGGCTCAACAGTTACTTAGAAATTGTCAAAGCGTCTGGTGGGTTAAGTTGATTCTTGCTTTAAAAAAACCAGTGACCTCTGAAATTAAAGTCATTCTTTCATGAGGTCACATCATGGCATTTATAATAACAATAATTTCATTTATTAAAGTGACCATGACTCATTTGGTTAGTGAACAAACTTAAAAGACTATTGTTAGTGGTACGGTACGGTACTTATAAACTAGTGGTAACAATATACCTACAATATAATACAATTTACAGGTAAACATTTATGCAGTCGGATGAAAACTATCAAATAAAAAATTAGCGTTACAAAAGCACTAGCAAGAAACTCAGGTTACTCTTTATAATCTTTAGATAGTTAATTTTATATTGCGTGTTAGAATTTGTCGTACTTAAATACTACTACACTGAAAGTTACGCAACCGAACACCCATACAATTAAAGAAATAAAAATGTCAGTAATGTATCGCTTATTGAACGTAGGACGTCGGGAGATTGTCTTTCAGTTTTAAGGATATGGACAACTTTTTTTGGCATTGAATTCAGGATTTACTTGAAGGATATATTAATACTTGACTTTGGCTGGGTCGGACTGGATGCGGAAGTCGGAGGACGGTATGCTATGGCGCGTGTAAGGAGAGGCCTATGTCCAGCAGTAGACTGCGATAGGCTGATTAATTAGCAGAATACCAGACTTTTATCAGTCAGAGCTTAAATAGTTTCTACATGTAGGTTATTGTATTTTAAAAAAGACAACTCCCGCACTAGAGAACAAGCTCTGGGTCGCGGGGGACTTTACAAACATACAATTAACGGACACAAATTACACCCAGACTCAGAACAACACTTTGTGGGCCACACAAAGTTTTGTCCTGTGTGGTAATCGAACCCACATCCTCGTGCACAGCAGGCGCATACTGCGACCACTGGACCACCGAGGCGGTCAAAAAGGTATTATATTAAGATTACAATCTTACCACCGGAACCTGATATGACGTCAGCCGACGCCGCCCCGCCCAGTTTGCCGGCGACGGTTCGGATCAGCGAGGAGATTTCCTCTCTGGTCCGCTCTACTGCCTCCTTCTGCGAGATGATGTCCTCGCAGAAGGATACTACCGCCGTCCACTCCCTGTCGCTGGTGATCATGGACCGTGCCATGGCCGGCAGCGACAGGTCTAATAATAAACCTACATGTACACACAGCAACGGAGTTAGCTGTACAGGGCCGCTATATGAAGATTAGTTTTTTAAGAAAACTATTAAATATATATTCTGTGGTATTTGGTAACAGTGTACAATTAGACTACACCTACAGATAAAAATATATTTTACACATATTCATTCATTGGTTTTATTAAAAAACTGATCTTCATATAGCGGCTTTGCCCCTCTAGACAAGTGGCAAAAGCGGTAATCGAATCGAAACATCAAAAAAGAAAATGTATGGGACTTGACGTAAGTTTACGACATTAAATCGTAAATTCACGTCAAATTGCATACATTTTATTTTTTGACTTTTCGATTCGACTATCGCTTATGCCACTTGTCTAGAGGCTCTGTACAGCTAACTCCGTTGCTGACCGTACCAAAGTACATGTTGGACACACAAAGAATTCAGGTAGCCATAACACCAACTTTCTCAATGACAACATCAATATTCTTATGTTTATTTTAACAACGTCTACTCGTCTTGTTTAGAAGACAGTGTAAGTGTTTATTGCAACTTAAGGCGACTAGACTGTA
Organism: Trisateles emortualis; assembly: GCA_947095525.1. Lineage (NCBI taxonomy): Eukaryota > Metazoa > Arthropoda > Insecta > Lepidoptera > Erebidae > Trisateles > Trisateles emortualis. Next base: position 6,207,798 of record OX352743.1, on the reverse strand, counting down.
GTCGTAAAATTGGAATGATTCCCACTTTCCATTGTAAACTGTATTTTATTGACAATGTTTGATTTTCTTCTTATTATAAGGCTTTCTTTTGTATGGAAAGTATTGTTACGACTTTATTTCTACACAATTACTTATTAAATTTGGTTTGCTGAATAATATATATTTTTTTGTTTATAGAGACTTTACAAACACACAATTTACGGACAAAAATTACACCTGGATTCGGAACAGACATTTATATAGATCACACAATGTTTTGTCCCGTGTGGGGCTCGAACTCACGTCCTCTGGCGTAGCAGTCAGGATCAGTAACTACTAGACCAAAAGGCTATAATAGTCTTTAATGCGAATTATTTACAATATTTTTTACGAGACTCTATTTTTTGTAAATACTCGTATAGGTATTTTATAAGAAGACCACAACCAAATAACTACACACACACACAGCGGTGTAGTTATTTGGTTGCAGTATTCTGTAAGGTAAGGGGTTCTTCCCCAGTCAGGCTTGCTCGTATGGTATGAACCTTATTATGTAATAACTAGTGGACCTGGCAGACGTCGTCCTGCCTGAAAAAGCTAAAATACCGACAGCAGCGCCAGGTCCAATTGTCAATCTAAACCATTTAGGGCCCTACCCGAACACACACACAAAATTTCATCAAATCGGTCCAGCCGTCTAGGAGGAGTTCAGTGACATACACACGCACTCAAGAAATATATATATAAAGATTGAGTTACGAGTAGGTATAATATTAATTAATAAAATAAAACAAGACGCTCACATACCTAATCGGATTTACATATTATACACAACCCCACTAGTAGCATACGAACAAAATTGTTCAATAATTTTCTAATCACATTAACGTCAAGCCAATATATTAGCATAGTTACACGAGGCACCAATGGTAATGAACAAGATACAACATACGACGTAATTGTTCCTTGGACTGACGCAAATCTTGGGGCAAGGGGCAAGCGAGATCCATAACTCATCCGCAAACCTTCTAACATAATACTTTGGGACACAGTTTAACAAATAACTAATGAAATAATCTTGCAAAACAGCAGTATACTAATCGCAATATACTGCATAAAAATGTCCTGTGACATACCAATATTCAAAACAAAATATTGCTTTGAATCGTAGTCTAAAATAATACCCAAGAAAATTATTTGATATATACCAGTAGGTGAATAAAATCTACTGGGTAAATTTATTCTATGGTTCATCGTCACAATGTTTAAGGTCACCATTGAACACACGTCCTAAAGACTGGATAGGTCAACCGTGTGAGGGTTAAAGGTCAACACGGGACCCGGGTCAATGTCATGTTACATTATTATGTAGATGTGACAATTGTATGACGAGCGAGTTTGTCGAGCGTTGCTATTGTTATGAAAATAAATCGAGGTTAGTTGGTTGGTGATAACAAATTCAAATTGTGAATTATCATTTAGCGTCGCAATGCTGCCAGTCCTGGACACGTTTTAGTAGACATCGAATGGAATTTTTCGACGCCTATGAAGTCTTTTTTTTTTCTTTTAAAAAGACAACTCCCGCACTAGAGAACAATCTCTGTGTCGCGGGACACTTTACAAACATACAATTAACGGACACAAATTACACCCAGACTCGGAACAACTCTTTGTGGGTCGCACAATGTTTTGTCCTATGTGGGAATCGAACCCACAACCTCGTGCACAGCAAACGCATATTGCGACCACTGGACCACCATGGCAATCGAAATTCTTGGTCGAAAATCATTCAGTCAGTCCTCCATCCTTTTTTTTATGTATTTTTAATATAAGAATTTATTCTTAGTTTGTGTAAATATAGTTTTAGTGTTTAATATTATTTTATTAATAAAATAAATAAATAATAAATGAAAAACAAAGTAAATTTAAAGAAATATGACATTACTTGTTGATTTTTGTAGGTACTATCAAATTCGGCAAATAAGCCTATATATAATTAATAGTTACCAACACAGAAGGACCAAAGCAATAAGCTGTGAAGCAAAACAATATCAGGTTCAATAAGAAACTTGATAGTAAACACGACTAAGCAGTCGTGTTCCTGTGAGTACAGGTTTCCAGAGCTCATTTAGGGACGCGTTTTCGATGAAACGTTTTCCTATCCCAAATAAATTCCATCATAAAACCCTTGGTTTGGCAACACGCAACTGATAGATACCTCTCAGTGGTATAAGCTCTGGTAATGTAAGTGTCAATAGGCTTCGGTAACTGCTTACTATCCGAGTCGTATGCTTGTTTGCCACCTAAGTAGTATAAAAAAGGTAGATAACGATAAAGGTTCCCTAACATTTGCTCTAATGTGACATGTCCTGAACAATGCAGTGCTTTTGCGGATGCAAAATCGTGGACATCAACTTGTTATAAAAATAATAAACATGTAATTACATATTTTGGCGTGGTCTAGGAAAAGGAAGAATTAGTTAATTTATAAGTTAGAAGCGTTAGCGGGTTTCTTAGATTACTTTTACCGTTACAGTATTCATATTCTATTGACTTCCCAGGATATGTTTTCAATTTGGAAAATACAAATTTACTTCATAATATAAAAAGCAATATGGACCTGGAGCAAGATTCAAACCTGCGCACCTCGGGTTCCGGTCTAGCGCATTACCATTTTTACCATACGAGCTCCTATTCCTAAGTCCGAATTTGTCTACCGCTTTTTTTTTACGTCTTGGACTGATGATGCTTCATAATTTTAGCCAAATGACGTCTACTGCAGGACATAGATCGCCCCCAACGGCACAGCATTCGATTTTAAGCTGGCCTTGTCCATTGGCTGCCCGCAACCGTTACTAGTCATAAGTCTACCTTGTTGGAGGTCTGCCCATACTCCGTCTTCCAATTCATGATCGTCTTTCCAGAACCTGGCTCCTGAAACAATTTTTAAATTTATGTCTTACACATTAATCCTCGGATGGACTCTACATATCGGATCTGCCCTTCTAGACAAGTGGCATAAACGGTAGTAGAAACGAAAAGTCAAAAAAGCAAATGTATGGGATTTGACGTAAGTTTACGACATTATATCGTAGACTTACGTCAAATCCCATACATTTTATTTTTTGACTTTTCGATTCGACTATCGCTTATGCCACTTGTCTAGAGGCTCTGTATAGTCTACGGATCTCCTCATCAGAAGAAGTAGCGCATAAAACCACTGCATTTTTGACACAGAATATTTTTTTTTTTTTTTTTTTTTTTTTATACTACTTGGGTGGCAAACAAGCATACGGCCCGCCTGATGTTAAGCAGTATCCGTAGCCTATAGACGCTTGCATTACCAGAGGTATCACTTGCGTGTTGCCAACCCTTTTTTTTACACCAGGGCTTTAAGATGGAATTGATTTTCATAGTCCTAGCTACTTACCAACCATGAAATGATCACGGTGCTTATGCATTGCGTCGTGCGAATTCAACCGCAGTGTCACGTTAACCAAGATGTGGGTTGACATCGTGAAAGCTGATTGTCTGTCCGTCATCGCGACGTGGCTCCAACAACTTAATACGTGCTAGGATGTCGCCGATGTCTAGGTTTTCTTTAAGAATACTTATTGTATAGAAAGCGATGATACTTAGTATTTACTGCCTGGCTGCTCGTTTCTGGTTTTTAAATACAATTTTATGACTAAAAAGTTTTTTTTAATACTTCTTAGGTGGCAAATAAGCACGCAGCCCGCCTAAAGGCAGCAGTTACCTTCGCCTATGGACGCTCGTACTATTTGGGCACCACTTGTCAACCCAAAAGTTTGTAACACTAGGGGTTTCATAGGGACGGAGTATTTCAGGGATAGGAAATCGTTTCATACAAACAACATCAACACAGGACTCTAGTTACAGAAATACCACTACACCTCCGTGTGTAGTTATTTGGCTTGCTCGTTTGTATGGTGCCCTACTTCTCTTAATAGAAATGCTGAGCTCTGGTTTTGATAGAAAATAGTATATTAATTTATTTTGAATTTTTGTTAAAAACCCGATGTAAATTTTTGGCTTGTCCCAGGAATCGAAACAGACCTTGTGATCGGCAGATGACCAACGATGCAGTCAACAATAGACCGTAATGTGACAAATTAGCTATTCCCTTATCCTCATAAGTACTGTTACTTCACACAGATCCTTTACAAAGGATGCTCGGAAGTGGCGCGTTTGTTCCACGGAGCATGAGAACCGATTGTATCTGCGTCTCACTCGCGCACACGTCTTGATCTGCGCGATAATACGTGACATGCGCGAGCGCATGTGCGCTTGTCAATTTTTACTACAACTACTTCAATGTATGAGGGTATTAGTGTAATGTATTCTCTTCACTATTTGTAAAACATGCTTTGATATTATAAACCTTTACTACCTTATTATAAAGTAGATTATATTATATTTTATCACATTATTATAAGATGTATACATAATATGAGACTTATGTAAATATATTTTGCTAGTAGACAACTTCCCTTATTTATAATTAGTTTACAGTCTAAGTTGTATAACAGATTTTCTTTTGGCGTTAAGTAAAATTTAGATTTTCAGTATTTTTTATTATTATTATAAATGACGGTATTTTTTTTAATAGTATGGCATATTTATTCGATTCGACTGGAATTCTATAAGCGTACCTAAGTAGTATTTTTACAATAGATAAAATAAGATGAATTTAAATTAATAAAATGTTCATTAGATAGATACAATTTCCGCAATGACATTTCTAAATAAGCCTTTCGAATGACCCTTCAACTTTGTACCTTTCCCATAGCTTTAATACCTAATAGCTATAAGACCTATCGATCCAAAAATATAGCCTAACTTTAGAATTTCTCGATGTCAAACCGCAAAGTCTCTCACGATTAAGTTAGCATGTATTCTAATCTTTTCAATAACTTATTGAATGTTTGTGGATAGTGGTAAATTAGCGTAATTGCGGGCAAACCGTATATATTCTAATCGTAGTGGTACGTGCGATGCGTTATCTCATGGTTCCCATGGTCGTGTTTATAAATGACCGTCTTGGGGTCACCGATGGCGGAACGATGGTCATCGCGGTCTTAAAGCTAGGGCAGTCTGACGGAAAATAACGTGCATGCTTTGAGTTTGAAGTTTATGTTTAATTTTGTATGAGAAAAATATTATTAATAAAAAATAAGTAAAGAAAAAAATATTTCTTTTTTATTTAATTATAATTAACCCTTTCTCTTTCTTGATAGAGGAGAGGAGACCCGTGCCCAACAGTGGTACAGTAGCGCCCTCGCCGTCGTCAGCAACTTCTCCTCCAAGCTGGCTTCTGGGACGTAGCCTTTCAATGGTCGAAGCTAGGATTTATTATACGGCGATTACCTATTTACTTTGAGTAAATGAATAACACTTTGTTAAGTAATAATAACTTATTTATTTCATTCTTCTATTTTCACTCCTAATACATGTCTTGGCTTCAACGAAGCCCGAACCTGTCTCCAATTGACAACCTTCATCTTATTTTATTCAAATCTTCTTATTTGCTTTTCTAAAACGTCAGAGGTTTCAACATTGGAATGCGGCCAGCTAGTGACCACCAATAAACCTCTACATCCCGGGGGCACCCTTTTGGAGAAAGGTTCGGTTACAATACCCCATTCCTATTCTAAGGCTAAAGTGTGGGGGCACGAACCGGTCTTCTAATAAAACTAATCCCGAATCGAGGTGTCTGATCTACCAGATCTTCAGGCTGTTTTCAAATAAGGGATCTGATATTACAAACTTCTCGACTCGGAATCCCCCCTCTTCAAAACCCCACTAAAACCCAAGGGGCGGTCCCATACATTACGTCCCTACTCGACATAAAAAACAGACAATAATAGAAAACTAAACGAATCCATTTCATTATATGTTTGATGCAATTCAGAAATAACGTGTCTAAACTTCAAAGAAAAGAGACTTTACGCCCACATTTCTAGGAATTTTATACACTACTTCCAACTTACAGTCAGCCACATACCAAAATGTACTCTTTGAACATATGTTCAATACGTCTTCCACTTCACCCCCTCCCAACAAAAGAGAGACCCAATGTTTGAGAACATTGTAATGGATTTGATCCATGGTCGACGTAATTGAATCATAATTCAACCTTAATGAAGTTCAACATTTCAATAAAAACTTAACGAATGACATCTGGGCTTCTGAAGACCTCACCAGTCCTCAGTCTCATTTCTTTGGAGTTCGCCATTCATTACATGAAAACAAAAAAACAATTTTAGTTACCAATTAAGATAAAATGTATTGCATATTGCTATCTTCATATCACATTTACAACGACGTCCTATTAATTCCAACATCTTATAAATCTTTCTTTTTCCCTTTCTTTCCATTAAATTTAGGGTTTGAGAATCTTGAGTGGTAACCACACTCAAACTCATACCAAATCTACGTACTCCTTTCTTTCTTTCTTTCTTATTACAACGTGTGGCAGCCACAACACCCAGATTTCTTTTCTGGCATTTTGTATAACCATTTTCATACTTTTTAATTCTTTTATTCGCATTTTTTATTATATATTGTATGCGCAATTTCCCCAATGTTTTCTTTAAACCAAAATGCCTCCCCATTACAATATCATCACGTATCACCCGCATGAATTCCGTATTTAATAATTTCGAAGAAAGTAATAGTTTTTTAACTACCCCATTTTTGTTTATTACCTTATAAAAAAAATCATTATACAAGAAATACCCCTTGTAACGGTTACGACCGCTATTAACTAATCGCTGATGCCAACGTAAAAGATTATCTCTCTGTTGCACTCTAGAAACTTCGACTGCTTTTGTTTCGTTCCCATTTAACCCATCATTAGTCAAATCCCCATTATTAATATTAAAAGATACTAAATTCGAACCAACATCATTACATACAACGCCATCACATGTGCATTCTGGTTCACATAATTCATCATTCACTCGTTCATCTACAATACCACATAAATGTATTTCATCATCATTACCCTTTAACTCGTCTGAGTTTATAAATGTTGATACTCCTTTAGGCATCACTAGAGTTTTATCTCTAAAATTCAAAATAGCGTCAAATTTAATTAAAAAATTTTGACCAATAATTACGTTTTGTTTAACATTACGTACTATATAACAGTTAATACTATATACAACATTCTCCAATACTATATTAATATTAGAGCGTCCTTCTACGTAGAGTTGTTCTCCATCCACAGAGTGGAGTGTGACATCACCTGCTTCTTGTGCTATTAAACGACATTTCTTTGCAAAGACGTCGGAAACCACTGTCACCGATGCGCCGGAATCAAGAAGGGCAGGAGTACTAATACCTCTAATTTGGCATAAAATAAAAGGATTGAACCCACCGGTAGTCATGTCCGGCGATGTCATTGACATGACGTTTTTCGTAGGCGGCCACATCTGTTTCTGGTGCCGTCCTGCGTCTGGGTGCATCATTGCACCTCCAAATCGACCGTCATTCGGTCCCACATCATCATGTTGATTCGAGCGGCTTCTAAAATTATACTTGTGTACATTATTTTGTCGTGTTGGGACCGAAGGCGTATACCTTGGCATTCTCATGACTTCATCCGAAGGAGTATAAAAAACGGAATCGTTGTCTAATTTTATCTTTAAATTTAATGGTGCGTTGTCAACTTCATCTTGAAGTGATTTTATTTGGATAAGAGTGTTTTTTAAATTTTCTTTATCCGTGAACAAAGTCGCCATCAATTTTGACTTATAAAAAAAATTTGAACTTTTTATAAATTGTTTAATGAAGACGTCATCTCGTATATTCGCCTTAACGGCCAGAAGGTTTAAGGCATAAAAGAAACTTAATCCATCCTCCTTAGGCTTCTGCCGTCTCTCATAAAAGAGTGACACGTAATCCTGTGACGATGTAAATTCTTTTGTTAGCTTCTCTACAATATCTTCGAAAGATGTAGTTTCTTCTACAACTGCTTTATAGAAGGATAACGCAGGCCCAGCCAAGTATGCCCCCAATACTATTTTTTTTACCCCATCATCATTATATTTATTCACCGCACATACGATGTTAAATTGGGTTAAAAAGTCCTTCACATCATGATGGACGCCATCAAACTTCGTTGTTTCCATAATAATAAATCAAATTATACGTATCTGTTTTGGAATCCTCTTCGCGCTCTCCACCAAGTAGCGCCCTCGCCGTCGTCAGCAACTTCTCCTCCAAGCTGGCTTCTGGGACGTAGCCTTTCAATGGTCGAAGCTAGGATTTATTATACGGCGATTACCTATTTACTTTGAGTAAATGAATAACACTTTGTTAAGTAATAATAACTTATTTATTTCATTCTTCTATTTTCACTCCTAATACATGTCTTGGCTTCAACGAAGCCCGAACCTGTCTCCAATTGACAACCTTCATCTTATTTTATTCAAATCTTCTTATTTGCTTTTCTAAAACGTCAGAGGTTTCAACATTGGAATGCGGCCAGCTAGTGACCACCAATAAACCTCTACAGTACATACATATATGGGTTGCTATTATTATTATTGTTATTAGTGAGAAGTTAATTATTTCGTACACTCAAAATATATGGAAGAAGATTTTGAACTAATACACATAAATCAAAAATCTTTATCGTAGTTATATTTTTATATTACCTATTTACTTGGCAAACAAACGTACCTACGGACCGCTTGATCATAAACAGCTAACGAAGCTCATGGAAACCATGCAATAGCTGGGGAATTGCTTGAGTATTGCCGATCCAAAATCGGTAACACTCACACACAGAAACATAACTACATCACTGTTTATAGTTATTTAGCTTAGATCTTCAGCAAGGTCTTTCCCCAGGCAGACTTGCTCGCTTATATGGTACTATCTCTTTTGTAAGTTGAAGGTCTATCGCAGGCCTTCTCGCTTGCATGATAACTCTGTTAATAACAATTTTGTCTGCTACCAGCGAACCAGGCACAATAGGAAAACCATTCTTACATGGTTAGCGGTGCTGTGTCAGGTTTTTCTAAATAATACTTAGGTATCAAACAAGCATACGCCCCGCCTGATGTTAAGTAGCTAAATCCTGTAGCCTATGGACGCAATACCAGAGGTGCGTGTTGCCGATACGTTTTTTACGCAACATTAAATATGGTGTATCCGTGGAAGAGGAAAACGCTTTTTTTTCAAAACGCATCCCTAAATGAGAAGAATAACTATACTGCTGTTATTTGGTCTTCTGTAATTTGGTCTTTCCCCAGTCGGATTTGTTTGGTGGCCTTAAAAGATCCCGCTAATATTATCATAAACACCGTTTAACGGGATATTTCTATACTCCTCATCCGGCATAACTACAATTGATGCAATATGCATGCGTGCGTATCATACCAACTAAACATTTAGTACGTACTAGTTACCTGACCAGTCTCTGTGAAAACGACACTATTTAAACTATTAAACCCTCGTTATTGTGGCTAACTGTACTAAGACGAAGCTCGCAGTTTTTAGCGAAGATTATAGATAAATTTTAGTGAAAGATAAAACTGTTTTGTGTACGTTATATGGTTGATTGTGTATTATCTTAAGTTGTGTCGTTTTCCTTGTTTTTTGTTTTAAATGTAAGTACTTACAGTAGCCACTTTAAAGGATTTTTATCAAGTATTTGGATGAAATCCTGTAGAAAAACTTCGGGAGGTCTATGTCTCTAGTGCACGTCTATCGACTGAGAAAGAAAAATAATAAAATCTCCAAGACTACTCGTAGATAGCTTAATTTTAATCAGATTGAATCAGAGATATATCTTGAAGGATTTCCCTAATTAGGTGCGGCAATGGGCTGGACAAATAGCTCGCAGGACTGGCAGGACCGATGGCCGTTGAAATGGAAATGCTCTGGAGTAGCGACCACGAACTGGAAGGCTACTTTTCTAGGTATTTAGGGAAATCAATGTCCCAAATAATAAGGTATTTATAATTAAAAAGAAATCAAAATTCTATTGAAACCATACCAAAATGAAATAAATCGGTTAGTTACCGGCCTAATACATTCACATCATCCTACTAAATATCCACTTTAGTAGTCAATGTTTATTGAATTACACCATGCAGTGATAAATTAGGTAAACGATTAAATCTATTATAGGGCCTATTTATTATTCTCTGCCTACCTACTATGACTCACATTACGAAATTTGCAAATCAACTCAAAACTTCAAAACGTTTGCAATGATCTGACTTTACGAACAAGACTACTTTTGCTGTTCTAAAATACATCCCATTATAGTTTATACCTTATTAGCTTGCAATAAGGTGGAGTTTTGATTTCCGAAAGGTCTTAAGAGAAAATTATTGGTCCATAGTTTGATCTATCAGAACAATGTGTGCGTGGGAGTAGTTTAGTAATATTAGTAAAAATGTCAGATGATAATGAAATGTTTTTTGTAAAAAATTATAGTTTTTAAATTCGAATTAAGTGTTGCTTTTGTAATAGTGACCTTTTGTTACGTATATATAGTGTAATTAATATTAAAGATGGATGCTCGGTGATGCTCGGTGCTCGTGTGATGTAATGCTTAGGTACTTGAGACTAATATTTGTGTGGCACACAGATAGACAATTCTCAGTTTTAAAATACAAATCTTATTAACTGTAATAATAATGAATTTTAACTAGGTATAATTCGACGCTAAACAAAAAACCTAATTGAATAATTATTAGAATGCAAATTGATTTATTATATCAAACAGATTATCAGTTTTAAACATTATTATTATTTTTTTAAATCAGTCATAAATATTTATAATTATAAATTAAGTAAAGATTTTTTTAGAAAATATATAGTATTAACCACATTTTTAATTATTTCCTCATTTTTACTACTGGTAACTTGTGATTAGATTTTTATCTAATACCACCTTCTTAATTCTATAAAAGGTTACATTTTCATTTCAATACAAAACATTAATGTAAACAATTCACTTTCATATTATTAACATACTATTAAATATGCAATACTGCATGTAACCCACAGTTTTGCTGCACAATTTACACTCGGTACCTCGTGAGCCGGCCGGCTCGACTATAAATTATACTGGGACCAATTTGTGCATGGTAATTATTGTGGACAAATGAGCCCGCTCTGAGACACACTGTCTCTGTATTATACGAGTATACTCCATTGTTGTAAGGTATTTTGTTTTAAAATTTATGTTTCAAAAAGATATTTCTGTTGAGTTGTCTTCTTTTTGACCACTTTATGAAGCGCCTTCATTTGTTACATGGAGGAGCATAAAGACGCAACTGAAAATGCAAATCTCGTGGCTAAATTCAGGATGATACAATTAAGATTGCCATCGACACGCTAAGAAGAAGACTTGTTTGATAAAACTACTCATTTTCAAATGTCGATGGATATCTATTTTGCAAAAGACTTTAACTGACTTCAAAAAGAAGGTTCTATGTTTGTTTTTTCGTATGTTCTGTTTAAAAGGTTTTGTTGAGCTTAACTCCGGATATAATATGAGCTAAACAAATCTTGCGATAGTTTTTTAACTACTTCTATTAAACCGATTCTTATGAAACATACACATATTATTGAAATTCCGTGACAATACAATATTATGATACGAGTAGATTTACTATGGTCTAATGATGGAGTCACGAGGTTAACAGTGAATAAGTTAAAATACTTAAAGCTGTTTAATGTAAAAAAAAAAAAGTTGTATGTTCACTGATTTTCTTATCAATACTCATTCAACAGTGGAGTATACCTCTAGGACGTGTAAGCCCGTCATGGGCGCGGTAAAGCCTCACAATGGCGACCACCACGCGCCGTTCGCACAAACGTTGCGCCTACGCAACTGAATCCATTAACTAGTGATTAACTTGTAAGTGTGGGACGGACACAATCGGTTTTTGTCTTTCAATAGTGTTAGTTTAATTTTTATGTAACGGAAGTGATGAGTCAGATATTGTTTCGTTTTAATGTCAGGGAGTCTTGCCCATCTACATATGTCACAATTGACATGGTTCAAATCTCAGAGTAATAAATGAAAAATTTAATATTTTCATTTCATTTTAGTACTGAAAGTTAAGTTAATTATATAGTCATCATACCATTCATATAGAGGTCTATACCTATACCTACCTCTACATTATATCGTAATATCCTGCTGACCAAAGTTCGGTCATGGCGGCTAATCACGTAAGACGGGACGACCCCCAGCTAGATGGATTGACGATCTCAAGAAGATTTCTTGGGTAGACTAAATATGGAAGCGGAAAACCTGGTATTGGGATGCAAATTAGAGAAGGCCTAAGTTCAGATACGAATAACGCCACGAAACACGCAAAGACGTATACGACATTACATACACACATACGAATATACGTTTTAAATATTTAGCTATTTGTTTTGAAGAGCTAAATTTTCAAAATTTGTCTGTAAACACGCAATGTAGGTTCCTATTTTAAATTTAATTATATCTTTCTTTTTCCTTTGAAGATGAAAAAAAATACATATCTAATTTAACTCACTAATTTTCCCACAATACTTTTATGAGTAACCTGAAAACGTGTTTGTAACATGCATTACCTCAACATTAAGTCCTTGCCAAATCGCTAGAAAGTTCTAGATGCGGTAAGTAACAAATTGGCTTTGCGACGCGCGGGTTGCGGGGTCGCGCATGCGCGAGCTCTGCGCGTGAGTGGACGCACGCTCGGTGCAACATTCGTCTTGTTTAAACTTATTTGACTAATTATTACTGTATACTCTTGTTTGCTGTTTCATATTTTGTTATATTATGACATTGTAGTAATTGAAGTGAAAACTTATTTTAGCACGGTACGCATATTTTTAGATGAGATAAAATCTCTGGATTTGCGACACCGTTACGAGATACAGCTTGGTATATCCGAAAAATAATTAAATTTTTGAATAGAGAATTTGATTTTACTATGTCAAAAAATTTTCAAAATTGTTTATTTCCTATTTTAGTTAGCATGAACCTATAGTTTCTATTTTAGATTGTAATCATTTTAATGATGATTATACAAGAGTTGTCGAAATTGTTGACGATGATTCATAAAAGAATATTAAATGTATTTTAAAGTATCTAATAATTAATAAAATACAATTCATATATAAAATGCAATTCACAACCTAATAAACCTAGAACCCATCAAAAAAAAATCTAACGCGCCAAAATAAGTTTTCACTTCTCTGTCGGCACTCCCAGAATGCAACCCGTATTTATTTTTTATAATACTTAGGTGGCCAACAAGCATACGATGAAAGATAGTAAGCAGATACCACAGCCTATAGACGCTTGCAATATCAGAGGTATCACTTGCATGTTACCGACCCAAAAGTTTTAACACTAGGGGTTTGTGATGGAAAATTTATGATGCAGGGATTCTTGTAGGTCAAGATTAATCTTCTGTCAATAAAGCGAAGGGGGCCTCTAGGGCTGTTCGCGCGTATGATGTTGGATGTCTCTTAAATACTCAGTTGTATACTATCGTTTATCTAACCGGAAAACTGTTCTCCCTATTGCATGCATGCAATGAACAGATTAGCAGATTATTGCTATACCTATTAACATATTATTAGTAGGTATATTTCTACACAATATCTTTATGCGTATACCCTTACTTACCACTTTCCCTTGACACTGATACCCTTAGATAATCTCTTCTGAACGAAGATGAGTGATTTAATAGAGATTTAATTATCGTGTGTCCGACCCGGCGCCGGCGCACGTTGCACGCACAGCGCCATCTCGTGAGCGATAAATCAATCAGAGGTTATTATTTTGTACGAACTAATCATTGGCTTATGAATTTGATGTATTTGTTTTAATGGATTTGTTTACTTAAGTTAAATTATATTTTAGGTTCAATTTTCAAACAGACAGAAAACTCCAATACCTATTTTTGCTCTGACCTGGCGGGATAGAGAAACATAAAATCCATCCATCCAAACTTTCTCATTTATGATATTAGCATAAATTAATAAGCTTTTTTTAATAAAGAACATGTTAATTATTCTCCCTTGTACCATTACACATACATACTTAGCCACAGTCCAGCGTTATCGGAGTACCAATGATGGTTCGCACTTAGAGCCTCCTCTGACGATCACGACTGTTGGCTCCCGCCATAAATATGTACGGTAACGGCGATTGTGGCTTAATATGAAATATTAATTTAAACATACAGTATTTAGGATTGTTGCACACGAGAAACTCTGATACTGATAGGATGAGCCTTATAAAATAGTGATACAATTCTAAATTAATCTTTTAAACTATTAAGAAGGTAAGCACCAAAATGGCCAGCGACGGCAGGTCACGGTGACTACTCTCCACAGAGACTAAGCATCTGCACAATATAATTAAAGTGCACCTGTGCATGTGCAAACACCGCTATCCATTCCTTCACTAATGTTCGATCGATTAGGCGCAAGAATAGGTTTTTTAATCCTGAGGCAGGATTTTAGAAAATTATATCCCACCTAGAGGCTGGTCGCGGCATAGTTGCTTTTACTTGCAAATCTATCATTCCTGGCGGTTAATAAGTACTAGCCACGTGGGATTAAAACTTTAATAACTAATCCACAAATGCGATTTCATTTCGTATTCGTTAGCTGCATTTTGTTGTCAGATTTTCAGGCACATGTCAGTCTCAGAATTTGGTCAGTGAGTGACGTTTCTATTTATCGTTAGGGAAACTGACGTGTCAGTCAGTGGTGAGTATCAGTTTGTCAGGTACTTATAGCTGTGAAATCGGTCTTTCACTTTAGAAGTCTTACGAATTATATCGTCCAATAGTGATAAGCTTCTTAGAAATTTCCGGTTATTGGGTAAAATAAATGAAGTTACTTACCATATATCATATACCAGATCAAATATAATAATAATATTTTTTTATTAAAAAAATAGAAAAAGCGGTAGTGGTCGACTGAGAAAGTAGGTAACCGATTTTTATGCAAGAGATGTGAGTTTGATCCCGGGCGGCAGTTTATATGTAATAATCAAATGATTTACCATCTGCTAACGGTGATGGAAAACATCGTGAGGAAACCCACATGTCTTAGAAAAAATCAAATAAAGACCCTCTCCCGAGACCGAGAGACCCCTGCCTAACTATGGGTCGTATATGGATTGCTATTATTATTATATTTATATTATTATTTAAAAATAATAATTTTTTATTTTGGGATTTGATAATTTAATGTCACCATACACGCAGTGGTACAATATTTTGGCTCAAAATAAAATTTGTGAATTTGTATCAAATTTAAATACCATTCGAAATAAAACATAAGTACATACATACATCACGTCTGTGTCCCAGTGGGGTAGGCAGAGACTATGGTACGCCAATTGCTTCGATCCAAACATACTTCCTTCGCCTTCTCTACATTCATCAACCTCTTCATGCATGAACGTCGATTCTGGGTACTTTTAATTTAGCTCTTTTTTAGCAAATTACCCCTACTTCGAAATTTAAAAAGTTTGGTTTAAATTTCGAAAAAATAAAATTAAAAATCTAATAAACTGGATTATAAGATCACAGATTGCAATTAAGTCCAATAGTTTATTATTATTAGTATTATAGTAGAACCTTGACTGTATCACATTTTTGTATACGAAGGTAAACAAAAATGTTCACTATCATCCTACATGCTGTAAAATGTTATCCTTTTCTTTAAAAGAATCATTTTTTAAATAGTTTTTACACATTTATTTTATGTATTTTATTTAAATAAATTGTTTTATACTACTTGGGTGGTAAACAAGCATACGGCCCGCCTGATGTTAAAAAGTTACCGAAGCGTATGGACGCTTGCAATACAAGAGGTATCACTTGCGTGTTACCAACCCATTTTTTACACCAAGGCTTTAAGATGGGAGTATCCCTGGGATAGGAATACGTTTATTTCAAAACGCATCCCTAAATGAGCGCTGGAGACCTGATGACTGATGATGATTTTAATTTGATTTAAATTTATAAGCAAATCGTGTGTATTAATTTCAGGAAAGACTGCTTTTGCTACGAAGTGTGAAGTTTTCCTAAAGTAGTAAGTAGCCATATGTTTTAGTAGATCGTGTTTAAATGGCCAGTATTACATTCGCCTGTACATTCGCCTGTACACTCGTCTATCACGGTCTTGTTTAGATATGCTATACGTAGGTACTAAACTTGATGATGTAAAAGTGTATTCGATACTATTTAAAATAATCTTTATATATATATTTCTTGTGTGTGTATATACACACGTATGTCACTGAACTCCTGCTAGACGGCTGGACCGATTTTGATTAAATTTTGTGTGTGTGTTCGGGTAGGGCCCTGGATGGTTTAGATTCAATTGGACCCGGTAGGTGGCGCTGCTGTCGGTATTTCAGCTTTTTCAGGCAGGACGACGTCTGCCAGATCCACTAGTAAAATATAAATATAATATATTGTATTGTATAATAAACAATACAGTTTTATTTACTACTAGCTGTTGCCCGCGACTCCAACCGCGTGGATGTCGGTTATTGCAATCTCCTTGATAAATTTCATTTAGGTTTGTTCAGCCGTTTAGAAGTGAAAGCGTATCAAACAAAAAAACTCAGTTTCGCATTTAAAATAAGTATTGATTTTGTTTCAACTGAAGTAGACATTAAATATTTTTTATTGCAATTTTCAACGTAAAAACTGCCTTAGACTTGACTTTTCTTAGACAAAGATCAGCATTCATTTAGCCCAATCGGTAAAGCCGTTCTTGAGTGACGCTCCATCATGCATGTAGTAATGGTTTTTTTATACTAGGTACTTGGGTGGCAAACAGGCATACGGCCCATCTGATGTTGAACAATTACCGTAGTCTTGGACGCTTGCAATATTAATAAGAATAATTGTTACTAACACTATGGATTTTATCTGAAAATAAATTATTATTATTAAATAAAAGTAGGTCGGCAACCTACTTTTTGACACCAGGGCATTAAGATGGAATATCCCTGGGAAAAAAACTTTTCTTTCAAAACGCATCCCTAAATGAGCGCTGGAGACCTATAATCACACACTAGAACACAACTACCTACACCGCTGTGTGTTGTTATTTGGCTATGGTCTTCTGTAAGGTGGAGGTCCTTCCCCAGTCGGGTTTGCTCGCTAGTATGGTGCCCTACCTATCTTAAAACATACATTTATAGACATTCCACAAAAGCCTATTAATTAAGCTTCATGATCGATAATATCTAGCAGCCCGTGTGAAAGTAGCTGCGTAGAAGGTGTTAGTCCTTTAGGGGCACGCAGGAAGCAAAGATAATGAGTGTCGGCATGTTCGCAGTGTTGGTGCAATGAATTAATACTGCCATAGCTATCTTCATTGCGGTCATACTACGCCGGCTACACACATTAGCTTGGCGCGGTCACGAATGGAATTTATTGAGTGGAAGTGTTGGTGTGATTAGATACATTTTGGTGTGATTTTAATTCTTTAATGCATACAAAATAAAGTACAGGATCGATAATAAACATATCACATTATTGTGTACAAAGGTGAGCTTAAACTAAAAGATGAGTTCTCTTACAGCAAACCTCGGAGTGATGGAAAATGCAGAGAAAGTAAGGGTAAATGAAGTGTACATTTAGTAAAGAAAACATGGTAAAGACATGTTGTATAGCACAGTAAAAAAAAAAAAAAATTGCCTGCTGTAAAATATTTCATAATACATATATGTAAAATACCTACCTACTTACTTGGTGTTTATAACACTAGTACACAAAAATAAATGATTGAAAAAAGTCACTACTTTACAAAGTACACCCAGACTCGGAACAACCATTTATGTACGGTATACACACAAAAAAGACCAGGAGGACCGTGTGCTATGGCGCGTGTTGGGAGAGGCCTATGTCCAGCAGTGGACTGCGATAGGCTGATTGATTGATTGATACACACAAAATACCACTAGACCCTACGAGCAGTCTTATACCTTTATAGAGAAGTTTTAAATACATAATCGCTCTATAGTTACTTGAAAGCGGTATTATCACCTCTAACCAAATCCATAATTGCAACAGAACACCATCCTAACCCTCTTGCATACAATCCACGATTGTCGATGAAATGCTCGCGAGTGCAATTTTCGACTTATAAATAAAATACGTTCAATTACAGGCGCTAAAGTGCAGAATACTAAGATGATCTTCAATTGTATCCGTACTCAGTACATCTTTGTTCTCACACGTATATAATTGGGTACTCCATTCAATAATGCCAACGGTTTATAAAGGTTGTGCATTATTTTTGCAATTTTGTAATTTGAAAATAATGCTTCAGTTTACGGTTAAACTCGAATATTGCTTTTACTTGTATATTTTATACTAGGGGTCGCCCGAGACTTCGTCCGCGAGGTATTTTGTAATATTTTTTAGGGTTTTACAACATATCTCACTGCTGCTCCACTCCTTTTGATCATAGCGTGATGTTATAATATAGCCTATAGCCTTTCTGGATAAATGCACTATTAAAAAAAAAAGTTTTTTTCTAATCGAACAGTACTTTCTGAGATTAGCGCGTTCAACCAAAACAAACAAACTCTAAAGCTTTATAATATTAGTATAGATTTCATATTCTTAAAAGACAACTCCCGCACATTGGATCAGGCCCTGTGTCGCGGGGGACTTTACAAACATACAATTAACGGACATGAAGTACACCCAGATTCGAGACAACCATTTATGGATCACACCATGTTTTGTCCCGTGTGGGGAGCCATTGAACCATCCATGCAGCTGACTACCTTGTTGCCGACGCATTTCCCAGGCAGTTACTGTTTCGATTTCCTAGGTTAGGCATTATTGAGTTTTTCAGTTAGAAAACTCTTAATGTAGCTCGTAGTCGGTTCTTCTTCTTCGTTGATGGTACGTTGATTTTTTTTTTAATAATAATAATTTATTTATTAAAAACATAAAAAACACAAACAACAATATTGAGCTTTACTTTGAATTTTAATTTTACTTTAAATTGTAGAAGTCCAAAATTTTGCCACCTTTACGAAGTTGGTGGCGTTGTTACACAATCGTGCCTCATAAAGCACTGGAGTATACTAGGAGCACTATTATTATAACTATAAATTGGCTCAATATATTAAATTAAATAGGTACCTACCTATTTAAATTTATTTATTTACTTTTTATATGCTTTTTGTGTCTTGGGTTTTTAGTAACCGCATCAAAATCCGGTAATTCGTCTGGGAGCTATGATGCCACGGACAGACACACAAATACACAGATAGACACGATTAACTTATAACACCCCTCTTTCTTGGCCAGGGGTGTATAAAACAGAACGTAGTATAAAACAGTTTAAAGTAATGTACGATTAACTTTATTCACTCTTCATACGATAACGTGTAAAGATATTTATTTATACTACTCTGATGGGAAACATTCATATGACTATAGACTTGGGACTACGTCCAAACTAACGAACTCATACCACAGATTAATAAATAGTTACTACGTAACAGATACATCACTCCCATACAAAAGCGAAAATACCTGCGCCATAATAGCCTACAAAATCTTAATAATAATACCTGCTGTTCGCAGCGAAAAGAAATGTACCATAAGTACGGGAACAAAGAGTCGAGATTGTGTTGCCCGCCGTGCGACTCACGTGCAAGCTCGTCATCGCACGAATGCGGTAGGGTTGTCTTTCTAACTTTCTCGACAATTTTTAAGAAAGAGTACCTACACACAAGAAGCATTTGAAAATTACTAGGTACTACTAACTGAAGCCAGCTGAAATGCGTACCTACTTTCAAATAACGTAAAGTACCTTTCTTCATCTTTCGGCAATGAAAAAAAGACAATATTTTATTTTTCTTTTGACTATGACATCCAACGACTTCACAATAATTAAACATCGTGTCGTTAGTCAAAACTTAATAATATTAAACTTATTATACGTAGTGTACGTAAATATCGTATGCGTTTTGAGCGGGAAACGCGCTGTGCGCGCTCTGTGTCGCGTGCGGCAGCCCAGTGGCGATCGGCTCGGTAACGAGCTACATAGCGGTAGGCACATATCGCGTAACCTTGAGCGAGTGACGGAGGCCTGCTCATACTCTTCACGCTTAACCAGCTGCAGCAAGCATAAATTCGTGCGAACGCAGACAGGACCTGCATCACCGGCCTATTTCATAAACTCACGAAGAGAACTTACTTAGAAGACTATTTATGCATAGAAAATTCAACCTTATTCCACCGAAATAAAATTAATTTTGGGTTGGTATAAGTATGGTATAGAATCGTGTGTTTTCGGTTACCATGGCGACCAAAATGTCGGTGAGGTGCAATGCAATAGTTTAATCTGGCTGCGGGCACGACCACACGAACTCGCCGCCCGCGGAGGCCTTCGCGGCTGATGGCACTGTAAACAAAGATTAACTTAAACTTAGTTTAATTGAGTTATGTTAGTGATAAATATTTGAGTTTTGAAAGAGATTTCCTGGTCATCAGAAAATAAACTGCAAATCAAATCAAATCAAATCAATTTATTTTTTGCCAAACACGGGTACATGATAGATGTTTTACAATAAAAGGTGCTTCCATGTTTTACCAGACATTTGGTGTGCAAAATTAATGATTAAACACGAGATTATATTATAGATACATTAGTTCAAATTCGTTATTAGTAAGCCATTATAATTGTATAGCAATTAATTTTACAAACATTATATTATAAGATTAGGTGAAATTAAATTGAACATGTAAATTAAATTAGATAACAATAGAATTGGTATAATATAAATATGGTTAAAATATAATATTATAATATAATTATTATTATAATTCATCATTTAGGAATTCATCTATTGTATAATAACACTTATGAGCTAACAATTCCTTTAAGGTTTTTTTAAATTTAATTAAGGGCATATCCTTAATAGCATTCGGTATTTTATTGTACACTTTGGGTGCCATTCCAAAGAAGCTTTTAGTCAGTAGTGCAGTTTTACAACTAATTGTGCTTAACATGTTAGTGTATTGAGCTCGCATTGGCGCCTTTCGAACTTCTGATACCTTTTGAAATAGATTTCTGTTAATTTTAACAAAAAGTGCAATCTCTAAAATATATAATGATGGTAGTGTTAGTACTTTAAAAGATTTGAAAAACGGTATGCAACTATCCGTTTGGTGTATACCACACATTGACCGTATACATTTCTTTTGCATTTTAAAAACTAGCTCTTTGTTAGTGGAATTTCCCCAAAAAATTATGCCGTACCGTAGAATTGAAGCTACCAGACCATAATATGCTGTCAATAAAACGTCCTTATTTACTTTTTTCGATAGCTGCCATAATGCATAAGCAGATTTACTTAGCCTCTTACACAATTGTTCTGTATGTGATTTCCAATTAAGTTGATTATCAATTACTAGCCCTAAAAATTTAGTTTCATTTGCTCTCTCAATTTCATGATCATGATAAATAATATTAACATCTGGAATTTCATATCTTTGATGAAAGTGCATAACATTAGTCTTTTTTAAATTAATTATTAAATTATTCTTATTAAGCCAATCAATTATATTACATAAAGAATCAATAATGTCATTTTTATAGTTATTTACATTAGAACATTTTATTACAGCTGTGCTATCGTCTGCAAATAGTACCATGCGATGAGATATTATTTGTGGTAAATCATTTATATAAATTAAAAAAAGAAGCGGCCCTAGCACACTCCCTTGTGGTACGCCATACTTTATGAGTCTAGATTTCGATACGTACTTAAGCTCTCGTTTACTTTCTATACATATTCTTGAGACTTCCGTACATTGTGACCTGTTATCTAAATAAGACTCTATAAGCTGGAGTATATTTCCTCTAATACCGTATCCATGTAGTTTATTTAGCAAGTTTCTATGATTGACATAATCAAAGGCCTTGGTCATATCAGTAAAAACTGCACAGACTGGTATCTTATGGTCTATCGATGGCATAACATTGGACAAGAATTCAAAAATGGCCATATTTATTGAAGTATTCTTACGAAATCCCTTCTGTTCCGGACAAAATAAATCATGTTTATCAAAGTATGTGTAAATTGAATTATACATGACTTTTTCAAAAATTTTTGAAAATATAGGAATCTTAGTTATTGGTCTATAATTTTTTAAATTTGTTTTGTCATCTTTTTTATAAAGCGGTTTTGCAATTACCTTCTTAAGACTGTTCGGATATACTCCCTCAATAATGCATAAATTTATTATATGACTTAGAATTGGCGATATCACTTCATTGACATATTTTACTACTTTAGTACAAATGCCATCATAACCGACAGTGTTAGTATTTTTCAAACCATTAATTATACGCATTATATCATTATTTGAGACAGGAGACATAAATAAGGAGTTTACATGTATATTTCTAAAATTATTATTACTATTTAATTGAATGTCTGATTTAATATTAGTTTCTATTTCGTCTATAAAATAATTATTAAATTCACTGGCTATATCAGCTGGATGACTTATTAGCAAATTGTCTTTTTTGATAGCCATAATTTGTTCGTGTGGTAAAAAAAAATTTGACTTATTAATTATTTGCCATGTCGCCTTAGATTTATTTTCAGACTTAGTTATAAGTTCATTATTTTGTGCTTTTTGAGTTAAGTTTATAATTTTTTTAAACAACCGGGTATATTTTTTAAAAGCAAGTTTTGTTTTTGTGTTGGGGTCTAATCTATACGTCCATAGTAGTTGCCTTTGCTTTCGACTACATATTTTAATGCCACGAGATATCCACCTAGTTTTCTTACTAGTTGTTATAGTAACCAGTTTTTCAGGAAAACATAGTTTATAGAATAACGAAAACTCATCTATGAAACTGTAATATGCTTCGTTAACGTCTTCTGCATCAAATGTTTGTTTGAATGATATGCACCCTAAATACGACTTAAATTTTCTTAAGTTATCCTCAGAAACCACTTGCCTTTTAGTTTTCCAAAATTTTAATCTACATGTTTTATTAACAGGTACCTTAAGAATTTGACACGTGTGATCTGATAAAATAAGATCTATAATTTCAGTATCACATTTTTTTCGATAATTATGAGCAAAATTGTCAATGCAGGTGTTACTATGTAGTCTACTCGTAGTAGGCATAAATAATGATAGTTTTAAATTATAACCTAGAAGAAAACATTCAAGATCTAAATAAGTTTTGTTTCTTTTAAGGGAATCAATATTAAAATCTCCACATAATACTATTTTTTTACTAGAATTATTAATTTTATTTAAAATGTTGCCTAATTTTTCGTAAAATATTGCGTAGTTTGGTTTAGGTATTCTGTATATACAAATAATAATGATTTGATGAGACAGAAGCTCAATGGCACAGCACTCAAATATCTATTGAAGCTGTTTTGTATAATATATTGGTTTCAAATAAAGCGTATTTGATGGTAAGCAGTAATCTATGTAGCTGATTGACCTTTGCAATACTTAGAGCATTACTGGAGCCTGGTCGACTCAAAAACCTTTTATCACCAACCACATTTGATATTAGAGATTTGTGAGTAGACAATAAACTTTGGCAGGAAAAAGTGTTTTTAAAGAAACGCATCCTTAAGTTAATTACTGAATACTTGTAATTATGCTTAGACGATCATATTATATTCTTGATCGAAGCAAGCATGAAATGTAAAGTCTGTAAACGATAACTAACCGTAGTTTAACGGCAATTAGATTGTTACATCGGCGCTAGAACAGTCGTGTCACCAGCGTGTTGCAAGCGACGGACGACTAAATATCAGCAGCGCATCACCAACTAATGACTTGTACAAATAACTTCCACGAATATGTGGGTAACACTCCTAGTGCCTGCAGCAGTGTGTCGCTTATTTGACGCCAGTTATGGCTTTATACGTGGGAAATAGGGGTTTCTCGATAGTGAAGATTTTCTTTCGTCTAGACCGGGACTTACATTTGTTGTAGAACTGTCTGTCAGTTGTTGTAAGTAAGACTAAGATTGTAATATGTTACCTATTTTAAATGTATTTTTATAAAAAGTCTCTCATTAGGGAATAAGCCTTTTGAATCGAGGGATAAACTACCAATTCGCTGACACATACAGAATAAACATTTACATATTCCTCAAAATTTAAAATGTATAAATTTATTATATTTATAAGTCAATGGGGGAGGCCTTTGCTCAGCAGTGGGACAATACAGGCTAGAAAAAAAAAGTTTAAATCTTAGCAGACGTAAAAAGAATATTAATTTGCCTAGGGAAAGCTTACATCAGTAGGCCTCTCCTAATTTGAATTATAACACCCGGTCAATACAGATCGAAAGAAGCCTGATAAGTCTGTCAAATTGATGTTGTGAAGGATTATGTGAAATATTGATATTTAGTAAAAGTTTATACCTACTAGAGGCCATCTCCTATCGAGTTAGGAAAAGACTGTTAATGATAAAGCAAAACAGCCTAAATATATAATTCTTCCGCAATTAAACAAATAAGTAATCTAGATCGGTCGCAGTCAATACATTCAATGTGTTTATTAACGTCAATTCGCACCGACTTCGTGCGCCCGCGCCGACGGGCGGTGAGTGCGGTGACCAATTACCGCGTTTTTCGTATAACCAAACTAGTAGCCGGACAAGTGTTAGTTTTACCGGTGTCCCATATAACTATCCCTTTTACTTTCAAACAGTTGCTTTTGCAAGAATATGCACATGTTTGTTATAGTACCTATATAAACAATGTTTTTTTAAATTAAAATTGTTTAACATTAGGCGGATCGGTTACTACAAAAGAAGTATCTATCTCCGATATGACTTTACCAATTTTAATGAAAAAAAATAAGGCCACTAATTGAGATAAAACTATCCTATCTGACATTTTGTAATGTGTCTTGCTTAGTCCTTAAGAAGGGGAGATAATCAATCTTTTTATCCCGATTAAGAATTACTGAAATAAATCAAAATTATAAGGTTTCTAAAGGGTCAGCAACGCGCGAGTAATACCCCTGGTGTTGCAAGCGTCCATAGGCTACGGTAACTGCTTACCATCAGGCGGGCCGTATGCTGCCGTATGTTGTACTGCCAAGGAGGCTGTTTGCCTCCTTGGCAGTACAAAAAAAGATAAGTAACAGTACAAAAAAAGACAAGTAAAAAAATTAGATATTGCAAATATACAACGCAAGTGAAACCGCAGACGTTTTTAGGTAGAAGTTTTAATTTTGGATACATAAATAGTTGAGGGAACCAGCCTTTCATGCTTCAACAAATACACATTAAAATGTCAAACCGTGTGCCTCAAATCTCGACTTCAAGTTTCACACGCCACTCCATCCGCACTTCGGCCTCCTGCGACCTCCTTGGGCCATGTCCGGCTGTTGACATTCACGAATACATAACACGATAATAGATATTAGTGGTAGTACTTTGTTCCTATTCGATTTATGACGGATGTGTGAGTATGTCAGTACTATGTGGGCGATCGCTGGCTACCGACTTTAGCGCATGTCATGCATTGGACCATAACTAAGTAAATTCTTTAAAGTTGAAGTTTAAGAGTCATTGGTTGATTTAATTGAGGCTTATACCTAGTAAATGTTTAAAAAATATATATTCCTTTTTAAGCTTTTATTTATATTATTCCCTCTCTATTAAAAAGACAGATGCCGCACTAGGGAACAAGGCCTGTGTCGCGGGAGACTTAACAATTCACGGACATAATTTACATTATTAATCACACAAAGTTTTGTTAGGTGTGGGAATCGAACCCACGACCTCCGGCTTAGCAGTCAGGATAACTAACCACTAGACCAAAGAACTAA
This sequence comes from Trisateles emortualis, assembly GCA_947095525.1. Taxonomy (NCBI): domain Eukaryota; kingdom Metazoa; phylum Arthropoda; class Insecta; order Lepidoptera; family Erebidae; genus Trisateles; species Trisateles emortualis. Next base: position 6,181,937 of record OX352743.1, on the reverse strand, counting down.
GTATGCACAGTAGTGTAGAAATGTTCCTATGCGCGAGTATCTACAGGTTTCCAGTACTCATGCGTTTTTAAAGAAACCTTATGAAAGTATCCCATGATAATAATTTTTTGTTATGCCCAGAAACCTCAGGCTACAGTAATTGCTTACCATCAGGCGCTTTAAGTAGTTACTGTCTAAGACAAAAAGTCATCCTACAAACAGTTCAAAGCGTCAAAATTATCCATTTACATCTAACCGAATAGTTATGCGGTTTGGCATAGTGCAGAGGTGAACCTTTGACCTTTGGTGTAAGATATGTGATGTCAAGGGTGCGGGTAGACTGACGGATGTGTTGCAAGGTCCCTGTATGACGTCGGTGACAGAATTGGATTGGACGTGGCATTGACTGTGTCGACCAATGTTCAAATGTCAGGAACAGTGGACAGAGAGAGGAATTATAATAAATGTGAATGTTGGGCAAGTAAGTTAACCTTTTAATTGACAGCAATCTAGACTGACTGCATGACTGGTTTAGTAGTTAAGGTAGACATCTCGCTACTAAAACTGCGTCGATGTGGGTTTGATTTCCACAAACTGTACAACCATACAATTCACAGACGCAAATTACACCAGACTCGAATAAACATTTATAAATCACACAAAGTTTTGCCCTGTGTGGGAATTGAACCCACGATCGCCGGCTAAGCAAACATTAGAACAACAGGCCAGTCAACAATTTACGGATACAAAGCATACTCAAACTCAAACCAAATACATAGGTATATCTCTGGAATATAAACTCAAACCCAAAATTCATTGAGGTTTCAAAGTAACTAGCACCTATCACTTATGAAAGTAAAGTATTTGTATTTTTCTTCCCGTAGAAGCAAGCGGCCCGTATGACCGTCTGATGGTAAGCAGTTACCGTAGCTTATGGACGTTTCAATACCAGAGATATGACTTGCGTGTTGCTGACCCAAAAAATTAACACCAGGGTTTGATGATGGTGTACCCGTTATAGGAAAATGTTTTGTTAAAAACGCAAACCTAAATAAGCGCTGTTTTGTGCCTTTAATGATTTTGTTTGTTGTTTATTTTTTTATGTCGAAGTCTTATTTCATATAAATGTTTTATTTCAGCGTTTATACTTTCCTACTAATGATGGATTGTATGGATCTTTTTTACTCTTTCACGTGAAAACTACTAAACGGATCTGAATGAAATTTGGCATAGAGATAGATTATAGTGTAGAATAGCGAATAGGCGCTTTATTTTGTCAAGCGCTGGTAGTTTTAACATAAGTAACAATTGTGGTCTTCAAACTAGGCAAGCCTGTATCGTGAAGACCAAAAGCAAAATAAAAATCAAATAAAAAATTCCATATTAACTTCTATCCTATGGTGTAGGAATAACAAACAATTGAAATATGTATCATTATCAAAGGTGGTCACTTCGCTAAAAAGACAGGGCCGAGTATCATGGGTTCGATACCCGCACAGGACAAAACTTTGTGTGATGTACGCGTAAATGTTTGTAAAGTTCCTCCGTGACACAGGACTCCCTAGTGTGAGAGATGTCCTAAAACTGGGATAGAGATAATTTGCTCGAAAATCAGACAATAAGACAATAATATAAAGACAATAATGAACTTTTTATCACTGAAAATTTGTTTTAAGCAGTTTCCCGCTTGTACTGAGCCTAACAAGTAAGGTTTCCTTACGCGTGAGGACCTAGCACGACAACAGAAGAGAGATTTTATTTATTATATATCGCACTAGCGGCCTTCCTTGACTTCTAGTGGGTTAAAGAATTATTTCCTTTTGAACCTTCTGATTCCATGCTGCTCAGAATTTTCTAACTAAATAAGCCCTTGACTTGTACAAAATACTCACAACTCTGAAAATGATTTTAAAATCTATTACTACGGAAAGGCAACCTACCTACTAGCTATAAAGTTTTATTTTTAAAGATAACTCCTGCACAATTAACGAACATAAGGTACTTACACCCAGGAACAACACACACTTTTTTGTTAGGTGTAGGGATCGAACCCACAATACGTCCCGCAGTGGTAAATGGCGAGGTAACCACCTTAAGCCACTGAACCAACCGTGCAGTCGTACCAAAGAAAAGTAGTAATAATTCAGATCTGTGGGATAGCGCTCATAAGACCAAGTACAAGGAAGGGCGAACAAAGCCGAACGCATTAAATAAACAAGTCAATTAATTGAACGGAATGAGGAAAGCACCGTGTGATGATCGCCACACAATAACTGTCCACTCAGTAATGAGCGCTTTCTCAGTTTCTTGTGCACCCTATTGTGCGCTTTTCCTCGTGAAAAACTAAACAGAACACGCATTATACCAGTATTTTAATCGTAGCTTTGTTAATCAAATGTTAAGTTATATTTAGTTTAGCTAACAATTCCGTTATTTTATATTTGTAAATATTATTTAATTTAAAAAATATTGTATTTATTTTCATTTTTTTGCACCTGCAGCCTATCCGTTATGTAGATCGCTAGATGTCCTACGCGTTTAATATAATAATAGTTTTAGGATGCATTTGCGAAAGTTAGTATAGCTGATTTAAGACAAGTTTTAGCCTCCCTAGTGCAACGAAAAAAAGAATCCATACTTATATTGCGAAATTAGCTCTATATGTTCGTTACGTTTCCACGACTAAACGGCAGAACGGATCATAATGAAATTTGGCAAGAAGATAGATGGTGTCATGGGAAAGGATAAAGGATGGTTTTTAAAGTTTAACCGATAATATAATCAATTTCCATATGCGTGGCGCCACGGGAAACAGCTAGTTGTATAAAGATTTAGTGTTAAAAGCAAGTTGTCTTCTTCTAAGTGTATAGTAAACAAACATTTATAGTTTTATGTAAATCTCAGTTAAGTTACCTTTATGTGATTACCATATACCATTTGAACTTGTGATTATACTGAAGTCGCGACATTAAACTCACGTTCGATATTTGTTTAAGTATCAATAAATCATTCGCTTGTTTCAATAGTTTATTTTACTGTAAATAAATTGAATAAATACTAATTTAATTGGCATATCAAAAACATAGTATCTCAATGGCATTAAAGTTCACATAATTAAATGGATTTCATTTCATAATCTAAACGAACATTGTAAAGAGAAAAGATTTAATTTGTGTGCTTGTTTGTGATGACTAAACCCAAAAACGACTGAACCGATTTAAAAAATCTTTAACCTATATTAAGCTACATTCTCAGCAAGTAACAAGGGTTATATTTTACTAAAAAAGTACGTAAATAATTGTCCAACCGTGCAAAACCGGGCCGCTAGTTGTTTTTATAACAAAGTTTTTGAAACATTTATTTGTTTATGGTAAATATACTAACAATTAGCCAAGAGTCAATGTTAACGAAGAGTTTAAAGAAACGGTCGTTTACACTCGACTGGTGAACAATTAAACCGTAATTAAATGTAACAATCGCGTGGTGCAACCGCTTCTTCTCATATCAACTAGTATATGAGTCGAGCGCGTAATTACGTTCGACTAGCGCTCTTTCAACCAAAAAAACTACCATCTCTCCATTGTTCCCGCCAATTTTCCCACATTTCGCCTTTTACAGTTACACTTTAGCTTCCTGATTTACTCGCAAAAAGTGTATAAATTGAATTCCTCATACATCAAGCGCGCCGAGATCACTTGGAACTTTTTCTTCGGCCCGGAAAATATTGTCTTTGTCGTTAGATAATTCTTATTGTGTGATCTGCCCTTCTTTTCTTAGTAGCTTTGGTATTTGGACTCACACTTCGATGAAGATAGATAAGGTATTTAATAGACCAACGATTTTTTAAATATGTTTATTGCCGATTAGAAGTGGGAAAATGTTTTAAGGGAAACGCAACTTAGAAAATGTACGCATAATAATAAACACTAATCAATAACAAGGATAACTGCCTTAATGGATTAGTCATAGTAATATTTATTTGATCCTTGGGCCGTGTGTGTTTAGGCATTTCCACCAAAATTATCTCAAAGCCCAATTGGAATTTCGGATTGAATCCGATACATTACTACTACTACACTAGGCCCGCTCCGTATTTCATTTGACCTAATATAGCTTACGAAACGTGGCTGGCATACATCTCTGTCTACCCCTCTGAGTAAAAAGACGAGATGCAATTTTATATTAGAACTAGTTATTGCCCGCGGCTCCACCCAAAATATATTTTTCTTTTATATTAAAAGACAACTCTCGCACTGGAGTCCCTGTGTCGCGAAAGACTTTACAAACATATAATTACCGGACACAAAGTAAACCCAGACAACCACTTATGGATCACACAATATTTTGTTCCGTGTGAGAATCGAACCCACAACACACCGTGGAGTGTAAATGCTGAGGTAACTACTCAACCCAACCGTGCAGTCTCTTGATAAAATGTACCTATAACATTTTCATTTAACTATAACCTCAACTACATGAATCACTGCCCACTGTATTTACTACGACAAGCTGTATATTGTTGTCCGTTCTCAAAGCTACTCAAAGCTACAGGCACATGAACACCCACCAAATACGGTCAAAACAAAACTTTCTCACTAATTCAACGGCGGATCGTGCAAGGAAGATTCACATGCGAAACGACCACTGCACACACGTGAAACTATCAGTCAAACTACTACTTAAACATCTGCATAAGTCACGTCTCACGATTCTCTACGAGTAACAGTTTAATAATGTCCGCGCAGGTGACCCACCGCGACCCCTGTGAAATACAGTTGAACGGACTAGGGGCCATATTTTCCCCCATGCATCGTACTAAAGTCGTGTCTTCCTTGGTGGAAATAAAACGCGAGGTCCATCTCTAGGGGCATCGGTGCCTCAGATGCGCTATTTAAAGCTCCATTTTCTAACGTTATAAACACTCAAACTCGACAATGTAAATACAACCTTATGTTTATAATCTAAGATTCAAATTGGATTGCGTGGTATTAACATATAAGTGAAATCTAAGTAGAGTGTACGGATAATGTCATGGGAAGAGCTCAATGAACGTGCGGACAGCGCGTGGACTGCCGACCGGAGGATCTTCCCAACTTATTACTATCATTAAACAAATGAATATATGTTTTATGACTTTAACAATAAGGGTTATATTATATGCAGGTTATAACTTAGTAAACTTGTAGGCTATATTGCCGTGGTCTTCCGTCTTAATAAGTGTAAATCCTATATCTGTGTGTAAATCTGTTAAGTGTCATCGCTTTAGTTTTAGTGAGTTTGTTTCTATTAGAGGGAATGGTCATTACGTCTTGTTTGTGTAGAATGGCATGATTTGTTCTCTTGTTGAATATGTTTGCTTATTGGCAAGTAAGATCTGAAATTGCCATTTTTAGTGCCCTTTGTATGGAATGTTTTGACAGATGTACGTAAACCATTTTATAGGGCGTAATTTCGAATAAGTCATAAATTAAAATGTTTTATAAATTTTACATCTTCTTTGTGAATAAATATTACAACTCTGACTCATAATAATAATATCCTCCTAACCGAATTTCGGTCACGGCGGCTAACCTCAACGGAGACTTGCCATCTGCGCGGGAGATATTATAGTGCACAAGTGTGTGCGCAAACACAAGTGCACTCTTTATTCCCTCACTCTCATAGTCCGATGGGACGGCAAATCCGACACGACCGGAGAGAGATCAGGCGTAGGACCAACAGCTTTACGTGCTTTCCGAGGCACGGGGGTGTAAACACCGCCAATTTCCAAACTCCGGGCATCTATTGTGAATTTCTTAACAGAAAAACCCAATATCGATTTTTGGCCCGACCCGGGAATCGAACCCGGGACCTCGTGGTCAGCAGTCTCACACATCGACCACTGAGCCACGGTGGCAGTTAACAAAGTAGTAAGTAGTTATGCCAAAAGTATTGCGCATCCGTCGTCTATGTAGTATAAAAATATTTATAAAGAACAAATTAAAGAATAATTAATCAAGTCTAAGTAGCCTTCTAGACAATACCATGTAAGGAAGAATCTCCGAATCTTCCTATACTATGACAATACTATCAAGTATAAGTAGTACTCTTACATAACACTAATAATAATATCGTATGAACATTTTAAAAGGATTTTCATGTTGTATTGAAATCATTATCATCTCTATAAAGTTCCTAGTAGTATGACGTCTGCCCTTTCCTGTAGGAACAGTCGCGGCGTCGTGACTCACTGACCCATTGCCTTGCCGCGGCCACGTTCATTCCACTACGGCTTTTACATATTCTATGTGTGTATGTTTGTGTGTATGGATTGGTGTAGAAATGGTTTGAGAACTTGCCATTAGAGACGATTTTGAACATGACTTCTAAAGGTGAAATTGGGAGTTGTTAGTTGGTGGATAGGTCATGTGAGGAAACAAAGTTTTATAGTAAGAACTAACTTTGTTTATTATGAGAAGTAAGGTATAGAAGAAAGCAAGCCAGACTGGGGAAGGACACACTACAGAAGACCATAGCCAAATAACTACACACAGTAGTGTGATTTTGTGTACATCCAAGGATTCCAGTGCTCGTTTTCCTTTTCTTATGGAGACCAAAAAGTTAATTAGCAACAATTGAGTAATGCCCCAGGTATTGTAGTTGTTCATAGGCTACGGTAGCTGTTTACCATAAGGCAGGCCGTATGCTACTTTCAGCATCGGCGATCAGCGATTTTGCGACTGTATCGCTTTTGGCGACTCTCTGCGTTTCTCTCTCTGGCGATCAGATCTCTCCGTAATATATGAAACAACTAGCTGTTGCCCGCGGCTCCGCCCGCGTGGATCTCGGTTATTGCGATAAAAAGCTAAGCCTATGAGCTATTTCAGACTATAATCTATCTCTATGCCAAATTTCACCCAGATACGTTCAGTAGTTTTTACGTGAAATAGTAGCAAACATCCATCCATCCATCCATACTTACACTCACCGTGTTTGGCGTTTTTAAGTGTGCGGTGTGGAATGTTTGGTGAGAGCATTTAGCTTGTAATAAGCGACTAAATCGCAGATCATCGATGCTAAAAGTAACAAGTGCTGTAGCCCTTAAGTAGTAATAGAACTAAACCACGCGTGCACTTGCTGCATTGGTGTTAACACATCTATTATAATGAAAAGTTTTAACATCTCTAAATACAATACGACAGACAACAAAGGTATTCCATCACAGGATTCCTGCATAAATCAATAGGTACGATGTTCTGTGAGGCGTTTAACATCTAACAATTATTACCTTTAACCTTATTTTGACATTTGGTTTTGTGTCGCAAACGGCCGTGAATGTACTGGGGATGCGGGCTATCTGTGTTTCATCGGTCATGCCGTACCTGTGAAATGTTGCATCAAAAACTCATGGCTATATTAGTTTATAGGTATTTGATTGGTGAGTTCGATAATGGTGTAGCAAATCGCAGTGCCAATTAAACCAGTACGTATCTAAGTATTTTCTTTTTATAATGCTAGTTAGTTATTAGGACTACTTTCCAGTGACAGTTTGAGTTGAAATCTAAACTAATATTATAAAGAGGATATATTAGATTTTTGTTTGTTTGTTACGATAACTCATCAACTACTAGACCGATTTTTAAAATTCTTTCACTATGCGCAAGCTACGTTATTAGCGGGTAACATAGGCTATATTTTATAAAAAAAGCGGGATCCATACAAAAACTAAATAAATGTACACGTGCGGCTAGTGTATTATAATTACAGTGAAAATAACAGTAATATGGATGGATCCTGATCTGGTGATGCAGTTGGAAGGTTTTATAGGAACTCCGCAACAATACGTAATAGCCTTACGATGTTTAAGCTTATTATTATTTCTTATTTTTATAAAAAAAAGACAAATCTCGCACTAGAGAACAAGCTGTGTGTTGCGGGGGAATATACAAACATACAATTAACGGACACAAATTACATCCAGACTCAGAACAATTCTTTGTGGGTCACACAAAGTTTTTTCCCTGTGTGGGAATCGAACCCACAACCTCGTGCACAGCAGGCGCATACTGCACCTACTGGACCACCAAGGCAGTCAGTTATTGGTGTTACCTTGACTTGAAGGTACTGTACTCGTAGGTGGTGTACAAGATGTTGTGATAAAAGTCATTAGACTACCTCCATGATACCATACCATATTATTGTATTGTCACCGAAGATTGTTAGGTTTTCAACTTCGATTCAACATAGGTTTTCAAGAAAAATACATACCTACATTCATATAATCAAGCCCATCTCTCATTAGAATAGGCAGAGATAGTAATACGTCATTCGCTTCGATCCAGATTTACTTATTTGCACCTCTAGATAAGAGGCATAAACGGTAGTCGAATCGAATAGAATAGAAAGAAAATGATGATCAAACTTTATAGATTTGACATAAGTTTACGATATAATGTCGTAAACTTTACGTTTTTCTGGGGACCTATGGCTCTTTTCTAGCACTTTTCACCTACATAAACTATAGTTCTTTGCATATAATAAAAGATTGTAAATAAAGCTATAATTTGCGACTAATCGCATAAGCGCCGGTTATCTAAGTAGTGGGACTATAAAACCGAATGGCGAATGCATGCAATTTTCACAGAATAGTGAATAATTATATCGGTCAACAATATATCACTTAATTAATATTGACTAATGTTTATGTAGACGTTAACTACTAAACCTTTAGTTTACTACAGATCAGTTGTTTATTATTGTTTTAAATGTCAATTTCAATATTATTACGTATAACCATGAGATAGGTAGATAGTAAATTTTACTTACTTTAAAAATTAGTTTACCACTTATGACCAGGGCGCTACGTTGCCAGCCCGTACATTTATGCCGACTGAATCAGTCCTAAACGATAGGCATATATTTTGAAAGATTGCGTCAGTGTCCTCACTATATAGAGATTTTTCCTTATACTATTTCTTTTGCCTACGGTTGATCATGTCGTTCTCGCATTAGCTCAGCATATGTTCAGCCATCAAAACCGATGTCTCTTACACCTTGCACCATAAATCGTCTGCTATAGAACTAAAGGCCAGATGACTGCCTCGGTGGTCCAGTGGCCGCAGTATGCGCCTGCTGTGCACGAGGTTGTGGGTTCGATTCCCACACAGGACGAAACTTTGTGTGACCCACAAAGAATTGTTCTGAGTCTGGGTGTAATTTGTGTCCGTTAATTGTATGTTTGTAAAGTCCCCCGCAACACAGAGCTTGTTCTCTATGCGGGAGTTGTCTTTTTTAAAAACAAAAAATAACACATATATATGACTATAGTAAGTACCCAACTAACAACAATTATAGGTATTATACTGTCAATAGTGTGACTTACCAAAACCTATGCTGGTAAAAGTAACCTTATTTGCATTTCATTATAACAATATTCAAAGAATAACAATGGAGGTCAAACTGGACAGCCACTACTGAACTTTTGTAAAATTCATTACCAAAATGACCTTAGCTTTGTAGATTAGGTCAATCCGCTCATTCATTGTCAGTGTCACTGATAAAATGTTCATTTGGACAAAGTTACTTTTGCCTAAGAAGTATCAGAATTTGATAAAGTGAACGTTTATACGTTTTTATGTGCTCTATATTTGTACGTGTCAGAAATGCTTTTAATAAGTGAGATGCTTATGAGAGTGAATTATTAATATCCAAATAGCCCGCATTTTGTCACTTACCCTCTCTCTGACTAACTCGCTGACTGACTATCATCTAAACTGTTAGGGTATTTCCTGAATTCATAGAAAGCTGAAATTTGATGTGAAAGCTAGAATTAGCAAACAAACAACGAAATAATTAGTACCTATTTTGTTTTTAAGTCACCTTTAGTGCTAAATATAACAATAATCAAAATAAACTAAAATAAATCATAAATAAAATCTTCAATGTTTACAAATATTGTGTTTATGGTAATTAGCGAAAATATACCTGCGATTTATTTACTTACATAAATAATTGTGGAATGAGCTTCCTGCCGAGGTTTTCCCGAGAGACTATAGCATGGGGTTCTTCAAGAAAGGAGTTATAAGGTTTCTAAAGGGTCGGCAACGCGCGAGTGATACCCCTGGTGTTGCAAGCGTCCATAGGCTACGGTAACTGCTTACCATCAGGTGGGCCGTATGCTTGTTTGCCTACTTGGTAGTATAAAAAAAAAAAAAATTAAGTCAATATTATTATTATCTTATACTTTTTTTTGAGACAAAAATGTTATGATTTGCAGAATCCAGTAAAGTAACAAATATTTTACGTATTTGATACTTTACTGGATTCTGCAAACATAACAGATTTTTTCAAGAATCGGTTAATTGTTAGTTTGACCGTAACATCAATACATTGAACAAATTGAACAAAGGCTGTATCATCAATTCGGTTCAAATGACGCAATGATACGAAACTTTCTTATCTGACAATGGCATCAAAACAAAGTCGCTAGACCTTTGCGCTTTGCTTAAAATATTCGTTCGGAATATGGCAATAATTTGACTATATTGTAATTGTTTGGGGCTTATGCTGTGTCTGTCTGTCAATCAATTCGCTTTCGAACGATTTGTGATCCACATTTTACATTGGACTTTTGAATGTGTTATGTAGTAGTGAAACATTCGTTTCTGTCTTTATCTATCTATTTAGCGAAAAGACTTACATGCTTGAACTTACTGAGGTAGATCCTATATTGCGGTGAGTCATTCATCATCGACAATTTTTCCTATTTTTTGTATATTTTGTTAATATGTCAACATAGGCCTCCCCAAAGAATTGCAACACCATTCGGTCCTGAGCTTTCCCAAGGCCGTCAGTCCACCTTATTGGAGGCCTGCGCTGCGTCTTCTAGATCCAGAACTTTTCTGCCCCATCAGCCATCGATAATGCGAGCTATATGCTTATTGATAGAATTTCTAAATGTTCCACCATTTTTTGGTGATCCGTGCCTAGTAGTGGGAAATATTAGGTATATGGGTTGCTATTAATCTTATTATATGAAAAAATTGGTCTATCTCGCATGCTATCGTCCCAGTTCCTCGCGGTTTGTCAATGCGGTGGGGAGAACGCGAAATGTTAAGCGTGATCGATGGGATGGACGCTTGCGCAACGATCACAGGGCGCGTGCGATCACTGACGCCCCGCCACACCGCCGCAGACAGAATACATGCTAACTGGTGCAATGTTTTATATCTACAACTTCAAAATAATACTTGAATGGACATATAGTCTACCGTCGTCGTAGTGGTAGGGAAAAGTGGAGGTAAAATTCCACTTTGCTCGACGGGATGATTTTCATCATAGTGCCCAATCTCATAGGAGATGAGCCAGCTGCGCAGGGTATTAGAATTATACCTATATATGTATGTGTGTGCGCGAAAATAGATGCATTCTTTATTCTTTTTAAACTGATACGATCAGAGACATATTAGATATAGGTATAATTTAGAAGTATGATATGTTTTTTATTATACATATGTGTATGTTACTATAGAACAGGTTCTACCTAGTTTGCGATCAAAGGCCGTACAATAAAGTCCTTTAGCGGTTAATTTTGTTCTTAATTTGAAATTCGTGAGATGTCAACTTTATTTCCTAGGTTGCCATTGTTGGAAATCAAATTAAGACGGAAAATAAATCGCTTTAAACAACGGATGAAAATTGAAAATTTTTACTTTTATAGTTAAAATTTTATATTCTCACGATAGTACAACATCCAAAGACATAGAAACCTCCCTCCTTTTTGCATATGCAGTTATATAGCCATAGTTAGGGCGTGTTGGCGTGAGAGCGGGCCACTGACGGACGTCACGACGAGCGTGTGCGCCCGGCCTAACCTACATACGATACGTGATATAATTATGTGAGACTGGGAACTAATCTTTGCTATTATATGTAGGTCTTAGATGAGGGTAACGAAAATATATAAAATAGCACCTGCGGTTAAGCCCGCGTGTACAAACCCACGAGAACCGTACATTTTACCGGGATAAAAGTAGTCTATGTGCTATTCTATACTGTAATCTGTCTTTGTGCCAAATTCCATCTAAATCTGTACAGTCGTTCTGGCGTGGTTGAGTAACAAACATCTATCTATCCTAACTTTCGCTTTGATAATATTAGTACGATGAAGTTAGATTAGGTTGTGTAATGAGCTTCCTACCGAGATTTTCCCCAAAAACTATACGCAAGGGGTTCCTCAAGAAAATCTTATAGGGTTGGTGACGCACGATACCAGTGGTGATACAAGCGCTCCTAGTTAGTGGCTTACCTTCAGGCGGGTCAAATATATGCTTCAACTTCATCACCTCAACCAAAAGACGTCCACTGCTGGACATAGACCGCCCCAAAGGATTGCCACAAAACTGGATCCTGAGTCGACCATATCCATCGGTTTCCCGCAACCATTACCAGGTCCTCGGTCCACCTTATTGGAGGCCCTCTTATTTACCACCGAAGCATTAAAAAAACGAAACCTAAATCATCATGACTATGATGATTAAGCAGCTCAAGGTATGTCATACGGGAGACCTACGTATAACAGTGGACGTGATTATTTTTTATCAAACGAATAATTGCATAATTTCAACTATGCGATTGATTAAATCGTCAGTATATTCTCATTAATTACCACAAGTACTTCAGGATGCTATCAGTAACAAGGTGCGGTAAATCGTATGGCCCGTCCAGCACTGTAGCATTGCGTGAGAACCGACCGACACGACTGGCCAGTGGTTCAGTGCGATGCCTGTAAATCAGTGGTTGACAACGCAAGGCCCGCGTCTGTTTTGTTTTTTTTTATACTATAGGTAGCAAACAAGCTTTACCTGCTGGTAAGCAGTTACCGTAGCCTATGGACGGTTGTATTACCAGAGGTATTACTAACGTTGCGCACCTAAAAATTCTAACAGCAACTTCCAGCGTTTAATGATGGGATAGAAGAATGTTTCGTTAAAAACTAATTCATAAATGAGCGCTGGAGACCTGTACTCATACGCAGGAACAAAACCACACCGCTGTGTGTAGTCATTATGACTGTGGACATCTGTTAGGTGGAGGTCCTTCCCCAGTCGGGTTTACTCTATGAAATTATTATTTTAATACATATCAAAATAAATATAATTACGTTATGCAGGCGTTTACGTGATACTAAAATGCAAAATACATTTTATTCATAGATATAGATGTATTTATATATCGATAGATATGTACGTATTATCAAAATTACGAACAAGTGCGACCCGCCTCTTCTTTATTTTGCTACTATATGGCCTTACCTGCGAAAAGGTTGCCGACCGCTGCTCTAAATCATTGCGACTGCGCAGCGCTACTGGACGACTAATTTACTGACTCACTTTGCGAAAATGTCTCTCCTATTAGGAATTAGAATAATTTATGGGTTCTCCGATATAATATTATTGGGTTTATTGTTTATAGCATGACGTAATTCTTATAAGAGTTATTATTTATGCGCAGTATAACTTGATTGGTTTTAAAAAAAAACTTCTACAGTAGAGAACAAGTCCTATGTCACGGGGGACTTTACAAACATACAAAAAAGTGTACCCAGACTCGGTAAAATTTTTTTTTGTCCCATGTGGTGATTGAACCCACTACACAGTGGTAAATAACGAGGTACTTAAGCTACTGAACCAACAGTGTTGTCGAAGGTGCTTTTGTCATTGTGCACAAAATCTTCACCCAACTTAAACTGTTTTTTTTTGACCGACGCCCTGGTAGTATACCACTTCAGAATCAGGCCACTAAGTAGCCTACGCCTGTAATCACGAGTAGCATCTGGGTAGAACATGTTATTTCAAAGATCATATTATAAGTAGTCTATGAAAAGTTTTCTTATTAACTATTGAGTGCCATCCAAAACCGCAGCAATAAATTAAGTAGCATTCAGTCCTCCGTGAGAGAGTCCATTGGTCCGGCACGATGCGCACACACGACCGTCTCGGCGACTGCTTTGTTATGTCATTGTGCCATCGCGGATTTATCGTCGTACTGTTTGTACAAATCATTAGTTCGGGAGTGTTCGTCGTGTTTTAGAACGTCTGCTAATTTGTTTGGTTCTGCTGGGAATGGGAATATAGATCACTGCCTCACTAACAAAGAACAACTTAAGTACATTATACAAGTTTCGGCAAAACGCGTCTTAAATAACAAACTTTAAAGGCGTTTTTTCCGTAGCTGTTTTCATATAGTTGTGGCGTTATTCTTTGGCAGGGCAGATCAGATATTGTAGGTACTTCTTCTTGGGGTGCCATCTTCTTTATGAAGGTCGGCGATCATTAAGGCAATTTGGACTTTTGATACAGCAGCTCTGAATAGAGAACGGGTGCTCTTGTTGTACCACTGGCGTAAGTTCTTTAGCCAGGATATTCTTCTCCTTCCAACACTGCGTTTCCCCCGTATCTTTCCTTGAATGATGAGCTGTAAAAACTGGTATTTGGGATTCCTCATAATGTGCACGAGATATTCCAACTTCCTAACTTTCACTGTCTGTAATATTTCCAGTTTCTTATGCATCCTTTTTTTCCTTTTGCAGGTACTGCTGACGTATATATTTAAAGAGAGGTAGGGCACCAAACCCTCTTAGTTTTTTTTTGATAAAGAAGCCTTTAATGCATTATGCACATAAAATTACCGTCGGACCAATTTGCGAGCAAGATGGACAAAGTGCTTCAAGACCAAATACTGTGGAAATTCGTGACCAAAAGGCGTTCTACCCTCGGTACGGGCCTCTCCCATGAGTACTAGAGAATGTCTTTTGACTGAGATCATCTCATCATTAGTACCTACCTCATCACACACCTCGTTACACTATCTTAGGCATGTAAAAAAGGTTTTCGGTAAAACCGGAACTGAATTTTATTTATTTTTCAATCATTTCAAACATCATGAACAAAATCTCATTTGGTACATTGTTAAATTTATGTTCCAACAACTGACTTCATAGATTGACTGTACGACGTAGAATCTTCTAACAAAGCTATGCCGCATTCACCTATTTCAAATTCCAAGGCAAACATTCATAGAACATAAAACACACAATCAAAAGCTATCTAATAACCGCGCGATTTACGCAAAGGGTTGTCCCGATGCAATCGCGCGGCCTAACAACGCGCCATAAACGCACGCGCGCGTTTACGAGCGTTTTCGCTTTCGCGCCATTTGCAATAAATCAGCGACGCCACCGAGTGGGCGATGTGGTCCCGACGTGTCACACCGAATCATGGTCATACGAGTGTTGTATGTAGACTTGCAGCTTTTCTCACTGACAAACATAGAGTTTGAAAATATGTAAAATTGATTATATGACGTTTTCTTCAACTAAAGTTAAGAAATATCATAAAACCTCTTATAATGTTTTACATTGTTCTACCTTTATTCATAAGTACTTTATAGTTTCAAATTGTAATGTGCTATATATAATTCCTATACTCCTTCTTTTTAAGTGTACTTATTGTGTCTTTAAAAAGACTTGATAGCAAATGAGTGATTATTACATGTATTCCAATTCTTACTACTGTGATGAAAAATAAGAATACGATTCGCCTGATGGCGATTAGTTACTCTAATTTATGGATGCTTGCAATATCTGAATCATCATTTGCGTAACGCTGACTTAAAAATTGAATTTGTTTGTATTGAATTTCCAACAGTTCAAAAAGAAGGCAGTATATAATGTTCTATTATATAGAAGAAGAATTAAATATAAATAATGTAAATTAGAGAAAGATAAATCATAATTTGAAATCAGAGAAAGATAATTAATAAATGTTAATAATATTAAATAAATTCTGTGTGTTCTACGTTCAAAATGCTGGTAAAAAGCGTTTAAAACGCAGCGTTTTCCTGCTAGACTGCACATTCACCAGCAACGGGACAAATTTCACTCCGGCGCCGCAGTCGACGTTCGTACGATTCCTTATTTTAGTGTCAATTCATGTAAACGTCTCAATTTAGCCCAGTCAATTGGTCCTAGTCAATATGTTATGGGTTGGGCTCTTACATCTTGTAATTTAAACGCACTTTAAAAATCCAGTTATTTCTTGGCCTGCGTGGATTTTTGCTGAGTGAGCTGAGTGGGAAAGTAACCGACTTAGACGCACTAGGTGTGAGTTCGATCGCAGCAAAAATAACTTCGGCATTAGGGAGCAAACCTTGTGTCGCGTGGGACTTACAAGTAAGCATACAATTCTCATACAAGACTTAAAACAAAACACTTATGGATGACACCAAGTTTTGTACCTCATGGAGATCGACCTCACAATACGCCGCGCAGTGTTAAATGGCAAGGTAACCACGCACCAACCGCACAGTATAATTTCAGCTCGTTGTTAGACGGACATTACCGTATTTGCAACAGCAAAGCAACTAAGTAGGTGCATATGTTACCAAACTGGCTAAGATAACCTCAACAATGTAGTACTTACCGAAAATAACCAAATAAAACGCACAATAGTAGTAAATTAGTGTTCCTCTAGCCAATTTGCGGTGCAAAGGGTCCCGTACACACCATAACAGGTTATCAAAGCGTCGTATGTTTTCATTAGGATGGTGTACGCGTGCGTTTAAGGCAGTTTCTGTGGGATTCTAATAATATTCTAGGACAATTTTGTTGTTAGTAGTTGGCTAGCCTGTAACTAAAGTGGTGGTGTAACATTTCTACCTAATTATTATTATTTTTTATTATACAACTTGGGTAGAAAACAAGCATACTGCCCGCCAGATGTTATGCAGTTACCGTAGCCTATGGACGCGTGTAATACCAGAGGTATCATCTGCGTGTTGCCAACCCATTTTTTTTAAACCGGGGTGGCGTTAAGGCTTGTGATATCGCCAACGACCATTGCATTTGGGCGAAGCAAACTCGACCTAATTCTCTAGGCGAGCACGGATATACAAACAGATGTACTCTTTGAATGGACGTCTTATTAATTTTTATTAATTTAAAATTTAAACTTATTCAAAATATAACATCACCAAATTATAGGTGTATGTTTTCTTCAAATATTGTGTTTTTTCGTATTATTTGATAAAAATTGAAGTTATAAAGTCTCAATAATTTGGTGCTGATTCGATGATTTTTTTATGACAAAACCATAATATAATTTATGACAATACCATGTTAACAATACATAATTTGGCACATTTTTTGGCAGTCATTTGTCTATAAATGCCACCAAAAAATGGTTTCATTTACACCTCTTTATCATCATTTTTTGAGAGAAGGGCCTTAAGATGGTGTATCCCTGGGATAGGTCACGTTTCTTTCAATACGCCTTCCTAAATTAGCACTATAGTAGAGACCTGGAACTTGTGATCAGCTCAGGCATATGGACCATAGCTATTTATTTGGCTGTACTTTTGTAAGGTAGAGGTAGCCCAGCCGGGCTTGCTCGCCTAAATGATGCCTTTCCATTCATAAAAATATGTACATCCAAAATAATAAGGAAATTGAATATTTTCACGAATATTATCACAAACTTGATACATCTGTATCTAATGTTATCGTCCACTTACTTCTGATAAATTTCCACAAACTGTATCTATCAATACAGTAGAGTTTATCTCTCGATCGTTTATTAATAATGACGGATAGCCGGACAGACTAATTGGGGATTATTGGACTTACCGCTCGAGAGCGCACCTTTAATGAATCTATTTTGTATGTTGACCCTACGTGTTAGGATAAAAAAGTTTATTGTACGTATTTTGTTACCAATATTTTATTTTGGTAATTGTATCATAATTTATCTACGCCAGTTTTATAAATAGGAAAGTTTGGATCGATGGAGTATAGATGTTTGTTACTCAATGACGCGTAAATGTCTGACCGGATCTTGATGAAATTTGGTACAGAGATAGATGATATTCTGATTTTTATCCTTGAAAAATCACTTTTCCCGTGTTTACATAAAATAAATAAGAGTGGCTGGACCGATTTGGTTGTTTTTTAGTTTTAAACGTTCGTTATTGTAAAAATGTTCATCATCAAAATATTATTGAATCAAAATATTGATAAGGCAGCATATTTTGAAAGAAATATAGGTAGATATTTGAATTAAAAATTTTGTAACAAAGTTGAGCATGCATAAAGAATTTTATAAAAAAAATAGTTTTATTTTAAGAAGCGAACGAAATAATATGTTTGGATTATGAAATATAATAAATGAAAAATGCCTACCTCTCTATAATAAGGCGTAGTCTACAGAAGCATACACACTAAAAGGAAATTAAGTTTATTGCAACCGGGCCAAAATTACACGCCTAACCAATATCTAGCACCGCCATATCGCACTATCGATTGTCCAATACACACTAGCTAACTAATAAATCTATTAACGGGCCCACCCAGTCTCAACAGCCAGCAATAACCATGATAGAAAGACGTATTCATCACTAGAAACAATCCACCACCTGATGATATACTGAGGGGCATAACAATATGAATGCCCAAGGGTCTTAAGCTATAGAACAAAGTAAAATGCACGTACGTTAGTACTTACGATAATTGCGAGGTGTTGGGAAATTAGTGAAGATTGTGTGTTGTTTTTTGTTTTCTCTTTATTTGGGTATGTATGTTGTTAAAGAAGGTGTAATTTGTGTCCGCGAATTGTCTGTTTGGTGTTGATCTTTGGGGACTGCCGATAGAAATGAAAACTAAGTAGCTTGTAAATTGTATCGTCGAGCTATTAGATTATTATTTTTGAATTTGAAAAACGTGACGATGACGCGAGTTCTATGATTTTTGCTCACTCAAAAAGTGCCTAGAGAAACTTTTACTCCTAAAAAGAAAGCGTAGCAGAACTCCAACATAACTTCATATATATTTTTTTTTTTAAATTTCAAATTGGAAAAAAAACATTTAACCTTTGTTCTGACAATTACCTAATCCTGGACTTTGCGTCCGAGAATTGTATGTTTAAAAGTACGATACGATGAGCCAAAATGCGGGCGATGTCTGTAAAATAATAATGACTGCATTATTCCTGCCAGCTAATCTCTGACTAAAGACCAATCGGCTAAACGGAGATGGACTATTTACAAGGAGGTCATATCCTTACATTTATTTGCATCACAACATGATAAATGATACCAGTGATAATATGATAGGCAGGACGACGGGCAGTGTCGCACAACAATTGTTACCAATAGGGTAATTGGCGACCGACCGCGCGCCAATGGTCGCACCATTATATTGATACACTGCGGGCCGTTGCAAGGCTACAGCTTTACATATTTCTTTGACTCCTCTACTAGATAGGAACCACTGACCTGTGACTAGGCATGTCACACATTTAATAAATAAGCTTTAAGAGTTTGCAAGGAGACTAGCTTTTTAGTTTATTGGAGTATAATGCCTATTGGATTATTTATCAGTTTCTTTGTCTAATAAGACGGTCTGAAAAAATAATAATAATAGCTTTTCTCAATTCGAAATGCTCTAATTTGTCTCCTACTGATGGGCACATATAGTAGGTATATATATTTTTTTAAACTATGTAGCTTCGGCTTGGCCCGTGGCGTTATTCACGTAGTATTATTATTATAAACGCAGGGAAAATGTAGCTTCCTATTAGAATTTTCAGAATCGGATCAATAGTATCAAATTTTTTTTTTCTTATACTACCAAGGAGACAAACAAGCATACGGCCCGCCTGATGGTAACAGTTACGTAGCCACACTTGCAACACTCGCGCGTTGCCGACCCAAACTCTACTTCTTTCTCATATTATATATAGGTATATATATAAATATACAAAATAATTTACTACATAACACAGATGAATGTGTAATATTGTTTTAAAATACACTTACCAATACATTTAAGATTCTGTAGCAGTCAAGTAATGTTAAAAGGATTTGAGTGGTGTGTTTATTATTCTCGCAAGTGTAACATGGACGCGGGCACGCGGTGTTATCAGGATGTCCCGTCGGAACGTGTCGAGTGACGACAACCTGTAATAATGTCATGCATCGCACTCATGCGCAACGACACTAAGGTGACTGGTTATTTGCTGCTTTTTTATCATTAGGGTTGCAAACAATCATACTGCCTATCTTATGTGTAAGCAGTTACTGTAGTTCATCATCATCTCAGCCGAAAAACGCGTATTGCCGCAGCGTTCGCAGTTGACCTTGTTCATTGGCTACCTGCAGTCTTAGCCATCTTGTTAAAAGCCTACCCATACTATAATATGTCTTCCAGGTCGTGGTCACCACTCCAGAACTTTTCTGCCCTAGCGGTCATCGGTTTAGCGAGCTATGTGCCCTGCCTATGTTTACTTAAATGAGGCAATTATTCAAGCTGTCTCGGTCACTTTGATTTATTGCCTACATGTTGCACAATGTTGACAATCGCTTGTGAATTGCCTATCTATTAAAAGAACACGCAACATTAAAAACATTTTTATTTATTACTTCCAAAAACTTATTATTCTTAACTCTGATGATTAGAATATTTCTTATAATTCATTAATCTATGATTTGTCAATCAATAGTTTTTTGTAGTTTGTACTACCTACCTATTACCTACTGGCAATACTGATAACGTTTGTTTTTGTGGCGCTTTAAAAAAGTCTGTAGACGGTACCATAAAATGCTTATTGATAAAGTTTGATTAATAACAAAAACCTTTTATAAAGCTTTTCTTACAAATTTCAAATTAGAATCGAAAATCAATTACCTAAGGACTTTATGTGTGATAAAAATCTAGTATTTATTTACTTTCCATAGCAAAAGTTCGCAATATAACCAATCTTAAAGGAAATTGCCCATAATCACAATCTTTGATAAACAAAGTGAAAGCCTAAAGCTCTAACATATTATTATTACACAGGTGTGCATCCTCTTGATTAAATCTCTTTCGACATATCTCATTACACACATAGACAATTAAATATTACTATTTCCGACCTTCAAATGTATATTATACAGCATAGATATCGGTCAAGGCATCCTGCGTCCATCGATGTGAACCTTAATGAGTTAATACAACCCACGCCCCTTATTGTTCTTAGCCTGTCTGTCCGTTCCTTGCATGTACGATCATCGAAGTTTCCGATCGAACTTTCATAAAATGTTTATTTATTTATTAGATACTAGCGGACCTGGTAGACGTTGACCTGCCCGGAAAAACTGACATACCGACAGCAGTGCCACCTACCGGGTCTAATTTTAGATCTTAACCATCCCTTCCCGAACACACATACAAAATTTCATTAAATCAGCCGAGCCGTTTAGAAGGAGTTCAGTGACATACATACGTACAGAAGAATTTTAATATATATAAATATAATTTGCATACCTACGCAAGATTTATCTTGTTCTACAGATAAATAAATTGACACAGTAAAATCAAAAAAATAAGCAATTTAGTCCGTTAAGGTCAAAATTATTAGATTACAATGTTAAGTGATCGATCACCAGCTTGGCTGATTGTACATTTTAATATGAATATATCCAGCAAAGTTATTATTTCATTTATCAAACATCTTGCCAAACAAATTTCAACCTTATTACTTAAACGATAAGAAACCCGGGGGTGTAATTGTGTGAAGTTTATTAGGGTTGTCGAAATGTACAAATGGGCTCATTGTCAGACCTACGAATTTGCATGAAGTATGAAAGTCGAGGCGTTATAAAGACGCAATAGATGATTTGTAAAATGTTTTAATGAATTAGTCATGATGTTTAAATATATGAAAATAAAACATAAATACAGGGATTAGGGATTCATTTTTTCTGATATATAAGAGAAAAGCGACTTTATAAGTGTTTCAGTTACATACATATCATCACGCCTGTGTCCCAGTGGGGTAGGCAGAGACTATGGTACGCCACTTGCTTTGATAATGTTATCTCAAACAGTACAGACGTAGCTGAAACGTTTAATAACTTTTTTATTGACATACCAGTAAAAACTACTAGCGCCTTAGATTCATGTCCAGTCAAAGCTGAAACCTTGGTTAGGCGGAGTGTGAAAGAGTGTGACGTCCTATTTAGTTTTCAATATATAAACCCCAATGACATAATGAAAGTGTTTAAGTCGCTCAATTCAAAAAAAACTGCTGACTTATGGGGAATTTCTGTTAAGTTAGTACAAAATATTATTTTTAATATAGCTCCACATCTAGCTGCAATTTTTAATAGATGCGTTGATGCAGGTGTGTTTCCCAATTTAATGAAGCACAGCAAGGTGATACCATTATTTAAAAACGGATCTAAAAGCGACCCTAGTAATTTTAGACCTATATCGATATTGCCGTCACTTAGCAAAATTTTTGAGAAAATAATACTGCAGCAATTAGAGAGTCACTTCAATTATAATAATCTATTACACAATGAGCAATATGGTTTCACAAAGGGTCGCTCTACTATAGACGCAGGTGTTACACTATTAAAGCATATATTTAACGCCTGGGAAAATTCGATGGATGCGATTGGTGTCTTCTGCGATCTGTCAAAAGCATTTGACTGCGTTGAACACAATACGCTTCTGCGAAAGCTTAGCCATTACGGCATTAGGGACGATGCACTTAATCTTATTGCCGCCTACCTTAGTGAGAGAGTGCAATTCGTTAATATAAATGGAAATAGGTCTTCGGGATTACCTGTAGCAATGGGCGTCCCCCAAGGCTCAATTCTAGGGCCTTTTCTCTTTCTAGTTTACATAAATGATTTGCCTTTCTTTGTACAGGATTTCTGCGACATAGTGCTATTTGCAGACGACACCTCTCTAATATTTAAAGTAGACCGTAAAGAAACCAACTTTGATGCTGTAAATGGTTCGCTCGCGGAAGTCCTGGACTGACCTACGTAAGAGGTACTAGCACAAATCTTATCATTAATAATGAAACACCTTCGCTTGTTGAGTCAACAGTTTTCTTGGGATTAACTTTAGATCGTAAACTACAGTGGGGCGCCCAAATATCGTGTCTCGCGGGAAAACTCAGTTCTGCTGCTTTCGCTGTTAGTAAGGTTAGGCAACTTACTGATGTCGAAACCGCAAGGCTTGTTTATTTTAGTTATTTTCACAGCGTCATGTCCTATGGCATATTGCTATGGGGTAAGGCTGCTGACATTGAAACCATATTCATTATTCAGAAGCGAGCTATACGCTCAATTTACAATTTAGGTTCACGTGTTTCCCTGAGAGAACGATTCAAAGAAATAGGTATTCTAACAGTTGCATCTCAATATATATTTGCAAATATAATGTTCATTAAACAAAATATACATCTTTATTCGAAAAACAGCGATATTCATGCTATTAATACTAGAAATAAACACAAGTTAGTTGGTACGTATCATCGTTTACACAAAGTCCATAACTCGTTTGCGGGGCTCGGGGTACGTTTTTATAACAAACTGCCCAATGAAATAATGAATTTACCTTTACAGAAATTTAAACAAACTGTCAAGAGTCATTTTTTAGGAAAGGGATACTATACTATTAATGAATTCTTAAGCGATAAAACGTCATGGGGAAAAGTTGCTAATTGATTGTAGGATTAATATTGTAATTATTAAATTTAAGTGATCATTGTCAATAGAGGTGTTTCGTGATCTTACTATTTTGTTTCTTTTATTGATTTCATGTCAACCTTGGCATGATTCTCTTTCAAATTTAAAATATAGTTTATGTAATTTCACTTAGTGTACAATGTGATCACCTTATGCTTTTATATGTACAAAAAGAGACGATGCCTCATTACCATACTGATAGATACTAAATTGTGATTGTGATACGTTGTTTACTTTAATCTCTTAATTTTAAATTTCTTTTTTTGGTATGGTGTGTTGGTTTCGAACCTTTTTGGTACCCTCTTCAAATTGTAACTCATACGAAATTGTAAATATTATACCTTGGCGATTAAAAAGAGTAGCCAGAGTTTCTTGCCAATTCTTCTCTAGGCCCTACCCATGTCAGCGAATTGGCCGTAGGAAAAAATATGCTGACTTTTGTTTATTTTGACGTTCATAAGTATCATGTATTTGATCTAAATGAATAAATGACTTTGAGTTTTAGTTTGAGTTTGAGTTTGCTTCGATCCAAACATACTTCCTTCGCCTCCTCTACATTTATCAACCTCTTCATGCATGAATATGTGTTTCAGTTTTCCAGTAATATTGGGGTATTATTGTGAACCTTTTTCAGAAGATTTACTGTGTGGATCGTTTCTTGGGTCTAACCTAATGATATCTGAACTTGGCTATGAAAGGCACCAGGTATACTCACGAACACATATTTGAAAAAAAAAGAATCAGCTGCAGAGCTTACATGTAAAGCCGCATAATACAATAAAGTTATCTAATAAGCACGCACTATCTTATTCTAATAAGACATACAAGTCTAACAATTAACCATACTCATATAAACTTCCAACTAGCCAAGCTCAAACAGCAATAGTCCATTCATTATAACAAAGAAGCGTAGATATTGCCAATAAATAAATTCGCGTCCGTCCGCCCACGAAATGTTTGCAACACATCTATTAAAATTTGATAGGCCAAAGTATGACTCAGTGATGCGCTTGGGCAAACTTAGACAGATTTGATTATTCAGGGTTATGTTAATGTTTAGTATTTGCATATAAATAGGCTTAATTGTTTAATCAATCACGTTTGATTGATTAATTTGTGTTATGTAACAATATAATAATTATCTATTATTTATTTAATGTTGTCTACATTTAAGTATATGTAGATACTATGATTGCACTGCTATATATTTTGTTATATATAAAAATACTTCATTAGTGATACGGGACAAACTAAGAATGTATGTCCCGTTTTAGAATGTGGGACAGAACTTCGGGACAAACGAAGAACAATTCATAAAAATGTACTTGTAAACGACTTTACCATTCACCTTTTTTACGTTGCCTAATACTTTGTAGGTGTTAAAAAATAAACTTTATTGTTAAAAAGACGCATTGACGCATAGATACATGTACATATATATAGTTGATGCGTCTTTTTAACAAACACCTACGTAATAAACATAATGATAACTTTAGTTAGTAAACGACTTAAAATACTATATTAGTATGTACCTAGAATAGAATTAGAATGCTTATTGCAAACACATAGGAACGTATCGTATTAGAGTTCCTCCCAATTTTTGTTTCTGCTCTGCAGTTGATTAGATGTCTATACTTAAAATGTTGTTTACTTTACAAGAATAAAAACTTTTATAAAAATTATTATATTATTGATCATCAATTACACAAACAAAGTACTCGACGTCATTACATCTGTCAACAACTTGATATATCATATAAAAAGTTACGAATAACGGTATTCGATCATTCAATAAAACGGATAAAAAGTGGACAACACATCTGCGTGTGCGCATTGCATTCGATATTCAAAAACTTCTGTTTTTTTTTTCTAACAACAATGGTAACGTGACTACCGCGAGATCGTATGACAAAGATTCTATTGAGTGAAGCAAGAACATGGCTTTATTAAAAAAACGTTTATAAATTATGCACACTAAAAGTTAATAAAAATAACTTATGTGAGGAGGTCCGTAGGAGAACCAGACATAACTCGAAGAATTGCCTCCATTAAGCGGCCGGGTACATAGCTCGCCGAACTGATGGCTGTTGGGGCAGAAAGGTTCTAGAGTCGCGACCACGAACTGGAAGACGAAGCGTTGGCAGCAAGCCTCCAACAAGGTAGACCGACGACCTAGTAAAAGTTGCGGGCAACCGATGGAAAAGGTTGAAAACTTTCGTCTTCAGGCATTGCGAAAAGTTTTCAACCAATGCGTCCTACCTGTTATGACGTACGGTGCCGAGACGTGGACGCTTACAGTGGGGCTAGTCCACAAACTGAAAGTCACACAGTGGGCTATGGAGCGAGCTATTCTCGGCGTTTCTTTGAAGGATAAAATTCGCAATGAGGTAATCCGACAAAGAACCAAAGTTACCGACATAGCTCACAGACTTAGCAAGCTAAAGTGGCAGTGGGCTGGTCACATCTGCAGAAGGACCGACGGCCGATGGAGCAGACGTGTCCTAGAGTGGAGACCGCGACTCGGTAAGCGTAAGGTAAAGCAGCCCGCAGCTAGGTAGACCACGACCTAAAAAAGGTCGCTGGGACGGACTGGATGCGGAAGGCGGAGGACCGTGTGCTGTGGCGCGTGTTAGGAGAGGCCTATGTCCAGCAGTGGACTGCGATAGGCTGATTGATTGATTGATGGAAAAGGTCGGCTCAGGATCGATCGACTTATGTCTGTCAGCAGAGGACGTCTTTTGGCTGAGATGAACATAAGTACTTAATAATTCAATAAATAATTAGGTTTGACGGGGCATCACTCGAGTATAGCTTTTCGTTGTGTTTGTAATTATCCGAAGAAGGTTGCTATAAAATATGTTTTTAGAAAAATCACGGAATAAGTATGAAATTTAGATGGTGGTTTTGTATGAAAATCACGCTAAAAATGCGAAGTTCAGTTTGTCAGTTTTGTTATCACATCTATACTAATATTATAAAGCTGAAGAGTTTGTTTGTTTGTTTGGTTGAACAGAAACAGAAAGTACTGGTTCGATTAGAAAAAAACTTTTTTTGTTGAATAGTGCATTTATTCAGGAAGGCAAAAGCTATATAACATCACGCTATGATCAATAGGAGCGGTGCATGATGACGGACACGGATGTTGCAAAATCGGGGAAAATATTCCAAATTACCACGCGGATGAAGTCACGGGCGACCCCAAGTCTTTTCATAAATTTGAATGGCGAATTCAGCCTACAATAAAGTTGTCTGGATCCGTTAGACAGCACCATATTCAGAAGCACTCATAATAATAATGGTTGTCGTTTGCATCGGACGTATCTAATCTTTAGTATTAATTACTCTTTATTTTATCTATCTAATCGTCGGGAATAAATGTGCTGATTATAGCAACCCTAAATAAGGTATTAGTAAATTATGCGAGACATTGGCATTGCATGAATTAGCCATTGCTTAGAAGTTCAATTAGCATTTTTGGAAGTTGTTTAGGATATGTTTTTATAGTATTTTGAATGTGACAAGGCACCATACTCCCGAGCAAATCCTTTTGTGAAAGAACCCTCCACCTTACAGAAGACCACAGCGACGTAGTAGCAGAATTTGTTCTTTGTTTAGCCCACTGAATTTTGACCTACATAAGAAAATCTCAAGTCATTCTTAACAATATGCTTTCTTCATCCTAAAATATAATTTTTATGCCTACTTCGTTATGTTAAACTTACATTTTTGTACAATCAGCAAAACAGAGTTGCATATTTCTAGAATTGTGGTACCTCGAGTAGTACTATTATCTACAACACTAGTAATATAACCAAACATACGTAACTCAGTTGTTATTTCCTCATCCGTATCACAGAAAGTATGCACAATTATGCGGGCCTAACAAGAATTGATCACCGTTGAGGTAAATCTAAGTGACCTCTGGCTAACCGTAAATGTTATCTGTTAGATACGTCCTTACGCTTCGTGCATATAAATACGATATGCCCGCATAAGGCTACGTGTAAACATGGGATGGACGAAATGCTGTTACCTATTTACGCAACATAGCTTAGGAAAAAATACGTTATTTTTGCTATTTGTTGTGTAAGAGCTTTTTTGTCATTATCGTCAATATCTCGGCTAAAGCCAATACATCTGGTGGCACGGGAGTGCCTCCGGCAAGACGAGACAGCGGCAGCACTAGGGCTGTAGGACACTACCTACCTTTTCTCGAAGCGTTTCGCGAAGCGTGTCATCGCATTTTTGTACGTTTATAGATTCCTTCTGGATACCGCTAGAAAATTGTGCCTATTGGCACAAAATTAACGCCTAGTGAATTACTTTCTGCTGAAAAGCCCATAGGATTGTCTACGTTACTCTTAGGAAACGGCTAGAACGCTATAGATACGCTATAATGCATTAGATTAGGGCATGTAGCCTTCTACATGCCCTAATCTATAGTCCTATATATATATATAGGCTTGGCTTTTCATGAGATCTGATAACTCTTTTACAGTGCAAGTAGTATGTACTTGATTTGGCGTTATTTTACATGAAAATGTTTTGGTGGGATTTTATATACTTGCGCCTTACCTTAGTCACTTACTTACTAAAGGTTACCATTATAACATACTTCTTTGATTTTTTTGACAGCTGATATGACTGTTCAATTATCTTTGACATTTTTCACTGTAGTTTGCCGAAATTCACAGAAGCTGCTCAAAAGTGTATAACTAAATGTAACGATATTTTGTAAAATTAAGTAGATATTGTATAATATATTATGTTAATCAGTTTTAGCTTACAATATTGTTTTGGGAATAACTGTAAAAATATTGTAAATGATGAATTAATCTCACTTTTTGATGAATATTTTGAACCGAAACAAAACGAAGTAATAAACACATTTCATTTCAACAATAGAATTCAAGAAGAAGGTGAATCATTTGATAATTTCTACTCAGAAATTCAAAAATTAGTGAAGAGTTGTAATTTCAAGGATTTACAGGACAGAATGTTGAGAGACAGAATTGTGATGGGTGTAAGAGACAAGAAAATGCAACAGAAATTACTAGAAACAAGTGATCTTACATTAAACAAGGCCGTCGACCGCTGTAGAGCAGCTGAGTTGTCACAAGAACATGCTCGGGCTATGCAAAAGAAGGAGGGAGTCCATGGATCATCCATGTTAGTGGATGTGCTGCACAGACAACAAAATCAAGCTAAGTATAACAACAACATAGTAAATAGAACAAAACCGATGTACAACAGCAATTTCTATCATTGCCTCAAATGTGATAGGGATCATCGGCCAAGGGAGTGTCCGGCATATGGCAAAGTATGCAAGAATTGTCAGAGAATTAACCATTTTGCTAAAGGTTGCAAAAACAAGCCTGTACATGTTATTCAAGTAGAAAAAGATGAACAACAGCATCAAATGAATAACAATGCTAAAGATAACTTTGTACATGACATATGACTAGTAAAGGTTTGTCATTCATTAAGAAATAATATTAAAAACAACGAGTGGATGGTTACATTAAGACTAGAAAATAAAAAGTACCTATTCAAATATGTGACACAGTTCATTTAATAGCGTCTGTACAGGTTACGTTCCATTACATATGTAGTTATTTCTGAATCTCTGAATTTATAAAGCTGTTCTTAAGCTGTGTTGTTAATGATTGGTTCAGTGGCTTAAATGGTTATCTCGGTATTTACCATCATCGTTTTGTAGATTCGATTCCCAGACCGGACAAAAAAATGCAGTTCCGAGTCTGGGTGCACTTTGTGTCCTTAAATTATGTGTTAATGTACAGGGAGTTATCTTTATAAAAATCGAAACATTACATATTATTATTTAAAATCAATACAAAAATAATAAACAGATGTATTATAGAATAAATAAAAAATGCAGATGTGTTACCGTGAGAACTATGCCCTAAACAATTTGCGAAAAGTAACTATGCATATTATTTCGTCCAGTGTGTCCTCGTCTTAAAAAACTGTTGTGGGGCCCAGGTTTTGTGAGTCACCCCACATTTTTTTTACTTATTCAAATCGCAAGTAACCGTACCCTCAAGTTTTTTAAACCAAACAATAGCGTCCTTTCTTTGGTCGAGTAATTTATTTTTTTAACGGTCCAAGGATAGCCCCGGGTCATAGGTGAGGCTTAGGATAGTTCTCATGGATATTTTTTAAAGTTTCTTTTATCATTTTGCACATCTGCTAAAGGTAAAAGATGGTATATTCGCGTGGGAATGCCGTGTTTTGCGCATCCGTATTGTGTATTGATCTGTTATTAATTTAAGTGTTGATTTTGTTACCTTTTGTAGATACGTAGGTACTTATCTTAAAAAAAGCTGGACAATTTGTTTATTTCAAAATAAAATATGCTTTTTTCAAAAATGTGGAGGTTCTCAATTCCTTTGTGTTACTAAATAAATAATATAATATTAGGTATTTTTTTTTTTATTATTTATATGGGTAGTTATATAATTATGTTCACTTCTTTGTTTATGAAGTGTATTTAATTATTAATGAAATCTTAAAGAAATTGCAATTTGTACTTCTATTATTTTTTGCTATGTGATGCATATTAGTGCCTTTTTGTAGTTCCTTTTTTCAACGACGCCACGACGGTTTTAATATTATTTAATAAAACGTATTTTTAAATCAATAAATTTGCTTTTGCAATGAATTTTAAAAAACTAATGTAGTTAAATTATGGTTTGAGGTTTTGATGGTAAAATTTATTTACGATTAAGTTCTGGGTTTATGGGTAGCTTATGATTAAGTTCTGTTTGATGTGGGGTCTGGAATTCTGTTAAGTCTCTATAGACTTTGAATAGAATTGCCATCAATTGGGCTTATCACTTATTACATAGAACCTATGACTATTAGGTTGCGTGTATGTAGCGTGAATGTAATCATCTCTAGCAAACAAAAAATTAAATTATTGTTGAATCTAAAAAGCCAATAAAATGATTTGTTACTCTTCGTGATTCTATAACAAAATAAATTTCCTAATAGGTAATGAATGTAAAACGTATTTACCGAGCAATAAGCTACACATCCGCGCCCCCCGCCTCCCGCCAAACGACTAAAACAAAAACGCATTGTCCCATGACGTCACGGCGATAACTCATTTACGACTACCCGCATGACGGTGAAAGAGGACAATATGAGGACAATCGATAATGCTAAACGCGAACACGTGTGCCGCGGACTGTGAGCGAATCCATTGTTTTTGTTTTAACGTAGAGTACCTACATTGAATATGGTGTTTAGCCGACGTCCCCATGGATGTTATCTATTCATAATCATTTGTTGTTGTTTTTATTTAATGAAGAAAGGGTATCTACTAACTTGATATTTTAAAATGTTTCTACTTTAAGAACACCGACTAAAAACTGTTTATTTCTTATTTATTGAAACAAAATAACAGTTTATTTAAATAATAGGTTTGTTGTTTCCGATTTCACTTATTTATTGTTTCAAAAATTAGCTTTTCTTGTTTTAAGCGTTGAAGCTATCTTCTAAATTAATTTCTTTAAAATCGGTAAGTAAACTATCTAAAATTTTCGATTTTAATTTGTGATTTTTTTAAATTGATTTATTCTAAAAATAATATTATTGAGTAAGTACAAGATTTTAATTAAATCTCGCAAAAAATCTTAAGCAGGCAGCTGACATGGAGTAGCTAGAGGCTTCGAATTTTATATCAACAAAAATGTTTGATTGGGTGCACCATAAAAACCTTCTTCCTCATCCAACAATAGGCCAGTCCATGCGTTACACATGTCTACAGAATAGCCATGAACTATCCCAAAGGATTAACTAAACCTTTCAACAACGACTACTGCAATTTTTTTATCTATGTATTTTTTGTTTACAACACCTGGTCGCTTATTTTTTAGCTATGTCATGTTGCACAGATAAAGTCAGCCGATCACAGATAAAAAATGGACCGCGAACCTTCTAAAGGAGTCGGCATATCGGGGAATTTCTAAAGGGTGCGAATTTTTAAATTGAATTTGATAAGTCTTTGAAAAGGTCCGAACAAAAATGGGATGTGATTTGTGGGGTTAAAGATAAGATAGTGTATTGTTATGAATTGAAACTGGCTCTGGGGTTTGATAGGGACTTATTTTTGAAATTTAACTTGGAAATATCATAATAAGCATTACGTAAGTACCTTCTTAAACAGCAACTTAAAAATATTTATTTACTGCTAAAATAACAACAGAATTTTGGAAGTAAAGATGCATTTTACATTGTTAGCTTCTGTGCTCTGTTTGTTTAGGTCACAATGAAATGCAGAGACGTCTTAGCGAAAAATATAATTGTTTGAATGCCTATGCTAATTCTAAGCTCCTAAAGTACCCAGAATTCCTAAGATTTAAATAATAATAACTTATTAAATTATATTTCACTATTTTAAAAGTTACACATTAGTTTAAAAGGAAGCTTTTCTAAGTATTATAAGCATTTTCATAAAATTTATTTTCTGTTGCTTTTGACAAACTAGGTAAGTATACTCTTTTTGACTTGTGGCAGTCAGATAGCAGTCCTTTCTCAAGCAACTCACATTACAGCCTTATTAAAGTTAGTTGAGGAGCTGATCCCATGCTTGTGAACTACAAGACTAGCATACACAAAGCTTCTCTACATCCAGCTTCTATACAATCTTGAAACTTTACACTCAAACATTCAAAATGACTGTCACAAAATACTTAATCGTCGTGCGAATTTAAATATTCAATAGTTCGTTACATCAATACCGTAACTAACGCTGGCCAAACAACTCACGGTGTCGACCCCTCATTTTGAATAAAAAAATCTCACCCCAGGATTTTTTACCAACCCTTTTATGCATATCCTGTGTCAAACGTACAGTATTACAAGTCAAATTTAAATAATTTATGTCTTGAGGTCCGTTAGGTTTTGCATCTGCCTACTCGTGGGCTGGCGTTAGGATAAAGATTTATATTTGACGTGATAGGGGTATCGGATGAAAAGGCTTAATTGTTAAATAATATTTTTGTATTTATTGTTTTGTTGGTAAATGCAAATTAAGTAAATAAGGTGAACATGCAAATGGTTCGCTTGGTAAGCAGTTACTGTAGCCTATGGACGCTTTCAATATCTGCTCCGCTCCAACGATCTACTTTCGTTTTGCCAACCCAAAAAAATGAACACTAGGGTTTTATGATGGAGTATCCTTGAGATTTAAAAACGCATCTCTAAATTGACACTGGAGCCCTGTACTTATGCACAGCAACACAATTACACCACAGTGTGAACCTACTGTGGTTTTTTGTACCTATATCAAGATACTCTAAAACATACCCATACTAAAACATGTTTTGAAAATGTTAATTAAACTGTTTAGCAATATTATAGCTAAAAAAAATACCTACTACGTAAATGGCAAACAAGCGTACGGTCCGTCTGATGCTAAGCAGTTACCGTACCCTATGGACGCTTGGACAACTAAAGGTATCACTTGCGTATTGCCCACACAAAAATAAACACCTAGATTTTCTAATATAATTTCCTTGGGATAGGAAAACTTGTGCTAAAAACGTAGGTACGCGATGGGAAATAAGTAATAATCATGTACAACATTTTATTTCTTAAGTGACGTCACAAACTGGTCTAAATATATTTAAGGTTAGCAACATTGCAATTACCTTCGATCATCATCATCATCTCAACCCATAAACATCCCACTGCTGGGTCTCCTCCATACATTTGAAAGGATATTAGCCTACTATACCACGCTGGCCAGGCGGGTTGGTATAGGGTTTTGTTTCGAGATTTCCCTCTCTTGCAGTAGATATTGTCTTCCTGACTTACTCACTTAGTCGACTCTTACGACACCTTCGGGATAGAACGGGGTCGTGATATTTGTATTCTTAATCCTTCACCACACAGACCTTCGATCATGTCAATGTCCTTCCGGCCGTAATATAACTATATACTGTCTATGGGCTAATCGACAGATGGTTACAAAATGTATAGTAGGTAGAATAATGATAATTTAAAGACCTAACTAAGGTTTAGGCCATGACTATCGATGTATCACCGACCGAGGTTTAATGCTGGCGATGGAAAACCCACGACATGATCAAATCGATACTATTGTTGACTCAGGCATAAAATAATGATTATATTATTGTGTATATCTTATCAATCATTATGATATATACAATTATAGTATGAGTAGTGGTATTAGTAGTTTTCAAATCTTTTCTCTTATTTAACCGACTTCAAAAAAGGAGGAGGTGCTATGTTCGGCTGTATGTATTTTAATATTTTTATGTATGTTCACCGATTCCCCATTTTGGATCGAATCTCAAATGCTTTTTTTATTTGACTCTTTCAAATAAAAAATACTCTTAAGGTGGTCCCATTGGCACCAAGTCAGGATTTGATGATGGACTCCCAGGGCAATCGAGAACCCTCAAATGTTATAGGTATTAACAATGTTTTTTTATATGTGTATTTATTTTTTTATTTTTATCACTAAAAATAGAAACAAGTTTTAGAAAAAATATAGCCAGACACAGAAAAAAAGATTTGTCCTGAGAGAGAAAATCAACCACTGGATGCAGACAACTCAAGACTGGCCTTTGTGAAACATAAGGGCAGCCTAAATTCAGCCGAGGACACAAACAGGTTGAGAAGAAGAGTGGGAATCGATATATCAATATAGTAGTGTCGCTGAAATAATGAAGTTATCTTTTTTCCTATAATTCAAAATATTAAATCATTATTTTTTTATTAAGTACAGTGACGTCAGTTGAGCTTAACTGTCAGCTGTTTTTGATACTAGAAGCTGACAACTAAATGAGGTATACCATCTTTATTTTTTACTTCATATGTTTGATATTGACAATCGAGGTAACGTTGGAATAAAAAGCAATCACGATTAAAGTACTTAGCTAATCCAAAAAGCTTCAAGGATGGTTTATATTAAAGGTGTGTGCAAAAGAACAATAAGAATATTTTAATATCTTAAGACAAGTCAATCGACACGTGGTCCGTTGAAAGTGAAAGGGATGCTCCATTGTTCGTCTTATTGTCGTTCGACTAAAGATCGTGTCATTCTCAGTGCTGTGACGAAATAGAGCTATATCGATAATGGCGTGCTTTGAGCAGGGCTGCCATATTCTTGTAAGTGTAATCGAAACTGCAGCAGCACACGGGTCTCCTCTCTAGCAAGAAAGCTAAGTGGGTATCAATCTTAATTTACAGACGCGGAGCTAATGCGTGTTTGTGGATTTTAAACCTACTACTTTTTTTTTATACTACCAAGCAGTTACCGTAGCCTATGGACGTTTGCAACACCAGGGGTGTTACTTACGCGTTGCCGACCCTTTAAAAACCTTATAACTACTTGGGTGACAAACAAGTATACTGCCCGCCTGGTGGTAAGCAGTTACCCTAGTATGATGATGATGATGAAAGAAAACGTTTCGATGAAAACGTATCTCCAAATGATTGCTGGGAACCTTTACTTACTAAGGAATACAACTACATCACTGTGTGTTGTTGTGGCATTTTGTAAGTTGGTGGTAGGTACTGCCCAGTCGGGCTTGCTCGATTGTATAGTACAGGTACCACTCTTAAACTTATTTTTGATAATTGTGGCAGCCCTAGCTTAGAGTAGTAATGTTTTGGATAAGCTCTTGCGGTTTTCATTGATAGTGTTGAACTGACAAACTTATATCATAAGTTATAACATGTATTTGAAATGGTTCCGTGTTTATATTCTTAGTGAAAGTGTATCAAGCTGTCGATGTAAAGTTTGTGTACAATTTCTTTCAGAAAGATTGAGCTATTGGTAAATTACAGATATAGTACAAATATCACGGTATAAACAATACTATACGCTTTTACCGCTTTATTAATAGACGTAGTGTAGCGGCTGAATACGCTATGCTTTTGTCTTCTTCTTTCGAATGTCAAATTACTGATGACAGATTAGAAAATACTATTTTATTAAAACAATTTTGTGCTTTACATCCTTCTAAACATCACGTCTATTTCATAAACGGGGCTAGAAAAAGGAGTATAATCTAGACATTTTACTTAATGCTAGGACAACATTGTCAGAATTAGTTGCAGGTCGAAAAATTTTTCATTGGGCTTTTTACTTGACCCGGGAATCAAGTCTGTAACCATAGCAGTCATATTATAAGGCAGTAAGATTAAACAAAATATCTAAAATATATCTATAACTTAATATTAGATATATGTCCGTACAGTAAAAAAAATCTGCACAAAATTTACAACATGAAAAACAATAAAAAAAACGGTCACAAAGACGATTAACAGCATATTATAAAAACTAATTACAATGTAAAAGCCATAAATCTGCTTTAAAACAAAATTAACCGCTTGTCCCAAAGCCCAGTTAGCTTACGATAACAGGCCTTGGTTTTTTTCCCATTGTTTTTACACACCCCTTCTAATTTTTTTTATTTTATTCACAGTAGCTCACCCTAGTATGTTTTTCAGACACTTTTTTATGCATATTGGCCGTATTTTTGTCATCTAGTTTATATTAAATTACCGTTTTTATAACGTAATGAATATGCGGGTAGCTAATATAATTATTATGCATCTGTAAACTACCGAAAATGAGCTACTATTATCGCTGAGATTTTTTAAATAACGAACGGCTGCATTTGTTTTTTTTGTATGTGGGAGCGGTTTTGATACTTTTGTTATTATAACTAAAAGTTTAAATTTAACTGTAATTCATTAAATCGAAATTGGAAAAAACTACTTAATATTTTTAAATTTATAAGCCTAGCTTATAAACAAAAACAGTTGACAATGAGTAGAAAATATTTTTTAATGGTACTTAATTAATCTTCTATTTAGACTAAATTAGATTACGACCTATAGAATGCATCCAGGCGTAGGTACTCACTATCTATCTCAGTATGGATATTTTAAAGGTAAGTTGATAAATATGTGCATACAACCTATTTAATGGTAACTGATAAGCAGTTACCGTAGTGTGCAGAAGTTTGCCTGGTAGTCTTCCTTTAAAATATAATTAAAACTAAAGTAAGTAAAAATAACAATATATTGTGAAGATTTGAGCATCTAAGAATAAAAACATAAACAGCATGGCCGATGCATTTATTAAAATTCAACATTATCAAATCAATGGCACTCATACGTGAAATCAACAAAGGCGATCGCGGATGTATCTACCCACAGATCTGTCTCTCAATAGGTCTGCGTGAGAAAACTTAAAAAACTCGCTCGCATATAAAAAATGCACTTACAACAATTATCAAAAACCCTCGAAGATGTCCCTTAGTACAATGCAATAAAACGCACCTTGGTTCTGCCAAAGATAGTCTTTTAAAAAATGCGCATATGTTTTTATAAACAACGCGGCCGCGGCTCTCTCAGGATGTGAAAAAAATCGTGGGGCACATTCTCGTTTGGTACTTATGAACGTGATTTGGTCAGTGAGTATCAAACTTTAATTTCAGAAGCATGACGTAAGTTGCATAAAAACTTTTTGTTGTTGGTTGATTTCATAAATATTTTGTATAATATCCACAGCAAAAAAAAAAAGTCTAAATAATTCAGTTATCTGTACTAGCAATAACGCATTTTAGTATGGAATAAAGTATTGAGTGGGAAGTTTAAAATAAAGGTACCTACTTGTTTATTTCTTTTTAAGAAACAACAAAATATGCATTTTAGCTTGGAATGGGTTTTTAATGAGTCCACCATTTAATTTAATTAATTTTGACAAAGCAATCCTGTGAAACTATTGAACAAAATTCACACTGTATATTTTCATATTATTATTATAGTATTTTTTTCATGTTGAGTACCGCTGCTCTTGCTCTTATTTGATTCGACGCTTTTTGATGAAATTTCTCCCGTCGAGATTCGTGTTTTGAAGTTTTTTAAACGGAAGCAAACAGTACACCGCTTCCGGTCGAGTTTTTATTCCATTTTATTAGCCGTTAGATTTATTAAATTAGTTTGGTTTTTTCTAGAAAATTAATTGGGACCGTAGATATTTTGATATGGTCATCATGATGATTGATTTTGAATATGTTTGTAGGAGGAAATGAGTTCTCGCCTTTAAAAAAAAGGTTAAGCTGTTCCAATTATCAGTAGCACACGTCTGTGTAAATTTGAGTCGAATAGTTTGTCTACGAAATAGCAACCCATACGTGTCCCACTCAAGAGAGCTAAGAGTGGCACACACGCTGGCCTAATGCTGGTTAGCGTATCAGACTCTGCTAACAGTGATGGAAAATATCGTGTCCTAAGAAATTCTAAATACGAGTACCTATGTTTGTTTCCTTGATTATAATCCGCGGCAGCAGGAGACGCTTGATTAGAATCACCACATTGTTTTTAATTATGGTTTTTATGTTTTACTTTAACTGGTCTGTTGGTCAAGTGGTTAGTGACCCTGACGGCTACGCCGCCGGCGCCAGAGGTCATAGGTTTGATTCCCACATGGGATAAAACTTTGTATGATTCATAAATGTTTGTTCCGAGTCTGAATGTAATTTGTGTCCGTGAATTAGTATTATAGTATGTTAGTATAGTCCCCCGTGATACGCAAATTGTTGCCTAGTGCGGAAGTTGTCTTTTTAAAAATGAAAACAGATAAATAAAATAAAAATAATACAAGTATGTTTACAATTTGTTTTAAAAATAATTTTTATTAAGTATTAAAAATTTTATGCTAATTACGCTGCAATACTGGTACAATACCACTAAGTTATTTCTGGAAAGTTGACAATAATTATGTAAAGCGACCTAGTTTTTTAAACATTCCTCTTTAATGTCGGTCCCAGGTTGATAAATCTTTCACATAAATATCCGTCCATAAACTTTCATATATGTCACCTCTCATATTTACACTTACAGCGTTTCCTGCCCCATACTTTTTTAAGATTGTTCCCACAAGCTTCCATGTGTTTTTATACTGTTTTTTTTCATGTAGATTAGAATTAACGGTAAAATTCTCCCCTAAGGATAGTTTAATTTATTTCTTTGGTTGCACAAAAGGAGATGCGGTATTCTTTTGTTTGTCTTGTCATGGTCTCAGTAAAAAAGTGCAAGAGAATTGCAGTTCGCTCATTTTTTTGTATTCTTCTTCCGCAGATACAGTTTGATGCAATTGTTTATTGATTGAATGATGCAACTTGATTTTCTATAGACGGAGAAGTAAGTGTTTTGTCAGGTTTTCATTGTTTGACCGTGTGAGTCTGGACTGTTATAGACAACATAAGCAATCGTTTTTTTTTACAAATTGTATATTGTTATTAAGTACCTAAATAAGTACTTGATTAGAAACAAACTGCGTTTTTATAAAGGTAAATCATACAGTCTAGGTGCAAGCCCAGTTAACAATAATAATTAAAATGCAAATATTACAGCATCTTTCTTTCTTATTATAAAAAAAAAGTATGGCGTCGAAAGATATAAATAACAATGTAATTATTTTTTGTGACAACCGTATTACGAGACGTTGTTTTTACAAACAATACAACTTATAAAAAAGTATAAAAATCAAACCCCAAAGGGTTCTTCAAATTAAACCGTCATTAGAAATTTTCTAGAAAAAAATTAACGCTAACGTGAGAATATTAAACCTGCTTTTTGTTTGCAAAAACTGGCTGCATACAATATCGCGACCGTTAGAGGCCATTTGCATATATTTTTTTAAATTTAAAATTATTTTTTATACTCTCTGGGTTAGAGATTGGCAGCATATAATTATAGCTAAAAAAAGCCCGCTGCCGCCCTGTGTTAGGGTCTTTTATCTGTGGGTCAGGTAAAGTGCGTAAGTGTCGAATACAACAATGTGCTCCGGATTTCCTCTCTTTAATACAAGCACAGGCCTTTGCCTCACGTGCAGATTTTGAATAAAAGTCCGATGATTTTCCATGGGCGTGATTGATTTTGGAGATAGTCTTTTTTTATTAAAAGATTTGATTCACCGGATATATTGATATCGATTTGTTCCGGCAATTGAATTCACGTACGTACTGTATAATTATAGGTATTATTGATAGAGATGATAAGATTTATATTCTGCTAATGGCTACTTGAAATTCATGAATAGCCATGACTTTTATTTAAAAATATTCATTGAATAGTAAACTACGTGTGGATCACATGAAGTCCGTTGGACCGGACTGAATTATATCTCTTAAGAATACACTCAACATAAATGTATATCTAGAAAATATAATAAAAATTGCATCCAAGTTTTAGCCCCCCAAAAAACTAATCCTGAAAGCGCCCTAAAGATTGTTAAATCTACAATAAAATCAATTTTATTAATCTATTTTGTTCAAACAATAGATTCTGTGGTCTTTCGCACCTGAATGTTAAACAATAAAAACCCTTGATTTACAATCACTATACAGAATTATTGTTATTAAAACGCCTCATTATAAAATACTTTTTTTCATTAAGTAAAATATATTCTAATAATGTTATAGTATCAAAAATTAATTAAGTGGCTGTAATTATATAAAAACGACAAAGCGCAATAAAGTCAACAAAAGCATTCATAAATTGCGGAGATTATGCAACGGCACGGCTTTGCGTCCTCTTCCTGGCTTTGGGGCCATAAATTTCATTTAGCTGCAAGGTGGTCTGACAAATTTGCGGTCGACGACTACTAACTGGCACTTTTACCTTATTAGAAACATAAAAAAAAGTTGGAACTTATACAGAACAAAACAACCAGTTGGTCAATAGAGTTATACGGGATTTGTGTATTCTATGGTCTCTCGATTATTGTGGGGGTGTGGACCATAAAAGTCTTTCTTTAATCTGCCGCTTTGAAAAAAGAACTGCAGGGGACGGTTCTATGACAAAAAATGTTACGGACACATTTAATGTTTACTGGACATCGATATTTTTTTTGCTGGACCCGGGTCGTTGTAATTGCTGTGTAATTGTTTTGGAACAACAAATAAGTAGTTGTTGTATTTTGACTGAACTGACAATGAAACAGTAGTGGGGCTTTTAACAAGATTTGTGGACTTATTGACAGCTTTACTTTGACTTTCCTTTGCATACCACTGTAGTTTGTAAGTTTTTTTGTTAAGTGGTAGTTTAGTAAGTATTTGTTTTGTTTTACGTTAATGAAGTCCTAATACAGATAGACATATATTGTAATTAAGTTATTTAGACTTAATGATAGTTTAATAGTTATAAGTAGTAAGTAATTTATTAATATATTGAACGGTAGATTATATCAAATTGACGTCTTGCTTCAAATACATTAATGCTTCTCTAAATAGTGTAGCGTTTTTTCCACTGATTGTTTTTGTATGCTAGCTGTAGGATGGCGTTTGAGCACATCCGTGAACTTGAAGGTTGAAGTATCAAATTAGTAAACCTTGACTTAAGCCCTTCTTAAACTACACAGAGAGCAAGCCCGACCGGGGAAGGATCTCCACTTTACAGAAGACCACGGCCAAAGGCTACGGTAACTTAACATCAGGCGGGCCGGCCGTACGCGTATTTGCCACTTAGGTACTATAAAAAAAACCTTAAGTTGAATCTATCATAATTCGAATATATAATTACTTTTCATATATGTACCTACGTACTATTTCAGTTTAAATTTTGAAAACAATATAATCATCAATCAATCAAAATCAAAAAATTAAATCAAAAAATTTAAGACGATATCTCAACATTTTCACACAATTATCTATCTAGGTATTTACTGACTCGATTCCCTTAGAAACGTGAAGTTTTGCCCTGACCATTGATATATAAACGAGACCGTGTTAAACTGTTATGTTACTTGCTCCTAATTTAAGACCGATTGAGGCGATCAGATGTGTGGTACTATTCGTCTTGTCTAAATAATAAACCAATAAATTGGAATAATAATTTACACTTTAAATACTTATATTATTCATAATAGTAACAGTAAACCATATATTTATATTTTTCCTCTCCTTTATGGAGAGAGCTTAGAGGGTCTAGACCTTATACCACTGACACTAGCCTAATGGGAGTCGGTGGATCATATTATTGACGAAAAGCTTGGAAATCCTTGGAAATCCTAGTGTACGACCTATATCCAGCAGTGGATGCCTTTTGCCTTAAAAGATTAAATAGGCTATGGTTTTTCACTTGATTTCTTTCTTCTATACTTTTTATGTCTTGTACGACGGACACAGGCCTCCAAATTCAAGCCATGTAGCAAGTTTCTCGGCTTCTTAAATCCAGCTACACGACTAATGCAATGAGACAAATGTTTGAAATACCACATGTTAAGTTTATACCAATGACGTTTACCACAAAACATAATTATCCCAACAATCCCAAGTCCCGTACCATCGATGACCAAATATCCATTCGTCATATCTGTGGTCATTTCCACCGCATACACACACATAGTCATTTTTCCAGCGATATATTAGGGGAGCCGTTATGTGCGGTCGGTTTCCCTTCGTGAGAACGCCATCGTGCTTCATGGTTTCATGGTAATTGATGTCAAGCGTCTGCTGATTGTGCGGTGGGTCGGTTGATGGAGCCCGCTATTGTATGTTTGTTTATTGTTTGAAAGAAACTGAGGAGATTGTCTTAGGTATTAAACTGAAAATATGTGAAGAGACGTTTTGATACTTTTTAAAGTCCCGCGCCTTGTAACGGAACTTTTCAAACAAAGTAAACAGACACAAGTTCACCCACACTCGGTACAACAATTTGTACATTACACATGGGATAAGAGTATTAATGTTCATTAATACTCTTATCCCATGTGTAATGTAGGAGGTCCCAGGACATGTCACACAGGCAAAGTAACCACTTATCCAACGTTGCAGACAAATTGGAATCCAATAGTGGACCTAGATTGAAGTGACTGGAGGATATGTCATCCTATCAAAAAATAATTATTCTAAGTCACCCTATAAAAATATTTGGAAACAGTATCTTTACTCCATAATCCTGGAATTCGTATCTTTTTTTATACTTCTTTACAACAAGCATACAGCCCGCCTAATGTTAAGCAGTTACCGTAGCCTATGGACGCTTACAATACCAGATTACTTGCATGTTGCCAACCCAATTTTTTTTGCACCAGGCCTTTAATATGGGAGTATCCTTGGGATAGGAATACGTTTCATTCAAAACGCATCCCTAAATGAGCGCTGGATCCCTAAAGAATCCTAATTATCTCTAATGAATTA
Organism: Trisateles emortualis; assembly: GCA_947095525.1. Taxonomy (NCBI): domain Eukaryota; kingdom Metazoa; phylum Arthropoda; class Insecta; order Lepidoptera; family Erebidae; genus Trisateles; species Trisateles emortualis. Next base: position 6,139,188 of record OX352743.1, on the reverse strand, counting down.
TTTTAAATTAAATATCAGAAAATAATTTCAGCTGCACTGACTATAATTTGTTATACTACATTTATATTATAAACATAAAGCCAAGCGATAAGTTTCCGAACAATACCGCAGGGGTAAACTAGCTACTAATATTATTAGTGGTTTCCACGGTTAAGTATTTGGTATCCGTTAGGTTGTTTGTTTGTATGATTGTCTATCTTGAGAGAGCCAATCTGTGTTTACACCGACTGGGAATGAGGTGAGAGTTGAAGTATCTTCCCACGTAATAGGTTGCTAGCCTCCTGGGCATATTATTCATCTACATAGATATTGAGATATGCCAAGACGCTAACGTCAAGCGATGGTGGCCGAGTGGGAAAGTAACAGACTTGCAAGCAAGAGGTGCGAGTTTGAACCCAGGTGGCAATGGCAGCACCAATGTAAATTTCACTCTGTAGAGTTGATAATATATGTACTAATCAAATGATTCGCCATCTGCTAACGATGAAGGAAAACATCGTGAGGAAACCCACATGTGCTAGAAGAAATTCTAAAGGCATGTCAGTTTCACCAACCCGCATTAGGCCAGCGAGTGTGAATTAAGACCTAAACCTTTTCTCTCTCTCTCGTAATACCTCTATCGAGAGATCATCAGGCAGGCTGTATGTTTGTTTGTCACCCACGTAGTATAAAAACGGTACTTTCTGCAATACCAACATGTCTAGATTTGTGTCAATAAATATTGTTTTCTTTCTAAGATTATATAACATTTCATTTTAGTATTTCATAATGATATGATTATTATACATTATACCTATGTGTGATAATAACTACGTGAACAAAGCTAGTGGTTTAGTTGGTGTGTGGTCCAAAGTGACGTCGACGTCGTTAGCTAATATTTGTACGAGAGATATATTGTTGGAAACTACCGCAGGCTGCGCTCTTTGATGAGCGTAGCGATTTTTATCTATTACTAGCTGTTGCCCGCGGCTCCGCCCGCGTGGATGTCGGTTATCGCTGTAAAAAAATGTAGCCTATGTGTTATTCCAGACCATTATCTATATCTGTGCCAAATTTCATCCAGATCCGTTCAGTAGTTTTTACGTGAAAGTGTAACAAACATCCATCCATCCATCCATTCTTACAAACTTTCGCATTTATAATATTAGTAGGACTAGCGACCTGACGAGTTGACCCGGCAAAACATTTGCTACATATATTTAATTATTAGTAAATATTTAAATAGGGGTTCTTTTAAAGACAACTCCCGCTCTAGGGAACAAGTCCTTTGTCGTGGCGGACTATACAAACATACAATTAACGGACACGAAGTAAGCCCAGACTTGGGACAACCATTCATTGATCACACGAATTTTAGTCCCGTGTGGAGATCGAACTCACAACATGCTGCGCAGTGGTAAATGGCGAGGTAACCACTTAAGCCACTGAACCAACCGTGCAGGCAAACCCTACCTATCTTATAGAATATCTCAGTATTTATGTGTGATACTTACTAATATCAATTATTATTCTGGGAATCTGTAAGACAGGGTATCCTAGTACAGATACCAGTCTCTCCCGAAGGAAATTGTTGTCTATAAAAAGCATCTTAACTTAATATGTCTTATTTTAGAACCAAAACCTTTGTGAGAGAGAATAAATAAATATTTTTATTATTATTATTATAATACGACTAACAATCCGCTATCACTTATTACCATAACCTTCCTCTACTCGAGACACATTTACAACCCGGCTTTCCATCACCGCATTGCCCTCACCTTCGGTCACCATATCCTTAACTAAATAGCGTAATGATACGCTTAATTACACAGTCCGATGTCACAGATAGCGTTTGTTTGTCTTTCAAATCTTAGATATTACCTACTTAAATAATTAGAATGAAAAGAGTGTTACATCTTTCAAATGAATGACGGGAAAGTTTGAATATTTTATTTAAGCGTGAGTGACACCCCTGGTGTTGCAAACGTCCATAGGCTACGGTAACTGCTTACCATCAGGCGGGCGGTATGCTTGTTTGCCACCTTGGTTACTACAAAAAAAAAGTTAGTCACAATAACTACCTTACAACAGTACACAGATTAACGTTGTTGTGTTCCTGTGTGTAAGTAGGTTTATGTCTCTAGTGCTCATTTAGGTATACGTTTTTACTGAAACGATTTCCTATCCCACCCCAGGCATACCCGATCACTATACTTGTGTTAGGTACATATTTTTGCATTGGTAGCGGTACGAGTCGAGTCGTTCACTATGGGTCTGATGCGAAGGATCAAAGTCACCCAAAACAGCAATGGAGAGAGCTACGCTTGGAGTTTCACCGCGGGATCGAATAAGAAACGAAGAGATCCACTGGAGACCGATATAGCTCGAAAAAATTCCTACATTAAGGGGCAGACCGACGACCGACGATCTGGTAAAGGTCATGGGTAACCGATAGACAAGGTCAGCTCAAGACCGAGCGATGTGGAAAATCTTGGGGGAGGCCCTTGTGGGTCCTTGCGGGATACCATCTAAGGTGGTCCCCGGGAGGTCCTTGCGGGATACCATCTAAGCCAAAAGGCTTAGATGGTATCCCGCAAGTAATGCCTTATAGTATCAACCTTACGTTTGCAATAAATGTTAACCGGTCAATTTTGTCTATTCTGGCGCCTGTAGTATTTTAGGTTAGTACAAAAATATGTGCAAGAGGATTATTAGCCGACGGTTGTCGTTTCACAAATGTAGTTTCAACATAATAGCTTCGTCTTACTCAGTTTAGTTTTAATTTCAATTTGCTTTGCTGTGTCCAGACACGACTCTTAGTAAAGCTGCGGTATAAACAACACTGAATGAAAGTGAATTGAATATAATGTGTGTTCTTTTTAGTTTGTTTTAAGACAACTTTCATACTAAGGACTATGTCGCGGGGGACTTTTCAAACATACAATTAAGGGAGACAAAGTACACCCAGACTCGGGACAAGCATTTATGGATCACACATGTTTTTTGTCCCGTGTGGGGATCGAACCCACAACACGCCGCGCAGTGGTAAATGGCGAGGTAAACCAACCGTGCAGTATATAGTAATATGTACTTACTACTCGTATCAAGCTTTGTTCAAATACTAATTTAAAAGAATACGATAATAACATACGGGAGAGCAAGCTCGACTGAGGAACGACCTTGGCTCGGCCATAGTCTTCTGTAGGCCGGCTTACAAAAGACCACCTCTGTGTTGGCCAAGTAACTATACACCATTGTGTAGTTATGACATGTGTTCCTATATATGTAAGAGCAGGTCTCCAGTCCAATGCTTATTTAGGGAAGAGTTTCTAATGAAATGTTTTCCTATGTCAGAGTACGTTATCATAAGACCTGTAATGGTGTTAAACTATTTTGATTGGCGACACTCAAGTAATACTACAGATATTACAATAATACAAGCATAATCAAAATCTAATATAATAATCAAAGACTTACTTCAAAGAAGCATCTACAGTATGTCCACATCTTAATAACTTAATATCACAAGTTAGGATGGACGCAATTAGCTTGCGGTTAGACTTGCAACATTTGAATTATCCAACTGTCTGCTCTATCCCTTACTCTATTACATCATATTTATTTTTTTATAATTTTTGTTCGTTTTATAAAATACGGATGTCGCTTTTAGTATTTTAGCAAAATAGTAACGCGTAGATAACATTAAGCAATTTAAAACAAACCGGCCAAGTGCGGGTCGGGTCACGCGCAATATAGCTGTCCGTGTAGTTACCCATCACAATAATGCGGAGTTACTAGGGTGGCACAGGAGCCACAGGCGACGGATCAGTGAGGAAAGTATCCTCGCTGATCCGATTCATCGCCGGCGAACTGGGCGTCGTCAGCGCGCTTGCGGGCGCCTGATGCCGCCATAGTGAGGCTGCGGGTGAGATGTCGGGGCATCGAGCCTCTCACCCGCACCTTTCCGCGTAGGGACAGCGTTCCTGGTGCACCCGGACGCTGTCACTGGAGTGGAGCTCGCGTAGCGCGGGCTGCCGCTGGGTGGACTGCTGACGTCATATCAGGTTCCGGTGGTCCACCCGTGAAGGCGGGTGTAGGTGCCCAAGGGGGGTTTTAGTCAGTATGCCGGCCGCCTACCACCTTTAGGCCGGAGCTTCTCCGGGCGGGGCGGTATGCGTAAAGCATTTACCCTCTACAAAAAAAAGGGCCACAGGCGACATACAAAGAATACCGTCACCTTCTGGTATTACAAGAAATATTGGGCCGACTACTTACAAATAATAATCCTGGTATTAAAAGCGTCCATTGACTACGGTAACTGCTTACCATCATGCTTATTAACATTTCGAGGTTCAATATATATTATCGAAGGGAAATTGACTACTACTTTTACGCAATAAATAAGAACTACGTCCAATTTATTTAATGATGAATGTACAAGTCAATGAATGCTCCACATAGATAAAATTTTCAGTGAACCATTGCCGGTTAGTTAAAGGACCAATAATGTATGTATTGGGCACATGGCGAGCCAGTCGGTTGGAACACGTCGGCCATTTTGCATGACTTGTGCTCCAAATACTGCTAATTTTCTGATTATAATTAGCTCGGCTTATAGATGGTTTTTGTAGATATTTTGGTAAAAATCTCTTGTTAGTGGTTCTTTAGCGCGACTGCTGATCACGAGGATTCGATGCCCGGGTTTCCCAAAGCTTTACCGATTGAAAACCGTTGCTCAAAAAAATAAAGTTAATGTTGACAGAGACTAGGTTTTGCTCGGGAGATATTATAGTGTACTTAACAATTATGTCTCCCGAGCAAAGTCTAGTCTCCAATTAGCTGTCATAAGTGAAATTTGGTTAGACGTACATTATTGTTGAGGCAATTATTGAATTTGATCGTAACGGTGGGTATCGACATTACGAGCCTGCCTCGCGAGGCAATCTCGTGATGTGATTTGAATATTGCTCAATGTAAGCACCAGATGAGCAGCCTACGATACTCGGCTTAAGAGCTAAAGATTTTATTGAATTTTAATAAACTTTGCATTTATTACTTGCATAAAAATCAACACTGGAAATTAAAACACTTAAACAACGTTCTTAATTCTCTGTAGACCAATATCACATAGTTAATTAGGATTAGTCAGGTAGAATAACGGCCACGTGACCTCTACATCATGACTTACAGAGTCTAGCTTGTTGAGATAGGAGTATCATAAGGTTACCTCGTTTACGTATCTGAATTTGACAGGCTTTTGATAAGCGAAGATATATTCCCATGGCCTTTAGTTCAGATGGCATTTCAAAAAGGTTTGAAATGCCTCTAGAAGACCTCTAAAGAATTAAATACAAAGCTGACTTTTATGAGACTTATCAACACTACAAACATTTTTCACATTTACGTGAAATGAACTCTATTTGTTGCAATGTTTCCCCAGCGCTAAAATATTCTTCTTCAATAAAGGTTCAAAGATGTATAATAACTTCTCGGTAGGTATTGGCCGTTTCCCTTGCATTGATTCTGAAGTCCATAACTGTGGCTATTTAGTATTAAGACAGTTGGGCCGCTGGTTCATCTGCCTATATTATTTTAATCTTTATTACGTTAGTTTCAGCGTATAGTTTGTAAGAGGATATAGGAAGGAAAGCAAGTAAATTTTAAATTTGTTGGAGCAGGAAGGTTTTAGAGCGACCACGAACTGGAAGATGCAGCATGGGCAGGCAAGGAGGCCTAACTTGGTGAAGGTTGCAGGCAGCCAATGGATAATGACAGCTTAAGACCAAATGCTGTGGAAATCTTCTCTATTTTGCCTGCGCCCAGCAGTACCTACGAGTTGAGGTTTTTATTTGATATGAGAAATTACTGAACGTGTTTAATTTCTTACAGAGGCCATAGTTTTAATCATAGCAGATCATTATTTTGGACCATTGATATAAAAATAATGTGTCATGAGATATTAGATTATTGTTGTGCTAAGACAGGAAGGCGTCGTCATAACAGATGGAAACTAATCGTTACACTGTCTACAATCATTAATACGCATTGGTCTACGTCCGAGTGAGCAATAACATTGGCTACACCCCTTCTCGCAACTGCTTTGAACAATACACAGAAACTACAGACAAAAATCACCGTTATGCTATGGCATATAAAGTTGAATTTTGCAAAAGTGATGCTGAAAATTGATTGCAAAATTGTTGTCATTGACTGTACGTTATTGTCGGACTATCATTAGTATTGATATATCGACTGTGACGTCAGGGGATAAGTTAATTTTTTGGGACAAAATAATATTGCTAATTTTTATAAGCATTCTCTATTTGTAATATTTGGGGGAAAGTTTCATAAGTCAAAATTTAATTCAACGTAATATCATGAAATGATTACAATGTAGGGAGTTATTTGTTTTGCAATTTAATATTAGATTTATTACCAATTTAAACAATATTTATTTCATAAGATATTTACATGAATAGTTATAAAAATTAAAGTAACCTAACCTAACCTTTAAACAATTTAAACAATGCACCTTCACTCAATAAGAATAGATACATCTGTATAGCAATTTTTATCATTTGTCATGAGCATCAGGTTAACAAATTGTATTTCAAATCTTGCGTACTTTGTATTGATCTAAGTTTTTAGAGTACTACATACAAAGTTAATTAATATATTCATTTTTAGGGCCCAGTATAAACAAGAAACATGCATGAAATAAGCTATCTAAGGTTCTCATGAGTTCTTTGGTACGTTTGATACTTTTATAACAATTGTATTAGTTCCTAAGAAAACTTTGTAATTGAAATGTAACTTTCCTATCTCTAAAAGATTCATCCAATCGAATGCACTGATCCTGTTCTTTCAAAGAGTTCATTACTTACATTGCACATTTTGAGATAATGCTTACAACCAAACGTCAAGTAGGATTTACGAGTATTTTAAAAAGAAAAAACTCTTACAACGCAATTGTACTTTAACTAAACAGAGCCTAAATACCCGAAAACCGCCAAAATTCACGATCGCATCATTACATTCGCACACAAAAGTGTTTTGCGAAAAAAACAAACAACTGTGACGTAGGTGGTCTCAAGTTTATAGCGTAAAATAATAAGGGCACCTATGTGTTCCATTCTATGTAATAATGGGGGTACTATTTCTGTGGCCAGTATAATAAAGGTTGGTCGTCTGGGTGGTCGGATTATAACGCAAAGCCATGGATTAAGCCACATCGACACGTGTGCTTTTCTATGCCTTCGAGTGGCTTTAGGCGATTGTGTATGATTGTACTTTGATAAGGTAAATGTACCTAAGGAATACAATTTGTTATTGTTTAAAAAATTAATGACAACTTTTTAGTTAAGAGCGTTTTTCATTTATTTTTTTTAAACAAATGAATAAACCTGGTGTTGAAATTAACATGTCTAAGAAGAAATGCCAAAGGCATGTCTTATTTCACCAACGTGAAGACATTAAGGAATTAACTACGAAACCTCGTTGCTCTCACAACGCGGGTAGGCGTTGGATAAATTGGACTGAAAAAGACCTTGTAAAAGTTATTTAGCTGAGGTCCTCGGTTCTTTCCCAGTGGGGCTTGTTCGCAATTCGTTCTATTCATTGCCTATATATTGTACCTAGTTTTGTGTGTATTCAGCTGACACCAAATCAATAAAAATGTTTGACCGCATTTATTTGAACAATTAAAAAAATACATTATAACCTGTATAAATATATTTTTTTATGGAAACCGTCTACCTATATATAATTTATACGTCTAAAAATTCAAAGACCACAATAATTTCGGCTACCGTGAAGATATAACGTGATTATTTTTTTAGAATTTTACCAACATTACTTTACCATCGACTTTACACAACACCCTTTCTTACTTTTATTGGTTTAGAGTTCATATTGCAATGACAAAAGGTTTCAAAAGTGAGTTCTAATCTTTGTATTTCATTGCAAAGTCCTTTTGAAAATGTGAAACGAACCGCGAAGTATTTCGGTAGCCCGACGTGTTTGCTTAGCGGACATCGATTAAATTTAAAAATTTCTTTACAAAACCTCAACCAAATAATAGTATTAAATTTTGCCTAGCAGAATAATAGTGTTAAATTTCGTGGATTCATCTCAAAAATATGATGGATCTGTCGGCGGTACTTTTGTTATGGTTTTTTCTTCGTACTTATACGTGGTCCGCCAAAGAGATTGCAGACATACCTACTTATTGTAAAGTACGCTTATGGGTGATAAACATTGATACTTTATACGTGATATTATTGCTAATATTTTCCGTAGACAGTAGACGTTTTTGTAGACAGAATGATCAAGCTTTGTTAAATTAACTACCTTTAATATCTTGCCTGCACAGAAAAAAAATAAAGTTTATCTTCAAGCAAGCTTCGTGTTTTATAATTTCTAATAATTCATTTTAATAAAGACTGAAAGTTCCTTACGGAAAAACAATAGGTATTATAGATAAACTGTAGGTAATAGATAGACTCATATTTAAACCAAAAATTAGGACAGGCCAGGCAGTGCAAATATTATACCCAAATGCGATGCATTAGAAGTTTATCGTAGTCATATATTTTTTGTGATATTGATATTGTATCTCAATAGTATGCCTGTGAATACACAAAATATTGTAGCTTAGTATGGCTTCGGCTTGGTGTATACCAATAATCACGATAGTATACTACCGATAGTAATTTAATAAAGCTCAATAATTCGCTTGGGTTTAGTAAGAATGGGCTAATTATAGAAGCCAGATTTAAAAAAAAACTTTTTTTATTTTATAGTCCAATTTATAAGGAAAGTTTACGCTATGACCCAAATAAAGCATAGTTGTCTTGCGTAGCTGAAATTGTGGAGAATAGTTAGTGTAGAGAGTACTGTATCAAACCTTCTTAAAACATTGTATGATAGTAACTCTACCTATCTCATTAAACCTTTACCAACAAAATTCCAATATTTACCAGCACAGTTTAGATCGAGGGTCAACCACAATTCCGTGGTAATCACAGTTGTGGTCATGAACGTGGTCTGCTCTGTGTTATGACACATTAGCGCGCATGCGTTGACAGCCCAGCGCAATTTGCAATTAGCTATGGAAATAACACGCGCTCTATGATACGGTCAACGTAGAGTTGGGATGTGTCGATGTCGATAGTTGAAAAGTTATTTAAATAAATATATTTGTTTGTTTATTTGATCAGTATTGTTTTGTTACTAATAGGTTAATCAACTATTGGCTTTCCTGGTGGTATTATTGTAATTTTTTATTTCTATTTATACAAATAATTACATCGCAAAATTATAAAATTAATAAACGGTGGATTTAGTAGACTAAAAACACAAATCATGTAATTCCTGATAGAAAACTGAAATTAAGAAAGCAAACTGTCTGATACAAACAACACTTAGAATTATATTTTTATTGAATTCACTATTATATTGAAAATATCGATACAGACAAAGCTCATCACTAAAACAGTCTAAAGGTGAGTCTCTCGTATTCACGAAATAGGTGATCATTATGTAATCTTAGAGCTGTTCTGGGAACATAGGGTCATACGTAGTGATAGGGTGCTTCCATAGTTCCATGTAGGTACAATCATAACTATAAATCTTCCATGGGATGATCGAACTTAGGTGTTAAGTGCTATGAATATAGAGTTTTGAGTCGGCTATAATTTAGAAATGACGTTTTAGATAAAATAATCGTAATAGACTTTTAAATTCTACGTACCTAGTACCTAATTTTGGGGTAATGCGTTAATTGTGCCCTAATATACAATTCATACTCAGTAAGACACTTTACAAGCGAGCAAGCCCATCTGTGAAAGGACTTCCACTATCCAGAAGTTCACAGCAGTAAGTTCTTTAGTGTTAATTTAAAGGAAACTTCAAAACGATTGCTGTGGAACTGGATGCTATAAGTAGATAACAATATGAATAACGCTGGCTTTCGATCTTTTATTTACTACTTGTATTAAGTGCATTTATTTCATAAGATATTTACATGAATAGTTATAAAAATTAAAGTAACCTAACCTAACCTACTAACAAACAATCAGATATTGTATTTAAAGGTATTAACCTATAAATAAAATATCTGATTGAGATCGCAGTTCTGAAGAAAGGTGCCCAAAAGACTGGCCACATTTCCACGCTGGATTGCAAGGCTAATACGTTGACCCAAGTAAAGGCCAGCGTTAGGATCGTGAGACGACTCGACCAAACGCCTTAATATCTCACGATACAATTTGTGGGTACTTGGGCCCCATGGTCCTAGAGTTTCGACCCCAAATGGCTCAAAAATGTAAGTCTCACCGAGACTTTCATATTTGCGCCGCTTGAGACACTCTGCAGAAGTGGCGGCCGAACCCACTTTAATGCCAGTCAATGAAAGATGGGAAGGCGCCAAGGTATCTACACAAGTAGCATCCCACACTAAGGGTCTTCCCATCCTCCAAGGAACGAGAGTCATACCGTCAGGACGCTTGCCATCACTACGAAATAAGCCGTTCGGTTCCAGAACGGCAGGAATACGCGCGCTTACAAGAGCTCGACGGATGACGTCGTTTAGACTGGCATGCCGCGGGATTCTACCAGCACTCCTGCAACAAGAGAGACCATGATGAGCAAGCTGATCAACAACCTTACCACAATAACAGCGATGAGGTACTGAATTAAAAGCTCCTAGACGGAGGCTAACAGCAACTCGAAATGAAATGTTGTCAACCATGGTTCCTAGGACAGGAGATGGAAGAGCATTTAACCAGAGGCCAGATTCCCATTCAGCAACGGCTTAAAGAAGTATTAAGTTGAAGTAAAGTATTAACTTGGTTCTTCAAGAAATGAGTTACAGGTTTTTAAAGGGTCGGTAACGCGCGAGCGATACTCCTGGTGTTGTAAGCGTCCATATGCTACGGTACCTGCTTACCATCTGGCGGGCTGTATGCTTGTTTGCCATCGTTGTAGTATATATAATATATACTAATGTGTATTATAATCTAAAGTATCCCCATTATTTCCATGAGTCGCCAATTAAAACGGCGAATATGTAACTACAAGCATATAAGTTCGAACAAAAACCCGCTGGCTATCTTCGACCGGTATTTTTATCGTTCGACAAATTAATTACCGGTCTAGTACCACCGGTATCGGTATCATTAGTACCATATTGGTGTCGCTCTTTTCATTTCAGGTGGCCTTTATCTTATCTAAAGAGGACGTGCGGGCGGTATATAGGCTGCTTCATTGTTGGTAACTGTTTCACCAACAATCAAGCTATTTTATACTTTAATTCGATTAGTCAAAGTCGAATTTTGATTGTGAGAAATGCATTTTTTCTGTCAATTTTCTCGTTAGATTGTATATTTGAAATTGAACTTTGTGACTGTTGGATTAAGGTTGAGATTACAGTGTGTCGTGTTGATTTTTCCGGTAGTTTTACAACTTGAGCGGTGTCAAACGACAATGGGCAACTTGTTCCCTGATAGGCATGTAAATAAGTATGTAGATGGATGACTGGTCACCGACCAGCTTGTTTATTAAAGATAACGAAAATTGGTAAAACATTTTTGTATTTTTAACTACTGAAAGGTTACTGACGGTCACATAATGATGATAACGGAAAATAACAGGTTTTATATTTACTTAATTTTGCAATGATTAATTAATATACAATAGTGTAGTTCGTTCCGTAAGTGCAGTTTTTTTTAGTGTTAATTTTATTTTATTTTATTTTATTATTTCTGTAAATAATATAAATAGAAAAAAAACAGATCATACAATTACAAACCATAGACAATATTTTGCAAATTATTTTTATGGATCTTAATATATACTTCAATAGTGATACGGGACAAGCAAAGAATTTTTTGGAATATGGGACAGAACTTCGGTACAAACGAAGAACAATTCATAGTTTAAGGAAGAAAATCTTTCTTATAATTTTTCCTATACTATGCTTGAGCATCATAAACGATCCTAAAAACGATTTAGTACCCAATTTGTCAGGTCCAAATACAGTTCACGACCTCCACCCTACAAAGACTACAGCCAAATAACTACTCTAATATTACATTTATTTAATTACGACTTATTTGTACAAGGTAATCAGACTCGTATTTTTATTGAATTTTATTATTTTATTCAATTTAATAATCTTGGTTCTTCACAACGTACTAACTGTGAGAGTAAAGAGTAATTTAAAATAATCCTTACTAATATTATAAATGTGAAAGTTTGTGAGAATGGATGGATGGATGGATGTTTGTTACTCTTTCACTTAAAAACTACTGAACGGATCTGGATGAAATTTGGCACAGATATAGATTATGGTCTAGAATAACACATAGGCTACTTTTTACAGCGATAACCGACATCCACGCGGGCGGAGCCGCGGGCAACAGCTAGTAGATAAATAAATACACACTGCGGTGTAATTGTAAAAAGTACAGCCAAACCCAGAACAACCATTTTGTGGTTCAAACATTTTTTTGTTTCGTGTGGAGAATGAAGAGATTGAATTCACAACACGCCGCATAGTGGTAAATGGCATGGTAACCACTGCAACCATGCAGTCAAAGTAAGGATTAATATGCAGTTATCTACTTAACCTGTCCATGGATAGTAATGTAGACACAGTTAATGTTTTGAAGGTAAAACTTCTTTGGCTTTGGTCTTTTTTAAGGTGGAGGTACTCTTTTTTAAGGTCCCATCTTTAAAAAAAAAATACTAAATGCGCAATAATGCTAGAATCTGAAACTGTCGATAAATCTACGTCAAATCCAAGTTTGACCAAACTAATCTGGGATTTGTTTGCAATTCGAATACAGCTGGTAACTGTTCTACAAAGTGATTTAAGAAATTTTGACTCTAGTTAAAATTAATTAATTGATTAGATTAAGAGTTTAATTGGATTACCTTCCAGTCAGGGCTGACTTCCTTAAATGGACTTTTGATTTTATGATGGACGACGGCGACGCTTTTGTTTACTATTATGAAAATGAAATTGTTTTATGTTGTGTACCTTCATGTAACTTTTTCCTTTGAGGGTAGGCAGAGTTGTAACTATTAGTTGTAATAGAATAATAGACTGCATGTTTGTCTCAGTGGCTTAAGTTAAGTTCCCTAGTACGGGAGTTGTACTTTTTGAAATACAAAAAATAAGAATTTCGTATTTTTTGTTTTTTATTGAGCTCGCCAATAGCTACCTATGACAAAAATAAAATCAGTAAAAAAACAGAGTAGAAAAAAATATGAACTGACGTTTCTGCTTTACCTATTTGTGAATGGCTAGGGATATAAAATCTAATATAACAATTGTACCGAAAATACCGCAAAGATTCATATCGTAACAGCCACCTATATCTAATTACATCAACTATATTGTGTAGTTTTATCCCCAAAAATATAACAACGTTAAAATAAACCTTCACACAACTAAGTAAGATTCAATTTTAATAAAAAGGGCTGTAACAAAAAATATATTATTTTACCGGCTAGCGATATCTAAACGTCCCAATCAAAATATTTAAAATACATTGCGTGTTCTATTGATGTTTAATATAATAACTGTGCTAGTAATAAGGTAATGGTTGTGAAATAGCATCGAAAACTCATATGGGGTAGTAGGAGGGATGGGGTCCCAGTCCGTACCATTCGCGACTGACCGTCGTGTGCCCCACGCGACCTTTCACCTTAGGGGACTGGATAATAAAAGAAGTAGAGTAGTCGATGTCATAATATTTTTTATAGACTTAAATATGGTGTTATAAAATTTCGCTATTAAACATTTATTATTTTACAAATATGTTGAGCTATGTTGGCTGTCATGCTCGGACTCATTTAATCAATTGACTCATGTAAGCCATTGACTGTAATTGTTTGTCTAAATTAATTTTGCAATAAAGTCTCCAATTTTATGATTAGTCGTATTTGTTAATAATATATAATTTTAAATAAGTAAGTGCTTATTTACAATGACTTCATATTTAAATTTATTTTCTGTATTTCTTTATATTCAAATCTAGAGTATTTATCCAATAGAATAAATATAGGTAAGTAATCTTCAGAAAACTGGTTATTAGTATTCTTATCCAAATATTTTTTGGTTCATAAGATGAAAATTATAATACTATTGAGAAATTAAATAAAAGTTCGGTATTGTAAAATTCGTCTCCAATACTTTTCTGTCCATAAATCGAGCAATATGAATAACTATCACAGATTATAGTATTGATAAATGAATGTATGGCACCAGTCAATTGCAGGGCATGGCGAAAAAACCATGAATAACTTATAGCATATACAGTTTTATGGCTTAAATCACGGTCGGTTGCTAATGGCTGACCATAGGGTCCGTTTTATTAGATTTTTTCGCCAGACGATTAACGAAACGAGCCTCCAGTTTCCGTAGGACAAAAGGTACCATAAATTATGTTGGACAAACACAATCGTTACGCTTTTGCTATGCATAGTAATATATATTGATGGTAATTGATTTTTTGTGCAATAGCTTGGTCAGTCGCAGTTGCGACTGACCAAGCTATTGCACAAAAAATTTTGTCACGGGTATTTTATACATTCGAAACTTCGAATGTATAAAATACCCGTGACAAAATTTAAGTTTAAGTCATTTAGATAATATACATAACACTTATAAACGTCTTAAAAGACTGCCTCGGTGGTCTAGTGGCCGCAGTATGCGCCTGCTGTGCACGAGGTTGTGGGATCGATTCCCACACAGGACAAAACTTTGTGTGGCCCACAAAGAATTGTTCTGAGTCTGGGTGTAATTTGTGTCCGTTAATTGTATATTTGTAAAGTCCCCCGCGACACAGAGCTTGTTCTCTAGTGCGGGAGTTGTCTTTTTAAAATAAAAATAAATAAACAATAAAAAATTAAATACATTATGTTAATACATTTTTCTATACCCAAATTGCTGAAATAATTTAATCTACGAGAAGAATTGGTTGGAAATTCAGTCCATTCTAAATCTGTTTTTTTAATTGCCATAACATTTACAATTTGGTATGAGTTTTGTAACTCATGCAATTGAAATGTGGTTTTATTTTTTATTTAAAATTTAATTTAATTTTGGTTTTGTGTTGCAGTTAAAAGTTAAGAATAAATAATTAGTAATAACAGAAAGGGATGGAATCAATGCAAAATTAAGCCAGTAAAACAAAAACAAGCGTTGAGCTACGGATGGTGAGAGACTCAAAGTACCACTACTACACAAAACCAAAATGCAATTATACAATATTCTTCAAAGTTACGCAATAATTATAATAAAACATTATAGTGTAAGCAATAAACGTGTGTTTATGAGCTTCATAATATTATTATAAGGATTTGATAAAGGACATTGTGAGGTTATAAAAGAAACAAACATAATTGTGTAATCATACGGACGACAATATACGTAAATAGCAGAGACATACAATCAAGAATTAAATAATAAAGCATAGCTTTACTAGCCTCTATAAATTACAACCTTATCTGAAGGTGACAAACAAGAGAATGACAAAATCAAATAAGACAGAACGTTATCTCACAAGGTGTAATCAAAACGGACACAGGTCTCTACTGAACAAATAAAAATTGTTAATTAGACGTAACTGATATGAGAATATACGTGTAAGATTTCGTTTGTTGAGTGACGAAATGTAGGGAAATTTAACTTAGAGAATTTTGTTGCGGTTCTTTATTTATATCTAGGTCGACTGCTTCATTGACTGCTGTAGTAAGGTATCACCCCTGTATTCAGGAATGTGTTTAGCAATAGTTGTGGGATTGTTGGTGACACTTGTGATTTACGCTGATGATGTCAATAAATTTTCCTACAGACTGAAAAGAGTAGAGCGATGAGAAGAATTGGCAGAATCTGTTGTAACTTACCATCAGGTGAGACGTTTGCTTATGCAGACTGAGACTCTACCAGTAGTCTACTCTGCTACCTTTAAACTAGTGTGTCTCTGATGAATACGGTCATAAAGTTCTTTTAAGAACACGGTATTCAATTGTTTTCTTCTCTTATTGAGTGGCACCCTAGATTCAATTTTATTCCTGCATTCACGTAGGCGGCTGCATACTTGGTCGTTACCATAGAGTTACCATAACAAAAGAAATGAAAAATGTCACCTGGATATCGTAATAAGTAAATAAAAGCTACCAGATGTGTGTAGAACAGGTCTCTGACTTTATCGTATTGTATGCCAAAGTAAGTGATTGTGATCTTTGTCATGATCTTTAAGTAACGTATGTTTAAATTATTACAGGACTATTAAAAACACAGATCTTAAAACTCACATTCGACCATAAAGATATATCTTGACACAAAACAGAAAATGCATTTTTTTTAGATGTTTGACGCGAAAACAACTGTCACAATAACTACTTACTTATTATCACTTTGGAAGACAATACTTTTATGATATTCAAACACTAAACTATTAAAATTTGCCTCAAATCACGTTTAATTATAATAACTTACATAATTCTGCAACGAGTACAATATAAGACGACTAATTCTAATGTAAACTGAACACATATTTACATGCCTTATGATAAGGTTGATGTGAACAATCGTTGACTGTTCCCCACTAAGATAAAGGTATGATAAAGCCTCTATCAATGTGGTCAAAGGAAACGCCGTGTTTGTCTTCTTATGTTTGATTTATGCTTTCCCGTCATTAGGTTTTATGGCCCATTTATTTTATGTTGGCAAAGGTATCAGAATGTATGTCAGGCGATGCATCTGATTAAAGTGCATTTAATTGTTTTGTTACATCACCTAGTTTATCATCTTACACATCTGCAAAACTCAAATGATATTTCAAGTATTTTTCTGATGTTATAAGTATTTCATCATCTTACTATCAAGGAATATTATTATCATGTTTGGACAAGAAAAAATATTCCTAGCTAACCAACAAATAAAGAAAAGTAAATTACACAATGACTAGTATTTCTTTATCGACTACGTAGAGTTATTTGTAGCTTGCTTTGGTAGGGTTAGGCCCTATATGGACGGCGTTAACATACGTGGTGAAAATATTTAGGGTCTTTATCATCAGTGTATTATAACGACATTTCATGTATTATATTTTAATTTCACTAATTGGATGGGTCTTGACAAATTCTAAAAACTGCTATTAGGACGTCTATATCGCAATTTGGTAGTTACGATATTACCTTAAAATTTGTCAGTATCCCGAAATAGTTTGCACTCTGGTTGCTCTAATCAATGCACCAAAACATTTTAAAAATGCATTTTAGAATATAGACAACACACTGACAGATGTGCAAAGATTGGCATGTTAAGTTAGAATCTTTCAAACAAATGAATTTAAATGTACTTGGTTCATCTTGTGCCATAAGTAACCAATCAATTTTTATGATAATTTAATGAGAACTTTTTCCAGGGCAGTATTTGTTCAGCAACATATCAAAAACAAAGAACTTTAATTATGGCCATTGTAAGTTGGTTATTTAAAAGCACTACGCAAGCTTTTTACCCTCATCAACGTCATCTAGTCACGTAATTTCCACATAACTGCGAAAGAACTTATCTAAACGCGGAAGACTTGTCGGACAGAGCACGGTAAGCAGTTCTGTGCCAGAGAACACCGGAGCAATGGTCGCACAGATAATTTGAGGAGCAGCAAAGCGTTAAGATCGTTAACTTCAGCACATGACGTTTGTCATTTGGACGCAACGACTAATGTGTTGGTACTGAACCGAAACCGCGAGCGATCTTTACTCTTTTTAATGGGATGTGCAGAATCTGTTATACAAACGATCGACAATGTGTTCATAGACAAGACTAGATACCTACTCGAAAGGCCAAACTTTGGATTTCAAGCTTCTAATAGACTGTGAGTTGAGCATAGCGAAAAAGTATCCGGCTTATTTACATGAAGTAAAAGTTCGATCTTAGGTATCAGTCAGTACCAATGTAAATCACACTTTGTGGATTTCATACGTAGATACTTATCAGAGTTTACTATCCAATTTGATGTTATATATCCTAAAGGAGGCAAACATTGCAGAAGCGTGGAAGACCATAGACTTTTCCAAAAAGCCAGCATGTCGCCACAGGTTTCCGGTAAAGAGCCCGTTTTTTGAAAGTCTATGCAATTTCAAAAGGGCTCTTTACCGGAAACCTGTGGCAACATGCTGGCTTTCAGGAAGAATTTGGGTTGGTTAGAATAGCCAAAAGATACTCATGCATTCCA
Source organism: Trisateles emortualis (assembly GCA_947095525.1). Lineage (NCBI taxonomy): Eukaryota > Metazoa > Arthropoda > Insecta > Lepidoptera > Erebidae > Trisateles > Trisateles emortualis. The sequence goes on along the minus strand of OX352743.1, from coordinate 6,120,952 downwards.
AAGGCCCCTTGAGCGGCCAGGGGCGGAAAAATATATCTTTGAGGAAATTTTAAAAGCTTTTGTCGCATATAATAAATATTAACTCTCTCAGCTCTCTTGAAAGAGGAGAGAAGAACTGGGCGTATCAGTCGATGAGTGGGGCATATATTAATATATTGTAAAGCTGTATTCCATCTAAGTCATAAGACGTCCACTGCTTGACATAGGCCTCCCCTAAGGTTTTCCACATCGTTCGGTCCTGAGCTGACCTTGTCCATTGGTTGCCCGCAACAAGCAACGAGGTGACACCTTGTTGGAGACCTGCCCACGCTGCGTCTGCCAGTTCGTGGTCGCCACTCTAGAACCTTTCTGCCCCAACGGCCATCGGTTCTGCAAGCTATATACCCTGCCCATTGCCACTTAATTGATGCAATTCTTCGAGCTATGTCGGTTATTATTATTTAGACAGACGGTTAAGCTCAAACTGTCTTTTTAAGAAGAAGGTAGGGCACCATAATAGCGAGCAAGGGGAAGAACCTCCACCTTACAGAAGACCACAGCCAAATAACTACAAAACGTTTTCCTATCCCAGGGGTACTACATCATAAAATTCTAATGTTTTGTATCGGCCACAAGCCAGTGATATCTCTGGTGTTGCAAGCGTCTATAAGCGACTGTTACTGCTTAACATCAGGCGGGCCATATGCTTGTTTCCTATCTAAGTAGTACTTGACTGCAAGGTTAGTTCAGTGGTTACCTCGCCATTTATCACTACGCGACTACGTGTTGTGGGTTCGATCCCCATACAAATTTGTGTAATCCATAAATGGTTGTCCCGAGTCTGGGTGTACTTTGTGTCCGCTAATTGTATATTTGTAAAGCCCCCACGACACAAGGCTTGTTCCCTAGTGCACGAGATGTATTTTTAAAATAAAATAACAAAGTATAAAAAAAGTAAATATAAATTTTCCTGCTATGACTTTTGAACAAGAACGATTTTACAAGCAAGGCATTGCCTATCTACGACCACACATTTTCAAGCAAAGTGTTAACCAAATGTCCGAAAAGTAGAGTAATGCTTAAACTATACATCAAAAGTTATTAAGTACCGTTATTATTTCCAACGTAAATATTTTTTTTATATTTTTGTCGCCTTAATGACCAAGCAACGGGCTAAGAGACAATGGGCAGACTGTACCGTATTACGTTTAGGGTTACCAATTTTAAACAAGATTATAAATAATATTACTATAGTATTTTTATATTTATTATTACATATTTATGTACAAAGACGACTCTTGCACTAGGGAAAACCTCTATTTCGTGGGGAATTAAACTAACTAAGTGCTAAGACTAATTAATTTATGACTATGAATGTAAAAAGACACTTTGGTGCATGTATGTAAAAACAATCCAACGATGCCCAACTGTCGGCCTCAGTCATAAAAGATAAGTAAAAAGCTATCAAAGCTATCTATATATTTTTTGATTTGAGTAGTTAATGTGTGCAATAATAGTTTAAAAAAAACAATGCTCTAGATTTAGTGTAGATACTGAGAGGACTTGCTTAATTTAAAATTTCTTTATAACGAAACATTTTTAAAAAAACGGAGTTGGATGCATAAACAACCGAATTAAGAATAACTTTAGTTCAAAGGTGTGACAACCCTATGGTGACATATGACAGGACGACTGTACACTGTACTACATGACCATTGGGCACGCGCGATCACCACGGACCGTGACGATGCTTTTTAACCATTTGATCATTATGCTTCAAGTAAATATAATTTTTGAGCATACATTGTTTGGAAAACTAGTCAATTGGTGTTCTTGTATGCACGGATTTGTTGGTCATCAATGAGCGTTATTAATATCATCATCATTAATCAGCCTGTTTAAGTCCACTGCTGGACTTAGACATGATCAATTTACAAGAGAGGTATTGCACCATACTAGTGAGCAAGCCCGACTGTAAAAGGACCTCCACCTTACAGAAACACACAGCGGTGTAGTTGTGTTCCTGTGTAAGAGTACAAGTTTCCAAAGCTCATTTAAGAATGCGTTTTTATTAATCATTAATCCTATACCAGGGAAATTTCATCTTAAAGCTCTGGTGTTTATTATCTGCAACACGCAAGTGATACCACTGGTTTTGTAAGCGTCCGGTACCGTACGGTATGGTCCGTACGGTAACTGCTTGCCATCAGGCGGGCCGTATGTTTTTTTGCCACCTTTGCTAATACGCGCCTCAACACTTGGTTCACTCTCACCTCAACCTCACACTCCGCCTATGGTTATTAATATACCCATCAAATATATTTTATTATAATTTCTTTTAATATGTTTCGCTTCCAGCGTTTATTTTTTCCATGTACGTGTAGGTTTTGAAATAAGCTACCTGCTGTGGTGTTTTCTGAGCGATCTACAGCTTTTTCTCAAAAGACTTTGAGTATTAAAAACGTCTACTGCTGCATGCAGGCCGTTCAACAGCATTCTGTCATATGGTGACCTTGTCCTTGTATCATGATATATCTAAGAGTTTAGTCGAGTCATCTCACGACCCTAAGGCTGGTCTTTACTTGGGTCAACGCATTAGCCTTGCAATCCAGCGTGGTCATGTGGCCAGTATTTTGGACACCTTTTCTCAGAACTGCGACCTTATAAATGAAATAAAACGAAAAAATTAAACTATTTATTATTAGGTACACGTTAATATCTGATTGTTTGTAACTAGTTTAGGTTAAGTTACTTTTATTTTAATAAGAATTATTATAAATATGCTATAGAAATAATAATTAAATAAAAAATTAAGATTAAATTATCACATTACTGTAATTTAAATTTTGATACATCATTTTTCGCCGACCAAAATTTGTTGCTCCTGTAGTTATATATCAGAATATTTCGCTTCAATGACGCAGCAATGATGATGTGTCAGTTTATCTTTACATTATTTACAGACAGTTCTGTTATCAATTTATTACTTTTACTGATGTCATGGATTTTATTGCTATAGTAGTTTTCCGGTGTTTCTCTAAATTTGTGACATTGAATGTGTATTTTATGGAGTAGTACCTTCTCGGGTAAATTCCTAAAAAGTGATAAGATTGGACCTTTGACTAGGAGGATAGATGACATAAGTAGAGCTGTGGGGAAGTATTTGAAGCAAGCACTGCAGCTCAAAATCGGTCTTTGTGAAAACATTGATCGACTTTCAATAGTGAATTTTATCAGGCTGAAATATCCTATCGCGATTGCATTACATCTCTATTGTATTTGGTATCAATGCAAAAGGCCATAATGAGTAAAAGCTCTAAAGTAGTATTTCATACTTTAACATTTATTTTATACTGCTTGGGTGGCAAACAAATATTCGGCCCTCCTGATGCTAAGCAGCTACCGTAGCCTATGGACGCTTGCAATACCAGAGGTATCACTTGCCAATCCATTTTTTGATACCAGGGCATTAAGATGAAATATCCATGAAATAGGAAATAGTTTCTTTTAAAACGCGCTCCTTAATGAGCACTGGAGACCTGTATTCACACACAGGAACACAACTACACCGCTGTTGTAGTTATTTGACTGTGGTCTTCTGTAAGATGGGTTTTATCGCTAGTATGGTGCCCCACCTCTCTTCAATTGCTATTCCATTGCAATATTTTGTCCTAACAGTAAGGTAATACGTGTCGGTAAATAGTAAGATTGTTCTACGGTATCAAAGATTAGTTCGCCCACCAATGTGCAGAGGGCGCAACCGTCCAGCTCGGCATTCACCTGTCGTATTTGCGTGACAGCATCTAGTTATTTTGGCTTTAAAAGTTCATGCTCTAGTGGTTTAAAATATAGGTGCTTGAATCAGAAAATTATTCAGAATTAGACTGTTTTCTCTACTTAAATTTCTTTGAGTGGTGTTTAGTTATATTTATATAATAATGGAGCCAAACCAGCCTCGAAGTTGGACTTAACTATATAAGTTTTTTTTTTAAACAAGACACTTATTTTAACGAAATCTTTGACGGGTATAAAATCACTTTTATAAGGTTCTGAAAGATGAACTGTACCTTTCATTCTGGTCTTCTAGGTCACACACCAGAATAGACACCTGGGTATTAAATTGCATATTGTTGACCTTAAAAAAATAACACCTGTGTTTAGTTACGAGTTTATTGTAAACACAGATGTGTTCTACAGAGCTCATTTAGAGGTCTAAATGAACTCTGTAGACCTATACTTACGCACAGGAACACAACAAATTTTTTTTCATACTATTTGGGTGGCAAACAAGCACACGGCCCGCCTGATATGTTAAGCAGTTACCGAGGTATCACTTACGTGTCGCCAATCCATTTTTTTACACCAGGGCTTTAATATGGAGCATCCATTGGATATGAATACGTTTCTTTTAAAATGCTTCTCTAAATGAGCGCTGGAGGCCTGTACACTCACAGGAATAAACTGCAATCGAACTACACCGCTGTGTGTAGTTATTTGGATGTAGTCTTCAGTAAGGTTGAAGTCCTTCACCAGGTGGGGTTGCTTGCTAGTATGGTGCCCCACCTCTCTCAAAACATCACTGCGTGTAGGTAGTTATTTATCTGTGGTCTTCTGTAAGGTTCTTCCTTACTCTTAAAGTACGTATACATTTATTTTTTTAACCAGCAAGCTACACACGATAATAAAATAGTGTTTTTTACATGTCTTTAATAAAGTACCGTCAGGTGGGCGCTATCAACAAAAAAGAAAAAAACGTGTAGTAGCACGTGGTACTGTTTTTATAGTTAAAGGATTAAAGGAACTAGGGTTAAATGTCGGTCAATGGGTTAGTCTTGCTAATAACTAACCTTATGTTATTATTTTTTGTTATACACAGTGTGGCTTTTGAAAAACTATTTTATCTATAGCTGGATATTAGCTTGTACAATAAATTAGCTTGTGGAGTAAGTAATGTTACTTATTCTACAAGCTAATTTATTGTTGTTGACTGCCTCGGTGGTCCAGTGGCCGCAGTATGCGCCTGCTGTGCACGGGTTCGATTCCCACACAGGACAAAACTTTGTGCGACCCACAAAGAATTGTTCTGAGTCTGGGTGTAATTTGTGTCCGTTAAATGTATGTTTGTAAAGTCCCCCACGACACAGAGCTTGTTCTCTAGTGCGAGAGTTGTCTTTTTTAACACAACACAACTAAAAATGTTATTAGTTTTAAAGGGCATCTATCTAAGGAAATATAGGGAAACTTTACTAACTTAAAATCTACGAACACAAAGTACACCATGCAGAGAAAGAAAAAAATTATTGTCACTAACACTATTATTGTCCCATGTAGGAATCGAATCCACAACGCTCGGCGTACCATTGGCGTCGACGTGATCACCTTGAACATTAGACAAGGATATTATATCGTAAACTTAATTGCATTTACATTTGTTTTCTATTCTATTCGTTTCGATTACTGTTAATGCTACTTGTCTAGAAGAGCAGTATACATACAAACATGACCTCATAATGGTAATAGAACTAAAGTTTGAAATAGGTTTCCTCACGATGTTTTCCCTTTAACGTTAGCAGATGGTTAATTATTTGATTATTACATATAAATTCCAGAAAGTTAAATTTATATTGGTACTGCCACCCGGGATCGAACTCGCACCTCTTGCGTCTTAGAGTTAGTCTCCCACTCAGCCACCACCGCTTATATGTAGGTATGCTATAGTAGAATAAAAAAGGTAAAAAATGGTGAGTTAGTAAAAAACAGATTGATATGTTTTTCATTCATAAACTCATCCTGCCATAAGGATACAACTCTTCGTACAAAAAACTGGATCTTGGTTTACGGTACCAGAATAAAAAAAACCTGTAAATTAGCATATAACGAGTGACTTTTATCTCGGGATCAGAGTCATTTAAAAAAAAGTTGTAAGGGTTCAAAATTTTGCATATTTTTTGTCAACCCTATTAATCTGCTTTTTTTCTTTTTGTTATTTTATTGAGTCTTACTTACCGTGTAATTTACAGTTTGGTTTTTAGACGGCTTCATAAAAAACAAACGAGTATCGTGGGTATAAAATGTATGAATATGAAACTTTTTTTGGTAAAAACTTTGTAGATGTAACTTTTTAAATCAATGATAATAATAGGGACCAGATAATTCGCGTAGTCGACGAAGATGGCCTGGAAGATGGTGGTATAACCTGAATGCTTTAACACGGATAGTGTTGTCGTAGGAATTAGAGTATTTATGAACAAGTTAATTTCAATAACTAAAGTTTTATGTGGAAATGTGTTTTATTGATACTATTCTACTTTTTTCTATCTAGTGGCGTAAAGCACAGATGCAAGTTAATCTTTTGATCTAGAACAACATTTTAACATAACATCATCATAGCAATATCACCCGATCCAAGAATCAAACCTGGAACCTCTGCATACAGTCACATACACTACAACTGTGTCATAAATGATATCATGTATAATATTGTACATAATATTATAGTCATGCTGATAAACCAGCGACTGGCCTGTTGGTCTAGTGGTTAATGACTCTGACTGCTTAGAGCTCATGGGTTCGATTAGCATACACGGGACAAAATTTAGTGTGCTTCATAAATGTTTGTTTCGAGCCAGGGTGTTATTTGTGTCCGTGAATTGTATGTTTATAAAGTCCTCCGCGACAGAGGGCTTGTTCCCTAGTGCGGGAGTTGTGTTTTTTAAACAAGAAAACTTTTAGGTTACCTCGCCATTTTACTATTGCGCGGCGTGTTGTGGGTTCGATCCCCACATTACACAAAATATTGAGTTTTCCACAATTAACACAAAGGACACCCAGACTCGTGGTCTGGGCACACTTTGTGTCAGTTATTTGTATGTTTGTTAAGTCCCCCGCCGCACAGGCTTCCTAATGGGGCTTTTGTCTTTTTAAAACCAGAAAATTGTGAAAAAAATATTTGCATACAAGTCTACAAATAAACTTTTACATAATTTGTATTCCGTGCCAAAACGAAATCAGAACACTTCTGTCTGTTATCAAGTAGCCCTGACTCACGTATAGCGGTGTCGTGATCGTGGGCGGGCGGCTAGGGCGGGAATAGCCACAGGCCACGCTCGCCGGCGCCGTCGCCGCCCCGCCTCACGTGGACACCACCCTGCCAGTCCTGCCACCCCCCTGAGGGGTGCAAGTGTTCTAAACATGTGTTGAGATAGTTTCGACCGAAGAAAACAGTCTACGTTAGTAACTTTGTATGCTGTACTGATCTAAGTACGGTTTATTCATTTTTTTTATTATTTTCGCTATGCAAAATGACTGCACGGTTGGTTTAGTGGTTTAAGTGGTTGCCTCGGTATTTACCACTGCGCGGCATGTTGTGGGTTCGATCTCCATACGGGGCAAAAATTTGTGTGATCCATAAATGGTTGTCCCGGGTCTGGGTGTACTTTGTGTCCGTTATTTGTATGTTTGAAAAGGCCTTACAACACAGAGCTTGCCCCTAGTGCGTGGGTTGTCTTTAAAAAAAAAATTGTCTGAATAAACTGGGTCGGAAACCGAAAGGCGCACATTCGAATCCTGCTCCAGGATCGACATTTTGCTTATTGTAATAATGTTACCTATACTTATTTTTTAAGAATATTTTGATGTATGTCAGGAGTATTACAAGTGTTCTGTATTTAGAAAATATATCTACAGTTTATAATTAGGAGACGACCATGTCCAGCAACAGTATCCCCCAAGGATTTCTACAGCTTTAGGTATAGTGCCTACCTTGTCTTTTGGCGGCACTCTTACACCTAACAAGTTGTGGCAAATTTTATTACAGACCCATCATTCTGACATATAATTAGCAACTCCCTATACTTGTATTTCGTTTACCTTTTATCTTAAAGCCCAGGTGCAAATAATTATTGGATCGGCAATACGTAAGTGTTATCTTTCTCTGGTATTGCAAACGTCCATAGGCTACAGTAACTGCTCAACATCAGGCAGGCCATACGCTTGTTTGCCACCCAAGTAGTATACAAAAATCATAATAATATATTCATCATTTGCCTAAGTTTCTTGCTAGTTCTTCTCATGGCTCCACGTCAGGGAACTACTTGTAGGAAAAATTTGCTGAATCATCTTTCTGGCTTATTCATAAATTATGACCTTCATAAGTGTTACTTTGTAACCTAAATGAATAAATAAATATTGAGTTTGAGATCGTAGCAGTAGGACCATTTGTTTCAGTAATGGAAATAAGGAAACTTCTACAATATCTGGTTTAAAAAATATTCTCTTTTAAGTGGCCTGGTCTCACCCCTCTAAAAGCCAAGAATATCGATCAGTGGGGCTATTGGGCTAGGCGAGTAGCCCTAGGGTGGGGCGGCGATGTCCGTGCCATGACGCATGACCTCTGGCCTCTGCCCATAGTGAAGCTCACTCCACCGAACAAGGTGCGCCACTTTGAAGACCTTATGAGAGATTATAGAGGTAGATAAGAGTGTGGGTCATGGTTCTAATGCTGTACGTATGTATTTACTGTTACTTCTACTACAATAATTTCTTCTTCTACTATATAATTATTAACTTATAATTAAGTATTACACGATGTCAATATCTGGTGACAAATCACATACGGCCATCAGATGCCAAACTAGGTAGATCCTTTATAATAGGAATCAACAATTTGTAAACATGCTTATTTACTTTTACAAATACATCATCTCATCTCAGCCAAAAGACGTCCACTGCTGGACATAGGCCTCCCTCAAGGATTTCCACAACTCTCGATCCTGAGCCGACCTTGTCCATCGGTTGTCGGTTGGAAGACGAAGCGTGGGCAGGCCTCCAACAAGGTGGACCGACGACCTGGTAAAGGTTGCGGGCAACCGATGGACAAATACATACTCGTATATATTTAAAATATTTTATTGCTTGTAGGTCCTCATTCCTACAAAACCATGATCCCGATATTGAAAAAAACGTGCCGAATACACAAGCGAAAGTGCAAAAGCAAGTTATTTTTATTAATTATACATAGATCCAGAACTAAATATCATGCTAATCACGCAAAGACTTGTCCTGGGTGGGAAACAAACCCACAACCTTCTGCTTAGCTTTGGGCCACTAACCACTACACCAACAAGCCTGTCAATACTACAGAGGTACACTACCTCAGTAGTATTATATTTTTTACTGTTATAAAAACCGTGAGACTGCATTATGTCTTCATTGACCGCGCAATGTATGTTTAATAAAGATATTAGCATAGTTATAATGAAGATCACGATCGTATTATCGCACGGAATCAGTTAGCGCATAAGCAATGACTTTAACTGAGATATATTATTATGATAAAGGTCAAGCTTTTAATGTATCTATCATGAAGAAGTTCCAGTATTGCACAATTGTAGGTGATAGTGTAGTGTAGTAATAATTAAGATGTGCATCTTAATTATTACTACACTAAGGGTCGCCCGCGACTTCGTCCGCGTGGTAATTTGGAATATTTTCCCCGATTTTGCAACATATCTCACTACTGCTCCGCTCCTATTGATCATAGCGTGGTGTAATACATCATTCCTGGATAAATGCACTATTCCACAAATAAAGATTTTCTCCAATCGAACCAGTACTTTCTTAGATTAGCGCGTTCAACCAAACTCTTCAGCTTTATAATATTAGTATAGATACACACTCAATAATGTCCTCCTTACCGAATTTCTGTCATGACGGCTAGTTTTGACGGAAACTTGCCATCTGCGTGCGAGATATTCAAACTTATTTATTCATTGATTGATGCAACTTCAAAATAAACAAAGCATATTTCTTTCCAAAAGTCAATTCGCTGACAAGGATTATAGGGCCTAGAGAACAATTGGCAAGATATTATAGTGCACAAGTATATGCACAAACACAGGTGCACTCTTAGTTCCTCACTCCCATATAATGGGACGGTTATCTTATATGACTGGAGAGTGATAAGGCGTGTTTTTCAAGGCACAGCAATGGGAACACCGTCAATCTCCAAAATATGGACATCTACTTGTGACTTTGACAGAAAAACCCTATAATTATATATTACATTCTTACATAATTTTTTTTAATACTATTTGGGTTGCAAACAACGATACGACCCACCTGATGTTGAGCAATTACCGTAGCCTATGGACGCTTGCAAAATCAGGAAATCACTTGCATGCCGCCAATCCAATATTTTTCTACATCAGGGCTGAAGTATCCCTAGGATAGGAAAACGTCTCTTTCAGAACGCATCCCTTTATGAGTGCTGGAGACCTGTGTGGAGACATAGATTAACAGCCGATAGAAGCAGAACCTAAATCTAAGGCAGAACTATAATATTTGTTTAGTACGTTCACCATCTTGTCGTATAGGTTATAGAGTCGTTTGCGGCGTGTCGCACGGAACGTTCCGATAAATACAAAAGCAAATGGCTCAGTGAGTCACGAAGGTCGACGGGGATGACATGCAACCGCCACCAAAATTTATCAACACTAACCATTGTAAAAACTGTTTTCGTTCAAGATTAAATTTAATACTTACGGCTTCATTATCGTCATTAATCCGCAGATTTATGGCTAAAGCCGGTAAAGTTACCAGTTTTACAGAATTATACCAAAATCTATACTAATATTATAAAGCTCAAGATTGGTTGAACGCGCTAATCTCAGAAAGTACTGGTTCGATTAGAAAAAAACTTTTTTTGTTGAATAGTGCATTTATCCAGGAAAGCTATAAGCTATATAACATCACGCTATGATCAATAGGAGCGGAGCAGTAGTAAGATATGTTGCAAAATCGGGGAAAATATTCCAAATAACTACGCGGACGAAGTCGCGGGCAACCCCTAGTAACTATATACAGGTTTCTAGTACTAAACTGCACTGTAGTATGGTCTAGTGGTTAAGGTTTTACCTTACCAACTTCGGTTCCCATACGGGAAACTTTGTCCTGTCGATAAAAATGTTTGTTAAGAGTCTCGATGTACTTTTTTTCCGTAAATGATATGATTATAAAGTCCCCAAGACGTTTCCTTATTAACATGACACGGGACATTTTCCTATTACGGAAGCCAATTATATTTTATTATAAACGCGAAAGTTTGTAAGAATGTATGTTTGTTACCCTTTCACGCAAAAACTACTGACACGGCTCTGAATGAAATTTGGTACAAAGATAAATTATAGTCTGGAATAGCACATAGTCTACTTTTTATCGCGATATCCGACATCCACGCGGGTGAAGCCGCGGGGACAACAGCTTGTTAGAAATAATTGTACTAATTTTGCTTATCTCGGGGTTATCCATACTACTCGTAATAATCTAAAACAATGGTATTTCACATTCAAGCTTGTATTTTTTGAAACGTCATCACACTTTTTCACAAATATCAGCAAAAGTTCGCTTTCTAACGCAACAAAACAACAGAATTTCCAGATTTCTACTATCTAAATCTCTTATGATTTATTTGTTCCTCGATGACCACTTGCCAGTTCATCGGCAAACATCACGTAATATATCTTCCATTGTCACGATAATTCGGTTCGATCATCTATCTATAACATAAATTCTTAGGATGACCGTCTAAGATCGGTTAGATAAAAAAGGACAAAGATGAACATAAATACAATTTGTTGCTACCAACCGAATCGCTATAAATTATACTTTATATAAACAATAGAAACGTTCCGTAAATAGTCGCTTCTGTTTTGATGTTTTCTTAATAGAAACAGGTACACACAGCAACGGAGTTAGCTTTACAGGGCCGCTATATGATGATTAGTTTTTTAAGAAAACCGTTATATACATATATTTCTGTGGAATTTGGTAACAGTGTACAATTAGACTAAAACTACAGATAAAAAGAGAAAAATATATTTCACATAAATTCATACATTGGTTTTCCTAAGAAAATTAATCTTCATATAGCGATAGGGCCGCTATATGAAGATGTAACAGATGCGAAATAAAAAAAATCAAATTCAAAATTTTTATTTGCAAGAAACATGGTCGACAAAATTATTATATGTACCTATTTATTAACTAAAGACGAAACTCCACTTTACAAAAGTCCAGAGGATAGAGCGTTTTTAAGAAACCATTTCCTATCCCAGGGATACTCCATAATAAAGACCTTGTTATTATTTTAGGTTAGCAACATGCAAATAATACTTCTGGTATTGCAAGCGTCTATAGATTACGGTAACAGAACTGTCTACCACTAACCGGGCCGTATGCTTGTTTGTACCTAGTTGTAAAAAAAATTACCATAGTTCCATCATATCTAATAATATAATTTTTTTGAACGGCTATTTATGAAGTTAGATAAACCCTATGTTAGATGTTCGAACATAAGTGCATGATGCAGCAGAACAAACTGACCACCTGTTATGAACGATTCTGTTAGATCAAAATATCGTATGTTTGACTCATTAATTATATTGAAATTTATACGTTACGACAAATCGTCATGGTGTTCCTATGAAGAGATGAGTATGGTTTGCAAATAAAGCTTTACTGTTTTTTAGCATTAGCTAATACGGGAGATACTTGTAGGGAGAAGTCAGAATTTAGATATTGCAGAACAAAGAAACCGCGTTATATGATTTTTCAGCGGTAAGGAAAAAATATCATAGATAATTTGGTAATATTATGACTAATCACTTCGTGATAATTTAAAAACGCTGCCAGTACCTACAGAAATAATTTAAGTGATATAAGTATTTATGTATATTATTATATTTATACCTTTTTTTAATCTTATCGTTTTATTCTTAAAAATGCGCGCTTAAAACCAATCGAGTATAGTTCCTTATTTGGCGGCATGGCCATTTACATTAAATAATATTTAAAAAATATTTATTTTTTTCCTATTTTCAATGCTATGCTGATATGTATAAGCTGAAACATTTTAAAGTTTCATCAAAATCTGGTCTGTAATTTTACGTTAAGGAGTAACAAACTGCCATGTATTAAAACTTTTGCATTTATAATATTAGTAGGATTCAAGGACATTGCATTGCAAACGCTACTAGCACAAGTTTTGGGCACGCACGTTTTTTTTGTCGCTAAACGCCAGGCCATCTGGCAAGGGGTTTTTTAAACAAAAAAACAGTTGCCTGACCCTTTCTTACCTTGGCTGGCCCACGTTTTTTATTCATGGACCCCTCACAATATGTTGAATTACCGTATTAGTAGATTTCTAAAGGCTCGATGAAATTTTGATTGAACCAAACGGATTGTCCTAACGGTTTCGTGTTGTGTTCCTTTTTTGTCTAAATTATTAGAAATTTAATAACGTACACAATTATATTTTTTATATTGTATTGTATGTGCCTCACCTGTTATTATAAGGTTTATTTACCCATTTTGTAAAATTGTTTCTTGCAAGCTACGTACTTTGGTGTTGACAGATTTAATATTGGGTGCCAAACTTGCAATATTTTTAAAAGAAATTTCTACGACGGTCACAAAAAATATCTGCGGTAGAGGTGTTAGTAGTGAGTGACATTTAAAACACTGAACTGCAAGTGCAGTCAATATCAAATATATAGTATAATATAGTGCTTCAAAAATTAGCGGAAAAATATCACCTGTTTAACAAATGGGAGTTGAAATTTCAATTAACGACATTATGGCTGGCGCACTCTAACTACTTTAACATTACCAAGTAAATAACCTACAGCTTATTTTAATTTCCTTCTTTCTTATTATTTTCCATAAATTGGACTTCTTTCAAATACTGCTACAAAACAGTCCAAGATTGACATTCCCTCTATTACCTTGCTCTGAAAAAGGGAAGGCAAATTAATTTTTTATTATGATTTACATTTTTCAATGAAACCATCGAAACCTCGCAATTACAGGCACAAAACGCACGCGTCAGACATTCACAACAAGACTCAAGATTATTAATATATTTTGAAAGGCATCGCTCCCAATTTAAGAGTGTACAATCTGTCTTCATAATCAAAGCGACAGCCTGCAGAAATCGTAATTCTCAAGTTCAAAAGCAGCCGACTCTAGTGCCAATCGAAGTGCTTGAAAATTAAAAAAAAAATATCCGGCTGGCGACCGAATGAGTGAATGAATGTAATATCGCGATGCGGATCTCTTTATTTATTGTATTAAATACTTTCCACAATAGGTAAATGTAGTTCTTTGTTCGATATGCGGGGGTCGCGTTCCATTGGAATGCAATGACGATTCTGCATCATATCGGGAGGGGAAATGCGCCGATTGAAACGTACGATTTCTTGATAAAATTCTTGTGGATAACAACATGCGTGGTGAGAGATCATATACTGTTAACTGATGCTTTAAAACACCTTAATTTACAACGGCAATTATAACTAAGTCACCTATACATAAGTATACTTCATTGGCTGATACAAGCTAATTGATAGATTGATTGAAACATACTTTAACTAACAGTTGCCTGCAGCTCTGGCCGTGTGTATTTATAGTTTATATTATAGTTAAAAGTATCCTTTGTCCTTCCCCAGAATATCATCCATCTCCTTGACAAGTTTCATGAGGATCCGTTTAGCGGTTTTGTCGTGAATACAAACATACAAACAAACATTAGTTTCGTTGAAAAAATTATAGTAGTACGGAGTCCGAAATTGTACACATAATACTGATTGCAATAGGCCCATCCTCTATTATATGGCGTCTGCCTTACTATTTTATCTACCACGGTAACCGGAAGCAAACAAAAAAAAAACTAACTAGGCTCTGCTTACCATCAGGCGGGCCGTATGCTTGTTTGCCACCTTGGTAGTATAAAAAATAAAAAAAAACAATATAAAATAAAAATGTCAGAAGTGCAAACAGATCCGACGATCTTACTTGTAGCTAAAAAGCTATACTTACTTATGCGCTTAAGCTGTTTATAAATAGCTATAAACTTAATTATATGCATAGGGTCACCTCTCTTTTTACAGACGTTACGTAAATCCTCTTCACAATAGCAAACTAATATGTCAGCAATCTAAGAGCACGAAATTTGAATTAAACAAATTATAAATCATAGTAATACAGCCTTGTGAATAGCCTTCGTACTACAGTTAAGTCCTTTGTATGGTTATGAGTTCCCGTCTTTATCAAATGGGACATTAAAAAGACATATTACTATATATAGTTCTGACAGTATGAATGGCAAATCCGGAGCGTCATGAGCTTATAGTCATAAGTGGTGGTGAAACAAAGTCGTAACTACTTGTAGAACTGACACTATTGACCTACTTGATTATAGCTCTATTTGTGTCTAATCAGTATTTAAAGGTTTGAGGACGGTATATTTTCTTTAGATATTAGGACTAATCCAGTTCACACTTTCGTTTTATATACAATAGAATTGACCTACAAAGTTCAGAGCGCAATCTGATATTATGTTTCATGGTTATCTTAGCTAAAAAAGAATACGATTTATTTGCACATAATTAAATTTTGACCTTTTCCGTTGGGATATCTGTCAATAGGAAAATTTGCTGACTTTGGCATTTTTCATCAACCTGTATAAGTATGACGATGTGAGTGTGACAAAACAATAAAGAAAAAAAAAAGATGAACATCTATTTGATGTCCAAAAAATATTCGGTAAGTAATAAAAAGAAGTATCTAATCTGTAAAGGCGATTATTCTGATAATATGCATTATAGAAGAATTATCTAGACTATTCAGAAGACTTGGCCAGATCAAAACAAAAGCTACCGTTTTCTAAAACACTGTTTTAACGTTACAGATGAAACTATTGGGAAAATGGTAAGTATAATCCCATAGATAGAACAAATTAAATAATATTTTTTTGGTTTATGGAATACAATTTCCAAACATGTCTGTAGGCGTTGCAAGATTCTTTCCACACGTTTTTCGCTACCGAAAACAATAATTTCGTTGTGTGTACATTTTTCGTCACTTTCATCTTGGCAGATAAGGTTACGGGTTGAACGCATGCGCGATAAACGCGTGATGGACGATCGCGTTAAACTGTGTTCTCACGCGTGGCTTAACAACTCTTAGACAAGGCAGCTTCTTAAATATTAAATAGTTTAGGTTTTATGTACTTTTCAAACTTTGTATCGAATTTTGTAAACGTCATTCAATATATGAATTTGATAAAAAAGAGAAGAATTCAGAAGATGAAAATGCATACATCGTTTTTTAACAGTATTTGAAGCTTAATTATTATTGTTAAGTATCATGTTTTCTCTTCATCTTACGATTCTTTTCTTTTTACGACACTTGTACTCAAAGCTTTTTCTTTTTAAATGATAGTGTAGTCTAAGCAAACTTGGCGCTTTGAGTATATAGTGTCTAGTTATGCTCGGAAAGCACGTAAAGCCTTCTGGTTGGTTTTGCACCTGATTTATCTAAGTCGGATGTGCTAACTTTTTTGTGCCAGGTTATTATATCTTCTGGCAATTGAGCTAAAGGAGCTATAAGGTCTCTTTCTAAATTTGTCCACGGGTGGCTTCTACCTTTCTTACGTTCTGATAAATTCTGCGCTATCAGCTTTATGCGCTACACACAGTCCTAATAAATAACATTTTGTATTCTTTTCTTAATCTTAAAAAAAAAACATCAGTCTTGTCTACACATTCTTAAGCAATGTGTGACAGAGGCGGATACTAACTGATAATGCGTCGCTCTCTGATGGAGATTGATCGCGTCACCGTCTCTGTATGTAAACACACCTTTATGTATACGTGTGGGGGTGAGACAACCGGACTTGGTTACGTGAGGTACATACAGTAGGTACATACTAAGACTTTTCAGGTTATTTTTTATTATTCATCAAGAGAGTTTTGTCGCTCAGCGACGACGATCACCCTGTAAATACATACAGACTTATTGGGATGTCGGGTCTGGTTTACGCAACTCCGCGTTCAGTTCGCGTATTTTGCGTCCGGGTGGCTGGCAGAGCTTTATTCCATCCACCCCAGCTCATCGAGGAAGGCCAGCAGACTCTTGATCACGTCGACTGCCTCCCGTATGGTGCCTTGGCGGCCCAAGTACTTCTCCCTGTATGTGGCGACTTCTGGGCATACAGACTTAAAAATAATCGCAATTTCTACCTTAATACTAATTCATATAATAGTTTCGCTTTTTCCAATAATAGAAAAGCGAACCCGACCGAATACATTAATTTTATTTATAGGTAAAATTATATTTTGCCTGTGATTTTATCAGAAATGAGGTTTCTTAGGCAAGAGCTTATGTGGAAAAGAGCACATAGGATGTAGAGATGACAATTTTCTGAATTGGAATCAGTAAAAGATATGTAGGGCAATATTCAATCTCCACCATATAGAAGACCATAGCCGAATAATTACGCAGTATTATATTATAATATTATATGTTTCTGTGAGTAAATAACTATTTTTAAAATATTCTTTTTATTATCTCCGGGTTACTTGTAAACACAAAACTTTGGTGTTACAATATTTAGAATGGACAAAGTGCGAGTAATGTTCCTGCCCCTCTAGACAAGTGGCATAAACGATAGTCGAATCGAATAGAATAGAAAGTTAATATGGATTTGACATTATGTGTATATTATGTCGTAAACTATATTTAAACTTACAAACTTTGGCTTTTCATTAAATCAAAATATAGATAGATAGATAACTCTTTATTGTACACCAAAATACATATTGCTTACATAGTTTTGCTTAAATAGTAATGCATAATGGGCGGCCTTATCGCTAAAAGCAATCTTACAGTCAACCTTAGGATGGACAGAAATTATAGATAAAGATATTTGTAGAGTGGGCAGTTTGGTGTTGCTAGTAAAGGGAAATATATATTTACATAGGTAACTAATACCTACCTATAACTAATATACTAATACTCTTTATAGGTATGGCCGTGAATACACACTTTCCACAACGAGATGTCACAGAATTTGGTTAGCGGTTGGCAATAAATCGGTGACCTGCGACGTGACCGGCGCGGGAGTCGCACGTGACCACCATCCGTGATTCATATTACACACTATACTACCGATGGGCACTTATATATTTGTGTTTATCTTGATTTTACTGGCTTTTCGTTTTGTTAACGGAACATGACCATCAAATTATAGGATTTAATTACAGGTCTTAAGCGCTCATTTAGGGATGCGTTTTAAAAGAAACATTTACCCATCGCAGGGATAATATTATGTACTCCATGTTAAAGCACTAGTATCAAAAATGATATGCGTGATACTTTCGGAATTGCAAGCGTCCATAGGCTATGGTAACTGTTAACCATCAGGCGGGCCGTCTGTTTGTTTGTTACCTTTGTAGTATAAAAAAAGGAAGTAAGTAATTGGATCAGATCTTTTTCGTTTTCCCATTAAAGGAACAAAATCTAGAAACCACAACAAAAGAGCCAAAAAATTCAAGAAGTTTCATACTATATTAATGTCAGCGTAACTGAATTTCGGTTACGGCGACTAGTCAAAAGTATGTGTGCAAACACTGGTACATTTTTCATACATTCCCTCACTCTCATAGTCCGACGGCACTTTGATACGAGCAAAGAGAAACTGGTCTAACAGCTTTATGTGCTTTCCGAAGTGGCAAAGAAGCATTTGTCTTCTGCCAAATCAATCAAAACAAATGCTTCTTTGCCAATCGTGATCGCCTTTATAATGCCCTGACTCTTTATGGGTTTTGTTGTTGATACTACAAAAACAAAGTAAAAAAACTTTGTTAATTCTAATTATCACATTTATTATCGCCGCCGGGTCAACATCACACATTTTTAATTATCCAACAAATAACTTAAGGACCCGCTAATACAAAATTTAAACTTAATTAATAAACCAAGAGCGGCCAAACATCCGTTCAAACCAAACTTAGGACCGTCTACTAAAAAAACCTTCCAATCTTTCCCACATGTGGTTGCACTGTCAAACTTAACTTTACCATTAATATAGAAACTTAATGCACCTTATTTTTAAAACAATAAAGCTCAAAATTGCATAAAAATTATAGTGGAAGGTAGTAAATATAATTTGGTTTGCGACTAGGTTTTTTCGATGCCCGGATAAATAGGTCGCAGGTTATTTGCCGTTGCAAGGTGCAAGCGTTGGTAACGGAACATTTTGGTGCCAAAATAAACGAAACGACAATATTTGACATACTCGTGCTAGAAGATAAAGGAAGCTTTGTTTTTATGCTTAAAGCTGTGTTTAACTGTGAGAATCGAAACTTGATAGGCGCCGTTTGATAGAAAGAAGTTGAATGAAAACTTTTCTGATAACGGCACTTGTTTTTCATGGTGCAATATGAGTAGGTACGTGTACCTACTATGCTTATGTTTAGAGTTCTATAAGCATAGCATACTCTTCTTACCATATAGATAAGTGTATTTTGCAATTTCAAGTAATCTTGTCAATTACTTGAAATTGCATCATTGATATGTATTTTGCCTCCAAAATTGTTTTTTTGCATATGCAGAGTGGTTTGAAAGAAACACAAATTAGAAGAAACTTTTTTTTTTAAACAACTCTCACACTAGAGAACAACCTCTGTGTCGCGGGGGACTTTACAAACATACAATTAACGGACACAAATTACACCCAGACTAAGAATAACTCTTTGTGGGTCACACAAAGATTTTTCCTGGCTGGGAATCGAACCCACAACCTCGTGCACAGCAGGCTCTTACTGCGACCACTGGACCACAAAGGCAGTCTACTTCAAACTTGATTGTGTCTTTTAATGAGGCATATTTCAGTAATCAATCCGAGATAATAAGTGTTTTTTTTGGATAAACTATATTCATTTGTTTAATTTTTACATTTTCCGGGAAACAATTTTAATGTAATCATGGATATAATACAGGGATATTGTGTAAGCCTTATTAGCAAGGTTAACATCTTACTTAATTACAATGTATCACCATCATAATATATTTTGGTCCATCACATCACAGTCCCATCTTGTAACGCCATAGACCAAACAGTGTTTAAAAATAGTACCGTATGTGGACAAAAAACGCGACGCTCATATGGGCGACTTTACGCAATATGGTATTTGACCCTTATAACCGACGGATATTTGTTTTATCTTCAGCTTATCCTGTGGGATTTCAGTAAAATATTTTATTTTAAATATGAATCTATGCAGTGAATATAAGACATTTAATTGCCCTTAATAATTGATTACTAAAAATATATAATACAGATCTATCTTTAGGTCAGAACACACATAAGAAATTTATTTCATAAAATATTTACATGAATAGTTATTAAAAATAAAACTTACTTAAAAACAATCAGGTATATTGAGGTTAATTATAACTTTAATAATAAATTTAGTTTTTACTTTTAGTTTAGTTGAAGTACACTCTGTGGTGCTATAAATATTTTTGTCGAGTTGTTTAAAATTTTTCTTCTATCAATCTTTCCATTCTTAGACATGCAAACGGAATTACAAATTTCAACTATTTCAATAACATTATTAAACAAAACTGATGCACTCCTACGCGACTTTTTTGTTCACGGTTGGGTCAGGGCGGCGGCGGCGGCGCACTGTGTAACGGTGTGAGCTAACGCAACGACATCCAGATGCGTCGGTTAGCGGTATTTCACCGTGATTTTTTGTCCAGTGTCTTATGGTTTCGTGACAGTGTGCGGTCGGTGAGAAATGTAAATAGAAGCTTATATTAAGGCAGCCTAATTATTTATTTAATAAGCAAATCTGTATGTATAATATTACGCCTTATCTTGTACTTTTTATGCTACCACGGTAATAAACAAGTCTATGGCCTACGTGATGGTCAGCAGTTGGCGCCTGTAATGCTAGGAGCATTACATACGCATTGTCGATTGTAACACCAGAGTTTTGGATGATGAAAAGCCTGGGGTAAGGAAAACGTTATTTTAAAAGTAGTAGCAATATTATGAGCACTGGAGACCTGTACTCACGCACATGGGTGCAACTACACCACTGTGTAAAATATGGCTGTGATGTTCCGTAAGATGGAGGTGCCTTATCTATCTTTAAATTTAATTTCACTAAAAAATCTGTATGTAAAAGATTAACATTTATTGTGAAGTAGTATATTCACAACATATTTTATATTTTATAAATACATCGTTTAAATTTATTATGTTTAGTATTTATAAGTGCCAAATGTGGCACTATACACTGTATTATATTAGTATGTCTACATGGATCATAAATTTGTTCGCAGTTAGTGACCCATCTGGTCAGAGGCAATAAAAAATGAAGTACTGGTCTTAAGTACACTCACGTACTTATTTATTGAGTTTATAATAATTTTGTAACGCTGAAGCGGGAAATAAGCATACGGCCCGCCTGATGATAAGCAGTTACCGTAGCCTATATATTCTTGCAATACCTGGGGTTTTTTATACTAGTCTTGCGCAAAACAAGCATACAGCCCGCCTGATGTTAAGCCGTAACTGTATAGATATGCCTTTAGAATTTCTTCTATGACATATGAGTTGCCTTAAGATGGTAATTTTGTTATCTTTAGTTCAGGATTTATTAATGCCACAAAGTTAAAGTAAAAACAGTTATATTGGCAATGCCACCTAAGTTACAGAGTCAAACTCTTTTCTTCTTTTAAAATGACAACTCCCGCACTTGAGAACAAGCTCTGCGTTGCGAGGGACTACAAACATACAATTAACGGACACAAATTACACCCAGACTCATCATTGTGGGTCACACAAAGTGTTGTCCCTGTGTAGGAATCGACTCCACAAGGTGGTCAGCAGGCGCATCCTGCAGCCACTGGACCAGACAGTCCAAAATACTGCAAGTGTACAAGTCGGTTTTATCCCTTTGGGCTTTTCTATATTATATTCTAATTTAATTATATTATATTACTTACTATGCCGGCCCCGACTTCGTATTTTCAGCTCAACTTTCTTAATTTTTCTTTTACATAAGTACCTTCCCACAATAGCGAACATAGTAAAGAATTAGCGAAATCGGTTCAGCCCCTCTAGACAAGTGGCATAAGCGATAGTCGAATCGAAAAGTCAAAAAATAAAATGTATGGAATTTGACGTGAGTCAACGATTTAATGACGTAAACTTACGTCAAATCCCATACATTTTCTTTTTTGACTTTTCGATTCGACTATCGCTTATGCCACTTGTCTAGAGGCTCAGCTGTTCTCGAGATTTGCGCTTAGCAACACATTAAGCGATTCATTTTTATATTACTTATCTAAAAAATGTAGTAGCGACTGTCCGTATACTCTATGGTACGTAAATTCTCATACACATCGATGTGGACATCACATGCGGCGGACACACATGTGTTTTGAACACGTGTGCGTCTCTGCCCTCGTCCCTCATACACATAGTTACATAGAAAGCAAAAGAAATGCGTCTAGTGGTGACAGACTCATCTCCCAGTGAATATTTTTGGAGAAGATTTTACAGTAATTAGTTTGTGTATTTTTATTGAAGTGTCTTTGTATCATCATCATCTCTAACCATACTTCTGCAACCCACTGCTGGGCACGGCTCTTATTCATACATTTGGATGGCTTATATATAGTCGACTATATCAGGCTGGCCAGATGGGTTGGTATACGGTTTTGATTCGAGTTTTTCCTCTATAGCAGGGGATATTGTATGCCTGACTTACTTAATCGACTCTTACGACAGCCTCGGGATGTAACGGAGTGGTGACATATCTAAGAATACTTGTCTTAGTATAAAATTTGTCAAAAATATTATGTGTTTGTACTAGTGGGCCTAAAGGCATTTAAAGCCAGGCGTACTCGCTAATTAGGAAAGGATCGGCAGGTTAAGCTACCTTCATTTCGTATTTAATTTGAACGTCTTTGTGCTCCGGAGGACACGTTAAAATTTGATCCGGGGTGAATATGTTAGAGGCTTATGCTTCAACCGTTATCTACTGACACACACACGAGGATCTGCCGGCAAAGTTGTTCAGATCACTCATTTAGATGGGCTAGTCTGTAGCCAAGTTGAACTCTAACTACTCAATAAAGTAAAACGTGGGCCGAAAGAATCAAAGAAGTAGGTATACTTTTATTATGAACTAGTTGTTGCCCGCGTAGATATCGGTTATCGCGATAAAATTAGCCTATATGCTATTCCAGACTATAATCTATCTCTGCGCCAAATTTCATCTAGCGGATCTTCAGAAGTTTAGGCGTGAAAGAGTAACACACATCCATACATTCTTAGAAACTCTCGCGTATAAAATACCTATATGTAAGGAATATAAGACTGCTACCTTGTCTAAAGTAACTAAGTCAAAGAAAATCACTAGAACTATCCCATTTTATATAAGCTGTATTTTAATAACTATCAATTTTACGGTTTTTATCAGATGAAAATATGACAAAAACAGTTTTTTTTATAAAAACGCGATGTCCATCGGATGACAAAGGCCCGGGGCGTGATGCCACGTTCAAAAAGCTACAGCTGAAATGCTCCGTGACAGGTTTCATATCATAAATCACTTCGCTACGTGAGAATCGAAATACACGATGACCCCACTTCTGACAAACTCTAAATATAAAATGTGAAAAATATATTATGATATTGTGTATCACAAGTAATTATAGAACTTATGAAAAGATTTAAGTGTATACAAATCTTTTTATAAGTTTGTACTTTAATTAAAATGTCTTTATTCATTTGAAAAAGAAATCTATACATTTGGAGGGCTTTTAGCCTACTATATCACGCTGGCCCTACTATATAAGGTTGCCTGGAAGAAATTGCGCTTAGAGATAAGGCCACCCATTGTACTTGTCTATTTTCTGTATATTTCTAACATATGTTTCGGTTAACATTTTGGTGTACAATAAAGAATTATCTATCTATCTATATAAATAAAAATCAATTTTCAACATGTATAACAGAGCATCGCTGGAGAACGGCTCGTTTGATTTATCTGATTTCTTTGCGTTGCGTTTATAATTCTCAGGAAAAGGTTTGTATAAAATATAAATTTGACAATTCCACAAGAAGAGTCTGAAATGTTGTACTAAAACTCAATAAAAATCTGCCCTAAGGTTGTTAGAATAAAATAAAATTGACGAAGTTGTACAAAGGTACCGCAAGTTTTTAGATGTAATTTTAATTGTAATGTATTTTGTAGGTAATTCACTTATTAAATTACTCAATATTGTTTTTATTATAGACTTGAACTTGACTTTGCTTTGCTCAACTTAATCATCATCATTGCAACCGAAAAACGTCCACTGCTGGACAAAAGCCTCACAATTGGGCTTGAGCTGACTTTCTCCATCGGTTGCCGCGCTTTGTTGAATGCTGGTCTATGTTGCTTCTTCGTGAGATTCAAACACTGAGCTTTTTTAATAAAACTAAATTTTGTATATACCTATGTACTTAACGTGTAGATTAAACTGTCACATACACTCGTTTCCATTTGGCTTAGTCGATTTCTATTTAATCTGCTGTCATGTCAATAACAAAATTGTATAGATATTATGTTGGAATTTACGAACATACGTTTATTAAATATATACTGTATTAAATAGCAAATTATGTTCGTAAATCTCATCAAGAATCCAAGCAGATATTTACATATACCTATCACTAACTGAAGGTTTTACAATGGTTTTAATCTCTCTGTCAAGGGGTCAGAATGTACAACCTATAATATATGTATCAAAATAGGTCTCTAATTAATTTATAGTCGGTGAGAAAATATGACATGGAGTAGTTATAAAAACACCAAAATAAAAATATAAGTAATGTTTAGACTCCCGAAAATTTGTTTTATTCTGGTTTTATTAACATTGAAACAACTCACAAATGGCCATCTGATCTCTAACTAAGCAGAGCCTTTACTTATAGCAACCAGAAATCCGGTTAACAAATTAATTATTTCACACACAAAAAATAGTAGTACAGTGTATTGTCATCACGCAAAGAATTTTTCTGGGTAGGAACCGACACCACAACCTCCGGCGTCAGTTAAGGCCCACTATATGCATAGATCCATAGGCTAGTTAATTTTAGACAGTTTTATTACTATTATATTATTCCAATCAAAACACACAAAAAATGCCAACCTATTCACATTTCTTTGGGTGCAAACTTCTGGTTAAACTTCCCTGTTCTTTAATTATATTCCAAAGAGATATGAATAAATATATAGAAATAATAAAGTTAAGGATCACGCATTAAATTACAGTAAAAACCAAAAAATTTCGCCACCAAATCATGTGGTTATCGACCACTAAAATCAAAACATCCCTTCGTTTCACATCTATGGAGCGTTTCAACCGAATTAGATTTTTTTTGTCCCGAAATTCTGGTTAGACGAAAAAACTTTACCGTTATGGACACACGTTTTGCATAAATCATCTCAAGTGTGCCTCTGTGGAGATTATTACGTCCTTTTACAGTGAACTGTGTTGGTTTTAATGTGGACTGTGATCTTATGAAACTGTTGCTGTGATCTTATGACTGCCTAGTTGGTCCAGTGGCCGCATTATACGCCTGCTGTGCACAAGGCTGTGGGTTCGATTCCCACACAGGACCCCCAAAGATTTAGTTCTGAGTCTGGGTGTAATTTGTGTCCGTTAACTGTATGTTTTTAAGTCACCCGTGACCCAGAGCTTGTTCTCTAGTGCGAGAGTTGTCTTTAAATACAAAAAAAAGAAGGATTTCATATATCTACAAATTTAGTGAACCAGCTAAGAATCGAATAAGCCTGACCGGTAAACGACATCTACTTTACAGAAGACCAAATTCTTTTTATAATACTTAAGTGGCAAACAAGCATGTAGCCCACCTGATGGTAACCAATCACTCGCACAATACCGATGTCGATTCTAAAAGTACATACGATTGAATGCTTGTATCACCAGAGCTTTATGTTATGGCCGTTATGGGAAAACCCGGGATATTAATTTGTGTTTTTTTAATGAGCACTGGATACCTGAACAGGAATAAAACTATACCACTGACTGTAATTTTTGACTGTGGTCTTCTGTAAGGTTGAATCTGTCTGTATGTATGTTACTTAGTAAATTATTAATTCTTTATTGTACACATAAAAATAATACAATATCCTTACTAATATTATAAATGTGAAAGTTTGTAAGAATGGATGGATGGATGTTTGTTACTCTTTCACGTAAAAACTACTGAACGGATCTGGATGAAATTTGGCAGAGACATAGATTATGGTCTAGAATAACACATAGGCTACTTTTGCAGCGATAACTGACATCCACGCGGGCGGAGCCGCGGGCAACAGCTAGTAAAAAAGTCATGTAAAAATCTTAACTAGGCCAAATTTATAAAATTTAAAAAAAATACAATACAGTTGTATATGCACTCTGCATATACAACGTTTACATCTTTTTGTAAATCTAAAATTCGCCGATGTGTTTCAAATCGAACTCTCTGAAAACGACAAATCAACCGCTACTTTTTTACAAACCACTCAAACCAAAACATGGATACTAGGTAGGAAGTTTTTTACTGTGTTTTTAAATCATTAGTGTGCACAACATGTGTCGCAATCTGCAGATACTATCTTAGGGACAGGAAGGGTAATTAAAAATAATGTTTATAGGCACCGGTCGCCATGACAAGTAGCAAAAAATATTGGGACAAATTTTAAAATGACCACATCTCTAATTCAGTCGGTTGTTATGTAAATCGATGCAGTCAAAAAACATTTTATTATTTGCTGAGAAATGAGAATAGAAATCTCTTTACTTTACACCAATTATGTTTTTAAATTAAATTGACTGCACGGTTGGTTTACTATTTACCCCGCCATTTACCACTGCACGGCGTATTGTGGGTTTGACGGGACAAAAATTTGTGGGGCCCATAAAGTTGTCACGAGTCTGGGTGTACTTTGTGTCCGTTAATTGTATGTTTGTTAGTCCTCCGCGACACGACTTGTTCTCTGTTGGTCTTGTCTTTAAAAAAAAGAATAAATCCGACATAATATTTAGTATCACGCATTTTCCCTAGAGGAATGGGTAGGCATTTAAATTGCAGTTGTTAAAGGTAATCTCTCAAAGGACTCATTCGATTCTGAAAATACTATCACTAATAGGAAGCAGCTTTAGGCAAGAATGTCCCTGAGTGGTTATAATGCTTGTTATCTACGAGTACATAGAGGCAGAAAGCTAGATCGAAATAAAACATTTTTTATCGAGAAATTGATTATTTTTTTAAAATTTAAGATTTAACTAATGTATAGCAAATTAGTTTGAATAACTTTAATGTTTAAGTAGAAACTTTATCTAAGTTATGCGCCATAAAAAGCATAATGTTGGTAGATACTTCGGTTTATAGTTTTTTGATTCACACAATCTGTCGTTAAATGAGACATCCATGTAAACAAAATTAAATGTTTATTTATTCCTAAATCAATCATGCTATCCATCAACTCTTTGCTATGATGTAATAGAAAAAAAAGCTGGACAATACGACCCCGGGGTCCATAACACTAAGGAGGTCTATCAAAAGGAGATTAGATCGATAACGCCTAACAATACCTGTGGGAGTTCAAAAATAGAACTTATAAGATAAAAAAAAAACTAAGAAACATGAAACGAGGAATTATTCGCATCGTTTCCTTTGAGATCTTATAAAACCGTTTTTTTTTTCACTTTTTTCATTGCAAAAAAGCATAAATGAGGGTGGAACGTGAAAAAAGTGGACAAAGGCCGAGCACAAAGAGGTTTTTAAATACGGATTTTTTCGAACCCCGTATAGTTTTTCTATTCACATGCCCACATGTAAAGCCTACCTGGTGTTGGTATTTTATAGAAACTCTATCAGTCATTCTTTATTAATAAACTTCTTTGAAGTCTGTAATTACAAATCAATATGGCTTAAATCTCGCAGCTGACAACTGAACGTTTTGAACAAACCCAAGCTATAATTTTTTATGACTATGTTTTGATTACATACATATATTTTTATCAAACATAAAACAAAAGTCTAGACTTGACACTCATACTATCCTT
Organism: Trisateles emortualis; assembly: GCA_947095525.1. Taxonomy (NCBI): domain Eukaryota; kingdom Metazoa; phylum Arthropoda; class Insecta; order Lepidoptera; family Erebidae; genus Trisateles; species Trisateles emortualis. The sequence goes on along the minus strand of OX352743.1, from coordinate 6,092,989 downwards.
ACGCAACGCAAACAAACTCAAAACACAATTACGCAGAAAGAAAGTTACAAGCATCTGTCAACATTGTACAGTCACCAACACAATTGTCACCTATTTTCTTAAAACGCGTGTCGCAAGCGACCGAGTGTTGAACACAATAATTTGAGTTTGGAACAGGGTGGAGCGGCGACAGATTGCGCACGTCCGCTAATGACAGGCCGCCGATGCGCGTGTGTCCAGCCCGCGCTCATTCAATGCAAATCCACTTGTGAAGCGTTTGAATTTCGAATCGTTAGACAAGACAAATACATGAAACGAAACGTGTTGCCCCACATTGTGTAACTTTAACACAAACTCTCTGTACTAGAACACCGTGTTCGAATTGATTGAGTCAATTTAATATAATATTTATTGCTTCAACGTTACTATGTTTTGTTTCGTGTTATTATTATACTACACCGTAGTAAAGTTGTACACATAACCTGTTCTTTTAAAGGTGTAATTTTAATAATGTATTAGCTTTTTGCCAAAGATTTACCGTAAAGTTATTGTTTGTTTGGAAACGTAAGAATTTATATAGGTAATTTATAGCTTCCTTGTACGTAAAATAATGCATAAAAATGAGTAGTAACTGAGTATGTAGCAAGTTATTTCACGCTTTATGCTCTGCAGATAAGTATCCTTAAACAGCTAATAAAAAGTGGCAACATTACTGCGCATTTAAGGGTGTGTTATCAAGAGGCTTACGTGGATTATCAAAGCACAAACATCTGTGAAGAAGTACTAAGATATGTTCCTCCCACAATAAAACACGACTGTTCTATAAAATACAGAGGTCTTCATACGCGTATACAATGACCTCTCGCGATGACAGGCCGCCTGCCCACGCGCATACTCGTTCTAATCACACCTATCTCGACGCTTACACAGCTCGTCCATTCATACATATTTGGACTGATTTTTTTGTTCAGTTTAAACGGCCACGAGTGGGCCGGACGTTTTGTTTTGTACAACACCGTGATGTTAATCGATTAACGAATTACAGAGTAATCTTGGCGTGAATCAATATTGTTAAGCCATTTAGATCGATTATATTGATTTAATACTGACAATTTTAGCGCCTCTTGTGATTAAAAGTTTAAGTAATGAAACTCGGTTCCGACATTGTATTTTTTTCTCTCACTCATTTTTCGTCTGATTTAATTTTATTAACTGGTGATTTATTTGTATGCAATTTACAGAAAAAGTTTCACACATCATCATAAGTAATTTTAGTTTTCAACACTAACTAGATTACGTATCAATCGTTACATATAATTAGTATTCAATTATTGCGAATTGCCGATGCGCCAACTTTTTTCACAGTGTCACTAAGTTAATATTAATTTAGCTAATTCTGATTCGAATTCAGTCTCTATTGAAATCAATAGAGACTAAATTCGATTATATATTGCACTTCTCATGCAATACGTTTAAATTAAACGTAGGTATTTCAAAAAAGTAGAGCCAAGGACCAAAATAATAAACTCAATTTAAGTTACTGTGCTTACAATGAGTGAAAGGCGTTTTAAAATTCAAATTTCGATACTGACCAGTATGCTAATTTCGACAACAAAATGTCACTCAACTGTTGTCGATGACTGTACTATTTTGTAGGCACACCCTTTGCTTGACGCTTACAAAACTTTTCGGTCATCGTTCATAAGAAATCATTCATGTTTTGATTTGTTATATGTTATAAAAACTTTTTTTAGGCAGTGTACCTGCTGTTCCTTCATTGTTGGACGTTCTTAATTTTATTTAATCTGTTATATTTTTTTAAGATACTACTTTTTCTTTAGGATATCGCAACGGTGTGACTTGGTATTGGTATGTCGGGCTGGTTTCCGCAACTTCGCGCTGAGTAAAAGTGGTGTGACTTATATGTTTTTTTTTTTTTTTTAAAGATAACTTCCGCACTAGGGAACAAGTCTTAGATTGCGGGGAACTTTACAAATATACAATTAACGGACACAAAGTACATCCAGACTCGGGACAAACATTTATGGATCACATACATTTTTTTCCCATGTGGGGATCGTACCCACAACACGCAGCGCAATGGTAAAATGGCGAATGGAAAGACATTGAACCAACCGTGCAATCAGTCATAATCAATATAAATGATTTTGATTATGAAATATAGGTTGTAAGAATCTTGTGTGCAATCTGATACAACCGGAGAAAGATCGAGCGCAGGACCAATATGCCTCAACGATTTTCTGGCTGTATTCTTTTAAAGTTCCACTAAGAAGGCAAACAAGCATACTGCCCATCTGATAGTAAGCACTTACCGTAGCCTATGGACAACAACAAAAACAAACAAAAACTTACCTGAAATTCCCTCCCAGAAGAATACTATATTGCTACCTCCTAGTTGAATGTCAAAAATGAGATCTTAGTCCATGAAATCGAAACTCTTTTGTGTAAAGTGTAAGTTAACAAAACTTTTTATTTTAGACAACCCACACTATACCTATGTGTTGCCTTCCATAATTACATTTTCTTCTCAATCAGATGTGAAGCACTCATTAATTACAACTGATTAATTCGTGTTGTACAATATTTTTCTCCATTTAAGTCTTCATTAATTACCAGTGATAAGAGATTTATTTTGTAGCCCGTATTGCGAAGTGTTAAGGTTCATTTTGCAACAGTTTAGTCCAAGTTTGATTTGGTACTCTTGTCAATATGCTGTGCAATAGTTAAAACGTGGGTGCCGAAGATTATAGTACAGTTCACTACAAATAAAGTATAGGTACCTACATATATGAATGCAATATTTATTTACTCTGGCTGAAACTCGTAAGCTCGCCAGTGGCTTCAGTCCACTGGTAAGGCTTGCAGAGACAGGTACTATATCTCGATGCAAATTTTAGTCTACATATACTATAGCATGGGGTTCTTCAAGAAAGGAGTTATAAGGTTTTTAAAGGGTCGGCAACGCGTGATTGACACCCCTGGTGTAGCAAACGTCCATAGGCTACGGTAACTGCTTACCATCAGGCTTATTTGTCACCTTAGTAGTATAAAAAAAAAACAAAAAAAAAACATGAGTCACCGTAAAGTAAAAAATTAGTAAGTTTAATTTACTGCAGCTTGATTAATTGTATAGGCGAAACCTAAAAGTCGTGTGTTTAGAATCAGTAATATATTCGAGTACAATAATTTTTAAACCATGTTTTATATTGTCTCAATAATGTATGAAATTTATCGAGTCATATTTTAATTTTGCAAATGCACACCGAAATGGTATTGTACTCTAGTAGGCGTGGCGCTAGTGGCACTTTTCACTATGTTTCCACAAATTTTCAGGAAAAACTACATAATGAAATCAGGTTATAACATCGTAGGTTTTAATTTTTTTTTACTGCATTTGCTCTTCTAATAAAACCAAATATAGGTTGTTTCGGAATTTTACTATACTAAAAATAGCATTTTATAAATGCGAAAGGCACTCTATCTGTTGCTTTGTCTGCTGTTCATGACGAAATGACTGACAGATCTTAATAAAATTTGGCATGGACATAGATGGTATCCTAGGGAAGGACATGGGATATTTTACAATAACCGACATCCACGTGGGCAGACGCGCTGGCAACAGCTTGTATACAATATTTTTATCAAAATAAATGACGTTATTTTTTTTAAACTTCAGCACTCACCTGTACCGTACCTTACACGATGTGACTTACTATCCTACGCAGCCAGTGGGCAGAGTACAACCACAAAGCTATCCACCGCTCATCACGAGCTGTCATTAATTACACGCCGTTTACCTCTCATTATAAATAGACAAAACCAATTATCTTTAGACCAGAGCCATTGTGGCAACTTATGATTTATTTCGACTTTTTGTTTTGTGCTCGAGTGTACCAAATAAAGGTAATTGAAAGTGTTTTGAATGGTGTTTTTACTTTTGGTGTACGTAACTGTATCTTTGTGATTTGGATTGTGTTTCTAATACTTTCTTTCAAAGGTTTCTACTATATCATTTAGAGCAATGCGAAAAACAGACTATAATACGTATATGTGTGGTGGGAACCTTGTTAAGCATACTGTATTGGGACAATTATTTATGTAGGTACCATGTCTTGAAAGAGTTTCCCGAGTTTTTAGCCAACCCTAGTCAGTGAAATGGCCGTAAGCAAAAGTATGCTGGCATTTGTTTTTATGACGTTCATAAGTGTCATAGGTATATTTGATCTAAATGAGTTCGACTTTGCCTTATGCTCTGCTTTGTGCCCGTGCATTTAAGTCTCGATTAATCGATCATCAAATAGATATCGTTTTATGATGCCATTCACATATTAGCAATACACTACAATCTTGGCGATTTCTCACAGGTCATCTATGATCCTGTTACCTATGGCTTGTTGGTCTAGTAGTTAGTGACTCTGACTGCTAAACCAGAGATCGTGGGTTCGATTCCCACCCAGGACATAATAATATTTGGAACGTGCACGATTATTTGTTCTGTCTCTGGGTGTCAATTATCTATAATATGCATGTATTTAGAAATATATTGATAAGTTTGACTCTGTTCACGATACCGGTGGGAAACTGTTTTTATATTTTTAAATGTAATTACATAGATCCTTTTGGTTTCTTTATATATATTTAAAATGTAATTAACATAAAAAAATAATAATAATAGCAACCCATATATGTTCCACTGCCGCTGCCTCTCCCCTATCAACAGAGAGAGGATTTAGGCCGTAATCCACATACGCTGCCCTAATGCGAGTTGGTGAATCAGACATGCCCTTAGTATTTCTTCTAAGGTCTATAGGTTTCCTCACGATGTATTCCATCACCGTTAGCAGATGGTAAATCATATGATTAGTACTACATACAACATATTATTTATACAAACAAAAGAACATACAATGTAGTATCTATAAAAGTTTTTACCAGACATATGTTGTCAGATTGGCAAACAACCGCACAGCAGGTGTGACCAATCAATGGACTGACCATCTAAATACTTAATCTACATGCCCAAAAGACCGCAATGCTCAACTTAGAATTGTGTGTTAAAGAAACCACATTTTTGACATATGGTTAATGGTTTTATGAATTTTGTACTAGACATGTGCTCGATGAGAATACTTTAATGAACTCCTTATGGAAGGGTAACTAGGTACATTTATTATAATTAGTAATTATAAACTATATTTACACAAATGAGAAATAAATTATAATAATAAAAAAATACACAAAAAGGGGGGAGGACTGCTTAATTAGGCGTCGAAAAATTCCTTCGCATCGATGTCTAGATTATATGGAATAGTTTTTTTTTATGTCATGTTTTTCATACTTAGGTGGCAAACAAGCATACGGCCTGGCAGATGGTAAGCAGTTACCGTAGCCTATGGACGGTTGCAATACCAGAGCTATCACTTGCATGTTGCTGACTCAAAAATTAACACCAGGATATTGTGATGGAGTTTCCTCGAGATAGGGAAACTGTTCGATAAAACCATGCGGTTACACTATATGAGCTCTGGAAACCTGTACTCACACAGAGGAACACAACTAGACCGCTGTGTATAGATAAACAGATATCGTAAACTGCATACGCTTACAATATCTAGTGCACCACTCAGGCATGGTCAGCTCTACATCTTGCAACATCAGAATTTTCTGTAATTCGTAACCTTAGGATAAAAAAAAATTAAACCATTTTTGTTATGGCTCTAGGAGTGGAGACCTATACTCAAGCACAGGAACACAACTACACTACTGTGTATTTATTTGGCTGTGGTGTAAGGTGGACTGTTGGTTTGCTGTTAGAAAACTCAATATTGAGTTATTGAGTTAAGCTTGCCTTTGTACATGTATTTTGTCAAGTATTTTGTATTGTTATTATAATTTGTGGGCAATAAATAATTAAAGGTCTAATCAGGTTGAAGTCCTTTAATTTACTAATTAACAAAGTCGAATATGAAAAAAGTACAAAAACTGTCTATAAAACACTAGTATGTGAATTACTGCAGAATTAAAAAAGCTTATACTTGAAAGCTATAGGACCTCCATGCCTTTATGTATCCAGAATTGGAATGGTCGTGTGTCGACCGTCTGTCAAGGATACCGTGTGTGGTAATCACTCTATTGACAATGCAAAACGTATACTTGCCCTGTCCGAGGATAATTTGCCTTGAGCAGCACAAAGAGCGGGTAGAGTTAATGTTTTTGTTAAATAATAATTTCATTCGTTTTATCACCCTACTATCAATTTTATAACAGATTAATTTTTATAATTCAAAAATGTAATAAATACGAGTACATTATTACAAAAAAAAAACAAAAAAGAGACCTTACGATCTGTGTTTTTTATTGCATTAGGGTTCTCTGTGTCAAACTTACTGGTAACAACCCGCATATCGACGTGTATCGGTAAATTGTTTTAGTGGGGTTAAATTAAATTGGTAAAAAAATATTTTTTACCAAGTTGATTCCTAAACCTTCGTTACTATTTATATTAACACTAAATAACCTGCTGTACCCGTGCCTTATACTTTTTAGGTCAAAGATTAAGTTATGTTGAAGTCTCCACAGTATCCTTGTTCCATGACCGCACGACAACATTTGGCTGAACCGCGAAAGTGGGATTGTTGGCATCATTGTTTGACACGAACCGCACCTCACATGTCATTATTGAATCCATGTTATTTTTATTTTCCACTCGAAATAATACACTGCCCACTGTGCAAGTAAGTCATTGTGAGGATAAAGATGTTTTGTTCGTATAAATTTCTTTATTGAATACTGTCAGCTGCTTTGAATAACAATTGTATAATAAAATTTTGTTAATTATCTTCAAGACATACATAAAACTTAAAAGAATATTATTATTATAAGCCTGTATTGCCCAACTACAAGGCAAAGGCCTTCCTAGATCCGCCAAAGATCAGTATTTGAACTCATTCCGCCATCTTTGTCTGGGTCTCCCGCGATGACCCTTGCCATTCAGAGGCTGGGTCGTAGATTTGGCACATTGATCGTCCGTCATGAGGCGCATTTAACCAGCCACAGCCCAATAAACTGAAACTAATGATACAAGAATAATAACTGAAACTAATGATATAAGATAGTATGATTACAAGAAAACTTGATTTGGATTATTGATTCGGATTGAAGAAAAACAAGGAAGACGGAAAAGGTAAAGGAAGAAGCAAGCATAGAACCTAATAATACCACTATTTGCGTAAGATAGCCCTCACAAAAAGAAAGCGATTTTTCAAGAAGCTCACCAGAGCTTACCAAATCTGTTTAGAGAAACAGAGACACAATACTAACTTCAGATAGTCGGATTTTAGTAAGGGTAATGTATTTTCTCAGACTTACTACAGCAATTAGGTCGAGAAACCACGCTGTGCTAAGTATACCTTCCAAAAATGTGGTGGAAATCTCGGCTTGTCAGCTTCCATTAGGTACTGCTAAGATTAAAAAATCAATTATTAATATAATTCACACAATGATTACAAAATTACTAAGCGCAATGAAAAGTGATTCCAAATTCGAAATTTAAATTTAAAATGCACATGACCTCCAACCCACATGGCCGGCCCACACCAGCCAGTCATTTGCGATTCGGCCCGCGTATCCATTGTTTTACTTTTCAAACTTAGTACTGTGTTTTTTATCTGTACAACCCTTTATAATATACTAGATATTGCCCGCGGCTCCGCCCGCGTGGAAGTCGGTTATTGCGATAAAAAAGTACTTCCAAATTTTATCAAGATCTCTTCAGCTTCAGCTCTTCTTCAGTCATGAAATAATAACATAACAGATAGATAGAGAGAGTTATTTGAGGTTTTTTTTTGCCAAAAAAAAGTAATTTCTTGAGTTGATATCAAAAACTAATTAAATGAAAAAGTGTGTGTTGTAATAGTACATGTCACACAAAAAAACGTGTCAAGAAATTATATTACCTTAGTTTGCAACATACTTGCAATAATATCAATTATGATAAGACCCTTTGATGTTTGATTGTTTAAAGGAAGGAAAGATCAAGTTAAAATGGTTAGTATGGTTCTGTGGTCACTTGCAATTTTAAGACACTTTCTCTTGCTTGGCAATTGATCAAATTTTTATATAGGACATCCATGATGTCATAATTCTTTTTGGTTGTTGATCAGCGTGGACGTTTATTATGTCTAGAACAGTTAAAAATGTAAGCACACAATAATAGTTTCATCAAGACACTAGACTGTCTTTCTGGATAGACAGTGGAAAGCGACTTTATTAACCGACTTCAAAAAGAGGAGGTTATCAATTCGTGTGGTTTTTTTTTTCTTATGTTTGTTACCGCATAACTCCGTCATTTATGGACCGATTTGAAAAATTCTTTTTTTGTCTGAAAGAACATACTTCCAGTGGGATCCATGAGGAATTGAGGGAACTCCTCAAAAGTAATAGGCACACATATAGCAATGTCAATATTTTTAACAATTAATCAATCATTTGCATTCAGAAAGTGTAATTTGGTGAAGTAAAACTGATGAAGAAGACCACAGATGGCCATATGAACTTCTCAATAATAAGTATTTTACTGATGGCGATTAGAGATAAGTTTCGATTATTGTTGCTAAGCAACTATTAATAAGAAATAATGACGTGAATGAATTGAGCGCGGATTGCACAGATTAAATATTGCTTTTAATACCTACTTGACCTGTGTTCAGCCCGACGCACGCTCAGTCGATTTTATTCGATTGTAACAAACAAAAAAATCTTTATTTCTCTATTTAAACATATTTATTCCCCTTCGGCCAGATTGGAAACCAAAGTTTGGAAACCGGTTTCGAAAACAGAATCTCTTAATATTTTTCTAATATTCTCAAACAAGTATTTAAAGGTATATTAGGTATATTCTGTATAATAAATGTGTGGTGTACAATAAAGAGTTTTCTATCAAATCAATTACCTATATAACTGACCGTGACTTCACCAAGGCCTGATCAAAATATCAGCGCTGCAGTTTTAAATGCCACAACACAGAGCTGAGATTACGACCCTTGCTGACATCACACAGGATATTTTTTTGTTTTGTTATTGTGTGTCTATTGTTTTAGTTTATATCTGTTATCCTGTGTATGTTCGAATAAATGCTTTTCTTTCTGTCTTTCAAATGTAATGCAGCAAATGAAAACTGTTACATTTAAACTGAACAAAGTTTAAAGGTATTTGAAAATCTTATAACTTGCCGTACTGAAGTCGGTTACTTTTGTTAAAATTATTTTATACTGTGTGATTTAAAAGTCAGTCTGACTTAAGCTTCAATAACTTGGCAGTAGGTAGATAGCATATTTGAATGGCGAACACCTAAGCTTGCTGTCATTAAAAAAGTGACACCTCATTTTTTTTTCAGAAGCCCATTTTGTCCTTATTCATGTGACAATTGTCCTTTAAGTAACTCAATATAACGCAACGGACTTTTGTCAAAATATTTACTTTACCCGTCGAGGGTACAATAGGGCTCTTAACGCTAATAATGCTATTGGCTCATTCAAATCCGAATCGGCATGTAATTGTCATTTTGATTTCGTCTGTTTTGTATGGAGCTTATTTTGTATGATAATAAGACATTTGATCGCCGATAGCTCTGATGTAGATCTTGAGATAACAGTGCATCGAGTTGCATGTTACGAGTGTATGTGTGTGAATGGATAATGCCAGATGTGCGAAGTTACAAGGTATGGAAATTATTGCACCGTCATCATAGGGTCAGTTTTGAAGAAAAATAAATATTTACCTATTATCGTCTGAACATCAAGTCTCAAGTTATGCTCTACCTTAACACTAGAACTAATACGCAGACATTCGGCATATTACATGGTTCGAAAAAAAAATTGTTATTTTTTTTCTAGCTAATCTGGCCTCTTTGTTTAGTGGTCAGTAACTCTCACTATTACGGCCAGAGGATGTTCGATTTCCATTTAATAAAATTATTCTGTGTCTGGGTGTACCTATATGTATAAGTATGTTTACCAGATGTATGGTACCATAGTATATGCTCTGGATCTGTTGGATAGATCTGATGTGTGAGTTGTCCCAAGATATTTTTATTAACCATCTAATAATAATAATAAAATTTAATAAAGCAATTTGAAGCTAAATCATTTTGTAAAACAATAAAAGTTAAGTAAAATTACATCAACATTAAAAACAAAAAAAGGTTTTGTCCAAAAAATTCTCGTAAACAGAAACAAACAAAGATAGCCGATTACTATTATTTCCTACACAAAAAGATACAACATAGAATTTGAACCTTAATCTTTTGCAAATAAGGTTTCAAATATCATTTCGTATGTTTAACATATAACGTGTTTACGACAAAAACAGTGACCCCTACTGAACGGATGGTCATTATTCAAGACGGGTGTTTGTATGTAAATTCTAGGTTTCATCTCACCTCTCCTTGACTTTGAATCATCAGGAATGAATTAAGAATCGAACTTGACCAGAGGTCAAGGGTCAGAGGTCGCTCATGATTGACACTTGTGACGTTAACGACTACTGTTTTTGTGTGACAGTAGTGTCTTTGTTTTCGTATAGTTTAATGATTGTACGAAGTTTTTGTTGTTACTGAGAATTAGAATGAATTATGTTTGTTATATTTTTACGTAAATATATTTGATTTGGATAAAGTTACCATTAAAAACAGGCATAAGTATCATAAAGAAATCTTTAATCAGATGTAGAATAAAGTACGGTATGAAATTTATTCAAGTTTTATCGAATTTTCTACCATATTCAAATTCTGTAATATATCATAATAATAGCTACCCATAGATGGCATATAGGTCTAGGTGATTAGTGACCCTGACTGCTAAGTCGACGGCCGTGGGTTCGATTCTCACACGGGCAAAAACTTAGTGATTCATAAATTGTTCCGAGTCTGGATGTAATTTGTGTTCGTGAAATTGTATGTATGTTAATTCACCCGCGTCACAGGGCTAAGGCGGTCTTTTTAAAAAAAGAATAAAAAAATAGATTTTCCACAGCTGCGAACATGGATCTTCTCTTCTCTGTCAAGACAGCTAAGGGGCAAAGTCCCGTGCCTGGTAATGGGTTATTTTATATCGACAAAAAACACTGTAATTCAGTAATGTACGAAATTCAATCAAGGTAGAATAATCCACAACACACATTAATGATGAAGTATATTTTATACTGGTGGTGGCCGAGTGGGAAAGTACGCAAAAGGTACGAGTTCGATCCCGGGCAGTACCAATGTGAATTTCACTTTGTGGAGTTTATATGTATCTACTAATTAAATGATTCGCCATCTGCTAACGGTGACGGAAAACATCTTAAGGAAAGCCGCATTAGGCCAGCGTGTGTGAATTAAGGCCTCCCTCTCTCTCTCTCTTGATAGAGGAGAGGCGACCCGTGCCCAGCAGTGGGACATATATGGGTCGCTATTATTATTATATTTTTTAAACATATAGAGTTAAAATACACCTAAATCTACAAATCAATACCACGGCCCATTATACGCAATAATGAATACTAATTATTTCCAATACACCTGTCAAATGATACAAATGTCCGCTCACCCTTGACGATCGCGGACGATTAGCCGGTCAATATATGGTGCCAGTTTGTACCTTACACCTAACCATCTTTACCTTTTTTAGGGTGTAAGCGACTATACCTAACACGGACATTAGCTACTGCGTAGTCAAGGACACAGAGGGGCTCGTACAATGATATTTAAAGAAAGTTCTTCAAGAAAGGAGTTATAAGATTTTTAAAGGGTCGGCAACGCGTGAGTGACACCCCTGGTGTTGCAAACGTCCATAGGCTACGGTAACTGCTTACCATCAGGCGGGCCGTATGCTTGTTTGTCACCTTGGTAGTATAAAAAAAAAAAAAAAGACTGACTACTTTTATGTCAAGCTGCTGTTTTGCTGAGTATAGATTTAAAGAGTGAATGTAATAGGTAATACAAAACGTATGATACAGATAGATATAGTTATAGACTGCCTCGGTGGTCCAGTAGCCGCAGTATGCGCCTGCTGTGCACGAGGTTGTGGGTTCGATTCCCACATAGGACATAACTTTGTGTGACCCACAAAGAGTTGTTCTGAGTTTGGGTGTAATTTGTGTCCGTTAATTGTATGTATGAAAAGTCCCCCTCGACACAGAGCTTGTTCTCTAGTGCGGGAGTTGTCTTTTTTAAAAAGAAAAAAAAAGACTTATTACAATTAGCGCGGTAACCCTATTAGATGACTTCAGAGTGGTATTGCATCTAAACGTTTTCGTGAGCTTTGGATGGAACGTTAAACGTCGGTCCCGACTGTTAACAGTCGTTAGATCACGACAGAGGCCTAAATATGAGCGATCGAAATAACTCTGTTACCAGAATACCAGGTTAGGTTTGCACTAGCCAAACGATAAGAAGTAGAAGCGCAATCTAAACTAATATTATAAAGATTTGCTTTTTTTTGTTATTTTGTTTGTTTGTTACGATTTAACTCAAAAAATACTCTACCAATTTTAAATTTCTTTTACCATTAGAAAGCTACATTATCAGCGGGGAACACAGGCTATATTTTATTGAAAAATAAACGAGATTGCTACGAAAACTAAATGATTATATGCATAATCAAATTACTATAACTAGTGTTATGTCCCTCTTTCTAACTATAATATCAATGAGTTCGTAGCTAAACGATAGCCGCGTGAATCGATATATTTAGAAGGTTAAGTAAGATTGCCACGGTCTTTGATCAATTGGATGACCATTTTCTAAAAACACAGTGAGACCTCGCCTAGCCTTGGAAAACACGTAAAGCCATTGTTCCTTTTTTTTTAGTACAAAATACTAGATGGCATACCTGTTCAGGTAGAAATAGAGACTGGCAAGAAATTTAGGATGTAATGGTCAAATACACCATTTATGATTGCATGTCAATGATACAATTAAAGTATGGGCCAAAAATTTAAATTTATCAACAGTGGATGGATATAATAAATATTCGACAGAATGAACGGATATAATTACTTTTAAGTGGAGAAGTAACAGTAAGAATGGTCGTTTTTATAAACTGACCTTCGAAGTCTGGAGCGTATCACAAATTTCAATGAATATACCTTCTAAAAATGCAAATATCCAAACTTAAATATTGAAAAAACTCGCCTTTAACCTGACGCATAATAAATTTAAAGTGCTCTTAAAAATTGTACGTGAACAAGGTATTGGTGGTGAAAGTGGTTCCATTTTTGAATGGTACCTATATTCTACCTGAGCGAAGTGACCCGGGACGGCGGTCAATACCTCGTGCCTGCCGCCACCACCCGCCAATGAGGGTACTGGCTGATTTCGTGATTAGATTAAAAAAAAGAATTATTTCCAATTTCGAAAATATAAATTCTTTGCGGCCATTATTGCTATGTGTTTATAATTTAGCAGGTTGAATAGGATAAAGTGTACTTTGTACTTTTTATACAAAACTATTTACGGGATTGTTAGGAAATTAATGATTATGGTTTTTGCCTATCAATGGCTTTATGGTTGTTATCGCTGCTATTATTAGTTATTGATATTATTCAAAACGAGTTTAAGGTTAAGTATTGGTAGACACGGCTAAAATGTCTATTATAGAATAACAATTTCTTAAACATGACCTATTTTTTTCTTTTGTTGTCGCATAGAAATATAAGCGTTAAACTTTACGTTTATTGTTTTTCAAAGAAGTTAAGTTTATTTATGAACTTGATAACATAGTGTTTAATTTTTCTTTTTGGGGTAAGCAGAGGTGTATTGCACCAAACAGTTGCAGTCTAATTTCATGTTACCCATAACACAAAACTCTGGTATTAGAAGATGTAGTCGATATTACGCGAGTAGTGCGTGTGTGTTATATTATCTGTGCGGTATTGCAAATGTCGGGTGTTGCAAACGTTGTAGTAGATAAATATAAAATACTTAGTAAAAGTGTCCATGTTTAAAGTGCTAGATTTTTTGATGACAAATTAATACAGCTTTCGCACTATACATACTTATGTAACAAACAGTTTAACCCTCAAAAGACATTTAGCAAGTTCAAATCCACCACAATTTTATTCAACTAATTCAAATTACTTATTCGTATATTATAAAATAAAACGAAAGTAAAGGGCAGCCGATAGTATCGGGGTCTTATATCGCCCACACAATGTGGCACGCGCCTACTGATTGTTCGTCTGTTCGACCCCCCTCCATTGTCTAACAACGCTTTTGTTTTTATGAGTAGCCCTGTGTTGATAACAGAAGTATGTACCTATACTGAAAATAATAATGTTTTTTAGAATATAAATTTAATTTGTAAAATTTATTCAAAAAAATATCGAAGCTTCAAATTCCATATTATGTGAACTGACAGGCCTTAACACTTAATCCACACTCATTGCCATGAGCGGATTAGTGGATCAGACTATTAGGATTTCTTCCAAGACATGGGTTTCCTCACAATTTTCTTCTTCACCGTTAGCAGATAGTAAATCATTGGATTAGTACGTACAAATTTTACATTAGCAATTCACTTAGGATCGAGCTCAATTACTTATCCATTCGGCTACCACCGTCCTTTCTCAAAACTACGAAAACAAAATACTTTAACTCACAAACAATAATGATGAGTAACGAAATATTCACTAAAGTTACATCTGAACTAAAGACCTAGACTCCCATTCAACCATTAAAAGTCAAGTAAAGAGCCGGTAGCCAGATTCCTATCACGCTAATATTCAAAGTTCATCTAGCCTTTGAATACCAAATTCCTTTCTTCAATAGTAAGTCATCGTTGCAGGATGCACGGGTACTAGACAATGTTGATTGTACTGAACCCACATAGAATATAACTACTTCAAGTTACAAGTATTAACTAAGTTATACTACCTTTATTCATGGATTTCCTTGTGCTTAAACTGCCTTCGTATTATTGTTATAGTTTTTATTGAAAGCGATTTAGAAAAAAGGTTGTTACAGTTTTGTATCGTGGTATGCAGTAATAAAAAAAAACCTTAGGCAGTATGTAATTTTTATTTACAACTGGCCATAAACAAAATGAAAAAAATATCTTCAGCGCATCTAGGCATGAAGTCCTAATTTAAAACTTTTTTTTGAATTTGCACAGTCATTTCAATTTAAAAATAATCTGAAGAGGAAGCAGTTCGAAATTTGAATATAATACGTATAAGTTTTCATGGCCTTATAATCCCGCTGTGTTTCTATTTGTACTGTAGGTACATATGGGTATAAATTATAGATAACATTGATTTATTTTATTTAAGTTACGATACAAAAAATTTGAAAATATTACCAACTTTTTATCTAGCAGAAATAGTAATATGTGTTTGCGAATTAACTCACACATGCTCCAATCTATAAGACATTTTACTTAGATACTTATGTAACTATTACTACTAACAATATTATTCTAATACTAATTTCTCAATACACAGACATGCAAATGATTCTTATATATTATCCTTAGCTTATTAACAAACTCAAGTTATTGAGTGTTGCAATTGATGAGTAACGTCTGTGAGAATATTCTGAGGCCTGCGCGTGGGCAGGGGTACTTAGTAGAAGCTTACGGTTAGCCAATACGTCTTAGCTAGTGAAGCTTGAAGGCGAAAAATTAATTGAGTACTGTATCTCCCAAGGGAGTTTAAAGTGTATGATTGGCTTTATACCAATAGCCTGTGGCGGTTTTGTTGTACAGTGTGTTTAGAACCACTAAATTGATGTAGGTAGGTACATACGGCAACGCAAATAGCTGTACAGAGCCTCTAGACAAGTGGCATAACGGTAGTCGAATCGAAAAGTCAAAAAATATAAATGTATGGGATTTGACATAAGTCTACGGTATAATGTCGTAAACTTACGTCAAATCCCATAAATTTTCTTTTTTGACTTTTCGATTCGACTATTGCTTATGCCACTTGTCTAGACGCTCAGGACCGTTATATGAAGATTAGTTTTATAAGAAAACCATTGTAAATATTTTTATGGATTTAAGTAACAGTGTACAATTAGACTAAACCTACAGATAAAAATATATAATAATAGCACATACATGTCACACACATAGACATGTCTTTAGAATTTCTTCTAAGACATGGGTTTCCTCATGATGTTTTCCTTCACCGTTAGCAGACGGTGAATCATTTGATTAGTACATATAAACTCCACAAAGTGAAATTTACTTTGGTACTGCCGCCCGGGATCGAACTCGCACCTCTTGCGTGCAAGTCGGTTACTTTCCCATTCGGCCACCACCGCTTATGATAAAATATATTTCATACAAATTCATGCATTGGTTTTCCTAAAAACCTAATCTTTATCTAGCGGTTCTGTACAGCAATCTCCGTTACTTACCATATATTATGTTCGGGTCAGTGAAGTTTGAAGGTGAACAGTAATTTGGTCACCCATATCACTTGATGGCATAGATATTTGTGCGAAGTACCTATCAGATGGTAGGTCATATGATTAGTCCGAGTACTTACGTATAAGTCCTTCAAAGTAATGAGCACATAAGTACCTACTGCCACATGTTGGTCGGGTTCTAACTCCCACTTCATATGTATATTACAAGTGACTGACTTGTGACATATCAACTATGACTGCTGATCACGAGGTCCCGGGATCGATATACGGGACGAGCCAAAAATTTATAATGGGTTTTTCTGTCCAGAAATTCACAATAGATTCCCGGAGTTTAGAAATAGGCGGCGTTGACACTCTCGTGCCATATAACGCACGTAAAGCGGTTGGTCCTACGCTTGATCTCTGTCCAGTCGTCTAGTAGGTATTGCCGTCTCAACAGACTAAGCGAGGCGCTCATAGTCAGGTGCACACGATCAGCGGGTTAAGCAACCAAAGACTTTTGACTGCCTCGGTAGTCCAGTGGCCACAGTATGCGCCTGCTGTGCACGAGGTTGTGGGTTCGATTCCCACACAGGACAAAACTTTGTGTGACCCACAAAGAATTGTTCTGAGTCTGGGTGTAATTTGTGTTCGTTAATTGTATGTTTGTAAAGTCCCCTGCGACACAGAGCTTGTTCTCTAGCGCGGGAGTTGTCTTTAAAAAAAAAAAAGGCATGGTATATGGGTGACCGTATAGTGGTATTTCATCTGAGCGTCTCCGTGCTTTGGAGGTACGTTAAAAGTCTGTCCCGAATGTTAACAGTCGTTAGATCACGACAGAGGCCTAAATATGGGCGATCAAAATAACTCTGTCACCAGGTTGACCAATAACCAAACGATAAGAAGAAGATCGGACTATAAGAGTAAAGGAATAAAGTATCCCGCGCAGATGATTAATCTCCGCCGCCATGATCGAAATTAGGTCAGGTATGTTACAAGTGGGTTACCTTTCCACTTGGCCACCTCCTCTTCATCTAGATAGTAATATTATGAATTTGCTCTTCAATCTAATTACAGCTCTAAGCATATACTGATATTTAAATATATCGTTCTAAGATTTAACTATAAAGGTACAATTGACATTTGATTCCTCGATAACCTTTGACTGCCAATTGACTTTATTTATATTATAGAAAATGTTAATAAGAGTTGTTTAAAATCGTTTTGTCTTAAGTCCATACAAACTTTGTTCACAATTCGCGTTCCTTAAATTGGTATAGTTATACGAAATTAACGTACCTAAGTATATAACGAAGGTATAACTCGATGTAAAAAAAAGATTTTAGGGTCATCACACAATACAATAAGAGGTGGCATTGTACTGTTGCCATGATAACTACATCGTTTAAGTTTATTTTTCATCTTAATTTTAGAGCTGGATAATAATATTCTTTTTTCCCTCTTTTTTTTTTAAATGACAACTCCCTCACTAGAGAACAAGCTCTGTGTCTTGACTTTACGAACATACAATTATCGGACACAAATTACACCCAGACTCAGAACATCTCATCGTGGGTCACAAAGTTTTATACTGTGTGGGAATCGAACCTACAACCTCGTGCACAGTAGGCACTGCGGCCACTAGACCTCAGAGACAGTCAAATATTGTTAATTAAGTAATTATTGT
The DNA here is from genome assembly GCA_947095525.1 of Trisateles emortualis. Taxonomy (NCBI): domain Eukaryota; kingdom Metazoa; phylum Arthropoda; class Insecta; order Lepidoptera; family Erebidae; genus Trisateles; species Trisateles emortualis. The sequence goes on along the minus strand of OX352743.1, from coordinate 6,074,915 downwards.
TAAAAAAGCTATAAAGACGCCATGGTAAAACCCTTGATCTAGTAATCGCCTCCCATTAGATGGTTGGTTAGTTTCCTTGCTAGGTACTTAAATTGATACGAGTAACAGAAAATCCTGTTTTGGAAGCTTTGGGATAGCGACAAGTAAGTTATGATGATTTTATAGCGTCCAAATTCTACGGAATCTTTGGTATGTGCTCTTGTTTGGTAAGTAAGTAAATTTAAAAAAAGAATTTGAAATGTACTTATTTTGAAAATTATTAGGTGTCAGATGTATAGCTTTCTTAAAACCATAGCTAATTTTAAACTTAGCTAATTGTGAGCACAAAGGTCTCTTGTGAATGAATGTGAAGCCTTCTCTTTATTTATAGTCACGTTGGCGGGTGCAGGCAGATCTTAGCTACTGAGCTAAACACCAGACGTTAGTGTTGGGATATGTGTCTATCGATAAATACTTTATTTTATTTATATTTATTTTAATACAAGCAATATTGATACATACTTGATATAAAATATATCGATATGTCCTAAAACCTTGTTGTTTTGCTTTTACTATTGTAGCTGTGATTGTACAAATCGACAAAATCACAACCCATTGATTAAGTTAGTTTGTACACATATTCTTTGACACACGTGTAAATTGTACTACAGGGAATATTTCTGATGCTTTATTGATAATTGATAGATGACGTATTAATAGAATTGACTTTATAGATTTATTTGTTTGAAAATTTAGATTAATATAACTTACTTGTATTTGTTGATTTTGTAGAATACCGCATAAACTAATTGAAGGCAAGAATATAAAAACTATAAAATAATAATTAATGACAAAACGGTTACATTTAATACGTGTCGATCTGTTCTTCACTAATTAATTTCACACTCAGTATATACATTTTATCGTAATCCTCTCAGTACTCAGTACATCACTACACACAAACCCGTTGACTTATTTGGCTCGGCAGCTGATTAGGTGTACCTTCGTAGGCGCGTTCACACCTCAGACATTCATCCTAATTAGACTCGTACATCGTTCATAAACAACATTATAACAACAGCCTACTGTATCTAAATCACTGATAATGTCTTAGTCTTATATACGTGTACCTATAATACATAGGATTTATGGTATTTTGTTCATTTCATCTCTTTTATTATACCTACTAGTTTCCATCTGTGGGTTCGTTTAAGTGGAACTTCGATAAAAATAGGCTATAGCACTCAAGTGTCAAAAGTCAAGTCTCGTGAGAGACTAGAGGAGAGGAGACAGTCCGTACCCAGCAGTGAGGCTTATATGAGTTCCTACTATTTATTTTACTATTGAGTAACAGAGAGAGAGAGAGAGGGAAAAATATTTATTTTTTGTTTAGGTATAATAGATACTTAGTAGATAGGTGCAATTTTTATAACACTTGAAATAAATATAAAAATAAATGAAGAAGCGCTGGTTTTCAATGGGTGGTCCAAGTCGAGTACTTAAAAATAAACTACAATAACAAAACTAGGTATATTACAAATATTTCTTATGTTGTGATGCGTATTGTGTGATTGAAGATGTGTAGTGTAATATATTGTGTACTAGGGGTCGCCCGCGACTTCGTCCGCGTGGTATTTTATTTTTTTATACTACCAAGGAGGCAAAAAAGCATAATTTGGAATATTTTACCCGATCTTGCAACATATCTCACTACTGCATCACTCCTATTTATCATAGCGTGATGCTATATAGCCTTTAGCCTTCCTGGATAAACGCACTATTTAATAAAAAAATATTTTTTCTAATCGATCCAATACTTTCTGAGATTAGCGCGTTTAACCAAACAAACAAACTCTTCAGCTTTATAATATTAGTATAGATGTGTGCGTGTTGTGTGTGTAGTAATACTTTTATCATGATGCGTGTTATATCAGAATACATGAACACCTTTGTATACTTTTACCAAAAGAAATATCCCCATAAAAGTGTCATAATAAAAATAAGTGTGCGTCTATAAATGCTAAAATTAGATGTGTTCCCAATAAGTGAGTTTAGTTGTCCGCGACATAAATAGATCGATGTTGGGGTGGGTCCTGTTCTCATTTTAAATTTAAAACGGTCACGGACTGACCCCCGTATCTACAGACGAGTAAAAGTAATTACTTGAGTAAAAGTAATTACTTTAGCCATGATTTCTATTCTATAGTTAAGAAACTGACCCGAGTAAGAACTGTCAATAGCTAGAATTCTTAGCTGAGTAATAGTCACCATTTCGTTTACTTAAGCATTGCTTCGGATGTATGTGAAAGTATAATTTGTGAGTTGAGTAAGGTTATTTTATAAAAATGGAAGCAATTGAAAATGTATTTGCTATGGTAGACAATATTGATGTGATATTTCTGAATAATATTTAGAAATAAATTCTTCTACTTAGATAAAAAGTTTCTTTGGCCTTTCGCCGGCACAGAATATCTAATTTAATTTTTTTTGAAAATCGGTCAGAGTCTCGTCTTCGGGTTGCTTTTATTGGCTGTCCAAAGTGGGGTCGCCAGAGCTATATGCTCAGGAGTAGAAGTGTCATTTTCAAGCGCATAACTACGGGTAAACCCGCTCTCTGGTCTCCGGCGAGGACCCTCGATGGGGAAACCGGCACCGCACCGCTCAATACCCCTAGCCGCGCACTATGGTGTTGCCCTGATGCAATATAACAAAAGCAGGTGCCGTTCTATCCCATAGCTTTTTAAAGCCAGTTCATCAAATACCCAACCCCATCCCCACAATGTTAGATACCTAAATATTTTTACAATAGCTCTACGCCTACCCTATTCATATCATATTTGTACTATAATAGTGCCGCTATGGTAGTGTTTCATCTCATTTTCATTCTCTAGGCCTCTGCGTGTTGGACCTATGTCCCCGCGTAAGCCTTCCAAAGGGCCGAGTATTCTTTTTATATAATGGAAAAATACCCGAGACAAGAAGAGACATAATAATAATAAACAAACTATTGACTGATGGACGGTTCTGTCAAAATGTGTAGTATAATGCAACATATTTAATTTGCAGCTATCAATGTTTTAACAACCTAGTACAATAATACTTCTAAATATTGCAGGGTTATATTGTCTTTCAAAACATTTAGTTTCACAGTAGAGCATTATTGAAAAATTGTTACTTTTTTAATCATTATAAACATAGAACAAATTAAACGCTGTAAATATTATTACTTATTTTATAATTGTTTGAAGACTAGCTTTTTATGCAAAATTTTGTTATTTACTTGTAACTTTTCGCTTTTCCTCTTCAACGAACAAAACGTAAGTTGCAATATTGCCAGCTGAAAAGATTTTGAAGCACTGAGTAATACTTAGAACTTTACTCAAGTAAGCATTGATCATTACTTGTATATAGAATATCATTTACTTAAGAAATTACTTAAGAACAAGTAATGGCTTAGTCAAGAAATTACTTAAGAAGAAGTAATCACTTGTTTATAGATACGGGGGTGAGAGGACTTTGGTCGTCAACACAATAAACAAATATAAAATAAAATCGGGTTAGTTACATCTATAACTCAAGAACGGCTGGATCGATTTTATTTTCTCTGGATTTGTAAAATGATGATGTTGTTGAAAGGTTTCATACCTTTCAACAACATCATCATTTCCACCACCAGCCACCAGCCTTTTAAGTATTACATAGTGTTACAATCTTCTAATATAATAAATAAATAAATATAATAAATAATATAAATACATACATATAATATAATATATGTATGTATAGACTATAGTATTGAGTTGTTTAAAAAAGGAGTTATAAAGTTTTAAAAGGGTCGGCAACGCTGAAGTTATAACACTGGCGTTAAAAACGTCCATAGGCTACGGTAACTGCTTACCATAAGGCGGGCTGTAACCTTTTTGCCTCCTTATCCAATATAAAAAAATGCAAACAAATGGATGGAGTAACAAATATTAAGCCGATGTTTGTTACTCAATTATGGCAAAACGGATTTGAATGAAATTTAGCACAACGACAAGATAAAGACTCTTTAGCCCGAAAAAATCACTGTTTCCAAAGGACTATACGCGTGGGCGAAGTAGCAGGCACATACTAGTGTCACTTAAATGAACCCATACATAAAAATTCCTTCATTCAACATAAAATTAAACTCAACTTCAGAACTAGCATCATGAATTTCTTTCGGACACACGTGTTACAAAGTCGTGCCCTTGAAGGGACCCGTGTGACTCCAATCTATTTTAGTATATGTCCCTAAAGGAGGGTAGCTCGTCGATAATTGAGAAAATAATTTATGACTACCTTCAAATTGTTTTGAAGTGTATTTTTTTCAGGTAATTAATAATTGTAGAGTTATTGATGGGTGTAAATTAAAACTAGAATAGGCTTAATGCCATAGAGATGGCAAAATTCTAGGCTTGTACAATTTAATTATGTATCGTACCATGGACACGAAAAAAAAGAAGAATAGACTTGTTACAATTTGTTCATTATATTACTAACTAGGGGTCGCCTGCGACTTCGTCCGCGTGGTAATTTGGAATATTTTTTCCCGATTTTGCAACATATCTCACTACTGCTCCGCTCCTATTAATCATAGCGTGATGTTATATAGCCTATAGCCTTCCTGGTTAAATGCACTAACTATTCAACAAAAAAAGATTTTTCTAATCGAACGTGTACTTTCTGAGATTAGCGCGTTCAACTTAACAAACAAACTCTTCAGCTTTATAATATTAGTAGGTATAGATTTATAAGCAAATGTCAGAATATACCTATCACATCACCATTATATCTGTATAAATGTAATTACTTGTCACTACTGACTGATTTATAAACGCAGAGCCTAAACTGCTGGGTTACAAATTTGTAAATTTGTACATTTTTTTAAGTGATACAAATTAGAATAATATTTTTCGAGACGACTCACACAACGCCATCTGATCCAAAACTAGGCAGAGCCTGTACTATGGCAACCAGACAACTGATAAACATACTTATATATTTCTAAATACATACCTACATAATATTATAGATAAATTACACCCAGACACAGAACAAATAATCGTGCTCATCACACAAGTATGTGTCCTGGGTGGGAATCTAACCCACGACCTCTGGCTTAGCAGTCAGTCACTAACCACTAGACTAGTCAATGAGCACTAATAGGTAAGTTATTTTTAAAAATTTAATCTCGAAACAGGTAAAAAATTGGCAATGTCGGTGCCGCTAGTATTATATACGAGGATAAGGTAGATACCCTAAAAAATAGGGAAAAAAACCAGAATGATAATATATTAAACACACTGATTATAATAATATAACTTACACAACCAAATCAATATACATCTCTATTATCTGACTAAAAGACTATTTTCTTTCTACTTTTCTTTTCTTTTTTAAGAATGACCTATGGCCTGTTTACTAGGAAGTAAACAGGCCATAGGGTAATTCAAAAGAAAAATTACATAACTATGGCAAGTATACACAGTGACAACAATAAAGAGAAGTCATAGACACATAAAAAATCGGACGTCAACACAAATAAGTGAATTCGATACTTCAGTATAACGTTACGTGTTTCAAATTGAGCAATTTTCTGTATCCTGTCCCACATCTGTCACAGAGGAACATAGAAAAAAGTATCCGTTGAAATATTCAATTATAGAATGTAGCAGTTAAGCATGCAAAAACTATTGCTGGGTTAAGAAATAAAACCTGCTTGTATAGAGATTTTAAATTTAGAAAAAAATATTCAAATTTTGAAAAGTCACTGTAATTATAGGGAGATATCAATAATCTTACTTAGATACTCTAGGTGAAATTCGATTTACAAAACTCCGTTCAAAAGATTTTGGCGTTAAAAACACGGATTGCTATAACAATCCGTGTTTTTAACCCTAAAATCGTTAGTAGTGCGTATATTTTTTTAAATATTGAGTAATTGTAAACCTAAAATTTAAAAAAATACTGAAACCACACTGTCTTGTAGAAACTACTGGTGAAAAATAGTCTTAATTAGAAAATTATTTTTAATTCAGTACTACAAGTAATTATAAAACACAAATTTAGGTATAAGTAATAAGTAGGTATTATTGTTTTGAATATAAGTGACTAAAATTTCTTTACCTGCAGCAAAAGAAAACATCACGAATAATAATAAATATCCAAATTATTGCAACAGTTGCAAAAATACGGTAATTAATGCGAGATAAGTAAATAAAAAGCAAAACTAAAACTACCGTATATGAATTTCCAACTTAGAAACGAACCACGTAATAGCGCGACACGGTTTTCCACGCCGCCTAGCGTCGAGTAGCGTCGTGAAAACTCACCCCACACATCACTACTATAAGCGAGTACACCACCATCCCTCTCCATACACCCACACACCCCTACATATGAACGAGATAGACATACATCGGTCATTATATCCAGATTTCCACTCGAGAAAACGGACAACCCTTTAGTCGTCTCTATTAACGCGGTCCGTGTGTGACAATTAGAAAGAGACGGTGATACCGTGAAGGTTCTATGCTGGACATTTAGTGACCACGATTTTTAAAAGGTTTCGTGCAGCCTATCACGGTGTGTTTGGTCAAGCGATTGGGGTTTTAAGGCTGGGTACAGATGGTTAATTATTTGATACACGATCAGTTCAATAAGAAAAGAATAATATTTATTTACATAGAAAAATCATCGATGTTTGATCTTAGCTTTTAATATAAAATTGGTGTTCTGCCCAGGTTTTCATTCATTATTTGTTATAAGTAAAAGAACTCCTTATTGGATGTTATATTTATGTTGTTTATGTTATTTGTAGAAAACGTATAACAGATAAATAATGTACCTTTTTTAGTAGTTAATAATAATATGATACCTAATTAGATGCAATATGTTATAAACAAAACACAACTACAATACATCAATCCCCCAAAACAAACAACAAAAATAACGAAATCAATAAACAATCAATCACTTAGAACAATTTGAAATTTCAATAATCGAACGTCCCGCGAACTTCACGACTGAGTCGGGAAACAATTATGAAAAAGTTCTTTTTCGACGCCCGTTCTCGCGCCAGTTAAGTCCCGACTGACACTCATAAAACTTATTAAAGTCAAGGACCGACCGAGATAAGTTCCTCGGCGTCTTAAGTAAAATAACGGCGACGAGGGAAAAAAATGTGCCGCGAAACTTGCCGACGAGAGTGAAGACCTAGCTTTACGTGTTGCGCTTTGTTAAATTTTTGGTAATGTAGTTTAATTTGTTCACACTCTTTTGATATAAACGTGTATTTATGAAAGTATAGATATTATTCGTTTAAAGAAAATCTACTTTACTGACTTCATAAAATTTTACTAGCTTTTGGTTGCTCAATTAGCTCACTGTCTACTATGTAAGCTCAAAATTAATAATGTCTCATGTCATTGTTTACATCAGTTGCTTTTTCTTACTTTTTACGCTACAGCGTGCTACGAGCGCGTAGCTTACGTAGCACCGCGTCTACGTTCACGTATTTTCAAAATGACGACGTAAACAACATAATTATATATAAGTACATTCACAACCACAAAAAACTGCTTCTTTAATAATTCGTATTAGATACGGTTATTCGGATTTAAGAAGAAAATATGCAAAGCTTTTCTACTCTTTGTATCATAGAATAATATCTTACCAAGTAAAACAAAAGAAAACTTTATAATTCCCTTTTATACTGGTTCTTAATTTTTAAAATAGCCTCGAAGCCGCTAGACTGACCGCGCTCGGGTCCATTCAATTAAAAATTCCATCTCCTAATCGAGTCATGAAATATGCAAGCAAATATTATCCCTTTTCTTTTGTACGCGCTGCATCTTCGCCCCACCCGCGCACGCACACCGACGCACGGCACTTATGACTTATATCTGTCTCACTCGCTCCCACGCCTCTGTGAGTACAGCACGCGTGATACGGTCTCTGTCGTGCAGCCGAGGCGGCGGCGACCGCGAGTAACCCCTGGCCACTTCGTATGGACTCGCACGCGCCGTCGTCGGCCGGCCGAGCGAGACAGCGCGAGTCGTGGACATGCGGAGGCCGCGGAGCCCTCGCGCAAAGGGACACAGGACAGACGCTCTCGGACATCGGGCGAGAGCGGGCGGCCGGCCGCGCACCTGCCTCGCACCGTTTCGCACGCGCGACGTGCTCGATCGCGAGACGCTACTTCGATATATCGTAAACACCAGACAACATTTTAAATTTCCAAATAAATTAGTTTCGGTTTAATTTCATCGTTGTTTATTTTAAGAAATAATTGTAAAATTTTCTTTGGAACAATTTTAATAATATTTTTAAAAAAGGACAGTGACTGAAATTTTGTTTGTTCGGACTGAAAAGTGAAGAAGTTTAAACAGATGCTATTAAATGGAGTGTGACCAAATGAATCGTTTACCGAATCGTAGGATCGCCACTAGGTGCGGATAGATTAGATAGGGCACTGAGACGTTCATTCAAGTGTTGATAAGGCCCTCTTTATGACCAGTCGATTTTGGCGAGCAAACATTCGGCTGACGTGTGAACTGATTCACCACAACATGAAAAGGAAAAAGTAAGATAAGAACCGGTTCATTTTAAATTTGTGCACCATGAAGAAATTAGGAAGATGACTAAAAATTCAATTGATGTTTACCGTCGGACATTCGAGGGGGGATTTGTGATAACTCGACCTCCGTTATCAATAACGTTTTAGAAATAGGACGATAAGCCGCTGGACCGACGGCGGCACGTGTGAAGTGAACTGTTGTCAGATAGTAAGATATTAAGATAAAGATTTCAAGAATAAAAGAAGTTGTTGAAGATCTAAAAATAGGTGACCAAATCAAGATGAGAATTAAAATGCCAGCTGTACGCATCGCGCAAGGTAAGTGTATGCAAATTTTCACATAAGAAATCTTACAGGATTTTAGTTTTATGGTCTGTCTCGTAAATAAGTTTTTAAAATTAAACTAACACTGAATATAACCTAATTTTTTTTTCTCATGTAATTTGACATTCCAAAGATTTTATTACAAAATTGCAACCGTTAAATTTCTAGCATCTTTAAAATATTTTTCCTAAGTGTGTCCATTCGACGCGCTTCTTCCAGCGTTCCACAAAACATCATCTAAATAAACAGACAGTCCACATGCACAATGTGCGAGTGCCGGCGAGACTCCATTCATTCAAGCAACGAGCTACTTAATACCGGAGCTTGTGGCAATATTGACACTACGTCCGTGGTCATCACATGTCCGAAAGGGAAACATGAAAAGACTTTACTGAGTAGCCCTTTTAAAATATTCATGCAGCATCCACCTTGTCTCAATGACGGTGGACAGTTTGCTATAGAAAATTAAAGTGTCACAATCTCACATCCTTCTTTGTAAACAAACAGGAAAATGGAAATCACGACGAAACAGCGGTCACGTTTGAGATAAAAATTAAAATTAACTGACCATAATTCTTATGACAATGTTGCCAAAATGTTTTTAATTATGTGAGAAAAATATGTTTTCTCAATCTCTATATATGTAGTAACGTATAATTATAATCTAGACCTAATTAAATCACCTGTTGTAACCTTACAAAGGCTCATAGGGTCAGCAATGTGTTACATTGTAAGAAACTGCAAGATATAATTATTTATAATACGCTTAGGATTTTTTTTTGTACATAAACGCAACCATATACTTCTTTTGGTAACAAAAAGGTATCAATTTCATTTGCAATATAAAAATTGTTTCTTCAGGCATCAGATGAATTTAATACAAACTTTTATAAGCCAATTAAAAATGGTAACATTAAACATTAGAAACTGTTTTCTGAATACACATACCTTTTCCATTGTTTCTATATTTGTTTCCCACTATCCAACAGTTAGGTGTATTAATTAAAAATTATAAGCAAAAGTGTAAGCATCTTATATTTTCCCATGCTTTACTTAACTTACAATGGGATGACCAGTGAATTTGTAATTTAAGACCGCAAGTTGCTCTCATCGTTTTTATTTTTTAAATTTATTTGTGCTAAGATGTTTCTCCAATTTTGTATAGACCAGCTTTCATTATTATTTACACAGTTTAGTGCTCTTATTTTACCTTACTGAAATTCCATACTTTGAATTTCTATTTTTGTTTTGCTTTGTCATTACCAAAATTAGAATGGATGTTAGCTGTAATATTTTCTTTGTTGGCTTAGAACAAGCAATAAATATGTCCATTCAAAGTCATCAATCACGTTCATTTGTTTGTAGAAATAACTAAAATCTCATCAAAATACAATATTTAGCAAGTGTAGAGTGTACAAGAACGTTCCATTGTAATATATGAGCCTGCGTCAACCGTCGACTCTCGCGCACGGATTCCTCTTAAAACTAGCGTTATCGCACACATGGGCAATTAGTCCAAGTTGACCGGAGGCGACGGGCGAATACGATTGGTCGGTGGCAGAGTGACGTCACCAACGTCTGTGGCCGTCGCGCCTGATTGGTCGACACGCGTCATTTCGTCGATGACACGTTTGTTCTTATTTTGAAAGCAAGAAGTTGGAAGTACTTGGGTTTTGTTGTAAGTAACAAAGGGACCCCCTTTGCACGTACATGAAATTGGATGCCATTATGTGGTCTTACGTATATGTATGTATGGCTATAGAAATCTAGTAATTATTGCTTGTGTTATTTTAGCTACATTAACTTTTTTTGTAAAAGGCTTTGTTATATCTGTCACAACAGTTATATCACAAAACAAAGTCACAATAACTTACTAAAACGGCGAGCAGTTGCAAAATTAAAAATTTAAAAGATCGTCAAGTTTTAACGCAATCCCAATTATGTCCAGAGGCAAAAACCTTCTGGCTTTTTAAAACCCTCCTCAAAAGTGTGAATTAGGGAATCGTAAAATTACTTTATCAGGTGCGAGGCCAGACAGACGGGGATACCGCGAGCGTAACTTTTGAACAAACTTTTAAAAATCCAAGTTAACTTTCGTGCCGTGCTCGACCGAGGTCTAAATAAAACATTAACAGACGTACCGTTTTGTTTTTACTTCGCATTTGTCACTAATTGATATGGGTTTTGCGTCCTCCGTAGATTTTTTAATTGGTATTGTTTTATTTTGTTTGAGAATTGCTACATGTTCATTAATAATATTGTTTTCGTTAATAATATCTGCAAATAAAACATTGAACATATTTTTTGTACTCCAAAATTAATAAACTGGTTCAACATTACCTTATTTTTATTGGATGAAGGTTTATTTAATTGTTTCATTTATTTGCCATTGTGTTTGATACAAAACTGAACGGATGCGGCATAAAAGGGCCGCATGTCAATTTAAACATTGCCTATATCTTGTCCTTTGCCGCTTAGCGATTCAATATGTCTTCATTAAGCGAATATCGAAGCATCGCATTTACAAACGGAACTCTCAATCTTGATCCTTGGTCAGGAATTATTGGACCAAGTTTAAACCTTGTATCTTCATACACTGCGATACTATGATAAAATACTACCATGAATGTTACATTAAATACATTTTATCATTTTAATTATCATAGCAATTACATAGAGCATAAGCTAATTAGAATTAACGGTCAAGCATACTATTGTCACGGTACGAATAACCTTCAATAAAATTTCTTGCTTATCTAGAATTTATAATTAACAAGTAAACGAGGAATACTAATGCATTTGATCTCTTATTATTGTCCGCGCTCAATAATGTATCCATGCTAACCACTGCCGTGGGAAAGAATTCCCATCTCCAAGCACTTGTACCAATAAATTGAATTCGTCAAGACAACATATTTTAGCAATTGACATCCCACGTCCATTAGAGCAGGATAAGAGAAAGCCACATCAGATAATTTATTTTGCAACATATTTAAATTGTGGGAATGAAGTTAATTTTCTTATTTAGAATAATGATTGCGCGAGCGGCCACCCGTTTTGAATTTCCAACTGGACCGGCTCGATTTTATTCTCGTTTTTTCTGAGCGCATCGAACGGCGTTTTATGTTTGTGATTCTGAAGATAAAGACGTATGGATTTACATATGTTATGTCAGTGGAGGTCCTGGTAACATTTAAATTGGATTTATTAGTCCGGTCCCATTAAACAGTGCAGAACAACGTTGGAGGCAGTCTCGATATGAACCCAGCATTAACAAATGAAAAATGCATTTTATTAATGTAAAGTAGGTAGCCAAACTGAATGTAATAAATCCTTAAAATACATGCAGCAACACAATCAAATTATGATAACTTATCTTATATTAAAACTGTTGTAAAATCTCACCGGTTAAAAATAGACAAAGTTTAAGTAAATTATGAACGTAAATACACGGAACGTCGCGTCGTGTCTTTTCAAAAAATATTGTCAATGCTGTTTTTATAAACAATCCTTTCAGAGAAAGGATTATTGCATCTAACAATACAAATCTGGTTACAAACAGTAGCTCAAACATTGGATTTTTTGTTAGGGACTTAATCTATTCTATATTGATGAATCAGTAAGATAACTCTTCCTCAACACTTGAAGAAGGCTTATCTTGTACAAGTAATCTGTATTGTGTATCTGTTTTCAAGAATAATATTTAGAATATCGATTATGATCATCATAATTGTAAATTGAAAATCTCATAAGTGTTGTGCATTAAATTATAAACTTTAAAAAATCAGTACCTTCTTCAAATCTTTTATGACACACATATTTCACCTTTGTTTCTTAATCTGAATCTTGATATCATTAATTTGTAGTAATCTTATTAACGAACAAGATAAAGCATTCGGAAAAAGCTATTCATCTACAATTTGGTCTTCTAAACTAAATCTCCTTTGACCAAAGTCCGCCCATTAGGCTCTTTTACAAGCTTTAAATAAATACAGAGTTAACACAATGGAATAAAAAATGTTCATAACAAGTATTTAATTTATTGTGAGCAGACCACGATCAATAGCCAGGGAGTGGGTGGACAGTTTCTCAAGAGTCCATCTTTGTCAGGCTTTGATACCAATTTGTTATTGTCGGCCTTTCAACGTTAGACGATTTAAAGTTTGGTAGGTGTTCGCTTTATTTAGATTAAAGACTTAACAAAGAACCTCTTACATCCGAGCGTCTAGCGTCTCGATCAAAAACACAATCATTAATACAAGGAAAATACTAAAATTTAAACTAAAACAGCGCGATTTTATCAAACAAACCCAAACAACAGGTTGACAATGGATCAAAATTCGATAGAGGCACCTGAATCTCTAATATTTTCCCATGGTCAAACTTCGATAAACACCTTGACAAAAAATCTATTCGTGCCTTTGACAAACAATTGGTCAAAAGATTTTTTTGGGCAAAACAGGCTTAGTCCGCACCCACATGAGTCGGATCGCCGATAATATTAACAATACGGAATAGGGTTGGTATCCAAAGGCAAAATAACTATTGTGCATCATTATGCGACACCCTTTCATCAATTTAATAGAAAAGGGCTTACAAGTGTCACTTTCTTAATTTTTTTTAGCTCTATTTTCTGATAATAGCAGCATTTCTTTTGAAATTATAAATAAAAAATGTATTTTTATAGATTATCATGTTAGGAGAACTCATATTTAAATTAATTTGCTTCTTTTTAACAATTTATGTTTTAGGTATGAATACTTAACTATCAATTAGTGAAAGTTTAATTACTTAACATGCACTTTTATATATAATCACTTTTCACATAATTTATAGATTTATTAACATGATAAATATGATGTCATATGAGCATGCAGGTACACAACTTAAATTTGATTGAAGGGAAGATTGCTATGTGTCAAAATTTACCTGATCCCTCTCATCAATTCATCGTGAACTGTCGGCGAATGAATGATTCCTTCGTGACCATTGTCCAATATCTTTTGATTCGTCAGTTTGAGCTCTCCGAATTTGTTTTTTTTTTCGCCATTATGGCGAAAAAAAATGCTTAGACGCAAGATTGGACAGAATTAAATAGACCATAGCATTGTATTGTTGAATAGAACCTGATCTAAGATTTTTTTGTAAATTTTATTGTGGCAAAAAAAATGCATTTCGATTTTATCATAGTTTTATATTTTAAGATTTTATTACGAATATTTTTTAGGACAATTCTCGCTCTTGGGAACAAATCTTATATAGCGGGGAAATTTATAAATATACAATATACGGACAGAAAGTATATCGAGCTTTGAAACAATACGTTGATCAGTGGTAAATGAGATAAACAATTAAACAAAAATTCAAAATGTCAAAATTTTGCTTAGATCTTCTTTTACTTACGTATATAAAACAAACAATGAAAAGACGAAGAAACATCTATGACGTATTTAGCAATGTTAGAAACAGCTATCCTTTAAATACAATCATCAAACACGAAATTATACCACTCAATCTAGTACCACAGATCTACAAAGTAACAGACAGGTCTATGGAGTCTAACTCATCGGCAGTATGTTGCAATGTCTCAAAAGCTTATTGTTAAGATTAAGTGGGTGTTAAAAATTATAAGACATACAGCCAAAGGAGTGAAAGATGATAGTTCGATGTACGTTTATGATTTATATTGTGTTGTACAGCTTGTTGGGTATTGTTCTAGTCATCACGTGTGCCGCGTGGGCGTTCTCTCAGATTTATTACAGATAGCCCTTTAACTAAATACTATTAATGTTTAGCACGATTTGATATGCAGATAATGTTTGCAGCTCACGTTGGGTCATCAGCACTACCTCTTGGCCAATAATAATGTCCTTCTAACCAACTATTGACGGACACAAGTGTATGCGCAAATAGAGGAGCACTTTTTATTCCCTCACTCTCATAGTCTGATGGGACAGCAATCCAACGCTACCCGAGCAAGATCAAGCGTAGAATCAACGCTTTTCCGTTACTTTCGAAAAACGGGGGTATAAATACAGATGAAGACCGACAAGGCAGTTAAATAGTTTAATTATGTTTTGCTACTGGATTAACTCTCAAAGAAAGAGACAGAACGAATTGGCAAGTCTGAAACTCAAAATTATAAATATGGTACTTGGTTTACGATGTTATCGCATTATAACTGTAAGTCATCAGTTCAACCGATCTAATGACAGTTATCTTAGTTCTTAGTTAGTAATCATTACCGCCATCTGGCGTCACACGTAGGTGTCAGCGCAATACTGCATTTCCGGTTACTCAAACAGTACAGTCATAAGGTCGTATCTGCATTTGTATGCTGGGAGCTTTCCCATACCGGGCAGTTCGTGACCGTTTGGCTTGTTAACGCGATGACCCGACTTGAGATTATGCACTTACATCCGTTTGAATGATGAGTGCTTAATTGCGGTCATGTGAAGTAAGAAGGTTCGTGTGGGTGAGCAATATTTTTTGCACATTGTCTAATGTAGGGAGTAGGTTGAAAGTTCTGTAGTTGAGAGCACTATGCAAAAAGATCTTTGTTTAATGAAAGTAAAGTACGATTATGAAATCGTGATGTATTTAATTTACAAGTACAAATTCAGTTTTTTACATAATCTCATCGCGCCTGTTTTCTATTTGGGTAAGCAGAGATTGTAGTATTCCAATAAAATAATAGATGAACATCAGTAGCGGGTACTATTATTTGAACTTCATAGCACCTAGTTGGTTTTTGTATATTGGCGTGGGCGAGCCTTATCTATCTTTGCTAGAATTACCTTTCAACCTACCTTTAACTCTACACAAAAGTTAATCCACATCAACGAAAACCACACGGAAAGATGTACATTACCACAGACAAAGCAACTAACAGTAAACGCAGAGGCGAACAGACCGATAAATTTGACGTCGTCGCAGCCACAGATTGACTTTCTTACCGATCTGCAGATAACCGTGGACTGACCTGCGTGCGAGCCAACATTACCTATTGTCTCACAAACGTTAGAATAATACATACCAACACAAAGTAAGCTAATTGTTTCAGTTAACCTGTTTAGTTAAATTGTTTTAAAAGTCATTAAGTTTTATGCTAATAATATCTTACTCTAACTTGTATTTTATGAGAATTTTTATATCTATAGTGTCTAATAAGTATGTACCTACTCAGCAAATTATTTCAAATATTTTGATATAAAAATGTTTTATATAATAAATAAAAATCAGGGAAGAATAAAATCTATATCAGATCAATGGAGCTTGAATCTTTTTGAACAGTAGGTCTGTTCAAAAAGATTCAAGCATACATACTGTCACTTAAAAAAATCATGCGTGAAAATAACCGACATAAAATAATTAGTACACCTCTGTGTCTAAATAATTCTGTGACAAGAACGAAGCGAACCATTAAATTCACGCCACGAATAATTGGTTTCATCAATGTACCTTACCCGTAGAATACACCAATTTAACTTGACACCCTTCCCCTCCCTCTTGACGTTGTAACTCACATGACAAGAGATAGAACACACTGGGTGTTGTGAGGTCTATGTATATTAGTTGCATGTAGAGTAAATTATGAGAATAAGTTCAATGAGTCTAGGCGACCTGTGATGTTTTTATGGTGGAAGAAATCAGTGTGTAACTCATACACGCAAGGTTTCTTTATCTATTTACTTTTATGGTTCCGCACATTGTTTACGATAAGTAGGTACTAGAAATGTATCCGTTTTGACAAAAAAATATTTGCCCTCTAGAACATAAATCTATTGGATATTTAAAACAATTCGACGGAATTTTAAAGTGAATTATAGTAGAAGAATATCCTTTTTTACATAAATTATATGATTTGCACTCTGTAACAAAAAACTGTTGCAGCAATATATATAATAATATGTCATTTTTCTTTTACAACTGAGAATTAAACAGAACTTAACAAACGACTACCAGGTGAATTATTTTTGCAAGATTTTGTGAACTCGACAACGTCTAAAGTTACCTTTCTATCAGAGTTAAGCGCTATTGCTAAGCGGTGAATAATGAAAAAAAAAAACTTACACACCCATGGCTTACATCCTCGCATCGATGAGTACATAATCTTAAATTCCTTGAACCCTTTTCCACCAGGGCTAATTTGTGCTAAGCTATGAAAATTGGACGGATGTTACACACGTCTAATCATAATAATTATAGGAAATAGATACCGAAGTAGCTTAATACAATTAAACAATAAGAGATTAAATCAATCTGTATTGGTCCCTTGGTCAGGTCATAACCTACTACCGATTTAGTTAATCTTTTTGTATAAAGAAAGGTCCGGGTGAAGTTAGGGCGGGTAGTATTTAAATTAATTCTAGTTTTATCGTATCGTATGTGCTAGAATTTAATATGACAGTGCTTAACTAAAATCATAAATTGAAAACGAATAGGTACACTGAAAATACGGTGAAGGAAGCCCACATTTCTTTGAAGAAATTCTGCATGTCTGATTCACCAACCCCGCAGTGGTGTATTATGGCTCAAACCCTCGTAGCTCCCTTGATAGAGTAGACGAGACCTGTGCCCAGCAGTGGGACATTTATATGGGTTGTTATTACTTAACACTACTGAACCAAATGTCCGATAAGAATGCGTAGCCAATTTTCATACGAAGTTATAACCATTTCAACCTTTCGTCAACAATGTTTTGGCTATCCCACGCTGTCATATTTTTTTCCAAACCAAGGTGTCATCCAATCCTTTTGGTACCCGACTACCCGTCATCAAAACACTTGACAATACTGCCCACAATGTGCGCTTTGACCAGAATCAGAGCACATTTGTGGGAAAGGATTTTTTTTAAAGAAATGATTGATGATGCTTCTGTTTCATTTACACAGTTGTCACGTTAGATAAAATAATAGTATCTAAAAATAGTAATGACTTCAATAAACTGAATTTTAAAACATATGGTGAAATAGTGACTCATGAGGGATTTACAAAGAACATAATTATTAATTTCACTCAACCACAATAGAAAGCACGAAATCTTGATAGGTATCTTAAAATACAAGAATGGTACAACAATCAGAACAGTAACTCACAAAAGCTCTTCGTCGGGATACAGAAGAAACCGCGGACGTGAACACTCCCGCGCATCACGCGCCGCCATTGTCCATTCTATAATTACCGGGTCGGACGGAAGACGGACCGCAAACACCTGTTCCGTTTTCACACGGCCAACAACAGGTAAGTTCACCCGAAAATCTGAATCTCGGACAACGGTGTAACAGTATACGTTTTTGTTCTTCCGTCACGAATTTTTTGTTTGATATTGGAATATTGGGATATAAATATGAGATCTAAAAGTAATCACTTTTGTGAATGACTGTATTGAGAATTTAATGGTAATAACGTTCTACAATTACATTTTTTTTTATAATAATGTCTTCTTATCGTCACGGCAGCTAGTCTCAACGGAGATTATAGTGCACAACTGTGTACGCAAACACAGGTGCACTCGTTATTCCCTCACTCTCATAGTCCCATAGAACGGCATCACGATAGATATCAGGCATACGACTGGGTGAAAATACAGCCAAGTTCCAAACTTCAGGCATTAAGCATTTTTGACAGAATAACCATGTATGTATTTTTGATCCGACCTGGTAATCGAACTCGGACCACGTAATCAGCACATTCAACGACCAGTACACCAACGAAGCTTTTTTTGTTATAGTTGGCAATAATAAGGGTGAATTAATTCAGAATGAATAACTCACAGTAAACAAAGCTATGTTTAATCTACAATATTTAGCAAAGAATATTTCTGTCCGAAACATCACGCAATTTGTCGCAGGAAAATCAAATTATATTATTTATCCCCCATTATTTGCGTCAGCCTACCAGATGTACACTCGATGTCAATCTTCCATGTTTGTTTACCTAGAAATAGCAAACATTGTGCCGTGGGGTCAGTGCGTTTGGTCCTCGCCAAATTCGATTGTCGTAATTTTATTATTAGTTTTGTCTTTAGATAAATCTGTTAGATATTTTCTCTATCGTTTGGAAAAATAATAGGAATGTAGGAAATTTGTGACTTCACAGCTAAGACTCCTTAGAAAGAGTTTGGTTAATTTTAAATTGGAATGCTCGTTTTCAGAGTCTTAAATTGTTAAAAAATCTTTAGAAATAAAATATAATATTATGAAGTTAGGTGCCAGATGCCGAGTGCATCTGCCACCATGACCGGTAAACGATCAAGTGGTATTACTTCTGAAAGTCTCCATGCTTCGGAGGGTACGTTAAAAGTCTATAACTAACTCCGAACAATGGTTAGATCATACAAGATGCCTATATTGGTGATCTGAACAATTCTGTCACCATAATAGCTAAAAAATAAATAATACTAGACACTTCACTTCTTTCTTATTTTTTTCTCTAGAATAAATAAGTCTCGTTACAAATCCTGATAAAGCTTTTTGTAAGAAAAGCTTTCCTGTTGAGTACATCACTGAAATTTGCTCAGTAGTTATACGGTTTTAAATATAATGTTATTTGCCCATTTTGCTTATGATTTAAATTGATATGAGCGGAAAATACTTTAAAAATATCATAGGTAATGGGTATTACCCAAAAAGCTATGGACACAGATCCGCAAACCTATAGTGAGGAATACAAAAACCACGTCAAACCAATAATTCATGCTAAATATAACGCGACACAATTATAAGTCATCCATCCATTCTGATCTGTGCAAAATCATATTCATCCACTAATACCATTTTCGCAATGACATGCACTTTTTGCCATTCAAATAGGGGACAGTTGTGTTTTTTCTATATGGATACAAAAATCGAGACCCCATACTTCGGTACTCCGAACGATTACGCATATTTTTGCTCACACGTTATTAGGGGTGCCGTGTGTGAAAAAAATGTACTATTATAAATAAAAGGAGCCTAACAAAGGGATGGGAGAGCGATCGGGGTCACTAGGAAACGGCGGTTTTGATACGGGAATTTTTTTACCTGGTACTATGAGGGATCTTTTTTCATTAAAATTTTGGGTCTCGAATTTTATAGAGGTAGCCAGTCAGTCTGTGTTCATCTGCGAAGATGATCACATGTTTTATGACTTCGATCATCTTAGTGCAGTGGTCAGTGAATATTGGACTTGGTTTAGTTTTAAGTTGAAACATTATTAGTTTTACGCTCACGCTTGGACTTCAATCATCTTAAGACATTGAAAGTGAATAAGTGCTTCAAGAATAAAATGGATTTATCATCGAGGAGTAAGTCAAGATTTTTCGACTCTGGCATCGACTTAAGACGAAAAGGTATTTTACGCTTTCCAAATTTTCCAACTCCGATTGTTTTGTTTATGTGATTGTGGAACTCGAGTTAATAGAGATTGTGCAGGGAGCTATAAACGGGGCAATAACCAATACTGAAGACAAATTGGAAAGTAATAAGGCAGTGAAAATGATATCTGTCCCCGAAAGATATCTGTATATGAATCTGAACGAATCGGATGCCGTTCACATTAACATATAAATGAGTGCGTAAGTGGACTGAGCGTTATAGTGTATCTCCCGACGTATAGATCGACCCTGAGTTATATGGGCTATATAAATTGATATGATTTAATTTGGGTATTATACTGAGATTAGATTGATTGCTGACTAAATAGAGATAAGGTTGCCTATTAGGCTTGAGGTTAGAATCTTCAGATCTGTGATTTGTTTGTTCTTCTACGAAAATTGTATCTATATTTTTATGTTGTCTCTCTTTGGATTCTTAGTTATTATCTACTACTTGTCTACATTTGATATTAGTTTTAGTATCTCTGAAACCTTCAACAAAGTTAATTTGACCATCCAATCCTAGCAAATTTCCCACTATATGAACATAAAGTTATATTTAAAAGTATATTTCAAATAAAACTGCATTCGTCTGCCGCATTGACCGCAAATACCCGCCTCAGAGGCTGTATGTCAAAATAATGACTCCGCGGGTAATAGACGGAGGCTTATTTCAGTTATTTCAAGATCTTTGTTTTATTTCAAATAAATGTTGGTTTAATGGAGATACATGAAGGTTTTTAAAATTTATTTAATAAATGTGTGGGTGAATACATCATTTGAATTTTCTTTTTAGATAGTGGAATCTTATTAGAGAATGTTGGTACTGCACTTACTGACTAATGACGTGCGTTGCAATAATTCGAAGATTTAGTTTAGTTTCAAAAATATTTAAATCTATTTTTTCGGACATACAAAAAACAATATTAATTCGATGTACAAAGGCGAGTACAACTTAGAATGGGGTTTTGTAATAGCAAACCTAAAAATAGCAGATAAATACGATGTACTGAGGCCATATGAATTGTATTGAACATGTTTACAAAAACACAATAAATGTTTTACTATGTTCATGGCTAACATTGTATCTGTGATCTTATTTCGTAAATATATTTATTGTTGTTTAAAAACAACATTTCGCTTACAAAAGTGCAATGTAGAGTTAGCCAATACTGGCACCAGTCCCGACCGGACGAGGCTTTATGACCCCACTTTTATTGCTTTAGGAAAAACTATATTTCTTATTCTGCATATGGAAATGCATAGTTTCGTGTTGTTTTTCGTCTACACAACCTTTAGAGCGATATATTTTATTTATTATTAACTAGTTTTACGTCCATTTTATCGTTATTCATCGTTTTAGCCGAAAGACATCCAATGCCAGGCCTCTTCTATTTTATACAATTTTTTTTAGTAAAAGCTTTGATACTAGAGTGGGAAAGTAACCGCCTTGTGACATAAGAGGAGATTTCGATTCGAGAGATTTCGATCGAGCCTGTAGTATCTATGTGAATTTCACTTTATGGAATTTATAAGTTTCTACTAGTCAAATAACTCATATGCTAACGGTGAATAAAAACATCGTAGCGAAATCCCTGTTTAAAATAATCTTTTTAAAGTAATATAATGTCTAATCCACCAACCCACATTGGGCCAGTGAGTGTAGATTAAGGCCTAAACTCTCTCTGCTCTCTTGATAGAGGAGGAGTTACTGTTCAGAAAATAAACTCAACCACAGTTAAGTAATCGTCATTAGTGATATCTCTGTATATAATAAATCTCGAACAAAATATCATTGCCATAATATACCAGTAAATAAACCTAAGAGTATAGACGCACTTGTAGTAATAAATACAGTCGGTGCCAATAATTAGTGGCCGGCAGTTAACGACAGTGCTGTACTGGAATTAAGATTTTTGCCATAAATGCCCGGCTCGAGATAAAACTGCCGCGCTAAGGATTAGGGGTTAAGTGTCCGCTTTAACGGGTATCGTACTAGTGATGGGAATCATCTTTATCGATACATTGAAGAAGTAAATATAAAGTTAAATTTTCATATGATCGTAGACGTTGAAAGCCTGTTACGATGTAGACAACCTGGTAAAGGTGACGGACAGCCGATTAACAAGAGCAGATCAAGACCGAATGCTCTTGAAATCATGAGGTAAGCATATCAGTAAGCCTATACCTAGTAATGGCTGTCTTTCATTTGAATAGATAGATAGAAATTGTAGTGTATATTACACCAACATTGTGAGTAAATCGTAATGATAAGCAAATTGTACCTATAAACTATAAGATATCAATAAAGAGTCAAAGCATATCATATAGTCTTAAAAAAATCATATCATTGCTAAATAATTGCAAAAGCTAAAAATAGATGATGATAATAAAATAATTTATCAAGGAAATGAAAACAAAACAATATTTTGTAGCAATTACTTTATCTAAGTTGTTGGATTAAAATTAGTATCAATAATTTTAGTATTGCAGAAATTATCGATAAGTTATCTACTTATCGATATGATCGATATATTCTATTGCCGTCACTAGTCTATTTCAGTGTTGTGGCAGACGGTCCGGTGTGGCGTTTTTATTGACACTCGTGCCGTGACAAATATCTTCAGGAAGAACATACTCCTTCCCCCCGTTCGTAAGGGTTCGCTTGGCACTGTTCTCGTACGACTCATATATTTTACGATAGAGGTTATAAGTCTATCTGTGAATTAGTTTAGTTTCTTGGCCAACTACTTACTTGAGTATTAGGCATAAAACAATTACGTATTACTTAATTTTGTAATGGACTGTACTTAACGTGAACTAAAAACATCTAATTTTGAAATTATATGCAAATAAAGTATTATTATTATGAAAAGGCTGAATTGTTAAAAAAATATGCTGTTTTTAAATGTAACTTACAATGTATTTTACATTTAGATAAATTCCTTATTATTAATGCCCGTTAAGCTCCGTTACAGTTTTAGACCGATCTTTGATAAGAATATTTTAAATATTTTGATTAGGGAAATGTATGAGAAGTATTCGAATATGGTTTTTATGCATTAGCATAAAAATTATATTCTATTGAGAATTCATGTTATAAGAAATGTATAATCTCTTTTACTGACATTGACACCGCTTCAGAAAAATTGACAGTATAAATTTTCATTCTCAATTTTTATAACCAACATTTTTCTATTAAGGGCTGTCCATCCGACTCCCCAGGCGAAGAATCGTGTTACACACCTAAAGCGAAAAAAAGAGAAAAAAATTCAAATCCCTCTAACGAAGAGGCCAATACACAGGAGGCCTCTGTTTTCTCAGTTATTTCGAATATTCCGCCCAGTATTGGGTATCAGTAACACGATTACTGACCCGGCCTTAATTTGATCAGCCACCGCGCCGTGGCCGCTATTTTTTCGTGTTGTCACCCCCCTGGGAAGCTTATTTACCTGAGCTATGTAAAAATGTTTTGATAAACAATATTTTCTTGGAGATGACCTACATAGAGGTTTGACAATACGATGAATTATATTATGGATATAATTATATCTTGGAGATAAAATGAAAGACTATTAGCATAATTACAATGAATATATTTTATTTATTTTTGCTTATATGGACACTGGTTTCAAAACTCAGTCACCTAGAATTAATATTTGATAAATATCGCAATAACTATCCAAATAAGATAAGAATAAAACACGATAATTTCTTAAAGGAAAAATATCTAACAAATTCAGCATTGGACAGTGATCCCTTTAGCTCCCTTGGGTCGAGAGAAAAAAAAACAACAAGATGAAGATAATCAGCCGTTTTTGTCGCTCGGAATTACGTCGGATAATTTGATTAGCTATCGGTGGGCGAGAACCGTCCCCTTAAGAGGTAATCCTATTTTATAGGTAGGCCCTTTAATCTGATAGATGCTAGGTGTTTTATATTGGGCGTTTCTGATTGTATTTTACGTTTATTGCTTATTATAACGATGTTGCGTATATTGCAAGCAATTTATTATGAGGCTTTTGTGCAAAAATGGCTCTTACAGTGACCTGAATAGAACTTCATTTGACCAACTTTAAGTTACATACTTAACACAATGTATATGTCAATTTGGAGTACATAACGCGGAATTCTCCCCTCCATCAGCTAAGTGTAATTATAGGTAAAAAAGCAAGGGTTGCGGAGTGGCCATGTTGAGAGAAGTGACGTCATTAGCACACTGTTGACACAACCCGCCTTCTGACGTGAATGGTGAGGCTAAACTGGCTGTATGGGCGTGTTTCCAATATGCCACTATGTGTTTTAGCCGGTTCATAATTACCGCAACAGTTTGAACATTTCAGATAAAAATAAAATCTGTAACGTTCACAATTTTTTAACTGTCATAGAACTTTCTAAGAAATAAAAAAATAGCGATATACTTGAATTGTTATAGTGATTTACAAACAGTGTGAAATAGGCATAAGGTAAGCAATTACCGCATATGAACACTTGCAATAGGTACCAGGAGCATTATTCACACGTTGTCGACTCTACGTCTTGTAACATAGGTTTACATTATGGGTAACTCTGGCCAAACATTAGTCTGTTTCACTTAAATGATCTGCTATATTCCTACCAATTAAAATAAAATCTTACAAGGTAACTGGAGTTCAAAATTTCACACAAAGCAGCCGTTCAAAAACGTATCAAAGATATAAAAAATACTGAAATCACACAAGTGTCCAGCATTCTATGAACAAAAAGCGAACCAAAACAAATTAAAACAAGCTCTAAACCTCAAATTGCCGACACAGGGTATTTTCAATAGGCTTTTGTGCCGTATGTCCATTTCCGACAACTCAGCCTTTGAATAAAGTAGCTGTCAAAGAGGCCGATGTCAAAATTCTTTGGCATTCATAAGTTGGCAAAGAAAACGTAAAAAGAAAATGAAAAGTTTTTGACAATCCGCGCTTTCCTGTCGAGTACGAGACTAAACAATGCTTCTAGAATTGTGATATATAAAACAATGTTATTTAAAGTGAATTAATACAGAAAAAATATTTTAACTTGTTACTGGCCTACATAATACAAAACTGAAAGCCTACATTTGAAAATCGGATGCTTATAGTGCAATAGATGATAAGAATCTTACATATTGTTCATTATTGATTTGAAGTACTTATGCTCACTATGTATTGGTAACGTATTATTATTAGTGCGATAAAGCATTTAATATTTCAAAAATTCTATTCAACATTACAACGATCGCCACACCCAAATGTCCCTCAAACTAAAATCATAATAACACTACAACAATAAACACCCCCGCAACATTTGATATCCATTCTTATTATTTTTATTTGCGATTTATTGTGGTGAAAAACGAACAATTTCTATACACAATCGCTAGGGTCGGTGATCCCCTGCCAATTAAGATCGGACACGGTGGTCAGAGCCATATCAAAATTATACTTTTTTTTTTGTCCAGAGTATCTCACTTTTATTATTAATATGTGTAGGTAACATCAATCGATATAAAACACATCAATTTTGAATTATTTAAATTTTTCAAAGTACATTCAAACTTTCGGCGCACAGTGAGAGGCGTTTTACAATTTAACACAGTGGTACAATTCGCGGCGGTTGGAACAAAATGTAATTAATAATTAATGCGACGAACGACCAAGTAGGAACTTTGCTAACACAGAAGTTACTTCTGGCTCCGCGGCGTGACCTTTTCTGTGAAAAAACAAATGTCGAGATATAACTGGCATGTTACGCCGTGTGTAGTAACGAGCTAATTTAAACTTTTCGGTCTCTCAGTCCTTTCGGAGGGTGGCTCCCTTCTCGTCACCTGAGGCGACTGTCCTTGGTTAGACGCCACTTTTCAATAAAACAGAAATAAAATGCACGCGCTTCTCATATTGGTTTTGGGTTCAGAATAATTGATTTCACTCTTGCTTTGTTTTTTTAATTGATTGTACCGTGTCTTCACGATTATTCACACCGAGTCAAAATTATTTATTATTTTTATCATTTAACAAACAATTAACATACTATAATAGAATTAAGCTACTTTTACAATTACGTGATAATGTACCTACATATTTTTAATATGTATCAGCATGGAAAAGCTAGCTATGCAGTTTTATAATATCGATGTACCTATCTATTGCCAATTTATATTCCTTATATTATATAATAGAATCGATTAAAAGTACTATAAACCGGAACACCACCCTCAAAAGAGATAGTCATAAATCACTTAAATCTGGAACTCCAATATTTATGTGGGTGTAAAATATTTTTGTTCATACAGCGCATGTGTGGTTAGTGGTGACCAGTGTCCAGTCGCGTGCGGTGGGTGTGGCTACGCTTTTGTCCGAGTGTGAGTCCGATTGACCCACTGTGTAGATAACCTTTCACGTAAATTGATAGGGTTTCGATTTTGTTTAGGTAAACGTGTGTTATATGTGGGCGAGGCTTTTATATGAGAGGTTTATAGACAGTGAGTTTGTAGGATAGAACTTCGTTTTATTTTGTTACATTACTAAGTGATCTGTTACCAGGCTACGTGTTTGTAATTAATAATTGTTCTGTTTAATAGTCTTTTTTTATACTACTTGGTCAGCAAATTAAGCAGTTGGAAACTATGGACTTGCAATAACACCACGGCATTAAGATGGAGCATCCCTAGGATAGGAAAACGTTTCATTAAAAACGCATCCCTAAATGAGCTCTGGAAACCTGTACTCACACACAGGAACACAACTACACCTCTCATTTAGCTGTGGTCTTAGGTAATAGTAAAATACAAAGGCTCTATTCATTTAGTGGAATTTACATGTTTTAATTTTCCAAATGGCACTATCGGCATCCAGATAACAATAAAGTTTCTACTGTGCCTGGTGTGCTGGTAGCTGACCGGTCACGGGGGCATTAAATACCTAGTTTTTTAAAAGAAGATTAATCCAAAAGAGTTTTGTATTAAAGTGTTGTAGAGAACAACTAGAAATGTCTTCCTTTGCAGACAAGTCTAGGCATACCCGTACCAGTACAACGAGTGTACAACTAAACTTACGCTACATTTTTTTTCATCACTTTGACATCCAATTAAACGTACCACGTGTCTCTAGTCAAACATTTAAACAGGCCCTAGAATCAAAGCCACCTTCCTTCCTTACTTCCTCAGGAAGTGCATCCATTTGCCACGAGCCGTCACCTTTAAAAAATTAACATTACACGATACATTTACATAATATAAACCCTCTAAACAAATGGAGTCTACGGAGTACAAACAAAGCGCGTCGAATCACGTAATTTTTTTTTCCACTGTATTAATTTAATGCTCCGGTTACACTGCTATACTACCCCTGTAGACTGTGTTATATACATTACGTTTTACAAAGAAATTGAAGGAAAAATAATAATAACAAGAGGGTAATGTAAGGACGTCTACACAGTACTTATGTGAAATTAGCTCGCGAGCCGCTTTGATGTGCCCGCCAATTGTGTGGAGTTTGTGAAAGCGGGTTTACATCGCAAGGCGTCGACGTACCTTATACCGTCTACCATTTTATATAGTTAGTTATTAAAGTGTTAATTATGTGTGTGCTAGTTGTGTTTTGGGAAAATAGTACACTCCGTAGGCCACTGTATAAGCAAGCAAGCCCAACTGAGGAAATAACTCACAAAAACCATAGCCAAACAAGTTTACACAGGGCAACACGCAATGAATACCCTAGGTTTTGCAAGTGCGCATAGGCTTCGGTAACTGCTTACCATCAGGTGGGTCGAATGCTTGTTTGTCACCCAAGTAATTTAGTGATGATGATATCCGTTACCTAGGCGATGAAATAACTTATAGTGGCTTGAGCTGTACCCGAACCTCGTAGTTCAGATAATTTATTCTAGGAATATAACTGTAATAGTTATACATATGTACTACATAATTATTAAACTTTTTACACTTTTACTGATCACGACATACGGGCTTTCAATAGTTTCAAAAACCTAATTAAATATCGATACAAAGACTCAATATACCTAAAGTATCCCAAACATTAATATTTAAAACATCTGTTACAAAAAAAAATCGATTAACTTTCTTGTCGCAACAAAGAAACAACCCTTTAAACATGGACCGCAAGCAAGACGGTTATTATGGGCCTTTTGTACCGAGATAAGCGGTCAACCCTACAACTGACACCTCGCAACACCGTGACTGCAACAACCTGCAATTAAGTGTTATTTAACACTTAAATGATTGAAAGAAAGTGTCATTGCCCATATGTTGGACGAATGTTTTGAAACACCTTTTTATTTTCTTATAATGACTGGTGTCAATTCTTTCTGTAAACTGTGTCACGTTTAACATCAGGCATTTTAGGGTTAAATTAAATGTGTGGTTTTGTTTCGACGTACCAAGTATATTTTTACACGTATTTCAATTATTATTTAATAGTTTTGCAATGAAACGCAATCCAACGACCACGGAGGCCGTCTAGAAAACTTACATGCCTCGTTTTTTATATGAAATCAAATGTCAAAAAGAGTTGTCAAATAAAATCTAAAATTCGTCTGAATTCTTTGTATTATCGCTATTTCTATAATAATGCTCTTTATTGGTAAGTGCATCACATAAAATTGGCTAGACTATTCGTTATAGACCGTAGTTGTATTCAGTATAGTTTTAGGGGAAAGAACAAAATGGGAAATTTGGTAGGTAACACATTTTGTCGGGTCAACAATCAGGTCGGTTTATTTACGTTTTCATCTAACATAAATTATAATTCACTAAACACATAAAAAGCCGAAGTGATGACTATGATTCAAACTCCTCCTTCTCTTTTACCAGCGGATGCGGACAGCGCGGCAGAAGGCGGTGGCTCCCCAACACCTGGAGTACCCGCCGACACGCTTACCTGTGGCGCTTGTCGCAGGGCCTTCGCCCTTGCTGACATTGTGCGCTTCATTCAGCACAAGGTTTCTTCGTGCGACAAGGACCTTACATCATACCACTGTTATAGTGCTGGTAAGTTCCTTAATACGAAATAGTTTTATACCAAGCATTTGATTATATTGGCTTTTATAGATCATCAAAATAAGTGGTTAGCAAAACAAAAACAGGAGACTCTAGATCATGATAAAAGAGAAGAAACCAATGAATTGCCAGAGCTAAAAAAACAATTACAATTTGAATTGTAATGCAAGGGGAATTGAGCATCTTACGAAGCGTAGGAAATAGGTAAAGATTGCAAGTGAAAATCTGTAGTCTCTGCTTATCTCTCTGAGAAGCGTGAGTCTATGTACTCTTATTATGTAGGTACTATTTGTACCA
Source organism: Trisateles emortualis (assembly GCA_947095525.1). Lineage (NCBI taxonomy): Eukaryota > Metazoa > Arthropoda > Insecta > Lepidoptera > Erebidae > Trisateles > Trisateles emortualis. The sequence continues at coordinate 6,045,332 of OX352743.1, read as the reverse complement.
GTTTGTTATTGTTTTACTACTTAAGTTTATTTTTATAGCAATAAGTACAATAAGTTGATTCAACAACAAAATATAAATTACAACTTTTACCTCAGGTCCCAATTCCGACCAAGAAGATGGATCGAGGCCTGGCCAGGTTTCGAGTGGGAGCACCAGTGTGCGGCGGCCGTCACTCCTAACAGCAAGAAGGCCGCCAAGCAGCCGAGTGCATACACCTCCTCTTGCTAGTCCTTCTATAGCACCTCCAGATCTCTTGGAAGACGGAGGCGCTTCTAGCACACCTAAACGATTATTAGACGGTACGAAACGACAACAACCTATCTTTCTAGCTAATTTAATTATTTGCCTTATTTTCAAAAAGTACGTGAACTAAATAACTAGGTAATTATAGTACTGGATTGTTCGTAAGCCTGAATATTACAGCAACAAACCAAACGATGACTCCGGACAATAACAGTAACGCGAACGATGCAAAATTTAACTTTTGGCTTGCTAGCAATAGGTTTCAACTGAACAAAGAACCGTCGGACAGTTTATTTAGGCTGGATTTTAAATCCAGGATAAGAGTAAATCTTCATATTTTGCTTTTATCTCATTGTTTCAAATAACTGAAGGTACTTACTCTGAATTCTTTTAATAACAATCACGTTACATTAATTCGTTGAATTATGTTTCAAATAGGTCAATTAAGTTTACTGGACCAAAATTTAAGAACGTGTCCTTTTGTCAAAAGGTGATACCGAAACTTCGACTCCAAAGAGACGGGCGTCTACCTCACCGATGCCCTCAAGTTCACCCGAAGAGGACATTAAACCTAAGATCAAGCAAGAACATATGGATACCACAGGATCACCTGAGGATCAAAAGAAATCGAGGACTGAAGTGGCAGATGCTGAGTCCAATACTATGCATAGTGGTAAGTTTTCTGAAAATATTTCTTAATATAACTTTTTATATACTCATAGGTATGGTAGAAAAACATCGTTTGGGCCTAGGGTGTAAGTGCTTCTTAAAACGTCGTTAGATTTTACTAGCAAAAATGGATGTCTTTGCAATCGGTAGACATTACAAACACCAAGAAAACAAAAAGCGTTTTCTCGGTATGAAGCTGTATTTTTTATCTTGAAAATAACCAGGAACATAGGTATATAATAAGATTTTCGTTTATCATTGCCATCATTCAAAAGATTTTATCAGCAATATTATAAAAATACATATACATTGTACACGTTACTGTCACGTATTCTATATCTTTGTATTACATATGTAAATCTATGTCATCTTGTAGGTCACTGTTACTAACATAAAATGTATCATTCCAATATTTGAGTTTGGTCTACTCATCAAAAATTTGTCACTACGATGACCAATTTCCAAAATTCATCTTATTATGATTCAAATATCCATGAATTCCGTACAATCCAAAAAGCGGAACGTACACGTGTGTTTGACAAATTTCAATTTTTTTTTAGATATTCCACGTCACTAGCATGACCATCCTATGTTTATTATATTAATGATTCTTCACGAACCTCAAAGGATTCTTTGGAGTTAGTTTTATCTTTACCAGTTTGTCACGCGAGTTGCACAATGACTACGTTGGACAATCACGCAGATTCTGCAGTGTCATGACGTGGCCATACATTTTGAATTGGGACTTAATCCTGTCGGTACTAACAGGATGTTTCGAATTGTATTTCATTTATTTTCTGCTATAAATGATTTTATGTAATATTAAATGTAATAATACCCAGAAAGAAAATTGCAATGTTTTATCTTATTTAAACATGTCCACCCATTGATTTGACAACCGATAACTATAGCTGTTTGAAAAGACCGTAAATCAATCTATAGATAATAAAGATCTAAAATAAGCCCTTCTATATCTTAAAATAGACAGGATTTAAAAAATCACTTCACTAATCCTTAAACCGTTTCAATAAAACGTAGGATAAATAAAAGCGGAGGTTGCCTCGAACATCTGTATAAGCGAGCAATCTTGTGAGGGTGGTTCGAGAAATAATCTATCCGAGACTAACCCTTTGTGCGACCAGATGTGCTGTCATTTGACACTTTTGTATTAAACCCGTTGCACAACAAAGCCTTCCTTAAAATCCGAAAATTGTGCACCGTTCAAAATTTTCGACCCGCATTCTGTCAACTACTTACTTCACAAAATACTGTAACTAACAAAGGATGAAAAATATCACAAATTATTATGATACCTAGAACACAGATGTAAAGCGCAACAATTTAATATACGGTAATATTTTTCCGAAGTTTGCTGTTGCATTTATTAAAAATTCATTGAGTAAACAGATAGTAACAATCGCCAATGAATCTTGTTGATAGCCAAGACAAAAACATTTTTAACTTGTTATTTTAAGCCGTTGATAAAAATATCACTCGATAGCCAGATATAGGTACTGATAAACGTTAGACATTGGCGACATACGTCACTCTATTATCTGGACACTAAATATGACGTTATTACTTCTCTGTGTACCGACTGGTATTGCGCTAGTGAGGTGTCAATAGCAGGTTTTGCTTCAGCGCCAGTTGTTTCGGATTATTGCATTTATCCTAAACGTTCATATTAACCCCTTCTAACTGAGCTGTCAAGCCAAACATTTTCAATATACCATGAGGGCTCCATCGCAATAGAATATCGCAATATATTACATTGATAACCAGAAACAAAAGAGTTAAGTCATAAATCCACTCGACTTTTAAAACCGCATTCATAACGGAAGGTTATTGTCATAACAAGAACATAATTCTAATGGTGACAGTAAGTCGCGACCTCGTGCCAACTTAAAAAGGGATCTTAATATTAATTGTATTATTCCGTACATATTAATTAACCCCATCGCAGTACTGACAGATAAAGGGGATGATTTAGGAGAAAAAAATTATTTGCATGAGCACACGATTGACGCACGCGTATTGTTGTCATCTGCCTTTTGTGATGACCCTTACGTTAACCGTGCCCGCAACAATGCCTAAACAACTCATAATTTATAAATAACTTATCCAATATTCATCCTTCATGCACTGTATTTGAGTTCAATATCGTTCAAAATTATCAATGGCATTAATGTCTCTTCATGCTGCGTTGACTACAATATTATAATTGTCAAAGATGCTACCGAGGTCCCATTGTTAGAAACGGTCTTTTATAATTTTTTTAAAGATAAAAAATGTTTGGCGTGTTCCTGACACGTGGTACACGCTCATGCGTTTGCCGTGACCTATGGAACTCCGTTAAGCGTGACACAATGGTCGTGGATATATTTAGTTTTTGTATAAACGGGAAGGTGGCTAAGTGGCGGGTTTGGTATAAGTGGGTTTTAATTTTAGACATGACGTCTGCGACTTTGTAAAATGTGAGGGGAAGTGTGTCTCGTGTCGATCGAGTGTCCTTTCAGCGTACTTATTGGATGTATTCGTAACATCAATATCTGTTGAACAGAATACAAGGTTCTGCAATTATACAACAAATTTTATTTATGTCGTTCAGGTGTCTCGACAAAGACACGTCGAGTTATGGAATCTGTGTCCACAAAGCATCGCCACAGTCATTACCATCACAAAACACTGGTGAACCGATGGCCGCCATTTGTTTGTATCAAAACAAATATTGTATCAAGTGTGGATCGGGTCCAGTATTTGGACTGTTTTGTTTGGTTTACAAATTAATGAAGGATTGTCGGAGTGTGGATGTTTTCGTATTCTTATTTTATTTTTTGCTGTCACTTTATCTAGTACTCTCCTAGAACTCTTTAAACGCCTCGGTCGGACGTCAAGTTATTAAAATTATGGTATAAATGACGTCGTGGTTGGTGGTAGTCTATACTCAGCTATGGCATTGGAATTTTGATAATCAGTTACTTGAAGCTTATCTTGTAATCCGTCTGTTTTGACACTGCCAATTCTTGTTAGCTCTTTTTATCTGGCCCACCAATTCAAAGATCACCAGTGCGTTGCATGAACAATGATATCTATATCGATTTCTCCAGGACCCCAGATAAAAATTATCCTTTTAAACTCGACATGCACGGTCTAGCGCACCTCAAAACGGTCAGCCGGTGCGGCCCAAACAACCACAGGCTTTTTACTTGCCCAGCCGCGCGAAATAAACGTCAACAATGAGGTTGAAACGGACAGCGCAACGTGGGGTGTGTTCCACGTTCTATCTGTGGCTAATTACGCATTCATAGACGTTACTCCTGATAAATGGTCGCCCCCGCAAATGATTCCTCGATTAACTCCCGTCCAAGATATTTCCATATCAAGACATGTTTTCTTAAGGGTCGACCACAAAAGGGCCATCTCGGCACCCAATCTTTAATCCTATCTCGGAGACCTTTGCGGGCGAATTTAAATTTCTTTAGAAATATCGTCCTTATTATGTACGTGCGGGTTTCTATTCCTTGCGACGTTCGTGGGCGAGATAACGTAAGTTAAGTCCGAGAGGAGATTGTTGTGAAAAAAACTACCGCTAACTTTGACGAGATCCCATCTGCTGGAGAGTGTCCATTCAAATTTCATCTCTACGCAGAATGCTTAGATTTACATTTTGTTCGTGGCTTTTTGGATTAGTAGAACCTTATTTTGTATATGAGGTGATAAGTCTTTATGAGGGGTCAACCTTTTCTATAGTGAACCTCACCCTTTTAGTGAAAAGAGTCCGTTGATAGCTGATTTAGGAATGGTGATAATGCATTCACTGTGTGTAAATATATCATAGATTTATTTTATGATAGATTGCCACTCCACCGATGGGTTTAGAATAGTTTTGATAGATTCGTATTTATAGATATGTGTGTTAGGAATTTTAGAGTAATGCTATGTACATAGCAGATGGGTGCAACATGCAATTGAATAGCTGTCATAGTTCCTTTGTGGTTGATTGGAACAGGGGTTGGCATTGACCGTTGCTGGAATTCGTTAATTAAAATTTGCGTTTCGATTGATCAAAGCTACAGCGTACATATCTAGGGTTTGATATGTTTAATTAGTTGAACTATGTCGGTGCATTGATAGGGTTAGGACTATATAGGTTCATCTCTAGTAGAATGTTCTGTAACATAGCGAGTAAATTTGTAATTATTTGAAATTCTATTGAAATGAAAAAAATAAACTTCCATTTGTAAAGACGATTGCAATTAGTTGCTCTGTCTAGCAGTGGACATCCTTCAGCTAAGATGTTGATGAAGACGACAACTACTTCACTGGGTAACAAAAAAACTCGTGATTGATGTACAATAATGAGCAAGTAAATTAAAACATAATTCACGAACATAAAGTACACCCAGACTCGAAACAAACATTTATGGATATCAAAATTGTATTATGTGTAGGAATCAAACCCACAACACTATGCGCTGTGTTAGTGGTGAGATGGTTACCTTGCAAGTAATCTTTATATTAGACCATACATTGTATTTACATGCAATCATTTGTCACACAACCCTTATCTCACTCAATTGCTTTTAACCAATAAATTATTCTAAAAAACAAAACTAATATGACGTAATATAAATGTATGCGTATAAGTTTCGACACTTAAACGCATCGGTGCACTAAAATCAATTTTAAACCGCGCGTCCACTTAGACACCCGCGCGGGTCCCCTCCATTTTATTGTTTTTTTCCAACATATTTTTTGTAATATGTGGTAATGGTCTACACACATGTGTCGACAAGTTATTATGAGTTTAAAATAGCCTAACACAACGTGTCGGGGACGAATTTTTGTCAACATTTTGTGTCTTGGTTTTGGGTGAGACGTGATGTTAGTGGCTTTGGCTTTGAGTCAAGGGTGGTATCTCATTTTGATATTTAAATCGAAAGAAATATATGTAACAGCTGATTTTGTTGTTCTGTTGATTGACTAAACGTCTGATCTAGTGGTTAAAGTCTCTGCATCGGGAATTAAGTTCGATTTCCATACAGGACAACATTTTGTGTAATCCAATCCTCATCTTTTAGGTGAGAAGTCTATACTTTTTTTTAGGAAATAGTCACCCATTAGCGGACTGAGGCCATACCATGACGTGATAAAACGTGAGTAGTTCGAGTGAGAAAGGGAGACGGAGCTATATGGCGTGTATAGCTCCATTCCACTTTATCGCTCGAAGATAGAAGATAGACTCATGCTTAACCCGCCTGATCCTAGCAAGCTTGCTTACCTCAAAAATCTAAATATCCACGCAGCTATTAGGTATTTAGCTACGAGCCCCATGATTAAATAACTATAGAATCAGAAATAAGTATGTCTAGATCGAAGCAATTTGCGTGCCATAGTTTCTGCCTACCCCAATGGCCAAGATGATAATATGTAGATTACATAATATAATATGTTGTTATTATTTCAAAAAAAGAAACTCGTTGTTTTAGTATTTGTTACACGATAGTAGTATCCTCCTATAAAGTTAACCTTAGTAGTGCGTTTATAGTGAAAACTCGCGTTACTTACACAAGGGCGTAACTGCGAGGGTGCGAACTAACAATTTGTGAAGTAACGCGATAGTTTACATTGTTTACAAAAATCTGTATTTTAACGACGGGCGCGGCGATCCGCGTCACATTGACAGCTTGATTGCTATAGTTGTTTAACTAATTTGGTATTTATTATTGTAAACATAGACATAATATAAACTATCGAAACCAAGTGGAAAAATAACCGGGTTGTACACGAGGTGTGAGTTCGATCCCAGGCAGTATTAATGTAAAATCACTTTATAAAATCATCAGCTAACAGTGAAGGAAAACATTGCAAAGAAACCCACATGTCTTTGTAGAAATTTTAACAGCATGGTCTGATCCACCACCCCGCATTAGGTCAGCGAGTGTGGATTAAGGCCTAATCCCTCTAAGCTCTCTTAATAGAAGAGAGGCGACCCGTGCTCAGCACTGGAACATTTTTTATAAGCCTTTATTGTCCCACTGCAGGGCAAAGGCCTCCCTGCTTTGCTTTCACTTCTCTCTGTTTAGAGCCGCCAAAAATCAGTCTTCGTTAAATCAGTCCAACTCTTCCCCTATCTCCGTCTAGGTCTACCGGCAGGGGTATTCCGTAAGAGCAAAAACCGAGCCACCGCAAAAACCGAGCAAAATCTGGCTGTCAGATTGAAAATCGGTATTCCGTAAGAGCAAAAACCGAGCCTTTTTGACGTTTAGTCTATACATTGTGCCGTCACCGAGCAATCACAACTGTCAGTTTGCGATCACAACTGTCAGTTTGCGATCACAACTGTCAGTTTGCCATGGCTGTTTCTTAGAGAATCAGCTGGCGAGATGTCGCTTACCATTCAGCAGAGATACCTACTGGGTCGTGCTATTACTATTATTACCATGAAATAACAGGGACTTTCCTTTATCATCATGGTCATCTTTGTCCTGAATTTTGATTGATCGATTGAACGCCTAATATTATCAGTGATTTTATCTCATACACTTCCCAAGCACGTTTTAAAATGACATAGGTATGTTATGTAGAGAAAAACTTGACGTCATTCTGATAGTCTTTACTAGGATGTATGGATATTTGCTACTCATTCACGCAAAAACTGCTAAACGGATTTGGATGAGATTTGTCACAGAGATAGATTATAGTCTGGAATATCACAAGCGCTAAGGTTGTGGTGAGCGCGCGGGCGGAGCCGCGGGTGGATGCCAATGTATTAATAATATGTTTATCTCGTAGTACTAATAAGTAGGTACAATTATCTCTGCTTACCTCTGTTACTCTACTTACGGTATCATTGGTCTAGTGGTCGTTGAATGCAACTGCTGGTTACGAAGTCTCAGATTCGATTCCCGAGCCGGAACCAAAAGTAGATATTGGGTTTTCTGTCAAGAAATTCACTATAGATGCCCAAAGTTTGGTAATTAGGCGGTTTACAACAACGCATTTCATTTTTTCAATAAATAGAATAAGATTTTATAGTTTATTACAATTTATACGGCCATTCGTTTCAAAGGGTAATTATAACCGATGACGTAACTCAATGTTGTCTGGGTCACAACACTCACAACTCATAAGGACGCAACTGAAAAAATAATTTGTGACTTATTGTATAAATATGTTCAGTATTGACCGATTTGACCGCCACTCAGCTGTACAAGTGTTTTGTTCAACATGCTGATGGTTTACACAAAAAGTGACCCCGACCTCACTCAAGTCATTACCAACAACAATTAAATATTTGAATAAGTTTCAAATGAAAAACTGAAAACAATTTTCAGGTTTTATATTAAGAATTAGAATTTTTCTGTTGTTTTTTTTTACATAATAAAGAAGGTCTGGTTTCCCATTTATCGTTTTTTTTTTCAGACAAGACATTCATTATTATGACCTTTTAATCACGGCGGCTAATCTTTACGGAGACTAGCCATCTACTCGGGAGATATTACAGTGCACAAATGTAAGCGCAAATGCACTCTTTATTCCCTCACTCTCATAGTCCGATGGGACGGCAATCTGACACGACTAAAGAGAGATATTTTTAATAAGATACTGACTGACATACCTACTTAGATTGTAAATGCAAAATGGTTTTTAACAAAATTTAAATAGTTGATGTTCTAAATTAAAATAGATATGAATACACCAAACTACGTCATTGTACGACCACTACTAACATTGGCCAAGAAAGTTCCATTTTTGAAATTTTATTTTTCTTCTCAAACAACAACATGTCTTCCAGTTATGGGTCACAATTTGCACCATTCGGGGTTATAACTTCGCACTAGCGTAAGGCTGCGGTTACACGTATTGAAAGCGTATTAATGTAATGAACAATCATAATATTCATATTAAATTTACCAATGATCAGTCGCATGACTGGCAAATATACAGTAAATAAATAATTAAGTGTCAAAGTTTGGATTTTAAATAATGTTGAAGCGTTTTCCGTATGACAACTAAAAGAAGGACATTTGATCTCAAACTAGACAGGGACTGTACTATGGCAATTAGATAACTACTAAATTATACATATTATAAATAATATAATTTACACCCAGATATAGAACAAATAATATTGCGCTCGTCACACAAAAGTGACAGGAAAGCCAGAAAGTTGTCAGCCACACTCTAGCTATGTTCGCTAGTTTGCTGAAAAGGTTAGAGCTATAAGTAGAATTAGCAAGAAACTTACGCCACTATTTTTTAATCCCCAGACAGCAAGCAAATTAATGAATCCCTAGTCTGGCTAAGAAGGCCAGGCAATCTCGCTATTCCTCGAATTTATATCTTAAAATCTATAGCATACATATACATACCTTGTTACTCGCTGAACGCTGTCACTATGACCAAATCCTAAGGGGGGATGGTGGTGAGCGGGCGGAAGGGGAAGGCGGTCATTCAGCGCAGCGGCGCGACGGACATCCGCCGCATAACAAGTCGATGGCGAGTCTCGGTGGTACGCCGTTCTTATTTCAGATTTTGCATAGATTCAAATATAGAACACGTTTTTAATAAATATTTTTGATTTGTAATGGATGTTCTTAATTTAATTTTAACCAATGTATGTGTTTTGATTAGGCCATTGTTATTAAATAATGGTATTTTGAAAATTCATTGAATTGTTTTTTACTATATAGCAGTTTATACTTAAATTAATTAGCTTGTTTGTAAAGGAGATAATCTTGAAAACAGAACCTTAAAAATCTTTACTAGAAGATAGCTACATTATTACCGATTGGCTACTTTTATCGATACTACACGAGCAAAGTCGCAGGCGGACTAATCTACTGTGTGTGGTAAGGTTTAATACATTTGATAAAACCATCAATATTCTTCATAAATTCTTTCACGACACTTTTATAGATATTTTTTTCTGTATATCATATAAGACATAAGAACATACATCTATACAGTAAATAAACAAAGCTATAGTGTATGTCGGGTGGTTGTCTGTAGTTTCTAGTGGTGTCCGCGAGAGGCGCTGGGGTGCGAACAACTGTTGTCGTCGCCGGAAGCAGCGCTGGCGGCTTCCGGTCGAGGAATGTTCTATATGGGCCGACGGAATTTCGCATTTTCACTTCAACTTTTATCTCGCTTTAAAATTTTAAGAAAATGATTTTTTTTGCAGTAGTGATTGTGGTTGCAATTATTTTGTAACAAAAATTAACCATCCTCGATCCTCGTTTATAAGAGATTACATTTAAATTTTAATTAAATATGTAGGCTTTATAAGTATATTTGGCATATCATCTCTGGCGCGTAATATAAACAGAGTATCAGATCTTTTCCATAAAAATATAGACAGTGCAAAAAGTATTGGAATATATCATTCAAAGATCATTTAAAAAATGGAAATGTTATTCATGAAGTTTATGTAGGCATTTTAAATATAATACAAAACAGACCACAATAATTCATCAACAACTATAAAAATTACCAAAAAGAAATACACACATACATAAATTACGATGCGGTGCGGCCACGACAACCGGATACGCTTTCCCGGAGCTAAGCGGTCCACCCGTGGGGCGGGAGACTCCTCACACCCCAAGGGAGGCCCCATAGACCCCCGTGTTTAAAAATTTCACTCCCAATGGCTCGTAGCCCACACAATGCTCAGTAATCAACGATTGCCTTTTGAAATCGAAACGGTCGTTAAACATTTTTTTACGTGTACGGATAACATGAAGTTTGCCGGATAATTTTGTATCGATATGTTATATGTTTCTATACTATCTTGATCGTCTAGTAGTCGTTAAGTACGACTACTGCCCCTCTAGACAAGTGGCATAAACGGTAGTCGATTCGAAAAGTCAAATTTTGGGATTTGACGTAAGTCTACGATATAATGTCGTAAACTTAGGCTATCAATTGGGCTATTTACACATTAAGATAGAGCTAGTAGAATTAGTTTCAAACACCGGTCACCCATCTAAAAAATATTATCTATTCAGTCGCCAATTAATCATCTTTAACATATAATATGACATACAAAATCCAACCCATTGTAATACATATGTATTAGAACCGCAAACTTGTACCGAGATACCGTATAATCCGACCACCCAAATATCTACCTACCCACACGGCCACAATTAATTATCAACCATACATACATTGACCACAGATGGTTATCGCCAAACGATTGAAAATTACAAGCGTACGGTAATCGCTGTAATCCTCTATCAATCGCATTATAACTATTTTGTTGCGGTGTTTTTGTTGACCCTACTTAAGATGTTGTTGTACGGTTAGTATATAAAACATAATCTTTAATATTTTGGATGTTTTTTGTACCGAAAAGTTAATGGAGAACCTGATTTAGGTATTAGCTGTGATCTATATAGGTATGGCTGTTACAGTCGGAACTGGCTTTGAACGTACTCTTCGAAGCACGGAGGCACTCAAATGTTATACCACTATACAGTCACTTATTCATAGATTTTCCTCGCTTTTAGTAGCTCAACCCGCTGATCGTTTGCCGATTAGCGAGTGCATCTGACTATGATCTGATATACTTTTAGATTTGCTTTTCTTATATTAGTTATGTAGCAAACAAGCATGCAAGGCACCGTGACCCAATGGTTTGTGATGGGATATCTCTGCGATAGAAAAGTATCTATTTATAAATTTTACAGTACAAACAATAAAAAAAGGTATACAGATAATATTTTAATACGAGTAAGTAGGTATATAGTATGAAGGTATAATTATAAATTTTGTCAGATACAAAATTAATTAATTTTTAAATTAAAATGTATGTTTATGAGGTCGGTACCTACCGCGTGATGACCAAAACTCAACACAATGAACAATGCCCCTTACAAAAAGGTCACAATATTGATATCGCGATAAATTCATATACAGGTTGATGCTATTATTTATCTATTAAACTACACAAACTAATAAAATAAGCTTCAATTAAATAAGAATTTTCTGTTAAATTATGAATATTGCCATTATCGACAAGACACTAGAAATACAAGTATAGTATGAAAAGACTTCATTTGATATTTTAAGCGTCTATAGGCTACGATAACTGCTTCACATCAGGCAGGCCACACATGTAGGTAGTATAAAAAAAAATAGTTGACTTAAAATGCCCGCTATTTGCTATCTACTAGAAATTTACCTTATATAAAAAAGCAAAAAAAACTAAAGTTGTAATTATTATTAAAAATATATTATATTAAATTCACTCTTAATTAACAATAAATACGTAGCCACTAACATAATTGTATTTTGAATAAATATTTTATTATTATGCAAATTCTTTTGAATACAGCTGAGCAAATACAAATACGCTTGTTGGCGATGTCTAGGTGAAACGTGAGAGTGGTCATCATTACATAAATGTGGTAACTGGGAAGGTATCTTATCACTACAGGAGACTACAAATTTAATAACTTTAACCTTTTTTTCTGTAAAGCTTGCAACGATAAATCCAAATCACCTAATTTGGATTATTCCCAATTATTTTTGCTTGCTAGTTTATCGTTCGTCAAATACCTACTCGTGCGCTAGATTTTACTTTCGGCGCATTCATGTCCGCTAGATTTTTGTTTCATTGGATTCTTGTTTCATCGAAGTTTTATTTTCCTTATTCGACGTGATGTTTCGTTGGTTGATCACGGGAACTATGCGGTTTTACTGATACTATAAGCGATCAATAGGTGACGGTGTTATAATGTGAACATCCTATACGTATCATCTTTCCGGTCGGTCACAATCTGACCGTTACATTTCAATAATCGTCTTAACAGTGGAGATCGCTTATCATGCCGCGCCCACCGGACTAGTGTCGAACAATATCGATGTTTTTTTATATCGAGAATCGGTTGGTAATGAAGTAGCAAGATAGGTCATATGACGTCATGTGCCTTATGTTTTTGTTGCGTTTTGAAGGTTATACCTGGCAAAAAGAACTGCACATGTTTGTTTGCAAATGTTCGATTGTGTTTATTAATTTATAGATATATTATACTACTTATTGAACCTATTATAATGTATAGGTATGACTCGTTGAATTATATTTATTTGTATTTGCCATGTAGATAAAGATGCAAAAAACTTTTGCTTTAGATTTATAACTCTCTTATACGGTATAAACGCGATTTAAAATAACTATTAACTTAATTTAGTTATATCGTCACCATCTTAGCTAAAAGACATCTACTGCCGGACATCGGGCCTTTCTTTATCGATAGTTTCCATGGCACTAGGTTTCAAGGTGGACCTGACCTTTACTAGGTAGTCTGTCCACCTTGTTGTTTGCCTGCCCATGCTTCTAAATCATCTAAAATCTATCTGCCATGCTTTTTCTTTTCATTTTGTTTTATAACCGTGACGTAATAATATCTTAAAGTTATCGATTACATAAAATCATGGTACACATCACTACGTGATCGCTGAGACGTGATTGTGACAATAAAATGTGTCTCGGTTTTACAATGAGCAATCAAATTACAAGGAGTGACTGGACGCGCCTTGACCACATCATTTTGTCTTTAGAGCGGAACATATAAATTAGGTTAGCGTAAACTTGATGAAAAGGTGACAGGATGAATTTATCTGACATAATATAATATGCTCGTTTTTGCTCGCGACTTTGCGCTTAGGTGTAATATGGCAGTGAGAGTTCTAGGCCTTCATCCACATAGGCCAGCCCAATGCGGGTTGGTGGCAAAGCGGTGGATTTTCTCACGATGTTTTCCTCCACCGTAAATCATTAGATCATTACGTATAAATTCCACAAAGTTAAATTCACATTGGTACTATCGAATTCATACCGTATGTCTTACGAGTAGGTTACTTTCCTATTCTATTACCACCGCTATTGGTCTAGGTTATCTTTCGATATTCTAGTCTTTACTATCTTTCTTAAAAATACATGAATCAATAACCGCTATGACGTAAAAGATAAACAAATTAATTTATAGGTATTATAAGCAAACGTATTTTCTCATTTATTATATTAGTTTAGATGTATTCAATTTAATTGTTTGCTGAGTCCTAAATATTACTTTTTGCAAGCTGCCATATTTCGGTCATATTCAAATGAGGGCAACTAAGCTTCCGTTTAATAAAAAAAATCTTCTATTCATTTTTCCCTTAGCGGGCTAGTGTTACATACATAGATTTCAATATCAACAGTCTTAACCCGCGCGTGCGTACGTGATCCGAACCCGCGTATATTTCATAAGATTTTAGAGGTGCATGAATCACGCGGGACACGGAGGGGCGATCAGTCACCGCTGCGCCGCGAACCCTTGGACCTCACACTGTTTAACATGCACACCGCGTGCCCACCCTAGGCCCAACACTACGATATGTGAGAGCTATTACTAGACACTTTGCCCGTGTTAATATTGCTGTAAATCTTCTATCGGGTAGCATTTACATCTCATGTCGATCGCACAGGTGCGTATATTTTTTACAATGTTTTTTTTTCTTGTTGTCAACAGAACCAAGTAACTATGTCTGCTCAACGTGCAAGGCGCGTGTGCACTCAGCATGGAGACTCCTACAACACGTACAACATGTGCACGGTGTCAAGATCTACGTTGAGGCAATGCCACAGCAGTACCCCAACAAACAGAACCACTCCACATCAAGTACTTCTTCGTCAAGTTCAGGATGCTCGTCCACTGGCCCACAACTTCCACCTAGCTTGCGTCACCATCCGCTATTACCACCACCGGACATGCACTCCCCATTTGGAGTCAGTAGCCTTCTGAGGATGCCTCTACCTGGCAGCTTACCGCCGCTAGCTCATCCTTCGGTAACTCCAGCACCGCTGTTTGCGCGGCCAAACCACCATGACCACCGATTTAGAATGGAACAGCTTGTCTCAGAGCAGTTTCGTCATCATGGACTCAACTTAGCAGCGGCAGCCGCTGCTGTGGCGGCAAATTCTTTGCCACCACACCAAGCATTTCCATCCCCGGCGGACAGACCTCCTGTTATACCTACGTCGGTGTCTAGCCGAGACAGGGCCCCACCTGTCTCACAACCTCTTTCACTAGAACCCCAGCTGGATTTTTACTCGCAGCGCTTGCGGCAACTGGCCGGTACGACCAGTCCAGGGGCGGCCACAGGCAATTCCAGCTCTCCTAGCCCCAGGAAGCATTCGCCTCCGTTCGCTTCCCCGTCGCCCTCCCGAGTCGGTCAGACTCCACCGGTGGGCGCCGGACCCGGAACGGTGGACGCGCCTCGCGAAGCCACGAGGCCGCACAGTTCGACGTCACCCGAAAGACGCGTTGAACCACTAACAGCCGACGCACCACCTTCAGAGCGTGCATCGTCGACGCCACCCGTCAAGCGCAATACTGATGAAGCTATCCATTCTTGCGAGTTCTGTGGAAAGAAATTTAGGTTTGAAAATAACTTGATTGTTCATCGTCGCTCACATACAGGTGAAAAGCCTTTTAAATGTACCGAATGCGATGAAGCATTTGAAAAAGCATCCAAGTTAAAACGACACATGAAAATTCATAGGACTGATACAAATGCCGAAGATGGTGAGTCAGGTGGAGACACAGGAGAGGACGATTCCGATGATGATTTAGAGGATGAGGAATTAGAAGGCGAAGAAGAAGAAGAAAATGAAGATATAGATGATGTTGAGGAAGCAGAAGATTTAACTGTTTCTAACAGCAGTGCACCTTCTGCACCACCACGAAAACAGACACCCGCTTTACCTAACAATCCACCATCTGCCTCTGTTGTCGGTGAGCTCATGGACAAATTTGGTCTATCAAATATTGCTCAGTACAGCGAAGCTTTCAAACAGGCTTTGCAAGAATCTGGAAATTCGCTTAAATGGCAATTAGCCAAAGATAGAGACAACAATAATGGTCCACTAACTGACAAGCCGAATGGCATGCCGCCAACGGCCGCGTTACGTCTAAAAGAGGAATTTGCAAAAATGCCGCCACAACCTCATTCTCTATTCAACCCTTTTGAAAATCCTTTTGAAGCATCCAAACGGATCAAGTTGGATATGGATAGGGGTGAAGGATGGTGGCTGCCAACCTTACACGCGCAACGACCACCCGATAACATATTTGATGGACTAAAAAACAGCGGAAATGGTCTGCTGCAAAATCCTCTTTTGAAGTCAAAAGAAGGACGACGTAATGATACATGTGAATTCTGTGGCAAAGTTTTCAAGAACTGCTCAAATCTTACCGTTCATCGGCGTTCACACACTGGTGAAAAGCCATACAAATGTGAATTGTGCTCATACGCGTGTGCTCAAAGCTCCAAACTTACAAGGCACATGAAGACGCACGGACGACTTGGCAAGGACGTATATCGTTGCAGATTCTGCGAGATGCCTTTCTCTGTGCCGTCGACGCTTGAAAAGCATATGCGTAAGTGTGTTGTGAATCAAAGTAATGGTGCTCCTTTAGCTCTATCCGATGACTCTAACGCGTGCCGTGACGAGGCGTCGTGACTCTACCCGTGGGGTGGGCTCCGCCTCCCACCGCCTGCGCCTCTCAGCCAGATCTTCTAAGGACATTCCTTATAAGATCACGTGTTTGGGCGCGTTTCGTAACTGTGATTAGTTCGAAACATCGCGCCAAGCGGACTAAGGACGATATTTGTTCAATTTCTAGTCTTAAGAATTGAATTTTGGCGAAATTATTGTTTATACGCACTGCAATATGAGCCCAAAAGTTTGCACCGAAGGGCATTAATTTAGTTAAATAATCGTAAGTGACATATCTTCTCGTACTGAACACTGTTGATTACCGTTGCTTTGTTGATGTTAGTTGTCTATCATTTTGTTTAGTTCGAAGGCTGTATATGTCAGCGGTATTATGTTACACACTTTCGATCTTGTTTTGACATGTTTTTTTATTTCTAGAAAAATGTGGAAACCAATGCCAAAGTTAGCTATGTTGAGTTATATAACTTACTATTTAATTATTAAGCTGTATAGTGTCAATTAAATTAGAATTCTTTCCAGTATTTTCTAGGATCTTCATAGTTTGATGTAGTATGTGTTTGACGAGTAAGTTGTTTCGTAATTTTAGTATATCGTGTACAATAATAAGCGAAATGTTTCCTATCCTAGATAAACAAACTTGTGTAAATATTTGATGTAAGTTTACTTGTGTAAATCGAGTACCTACCTATTGATGTTCATATTTATAGAGGGTAATATTTCAAGGATTATAACAAAATTTGGTGAGAAAACGGTGAGTTTCCTGTAATCGATAAATAATTTATTTAAGCATTGTAGAAAGCGAAATTGGAATCGATTAATGGTAGGCGTTATTCGTATTGCAGTACTTGTATGTTTCATTAGAGATTAAATTATTAAATTAACATCACTGTGAGATCGAATTTCGTTCAAGTATATTATTTGTGGAAACTAGTTATTTTATTAAGACTGAACAATATTCCAGTTTTGTTTTTAATAATTTCTCCTTGAATTTCTCGTACCTAAATTAGTCCAAGCGTGAAATCTTTCAGTATACGTACTTAATGTAAATTATAATAGAATTTATATTAGATAATAAATAAGTAAATTATAATAGAAACATTTTGTCGTCCATATCTGTCTCCTTCATGTTTAGGGCCTCTTCAGACGATGTTAGGTAAGGGAAGGTGATCTACATAATGTTTACTAATGTCATCTGGACGGGCCCTAGCTATTTCGGCAATACTATTTGTGCTATAAAAATATTTTTTCAAGCAATCATTTTTGCTAGAGTAATTCAAAATGGTGGCTTCGAAAAATATTTTTATAACTATCTCAATAACCTTCTTGAAATGTAAGTACCTATCTATCAAAATTGTACAATGAGAACCAATAAGTATTATTCACGTTTTCGTTGTGTGGTAACATTAGATATTAGAATATAAATTTTAAAAAGAAAATTGTGATTCTATTTTTAATTTTATTGTTACATAATCTCAAATATGCAAAGCAAAGAATAAGACGGGACGACGAATGGAGACAAAATAGAGAAAAAACTAAGACAAATTTTATTGTGTAACTATGTGAAAGATGAACTGTTTTTATTATTTTTCATTTTTATTATTTTTATTTCAATAAATATCCACGATTTGTTAATCAATGACTTTGTTTGATTTTATCCAACTTGACTAAAGCACTCTTATCTAAATTCGACACGAACTTGATTACGACACCAGTCTCAATTTAGACGGACATCAGTTTTCTTTATTCCCTTACACCTGATTTACATGATTCAAGTTTTGTAACAAATCTCATTCTGTCATAGCCTAACTCGCCAAGAACAGGCATTACAGAAAGCCACAGCCTAATAACTACACACAGCGATGTAGTTGTGAAATAAGCGCTGCGTTTTGAAAGAAACATTTTCCTATCCCAGAGATACTCTATCTTAAAGCCCTGGTGCAAAAAAATGGGTCTGCAACACGCAGGTGATACCTTGGGTATTGCTAGCGTCTATAGGCTACGGCAACTACTTATGCTAGTTTGCCCTCCAAGTAGTATAAAAAATAGAGATGGCATGAAAATTGTCATGAAAAAATTGTAATCGTGAACATGGCGCATAGCTTTAATAGTCTGATGAAATTAGTCACAAAGATCGCCGGCTTAACGTGTTTAAGAGCAAAGTTATCATATTACCGTGATCTTTCTAACTCTGGGCCGCTACTAAGAATTTTCTGACGGAAAAACCCATTAACGCTTGCTGGCCCACGAACAAGCGCAAACTTAAAGTGCAAGACCAACTGTGCAGTCTGTAAAAAAGTTGTATGCCAGACAATGCCAGAAGCATTACTAGGTATAACATTTTTGTATGACAACTAGGAAACAAGCCCTAGGTCGCGGGGGACTTTACAAGCAATACAAAGCATCCAGACTCGGAACAACCTTTTATGGAACACTCATTTTTTTGTCCCGTGTGGGCATCGATCCCACAACACGCCGCGCAGTGGTAAATGGCGAGATAACCACTTAAGCCACTGAACCAATCGTGCAGTCTAATTACAGTAATAGCATTTGACTGTACTTCTGGTGTATTAGAAATATATTTAGAGAATCTAGAATACTAAGATGAATAGGTAAAAAAGAAAGGTTCTTTATTTGCAGCCTAAGAGTTGCTGCTGTTAGCTCAGCGCTTTCTCAAAGAGCTTTGGAAACCCAACTTACCAGCAGTAATCACAACACTTCGCAGATATTATATTATTATCGATATTAAACTTTAAAAAATGGGTAAAACATTGGTAAGTATCAGATGCATAGAGATTTAAAAGGTTACGTTGAAATCTTACAATCATTACACAGAGGTGTATAATACCCACATTTCCTTAATATGAATCTAATGAATGTCGAGCTTATTATTATCAGGCACAATTCCAGTCGCGCTGGAGCATTGTCATCGGGAAGTTCAATAGCACGGCATTCGCACACCATCTATACCTACAGATATATTAATTATATTATTTTTATTTCTTTGCTTCGACCAACCTGAGTCCGAAGTCGGTTTAAACCTGCTCAGGTGGGGATTTATAGACGATTCCAACCTGGAGTGAAAATGTGGTGCTGAGCCACAAATCACAACAAATCTAGGGGCACTTGATATCATGCCCCGCGTGCCCTGATACCTGCACCTTAGAGGAGCTTACGGACGCTACTGAAAATGCAAAACTCGTAGCTAGGTTCTGGGCTGACACAATTTAAATTGCCATCGACACGCTAAGAAGAAGAAGATTTTTATTTGGTCTTCTTGGCGCCGCAATAGGTAGTAGTGAGTACACAGGGTATTGGACATAGCTGTCCAGGGCCGCTATATGAAGATTAGTTTTTTTTTAAACCATCGTGTATTGTGGAATTTGATAACTGTTTAATTAGGCTGAATCGAATCATCTCACGATAGTAAGGCTGGCCTTTACTTGGGTCAACGCATTAGCCTTGCGATCCAGCGTGACAATGTGACCAGTCTTTTGGACACCTTTCCTCAGAACAAACTCAATCAGATATTTTATTTATCCTACTAAAATTATAAACGCAAAAGTTTGTAAGATTGTATGGATGTATGTTTGTTACTCTTTCACGCAAAAGCTACTGAATGGATCTGGATGAAAAATGGCATAGAGATAGATTGTAGTCTGGATTAAGCACATGGGCAGCTTTTTATGGCGATAACCGACATCCACGTGGGCGGAGCCGCGGGCAACAGCTAGTAGGTAAATTAATACCTTTAAATACAATATCTGATTACTTATAAGTAGTTTAGGTTAAGTTATTTTTAATTTTATTATTATCTAATGAAATAAATGTATCATTAGACTAAACTTACAGGTAAAAGTATACCTACCTATTTCACACAAATTCATACATCGGTTTTCGTAAAAAACTAACCTTCATAATGCGGCCCAGCTATCTCCGTTGCCCAGCGTATGACTGATGTGCCCTGGGTCGGGAAAATGTGGTGTCGAGAATTGCTCAATAGTAAGATTCTTAAAACAATCTTTGTAGAATCTTTTAGTTAAAATCTTCTATCTTGCGATGCATGTTTGGTTAGTCTGCTTAGCTCAAATCTTTCAAATTTGAACCACTACATACATAGTCCAATAGAGATCAAATTTGTGGCTAAAGTGGCCATTTACCACTACGTGGCGTGTTGTGGGTTCGATCCTCACACAGAACAAACATTTAGGTATCTATTCCATAAATGATTGTCCCCAGTCTCTCCGAGTTTTATGTCCGTTAATTGTACGTTTTTAAAATCCCCCGCGATAAAGGGCTTGTTGAGTGCGAGAGTTGTGTTTAAAAAAAAATCTCTCGCTGCATTTTTATGTATTATATTAATTTTTATGTATTATATTGTACTAGCTGTTAGTTGGCCGCGGCTCCGCCCGCGTGGATGTCTGTTATTGCTGCAAAAATTCCAGACCATAATCTAACTGTGTGCCAAATTTCATCCAGATCCGTTCAGTAGTTTTTACGTGAAAGAGTAGCAAACATCCATCCATCCATCCATTCTCACAAACTTTCACATTTATAATATTAGTAACGATTGGTGACACAACCAATCACACTTACAAACAATATAAAAGCTACAGCCCACGTCATGAAACCTTCCAAGTAGAACATAATTTGAACCTCAATGTCAAAATATTTTACACTTATATTTTAAACTTGTATATTATAACAGTAACTCGAATAGTCAAAGTCAAACTCATTTATTCATTTAGATCAAATTCATGATACTTATGAACGTCATTAAAACAAATGCCAGCATACTTTTTTCCTTAATTCGCTGACTAGGGTAGGGCCTCGAGAAGAATTACAATAGTGGTAACAAAAAGGAACGGAAACCAATATAATATTAGATAATAATATATAATAATAGCAACTCATATATTATGTCCTACTGCACGAGTCTCCTCTCCATTATTAAGCGAGAGGCCAGACCTTAATCCACACACGCTGGCCTAATGTGGGTTGGTGAATTAGACATGTCTTTAGAAATTCTTCTAAGGTTTCGGTTTCCTCATGATGTTTTCTTTCACCGTTAGCAGATGGTGAATCATTGAGTATTGCATATATACTTCACACATTGGTACTGCCACCTGGGATTGAACTCGCACCTCTTACGTGCAAGTCGGTTACTTTCCTACTCAGCCACCACCGCATTATTGATTAAACTACTACTACTAGTTTAGGCCCGCGGCCTTGCCCGCGCGTACAACCCCACAGGAACAGTGTTTTTCCGGCATAATAAGTAGCTTATGTCCATCCATACATCTAAACTTTCGCATTTATAATATTAATATAGATTTTTGAACTGAGAACTTATATAGGTAAGTAAGACCCTTTAAGGATGGGTAAAAAGCACAGCTGCCCTAGATAAGTGGCATATACGGTAGTTGAAAGTTTACGATATTATATCGTAAATATTGTCAAATCCCATATTTGCTTTCTATATTTGATTTGACTACCGTTTATGCCACTTTTTTATACTACCAAAGCGGCAAACAAGCATACAGCCCGCCTGATGGTAAGCAGCTACCGTAGCCTATGGACGCTTGCAACACCAGGGGTATCACTCGCTGGTTGCGCTCCTTATAAACTTACCTTTAAAAGTCACTTGTCTAGAGGAGCTAAACTTATGTGACCGTCATACATCATACATTATTATACACAGACTTCTCTTCTGATGTGCAGTCTCTTCTGACATGTACTGACAGTATCTTTTTACATGGTATTAAGATGATAGACATGTGTGCGCTTGAAAGGAAGCAGTTGAATGCTTGCAATTGCTTGATGAGAGGTACGGCACCATACTAGCGAGCAAGCTCGACTGGGAAACGACGTCCACCTTATGAAAGACAGCTAAATGACTACACACAGCGGTGTTCATGTCTTTCTGTGTGTGAGCACAGGTCTGAATCAGTCGGTGTCGGAAGAGTTTTAATTTTAAGAGAGGTAGGGCACCATACTAGCGAGCAAACCCAACTGGGGAAGGACCTTACAGAAGACGACAGCCAAATAACTACACACAGCGGTGTAGTTGTGTTCCTGTGTGTGAGAACAGGTCTCCAGCGCTCATTTAGAGATGCGTTTTGAAAGAAACGTATTCTAATCCCAGGGTTACTTCCATCTTAAAGCTCTGGTGTCAAAACATGTATTGGCAACACGCGATACCTCTGGTATTGCAAGCGTCCATTGGCTACGGTTACTGCTTAACATCAGGCGGGCCGTATGCTTGTTTGCCACCCAAGTAGTATAAAAAAAACATAATCCCACTGCTAAACACGGGTCTTCTCCCTACATTTTGAGGATATTAGCCTACCATACCACGCTGGACAGACGGGTTTTCCCTCTCTCGCTGTGGATATTGTCTGCCTGACTTACTACCTCAGTTGACTCTTACGACACACGTTCTTAATACGTCACCACGCGTAGAACTATATGGAACAGCTAATGCATTATGAGTAAGTACTATATCTAGTTCCTATCCACTCAAAACAAAATAAGCTTACTTTGTAATCTTTAAGAAATTGTTAGTAGAGTTCCCTGAAGGGACATTGTGTTTTACGGTGCCAGTCTGCCAGTACAGCGATTTCCTTTTACACATGGTAGCAACGCATTATTGTGATGCTCGTGGTATATATACCTAGTGAGCTTCCATAGATGGTAAGAGCTTACCAGTGGGCTAGCCGTAGAGATAAACTTTGTTAACTATACAAAATCTTGAATATATGAGATAGAGTTAGATACTACTAGCTGTTACCCGCGGCTCCGCCCGCGTGGATGTCGGTTATCGCTGCAAAAATTAGCCTATGTGTTAGTCCAGACCATAATCTATCTCTGTGCCAAATTTCATCCAGATTCGTTCAGTAGTTTTTAAAGAGTAACAAACATCCATCCATCTATCCATCCATTCTCACAAACTTTCACATTTATAATATTATATATAATATTATAAATATACATATATATAGTAAGGATTACCGACTGCACAAGTAGATTAGTAATTAATACCTCAACATTTACCATAGCGCGATGTGTTACTTATAAGTTTTATTTCCACGCAAAAAGATAAAGTACAATTCATGAAGGATTTTACCAGGTGTCCTTTCTCGTAGAACTCTATTTTTAATATATATTTTTATTACTGTACCTACTAGACAATTTAACCAATAAAAGAAAAAACGTGACCACAGTCGGTGCAATTCGACCGAAACGTCGGGAAACAAGAAGGTATGAAAACCTTTAAAATATTACGCGATTTAGACCCGTTGTCCATTATAATATAATAAAAAATAAATACTTAAATGTTCTATTTCGTTTTATTCAAACTTATTATTAAACTCCCGTGAAACTTCTAAAGAGTTTTCATTGCATGCTACTAACGCCATCTATCGTCGAGTAGCGAAATCGTTACGCTGAAAGTACAAAATTTATAAATATTAGGAAGTTATTAGTTAATATTGTTATAATATAGTTTTGTGTAATACTTTAATTGATATACTTATATTTTTATATTAAATTTACATATGTAGTTCATTTTATTTATAAAATAAACTATGTAAAGTTTTCATAGAGTTTTAGAAAAAACCTATACCTACAATACGTGAATTTACTTAGAAATAATAAAAAACCTTAAGTATAATATATTATATTGCCTAAAAATTTTTTAGACACTAAGCAATTTATGTTCTTTTAGGTAGAAATGTCTTCTGAGTTACGGATATTTGGGCTCCGGTTTCGATTTTTCTGAGGATAGAGGAGTCAAACAAGGAATCTTTTATACAAGAGGATTCTTATTGGTCATAAAATCAGAATCTAATAATTATGCATTCCAATCGATTCTAATTTCTTCATCCGATTCTAGTTAAGTAAGTATTTCTAATAGGAAATCTTTTCAAATAAAACTGTAAGATCATTATCGATATTTAGTAGCAGATTCTAAAGAATTCCAAC
Organism: Trisateles emortualis; assembly: GCA_947095525.1. NCBI lineage: Eukaryota > Metazoa > Arthropoda > Insecta > Lepidoptera > Erebidae > Trisateles > Trisateles emortualis. The sequence continues at coordinate 6,020,926 of OX352743.1, read as the reverse complement.
AGATGGCAGACTCATCGCGATCTTGTAAAATAATTTTCTTTTGTAGATGGCAGCACTGTGCAGTTAATCAAAAATCTAAGGAGCTTTAATATTATATAATATGATTGCACGTTTAGTTTTGTACTCTAAATGGTACGTCAGCATATCCCACGCGGCGTGTTATAGGTTGGATTCCAACCCATTTGTGTGTATTTATAATAATAATAATAAATCATTTTATTATCGCGTCGCATAAACGCATAGATATATATCTTACAGACTAACGTACATATAAATATAAACCTGTGTTAGTAAATAAAACTTAAAAACTATGTTAGTAGGTACACTTCAGTTGCACTGTGTCGCAGTGCGTTCGTGTGGCACTTGTCCGCGAAAGCGACGGAACACTACACCTGTCGGCCAAAAATTCGCTTCCAAGACGAGGTTTAGGTAGACTGTTGGTACTCGCACCACAAAAGCCCTAAAATTGACGTTGCGTCTCGACTCCAACAGCTGCACTCTCGGCAAGTACTTGGTCTTTTTGCGTACGTAGGTACTCTGCGATGTCTTCCGTCTTCGTGGTGTAGTGCAGACAAGAAATGTACACTGGAGTGTTCGGTGCAGCGGCACGCATACCAGGCTGTGCTGGAGCCGTACCGCAGCAGTTCTTGACGGGACTATGACGGCGCGTCCTCCTTTGCACCTTCACGAAACCATCCTCTTCAGCCCGGTTCAATACCTTTTCAGGTACAGGCTTGGCGGGTAGAGCAATTGGAGTGCTCTACGTGACCGGTCGGTTAGCTGATCGCGCGGAGAGATTCATGAATAGTTGTTCCGAGTCTGGGTGTAGCTACCTACTTTGTGTGTTTGTATCTATAGTTTTCTGTTATTTTGAATTTCATTTTTGTCAGAAGTATGGGTTCGTCCCTTTTTGTAACCACATATTGAAAACTCATGGTACCAAATGTTAATGCTAGATATAAGTATTTTGATGATTATAAAGACTGACCAGAGTTTCTAGCCAATTCTTCTTGTGGCCCTACCCTTGTCAGAAAATTGTCTGTGGGAATTTAAGTAAGTATAAAGGTGGGTATCGACATCACGGGAGGTACCTAATTTTATATTGGAAATCATCAACATGCTACGACCAATTTTCTATTTTTTTTATTGATCTAAACGATCCAGGCATCGTGGGTTTGATTCCTATGTACCACAAATCTTGGTGTGATGTCTGTCTGGGTTTAATTATATGTAGGTATGTATTTAGAATATAGGTATAAGTATATTTGCAGTAGTCTGGTTGCCATAGCACAGGCTCTGCTTAGCTTGGGATCTGATAGCTGTGTGTGAGTTGAGAGAAAGTGTTTCTTATTCACCCTATAAGTATTTTATTTACTTTGCAGCAGTAAATGCAAGTTTAACCTCCTCTTAACATTAAGTGTGACCCAAGGGATTGTCCATGGTATCCTCTGTGTTAATAATAAAATACCCACAAAGTTTGTGCTACAACAGAAGTTATTATTTATTTAAAGCGATACCTTTCTAAGCAATGATATTATGAAGAAAGATAAGCTACCTTCATACTGAGCCACGCGGTGATTAGTATGATTATATTTATTTTCTATCTTAGTACCTTTTTTTAAAGACATCTTCCGCACTAGAAAACAAGCTCTGTGTTGCGGAGAACTTAACAAACATACAACTAACGGACACAAATAACACCCAGACCCAGAACAACACTTTGTGGGTCACGCAAAGTTTTGTCCTGTGCGGGAATCGAGCCCACAACCTCGTGCACAGCAGGCGCGTACTGCGGCCACTGGACCACCAAGGCAGTCAAATATATATTACAAACTTGTACATGCACATCCTACACCTATAATATTTTCATACACATATTGAAGTTTACTGTTATTAGCTTTAAATAATCACTGTGACGTAGTAGGTAGTTAGGTTTCCGACCACGTGGGCTATTTGATCCGCGTGGCCGAACCAGAAGACATAAAAAGAAATACTTACCTATAACATAAATAATATATGGTCTGCCAATAAATTATAATAATTATAATCCTACTAATATTATAAATGTGAAAGTTTGTTAGTAGGTACCTATGGATGTATGGATGTTTGTTACTCTTTCACGTAAAAACTACTGAACGGATCTGAATGAAATTTGGCACAGAGATAGATTATGGTCTGAAATAACACATAGGCTGCATTTTACAGCGATAAGCGACATCCACGCGGGCGGAGCCGCGGGCAACAGCTAGTTATGTATATATTCTACACAAACTCTATACATAAATACATTTTAACTACACTCAGGGTGTGGGATCTCTAGGCACAAGATTCGTTGAGGGCATGCTAAGTAGTAGTACCTAGTACTTAACTAAGCAGCAATGCGCAGGCTAACCAATACTTAATTCCTTTTTAATAACTAATATTCGTCCGCGGCTTTACTCGCACCGCGCGTACAATTCCAGTGGCACAGTTTTATTTCGGGATAAAAAGTAGCGTATGTGCTATTCCAGACTATATTCTATCTCTGTACCTAATTTCACAAAGATCAGTTTAGCCGTTTTGGCGTGATTGAGTTACAAAAATCTATAAATCCACACATCTATCTTTCTATCCAAACTTTCACGTTTATAATATTAGAATAGATTAAAATTTACTACCAATATTATTCTTACTAGAAATATTTAAAAAAACAGCATTCCTATTAGAAAATAACTAGGTATAAAAATAACGTTATAAGCAGCTACAATAAGCAGTAAAAATAGCGTTGTTTCTAACAAGATTCCCATGCTAAAGCCTCAGATACACAACTGACCGGTTTGCAACCGTCACTACTTGCGTGACCACTCGCTGACCAATGAGCATCGTGTGGGCAGTAAGGCCCCGCCCACAACGTGGACATCGGTCAGGCAAAGGACAGAGAAAGTAGTTTTGTGGAATATGTTATTGACTTTGTTTGTGTTTATTGTTTTGTTTACTGAAAAAATAATAAGAATAGTGAAGTGAGGTAAGTGTATTTTTTGTATCTTGCTATGTTAAGACAAATTGTAGCACAATGTATTAAAAATTGTAACTATTTGGTGATTGATAAGATTGGTCTGGGTGGAGGAGCAGAGACGGCTTTTGGCTTAGATGATGATGTAGCAGAATGTGTAGAGATGAGAGATGTAATTCTAGTGTAAAATTAAAAGACTTAATACTAGATTGTTGAACGGCTGTCCACCTACATGTGTACCTACCTACTTACGTAAAAAACAATGGTTTTGCAGCGTTTTTATTTAAAACTAGTTTTTGCCCGCGGTTCCACCACCTACCGCGGCTCCACAACTGGATGTTGGTTATCGCGATAAAAAAATATCATTTATCCTTTCCTAGGATGCCATCTATCCTAGTCAAATTTCATTAATATTCGTTTAGCCGTTTAATTGTGGAAAGATAACAAACAAAGTAACTTTCGAATTTTAAATATATTATCCATATTTCTATTATAATATAAAACATCTGCCATTTTTGAACAATGCAGTTTTTTTTCGCAATGCATTTTGCAAAGAGAAAGGGTCCAGTTAGCAAACAGGTTTCTAGTTTGCATTCATAAATTGAGTCTATAGTGATATCCATCATAGAAAAAACATGGTGCAAAAATAATATGCCAAGTAACTTAACCAGTATTCGAATAATTAAATTTTATAGCCTCGTTGGTCTAGTGGTCGTTAAGTGCAAGTTCTGAACATGGCCCCGGGTTCGATGCCCGGGTCCGGTCAAAAATAGATATTGGATTTTTCTGTAAACAAATTCGCAACAGATGCCCTTAGTTTGATGGTGTTTACATTTACAATTTTTAACTTTATTTTCCCAGTGCCTTGCAACTTAAGTAAAGCTGTAGGCCTATGTCTGGTCTCTTTCCAGTCGTGTCGGATTGCCGTAAAATCAGACACTGACACTGAAGGAATACGGAGTACGCACATATTAACAAACTAAACAAATAATTAGTCAAATATTTTTTTTATAAAATAAAAAATATTATTATTACTAAAATTATAATTTAATAATAATTTCTTTTGTGACTGAGGAAATTTATCTTAAACTTCACTCTTGTGTTTTAACAAGAGAGAAGTTTTAGATGAACCTCCCACATATGTCGATAGGTTTTGAAATGAGCCGAGGTTTTCCCAAAAGAAAATAGCTTGATGTTGTTCAAGAAAGGGGGTTATAAGGTTTTCAAAGACTCGGCAACAAGCGAAAATATACCTGGTGCTGCAAGCGTCTATAGGCTACGGTAAATGCTTACAACCTACAATACTGCTTTCAACTGCCCGTATCCTTCTTTCCCTCCGAGCATAAAAATAAATATTCCTATCGAATGTTCATACTTTTGATAAACATTCTCCATTCAACCCTACAATCGTCAATACACCAATACAAAACTAATAACTTATCGAGACATCAACACTATCAATAAAAATAATAATAGGCGAGGACATATGTTTCATAATAAATAATAAAATTTTATTATTATGAGAAAATAACATTTTTTACCCCACAAAGAGCACGCGACGGAGGGTTGTTTTAACAGAAAAACGGGGAAATGGGTCGAAGAGGTCATTTTGTACCGAGGGACGTATTGAAAGGGTTAAAACGCCCTAATAACTGGTCATACAGACCAAGTATGGGTTGGTATCCGGTTTAGTAACAGTAAAGTACCTGAACATACTCGAAATAAAAATCGACAAATATGTACACACGGCAACGGCAACGGAGATAAATAATAATATCACAAAGACCTCTTTATATCTAATAATATTATCTCTGTTACCGTGTGTACATATTATGCGGTCCTGTATACATACAGGGCCGGTATATTAAGATTTAAAAAAAAAAGTATATTTATGTGGAATTTAGCAACAGTACCTATACAATTAGATTAAACCTACAAACAAAAATATCATCATCGTCATCTGAGCCAAAAGACGTCCACTGCTGGACATCTGCCTCCCTCAAGGATTTCCACACTTCTCAATACTGAGCTGACCTTGTCCATCGATTACCCGCAACCTTTACCAGGTCGTCGGTCCACCTTGTTGAAGGCCTGCCCACGCTTCGTCTTCCAGTTCGTAATCACCACTCTAGATCCTTACTGCCCACAAATTCATACATGAAGCAGCTACATGAAGATTGATTTTCCTAAAAAAACAAAACTTCATATAGCGGCTCTGTATACATATCGCCGTTGCCGTGTGTACAAAGGACATATTTAAAAAAAATATACTTATAACTTTATAATACTAGGTATAGCGGTAAATAAGCATATAGCTCAAAGGATGGTAAGCAGTTACCGTACTCTATAGGCACGTATAATACCAGACGTATCACTTACGCGTGGTCATCATTTAAAAAAAGTTAAATTTTAATCCTACGAAAATAATTTCCTCAGATTAGAATATCCTTTACTTATATTAAGTACTAGCTGTTGCCCATGGCTCCGGCCGCGTGGATGTCGGTTATCGCTGTAAAAAGTAGTATGTAGCCTATATGCTATTCCAGACTATAATCAATCTCTGTGCCAAATTTCACCCAGATCCGTTCAGAAGTTTTTGCGTGAAAGAGTAACAAACATCCATACATCCATCCATACATCCATCCATACATTCTGACAAACTTTTGCGTTTATAATATTAGTAAGGATACTGGATCTGTGGCGCAGTTTGCAATATCCAAAATTTGATTCCAAGGTCGGGTAGGCAGAAGTTACCTCGCCATTTACAACTGCGCGGCGTGTTATGGCTTGATTTATTCCTTGTTCGTCCTAAAGTTTTGTCCCAAATTCCAAAAAAATCCTAGTTTGTCCCACATCACTATTATAGTCCCAAATTACAAGTACTTAAAAGGTACAGACAAAAAAAACATAGTGTAGTATATTTATGATGCAATTTTTGAATCAGTAATTTACACATGGGGCAAAAATGTGTGTGATCCATATGTGGTTGTTCAGAGTTTGGGTAGTTATTTAAAAAAAAACACATCAGATATAAGGTGGGTATGATAAAGGTCTACTTGCCTTTTGGAGAAAAAAAACTTGATACTTGTTGTCTCAATTTCAGTGTTACAGTGATATCAATCCACTTTGTTGCATAAGGCTATCAAGACTTAGTAGTCTCACATTAAGTAGTAAAGAGTTCTCTGAAGCTAAAACTGTAATTACAAGAGATCATACTCACTGGAAATTGTACAAAATACACAATAACAGTGCTGCTTAAGTCTCTAAACATCACAAACCACGCCTCCAACATTCAAAATCTTCATTAAAGACCATTCCGTAGAATGTAATCAAAGCAATAGACAAAATAGGTGTGCATAGTTACGAATAAACCAATATACATTGACCTACTCCACCCCCCTAGTTTCTTCCACGATCTGATTAGAAAAGGGCCGACAAATAATCCATGAGAGGTCTAATTTCGATGGCCAAGTTGAGCGCTACAATCCGAATCAAAATTCAAAACCGCGCTCTCTCTTAATCCCTGTTGAGGATCACAATAAAAGGTAATACATTTTAACTCCTGTTCATTTGTTAAAGGAATTTGGACCTTATTGTGTTTAGCTAAGGATTATAGCAAGTTGGCTGAGGGAAAAATAAGATTATCCAAGCGAAAGTAGAAGGTGAAAGGGAGACATTTTGTTCTAAGGTGCGGCGTGTACTCAACGCGGTCAGGATAATGACTTGATTTTGTTCTAATTTTGTAACCATGTACCTTCAGCTAATGGGGTAATGTTCTAAATAAATAGTTTAATTTGCTAATTAAAGAAATTTTAACTCTTATATATTTACAAAACTATTTTTTTTAAAGATTTTTACAAGAATAACTATAAAAATAAAAGAAACTTAACCTAAGATAGATATCGTTTTAAAGAAATTCATATATAAAATTAATTTAAAATAAAATTAAGTGCATTTAAATTTATTTTCCTGTAATCATTTATTTTACATTTTTTTTTTTTATACTACCAAGTAGGCAAATAAGCATACGGCCCGCCTTAAATAACATTACATTTAACTTACTTACTAAATAAAATTTAATTTACCACAACATTTATGACAGAGCATCTCTTGAAAACGGCTAGACCGATTTGTAGTAATATCATCAGGACAATGGTTGTATGATTTTTCTATTTTATATAAGTGTAACCTCCCATTCGAATTCGCGTCAGTTTACAATAATTGCAAGCTTTTTTATTTCTTTTTTTAAAAGACAACTCCCGCGCTATAGACAGAGACCAAGCTCTGTGTCGCGGGGGACTTTACAAACATACAATTAACGGACACAAATTAAACCCAGACTCAGAACAACTCATTGTGAGTCACACAAAGTTTTGTCCTGTGCGGGAATCGAACCCACAGCCACAGCAGGCGCATACTGCGACCACAGGACAACCTAGGTAAGCTTTTGCAAAGTCAATCGAAACTTTTGGAAATCAAAAGTATTTCTACCTCGTTCTAGAAGAACCAGTTCCCGCCAGGTTCACTTTTTTATACTACTTAGCTGACAAAGAAGCATACCACCTGATGGTATTTATTCAGCTCATCGAGAAAGGCCAGCATACACCTGGTGTATGCTGGTCAAAGACTGCCTCCCGTAGGGTGCCTGGGCGGCCATGTACTTCTCCGACAGAAGTGAAAACACTAGGCAAAACAGTTATTATAAATTTTATATCAGTAAATGTTTTTTTTTTTATTTATCTAGACGCCTTCGCGGTCTGCTATATATGTATATGCATATATCGACTCTTTGCTTTAATAACGTGACAGTCGAAAAACGATTTTTCGGGCATGTTAAGCTGCGTCTCGAAACGGTGTCGCGAATCCGGAGATTTTATCTCATCTAAAAATATGCGTACCATGCTTAAAGAAGTTTTCACTTCAAAAATATTTGTTTAAAACCTATAAATGTATCCACTTTAGATATATAACACCATGAGGAGTAGTCTCCGTGTACGTGGCGCCGCATCAGGTGTTGGCCGGCGAGGTAACTCGCTCACTCATTTGTGCTTAGCAATTAACTCGCGCGGTTCGTGCGTAACGACACCGCGGACGATCTTGTCGGCTTATACCTACGTAGGTTTTAGGGTTCACATTTAACTTGTAATATTATATATAGAGTTTATTTTTATACTAGGTACTAAGGAGACAAATAAACATATGAACAGCCTAAGGGTAAGCAGCAACTACAGCCTATAGAGGCTTGCAACACCAAGGGCACCAGATGTTGCCGTCCTAAAACCTTTTAATGTCAAAATGTTAAATGCCGATTAATTTGATACGGAGAAGGACTACAGAAAGCAATATTAATATCGAATTTCGACCATCAGGTGACATCTAACACAGTCTCTTTACACTAACTCTCACATACACACAACTCACGCTTCATACCTACTTACATTCGTACACACCCACTTCAACCGAACGAAATTTGAATGTGTATTATTTTCATTTTTATTTTTTTAATATAGTACTTTTTATTGCATTATTACTATTGCCTCAATTTAATTTTTAAGTTTAAATAATGGTTATTATTGTAACATTAAAGGAAAGGGACTGGTATCTTTAACACAGGCTTCCCTGTAGCCTAGCTAAGAAGCCAGTTGCGAATTAAATTTGTATTCATTCAACAAACCATAAACATGTATTTCTTAGTGTATGTATAAGTGCTTGCAAGATATATGTATATGTATTGGTGCAAATAAAGATATTATTATTATTATCTAGTTTATTATATATTTTTTTTGTATACTACTTTGGTGGCAAACAAGCAGTTGTTAAGCAGTTACCGTAGCCTATGGATGCTTGCAATACCAAGGGTATCGCTTGCGAGTTGCTGACCTATTTTTTTACCAGGGCTTTAGGATGGAGTATCCCTGGGGTAGGCAAAACGTTTTTATTAAAACGCATCCCTAAATGAGCACTGGAAACCTGTGCTCACACACAGGAACACAACTATACCACTGTGTGTGTATTTAGGCGTGGTCTTCTGTAATGCTCTAAGGTGGAGGTCCTTCCCCAGTCGGGCTTGCTCGCTATTATGGTGGCCTATCTCTCTTGATAATAATGCCTATTACACTTTTTCATCAATAACATAACACTTTAAGAATGATAGATACGTTTGCTATGTAGCAAATAGTTCACAAAATATAAAGAAGTATTTCTAAAGGTGATAAACAAAGTAGGTATCTAATATCAGAGAAAAGTCATACCGTCCGACAGACAGATATACAAGTATAATTACGAGCACATAGCCTCCTACATCAGGTAACGTATACGAGAGGGCGAGGGAGGTAAATAACAAAGAAATATATAACAAAAGCTACTGGGGGAATGTGGACAATTTTACACGAGTATTTACAACCACGCTGTCCAACGGTCTCGGGAACTGTCGACCTAGGGATGCGACTTTACTTACTCATGGCGTATCGATAAAATATATTTTTATACAGATACTTATCAAACAAAGTCGGCTCAGGATCGAGAGTTGTGGAAATCTTTGAGAGAAGCTTATGTTCAGCAGTGGACGTTCTTTGACTGAGATGATGATGATGATGACGTACCATTTTGTCGTACCATAGTCTCTGCCTACCCCACTGGGAGACGGGCGTGATGATATGTATGTATGTATATTTAAAAGGTGGGACCCCGATGGGACAACCTGGTAATGGATTTTCGAATAAAAATGATTAGCCTAGACTCTGGAATTATGTCCAATTTAATGTCAGTCAAACTCAAACTCAAACTCAAACTCAAAATTCATTTATTCATTTAGGTTACAAAGTAACACTTATGAAGGTCATAAATTATGAATAAACCAGAAAGATGATGTCAGCAAAATTTTCCTACGGCTAGTTCGCTGACGTTGAGCCTTGAGAAGAACTAGCAAGAAACTCAGGCCACTCTTTTTAATCGCCAGATAGTTACAATCTTTTGTAAAATACAAGTATGATAGCATGCAAGCTGATGCAGTCAAAACACGATACTAACTATATTGATAAAATATGATAATCGTACTTAGTACTGGTCGTGCGAGAAAAAAAAAAAAAACTAAAGTATGGTGTTAAAGTCTGCTTCAATTTACATATTGCTATTAAAGAATAAGGCAATATGTGAATAGTGACAATTTTTATTGTAAATAACGTTTTGCTACTAATTAAAAAAACAAGGAAAAAAAAGAAAAAGTACAGAATTATCACTAGAATTCACAATGTGCCTCACGTCACAAATTAGAACTTAAGTACTAAGCTGATTTATTCTAAATTAAACAAACAACTATATAATGCAACTAATTCCAAGACTTTTTGTCGTTCAAATAATCATTTATTGTATGTATAATAGCCCTTTCCTATGAGATGATTTTTAATAGTAGGTTTAAATTTGTGTAAGGGCAAATTCATTATCTCTTTCGGTAATTTGTTAAAAAAGCGTATACCGAGTCCTACAAAAGAATTATGTACTTTGTGTAAGCGATGGTACGTGCCAACTAACTTATGTTTGTTTCTAGTATTTACTGAATGAATATCACTGTTCTTAATATATAGTTCAATATTCTGTTTAACAAACATAATATTCGCAAATATATATTGTGATGCAACTGTTAAAATACCTATTTCTTTAAAACGTTCTCTAAGAGAAACTCGTGAGCCTAGATTGTAAATTGAGCGTACAGCTCGTTTCTGAATTAAGAAAATGGTTTCAATATCAGCAGCCTTGCCCCACAGCAATATGCCGTAGGACATGACGCTGTGAAAATAACTAAAGTAAACTAATCTAGCCGTATCTACATCCGTAAGTTGTCTTACTTTACTAACTGCAAAAGCCGCAGAGCTGTCAGTTGGGAGAAAACACATTTTTATTCATCTAATAAAAAAAAACAAGTATTGCTCGCCGTTCGATGATAAACTGTTACCGTAGCCTATTTATGCCAACCTTCAATCTATACTAATAATATAGAGAGTGGTAGTTTATTTGCTAAAAAAAGGCCAAAATTAAAAGTACCCAGAATCATGCATGAAATCATTTTCATGCATGATTCTGGGTACTTTTAATGTTCATACATGAATGATGAATGTAGAGGAGGCGAAGGAAATATATTTGGATCCAAACAATTGGCGTACCATAGTCTCTGCCTACCCCAGTGGGAGACAGGCGTACCATACATATGTATGTAGTAGTACATATGTATGTATATGTAGTATTTAGTACATATGTATGTTTGGATGTAGAGAAGAAGATTTTTGTCGTCATTCCAATGTCTATCTTAAGGTTTCCTGAAAGAAATTGCAATAAGCAATAAAGCCACTCATTGCACGTAGTCTTATTTTAAATGAACTTTATTTTAATATTTAACTATTATAACATTAAAATAAAACTTGTTTGTTAACAAAATTATTTATTTTCTTTCTTTTTTACGCAATTGGCTAAATTCACATTCTGCAATAAGTTACAAACAAAATTGTATACCGATATAGATCCATAGGCTTCATACAAAAAAACATTTATCGACAACGTCCCCACTCTACGGAGCCGTCATCAACACCGCATTCGGAAAATCTACACTTAACCAGAAGAGCCAGCCCTCCCATTTATCCTTACGTTGTCCTGTAGAGGGGGACGTTGGGGAGAGAGGGCGGTCTAATTCGGGGGGCAAAAGGGCATCGGCGAGCTAAGCGCTACAAGCGCTGATTACCACTTTAGCTAAACTTTATTCTTTGCTTGTGATTTAAGTTTTGTTTGTAGGTGAAAGAAGTTTTGAAGAGTCAAAATGCGAAACGATAATCGTGGTTTTTTTTAAATAAAAGCATGCATGAAAAATCTGCATCCGTATGTTTGAGGTCGCAAAAATTGAAAAGTAATCGACGGATTGATTAAATTAATTTCACGATATATCGCATTTCTATATATTTATAATCTGATAAAACAATATTTAAAGTAGATAATATAAGTATCTACCTTATTTTTTGTATTACAGCTTTTGAATATTAATAATATATAATTTGCCACCATAATTTTATTCATAAAAAGTATCAGTATCAAAAACAACACATAATTAAAACACCATACGTAACAGAGGGGAAAAGTTATCTGTACGTAAGCGCCCCCCTATCCCCCTAAAAGGGGAGGACGGGCGTTCCGGGCCATCAGTCTGGCCACGGCAATTCAGATGATGAATTAATCCAACAAATGTGACGGTATCACTTAGCCCTAATGTACGGGTATAATGTTACGCCGAAAATTTCTCTCCTCGCGAATTCGCTTTGAAAATCTTGGTCGACTTAAATGTGCGACAGTCCTTTGTTTCTTTATAGGGATTATGTTTTGAGCGTCTGGGGGTTAATGTGTGTTTTTCTTATTCAGTGTACTGTGTGGGGCGCTGGGTTTTTAAACTTTGAATATTTTGTCGAACGTCTACGAAATAAGAAATGAAATGTTTTTCTCAAAATATTTTGTTTTTTTATAGGTATACTTACGTATGTTAACATTGAATTGGTGTTTTGCATACATTTTTCTTCAAAAATCTGTACATATTTATATTGGTAGACAAATTTGTCCGAATTATATAATAAGTAATTTGTGATTTTTTCGATGTACATTTTTCTGTTTGTATAACAAACTAATTAGATATATATTTTGGAAAGTACAACAGATAAAAATCTTAAAATTCAATTTGATTGAGTGTTACGTCAGAAACGCACAGGTTAGGTTAGACATTCCTAATTCAAACTACCGCACACAGATTAAGTTTACAAGATATCACCGAAAGATGTCGCCACATATCAAACTAAAACTCGTTACAAAATGTGACTACTCGGAATAAAGGTGTTGTTTTAATTACATTATCAGGCGACGCACACGCGGGGGTTGGGCGTGCGACGGTTAGACCCTTCTCACGGGTTGAAAGACATTCAAATAATAGTCTTCGGAGAAAAGTGGGACGGAGGCGGGTAGGTACAATGTACCCGAGGAAGTTTTGATTGCGTTTCTGGCTGTCACGCATGACGGGTTCGATGAATTGTCCTCCGTGATATGTTGAACGTCGTTTGTTTTTATGTCAGTGGTAGGTATGAGAGCTTTTGTTTCAGTAGGTCAGCCATACTGTAAAATGCGGTAAACAAAGGGATTTTGAGGGAGTTTAATCCTGTTTTGTTGGGTAATTTTCTTCTTGATGCGTAATTTCTTGGTTCTATGAAAAATATGTCACTAAAACAATATTTAGAAAATAGGTACTTGTTGACAAGTAGTTGATGGATATCTCGATAAGAATTTCATTACCTTAACCTTGATACCTATCCTATCTATCTCGTGGTCAAATTTCAGCCGTTTAGTCGTGCAAAGGCAATGGATAGGCAGAGTTACTCTCGCATTTTTAATATTAGTAAGGATTTTTCAGGTTTGATTCAAAACACCACTGTCTACTATCACTTTTGTTTGAAAACCAAAAATTGTCAAAGTAAGAACTTTAAAACAAAATTCTATATAATAAAAGTTAAGTGTACATTCCAACCATTTTACTGCTTACGGCGCCAAAACACCACGTACTAACATAAAAGCCATTTCACGCACACAAATCGTTCATGACGACATTAACGCGAAAACTTCACAAGACGCACACACACACACACACACAATCGCACACCCTCACTCACCATACACACTCATTTAAAAGCTCACAGAGGTACAAACAAAAGTAGTCCGCAGGGGCAGAGTTGACCAATAGCATGCATTTAACCCTTCACAGAGATTAGAGAAGCTTTGTTTCAAATCCCGGCGTTCGCAGTTTGAATTCGTGCGCCATTTTGTTCATTTAAAATGGACGGTGCACAATGGGTCACTATTGTTCTGAGAGCTAGACGGACGGAGACTGCAATGCCGACGAAAGTCGCCATTGTTTTTAGCTTTTTTCTAATTCTGCAGTTTTTATGCACGGCCTGCGTTTTTTTAAGTCCGCTGTATCTCTTGGAAAACTTTTTGGTTATGTCTAATTGGTATACACGAATAAGAAAATATTTTTTACTTAGTCGTGCTGCTACTTGTTTCATTATGTAGCTGTTTTTATATAAATTTAAGAGACATTATACTAGTGAGCAAGTCCGAGAGAAGGACTTACACTTTACAGAAGACCACAGCCACACACAGTGTTGTATGTAGTAATAGTGTAGTTGTGTTGCTGCTCGTTATTATAAATCTCCAGGGCTCTTTTAAGGAAAACAGTTATAGAAAATAACGTTTTATATCTATTTGTTCTTCTCCTGGTACTGTAAACGTCCATAGGCTACGTTAACTGCTTACGCACCAGGCGGTCGCTGTGCTTATTTATCTCCGTGGTAGTTATAAAGAAAATATTTAAGGGATTTGCCCGTAAGTTGTAATACTTTAAATCTTATGAAGTTAAACGGCGATAGCGACAATTATGATTAAAGCGGCAGACATACAATTAAATACTTAATTTCACAAATTGCATTATTAACTATTATATAATTGCACAAATGGCTCAGTGGTTTTAATGGCTACCTTGCCATATGTGCAGCGTGGCGTGTTATGGGGTTTCTAGTGTATTAAGTAGCAATTAAGGTACTATAAAACAAAAAAAAAACACTAAAAACAGAGGAGGTACTAAGCAGGATTTATTTGGCATATTTTTTTATTATACTCGTACATAGATAAATTATATTATTGGTACAAAAACTACTCTCTAATATTACACATATTATATTAAATCAAATTACCAACATAATACAATGCTCGTGCCAACTATTCAAAAATCCATTCCAACAAAATCCCTGAAACAGGAATTTCTAGTTTCTATTGTCACATCGTAAAGCATAGGGTCATAACAACTAGATCATCGTATTGTGTACCTCGGCCAACTGCGCGGTGGGTTTATGAACATAATATGACCCGTTTTGGGCCAATATTGTACAATTTTCGGTAATATAGTTTTGTCAACAGCGGGCGTGTTAGACCGGGGCTATTGTTGTAGGGTTAATATTAACAAATTGTCGAAAAGTTGAAAGTAATTGATGGTGATGGTCGTGTTGATAGATTATTTTAGGATTTATTTCTTGTTGTGTTATTATAAATTCTATTTGATATTATAGTATTAAGTTTTGTATTTTATTCCTATTTAATTAAAATAAGCTATTTGTTGTACCTTTTTTATACTACTTGGGCGGCAAACAAGTAAACGGTGCGCCTAATGTTAAGCAGTTACCGTAGCCTATTGACTTAGACAGCTCTTTGTTTTTATATGTAAACTTGCTAGTTGCCCTCGGCTTTTCCCGGGTAGATGACGATTTTGGCAATAAAAAGCCTATTCGCTATTCTAGACTATAATCTATATCTACGTCAAATTCATCAAGATCCGTTCAGTAGTTTTAACGTGCAGGAGTAACAAACATCCTTACATACATCCATCCATCCTAATAAACTTTCACATTTATAATATTAGTAGGATATTAGTAGCTATTTGTCAAGAATTTCGTAGTACATGCCCGAAGTTCGATAATATAAAATATATTTCAGTAGTTTGACTTTGTTAAAAGATACTTTTTATTAACATTACTTATCGTATTTAAAGCTTTAACCCGTCAATCTTTATCTAAATCCCGTACACCGCACAACTTTCACAAGCACTTCGATTACTCAATCAGTCCAACTACCCAATCATCAAAATTGCATAGTAATGGGCTGATACGTCTGCCCTTAGCCAATTTCATCGCTTTGTTCAATCTGTTAAGCTTCGACGAACATGGTGAACACCAGCTGAGGTCTCAAAGATGTATAAGACTAGCTTTAGCCCTCGGCTTAGCTCGCGTCTATAGGCCCACAGTATTTATTCTCAGGAAAAATGTAGCTTATATGCTATCCCTGTGCCAAATTTCATCCAGATCCGTTTGGCTGTTCTGGCGTGATTGAGTAATAATTAAAGTAGTAAAGTGGCGTGATAAGTACTATCCATGCATCCAAATTTACGCATTTATAATATTAGTATGATAACATTAATAAGAGGTAAGATGACTAGGTTTCATTTAGATATCATATTGCCATGCGTGTAGCGCGTAAGAGCGTAGATGCCAGTATAAATGTACTTTGTGCTTTAAAATTTGGTTTATTAAATGCAAATATATAATTTCCAATCTGATGGGTGGATACTCTCAAAACAGTGCGTTGTCACAAGAAAATAAACTCTTCATCTTTATTAAACCTCTAATAAGTGAGGGGATACAGAGTGCATCGATGATCTCGTGCCACACTTGTGCACTATTAGTTAATCTCCGTTGAGATTAACTGCCGTGACCGATATCGGTTTTGAAACTATTTGTTATAATATATTTATTTTAAACATTTACATTATCTAGGTAAGCTTAAGGCCACACTACATTTTTCACGCAGCGGTTGACAGCTATAATCGTAATACCGCTTCAAACGCATACACAATCTGTCACAAAAAATCTAAAATTTTATTAGTTTTTTTGAGTCACAAAATCAGGCGACCGTTTAACCATAGCACGGCCTTTGCCTAAACGTAAACTTATTTCATTTGTACTAACCTAATATGTATAAATTAAAAAAGTACATTTGCAAAACGCAGTACAAATAGAAATAGAGATCGCAACAAGCAAAGCCAATAAGGACACTTGTGGAACAGTGTAAATTACCAATTAGTAAGCTTTCATAGTGATACAGACGGAAAGAATGCAGTCCAACAGTTAACTGAGGCAGAGGTTCCGTAGGATAAGTAACTGGCTCTGAATATAGTTCAGTATCTTTTGAATAAATTCGGAATTTGAACGTTAGTTGTGAATCAAGCGCTAATTTGAATATTCTGCATCGACAAACTTAATTTTCAATATATTCAAGTTTTTATCGATTCAAACACGATACGGTTGCGATGCAAACGCAATTTTGTATCGATAGAAAGAGTAAAAATTTACCTAGCTTTATTTTTCGGCCCGTCAAATTTTAAAACAATGTCATTTGTTCGGCGTCTGCTAAAAATACAGACATGTCACTTTTACTTAGGTATTTATAAAATTTGCTAAATTTGGATTTTTTTAGATTATTCTCCGTAGCAACACAGACTGGAATTATGCCTGCTATACGGCAATGAGCATATTAGATAGGAAATAACTTAACTGAGATGGTGAAATTTGAGTGTGCAAATGAAAATGATTTCAATGAAGTGATATTAATAAATTCTTTGTTCATCTTAACTTACTACTTTCTCGCTTTTGTTACAGTAAGAAGAAAGTTATAATTTGCGGTGACTTTAACATAAATCTGCTTAATAACAGTAATGTAACAATGGAGTTCAAGCAAATACTAAATTGTTACAATTTAAAACTAGGTATTAATGAACCCACGCGGTTATCAAGCGGGACATGTATAGATAACACACTATTTAATATCAGAGGCTGTAAAGCTGAAGTTCTTGAATTAGCTCTTTCGGACCATACAGCACAGTTGCTAACATGTCCAGTAAAGCCACGTTTCTGCCTTAAGGCATGGTACACCGATAAACGAGACTTTAGTGAAGAAAACCAAGTCAAATTTACAGATTCCATCAATTCTCTAAGTTTTAATGATGTATTCACCTCCCAGGACCCTGATGTAGCATACAGTAATTTCTTTGATTTATTTAAATTATTCTACGATCTCTGTTTTCCTGTATTACCAGTCAGAAGATCAAGAAATTTTCGTCCACAATGGTTAACAAAAGGTATTAGAGTATGTTGCAAACGAAAACGTGAGCTTCTATGGGAATATAGAATAAAACCTACTGAAACCTCAAAAAATCGCTTTAAAGCATTATCATCAAGACTGAATCGTATAATTCAATTAACACAAAAGTCTCGTAACGATAATTTTATACAAAGTGCCCCAAATAAATCAAAAGCCACTTGGGCTGTAATCAATAATAATATTAAAAATACCGACATACCAAATGATCAAATACAGTACATCAACGTTGACGGCAATATTATTAAAGATCCTTTGGAAATTGCAAATCATTTTAATAATTTTTTCACCGATAAAATTGTTAAGCCTTTACCAATAGACACGGGAACTCCAACACCTTATAATTTAAAATCTATATTCATGCGTGCTACAATACCTAAAGATATTTATAAAATTATTTTAGAATTAAGGAGTACAAACAGCACTGGATACGATGGTATTTCAACGAAAATAATAAAACTAGTATCAGTTGCTCTGTCACATATACTGAGTCATATAATTAATTTGTGTATTGTAAAGGGGGTTTTTCCTGACCAGTTAAACATAACTATAATCAAACCATTGTATAAGAAAAATGAAAGAAATTATATGTGCAATTATAGCACTTGTACCCGTAATTTCAAAAATATTTGATAAAGTGATACATAACTGTATTTACAACTATTTCGAAACAAATAACCTTTTTTGTAAGTTGGGTTTCGGAAAAATAAATCCATTGATATGGCAGTTTACAGTTTTTATCAACGGTTTTTACTAATTTAGATAAAGGCAATTCAGTATGCGCGTTGTACATGGATCTAACAAAAGCATTTGACTACGTTGATCACGGAATTCTATTAAACAAATTATATGCCTATGGTGTTAGACGAAATGTCTGTGATCTAGTTAGATCATATTTAAGCAATAGAACACAAGTAACGCAAATAACAAAATTATCCGTCGCTTACAAAAAAGTAATTGAACACACGTCAGAGTGTAGGAATGTGACACTAGGTGTTCCGCAAGGTAGTGTTCTAGGTCCGCTGTTATTCATCATATATATTAATGATCTTCCTAAAGTAACACAGTATAATACAGTTTTGTTCGCTGACGATAGTACTATTATATTTACTGGAGATGACAAAATGCATATAGAACATGAAGTTAATTTGACATTAGACAATATTATTAACTGGTTGACATCAAATAATTTAAATATTAACATTGACAAAACAAATTACATGACATTTAGAAATAAAGTAAACAAGATATCGAATATGGACATTAAATACATAAATAATAAAATTGCAGAAGTAAGTACAACAAAATTTTTGGGTTTGAATATAGATAACAACTTAAATTGGAAAAATCATATAGAGTTGTTATGTAATCGACTAAGTTCATTTTCATATGCACTTTACATGTTAAGAAAATCAGTCAGCCAAACAACCGTGCTAACAGCATATCACGGGTATGTGGCGCCACTTTTAAGATATGGTATTATGTTCTGGGGCAACTCAACCGACAAAGAAGCTGCATTTATAGCGCAAAAGAGGTGTGTAAGGGCGATATGCCACATAAACCAAACAGATAGCTGTAAACCCTATTTTTTACAGCTAAAGATATTAACATTACCGTGTCTATATATTTTGGAAGTACTGATGTTTGTCAGAAAAAATATGCATTTATTTACAAAATTAAAGAGTAAAAGGCACAATATGGCTATATGTCTGCCAACAAATAAGACAGCATTATTAAATAAAAGTATTTTTTGTATGGCTCCTCGAATTTATAATAATCTGCCAAAATCAATACTCGAGATTTCAGAAATCAACTTATTTAAAAATAAAACTAAGTCCTTATTATTGAATAAATGTTACTACTCGATCAGTGAATATTTAAAAGATAAAATATTATAGATATATTATTTTGACATTGGTTATTTAGTTTTTGTTATTATATAAATTTATTTTATTATGTTGATTTATTTTATTATTATATGAATTGTATTTTTTTTAAATTAACATCTAATTGAATTTAATTAAATAACACTGATATTTGTAATTTCAATATAATATTTAAATGTTTGCATGCCGTGAGGTAAAGTATAGTGATACTATTATAATCATATTTGTCAACCTTCTGTACCTATATCTTGCAAAATAAATAATTTGAATTTGAATTTTGAATTTGAATTTGAACAAATATAACGATCAGTTGACTCGATTTGGAATAATTTGGTAATAATGATAAACCATGGTGTTGATTGTACTCGTACTCGTACGTATGTTTTGCAAAGTTTACAAAGTTATTTATACTTTAAAAATATATTTCTGTAATTTGTAAATGACAAGTAGTAAATTGGTATTTCTACGAGTTTTTACTACCAATAATATTGCCAATGATTTTAATTTTAGGCTTGTGTAGAAATGACTTTTGATTTTTTACTGGTCCCTAAAAAAACTAACGTCACACCCCGTGCGATATTGCGACACCTTAATTAGCGTTGGCAACACCGAGTGGTCGGGAATTGCCACTTTTTTCCATCATTGTGGGCCTTTATCGCCATTTTCTCCCTACCTCGGAGTCACGTTGTGCCCCGATGTGCCAATTACCACTACGAATGCAATTGTTCCGATAGCCTTTTTATATGAATCTATAATTATTTATGGATTGCTTCATTTTTCATGTTTAGGTTTTTTAATTATGCAATGTCTTTCCAACTGACTTACGGTTACGGCGACTAATCTCGACTGGGACTAAAAATATGGCCGGGAGATATTGTGCAAGTTTGTGCTCTTATATAGGTGCACTCTTTATTCTCCTTACTCTTATAGTCTGATGGGATGGCAATCCGACACAATCATAGAGAAATCAGGCGTAGGACTGATGTGATTTCCGAGGCACAGGGTTGTAATCACCGAAAATTATGAAATTTCAAGCATCCATTGTGAATTTCTTGACAGAAAAAACCAATGTTTATTTTAGGTCCGACCTGGGAACCAAATCCAAGACCTAGTGATTACCCAGTCACACTTAACGACCAATATTAAATAACACATTTAGGTACCACGGTCATATCTTTATTTTAGGTTGTAAATTATGTACCCAGGTGGATAGTGCTGCCCATTCATTTAATATAATCCTTTAGTGGCTTTAGATACCTCTACCCTTGAGGAGGGTGACTTTGTACCATTCATTATAGTAGTAGCACATTAAAATAATAATTATATTATAAACGTAACTTAACCCGCAACTCCTAAATGATACTTCACGTTAGCGTAGTTCTAAAGGTGGTTGTGATATGGCATACACCTATAAATCATTGATCTAGTGGTCGTTGCATGCAATACAGCTAGTCACCACGAGGTTCTTATAATAAATATTGTGGTCTTCCAGTAAAAAAAGTGCAATAGACGATGATAGTTTTGATAGTTAAATACGAATCGAAATTTTGTTTAATTTTTAGCCATATTCTTGTATTTAGCGTCTTCAATTAAAATTAAAACAATCTGAACTTCACCAAATGAGTTCAAGGCTGCTATTAACCATTCATCGTCTCCCTGCATCCTTCACCAGGTTGCCGATCCACCTTATTGAGACGCAGCGTCGGCAAGCTGCGTTTAATAATTGAAATATCTGAATAGTGAACAATTCAGAAAAAGTTTAAACGATTCCGAATCTCCTTTCAATAAAACACATACATAGGTAAATAAATAAAGTACACTTAAATATTCGTCGAACATTGGGAACAATGGGTCGTCGGCTGTCGCTACGTTCACCGTTCGATAAAACCACCTATGGTTTTAAGAAGCGAACAGCACTTAAGCGGGACGTTCTTATGCAATATGCAGCAAATATTTATTTCCTCAATAAATTTGCTCAATAAATTAAGTGTATAATTGTGTTGAATTATTATTATTGTCTGGCCTGTTGATTGAGTAGTTACTTCGTGGGTTCGATTTCTACCCAGGACGAATACATTTGGCAGTAAAACATGTTTTATCACAATTCATAAAAGGCTATTCAGTATTATGGAAAACTAAAATGTTCGACATCCTATATTTTAAGAACTGCCCTATTTTCATAAATCCATTTTTTATTATTATTTCTATTGTGGTATTACAATTCACTGTAATGACATAATATTTGATTAATAATCCAGTAACTTTAAACTGAGAATGGAACATAGGGTGACGATAATATTCTAGTTATCACATACGTGAGTTCACATTACTTGGCGTGATCATTTATCAGATCTTTCCCGCTTATTTTTTTTAATAATCTAAAAATATGTTTTAACACTATTTTTGTCACAGGTGAGTACAGATAGATTCAGTATCATTATATGTATTACATATATTTTATAACATAGAATTATAATTAATATATTAAATTCCTAATAAATACTATGTTTAGATAAATTTATTTTTATAAATCTTGTTAATATAAAAAAACATATTAAATATTAATTTTTAGTAAATTATACATTCGAAACATTCATTTAATGTTGCTGCCTCCATTAAACATGACGCGGTCCAACGGAGCGAGCTGTCATTAAAAGGCTTTTAATTCTTGATGGCTCCACTCTTCACAGAGTCGATACACAGATCTGGAACAAACATACAATCTTTTTAGTTTTATGGGTTTTATTCGATACCTAGAATTTCCTGCGGGAGTGGGGTATTTGTAAAATAAAAGTGGGTGTTTAGAATATAATATTTTGTATACTAGAAATGATTTCGATATTATTTTTGTAATTACTTAATATTATACTTATTACATTTTTATTTACAAGTAATTTACAACTACAACTATAAATCACATAATATAAACAACACAAAAAAAAGAAGGGGAGGGCTGCTTAGTAGGCGTCGTAAAATATTATTATTTTTAAAATGCTCACAAATATCTTCGATTATTATAATTTAATGTTTACATGATATATCGATAAAAAGTAGCCACTCACAGATAATGAAGTTTCCTATGATGAAACACTTTTCAGAATATGATCAGTTGTTTTACAGATTACCTTTCATCGCAAACTTACAACTTCTGAATAATTTCAGCGTAGATTTAGAATTATTAACAAACAATCATTATCTGACAGAGCACTAGTAGATAACGGTACTTCATAGTACCTACTATTATTGACCCTTTGAACGCAACTGTCGGATATAGCCGACAGAAAAATCTTGATAAAAGAAATTAAGTATTTTTTTGCGTGGTAAGCATATTTTTATCTGTCGGCTATACTCGACAGCAGCGTTCAAAAGATTAGGATACTGAAGCAGTATATAAAACTATCCCTCCAATTCTCAGATGAAAAAACCAATTATGTAACAAGCATAATACACATTTACGTCACTACTCTAACTTTGCATCATTTTTCCTTTGAAAAAGCCCCGGGGCTTTTGTGGCTCACCAGCGTACACGGCGTGCCTTCAATGCACTTGAATCAGCTCATTACAGTCTTTCCTTCGCGTCATTTCCTTCAGAGATCGTACGGCCCTTGTAAATGCCCTGTTGTTCGTCTCTTGTTACTTCAATACATTGTCATCAAGTTTTGTATGAAATTATGTTAAAAATGTTGCTTTTTGTATTCGCTTGAGTGGAACCTTTGGTGGAATTATAATGTGAATATACTTGTTATTGTTAACCGACTGGGAATAATTAATGGGATTCATGTAAATAGCATTTTTCGCCAGCTAAGTTAGTAACTAGGCACAGTTTTTATTATAAACATAATCCTTACTAATATTATAAAGGTGAAAGTTTGTAAGTTTGTAAGAATGAATGGATGGATGGATGTTTGTTACTCTTTCACGTAAAAACTACTGAACGGATCTGGATGAAATTTGGCACAGAGTTAGATTATAGTTTGGAATAACACATAGGCTACTTTTTACAGTGATAACCGACATCCACGCGGGCGGAGCCGCGGGCAACAGCTAGTAGTATATAAATATCAGCGATAGGCTTGATGATGATGATATAAATATAAAGGGACATGATAAAAATAGTGTTCAGTTTTGAGAGATGTTAATTTAATTTTTTTAACTCTTATGATAAAAGTAGTTTCTTCATAGTTCTTCTTGTGGCTATTTCGCCGACATAGATAGAGCATCTACGTCGGCGAAATAGCCAAAAGGTATATAAATGGACTGTTATCATTTATCTAGTAAGCTATTGGTTACATTCATACTTTTTGACTTTCATAAGTGTTAATTTGAACCCTAAATGAATAAATTTCACTTTAGTTTTAAAAAAATCTGCAGTGAAGAACCCAATAACAGTACCCGACTCGGCTCTTGAACTTGAAATTTCAGCACGAATTAAATTGTGTAAGCAGTCACTATATGGAATAAATATTGTTTTACTATTTATTTAAAGAGATGTAGGGAACCATACTAGCGAGAAACCGACTAGGAAAAGACCTCCACCTTACTGAAGCCCACAGCCAAAGGTGTAGTTGTTCATTTAGGGTTGCGTTTTGAAAGTAACGTATTCCTATCACAAGGCCAACACGCAAGTGATTGCATGTAGTTACCGTAGCCTCATAAGCGTCCATAGGTTACGGTAACTACTTAACATCAGGCGGGCCGTATGCTTGTTTGCCACACTAGGGGTCGCCCGCGACTTCGTTCGTGTGGTAATTTGGAACATTTTCTCCGATTTTGCAACATATTTCACTACTGCACGTGCCTTCCTGGATGAATGTACTATTCAACAAAAAAGTTTTTTTTTAATCGAACCAGTACTTTCTGAGATTCACACACACTTCTGTGTTGAACCAAACAAACTCTTCAGCTTTACAATATTAGTATAGATAGTATAGATTTAAAAATGGCAGCCACTGTTGCAAAACTAAGTCAAAATTTAAATTCCGTAAAAAAGGCTAAATGTACCCATATATCCACCGTATGTAGGGTAGAGTACACGCACAGTGCACACAACAAAACAAACAAAGCTACATCAATACAAACCAAAAGCACAAACTAGCTCGACAACAAGCCAACCTTCCAGACTTTTCCGTTTGCTATGACACTTTGTGTCGACTCTTTTTAATTAGCGTATTTTTCTTTGTAGCGGCTTCGTGTAAATTAGCCTGTGATGTGAAGAGCGGTGCGGCAAAGTTGGAGAGACGCACTATCATTGCCCTCGTTTTTATATATCCTACAGGCATTAGCGTATTAGTGGAGTTGTTAGGGTGATTTTGATGGTGCGATTGATGTTTAGTTGGGTTTGGGGTGATTTTTATTGGAAAAATATTTATTTTATAGCAGTGGTAGATTAGTATACATGCGGTGCGAGTTCGATTCCAAGAAAGAAAAAGTACGGATAAATTCCACAAATTGGTTGTGGAATTTATACGTAGGTACTTATAAAGATAGAAAGAACTTTTTTTTATTTGCTCTTAAACTTAAAAAAGGTAAACTGGACCACAATCAATTTACCATTAGCTAACGGCGAAGAAAACATCATGAGAAGACCCACTACTTCGAAACAAGCATACAGCCCGTCTGATGGTAAGCAGTCTCCGTAGTCTATGAACGCTTGTCTTGGTAATGTTTATTTTTAAGATAATATTATAAAGGTTTTATAAAATACTTGGTTCCGACTGCTCCTGTTCCTGCGTATAAAATCCTACGAGAACAGTGTTTTCGATATAACGACAATATTATAACGAAAATTTGACACCTAAATTATTATTTTATTATATTGACATTTCTTTATTTAAATATTATACTTTTTGACATTTAGTTATATAATTACTTAAAATTGTTTGCAATCTATTAATATCTAACTTAATATTTGTATGTCTCTGTTAGAGGCTAAAACATGTCTGAGCGAACCTACCTATAGTTACCAGCTAGCATGCCTAAAATGTATGTACAAATAAACGTTTTGATTTGATTTGATATCTTCCGAGATAAAAAGGAGCCTATATACTATATCCGTTCAGTTGTTTTAGCATGATTAAGTAACAAACATCCTAACTTTCGCATTTACATTTATAAAACGGTATAGATTCACAGATTTAAATAATCTCTTTAATGTATTAATAAATAGAACGATTCGACTGCAGTTTGGCAAAGATCCCACTGACCACCCTCGTAGATCTAAAATGTCTAGACATAAAACTGCCTCAGAAGAAATTATGATTTAGATATTTATTCATACTTAGGTATATGATTAAGTCTAAGTGATTATGATGGCGTTTTTTTTTTCTATACTACTTAGGTGGCAAGCAAGATGTAAAGTAGTTACCGTAGCCTATGGACGCTTGCAATACCAGAGGTTTTACTTGCGTGTTGCCAACCTATATTTTTTATAATAGGGCTTTAAGATGGAGTATCCCTGGGATAGGAATACGTTTCTTCTAAAAACGTATCCCTAAATGAGCCCTGGAAACCTGTACTCACACACAGGAGCACAAATACACGGCGGTGTATTTGTGCTCCTGTGTGTGTTCCTATTTGGCTGTGGTCTTCTGTAAGTTGGTGGTCCTTCCCCAGGCGGGTTTGCTCGCTAGTATGGTGCCCTACCTCTCTACAACGGTGTTTTTAACAAACTGCAATTTTGTGCGTTAGTTGTGTTTCTGTACGTGAGTACCGGTAATACTTATATGTTATTTGGTTGTAGTTTTCTGTAAGGTAGAGGTCCTTCCCTAGTCGATCATGCTCGCTAGTACAGTGTCCTAACTTTCTTAAATAATACTTTAGGTGCACTACCAAACTAAGTCATGAACACAGACAATAAATACCCACTAACACATTTATCACTCGTATTATACTTATATCATTAAACACACGCATTACTTACGCCTTTGAATCGTCTCTTTATGAAACTATGAAAACATAATGACCATACGTCACGTCGTAAAATACCTACCAAAACAATGGAAGCTCGCGACAGAAATTAATATATCATTATGTCAGACCCATGTACTGTATTCTCACACTTACCATATTGATGTCTTACTTACTCTTTACTAATTGTGTATGTTCTGTCTCTCTCTTGGGCGGAAAGTTTTGGTATGAATACGCGAATCTCTCCCGTGATTGGGATTTGTTAATCTTCGCGGCTGAAACTGCTGAAGTTAAAATTCTAATGTGTTACAATGCCTTTGGGTAGTGTTTGTTTGCACCCAATTTATGTGAAAACAACTTGTAGTTAAGAATAATGGGTATGTTTTAATGATGACGTGCACATAATCAAGATTAATATACCTACTTAAAATGGTAGCTTTAAATTTATACTTACAAATTCATAAATTTCGACTTTAAAATGGTCATACAATGACTGACATGACGATAATATAAGATTGGAAATTACAATAAATTTAGTTATTACAATAAACATGACATCTCATTAAATGTCAAAATCAATTTAGGTATGTCAAAATTCATAAATAAATAATATAAATTAAATTCTTAATTAATTTAATTCCTTCTGTTTTTCCGCATAGATGTTGCTGTGGTGAAGCCGTCGACAGCCTTGGACACCACGGCCTGTCATGCAGCAGGAGTGCAGGTCGCATATCCCGGCACGCTAACCTAAATGACATACTCCGACGTGCCCTTGTCACCGCTGGCGTTCCAGCTGTACGGGAACCCAACGGTTTGGTACGCAACGATGGTAAGAGACCTGATGGTATGTCTTTACTGCCATGGAAGATGGGTAGACCTTTGGTGTGGGACGCAACATGTGTCGACACCCTCGCGCCATCTCATCTTCCAAGCACAGCAGGTTGTGCTGGTGCTGCTGCTGCATCCGCGGAGACTCTCAAGCGGCGCAAATACAGTAATCTCATCGGAGATTATGTATTTGAGCCGTTTGGAGTCGAAACGCTTGGGCCGTGGGGTACAAGTGCCCGCTGTCTTTTTAAAGATTTGTCCAAGCGTTTAGTCGACGCTTCACGTGACCAGAAGGCTGGCTTATATTTGGCTCAAAGAATAAGCATTGCCATTCAGCGTGGCAATGCTGCCAGTCTCCTGGGCACGTTTTCAGTAGACATCGATGCGGAGGAATTTTACGACGCCTACTAAGCAGCCCTCCCCTTCTTTTTTTTTTTTTTTTTTTTGTGTTATTTATATTATGTGATTTATAGTTGTAGTTGTAAATTACTTGTAAATAAAACTTTAAGTAGGTAACAATTAAAAAAAAAAAAAAAAAAAAAAAATTAAATAGTAATTCAATATGTCCCAATACTGGCCACGGTTTCCCTACACTTTGCATCTATCGTGAGCTGAGAGATTTAAGGCTTATATCCACATACACTGGTTTTTCGGTGATGAGTAAGGTAAGGGAAATAGCATGTGCCAATTTTCATGAAGTCTACTCATTAAGTCATTGTAATATTATTATTTTTAATATATATTTTACATTATTTATAAGTTATTTTTTCATAGCAGCTATTTTGTCAGCATACTGTGGAAATCTAAGTTTCCATTATATACAAGTACCTACTAATGACATTGTTAACATACTACTTAATTATATGCGGCAGCTTGTCATTGGAAATTTGTAAAATTATAATAAGTTATACACGATGTCATTAGTCCGTAAGCTTTCCTAAAATAAAATAAAAATAAAATAAATGCGTGTCGGTGGATCAGATATGCATTAGAATTTCTTTAAAAATATGATGGAATTCCTCACTATGTTTATAATAATAATAATTATCTTTATTTCTCTGTATAGGGCAGATTGAGGTCTTATAGTTAACTTTGTTTTACATATACTACCCTCGCTGGTGTAGAAATATTAAATCAATTGTAAAAATACATGCAAATTATTATAAGGCAAATTACACGATTAAATTGACCGCCATATTAAATTAGATTTAAATTTCACATAAGAATTACCTACAATATTAATACGTGAATATATCATATAGAATTAGTAGGTATGTCAAGAAAAGTTTGATACTATACATCCTACAAAATTATTAAAAAACTATAAATATTATAAATTCTACTAATTTTATGACTGAGAAAGTTTGTGGGAATAGATGAATATATGAATGTTTGTCACTCTTTCACGCAAAAACTACTGAATGCATCTGAATGAAATTTGGCACAGAGATAGCTTATACTCTGAAATAGCTCAAAGGCTACTTTTATCCAAAAAAAAAAACACGTTCCTTCACTTTTGCGGGTAAAGCCGCAGTCGGAAGCTAGTACGTAATAAATAAATATAAACCAAAATGTCAATACCTACCTAGTTATAATAGTTGATGCGTACTCCTTCTCGCTAATGAGGCCCTATCTTTGATACCGATATTCCTGTATGTCTCTTTGAGCACACCGTGTGATGGGAATCTGTTTAATATCAGTTCTGATATAAATAATAGTTTATAATATAATGTAAAATATAATAGATAATAATTATAAACGTGGAAGTTTGTGATAATGGATGGATATATATATATGGATGTTTGTTACTCTTACACGTAAAAATTACAATACGGCACGGGTATTCCGTAAGAGCAAAAACCGAGCCACCGTAAAAACCGAGCAAAATCTGGCTGTCAAATTAAAAATCAAGAGCCCTTTTTGACGTTTAGTCAATAGATTGTGCCGTCATCCAGCAATCACAACTGTCAGTTTGCCATCGATGTTTCTTAGAGAATCAGCCGGCCGATCTGGATAAAATTTGGCATAGAGATAGATTATAGTCTAGAATCGCAAATAGGCTACTTTTTATCGCGATAACCGAAATTCCAAAGACATGCCTTTGGAATTTTAGTGGAAATATAGGCCGGAGGTTCGATTCCAGGTGGCAGTACCAATGTGAATTTCAATTTTTGTGAAATTTATAATATATGTACCTACTGCTAGGGAAAACATAGTGAAGGAACCAGCATGTACCTACAGTGTATATTATTAAATAATCTGGTTGCTATAGTACTATGGGATCAGATGGCCGTTTGTGAGCTTTGGGCCAGCTCACAAACGGCCATCTGATCCCATAGTACTATAGCAACCAGACAACCACACATAATTTCTAATCCACAATTATAATAAACTGGCAGACTCTATCGACAGATAGTGTTTGGCTCAAATGATTAAAAAAAGCTTTTGTGCCCTACTACGTGACCCATGGACCACGGCACGGTCCTCCTCTTGTCTATCAAGAAAATTGAAGAGCAATGTAGTAAATTTATTTCAAAATATGTAAACTTTATTTTTGTTGTTACATATTTAACTTTAATTCACCCTCCATAAACAATTCTTCATCTAATCCAGGTTCATATTTCAACGCGTCCAATCGCGTGGGTCATTAGTGTGTGACGTCATACTAGGGGATGATAATTAGCGTTTCCAATCCACCCTCAGCCGTCAGCATATGGCGATGGACCGAGTGCAAGTCATCCAAGAGATGGGGGTGAGATGTTACGTAAAATAAACGCTATACTGATGGCTAATGGGTACTTAACAAAAAACAGTAGTAAATGTTTTGAAATTGTTTCCATTTTCTTTGACGGTCTCTTGTGGTGAAGGTGTCCACAAATAAAGAAAGTAAAGAAACCTTTATTCAAAGATAAATAAGAACTATGATTCTATGAAACACCAAATGCAAGTTATCCTGTGCCTTGACTGAATGAGGACAAATATCAGCTTTGTGCTGCTGTATTTTTATGCTGTGGTGATTATTTTCAGAGCCTTAGTGAAGCCATACGTACGTCTACACACTTATATCTACTTATAATTTGGAATAATGCTCACACCTGCACGTAGGAGGAGTTCAGACAGTGTAGTTATATTTTGGTCGCAATAATATAAATTTCAACGATGCTTGCTATCGAAACGTTAATAAGAAGAAAATTTTGAATAACACTACATACGTCAACTGTAGTTGATTCGATTCTCAAATGTTTCAGTTTAAGTGTACATTGTATCGGTGAATTGTGTGTATGTAAAGTCGCTTACAGCACAGCAAAATGCTAATTATCAGCGCGAGCCGGATCGTCCCCATTACTTTGTATCTAACATAGCTGACAAAATGTGGATGGATATCTCTGCCTACCCCTTCGGAAAAAGGCGTAAAGCTATGTTTTTCAAACACGATAAACCTGAAGTACATACATAACACATAAATAATTCATGAACTTTCATCGTAGAAAACATCATACAACAAGTAAACAGCTCTCTTGCTGCTCATCAAACACTAATACACCAACTTTACGTATTAATTATGCGAAAATCAACATAAACAAACAAAATAACTACCTACACGCTTAACTCCAAATATTTCACTGGATATCCGACATTTCTTATCCTATCCACTTAAAACATTCGAAGGGCAATGGGTCCTCTGAGTGTCATTCATCAACAACTCCGAACTTTGCATGTACCCAAAACCTCTTATTATTTGCCACCCTACACTATAAAATTGGACCAAATGTGCCTTTACTATCCATCTAACTTTAAACTCTATCCCCACATACATAAAGTTGAAATTCCTTTGTTTATCTATCTTAAAACACAGTCGTTTTAAAGCATTAATTATCGCGTTCGGCCCCAGTTTTAGGGTAAACCCTTTTGGAAATTTTCGTCCCTTACTGGTCACCCCTCGTGGTCGACGCGTGCCTTAGTCATTAGTATGCGCTATGTAAACTAAGGTATGTTGAAAAGGCTCTGTTTAATTTCGTAGATATTTGTCGTTTGATATGCTAAGAACGGTGATAGTTGAGTCAAATGAATGTTTGAATATATAAACGACAGTAGATTGATACTTGAAGAATAATGCTGTAATAATATACTCGTAGGTACTAATGTTAAAGGCTTTAATCGACTTCAAAAGGGAGACTGTTCTTATTTCTTCGGGAGTTTTTTATATGTATGTTTACTGATTACTCAAAGACTCCTGAACCAATTTAGAAAATTCTTCTTTTTGTTTTAAATTTTATTTAAATCGGTCAAGTGGTTTTAGAAAAATCATCAAAAATCAAAAAATATAATATAAAGTTTTGTATGATGGAAAACGTTATTTTATTAAAACTTTGAATTAAAATGAAACCAACTTTAATTAAATATCATCGATGATAGATGATATTTTATTATAATAATAATAAACGCACGGATTCTCACTTTCACGTTCTGATACTGCAAGTGTCTATAGGCTACGGTACCTTCTTTTCAATTGGAGGATTATACGTTTATTTGTCTCCGATGACACTGAATATAAACACCAATACTAATTTATACACAGTAATAATCAACTTTAATGAAGTTTCAACATGTCAAACTGAACAGTACCTGTCGCATTAGTCCGCTTGAATGCGCTCCCTACATTTGGTTTATGCAAAATTAGTTTTCCAATACAAAACCCCCGTCTCTTAGCTGTATTAGCTTATCTTTCCACTTGGCACGCTATAAATTGGTCAAAATCTCGTTGGCTCCTCGACTTTGCCACGTATTCCTAAGTGGTAGTGTGACCATGGATACTAGATTAACTATGATAGTCTGAGCTATTTCTTAAATAGTAATGCAATTTTTTTTTTGTTAGATTTTACCATGTAATAAATTGTCATTCTTTTTTATTCATGAATGGATTATTAACAATCACAAAACTGCCATGAAAATGACCCGGATTCCATAATCCGGGTCATTTTCATGGCAGTTTTAATCATCGGCATCGAATACCCGACCTAGGCATGGGCCTAGGTCGGGTATTCGATATATCCGACAAAAAAACAGACATTTACTTCGTAAACTAGATTTAATAACAAATATTTTATTACTTTTACCACATACAGCCATCATCACAGGTATATCACCTATTACAATAGTGTAGATACAGATTTTACAGAAGTTACAGCATAGTTTTTTTTTAATAAGAGAGAAAGCACCACTCTAGTGAGTAAGCCCAAATTGAAAAGGATCTCTTCCTTATAGAAAACTTAAGTGTTTTCTTTTTTGCGTGTGTACTGTGCATGAGGGTAGAGTTCAAATCCTCATTAAAGAGAAAACCGTTTTAAAATACCGTTTTCCTTGTTCTAGGAAACACATAATGCTTTTGTATTAAGAAGTGAATAAATGTCGTAAAAATCTTTAGAGACTTGTCTTACTAATTCACCAACTTATACACACCCTACTCCCAAAGCTAGTAGTGGCTTGCGAGTGGTATCACCATTTTGCAATGTTCAACGAGTAGAAAGATAACATCTCTACCAACAATATGTTCTATTATTGCTAACAGATAACAATACAGTTTTGTTTATGTATTAGTATATAGATTTATTACTTTTGAAGTATACTGTATATTAGGGGGGATTGTTAACTAGATTATTTAGTTTCAACTGATTGGGCTATGAACGTAGGTATAACTCCACTGGATGTTTTATTATACTACTTAGGTTACAAACAAACATACGGTTCGCTTGATGGTAAGCAGATACCGTAGCCAATGGACACTTGCAATACCAAAGGCATCACTTGTGTGTTGTCGATCCAAAAATAAACACCAGAATTTTATGATGGAATTTCCCTGGGATAGGAAAACGGTTCGTTAAAAACGCATCCCTAATTGAGCTCTGGAAACCTGTACTCACACAACAACACCGCTGTGTGTAGCCGTTTAGTCGTGAAAAGACAGAGTTACTTTTCAATAGATATTCGTAGGGATTGAAGAGTTGTTAATCTTTTTAAATGATATAGACTACTCTTATACACAATGGACCAAGCCCATGTGTCGCAGAAGACTTTACAAACCCACAATTTATGGACACGAAGTACTCCCAGACTTGGAACAATCTTTGCAAATCACACAATTTTTGTCCTATACGAAACGAACCGACAACATGACGCGCAATAGTAAATCTGTTATAAGCACTTACGCCACTGAACCAACTTAGTGTAATTAGAATGTAATGAATTAGACCTTTGTAGCGGTACGTTGAAGATGCATTGAGCCGTTTTACAGACACGTATCGATATTAATCGGCTAGCTGGAAGCCATTAGCAAATATCGAGAAAGCATATACACCTCTCATATACGATTCTGTGAAACTACATTAATATTTCAGAGTCGGGCCAAGTTTGGGGTCCTTTCTAAACAGCCCTTGGTCTTCCAAAGTTATTCCAACTTTGTTCTCAAGTTTGGGAAGCTTTTGGTGGGGTGTGTAAAGATTACTGTGTAGGGAGACACCTTATCTTAGTTTTGTGTTAGTTTGATAATGAAACTTGTTGTGTTTAAAAATTTAGCCAGCGGTGAGTCGGCCGCGACGGTTGAAAATTTTCTGAAGTTTTTACTAGTGGTCGTAACAACCTATTTATCTCCTACTGCGAAAGGGCTTAGAGCTATATTTGAACACAGAAACCTAATGTGGATTAGTAGATCAGACATGCCTTTATTTTTTAGCTGCTCACTGCACTCTCAGTTATCCAACACGTGCAATGAAACATTAAAATCAAATTACGCTTATAAGTTTGTTAATATCCGTCTTTTATACCTTTATATAATTGGTCTAATTTGCTGTTCAAAATGTCAACTTCTGGGTATTGAGCAAGCAGAGAGTTAAGTAACCTTTAGAATTTCTTCTAAGACTTGTGGGTTTTCCTTACGATGTTTTCCTTCACTGTTAGCATATGGTTAATGATTTGATTCATCATTATAATATCAGCTGAAATACGTTCACTAAGGACATAGGCTTTTAGCAACATTAACTGATAGTGTTGTCTTGTACGTGAATTGAAAAAATATGTAGTCACAGAAAAGTTTTTAATCTTCGACTCAAATAGTGGTCTGTTGTAAGAATTTTTCTACAGCATTATAAAAAGGTGGTCCAATTTTAATACAATTTTCTTTGTTAACATTCATATTTATTAGGGATGGTTCCACCATTTTTTACTGAAATCGATTTACTTGTTTTTAACTTATGAACTATTTTGTCGAACACAAAGTCATTTTTAGGACTATTTTTTATTTTTTCTAAAGCAGGTGCCAAGCAAGCGTCTAGCGCCCCAATGGCAAAAATTTACTCTAGCCTATAGTAGCTTAAATTGCAAAACTAGGAGCATTCTTAGCAAGTTGCCAACCCGTTTTTTGGGGTAACCCTTTGATAAGAAAAGTGTTACTTTGAAATATGTTTCCATTCAATTAGTACTGGAAATCTATACGAATACACAAGAACTCAAATAAACTAAATTATCAACTTATAAGAAAAAAGAAATAGCTCAACTAAAAATCTTTTAGCGATAAGACCGCCCATTGTGCCTACATATTTGTAACTTTACTTATTCTTGTAATAGTTATAGTACTTAAGTGGTGTACAATAAAGAATATTCTATCTATCTATCT
This sequence comes from Trisateles emortualis, assembly GCA_947095525.1. Taxonomy (NCBI): domain Eukaryota; kingdom Metazoa; phylum Arthropoda; class Insecta; order Lepidoptera; family Erebidae; genus Trisateles; species Trisateles emortualis. Next base: position 5,985,864 of record OX352743.1, on the reverse strand, counting down.
TATTAAGTATGAAATATTACCCTTAGGTCGACTTCGTCCACTTTCCTAACTCGTCCACTTTCCTACGTTGACCACTTTGCTAACTCGTCCACCTACGATTCCCCCCTCAAGTCGACTTCGTTCACTTGCCTAACTCGTCCACTTTCCTACGTTGACCACTTTGCTAACTCGTTCACCTACGATTCTCAAATATTAGAAGAAACTTCACAATTCGTCGAACTTATCTAATTTATTCTCTCCGCAGATTATATATTTTTTATAATACTCTTTTATACGATGACCCTCTGATGAATGGAAGTAAATTGTTGAGTTTTATCTTAAGATAATCTTCTTAGTTAAGATAAGAAGGAAAAAATTAAGAGGAAAATAGTCCATGAAAAAAATATAGAAAGCAAAACTTTAGCAAAAGACGTGACAACGTTTTTTTGGTTTCACATAATATTTGTTCTCCTAGCCTACGTTAAAAAATGGATGACATTCGGATAAGTTGATGATGATTACGATGAATGACCTCCACACCAATGTCAGTCAGAGCGGCTAATCTTAATAGAGATTACTCATCAGTGTGGCAGAGAAGTGCACTATCTATTCCTTTACTCTCATAGTCCGATGTTACGGCAATTTGACACGACCGGAGAGAGATTAGGCGCAGGACCGACTACGACGGCTTTACGTTCTTTCAGAAACACGGAGCGTTTTTGACGAAAACTGTAACCCATCTATGAATTGGTCGCGACAAGCTTGCTTGACCTCGCAAATCAGCGCGGTCATAACTATTATTACTGATTCAATCTGCAGTCGGCCCTTCAAGTTTCAGCTTCACAAAGTAAAATTACTTAAACTTATTTTCACAAAGTCTAGATCGAAACTAAGATACAAAACATCATCCGCACACGCCATTGCGTGCAAATTTACACACACACACGTGAACACAAATATGTACACGCGGACGATAGAACACATACCAACATTTTCGCACACAAACGCATTCGTCGAGCAAATTTTCAACATGGCACACCAAGTTAGGGGTGGACTACACTCGTGTCCTTCCTTTTGATTGCAATTAATTCGGAAACTAGGGGGGGTGGCGGGTGGCGCGCGGGTTCCCGAGCGGGAGGAGGGGGTAACCAAAGGGTTCGTTCGGCCAATGCGCAGGGCCGAACTTGGGAATGAATTGTTGGAGTTGCAAAGTTGGTACAAGTGTTCGGTTTGGTTAGCGGTATTTAGTTCTAGTTTTGTTTCTATTGATTTGCGATCAAGTTTTTGCGGTGATTTCACGTGTAACGCCATTTTGGATAAGTTATATAATTATTATAGAATTTGATAATGAAATAGGTAGGTACCTAATACAATTTTGTGGAATCTGTAAATTATAATTATTATATTTTTTCCAGCGATAAGAAACAAATTATTTTGTAATTATAAACTTTAATGATACTCTATGCTCTCGATACAATAGAGGAGAGCTATGTCTAACAGTAGAACATGAACATATCTATGAGTTGCTATTGTTTTTTAATTGTTTTGTTTACCTTCTTTAAACAAACTTTTATAATAAAAAACAAGTAAACTAGTTCAGGACTATAGCCAGAAAATAGGCTTAATAATATATAAAGAATTTCATCTTACACTCCTGCCCTGGCCCTCAAACGGTCTACCCCGCCATTACCGGGTGAAAAATACCCAGACATTTTTATCCCGTACTTATAACCTGTTAGACTTGTTTTCTTTTTGCAATTAGTGACTGGGATATTAACGGCCTCAGCCTCGATATCCACGAGATGAGAAAGATGCTATGCCTATAATGTATGAGACGTTTTTTTGGAGTTGAAATACTGTCACTACAGTATCTCAACTCGACGTCGCGTCGACGTGGACAGAGGTTGGAAAAGGTTTATCAAAATTCAAATTAATTTATTCATGAGGTTACAAAGTAAAACTTATGAAGGTTATAATTTTGTTTGTAACAGGGAAGCTAAAAAGATTGATTTACCTACGGCTAGATTGCTGAAAAGACTATTTGTAAACTTTATACAATTGGGTATATTTTTTATAATAATAAAAGCCTAACATAAGGTTTTAAGCCGCTCAGATCGATTACTCTGTAAAGTAAAGGAAGCTAGCCGTGGTTAGTGTTTAGATAGGTGACCATTTTCTAAAAAAACAGTGATTTTGAAATTTTTCATTGAAACACCAGAGAGAAATCCATTTCTGACCTTTTGCAAGATTAGCTCATTAGTTAGTTAAAAATTTATTAATAAATTTGCACAAAGTAACAGATTTTTTAATTGCATTTTCATTAGAATCTTAAGTTTCAGCTGCTACAAAAATCAAATAAAAATAAATAAAAATATTGAAAAATGTTTTATTTTTTAAAAGGAACTCAAAAGGGTTAAAATAACCCTTTTAAATTGGTAACATTTTAATCCCATTCAAAGGTGACAAGAGATGTTCATCTCAAATTGACCTTTAACCCTTTGACCGTGGATGTGATACAGCATCCCCCTATAACATTTGACCTGACATGACCAAACTAATTGTAAACGTAACCTGTGTCTGGACCGGTTAAAGATTCATCCCATGATTTTTTATAATACTAAAATTATGTATGTCAAAATGACTCATCGTTCCATTTAAAGGGTTCATTTATTGTATTGGTACGTGTAAAGACGAACAAGTCTTTTTAAAATTTTGTGTTTAAATTTGGAGCTTTATTATTTACATCAATTATTTTATTTACCTACTATGAAGTGATTTTTCTTAAATTTATTAGATATTTCGTCTCAAATTGACCTTTGACCCTCGACCATTATAACATTTGACCCTGACATGAATAAACTAACTGAAAACATAACCTGTATCGGTACCGGGATACATCTCATGAAGGATAATACAAAAATGACACACATGGTAGTTTTAAAAGAGTTACTTATCATTAATTTGAGATAATGATTATTTTTAAGTATAACTACAATAGTGTATCATGATATATGTTTCATAAGCGAGTCCATACTTCAGAGGGCAGGTCAGAAGTCGGTGCCAGTAGTCCCAATATCCATCTGCACTGCCACTAATGACGTCATTGAGGTGGCAGAATTTTTCGAATCAATGTGTTCGAAATAACGTGCGTCGCAATAACATCATTCAATATAGTTTTTCGATTTAACGTGCTTTCGAAAAAACGTACCAGTCGTAAAACAAATCGAAATAGCGTGCGTTGCAATAACGTCATTTGAAACATCATATCACTCCCGGCTCAGGACCAACGGTTTTCCGGGGCACGAAGGGGTCTTGGTGTATTTTTAGAAAATGGTCAACCATCTGCGGACCGCGGCAAGCTTGCTTAACTTTGCAGATTTATCGATCTACGAGCCCCTCAAGAAAGCGAGATTAACTCTCGCTTTCTTGAGGGGCTCGTTTCCTACTAATATTATAAATATGAAAGTTTGTGAGTATGGGTGTTTGTTACTCTTTCACGTAGAACCTACTGAACGGATTTGGATAAAATTCGGCACAGAGTTAGATTCTAGACTGGAATAGCACATAGGCTTTTTATCACGATAACTGACATCCACGCGGGCGAAGCCGCGGGCAGCAGATAATGTACAAAAAGTAGCATTTATTTTATTTTTAGCCACACCGTAATATTTTTATACAAAATCTAGCGCTATACATTAGCCCAGTATCTCTCTCTAAATAAATTAATCTACCATATCTGACAGTTGGGTACTTCGCGAGTACCTTGGGGGCAGATGGTTCTCAGCCAAAACAAACTTATGTACATTTGTTACAATTATAACCCAACTACGTATAACTGGTAGTTTTCGGACGTGATTCGAACTTTGTATAGAGCGTAATTTTAGAAATTTTATTAATAAATAATAATAAATATTTATTCAGATAATAAGGATATTGTATTATGGCTACATACTGCGGTTTTTTTGCATCTTCTACCTGTATTAATCATATTTAGTCAATCATTGAAACTCCAGCGCTTCTATGTTTGGCTAGTAAAACCTCAGGTCTGACAAGACGCGTAAGTCAAAGTCCAAATTCAATTTGAAACATCTTATTACGGCTTTGAATGAATGACTTTGTGTTATTCTAGGAGAGACTAATTTAACGAGTCAAAACGCCGCCTTACGCTTGTGGTGGCAAACAAGCATATTGCCCGTCTGATGTTTTTTTTTATAAACAAGTTTACATCAAATACATGATACTTATGAACGTCATAGAAACAAATGCCAGCATACTTTTTTCCTACGGCCAATTAAAAATGATGAATGGCCTTGAGAATTGACAAGAAACTCGGGCCACTCTTTTTAATCGCCATAGTATAACATTTACAATTTAGTATGGGTTACAATATTAGTGTTAACAAAAAGGGACGGCAACCAATATACCACACAAAAATAAATTTAGGTAAAAATATTGAAGTATAAGAAAACAATAAACAGTGAAGAAAAAAAATTGAATGAATTTAGCTTTTCACTATAAACTTAGAAATACTTTGGAAAACACTGAAATCGATCTAGGATCAAACCTTAGACACCTACATACATGGCAGACGTACACACTTCCACTACGCCATTCAGACAGTCTGATACATTTCTATTCACAGCAAAAGGTCAAAACCCATCCATACCATTATAAATACGTAAACATGAATTTTATCGACTATTCATACCAAATACCCAATTAATCATTTGAGTAGACATTTACCCATCGCTGAGCATGTATGCACATTGTCCAGTGCAGACATAAACGCACACATGGACGAGTATTTAGGTAGGTACAGTGGGCCCTAACCACAATGGTGGGACTGAGCATGAATACGATCTAACCCTTCAGGTCCATGCGGCAATTATTCAAAGAGAATAGTTTAACAGAAAGGATTGTAAGGACTGTCCTTATCAAATATTATACGCTGTATTGTACCACATTTGACAAACAAATTTCAACTGTTTTCAGTTTATATAAAGTTGAGTTTTGAGTGTATACATTTAAGTAGTTATGGTTTAATTTGTGGAGGATAGAATTTCTGTATATTTAGAATATTTATACATTTGTCCGTGGTGTACGGACGGCGACGCGGATGAGACCTCGGCGAGTACATAATAGGTACAGTGATTTAGTACGGCGCTGTTGGTGATTTTAATGTAATTAGTCTGGCCGAATGTTACCGCCATTCTGTTTGTTCCCCGACAATGCGGAAACGTAATGCTCTTTGAGAGAATTTCACAAATTTGCCGACTGAGCTAAATTATTTGCAGGAAATAAATAAAGGACCGCCACCATTGCTTTCTGGTAATCCTTCACTTGTTATTTGGTAAAAGTCGTAATTTTTGATATGGTAATATTATATCTAAATTATTTACAGCAATATTAATTATTATATTTTTAAACTAGCTGTTGCCCGCGGCTCCACCCGCGTGGATGTCGGTTATCTCTGCAAAAAGTAGCCTATGTGTTATTCCAGACCATAATCTACCTGTGTGCCAAATTTCATCCAGATCCGTTCAGTAGTTTTTACGTGAAAGAGTAACAAACATCCATCCATCCATCCATCCATTCTTACAAACTTTCACATTTATAATATTAGTAAGGATTTAACAGTATAATGTTTTAATTTATTTTAAATGTCATCTATACTAATATTATGAAGAGAAAAGATTTGTTTTTTTGTTTGTTACGATTTAACTAAAAAACTACTTGACAAAACAAAATAAAATGAAATAAATCGTAACAAAAAAAAATCATTCCTTTTTATAATATTTAAAGTAATACATATTATTATATTAAGTTTATATTACTTATTATAATATAAGTAAGTACTAAGTGCATTACACGTATGTAATTACAAAACGCAATTATTTATTTAACTGTTAATGCCTCTTAAAACGAGTCCCGTAAAATATCAAGTGTACGTACACATTCTACGAATATATTTTATATTAGTATGGAGACCGACTCTTGAAGCTTTCTTTTTTATATTATATTTATTCTACCAAGTGGTTATTAACCAGCCAGATGAGAGATTCGTTCAGTTCGCCCAATATATGTACCTATATGTATACTAGGGGTCACCCGTGACTTCGTCCGCGTGGTAATTTGGAATATTTATTATAATATCCCGATTTTGCGACATATTTATTAAGAGTTTGTTTGTATGTTTGTTTGGTTGAACGCGCTAATCTCAGAAAGTACTGGTTCGATAAGATTTTTTTTTGTTGAATTGTGCATTTATCCAGGAAAGCTATACTCAAACTCAAACTCAAAGTCATTTATTCATTTAGATCAAATACATGATACTTATGAACGTCAAAATAAACAAAAGTCAGCATATTTTTTCTTTATAGGCTATATAACATCACGTTATGATCAATAGGAGTAGAGAAGTAGTGAGGTATGTTGCAAAATCGGCGAAAATATTCTAAATTACCACGCAGACGAAGCCGCGGGCGATCCCTAGTTATGTATAATTCTTACTGAAGTTTTTATTTTTAATAAAAAAATACTACTACTAATACTAATATAAATGTGAAAGTTTGTAAGAATGGATGGATGGATGGATGTTTGTAACTCTTTCACGTAAAAACTACTAAACGGATCAGGATGAAATTTGGCACAGAGATAGATTATGGTCTGGAATAACACATAGGCTACTTTTTAAAGCGATAACCGACATCCACGCGGGCGGAGCCAGCTAGTTCATAATATTAGTAAGGATAGTTTGCAATACAATCCTACTCCACACATCCAAACCCAATACGGGTAAGTCTGAAATTGTGAAAACGGCAATGACCATGCAGAATAGTGATCATCAAAATTCCATGAGCAAAGTACTATTAGAGCGGTAGGGGTGGGCTACTGCCGTACTACCCCCGGCAGCAACCCCTTTATTTTATATTGCGATAACGAGCCAACTTATTGGTCAGTGATACTGTTTATAAGACAAGCTTATTTGATATTGGTCTAATTGGAATTTTAATAAGGTCGTTTTCTAATAAGTTTCTTTTTTAAAGTATCATATTAGGTTATGAGAAAAGAATAATAGACAAAGAATATGACTAGACTGTATTAGGGAAGAAGCCCTGTGTGGCGGGGGACTTTACAAACATACAATTCACGGGCACAAATTAGACCCAGACAGACAAACATTTATGAATCATACAAAGTTTTGTCCCGTGTGGGAATCGAACCCACGACCTCTGGCTTAGCAGTCAGGGTCACTAGCCACTAGACCAACAGGCCAGTCAAAATAGATAATTAGCTAAAAATATTGCAAAATACACAACCAATTTATTTTATTGTGTTAGGGTTTTTCTTTTGACACCCGTACCGTAACGTCCTTATAGCGATAAATTTCCGATCTTAAAGCCTTTTAAGCTATTTTTATGGTTGTCATTGTTTAAAATTCTAAATTAGACCAAAAAGAATGTATTATAAGTATTAGTCCAAAAAAAGGTCGTGGTTCAGTGGCTTTATACACATACGGACGCACTGCGACATAGTGCAAGCGAAGTGTACTAACATAGTTTTAAGTTTTTAATACTAACACAGGATTATATTAATATGTACGTTAGTCTATAAGGTATATATCTATGCGTTTATGCGACGCGATAATAAAATGATTTATTATTATTATTAATGTTTAGCTAGCCATTTACTACTGTGCGCCGTGTAGTCAGTTCAATCGCCACACAAAAAATTGTGTGAGCTATAAATGGTTGCCCCAACTCTGGGTGTACTTTGTGCCCGTTAATTGTATGTTTGTAGAGTCCTCCGCGACACAGGGCTTGTTCCTTAGAGCAAGAGTTGTCTTTTAAAAAGTTACTTATTGTATTACCATACCGTTGTATAAATCTTTAAATTCCTTTGGATTTTTTCTATTCTTCAAAACCTTCAAGATCGATATTTCAACTGCACCCATGGTCATCATCTCAGCTGAACGACAGACTGCACCTGTAACAAGAAAAAAATAGGAATTAATAATAGTCAGCATAAAATCGTAGAGGCTAGGCTTTATATTAGATTAGTCAATGATATTATGAAGAAAGATAAGCAACCTTCATACTGCGCGGCGGGGCGGCGCGCCGTTCAGTTTTCTTGCCATGTTTTTGTGCGTACTGGTTCATAGATTTCAAGTATGAATGCGATAGATAATACGTAACGTAATGATACAGAAAGAGATAGTGATAGATGAAACGATGATATTTAAGCGACTGTTAACGTCAAAAGTGTCCGCGCGCTATTGCGATATCTACTTACGTCTTTCTAATACTATAATAACATTGATCTAGGTTGCAAAGATGCATACGGCCTGAAATAGGTAATCTCTTCTATTTATAAGAAAACGCATTCCTAAATGACCACTATAGACTTATATGATCACAATTACACCTTGGTGAGTAGCTGATTTAATGATTAAAATAATTTAAATTTTAAATCAGTCCACAAAATCGTGGAAATGAAACCAGTATTTGGGCACCTTTCCTCAGAACTGCTACCTCAATCAGATATTTTATTTATAGCTAAATAAAATACAATATCTTATTGTTTGTAACTAGTTAAGGTTAAGTTACTTTTATTTCAATAACTATTCTTGTAAATATCTTATGAAACTCACAAGATATATTTCAACAATTTTCACTAACACTTACATACCTACCCCTTATAAATAAAATTTCCCAACGCATTCTCCACATGTGCGACAAAAACAATTGTTCCACATACCAACTCATGTGGCGCTGAAAATTATGAGTCTTAGAATGACCAAGCGGAATGTAGAAGGCCAGAATTCCTTAGAGGGTGGGCACAACCCCCACCTTCCCGTCTAGAAAGGTATGTGAACGAATTAGGGGTGCAATCGCAGTCTGAATTCACGTTTTCCACTATTTTTTATGTTTACGTTGGTATTTTAGCCCGGAATGTTTTTTAAGTAGTGTTTTAGGTTGTTGTTTATCTTGTCTAAGAGGTATTTAGTAGTTATATATCTATCTATGTCAGAGTCATCCATTTATATCAAAATTGAAGAGAGGTAAAGCACCATACAAGAGAGCAAGCCCGACTGGGGAAGGACCTCCACCTCACAGAAGACCACAGCCAAATAACTTTGAACAGCACTATATCGTGTGTGTGAGTATAGGTTTCCAGCGCTCATATAGGGATGCATTTTGAAAGAAACGTTTTCCTATCCCAAGGATATTACATCTTAAGACATGAGGCGCTTGATGGTAAGCAGTTACAGTAGCTTAAGGACTCTTGCAATACCTGGGGCAGCATTCGTGTGTTGCCGACCCAAAACTAACAAATTTTAACACCAAAGTTTTGTGTTATGGTTTTTTTTATACTACTTAGGTGGCAAACAAGGCCACGCGGTAGTAAGCAGCTACCGCGGACATGCGTATTGCTGACACATTATTTTACCAGGGCTTTAAGATGTAGTATCCCTGGGATAGGAAAACGTTTCTTTTAAAATGCATCCCTATATGAGCGCTGGAAACCTGTCCTCACACGCAGGATATAGTGCTATGTAAAGTAGTAAAGTCCTGCGTATACAGTACAACAATGCTTTCAGAATGCTGATGGGGCTACCAAGACGCTGTAGTGCTTCATTGATGTTCGCACAAGCACGTACAGACGGATTTCACGCTATTATGCGTAAAAAAAATAGTATCAATACGCGAGCGTCTACTAAATAGCAGTAACAGCATCCTGAAAGTATTGGATGGACGGATTGCCCAATACAACATTATTGGATGGGGCAAATGCTCAGTTTCGTTAAGTACGACAAGTGATCTAACGGTAATTTTGTTTTTGTGTTAACGAATAGGATAATTGATAATTGGTATAATATTATTTCTCATTATTATTTTTGTACTAACATAGTTTTAAGGTATTACTAACATAATATGGATGCATCTGAAATAAATATATTATTATTATTCCCTTTATTAAACTTTCATCTCTTAATTACATTTTTAAATACATACCAATTATAAAAAATATACATTTAAAAATATAAAAAAGGAGGCCCACCGGTATCGGGTACAGGGACCAAGCTACCGGTGGTTAGGGCTCCAGAGACAGGAACCTCCTCACGATGCGCGCCGTGTCCAAGAGAACCGCCTTCTGCATCAGGCCCACAATCCAACCGTCTAACGAGAGCCTCCTAAGGTGTTGATGAAGGCTCTTGGCGATCAGTCCATTGACTGATACAACTATCGGCACAATGATCGCTGAATCTATCTCCCACATGTCAACAATCTCGTGAGCCAAATCCAAATACTTAATTTGTTTTTCTTTCTCGGCTTTCACGAGATTCTCGTCATGTGGGACAGTGATATCAATGATCATTGCAAGGCGCTCTAATCGATCTATCACCACTATATCAGGCTTATTGGCAACAATAGTCCTGTCAGTAATGATAGACCGATCCCAATATATTGTGGCACGACCATTCTCGAGAACTGGGTCGGGCACATACCTATAGTACGGCACCTCCGAGTCCACAAGGTTGTACTTTACAGCAAGTTGCTGATGGACAATCCTGGCCACTTGGTTGTGTCTGTGCAAATACTCGCCGTTTGCAAGACGGGAACAACCAGAAACTATATGCCTGAGAGATTCTCCGGGATGGTGGCAGGCCCGACAAATGTCAACCGTTCCGTCTTTCAGGATATACTTACGGTAGTTGTTCGTCATAACAACTTCGTCCATAATTGCACAGACAAAACCTTCGGTTTCTCCAAAGAGATCGCCGAAACGTAGCCAGGACACAGATGATAAAAATTCTACATCGGGCCCATGCAAGGCCCGATAGAAACGTCCATGCAACTCCTTGCTCCTCCATACTTCCTCACGCTCAGTAGTACTGAGTACTACAGGTTTGCGCCAGTTCTCTTTAGCCAGACCCAGCGGGGTGAGTCCGGTATCCACAGCAACTACGTCCCGATGCACATCCACGTCAGCATTGAGAAAGTATTCTCTGAGGTTGCATACCTCACGGTTGTGGAGGGTCTTGGCACATAAAAAGCCACGACCTCCACATTTCCGTGGGATATACAACCTCATTACTGATGATCGTGGATGGTGCATACGAAAAGCAGTCAACTGTGTTCGGACTCTTCTATCAAGGGCATCCAGTTCAGTCTGAGTCCATTTGAGTATGCCAAAGGAGTACGTTAGGACAGGCATGACCCAGCTGTTAAAAGCACGCACCCTGTTATCACCTGACAAAAGACTTTTAAGAACCTTTGTCAGGCGGCCAAAGAAACGAACCTTTAACACCTGTTTCATGCCAGCATCGGCTATACCTAACGCCTGTGACATACCCAAATATTTGTAGGTTTCGGTTGCAGACAGTGATCTAAGTTGAGTAGAATCTGAGAGTTGTATCCCCTCAGATTCCACCATCCCACCTCGTTTTACATGCATGACCGCGCATTTATCCACACCAAATTCCATCTTGATAGAGTTACTAAAGGCTTCAGTGACCTTTAGTAACGCCATCAACTGAAAACTGGTGGGGGCAAACAACTTTAAGTCATCCATGTAAAGAAGGTGGGATATAACTCGACCACTACTCCTCAACCGGTAGCCCAGCCCTGAACTCTCCAGTACGGTACTAAGAGGGTTCAGTGCCAGACAAAACCACAAGGGACTCAGACTGTCACCCTGAAATATACCCCGCCTGATCATGATCAGCTGATCACCATCCCCATCAATCTGTCGACACCCTGGATAGCACAAGACAGACCTCCATTGCCTCATACATGCCTTCAAGAAAGTGCATAGAGTTGTATCAACTTTATACAACTCCAGCACTCTCAAGAGCCATGTATGTGGCACTGAGTCATATGCCTTCTTGTAGTCAATCCAGCATGTAGACAGATTTTTTCGGTTACGGTAAACCTGCTGATTAATGGTCATGTCTATGATCAAGAGCTCTTTAGTGCCACGGGCCCCATTCCTACATCCATTCTGAGAAACAGACAAGATATTATTATCTACAACATGAGATACAATTTTTGTTCTCAAAATGGATGTAAGAAGTTTATAGACCGTTGGTAAACAAGTAATCGGTCTATAATTCTTGGGATCCGTGGCACTGCCAGATTTATAGAGAAGGTGGGTAATACCAGTCGTCATAAACTGTGGGATCGACCCAGACTCCAAAGATGCCTGAAACTGGGACGCCAAACAAGCGTGCGAGCTATGGAGCCATTTTAGCCAGAAATTCTGCAGTCCGTCCGGACCAGCTGATTTCCAGTTCGGTATCGAACGGACTGCACACGCCACATCCTCTTTCGTAATGGATAATGGCTCCATATTTCGAATCGACGCACACGATCGCTTGACATCCCCGATCCAGTCACCCTCAGTGTGACTGACAGGCACCGACCAGATGTTGCGCCAGAATACACTAGTAGCATCATCTGCTGGTCGGCACCCGTCATCCACATCGGAGACAGGTCGCTCCCACCGTCTATATACCCACCTCTCGTCCCTTTGGAAGGTACAATTCAGGAGGTACCGATCCACCCTTTTCTTATAGCGACGAATGCGATTCGCCCACGCACAAACCTTCTGCTTCAGGAGGTCAATGCGCTCTGTGACTCGTGACGCATAGTCTTGGGGACTAACATCAGTCCCCAAGAACGCCCGCTTCACAAAGCGCATCACTCTCGGGCGAGTATTGCCCGACCTGAAGCAGATTAACTTGCCAATGAGTGCCCTAACCTCAGCAATACGACGCTCAATCCTACACTGCCATGCAGGCACAGCGGATTTTGGTCGGGCAGCTGCGCTGTTATTAAAAAACCTAACACCAGCTACCCGACATACCGCAACGGCCGCACAGTATAGGATTGAGTGTGTATCACTAATATCTTCACTGTTGTCAAAGTAATTAGACAACAGTGAATCCAGGGCACACACTAACGCAATGTTTTTTTTGTGCGTGGGCAAACGCGGCACTCGAGGTCTGTCGCTAGAGGGTTTGGATCGATACTCCCGAAGGGCACACTCCAAAGCGCTCCTTAACTGATCATAACATTGGGTACTTACGTTTGTAGCCCCACAATCTACCTCCTCAACTGGTTGTACGTGCTGTGGCAGGGGCACATGGGCTGTACCTTGAGTCACAGCCTGCGTCAAGGAAGGGACAGTGAGGTTACCCCGCACGTCAGAACGAAGCCTTTCAAGTGTAGAGTCATCCAACATGTGGGCACGCTGGATAGCCCGCACTTGATCCGATAGTCGCTGCGCTGAGACGTTGACAGAAGGTTCAAGGGCCTGAAACAAAGGCAGCATCCGGTCACGATACATCGTAAGATTAGTTCCTCCCTCTGTTGCCACAAAATATGCCCGCATGACATTTTCATTTATTGACTGCGTCCATCGCATGCGGCGCACATTACCACCGGCAGCGGGGGCCCTATTCGAGGCCGATGGGCCTCGGGTCCCTAAGCATGCAGGTGGCCGGCCTCTGCCCCGACGACGTACAGGTGTTGGCGACGTCGGCGGGGAGAAATACTCGTCGCTTGAAGATGAAGACACCTCAGCAGCTGGCGTTATCACTGGCGCGGCAACCGCAAGCTGCGAGGTGCATGTGCGCGACGAGTCCGGGGGTGTTATTAGTGCTTCTCTCTTTCTGGCTCTGGTCAACATTGTATTTTCACTGTTTTTCACTTTGTTGTTGTATAATAGATGGTATCAAATTGTAGTTGACATCTGTCATAATGATTTTCTTAATTTATATGGATTTTTTATAGCAAAATAATATATTGTATGTATATAAATAAATATTGCTATTGTTATTTGAGCTTTGATTTAATTTGTGTCCCATAAATCTTAAAATATATAAATAAAATTTATAAAAGTGAAAATTTTTGCTTGTTGTTTATAGTGTTGCCAGTTTATTTATTATTATTATTATTATTATAAAGTTATTTGGCCTTGGTCTTCTTCAAGGTGGAGGTCCTTCCCCAGTCGGGATTGCTCTCTTGTATGGTGCCTTACCTCCCTTACAATTTTGATAATGGCTGACTCTGACATATGTAGATGTATAAATACTAAATACCTGTATTTATGCACTAAAATGCAACTACAGGACTGTGTATGCACAAGGCTGTTTTTTTCTGTCTGTGTAGGTCCATCCTCAGTTGAGTCTTCTCGCTTGTAGTGCCTGCTTTTAATATGTCTAGACTAGACCAACCGCATCCTTTATATAAATACGTAACTACATAAACAAAAGTTTTTTACAGCCGAACATTAAGCTACGCCCACACTCATGCGAACACTAACGCACAATGCGTAGTTACATATTAATCATGCGATACGCGGCGGAACGGTCGCTCGTTAATCATTGAGCGACCGGAACGCCCCCCACACCCGCAATCTCAACGGGGAGACAGGGCTTTTTGTTAATTAATCCGCACTTATGTGACGCTTTTATGTATTATGTGTTGATTGTTGGTGAATATGATTACGGGTATGGATATCGATAGGCTAGTGTGTCTGAAAAACTATGTTACAAAAAATAAAACGTGGTTGTTATACAGTGTTTGACTGCTAAACGTGTCTTGACGAGGAGACAAGGCTTTTTGTTAATTAATCCGGACACGCTTTTATATAGCTATTATGTGTTATGTGATTGTTGGTGAATATGATTACGGGTATGGATATCGATAGGCTAGTTTATCTGTTAAACTATGTTACAAAAAATAAAACGCGGTTGTTATACAGTGTTTGACTGCTAAACGTGTCTTGACGAGGAGACAAGGCTTTTTGTTAATTAATCCGGACACGCTTTTATATAGCTATTATGTGTTATGTGATTGTTGGTGAATATTATTACGGGTATGGATATCGATAGGCTAGTGTGTCTGTTAAACTATGTTACAAAAAATAAAACGCGGTATTAGTATAGTTTTTGACCGCTAGAGACGCGTCTTGACGAGGAGACAGGACTTTTTGTTAATTAATTCGGATGTAGGAGACGCTTTTATGTATTACTAGGTTCCGCCCGCGGCTTTGCCCGCGCTTACATTCCCTCGGGAACAGAGTTTTTTTACGGGATAAATAGTAGCATATGTGTTATTCCAGACTGTAATCTATCTCTATGCCAAATTTAATCCAGATCCGTTTAGTAGTTTTTGCGTAAAAGAGTATCAAACATCCATACATCCAAGCATTCTTACATACTTTCGCGTTTATAATATTAGTATAGATGTATTGATTGTTGGTGAATCTGATAACGGGTATGTTGATAGATTAGTGTGTCCATTGAAATATCGTAAAGAGAATCCAAAATGATGAAAGCGCAGTTTTTACCCGCTTGAGATGCTACTATCGAAATGAGAAGGTAAAGGCTCGGAGAATGTACAATAATTTCAGGTGGTAGATTGTTGCGATGCGATATCGTAGGTACTGCAGCGTAGAGTAAGGTCCCTAAGACACCATACGAGCAAGCCTGTCTGGGGAAGAACCTTCACGTAACCGAAGATCAGAGCAAAATGACTACACACCATTAGGACGGTGCACAGAATGGCAGCCCGACAAAGTTTATTTATAATACAAACAAAATTGATAAATTATAGTACAGCATGCAAAGCAGAGAAGGAACCGGGGTCGCTCTATAAGGATTGATTTTTCCAGAAAATACTGAATATATTTTTAGGAGATCTGCGATGATTATTAAATTAGTGTAATTGTTGAACTTTACAAAACCTCATAAAAAATCTTCAGTATTGCCGGTAAAAAAACAATCCTTAGAGCGACCCTGCTACCTTATCTACTTTGCATACTGTACCTATGTAATTTATGTCTTTCTTTTTGCAGTTGAAATGCTCGTTAAATCCATATGTTTTTATTGCCTGTGCTGACAGCGACATGAACTTTGTGTGCTATCAATTATACAATACGACAGTAATATAAAAACCTTTAATTACAGGCTTTTAATGTCTAGAATATAATATTGACCTAAAGGCTTTCCATAACTTATTGACTTTAATTTTTTTTTATTATGTTGCTGAACTAAAATCACCCTTGTATTTTGCTAGATTTTAGTTTAAATTCTCATTTTGAGTATTTTATGATTATTTAAACTATTTTTATATTGGCGGCAACTAAGTTGACCACTCCCTTGACGTAGAGCAGTTATAAGAAGGACTTGGAACACGTAGACTTGGAACTAACAGTTATAAATCATACAAAGATTAGATGCGCAGGAATTGAACCCACAACACTCGGCACTATGTAATAAAGTAACTACCTTCACCACTAGACTACATTCCCTTTTTTCACTATCTTACACAAGCAGATTTTTAAATAATATATTTTGCAACAAAATAATTTGATGACTCATCAACTGTTACACACACCCTAAACACCATTATTTTCAAAAATACCCACCCAAAATAATTAAAACATAACACTGTAGGCCACACCAGCGTAGGGTTACCCCATCACTCAAGTTTTCTTCACTCGGTATAAAATTATGTTCGTATAACACCTCCATCATATGCACACCCTACATTAATCATGTCGAGACAAGACTATTTATAGTATTAGTACCTAAGTGTAGGTGTACCTTTATGTTAGGTGCAGTTTTACAAATTGGTAGGTATTTTTGTTAGATGATAAAGGTCTTATACTAGTGGAGTTATTCGGCTTTGGACAGTATATACAGGCATGAAATGGCATATATTTACTAATATTTAATTATTTTTTAGAAAGGTAGGACTAGTGACCTAGCCAAATATCTACACACAGAAGTGTAGTTGTGCTCATATGTGTAAGTACAAATTTCTAACGCTCATTTAGGGATGCGTTTTAAGCGGTTTTTTTTCCTGTCCCAGATAATTTTCAGGAAGAATCATAGAACCCTTATCAAGCAAGCATCGGACCGTATGCTTGTTATATAATAATAATAATAATAAAATATTTATTTGCGTAAAACATGGTATAAAAGGTGGTATAAATATAAAGAGTACAAACATGTTTAGCTATCTACATAGCGTGCAAATTCACTCGTAGTAACACCAGTAACTATTACTACATAGTGATTAGTTACTCTGTGTATTACTACTTGGGTAACGTTAAACATTTTTCTTCCAAGAATTCCTTAATACTATAAAAATTAAAAGTATTTAACAAAATGTACAATTTATTTTTAAACAGTCTATTATCTAATTGTTTCATATCACACGGTAACTTATTATAAATTTTTATACACATTGCCAAGCAACTTTTGTTATATTTAGTCAATCTTGGAAAATTATTTAATATAAGTCTGAATGGGTCTCGTCGATTACGAGGATGTACTTCGTTTGCCGTTTGAAACAATTGCTTATTCTTTCTAACGAACATACATATTTCGAATATATAGAGTGACGGTAGTGGTAACAAACCAAGTTTTTTGAATATCGGCTTGCACGATTCATCAGGTTGCATTGCTTGCATTGCCCTGATACATTTTTTTTGAGCAACAAACGCTCTATTTAGGTCAGTACTGTTGCCCCAAACGATAAGGCCATAACGCAATAATGACTCAACGTATGCATGGTAAGACATTATAGCTGTTTTTAAATTAGTTACATTTTTAACCTGCTTGAGCGCATATACGAACTTGTTTATTCTAACAGATACATTTTCTACTTGTGCTTTCCAGTTAATATCCTCATCTATAGTTACTCCTAAAAACTTTGTGTGAGTAACTGATGTTAATTTTGGTATATTCATTTTAAAGTTGTATTTATTATTATTCGATCTATTGAATTGTATGTATACAGATTTATTTAGGTTTATTTTTAAATTATTAATGTTTAGCCAATTGATAAGTTTGTCTATTGTTTTATTTATTTCCGTCTCATGGTCATTTATTGTGTTCTCGTTTTTATTCGACGTTACTATAATGGATATGTCATCGGCAAATAAAACACACTTGTGATTAGTTATGTCGACAATATCATTAATGTATAATAGGAATAAAATTGGGCCCAATACGCTTCCTTGAGGGACGCCGTAATTATTATAACTGTAGTCGGATGAATATGGAATCATGTCTTTATTTTTATTATCTATTTTACTAATGACGACGCGTTGTTGTCTGTTGCATAGATATGAGGATATCCATTGCAGAGTTGGTCCCCTGATACCAACCGTTTGTAGCTTGTCTGTCAATATTTCATGTGAAACGAGATCGAATGCTTTCGATAAATCAAAAAACAGGCCCGTGGTTAGGTTGTTATTGTTTATGTTTGTCAATATTATGTTAATAGTAGAGTAAATAGCAAGTGTTGTAGATTTGTGTTTTTGAAAGCCATATTGTTCATTTTTAATTATACTAAATTTATCACAGAAACTCATTATTCTCTTATACATGCACTTTTCATATACCTTGGATATAACGGGTATTAGTGTTATGGGGCGATAATTATCGATGTTGCATTTTTCACCTTTTTTAAACAGTGGCTTAACTATGGATAGTTTTAAAGCTTCAGGAAAGACACCCTGTGAGAATGACAGGTTAATTAAATGCGTTAAGACTCCAGTTAATTCATTCGTGCATGCCTTTAAAACCTTCGTGCTAATTTCATCATAGCCTTCTGCATTAGTGTTATTTAATGATATTAATTCTTTTTTAACTTCATTTTCTATCATAGGCATTAGAAACATTGAGTTTGTGGTTAGATTTTTACTTATACTACTATTTATTTTGTGTTGTACTATTTTTTTTGTTGCTAGATCAATGTAGTGATTATTAAATTTAAATTGCCACCTAAGTAATATTAAACAAAAAGAGTTGGCAGTATAAATGCAAACAATTAGTATTTTAATATACCAGCCCGGCTCTTCACTTTGTGATGTACAATTTAAAAAATACAATAATTACAGCTATACATACATACTTTTTAACAAAATAATCACAATAATATTCAAACTGGTCCACTCCATTTTTAAAAAATTGAGAACGTACGTCCAATTCGTCCTTTTTTTAATACAGCAGACAAAATTGTCTACCCATCCTTTAATTAAAAACTTGCAACAAACACCCTAACATTTTGCATAATGCATACCATACCAACAACCCTTATATACTGCAAGGTATTTCAAAACTATTGCATTAGTTTTAACAAAAGATGACGCCATTAATGTCCATCCTTTGTCTTTTATCACTTTCTCACATTGTGCTCTCTTTCTAACCACCCCCGTACAAGTATTTTAGGGACGGAAAGGACTATTGTGTCCTATTACAATACTTGTCGAAGTTTTGGGTGGAAAACATGCATTTTGTATGTATGTATAGACAAGTAGAAAGATTTCGAAGTGTCCGCTTTGTCAGGGTCAGGGATACGAATGTTGACTATGAATATTTATATACAGAAAGAAAGAAAGACAAAATAATTTTGACTGTTTTCTAGATTGAAGAATTTCTCCTGATCAATTTCACGGTCAAAGTAATAGCAACCCATATATGTATGTTCCACTGCTGGGCTCGTGTCTGCTCTCCTCGATCAAGAGAGAGAGGGTTGAGGCCTTAATTCAAACATGCTGGCCTAATGCAGGTTGGTGAATTAGACATGTCTTTAGAATTTTTTCTAAGACATGTGAGTTGCCTGACGATGTTTTCCTTCGCCGTTAGGAGATGGTAAATCATTTGATTAGTACATTTAAATTTCACAAAAGTAAAATAATAATTATATTTTCGAGACAACCCACACATCGGTATCTGATCCCAAACTAGGCAGAGCCTGTACTATAATAATCAGACAACTAATAAACATACTTATATATTTCTAAATACATACATATTATAGATAAATTACACCCAGACACAGAACAAACATTCGTGCTCATCGCACAAAGATTTGTCCTTGGTGGGACTCAAACCCACAAACTCCGGCGTAGCAGTCAGAGTCACTAACCACTAGACCAACAGGCCAGTCAAAATCACATTGGTACTGCCGTCCGGGATCGAATTCGCACCACTTGTGTGCAAGTCGGGTACATTCCCATTCGGCCATCACCGCTCTAGGGTAACAGTGGCAACTACCAAAGAAGATATGATAACTGCGTAGTAGAAACATATAAAACATTGAACACCAATTAAGCACAGATACATATAAACTGTGTATTTCTTCACTATCATAGTAAGATGGAAAAATGAAATAAGACCACAATGATCTGGCGTAGAAGCAATGGCATTACGTATTTCCTAAGCACGGAGATGTGTAAATTGGTCACCCATCTGCTTAATAACAGGGACAATATACCTTAACCTTGCAAATCTGTCCATAATCAACGTGGCTATTGCTATGAAGTGGACTAAACAATCAGTAAAGGTTGCGGGCAACCGATGGATAAGGTGAGCTCAAGACCGAATGCTGTTGAAATACTTGAGGGAGGCCTATGTCCTGCAGTGGACATTGGAACCTTTTAGCTAAGATGGAAGTCACATTATTATTCTTTACGTCTGCACCACCAAACCGCATTAGGCCTTAAACCCTCTAAGAGCCTCTAGACAAGTGGCATAAGCGATAATCGAATCGAAAAGTAAAAAAGAAAATGTATGGAATTTGATGTAAATTTACGACATTAAATCATAGACTCACGTCAAATTCCACATTTTATTTTTTGACTTTTCGATTCGACTATCGCTTATGTCATATGTCTAGAGGCTCAGTTCTCTTGATAGAGGAGAGAGAACCTGGGCCAAGCAGTAGGACATATGAGTTGCTATTATTATTCAAATTCACACATCACCGTAAATACATAACAAACAAATAAACAGTTATTCAAAACAGTCGAAACATACCAAAAATAATGTGGAAACATAAAGATATTCCACAGTTGAAAGTGTACGAAGCGTTTACACACGAAGGAACAGAAATAATGAGATACAAACTACTTACTTGTTACAAAGAAAACTCATCGGGAAAATATGGACAGACGGAAATAATTTATATTTGTATTACTTTCATGAATGTGTGAGTGTAATAATTATTTCAAAATATTCAATGCTAGTTTTTAAATAACATAATTATTTAAGTACCTACCCATTTCTTTTTTTGATTACACACTAAACATACAAAATAAACACATAAAATACAAAGTTGTTTGTTTGTTTTAGAGTTCATTTTGCTTTTTCATTTTAGTATAAATGTATTTTAATTCTTTTAGGATCACCCAATTATGCTATTTTGTGACGTCACACTACCGTACTGCTATGTTAGTTGAAACTTGTCACGCTTTTGTCATACTAATATTTTTTTTGCAGGAAAAGTACTGCAATGAACCGATTTTTATTAAATAATTATTTTAAAAGAAAATTGAATTGTAAAAGAAGTTAATTATTTTAACATTTTTTGTTTTAATTTAATTTAGGAACATGTTAATTTTTTGTTTGTTATTAAAAACTAATATATAGTCCGTAGGACAATTATAACCAACAACAATAAAAAAAACAACGTACGGGGCAGTCTTTGGGGACCATCAATAGAAGCAAAAACGAAGTAACTTGTGAATTGTCATGGAGAGCCAAAAGCGTTCCCTGACTATGATGCGAGTTCCATGAATTTTGTTCACACAATAAGTGCTTGACGCGAATAACCCAATACTAATATAAAATTGTATATGACAACACAGAGCTTCTTTTTCTTAAAGCGAGCATCGTCTTAAAAAACAAACATTTGATATTTATAAAACTTGTACATTTTCTCTCACTAAAAATAGAACTACCTATATTAATACAATTTTAGTAATAAAATAAACGTCCCTTAAAATAACATCTACCCTCTAAAAGGGTGGCTGAACTGGTATTAGATTTGTAAATATTTTCACAACGGAGGTCTGCCGTACAGCCTACTCATCCGGCCTGAGAACTTAGTTAACAGGCGGTTGTTGTTTCATAATAGAATTACTATGCAAAAAGCTAAATGTAAAAATAATTTAAAACTATTTTAGCACGCTATTCGTATAAGATTTTTTTTGTATATTTCTTATAAGACTGTTAATATCATCTACTCGCTAATTAGAATACCTTTTTTATTTCATTTAATATAAAAATAACTCGCATTACAAAAAAGGATAATCTTTTTGTGATGCGAGTTATTTTTATATTTATTTACGTATATGATAATGATTCATGTACGTAAAGCATGTTATACAACTTAATTAATATATAATACTTACTTACTTAACTTAAAGAATATATAATATGTACATGATTGAAAAAAAAATAAAGACTGCTTCAATTTCCGAAAAAGTCGCCCGCGTCGCTGAATAGGTGATCAGGTCCAGAAGACTAAGCAACTCGTATAACCAATGGCAATGCTCAGTCTTTTAGATAATTTAAGAAAGGTAGGGCACCATAATAGCGAGCAAACCCGACTGGGAAATGACAGCCGAGGTGGAGGTCGTTTCCCATTCGGGGACAGAAGACCTCTTACTTGTTTGTTTTGCATTCGGGTTGATATAGATGAAAAGGATGCTAATTTTAAAATGGCAGCCGATACATGAGAATAGAAGATATCCTCGAGTTATAGAAGACCGCAGCCAAATATAATAAAATATCTAATTATCTATATAAATAATAAACTGGCAGACGAACAAAAACAATAAAAAATATTTTTGTTTTATGTATCGTATCTATACTAATATTATAAGGCTTTGTTTGTTTGGTTGAACGCGCTAATCTCAGAAAGTACTGTTTCGATTAAAAAAATATTTTATTGTTGAATAGTGCATTTATCGAGGAAGGCTGTAGGCTATATAACTTCACGCTATGATCAATAGGAGCGGAGTAGTGAGATTAAGTTGCAAATTCGGGGAAAATATTCCAAATTACCACGCGGACGAAGTCGCGGGTGACTCCTAGTACTTAATATACTTTTATGTGCATATAGTAGAAAACTTTTATTTTGATATTACACACAGATACTCAATTCAATATATATAGATATGAACGAGAGTAAATATCAAACACACTCAACTTACAACTTTAATCTAGTTATCACAGTTGAATATTGCCTGAACCATCCAACTAAACTTCTAGATCAGTATTAATTACAGTCCACTCCAGCTGCCATACATGCGTACACGTATACGACGCTTTTATATAGACTGTTCAGTAGCTCGTTTCTAAGTTATAACCACTCGGATTGATACATTCTTAAGGTTAAGCAAACTTGCCGCGCATTTGCTTAAGCCAAGGAGATTATGGATATATGGATTATAGCACTCAGTGTTCTTTAAACGATCATCAGGTCAATCTACCAAGAGCACGGTAACCTTATAGATAGATGATGGTTGGTATTAAAAGTTAGTCCCTACTGTTAAGTCGTTAGATCATGACAAAAGCCTAATTGCCTTGGTGGTCCAGTGGCCGCAGTATGCGCGTAAAGTGTTGTTCTGAGTCTGGGTGTAATTTGTGTCCGTTAATTGTATGTTTGTAAAATCCCCGCGACACAGAGCTTGTTCTCTAGTGCGGGAGTTGTCTTTTTTAAACATAAATTATGGGTCTAAATAACTCTATCACCAGGTTGGCCACTTACCCAACTATAAGAAGAAGAAGATGGCAAGCAATTCTTGATTTATCTCCGTCGTGTCAGATTGCCGCCCCATTGGACTCTGTGTTTGCGCACACAGAGTCTGCAGAGTCGACTAATCTCCTTCCAGATTTGTTTAGAAGAATATTATTGTTATCTACTACTACGGGAACAGTTTTTTCGGGAAAAGAAGCCTATGTGCTAGTCCAGACTATATCTATCTCTGAGCGAATTTCATCTAGATCTGTTCTGTTTTCAATACATCCTAACAAACTTTAACAAACTTATCTATCCTAACTGTTAACTTTTGTTGTTTTGTTAATAAACGCTTATTCTATTCTATTCTTTCACTTTTATAATATATACTTATACCTATTATAAATACGAAAATGAGTTTTCACGACTAAACGAATCTTGATGAAATTTGGCAAGGAGAACGATGGTTAGTATTTAGTTAGTGTTATAAAAAAATTAAAGGCAACAAAAAGTAATCTATACAGATTACTAGCTGTTGTCCGCGGCTTCACCCGCGTGGATGTCGGTTATCGTAAAAAAAAAGTTCTTTCCCAGAATATAATCTACCTCCTTGCCAAATGTCATTACGATCCATTCAACCGTTTAGGTAAAAAACAAACTGAGTTAATTTCGCATTAATAATACATATTAAGTACTAGTTGTTGTCCGCAGCTCCGCCCGCGTAGATGTCGCTTGTCGCGACAAAAGTAGCCTATATGCTATTCCAGACTATAATGTATCTCTGTTCCAAATTTCATCCAGATCCATTCAGTAGTTTTACGTGAAAGAGTAACAAACATACATCCATTCTTACAAACTTTCGCGTTTATAATATTAGTAAGGATGGATAAACCTAAAATCACAAATACAACCCTATCCATAACCAATACCAATAAATAACCTCATCTCCGTCGCCTGGCCACAACGACAGGCTAGACTAGTCAGTTGTCAATTTCCATTCTAAAACTTCGTTTAGCTGGTTGTTAAAATGGGCGGTGCAGGCACGGGGGCCCCATATCCGGACTTAATCGAGTTTTAGGTAGGATTGATCAACCGCTAGGATTGACTGTGTGATTGAACGTGTTATTTGTTATTAATTTTGGGTTAGAGTTTGTATGTAGTGCTTGGTCGATAGGTTATTTTTTGTGAAAAGAAAGAGATGACCCTGCTTTTTAGACACGAGAGAGATAGGGCACCATACTAGCGAGCAAGCCTGACTGGGTCCGTTTGCCACCTAAAATATATATAATTATGTAGTGCTTGGTCTAAAGGGTAAATACTACCCACCACTGCTGGGCACAGACTATTCTAATCTCTTTTCTTTGCCTGTTGGTAGATGTTTAAAAAATGTTGTTTTGATTTGTGTTTCTATACCTATGTTAAAATTTGTTTATAACTTTTTGTACGCCTAGTGGTAAAATATGGCTAATCTTTTTTTGTTTTATAACACCACTAGGGGTCGCCCGCGTAGTAATTTGGTCTATTTTCCTCGATTTTGCAACATATCTCACTATTGCTCCGCTCCTATTGATCATAGCGTGATGTTATATAGCCTATAGCCTTTCTGGATAAATGCACTATTCAACAAAAAAATATTTTTTCTAATTGAATCAGTACTTTCTGAGATTAGCGCGTTCAACCAAACAAACAAACAAACTCTTCAGCTTTGTAATATTAGTATAGATATACTGTATCCACATTTGCTAAATAAAACTTCTTATTTTTCTTCATATTTAAATAGTAGCACCTGAAGTATGACTCGGGTTGCCGACCATAAAACAATAACTTTCTATCTTGAAGAACCCCATGCTATATATAACTTAAACAATAGTGGGGAGCTCAGCCCATACAATAATCGAACGTAAAATTAGTAACTTAAAAAGTCACTAGCATTTACAACACGAAGTAACCAAAACACTTCAACGCAATCTCCATCTAACAACTCACTATAAGTTCAAGCGAAAAAAGAGCTCAACAACGGAAACTTTAAAAACAATTTGTGTTTAAAAAAAGCGCTTGCTTCAACTTGGGGCGCTTGAAACAAGGTTTAAAGACTGTGAAGTCTTGGAGTCTACTTTCCCTCTCTGTAAAAGTTCGTAGCATTTTTCACTGAGCGCTGACTACTTTCACTACCACGGTGCTACGACGCTACGAGGCTACAACTTTTAAATAATATGTCTAGTGCTACGAGATTTGTTTCAAGGAAAATGTCTTATTGTCTTGTTGGAGTTTTATTCTCATTGTCTGTTACATTATTAAATGAGAATGTTTTATTACATAACTAGCTTTGCCCGCTGCTTTGCTTGCGAGATAGCTCATGTTTTTCAGGTCAGCCCCTCTAAACAAGTGGCGGAAGCGATAGTCGAATCGAAAAGTCAAAAAAGCAAATGTATGGGATTTGACGTAAGTTTACGACATTATATCGTAGACTTACGTCAAATCCCATACATTTGTTTTTTTGACTTTTCGATTCGATTACCGTTTATGCCATTTGTCTAGAGGCTCTGGTATCTTTGCAGACGTACGTAGAACAACTTAGCAAAGTTTCATTGCAATCGAATGATTGTTTAGGAAGGAATTCATGGAGGAAAAATTCCTAACATTCCTTTTTTTTAAAGTTATGTATATTTTCTTTAAAGACTCACTTTATTTAAATTAATAAAAGAGCTTTTGATCTCCAGTTCTAGTTATATTATTGTTCATTCTACTCTCAAAATATTCTAAAATGAAATTATTTTCTATCTTAAGTACATTTCTAATTTACAATAACTCAAGTTACAATGAAAATCAAAATCTTTTAAACTTTCACGGGTTATACGTACACATTTTATATGGTTACTAAATTATGCATATTATGTCTGTGAAATCTTTAAAAAATATTCACGATTTACATTCGATGTCTATATATATGTTACGGCTAATACCCGAAGTGCGGCTACACCTAGTTTTAGCCGGTTAGAACTAGGTGTAGCCACTTACTCTTGGTTAAACCTAGTACGAGCCGATTGTTTTCGGGTAAAACTAGGTCTAGCCTTCATCATACCGGCTACAACTAGGTCCAGCCATTCCCTGTTGGATAAAACTAGGTGTATCCGATATCATTCCGGCTAGAACTAGGTCCAGACAATCCCTGTTGGATAAAACTTAGATGCGCGTCCCGCCAAGCCTTCCGCCCCGTGTCACACTCATGACTCACAGCATATGCAGTAGCGGCGCGGGGTGGAGAGCATAGCGAGGCACGCGCCTCTGCAAGTTTTGAACGCCAGGTGCTGCTGATCTACTGCAGGTCTACTAGCGAGTGTGACTCACAGTGTACACAGTTGTACTCCTAATAATTTGTGTTAATTATTAAAATGTGATTTATAAGAATAAAAAAACTGTCTACGTTTCTTTTTATTGGATGTTTTTTTAATATCTAAAAAAGCTCTGCCGATAGCATGCCGCCTACAACTATGTACAGCCAATCCCTGTTAGATAAAAATAAGACACGCGCTGCTGCTGCAGACGCTGTGAGTCACACTCGCTAGTAGACCTGCAGTAGAACAGCAGCACCTGGCGCTCAAAACTTGCAGAGGCGCGTGCCTCGCTATGCTCTCCACCCCGCGCCGCTACTGCATATGCTGTGAGTCATGAGTGTGACACGGGGCGGAAGGCTTGGCGGGACACGCATCTAAGTTTTATCCAACAGGGATTGTCTGGACCTAGTTCTAGCCGGAATGATATCGGATACACCTAGTTTTATCCAACAGGGAATGGCTGGACCTAGTTGTAGCCGGCATGATGAAGGCTAGACCTAGTTTTACCCGAAAACAATCGGCTCGTACTAGGTTTAACCAAGAGTAAGTGGCTACACCTAGTTCTAACCGGCTAAAACTAGGTGTAGCCGCACTTCGGGTTTTAGCCGTAACATATATATATGGAAATAAAATCATTTTTCATAAAAACTTTTAATACGCCAAATATAAGTTTTCGTAGCACTTCATGCTGTTCACTTGACAGACTAGCGACCTCTATAGAAATTTGACTGTCAAGTTTAACTTAGTTACGTGCTACTCGGCGATAGATGGCGTTGCATAAAATTCTTATAAGACCCGAAATGATGGTGAAGTATGATATTTTAAACTTTGATATCATCATTTCATTTAAACTATGTATTTAAAAAAAGTGTTAGTTTTTAAAAAGCCGTTTTTTAACTCCCTTAACAAGGAACGAGCCCCGAATCTAGCAAATTGTTTCCTTTTTAACAGTTAAGTGGAGGCTTAGTTAAATTATAAAATCAAATTATATAATTGTATATCGAGTAACTGTAGTTAATAGGATGATGTTTTGGCATTTCATCTATTTTAAGAGAGGCATCGCATAATCGAGAAAGCCTAAATGTGGAAGGACGTCCAATTACAAAAGAAATTGGACTGAATAATACTGCACACAGTGGTGTAGTTGTGATCCTCTACGTAAGTATGGGTTTCCAGTGCTCATTTAGGGGCAACATTTTACAGAATTTAAAATAACGTTTGCCTTATGCCGTTAAAAAAAGCAGTGGTGGCCGAGTGTGAAAGTAACCGACTTGCACGCAAGAGGTGCGAGTTCGATCCCGGGTGGCAGTACCAATATGAATTTCACTTTATGGAGTTTATATGTACTAATCAAATGATTCGTCATCTGTTAACGGTGAAAGAAAACATCGTGAGGAAACCCACATGTCTTAGAAAGATCTAAAGGCATGTATGATTCACCAAACCGCATTAGCCAGCGTGTGTGAATTAAGGCCTAAATTCTCTCTTTCTTGATAAAGAAGAGAAGACCAGTGCCCAGCAATGGGACATATATGGGTTGCTATTTTTATATTATTATGCCGTTTTAAGATGTAGGGTCGACAACGCGGGAGTCATGCTTCTGGTATTGCAAGCGTCCATAAGCTACAGTAACTGCTTACCATCAAGCAGGTCGTACGCTTATTTTTCACCGTGGTATTAAAGTTGAAACAGATATAATAAATGATTGACTGCCTTGGTGGTCCAGTGGCCGCACTATGCACCTGCTGTGCACGAGGTTGTGGGTTTGATTCCCACACAAGACAAACTTTATGTGAGTTGTTCTGATTCTGGTTGTAATTTGTGTCCGTTTATTGTATGTTTGTAAAGTCCCCGCAACACAGAGCTTGTTCTCTAGTGCGGGAGTTGTCTTTTTTAAAAGAACAAACAAATTGTTAAAAAAGGCCTAAACACGAAAAAAATCTTAATGCCTAAATTCAAATACGACAAAACTAACAAAAACCAGCACCAAAACACAGCGTCATGTATATAATTGTAAGGGTGAAGCCACAAATAACGCGACAGTCGGCGAAATATCTATTTCGGACCGCGCCGGACCCGCGTCACGCTGTCACGGACGCCCCGGAGGCCCACCAATACCGAGGGCACCAAGCACAAGCGGTAGCGGTTTTTAGAACAGCCGGTTTATAGTTGTACAGTTTTATCTATTTCTATATTAGATAATTCGAGTCATAACTTGAGTAATAGTAAAGATAGTAGAGGCTCTTAGGTAAGTAATTGCCACGCAGATCAATATATTTACAAGTTTAAGCAAGCTCAAAGCATATCAAAACTAATACTTACCGAAACAACTACGGATATTGATATGTTTTTGAAAAAAGCACGTAAAGTTTGACTAGCTTGTTGGTCTAGTAGCCTTACTTACTAAGCCGGAGGTACTGGGTTCGATACCAACTCAGATAATCTTTCTATGTTTTGTATCTGGGTGTATTTTTTATATATAAAAACATATAAGTACTTACTAGGCTCTTTTTAGTTTGGTATCAGATGGCTGTGTATGAATTGTCTAAAGAATTAGGGATTAGTTAGATTATATATATTTCTGGACAAGCGCCTAAGCTCTCTCATAATCTGACATGACCAATGAGAGGTTAGATGCAAAACGAGAGAGAGAAAGAGAAGAGATTATAGTCTACGTGTCAGGGGCGGGAATCAAAGCCATATATTATGTAGATCCTTAGTATACATCGGCTGCAACTATTTTAAGCTTTATCCCACTTACATCTTGCACCACACAAGTGTCAGCAATCCATAAGTATACCTTTAAAATGTATATTTTACCGCACTAAAAGGACTTACCTATGGCCTAGGCCGTACCTCTCTTAAATCACACTGCATGTCCAGAATCTTCTACAGCTTATACCTTAAACCCCAGCGTGAATGAAGCCAAGTTAACGTGTATACATGAGAGGGCATTTCTTCAACCCACTGCTGGCTACGTGCAAACACTGTCACTGTCACGTTATACAAAAAAAAGGGTAAAATACAAAGCAATTTCTAGTTTCATGTTCCCGTAATTTAGTGAAATGTGACATGTTTTGAAGAAGGTACGTAATGTGTGTACTAGGTTTTATTTATTATAACTATAATGGACAACGGGTGTAAATCGCGTAATAATTTAAAGGTTTTCATACCTTCTTGTTTCCCGACGTTTCGGTCGAATTGCACCGACCCGTGACAACCCGTGACCACGGTCGGTGCAATTCGACCGAAACGTCGGGAAACAAGAAGGTATGAAAACCTTTAAAATATTACGCGATTTAGACCCGTTGTCCATTATAGTTATAATATGTGTACAAATCGTGAAAGTTTAAAAGAATTTAGGTTTTATTTTTTTTCTTTTATCTGTGTATTAATAGGGTAAGCGAAAAGTTGGAATTCCACTTTATAGCACCATTCAAGTGAGCAAACCCGACTGGGGAAGAACCTCCACCTCCACCACAAAGTGGTGTAGTTGTGTTCCTGTGCTCTTCAGTGCTCATACAGGGATTTTAAAGAAACGGTTTCCTATCCCCATCACAAAACTCTGTTATTATTTTTTTTAGGCGGCAAACAAACATACGGCCAACCTGATAATAAGCAGTTATAATACCTATGGACGCTTGCAATATTTGAGGCATCACTATTTAATTCATTTATGACATTTCAGTAAATGTAGACCCGGATTTATTCTTATTAAATATTAACCCAACTTGCATTGTTTTTTATTTAACTTTACTCTATACTTTCTTTATTGTTTCAATCAACAATAAAGAATGAAACAAACTTTCCCCTTCTAAAAATAAGTTTTTTATCCAAATATTTATGTAATACCACAGCCATGTTAAATCAATTACCAATTTAAAAACTTACAGGTAACTCATATTTAATTCAAAGAGGTTCTCATACTTTATTCATAGCCAAGTTACGAAACATCTGAAATTCGTCCTAATATTCCAAATTCAAACATACGAAATAGAAATCAAAACTACACAATCGGTGTACAGTAGCCATGGGTCGATTTGACAGCCCCCTTAACATCCACTGCCCACATAACATTGACTCAACGAAATTGTACCTTATTGTTTTATACTAGGGTTGTTTATCGGTTGAATTTTGAAGGTAGTTGTAATGTTTTTTGTTGGCCGAGGTTGTTTAGAGGGTGTACTGCCCACAGCTAGGGAGGACTGCCCGCAAGGGCCGGCTTGTGCTGCGTTTGAACGCAATTAGCAGTGGAATCGTTAGTGAAATGATGTTCAAATGTCATGTTCAAGTTGCGAAATATTTTGTGCATAATGTATCTTTGCTTCTGTTAATTATATGATATACATATATAAAATAATGTATAATATTAAACTTATGCATAAATTTATTTTTATATTTAACTATTTTTTTATAATATTGTAGCTCAGATATTTTATCTTAAAAATGTGAATTCAATCGCTTTTAAAATAAAATGACACATATCATAATGTGAAGGCTAATAAAAACAAAAGTCCTGTTTGGGGTCGAAAATATTTTTATTTAATCTTTTTCTAATTCATTTCGCTCTTGGCAGAGCGGTCGTGGTCACGATGATTGTTTAATGTGGAAGAGGCTGATGTAGCTCGCCTTACGATGCTTTGCTAATTATTCCTGTGGGTGGACAGTCTGGTGCACTCATGAACAGGAATCCCTATCGACGATATAATGAGATCTGTCCAGCGCATTGGTGCTCTTCCGCGTGGTCTATTTCCGTTAACTTGACCCTGCACTTTTATTTAATATAAAAGCGTAATTACGCTGTTCCTAAACAGCCGCAAGATTCTGGTTGGTTCTTCTAAATTAACCTATGTATGGTTTTGATCTAAAGAATGTCCTCACATTTCTATAGATCAAGGAAATCACAAATTCAAATGTAATGGAAAATTCGTAAATACAAATGGCCAAGTTTTTTTTTTTTTTTTTTTTTAAAGACAACTCCCGCACTAGAGAACAAGCTCTGTGTCGCGGGGGACTTTACAAACATACAATTAACTGACACAAATTACACCCAGACTCAGAACAACACTTTGCGGGTCACACAAAGTTTTGTCCTGTGTGGGAATCGAACCCACAACCTCGTGCACAGCAGGCGCATACTGCGGCCACTGGACCACCAAGGCAGTCCGCATACTGCGGCCACTGGACCACCAAGGCAGTCAGTATAAATAAGAATGTTATGAGTAGTCAAGTG
The DNA here is from genome assembly GCA_947095525.1 of Trisateles emortualis. Lineage (NCBI taxonomy): Eukaryota > Metazoa > Arthropoda > Insecta > Lepidoptera > Erebidae > Trisateles > Trisateles emortualis. The sequence goes on along the minus strand of OX352743.1, from coordinate 5,953,765 downwards.
CCAACTTGACTACTCATAACATTCTTATTTATACATATTATTTAGGGATTTTTACTTAAACGGGAAATATTGCTTAACTTAAATATTTTATGATTTTATTTACCCGTTGATAAAAAATACTTTCATATGTACGCCATATTGTATTTACAAATAATTAAACATTCTATGAGTGGTCGAGCAGAAACTTGGCTGTATTTCGCGAAGGAATATTGGCAAGTGTAGTAACCAGTTAGAACGGACCACGAAGGGGTACATCCGTTGTGCATACATTACGCACAGATATCGCAAAGCTTTTCGGTAGGATTAAATTAGTTAACTTGCTCGTTTACTTGTTTTGTGCCCCGGTTCTGTGACGTCACTGTTACAGCGATGACCTTAGAAAATTATGAAATATGTAGGTTAACGAGACTAATGTTATTATTTGTTTGGGTTCTGTATTTAAAGTTTTTGAGAGATATTATCTTAAGAGAACTCTGTCTAATACTTTTTTAACATACATTTTTGTATTTTTTTTATACTACGTAGGTAGCAAACAAGCGTACAGCCTAATAGTAAGCAGTTACCGTAGCCTTGCGCTAGCGCTTGGAATACCAAAGCTTGTTGCCGACTCATAAAATGAACACTATGTTTTTGTGATGGAGAATCTTTAGGATATGACTACGTTTCATTAAAAACGCTAAACAAACGCTAGAAACTTGTACTTACTTACTAGAACACAGCTACACCGCTGTGTGTAGTTATTTGGCAACATCGTTCTGTAACGTGGAGATTCTTCTCTAGCCATGCTTGCTCAAAATTTGAGGTTTAAATTCAGACAGCACTTAAAACTAACAATAAATAACACTAAGCTATCGACTTCACATAAGAGTATAATTCTATTTACACACTGAAACAAGTGTAGTTAGTGTATAACACTGGATCGCCATAATAAGAGAGGATATTATTCTTATTTTTAAAATATATTATGTAAAAAACAAAAGAACAAAAAAAAAACCTTTTACTTATATATCAGGTCTGAAAACAGACAGCACCTAAAACTAACAATAAGGTTGGTAGCTATAAAACCTTTTTGCGTCGTTAACACTAAGCTATCAATTTGACATACGAGTACATTTACACTTACAGAGTGAAACAAGTGTAGTTAGTGTATAACACCGGATCGCAATAAAAACTGACGAGTACCTTCTACTGTTTGAATACCGGGCCGGCAGGCGTCCGGCCCGCCCGCCGGCCCGGACCGGGAGCTCTTTCATTTCCTTACTATAAGATAGTTTTATATGGCGAATGTGATTATTATTAAATAAATAAATAACAGTTATTTTATCTTACCAATATTCAGTTAGTTAGTTAATCGGGCCCGGCTGGAGAAGGACCTCTACGTTACAGAAAACCACGGCCAAATAACTACACACAGCGGTGTAATTGTATTCCTGTGTGTGAGATCTCCAGCGTTCATTTAGCGATGAGTTTTGAAAGAAACGTATTCCTATCCCAGGGATACTCCATCTTAAATCCCTGGTGTATCAAAATGGGTTGGTAACACGCAAGTGATACTTCTGGTATTGCAAGCGTCCATAGGCAACGGTAACTGCTTAACATCAGGCGGGCCGTAAGCTTGTTTGCACACCAAGTATTATAAAAAAAATACATAATTATGTATATTAATGCGAAAGTTTGAATGCATAGATATTTGTTATTCAATCACGACAGAATGGATCTGGGTTTAATTTGGCGCAGATAGATATATACAGATTACTAAGTGACCCAGGAAACCTTGTTTTGTTAGTAATAGTAATATAGATATTAAAAAATAGGGGTTAATCGTAGGGGGGGTTAAAATTAAGGGTTGTATGTATTTTTTTATGCTGAAATTTTGTCTAAAAAATTAAATAAAAATAAAAAATTAAATAAGGCGGATAAAAAATAGATGTTGTCCGATTCGCAGACGTAACCAATATGCACACAAAATTTAACGAAAATCAGTCGAGCCATTTCGGAGGAGATTAATTACAAACACCGTGACATGAGAATTTTAATAGATTATAGAATCAAAGTTCATGCATAAAGAGGTTGATGAATATACCTACAGGAAAGAAGTGTGTTTGGATCCAAGTAATTGGCCTACCATAGTCGCTACCTAACCCAGTTAGAGGCGGGCGTGATGATATGTATGTATTGATTATAGTCTATAATAGCACATAGGCTACTTTTTTACACAACTTTTGTCCAATATAAGGATCAAAACCATAACAGTGCATTTAAAATAAACTCTTAGTGTATATACGTTCGTACGCCAGACAACCCAACGCGAGCTACTTTACTGAAATATGTAAGTAATATCTTCAACTAAACTTGATGCTGACATTTTTGAGATTCCAACGAATAATTCTATTGGAAAATTTCATATAAGTTAGGTATTTATGTCTCACGTTACCTTTCTACCTATACGATACCTCTTCAGTAGAATATAAGGTTCTCTCAAAATACTTGCTGAAACTTCAGGATTCAAAATAGATACAAGTCATTCTGTTGTGACGTAGTAAGTAAGTAATAGTCTATAAGAATATAAACTGTATCTTTAAGTATGATTGATGCATTAATAAACGTAACGTACATCTATCAACATCTCGTTTGATTTACCCATGTCCCGTCCTTATATGGCGACCCTGCCAGGATATAATTTGGACTATAATTTTATAAAGCTGAAGAGTTTGTTTGGTTAAACGCTCTAATCTCAGAAGTACTGATTCGATTAGAAAAAATCTTTTTTGTTGAATCGTGCATTTATCCAGGAAGGCTTTATATGACATCACGCTATGATCAATAGGAGCAGAGCAGTAGTGAGATATGTTGCAAAATCGAGGAATATATTCCAAATGACCACGTGGACGAAGTCGCGGGCGGTCCCTAGTATTTGAATATATCTGTATAGATACAGAACATATTCAGGCATTGGCTTTTTTATATACTACTTAGGTGGGAAACAAGCAAACGACCCACCTTATGTTAAGCAGTTACCGTTGCCTATGGACGCTTGCAATACCAGAGGTATCGCTTGAGTGTGGCCGAGCCATTCTTTTACACCAGGACTTTAAGATGTAGTATCCCTGGTATGGGAAAACGTTTCTTTCAAAACGCATCCTTAAATGAACGCTGGAGACCTGTACGCACACTTGTTGGGTCTATGTGTGTCCCCCTAGACAAGTGACATAAACGGTCGAATCAGTCGAATCGAATAGAAAAGAACGTAAGTTTTAAACTTATGTCAAATCCCATAAATTCGCTATTTGATTCGACTACCGTCTTTACCACTTATCTAGAGGCAGATTTCACTCCGATCAAATTGAATTGCCGTCTATCGGACTACAAGAGTGAGAAAATAAAGAGTGCTGTATTAACTAACGCACTTGTGCGATATAATATCTCCTACGCAGCTGGATTAGCCACCTGACTTAATTTTATTATTATTATATTATACCCGTATTGTCCCATTGCAAGACAAAGGCTACTTTACTTTCCTTCCACTTATATTTGTCTAGAGCCACTGAGGACCAGTCTTCGAAAAATCTTCGTCTATCTCTACCGTAATATATTATATATCTATTGGTTTCAAAATAATTGTGTAGCCCTTCAATTTTGTTTTCTAACATAGTTCTAAGTTTATTGTTACTAACATAATATGAATTCGGTGTTCGAAATAAAAGTTATTTTATTTTATTTATTTAATATCCCTTGCCATTGCCATAAATTTGGTTATAACATTATTTCTTCTAAAAAGTAAACACATTTAAATTTTCTTATACGATACAACATATTATACCTATAATTTAAATATCACGAAGCTACCGTAGCCCCTACAAATCGATACAAACTAAACAAGCAGTGCAATATTGCGTACAAACAGTCGGACACCGCAATTTATAAGCGGCACCAGCAGAAGAAAGGGTTCGCGGCCTGTTATTGTATCGGAAGGTAGCCCGGCCTAACGGGCTTACACCATAGCCTTATAAATACCGTAGACAGGCAGTAGTTTATAAATGAATTACTTTACCAAGTGATGAAAAAGGTAGAGCACGGTATAAATGGACAAACCTGACTGAGGAAAGACCTTGACTGCCTCGGTGGTCCAGTGGCCGCAGTATGCGCCTGCTGTGCACAAGGTTGTGGGTTCTATTCCCACATAGGATAAAAGTTTGTGTGACCCACAAAGAATTGTTCTGAGTCTGGGTGTAATTTGTGTCCGTTAATTGTATGTTTGTAAAGTCCCCCGCGACACAGAGCTTGTTTTCTAGTGCGGGAATTGTCTTTTTTAGAAAAAAAAAGAAAAAAAATCCATACATCTTACAGAAATACCACAGCTAAAGGAGTACAGGTTTTCAGCGCTTATTTAGGAATGCATTTTTAACGAAACGCTTATCCAGGGATACCGACTCCATCTTTATAATCTGGTGTTTATTTGTGTCGGTAACACGCAAGTTATACCTCTGGTATTGAAAGCATTCATAGGCTACAGTAACTGCTTATCATCAGGCAGGCCGTATGCTTCTTAGCTACCTAAGTAGTATGAAAAACTTCTGCCCGCAACTTCGCTTGTGTAGTACTTATTGTTATATGTAACACACGAGCCTATTAAAAAAAAGCTTCTGGGGGGAAAGGCTTGATGCTATGGCTAGCATCATGAAACCTAAATAATAAATTAAAGAGATAACATTACTCTCTTATTCGGGGCCTCCTAACACAGGCAATGTTATGCCTAAAGGGAGTGCTCCAACAATCTTGTAATTAGATTAAGTTGAGTTAATGGAAATAAATCATTTTTATTTTATTATTTATCTTGTGACGTCACTCCCTAATAATTGATTTTTGCTATTTTGGATTGATTGATTTGTTGTCTGGGATTCAAAAACTTCAAAGGATTATAACTAGCAAATTTTATTCAGAAACAGTGTGCGATCTAGTTCCAGAAAATACTAGCCTGTTGGATCAAGGTCAAAGGTCAAAAAAATACAAAACATTGGTTAATCCAATATTTTTTATATATTTTAACCTTTCCTAAAGACCACTTAATTTAAAAACTTAACCCAAAGACAACAGCTATAAAAAACCTACGTGAAATTCATTCTAATTTTAAAACTCCATTATACACGTAATTTCAACTCTAAAACATTTATACGTCTACAGGGTCACATTTGCAAATACAAGCGTTGTCAATGTGTTGGTCTATCTGTACAGTGCGTCCTTTACACACACAGATGCAAAAGGGACAAAGGTCACCGGCCACAGTCTTCTTATATTTGTTTAAGACGTGTATTGTGCCCAAAGACCCTTATTTTAGCGATACATTTGTATATTGTATTGTGTAATACCTGGCCCCTTGTATTACTAAATATTTCTGTACAATTTCGGGAGAAGATTTTAGAATTGGAAGATTATTTTGAATTGAAATGTAGAACAAGGTTCAATTAAATATATTTATGACTTTAGTACCTAGCCGTGTGGGTAAGTAACCAACTCGGTCCGGCAGGGGTATTCCGTAAGAGCAAAAACCGAGCCACCGCGAAAACCGAGCAAAATCTGGCTGTCAGAGCCATGTGAATTCAATTTTGGAATTTATATGTACTAATAAAATGATTTACCATCTGTTAAAAGTAAAAGAACACAGCGGGTTTCAAATTTTGAAGGCATGTCTGACCATTTTGTTCAGCAAAATAAATGTTCTTTATTTCTTGATCCACCAAGAAAAGGTTTTTATTATTACCCCAGACTACAGTTTGCTGTGTTCCCATGTTCATTCATTTATTATGGCCTGTATTATGACATAGCTTGACATGACATAGCTTAAAAAAGTAGCAATGGGCAAGGCTCACAGAACCGATGGCTTAGTCAGAAGGGTTTTGGAGTGGAAACCACGAATTGGTAGACGCAGCGTAGGCAGCAAGATGATGACTTTGGCAGTAAATTAACCTTTCATATCAATGAAACAAATATCTCCACTGCTAGTTCTTTAGACAAATACATGAGGATGCTTTTCGTCCTATTTTTTTTGTCACACGAGCACATTATACCTGAAAAGATTTAGCCGAAAAGTCATGAACCACCCTTAAATCCCAAATAGGGAAAACATAGTCACTTTCAATCCTTCACTCATCATGTGCGAAGACTCTAGACATGTTCCCAAACAAAATAATCCAATAACGAGTTGTAAATCAAAGGTTAACTATGTAAAAGTGTCTACTCGGTAACTTGTCGGGTAAATAGAGGTTCGATCTAATAGGACCTCCTGAGGCTCTCGAACGTTCAATCAAAATGATAGGTAATTCAGTTATACTACCACTGGACGAATACTATGCTACCTGGTACAGGTGATGACAAAAGTGTTAGAATCTATACTAATATTATAAAGCTGAAGAGATTGTTTGTTTGTTTGGTTGAACGCGCTAATCTCAGAAAGTACTGTTTCGATTAGAAAAAAACTTTTTTTATTGCATAGTGCATTTATCCAGGAAGGCTATATAACATCACGCTATAATCATTAGGAGCGGAGTAGCAGTGATATATGTTGCAAAATCAGGGAAAATATTCCAAATTACCACGCGGAAGAAGTCGCGGTCGACCCCTAGTTATAGATAAAATGATAATGCTGTTGTGGCAATGTGGCATATTATACATATAATAAGTACCTATTATATCTATAACTAGCTAAGCCTGGCCACGCTTCACTGTGGTTAGTCTCATATAGTTAGATTTCCCAATGCTTTCTGCTAGTGAAAGTCTCGCTAAAAACGGTCCAGCCGTTTCAGAGATCACCAAATCCAATGTAATAACAATAATCATCCAGACCGATTCGTTCACAGAGGGAAAATTCATCAAAGATTAGCCAACGGCATGGGACATATTATAATGTACAGGTATGTAAAAATACAAGTGCTCTCAATTCTCTCACTCTCACAGTCTGATGGATGACAATCTGATATAACCGTCATAAATCTACGGATGACAAGCTTACTTAACCTTGCAAATCTATCGATCCATGCGGCTAATGCTTACTTATTTACACTTCATGCACAACATAATGGCACTATGGCGAAATTATTTATTTATTTACCACTCGCTGCAGCGATGATGCATCATTCTAACAGTAATTTACCAATTCAATGATGCAGCCTATCTTTACATAACAAATACAATACAAAGTATAAACAATGATATATATATGTGTGAATTCACGCCGATTGCAACAGAATAGATCTATTTTGTTGGCCACGAAGTTAAGTGCCAAAGGCATTTTTTAACAATCAACCTTTGGCTGATGTCAAGCACAAGGTTGTAGTGTTTGATTTGCTTAGCTGCAGACAGTGTTTACCAGTTATCTGGTCTCCATAGTACAAGCTCTGTCTTGTTTGAAATCAGATAATCAAATATGTAAGTTACCCTAAGCTATTACACATTATTTTACAAGTACCTTGAATTATTTTCATTATATAACGCTTGTGTCATCGCCAGTACCTGTCGCATCGCCGACCACACATATCCCCTATTCCCTAATTAATCGTGTATCGCAAGAGTCCCCCGTGTGGGTCCCCTGGATGACCTACCTTGATTCTCTTCGTCTATAATTGTGTTTGTAACGATTTATGTGTTTCTGATGCATCACATAACATATCTATGCATTTTTAAAGGATTTTGAAATATGCAATAAAGCGATTGTAGCCGATTTGGATAGTAACTCGTACCTACTCGTACAATCGGAGTGTGATTTCGGTCCTAGCTGATGAATCTCACTTTGTGGAGTTTGACGTACCTACTAATAAAATGATTTACGGTGAAGGTAAACTTATTAAATCTATATTATTATTGTTATGTCGACAGTACTTTTCTATTAAAATGTATAGAAATTAATATTAAAATGTATAAAGGAATGTATTAAAAAAAAATGTCTACATAACATCGCGCTTGTCTCCCATTAGGGTAGGCTGAGACTATGGTAGGCCAACTACTTCCATCTAGACATATTTCTTTTCTTTTATTCTTCTTTCCGATTATTATTATTATAGAAACCTCGTGGAGAAGAATAAAATAAGTTCTACAGTCTGATTAACTAACCTGCAATTGGCTAATCTTCTTAGCCCAGCAGTTGGACGTGTTATATGAGTTGCAATATTATTGTGAAGTTAACTTCAAGGAAGTCTTGGTATCAAATCAGTAATTATTTTATAATATAGATTTAGACTAGACTTACCGCCAATATTAAGCCTCTAAATTTATGGAAAGACGTTGGCTCTTCAAGTGTATTCTACCGCGCTGCGCCTGTCTAACGGAATGGGTTATCCAAACGCACTTCGAGTCACCCATGAACAGAATTCTTCATCGCACTTTAGAACCGCAATCGACCCCTACGAGCGATTTCAGGGAAACTTCCCGGTTATGAAAGGAACTCCATGTCAAGGTTTTCCCTAAATACTTTATATACACTACACTTTTTGGCCCGACCCGGGAATCGAACCCACATTGACCACTGAGCCACCGAGGACTGTCGATATACCACGCAAGCAAAGCATCAGGCAAAAGCTATTTCATAATAATATTTTAGTTAATTATGTAGTTATTTAGTAGATATATCTACCAAATAATTAAACAATTCAATCAGTATCTAATAACATTCAATATTCACTACCTGTTCCCGGTAAGTGTAGATAGAGGTACTTAAAACATAAGCAATTAGTCTAAGCCGAGTAATCCTGGGTCCACCCGTGGGATGACCCTTGCCTAACCAACTGTAAGTTATCCGTTGATAACCTACTCGAGGACTTAAGAGTTCTTCACTTGGATGTAATTTAGTTATGAAATATTTATTAACTATCTCTATATCTATGTTTTGATTGAAATTAATAATAGTAATGGGGTTCTCAAGAGAGGACCTCTCAAGAGAGGTAGGGCACCATACTATCGAGCAAACCCGACTGGGAAAGGATCTCCACCTTACAGAAGACCACAGCCAAATAATTACACACAAACGGTGTAGTTGTGTTCCTGTGTAGTACAGGTCTCCAGCGCTCATTTAGAGATGCGTTTTGAAAGAAATGTTTTCCTATCCCAGGGATATTTCATCTTAAAGCCCTGGTGTAAAAGGTGAGGGCGCGGTAACCCTATAAATGGGTGACCGCATAGTGGTATTTCAGCCGTGCGTCTCCGTGCTTTGGAGGGCACGTTAAAAAGTCCCGACGTAACGGTCGTTAGATCACGACAGAGGCCTAAATATGGGCGTTCTAAATAATAAACTCGGTCACCAGGTTGGCCACTAACCAAAGGAGAAGAATACTAATAATATTTTGGAACATCTCACACACCGCCATCTGACTAAACTAGGCAAAGCCTGTACTATGGCAACCAGACAACTGATAAACTTACTTATATATTTCTAAATACATACATATTATGGATACTTTATATACCTGGAAAAATATATCTGACTTTGTCGTAATATACCTACACTAATATTTAGTGTATTTTCAAGTTATTTAAATATTTAGTTGTCATAGTTGAGATTTCTACTAATATTATAAATGTGAAAGTTTGTGAGTATGGATGTTTGTTACTCTTTCACGTAAAAACTACTGAACAGATCTGGATGAAATTTGGCATAGAGATAAATTATAACCTGGAATAGCGAATAGGCTACTTTTTATCGCGATAACAGATACCCACGCGGTCAGAGCCGCGGGCAACAGCTAGTATATTATATTTAATTGTTGTTGTTTCGTTACCCAAGCTTAGCGGGAGTTTCGTAGTATAAGATAAACATAGAAACTGATACACGTTTATAAAGTTTCATATTACGATCCTTGAAGCAATTCAAGTGTGAGTTATATATAATCCGTACATGAAGTAGAAACATACATACATATAAGTGGTTAGTTTAATAAATAGGTATTGATATTAGATCAGGGCAGAAAGGTTCTAGAGTGGCGACTACGATCTGAAAGACGAAACGTGGGCAGGCCTCAAACAAGGTGGACCAATGACCTGGTAAAGGTGAAAAGGCGGGCAACCGATGAACAAGGTCGGCTCGGGATTGAGAGTTGTGGAAATCCTTGGCTTGGGAGCCTATGTCCAGCAGTAGACGTCTCTTGGCAGAGATGATGATATTAGATTACTGATGGCAATGATCTTATAGTAGGAAGACGTAAATATCGCACTAGAGCGCGGAAACTGTTGCCGTCAACAAGTAGATCACTATCTTTATCCTCACCGAAACGCTTTGGCGACGTCACCGGCTACGCATCCAATAAATAATTCATTTTGAAATTTATGGTAGTTAACTCACTTGGCAACGAATTGGCAACGTCGCTAATTTGGAAGCGTAGCCAACGGGTAACTATGTAGAGTCTGGATATCAGGCACGTTGGCGACGTCGCCACTGGCTACACTGGCAACCGACCGTAGCCAGCGGTAACCATGACTACATAGCCAGCGATGTCACCATGGCGTCTCGGTGAGGCCCTACCTCGAAGAAAATTACCTTCTAAATCAATAATCTTGAGGCATGTCTGATCCACCAACCCCCCATTAGGCCACCCTGGGTGAATTAAGGCCTAAACCCTCTCAATCTCTTAATAGAGAACAGGAGACCTACGTCTAGCATTGGGTCATATATTGGGTTGCTATTATTATTATATTATAAAAACGTAACACTCATTACATTACAACATTGTGGCTAGTTTTTTAGAAAAACTGTAAAAATCTGAAATTCTACGTATTTATAATCAAAGCTTAATTTTTCGCTTTCATTTTAATTCCTAGACGACTCAGACAGACAGAATTGAACATCAAAGAAAACGTCATTAAATCTTTCCCACGCATCTAAAAATTTAATTTCAGAACTATCAACCGAACAGACCTTAACCCTCGAGAGACAACGGCCAAAATTTTGCAAAAAGCAACGCGCTTGGGTACACCAGGCCCGGCAAAGTTAGCGGGTGTAATCGATACGGCCTTAGGGCTTTGGGTATAAATTAGAAGTTCCATCGATCACCGGCGCCCTTTGCCCATCGGCTCGTACTTTATTGATAGTGAATGTTAACCGATAGTTCACTGAGTAACGTTGAACGGTACATGTATTTTTGGGCCAGTTTATTTGTGTTTGCCTATTTTACGCCCGATTTAGGGTTTATTGTTTTCGCATAAATTTTGGTAATAGTCTTTTAATCTATTGTTTAAGTTACCTTACTACAAACTGTTTGCGATTCTATATTCAGAAAGCGTACTACGTGAAACCATATTTGAATATAGAACGCTATATTACTAATATTAACCCGTTCAATATTCAAAACTAAAAATATTTAAACGAATACCTACGAATGTTTGTGAGAATAAAAGGATTTAATTTATAGATAAGAACAACACTATTTTTAAATGTAACGGTTATTTTTTCGTTTTTTTCTTGTGGCAAAAGTTTTTATTCTGTTAATTACAATGAACGATGTTTTCATTCACATGACTTAAGGTGTGGAAACAGTTGGATGCGAGAAGTCGATGAAGTGGCGTGCAATTTAAGAAACCTAGTCCACTAATGGACTGCTATAGAATATCGTCGCTCTATCAAACCAGAGAGTGGATATCTGGCGTCTGACCTACCTTAATAAAATATAAACCTACACTAGATCCGTCTATATGACTATTATATTACATTCGCATAAGAAAAGTGCATACATTTGACAATTGTAATTAGGCAATTTTTAACCGTACACCGACTAGCATAAGATCAAATTTGCATAACAGACATGCCTTACGTCGTTTTTCCACTAAGAACACGAATTATATTGCAAACCGCGTATATTATTCGAGTTATTACAAAACCATTAAGCATAAGTGTCCAGCAACAAAAATTAAAGTGTACTTACAAATTTTATATACAATAAAGAGTGACATTACTTATAAAAGAGACGCTCGGGTCGACTATAAACATACATAGGTAAAGGCAAACAGCACTTAACGTTTCCTAAAGGATACATTATTGAGGAGAGCCCTAAAAACAACATTTTTACATCCTACCGTCCTGCCGCGCATATTTTATTGCGGGTTGCTCGGATGACCCTCGGATCGGACTGCGTAGACTTCAGAAACTTACACAAGGATTATAAATATTGTTTTTTGTAACGTGGAATAATAATCTGAACCAATATTTTTATATTTCTCACTGCTGGGTCAGATCTTCCATCCTCTACCAAGAAAACGAAGAGATATTAGATGTTGAAAAAAATATTAAACAAACAATTAAGTTTCAAGATTTCTCTGACTTTATAAAGAAAAGCGGAAAACTTTTTCCTACCATTAGAACATGACACTTAGTAAGTGTTATCCTTCATGCTTTCACGACACTATGCGGCGTTTCCATCATCCAATCTCCATCTCCAATACCACCATCTGAAACCAACAAGACAAGCATGGACAAAAGAACTAGACATATTATTTACCAAATGCATAAAATATTTTTATTTTTTCACTTTTATAAAACACTTAACAGTGGGACGCACTGGATGCGGAAGGCGGAGGACCGTGTGCTATGGCACGTGTTGGGAGAGGCCTATGTCCAGCAGTGGACTGCGATAGGCTGATTGATTGATTGATTGATAAAACACTTTTGTAAGCACATAGTAACAAGCCCTGTATTTTGGGAGACGCAAAGTACACCCAGATTGAACCTCGTACTAGACATCAATACTTCTACACGCCGCGCCGCGGCGCCGCCGCTTTGTGCACATGCAACTTAGATAAAAATAAATTTTAATGACACTAAATAGTAGAACGTAATTATATTATTATATAAAAATATTGTACTTCCTTTCTGGCATATTACAGCACTATTAAATTATGTATAAATGCATTTGATTTGCTATTGATACTTAAGCCACTGAACTAAGCACAAAGATTAGTGTCCCATGTGGGGATCTAATATTTAAAATGTTTTATTTCAAAGAAACGTTCAAAGTAAGTCTCAAATCTTCGTACTCCTATGGCGGTTACCTGGCCGGTCCCGCGAGGGTATGGCCTGATGGACGGAGCTCGCCGCGTAAGGGTTAACCTAAGTCAATGTAAATATTTGAACGTGCGCCTTGACTTTACCTACATATCGTTGTTTTAAAACTTGACATTTCTTTAGTGTGTTTTAGGGTTGTACAAATAGTTTCTTTTTTTATAGGTAAAGATATATTTTTTATATGTGGTAGATTCGATTTACACTCAAGACAAATTTATATGAGCACGGTTCTTTGATTAATGTAAGAGTAAGTAAATTATCATTAATATTATTTATTGATTGTTCACTCGCAAATTTTATAGGTCGCCTGGATTTTTTAAAGACTACGCCCGCACTAGGTTTTTAGACTCCTTGGTTGACTGCCTTGGAGGTCTAGTGGCCGCAGTATGTGCCTGCAGTGCACAAGGTTGTGGGTTCGATTCCCACGCAGGACAAAAATTTGTGTTAAAAAAAAGAGTTGTTCTGAGTCTGGGTGTAATTTGTAATTATATGTTTGTAATGTCCCCCGCGACACAGAGCTTGTTCTCTAGTGCGGGAGTTGTCTTTTAAAAAGAAAAAAGGAATACTAGGTAATAAGCCCTGTGTCGCGGGGGGCTTTACACACATACAATTCACGGATACAAATTACATTTATGGATGAGAAAAATTTCTGTCCCTTGTGGGAATCAAACCCATGACCTCCAGCTTGGCAGTCAAGACCACTAACCACTATACTATCAAGACAGTCATTTTACGTGCGCATAGTGTGTTTTAATAGGGTTACAAAGTTTTTTCTTTACGTATTAAAATAAATTAGATAACTCAAACATGGCTATCTGATTCCAGACTGTACCGAGCCTGTACTAAAATAACCAGATAACGTGTGAACATATTCATGTATTTCTATTTAGAAATACATAAATATGTATACATGAATACGTTTTCGTAAAAACGCATTTCTCAGGATCAGATTCATTCCCGGGTCCAAAGAATAAATGCTTAGTTCTCTACCTATATTACGGGAAAAAAACCTCATTTTGTAATAGTACAGACATAGAGACATAGAGAGAAATTGCTTCCTATATAGATAGGAAGCAATTTCTACCACGTACCTCTATGTACATATATAACTCATACAAAAATGTTAAGTTTGTTTTTGTACACTTCAAAAACTCAAAAACGGCTGAACAGATCATTATGAAATTTGGAAAGGAGATAGAAGGTACCTTAGGAAAGAACATAGGGCACTTATTACTACAATAACCGACACCCGCACAGACGGAGCCGCGGGCAATAGCTAGATTTTCTTTATATTTCCTTGTTCTTTTCCTATAGAGTTATATAACACCCTATAACATACAAAAATGTAAACACAACATAAAACGCATTACTTTAATGAGTCGATTTTCTCAACAAACATATTGTTCGACAGAGCCCAACTGACAAATGCGGGGGTTAGGTACGTGAGAATTACGCGGAGTTTTATCCCGGGTTCGAACCTCGAGCAGTCCCCTGCGGCCGCCGGCCGAAAACTTTACCTTTGACCCTCCGAGGAACTGTATAGAGTTGTGAGGAAAAATCTTTTATTAATAGTAGTGTGGACCGATATATTGTTATATTTCAGTTAATATAGCTTGTGTTGTCTCAGTTACTGGCCAAATAAAAACTTTTTCTTTCTTTATTTTGTATGTTACAGATTGCAGGTATGAGAATGCATGCAATGTTTTGGAAGTCAAGGTTACGACAAAGTGAAGGAACTTTACGAAGAGGGCGAAGGGCCTACACTGTGTAGGATAAATTGTTGGGAAAAAGTGAGTGTGGCTTTAGAATTTCTTCTTAGATACGTGGGTTTCTTTACGGTATTTCCCTTCACCGTCAACTGATGGTAAATAATTTGGTAGTTCAAATAAAATCTACAAATAAAATTCACATCTACCAGTCGGGATCGAACTTTTACCTCATGTGTCTATTTTATTGACATACCTAGTCGGTTAATTGTCGAATGCCGATTGGGGAAGTCATCGACTTAATATTATTGAAATGAAAATAATTGGAACTACAGGCCCTATAGCGATCGTAACAGAGATTTCTTTCATTAGTATATTTTTTTATTATTGTGCCATATCTTACACTTAACTGTACGTTGCATTTGCTTGAAGAGGTAATTTTTTTGGTTACGTATTTATTATGTAGATATAGGCAACATCAGCTCTGTATAAATCCACAACCGCGACACCAAGTCTTGGGGCATCTCCAGTATTCTTATCTACTTACTCCACATCTATAGCTGAACGAGCCTCCTGGGGCCTAGCCCCGCCTCTTACGGCCTGTCAATGACTAGTAAAATTTAGAACCGGCCCGCCATTGATATAAATGTTTTTTGTTCCCAAAACGACCCTTCAAATTGTAATTTAGTGTCGCGAACGAATGAGATGGTATATCGAAGTGTTGTAATATCCATTGAGGTTCACGACTCTCAATATTGTTTCCTTGTTTTGTAAAACATTGGATGTATAAGTACCTATTATCGGAGCAAGGAAAACATGTTCTGGTGAGGTTTCACAAACGTTATAGGTCTGGGTTGTTAATGCGGTCCAAATGATGTCTTTTTTTTATATTACTTAGGTGGCAAACAAGCATAGGGTCCGCCTGATGTCTAGCAGTTAATGTAGCCCATGGACGCTTGTAACACCAGAGATATAATTTGCATGTTGCTGAACCATTTTTGCACCATGGGATAGGAAAACGTTTCTTTCAAAATGCATCCCTAAATGAGCGCTGGCGACCTGTACTCTCACACAGGAACACAACTACACCGCTGTATGTAGTTATCCGGCTGTGGTCTTCTGTAAGGTCAAGCTTGCTCGTTATTATGTTTCCCTAACTCTCTACTCTACCGTCCTACCTACTACCTATACGCAGGCAAACTTGTATGGCCGCCTCTAATAATGCAGTCAATGTGACTGTGCTCGGGCCGCAACAATATAAATTCTAACTTATTACCAAAACTTATCCTTACTAATATTATAAATGTGAAAGATTGTAAGAATGGATGGATGGATAGATGAATGTTTGTTACTCTTTCACGTAAAAACTACTGAACGGATCTGGATGAAATTTGGCACAGAGATAGATTATGGTCTGGAATAACACATAGGCTTGACTTTTTACAGCGATAACCGACATCCACGCGGGCGGAGGCAAGGGCAACAGCTAGTCATATAATAAATACATAAGCAGGTACAGTTAGCAAAGTTACAGATTTTTATTGCAATTATCTGCTGAAAATTAAGCGGTTTTGGCCGAATAAAAGTAAAAACTGACTTGTAAAACATAATGAGTGGTGTAACACGTAGTGTGAGTTCAATCCTGACCAGTAGAACCAATGTGAATTTCACGTTAAGGAATTTACAAATGATTCGAAATCATTCGATTACTACGTTTAAATTCCGGAGAAAGAAAGCCGCCGGGCTACCCGTTTTACGCGTCTTCTGAAGCCGACCCTGCTACTTCTCGCTGTATTTTTATAAAATGGCCACCCATCTACGGGCTGACCTCGGCAACGTTACAACTTAGCTCATACCATAATATATTCTACCAATATCAGCTAATATACCAACAAAATCAAATTCACATTTAAAATGAGATTCATATGCCTCATATGATGCATATCATACAACAATTTGCTGCATAATATTAAATTTTCAAACAGATTTCTGAACGCACGCTCGCTTGCGCCCGTCCCTGACAATTACGTCACTAGTGAATATAAAAAGTAATGTGAAAATATGTTTATTTTCATATTTACACACAAGTAAGTGTTGTTCATATTAAAGTTTGATTCACACACAAGCCTTGGTAGAATGAGTACGGTTAATAAAATTTGGTCTTGGCTTTGGGAGTATTTTATTAATGGTAGGATATAATTAATAAAATACTCCTAAAGCCAAGACAAGCACAACTACAAGCACTACAAGCAATATTATAATGTGAAAGTTTATGAGGATGGGTGTATGTTTGTTACTCTTTCACGTAACGTAGTTTTTACGTGAAAGAGTAACAAACATACACCCATCCTCATAAACTATCACACTTTGATCTAGATGAAATTTGGCATAGTGATAGATTATAGTTTGAAATAGCGAATAGGCTATTTTTTATTGCGATAACCGACATCCAGCAGAAACAGCTAGTCTACAATATGTATTTAGAAATACATGTATAAATAAGTTTACCAGTTGTGCTGTGCTTGTGCTGCTATGCAGAGCTTGTACCATGGCATCCCCACAGTACAAGCTCTGCATAGTTTAGTACTTATCAGATAGCCGTATGTGATATATACCTATACCAAGGTATTTATTATTACAATACCTATAAAAAATAGAATTCAGATTTTCCAATTACTATTAATATTAACATTTTATTTTTAAAAATAAAAACGAAAAATAGAATCAATACGATACAAAATTGCGAATTTGCACCTGGTAAAAGGTTTGGCCAATGATAGGCCGGCATTTCTCGTCCCTTATCGTTCCCCTAAATGACCAATGGCCGACCGGTTTGCTACCCCAGTCGCGTGCTGACCAGTCGGTCCACTAGGGAGGACAATAGAGCACAAGGGAGGCTCCCCATGCCACGCGCAACGGTCGAAACTAGACACTTATAGCGTATAAACGATCATGGACCTCGGATGTTCAAAAGAGTCAGATAAACACACCTTTTGTCAAGGTATTCATCTCACAATAGTTTTGACACGGGCCGTTTATTTGACCACTTACTGGCCACAAGAGGCCAGTTTTTTGACAGATTTGTCTCCCTAAATAAACGCTTTGTCGCGTTTTGGACGCGTATTAAATAGGTACCTGTTTTTATGATAGTACAATGTGGCTTTGTAAATAATGGGATGAAACAGATTTATTTTGTTGGTGTAATGGATAAAGTTAAATATCCGGTGATTTATTTGTTTAGGGACACGTTTTAAAAATATTTTGTATTTTTTTCAACATTTAATATTTTTCTAAATTGTGAGTCCGCCTCTGTTGCTTAATTAAAACCTCAACATTTTTGAAAATAGAAAATCTGTTTATTTTGCAATTTAAATAACTTGAATAGGTGATTATTAAAGATCTCTTCATTTGTATTACAACTAAGAGTGTTCGGTCGTCCAGAAACAGGAGCGCGGAGGGCCACATTCCTCATAATCCCGCCCTAATGCCCTGTCCTCTGCAAGGGACATTTCCATTTATTATTGAGCACTTAATTTATGTGTTTTGTTATGGACCAACAACTGGCGAAGTTGCCCTAAGCAAATGTATAAATTCTTTATCACTGCTAAATCTATTTTAGGCCGCACTGAATGAACTTAAGTTTTAAATTTATTTGGCAAGTCGCAGCCGTTTAAAGTCTTTTAGTACATTGCAAAAAAACTGCTTCATCGGACGTTTTAAAGTGAGCATAACCAAACAACCATGAACGCTCTGCACTTCTTAATAAAGTTAAATTTACTTTAAAACGTAAAAGTTCTTTAAACTCTTTTCGACTTCAAAAGTATGAAATTTTAAAAGGAGAAATTTGGGGCAACCAAGCCAATTTCAGTCTCAATTCTTGGTAAGAAGGTTGAAAATTGAAATTGAATTTGAGCACTAAGGTCTTTTTATGAAATAGTTCGATCACTTAGAATTGTTTAGACAATGTACGCGGCAATCCGTTCGCTTCAGAGCCAGGTTTTGTTTAAGAAGGGGTGAAATGACATTCGGGATAACTAAATCCAGGGGACTTCGTGGAGTTTAGAGGTCATTTTTCAAAATAAGTAATCGGGCAATGGAAACAATAGACAGATTTAAAAGCTATTAGAACTGGCGAGTGAATTTCAGCAATCATTTTAGGATATTTGTACTTATTTTTGCATATGTCTCAATGGTTTCTAAGTAATAAACTCGCCACTTTCAATGCGCGGTTTAGTTAGTATTTCGATGTGGTTTCGATGCCTACACGGGACAAAAACTGATTAGTTCCAATATGGGTTTTTCTGTACCCGTGTTATTTCTATATTTAGTGCGAGAGATGTTTAGTAGATACAATGATTGTATCCAAAATTCCAGACTTTCGCAAATTTGATTTTCCTCTATTAATCACCTTTCTTTTCACTAACACGGAAAGACTTAACCTACAGAAGAAGTACCATAAATTAAAATTATGTTGTACCATAATAAATGAAAACAGATTCTTCTTTTAAAACTCACCTCAAAGCAGCTACCGACGTTAGTGAAAAAAAAAACTAAATGACTCAGCCTAAAGTGGTATAATATGATATTCAGAGAGGAGGAGAGCTCTTCAACAAACGTACATAATGCCTATGAAAGCATAAAAAATCAAGAAAATTCCATGTGAACCGAAACACATGGAGAATAAACATACGAAGTAGATACTTACAAAAATATGAAATTCACCACAACATTTGCCGGGGACGGTGAGTTCAGTACCGTTAGCAAAAAAATGTATACTGAATATTATACAATACCTGTTTTATTTTGCCTTTGTGATTTATTTTCATACTACTAAGGAGACATAGGAGTTCTCCGTAGGAGAACCAAAGTATTAAGAGAGGTAGCGCACCATAATAGGGAGCAAGCCTGACTGGGGAAGGACCTCCACCTTACAGAAGACCACAGCCAAATAACTACATACAGCGGTGTAGTTGTGTTCCTGTGTGCGTTTTGAAAGAAACGTATTCTTATCCCAGGGATACTTCCACTTAAAGTCCTGGTGTAAAAAAATGGGTTGGCAACACGCAAGTGATACCTCTGGTATTGCGGACGTCCATAGGGTATGGTAACTGCTTAACATCAGGGAGGCCGTATGCTTGTTTGCCACCCAAGAAGTACAAAAAAAACCGACAGCTCGAAGAATTGCCTCCATTAAGTGGCAATGGGCCAGGAACATACTCGTAGCTAGCAGACCTGATGGCCATGGAGGCAATCTCAGGCAAAGGTTCTAGGGTGGCGACAACGAATTGGAAGACGAAGCGTGGGCAGACCTCCAACAAGGTGAACCGACGACCTGGTAAAGGTTGCGGCAACCGATGGATAAGGTCGGCTCAGGATCGAGAAGTTGAGGAAATACTTGGGGGAGGAAGTGTATGTCCAGCAGTGGACGTCTTTTGACTAAGATGATAAACACGACATACTTCATACTACCGCCTGATAGTAAGCAATTACCGTGGCCTATTTAGGCTTGCAATATACTGTATCCATCACTCGCGCGTTGCCTTTTTCCAATAAAGTCCATTCTTGAATAACCTAAAGACATACCCTAAAGTTATGATTTATTCTCGTACCTACGGTTACACTTCAATCAAGGGATAATAATAGAGGTAGGGTCGATAATAGTGAACAGTCGTGAAAATTCCCTCATATAAGAAAACTACATAGAAAGATGTAGTTGAAAGTTAAGAATGAAATAAACTACTTTTTATTCCGAGAATATCATAATAGACAATGGTATTTTTATAAGAAGTTATTTAATAATAAGAGACAATCGAAAGTGCTATACAGCACGGTCAGAACTCTGTTTACCAATCATGACAAACAAGCAAACAAAAATAAGCATTTATCATAGTAAATGGAGACTTGTAATGCCAGGGGCATTACGCTCAGAAAAGCATGGTTTGGGTAGCCCTGTTATTTTGTAAATAAATTATCTTAAATAAGCTTGAGCAATCTTCTTAAATAAACCTGAGTGTTAGAGATCCATAGGTGCTCTTTCGCACACCATAGTGTGTAATTACACACTATGGTGTGCGAAAGAGCACCTATGTGTGGTGGTTTAAGGTGGAGGTTCTTCTCCAGACAGGCTTTCTCACTTGTGTAGTGCCTACCTCTGATTAGTTTATTCTAAAATAACAGTATACAAATAAAAAGATTTGACCGCATGATTCGTTCAGTGACTGAAGTGGTTACCTCGCTTTGTTGTGGGTTCGATCCCCAAACGGCACAAAACATTTTGTGAGCCATAAATGGTTGTCCCGATTCTGGATGTACAACACAGTGTGTCTCTAGTGCTGAAGTTGTATTTTAAAAGGAAAAAAAAATATAATTTTATTTTCGACAAAATGATCAATTCGTAATTCGAATATACAACTTTTTTTTGCAGACTCTCCCTGTTCAGTCGTCCATAATACGAGTTGATAGGTAGATGTATTAAAAATAGTATACATTAGACACGAATACGACATAATATCAACATATACGTATATATTATACACTTACTCATATATATTTTATTGCAAAATGTATAAGAATCGGATTACACTGAGCTTCGTACTCTCTAGAATTTCATTTTTACAATATTACTAAGATTATATTGGAAAATTATGCATAATATATATTATAATAAAAAAAATATCTTACGAGTATATAAATGTCAGAATATATTTTGTCGGTATGACGGCTGACTTTCTCAGGAAATTATCACACTGTGCATGGTAGTATAGCAATCGGCGCAAATGATTACCTATAATATAATATAATTACACCACGAGGTTATCCACTGCCGTTATCGGTAGCAAACAGGCAGGCATAGCCTACTTTACAGAACCTCTTCAACCCAAATGTGGGCGCGAAATGCTATTTCTAACACATCGAAACTACTGTAAGTAGTTATTTGACTACGGTCAAGTGCATTTTTTATTATTTTCGATCTTATTTAAAAATTAAAACTTGATTACCTTAAAGCTAATAGAGTTAACACCTTATAAATTTCGAATTAAGATCTATTTTTTTTATTGCTACATCCTACATTATGGTATCGCAAAAAGTCTGTCTTTAGATGGGCTGCTTATTCGAATAGCGGCTTTCCTCTCTTACGTAGTGTATTTATGCTGAAATTGGCATCATTGAAGTCCCTATCTAAGCAAGTATAAGTAAAGTTTAAAGACGGTAGCATCAGTCCACCACCATTAGTTACCTATTGACACACAGACAGATCGCTACGTGCCGCTTGTCCTGACCACCTCTACTATTGGCTCTACGAATCAATATACATCTTAAGATCAAATCAATCAAATCAAATCAAATCTCTTTATTTGTGAAACATAGGTTTATAGAGGTGTAACATTAGTGATAGTAGTGAGAGAGAAAAAAAAAAGACAACTCCCGCACTAGAGAACAAGCTCTGTGTCGCGGGGGACTTTACAAACACACAATTAACGGACACAAATTACACCCAGACTCAGAACAACTCTTTATGGGTCACACAAAGTTTTATCCTGTGTGGGATTCGAACCCTCAACCTCGTGCACAGCAGGCGCATACTGCGGCCACTGGACCACCGAGGCAGTCAAAACAATTCACTTTTAACTATTTATCCAACACCGCAGTCAAATAACTACATACAGTAGTGTAGTGGTGTTTCTGTGTGGGTACACAAAACGCTGGTGTTTTAATGTTCGAGTTGGTAACACGCACGTGGCCTCTGTTATTGCAAGCATACATAGGCTACTGTAACTACTTAACATCAGGCGGGCCGTATGCTTGTTTGCCAGACAAGTAGTATAAAAAAATCTAAATAATATTTTTAGATAGAAAATCTGACGGATCCGCAGCTATGTAGTTTTAAATAAATAAAAATCAACTTTCAATGTATTTATTTTACAATTTTTCATATATGTAGCTGTTAAACTGACATAGTGACACTAATTCTAAGCTAATATGTAGTAGGGATATTAAAAATTTTTACGGCAAAGTGCCGTAATTAAGAAAAACACAAAAATATCGCCTATATAAATTTTACCAACACAGGAAATATAAGTTACAACTCGAATGAATCCAAGGCGAGTTCGAAATGAAAGCTCGTAGTAATACCAGCTGGTAAGATTAATGTGGTTTCCAGTTTTAGTGAAACTCCTACTAAGATAGTTGAGTTTTTGTTAGTAAGAAAAAAACGATAATGCAAGTACATACATGTTGCATATTTTAACTGCTAAGTAACCCTGCAATGTGTGAGCCGGGTCTAAAGTACCCCTGAGCGTTAAGAATACCTATAATGGAAACAAATAAATAATAGTCAAAGGTTTTCACCCCAAAACAAACAACTCGACACCTACACCAGTCATTCCCACATCGTCATGATAAAATACCATCATAAGTCGAAAGCCGAAAAACTGGACCCCTATAACTGTGCGTAATTTATCTCAAGTACTGAAAACGTCTTCAGTTTAACCCAATACACTCGGTCCTAAGTAAACTTTAGGTAAACTTAAACGGCTGAGTCCCTTTCTCGACCACATTCTAAATAAATAACATCTAATGGGGGACATTCATCAGTGTTTCCACGTTTTTAGGTGGGTAGACCTCACTCCCCTAGCTGTCTACTGTTTTGGAAAAGTCCTTTGCGAACAAATCCAGGAAATTGTAAATTCTAAAATGAACTTTAGCGTGTTGTAATAAAATACATTTTAGTTTTGGTAATTGTAGTACAAATTACGTTTGTTAAATACACAGATTAACATTGGCGAGTGCAGAGATATGAGAGGGGGGCCGGTGGTCGGCGGGGTGGGGACAGGGGCCCACCCAACACCCTTTTTTGTTATTTTTTGTTGCATTTTTTGCGTGAGCGCGTGCAGGGTTTTTGGTGCATAGGTAAGCAATATATTGGTTATACTTATAATTAAGAACATTGTAGGTAGGTAGTGCTTTGTTTTGAAAGAATATTATGATTTTGTTTGTTCTGTAAACATTTGAATTTAGTACGTGTGCTTTGTTTGAATCACTTTACTTCGTGTGTATTTATTTTTCAGATTCACACCTTTTTCGAGCGTTTCAAGTCAAGTAGGTAAGTTTCTTATCATTATTTTTTTAATATGTCGTTACTTAAAGTCGTAATTATTACTTATAATTAATTGCACATGTAGCGCAGTGATTGCAGTCCTATGTGAGTTTGAATCACGCATTCTGAATTATATATATTTAAAAAATAAGTAGAATCCAGACCTGCAAGATGCATGTACCTTCATTATCTTTTATTATATTATATTATCTGAAAAGTTTGTTTGTACGCGCTAATCACTGAAATGACTAGTCGGATTTGAATTTGGCCGAGTCGATGGTAAACGCGCTCAAGGCAGAGCGCCCTCAAGATGGTCAGACGTCATTAAGAAGGCATTCGGAGGTAGCATGTACCGTGTGGTCCACACTTCAGAAGACCGCATAACTTGAAGACGCGTTGTATGTGGTCGCGATCAATGATGATAGGCTATTAACAACACGCTACGGCCCAATTGGAGCAAGGCAGTAGCAATCAACGCTACATGAAATAAAATCCAAATTTAACCCAGTAGAAACTGCGGGTAATAACTTGTATCTATACTAATATTATAAAGCTGAAGTAGTTTGTTTGGTTGAACGCGCTAATCTCAGAAAGTTCTGGTTCGATTAGAAAAAATCTTTTTGCTGAATAGTGCATTTATCCAGGAAGGCTATATAACATGAGGCTATGATGAATAGGAGCGAAGCAGTAGCGAGATAGCTATGTTGCAAATTCTAAATTACCACGTGAACGAAGTCGCGGGCGACCTCTAGTTATGTATATAATTATACCTACATTATCTATTTATATATAACATGACCAGATTACGCAACATTGAAAAAGGTTCGCAGATAGCTTGAACGTTCACGGGGCGGTACGGTTGTCACCCTGGACGTAGGCTGATAGCGGTGATGAGGGTCACTAGGCTCTCTCCTCCTCTATTTGTATTTATATTTCATTGTATTTTAAATATCGTTGTCTTGCTTTTGGTTTGTAGAAAAGAATAAAGTAGGTACCTAAATATCTATTGGAAAGTATTAAACAGGGACTGAATGGTAAGCAGTTATTGTACACTATAAGAGAAAGAGAAATACTAGTGTAAATATTAATTTCTAAATGGTTGTACATCAAGTTTATTTCTATAAGTAGATTTCCACACTGGATAAAAGGACCAGTGTTAGGAGAAACTATTTAAACGTACAATTAACGAATATAAAGACACCCAGACTCGGAACAACTATCTGTAGATCACACAAATAATTTCGTTAGTTCCGTGAGATCCATAAATGGTTGTCGCGACTCTGGATATATACTTTGTATCTGTTAATTGTATGTTTGTAAAGTCTCCCGCGACACAGGGCTTCCCAACTGCAGGAGTACCTAGTCTTTTTAAAAAAAAAAAGAAAGAAATTGCCGTGTAACACTCAGCGCGGTGCATGCAGTCTTTTATTACAGAACTTTGCTTAATGTATTCCTATCATTGTATGATTATATTCATATTATAAAGGTAACTAACATCTTCAGTATTATTAGTATACCTATACTTGAGTACGTTTAAACAATTACCGATGTACCGTGTAGTTGAAAATTTGTAAAAGCACAGCGTAGAGAGCGTGCAATATTGCAAATTTGTGCCGAAACCCACCGGTAACAAGTTGCACTGTATTTTAGCAAGTTTCCGATAGCCGTTGTAGCCAAACTTCCGTATAAGTAAAGGACAATACTGTTTATATTATGAAATAAATAAATATGCAAGCGTCTATAGGCTACGGATACTGCTTAACATCAGGCATCAGTATGCTTGTTTGCCAACAATAAGCAAGGGTTTCTAACGCTCATGTAGGGATACGCTTTAAAAAAACGGCTGTCCTATCTCAGAACTACTCCGTCTCAAAACCCTGGTGGATAATAATTAAAAATATTTTTGGGTCGGCAACACACAAGTAATACCTCTGGTATTGCAAGCGTTCATAGGCTACGGTAACTATTTACCATCATAATATGATATTAAAAAATGTAACCACGAACTGGATGATGCAGAATGGGGTTCCTTACACATATTTAACTTGGCCGTAGGAAAAAAGTATGCTGGCATTTGTTTTTATGACGTTCATAAGTATCATGTATTTGATCTAAATGAATAAATGAGTTTGACTTTGACTTTGATAATAACTTGCTACTAGTTTAGTGGTGAAGATGGGCACCAACACCGCGCTAAGTGGTGTGAGTTCGATTCCCACACTGGATAAAACTTTGTGAGATCTATAAATACTTGTTCCTAATCTTTGCATCGGTACATTAAATGTTTGTAAATTCTCCTGTGGCACACTTGTTGTTGTTGTGTTTCATTGTGCGACGTCTATTTACTGCATCTTCCTTCTATTGCACAATCACCTTCGTAACAAATGACATCCAAAACATCGATATTATGATTATTTATTCTGCAAAATATATCCTAAATATTTTTAAGACTTATCCTCATAATCTTTTAAATCATGGACACTTTACCCAAAGCAGCTGGCAAAGGCTAGAGAGGAAACGGTAACTGAATGGAACTAAATTCCAGTTGCTTCGAATGGTGGGTACAGTCGCGACCATTTCACTGGCCGGACTCGTTGGAATGCTGTTAGCAGTACGCGAATGTACGCTTTAGTGTACAGATAGGAATGGAAATGAATGCGTTGTTAAAGTTAGATACATTTTTGAATATTAAAATACAGAAACCTATTAAGTAGTATACAATTTTACTTGGCTAAAGTGTCGATGTGATGATTAAATGATTCTGGCATCTTTTAATCACCGGATCTGCTTTAAGCATTCTTATACATACATGTATTAAATTATTATTATTCTGATGATAAATTAATTATTACTTTCAATTCTCGCCAAAAAAAAATATGTTCAAAAATTCACGTCTCAGAAAATATTATGATTATACCATACTGTGCCCACCTCTCGTGATTTGAATTCTTTAAAATGTATATTTTTTATTTAATTAGTACTTAAAATGTCTTTATCGCTATAATACTTTATAGTCTTGTTAGGGCTTTCAGTATTCCCTTATTCATAAATTAGAACAATCATACGCAACGATGTGTCGTAAATAAAACTTTTTTATTCGATTTTTTATTAGTTTCCTATACGGCATATATACTAAAAGCTTCATACAGGATTACCATGAACTCTTTGATATAAATCATAAAGAAAAACATGTAAAATATACATTGGAGATAGGTGACATGGATTTCAGACGATATCTATGCTATAACTACCCCATGTTTGTCTTCAAAACAGTGGCCCATTCCCGATACCACGATTCCTTAGAATATAAAAAGTAAGTCGATAGCTTACTGACGAAATTTATACTTTTGGATATTCGAAATATGTTCAACTAACCAGCTAACATTGACCTACCACCCTCCTCTTAAAACTATCCAGAAATGACGAGAGAGGGAACTGGTAGACGCGTATGAGGTGTCAAATAACATTGGTTAACTGAATACAGAGTATATCGTATAAATTCAGCCCACGGGTAAATATAACCGTGGTAGTCTCTGGGTTGTTTTCACATAATAGAGCCATTTTCTTTTGTTTTTGTTACGTAGCTCGCGTCTCGTTATAGGTACGAAGACAATGAAAACAAAAGAGTCGGTGTCTTATTTCGAGGTTTTTACTTTCGCATTTTGATAGTATATTTTATGATATTATGTGTGTATGTTTACTGAATGTTAAATAAAAATATATACTTTTTAAGGTAAAAAGTAAAAACGTTTAGGTTAGAATCCAGAGCCAGGGATGTAGTATGATGTTTTTCTTAAAGTTTTTGTATAAAGTATATTTGAAACAAAAAAAAATTATACATGCACAGGACAACATATAACAACAATTATAGGCACATACATTTCATAGAACTCTAAAACGATTAAGTTATCCTGTTTGATTTCAGAATGGATTCCAATTTCAGCTCTGTGCTGCGGCATTTCATGTTGCAATTTACTGCTGCAGATCGCCTAGGTAACAAGTTAAACACAATTCAAATATTGGCATATTTAATCTGTGCACAAAAACTTATTTACATCGTAACGTTCTTTATTTAAATAATAATTCCCCGACACCTTTGTTCTATCTAGAAATGAACTCATAATCCACATTCGAAAGACGACATAAAATCTATAATAATATTTTGGAACAACTCACACTTGGCCATCTGATTCCGAACTGTCCTAAGCCTGTACTATGGCAACCAGACAACTGATAAACATACTTATATATTTCTTAGATAAATTACATCCAGACACAGAACAAATAATCGTGCTATAAAACAAAAAGATGTGTTCTGGATAGGAATCGAACTCACAACCAACGGCTTACCAGAATCACTAACCACTAGACCAACATGCCAGTCACGTACCTACTTATAATCTTTTACGTCTTAAACAACCCAACTCTTAAACCACCTAATTTATTATCATTCGTACTAACTCATCTCTTTATATCCAAAAAATCAATACTATCAATACGGCCAACAAAACTTTCAAATCTATAGTCTATCTTTTATACCCACACAAACAAACACCAAGTATACCTACGTATAATCTACACCCACAACAACATATTACAAAAGACCTCAACAAAAGCAGTTTCTAATGCTTGCGTCCTCCATGCCTTAATCTTTTTGTACCTCTAATTAAATTAGTGAAACCAGGCGCGCGGAAACTGGACACCCACACAAGCGTAAACACCCTTGCGTCTTCAACTCACACATGTATACAAGGTATACAGATAGACAGTACACAATTAAAGGAGCTTGTAAAGTGAAAGGTGGTTGTGTTTGTGTGAGTGAGATCGCCGTGCGTGTATATGTGTGTGTTTTAGTTAAGGGTCGTCATTTCTCTTGGACCCTCCCCCGTAGTGTCCGCAGAAAGGTGAGTTAAGACGGAGTTGTATAGAGCTGTTGTTACTTGTAACATTTTTATTTGTATTTTATCTTTAAGATCTGCGGCCAAATAAAATATTTTAAGTTACAATTAATGATTAATTACAGCAAAAACATTGTATGATCCGTAAATGGTTACTCCAAGTTTGGATGCATAACATCCAATCTTGTAGCTCCTGTCCAACATACAATTAATGCTTCCATTAAATTGTATGTTGGACAGGCAGGACGTATTCCCTAGTGTGGGAGATCTTTATTTATTATAATAAAAATAAGTTTAGAATAGAAAAAGTCAAAGCTTTTATATATATTTTATACTATAGTCATAATATTAAACTTTAATATGTAGTTAATTAGTTATCAATATTAACAAATACCAACTCAATGCATTATTACTGTTAGTTAAGTATAATCAGTTAAGTAAGGAAACATTTTAATTTTTTTTTTTAATTACACAGATGGGTGGATGTTTGTTACTTAATCATGACAGAACTGCACAATTTCCTCCAGATCCGAAATTTAGCACTGGGTAAAATTACAGTCAGGAATAACACATAGGCTACTTTTATCTCGGAAAAATGTACGGTTCCTTTGGGATTGTAAACGCGGGTGAAGCCGCATTCGAAAGCTAGTAAAACATATTTCTAACGCATAACACATGTTTTATTTCACTCCCAATGCAAACTTTTATACCTACAACAATTTATTTTAAAAAAAGTTTATGGTATTATCAACTCTATAAAATTCCAACAGACAAACAGACATCCCCCGGCATCCTCCCTCGGACTTTAATATTGATCAGTGTCCGGCCGCGGTCAGGTAGTGTCGGCCACCAGTCGGCGCATGCGTCATACCTGCCTGCCGACCTACCCACGTTGCTTTGTTGCAACTATGTTGTACGGCAAAGTTATGACTCGATAGGCATAAGTTACAGTAGTTAACTTATAAGAAAATATACTTTGAATAGTGTTGGGAGACTGGTAGAAAGCTTTTAGACTGCTAAATCTTCAATTAGTTTATATGATGTATTTGAACAGTGTATTTGATATTATGCCTTTTGAATCGAAGTAAAATAAATACAAAAATAAAGAAGGTGTATCCTACTAATATTATAAATGCGAAAGTTTGGAAATATGGATGGATGGATGGATGGATGTTTGTTACTCTTTCACGTAAAAACTACTGAACGGATCAGAATGAAAATTTGGCACAGAGATAGATTATGGTCTGGAATAACACATAGACTACTTTTTGCAGCGACAACCGACATCCACGCGAGCGGAGCCGCAGGCAACAGCTAGTTTAGATATATATTTGATGATTGAAGGTATATTATATTTTAACTACACACAGCGGTGTAGTTGTGTTCCTCCTGTAGCGCTCATTTAGGGATGCGTTTTGAAAGAAATGCTTTCTTGTCCCAGGGACACTCCTAACTAAAAGCCTTGGTGTAAAAAAATGAGTCGGCAACACGTAAGTGATACCTCTGGTATACCACGCCGATGAAGTCGCGGGTGACCCCTAGTAAAATAATATGTAAAGATTGAATATTAAAAAGTTACAAATTAATATAATTAAATACTATATTGTATTAGATTTTTTAAACTACTTTGGTAGCATACAAACATTTATTTATTTATTTAATAATTTATGCACAGTAATGTACAAAAGGTAAGCTTAATGCCAAAGGCATTCTCTACCAGCAAACCATTGGGTGATGCAGAGATGAACGTAGTAGGTGCAAGATATGAGAATCAACAGGATCAGAAACAATATACTTTACATTATAGTAGTAATTATATTTTTGTTTAAATGAATAAAAATGCTAATACAGTTTATAAACAGTATTTTTATGTAGACAATACCTACTTAGGTGACAAACAAGCATACGGCCCGCTCGATGTTAAGCAGTAACCGTAGCCTACAGACGCATGCAATACCTGAGGTATCATAAATACATAAAAAAATGCAATCAATAGAGTTAAACACACTTTAATCTCAATTACATTCAAACTAAAAAAATGATTCGAAATTGAATTTCGACTATTAGTTACCTTCATATTATTATTATTAAACTAAGTATTTATAATAACATAATATGTATGTTCACGTAAATATGTAGTTCAAGTTATAATATAACTTGTTAGTCCACGAAAAATATAATACACGAATATCCTCAATATATTTACTCGAAAGCAATTTCCGAGAAATCACAATAGTACCTACCATGATATTACGTTATCTCAAAACATTATAGTAAAAAGATTCCCCCGATTTAATATCAGAAAGAAGTCCCTAAATTCCGTATCATGTAAAAGTACACTTTCAATATTGGGATTGGTATCCCTCTGGCCGTAACAAGGTTTTATTAGATCCCACTAAAGGGCATCCCCGCACAAAGGTAGCACAAGAAACCCTTTTTCTACCTTACTTCAAATATATTAACTGTCCCACTACCTTTCATGACAAGGATACAGCTTTAATAGATGTGACTTCGTCTTCTTAGAATGGTTTTTATTTTTAAAAGACGACTGCTGCATAAAGAAAAGGCCGTTCCATGACGCCTTTATTGCGATTTATTTTAGATCCTGATTGTAAAATTTACTATGATGCCAAATCTGTTCTAGTCTGAAATAGCATTCAGGCTACTTTTTATCCCCAAAATGTTTTTTTCCATCCCGTAGGACTGTACGCGCAGGCGAAGTCGGGGTCGAAAAACTAGTTCATTATATAGGCAAACAATCATACGACCCAGCTGATGGTAAAAAGGTACTGTAGCCTACATACTCTACATCTTTTAGTACTCGTTTGTTCCTATTTTATGATTATACCAAAATTATGTACTACATTTTATGCTAAAAATATTGTAATGTATGTTGTCCAATTATGGCCAATAAACAGTCAAGAGTGACACCCAATTTATGATAAAACTATGTACTAAGAATAACCAAAAAATAAACAATAACGTGTACCCCTTCTAGTAATCCACGATCTTGGCACGGTCGCCTATTTGTATCTGTTGTACTTTTGTCAAGGGAAATCAAGCCTTATAGCTATAGCTATATAGCCTAATACGGCGTTGCCAGGCTATGGTTGCGATGGTGACCGACGATTACTCCGACATATACTACTATAAATATAAGCTACGGTAACTTGTGTATCGTTTTGTAAAAGAAATACAGGATTTTGATGTTATTTAGGAGAGCTTGGATAAGATATGAGAAGATGATTATTGAGAATAAGAAAGGTTGGGAATAGAACATTTACATTCCAATTTGATGATGGACCTCAGATGGACTTAATCTGTGAGAAATGGATTTCTTTATTCTTCTTATCATTTGGTTAGTGGCCAGCCTGGTGACAGAATGTTTTAGATCGCCCATATTTAGGCCTCTGTCATGATCTAACGACAGTCGGGACCAACTTTCCGAAGCACGAAAACGCTCAGACAAAATACCTGTAATCTCTGTATATGTAATTGGTGTAAGTAAAATAAAGTTAATAGTCTAGGTACTCTTAAGTGCTTCGTGACATCTGCTTAGCTGTAATACGCAATAATGGAAGAGAGACTATATACGCAAATTTTGCTATAGGTAAGGCGCAGCGTCCAATCGCCGAAAAATATTTTTAATAACTAGGTTTTACGCGTGTTAAAATTGAATTTTGGCACATGACATTTTTGTTGTTACTAACTTTGGATTGAAGCGTGATGATAGACATCTTTTCTCAAAAATTGGACGTGCATTAATTTTAAATGCTACTGATAGATAAGAGAAAAGCGCGTTGTCATAAAAAAGCAAAAAACTTTTGATTTATTGTTATATACCTATAATCGCCAACATGCAAGTAATACCACTGGTATTGCAAGTGTCCATAGGCAACGGTAATTGCTTATACTACTATATACTACTTAGATGGCAAATAAGCATGAGGCCTGATACCTTATGCTTATTTGCCATCTAAGTAGTATAAAAAGTTGATTGTCCGCACTGATGATCAAAGCATAGACAAAACTAACTAATCTCAGAAAGTGAAAATTGAGAATATAGATTTATTTCATAATGAAAGCATCCGCAAAGAAAGGATTTTTGGAAATCCAATCTCTAAACGAGTTAAAATTGATTAACCCAGGCGAAGTCGGGGCGGATTGCTAGCCTAAACTAAAATTATAAACAGGAAATATTAGATTTTTTTGTTTCTTTGTTACGATTTAACTCAAAAACTTCTTCACCGATTTTAAAAATTCTTTCACCATTAGAAAGCTACATAATCAACGGGTAACATAGGCTATATTTTATTGAAAAAAAAATAAGGCGTCCCTACGAAAACTAAATAAATGACCACTCGTGCAAAGCCGGGACGTGGCGCTAGTCGCCGTCTTGACAAAACTATTTTGACCAAACTATCACGCGTCCATATTCTCGTATCACAGAATAACTTTCCTACATCTAAATTCAAACGAACTACAGCATATGTACGGGAGTTCATATTTCATACGAAACTTAGTTTGGGAAATCAATGGCTCGCGAAACGAACGTTGTAGCCAATATTGCCGACAGACAGACGTATAATATTTATATTTGATATGCAATAGTAGTGGTTTTGAGGGTAAATATAATTGTTTTGTTGTAGGAATAGGATCGCATGGGTGGCGTTTAAAATAGTCATTAGGACATTAGTTGATGGCAAGTTC
Source organism: Trisateles emortualis (assembly GCA_947095525.1). Taxonomy (NCBI): domain Eukaryota; kingdom Metazoa; phylum Arthropoda; class Insecta; order Lepidoptera; family Erebidae; genus Trisateles; species Trisateles emortualis. The sequence goes on along the minus strand of OX352743.1, from coordinate 5,920,318 downwards.
TCTTAAATTTTAAGTTAAAGTTTGTAAACAGTAAAATATAAGTTTTATTTTTTACTAATCATAAACTCAGAGTCAATTTTCTATTATTCAATATATAATCGTTTAAAAAATTTTGGGTGGGCAACTCACAAGTGATACTTATGGTATCACAAGCGTCCAAAGGCTACGCTAACTGCTTACAACAAGGTGGGACGTATGCTTTTTTGTCACCTAAGTAATATAAAAATATATAAAAGTAGTATCGTACACCAAATATGCAATGGAACAATAAAATACTAAAATACCATAGATTATATCCCATCCCGTTTTAATCTTATTATTCAATAAAAGAGAAAGAATATAACTCTTGCATAATATAACCAATAAGAGAAACGTCCAAAACACGGTGTTAGCAAAAATGGATGCCCAGCAAACATGCTAATAGCCCCATAAACTTACATACAGACGGCCAACATAACCTGACCTGCTATACCTTCAACTGTTACAAACATTTGTTTATGAACAAAGTATCATGTTATACTAGATACGTATATACACGACCAGTGTTACAAGACCTACAATACATTAAGTCCAAAAGAACATATACTTAATGATCGAAGTATCAAGTTATGTTAGATGCGTTGGAATATACTATCGCACCATTTGCCTTTATTGGCCATTTGGGCAGTTCGAAATTTGAAATCTGTGTTCGCTCTAATTGATTCCTCCCCTTTCCATATTCTAATAAATTGAGTTTTGGGATTTATCTTTGCCAAAGAATGTTCTTTATCCTTTTTACGAATTAGATGGCCAGTCTTATTGTAATTAATTTACATATTTTTTACATTCTTATTTTGAAATTCAAATTTCACGTTCTATGCCTTGCTGGCGTATTTTTTTTAATTAAGGTATACTTTTTTTAAAATTTTCAGAAATCAAAGATTAAGTACATAGATAGATATTTGTGTTATTTTAAAAGACAAGGTAGAGCACAGAGTTTTATGTTCGTTCCCCGGGACGAGTAAAATGTTTAAAGAGTAAAAAACTTTTTTTTCTCTATTGTTTTACAGTTAGTGGCCAAAATGGTGACAGAGTTGCTTTGATTGCCCAAATATATTATTTTCTGCTGTGATTATGACGGAGATGCTTAGATAAAAAAACTACTATACGGTCACGTACCTATAATTAAATGTAAGTATGATTAACCCTTACCTACTAGTCACGCCTACATAATACTTAATATCTAATTTAATACAATAAAAAGCCATAACAATCTTCATTTTATTACATTTGAAAAATCACTCAACTACATTTTGTAACGGAATAAAATTATATTAGGTTCGTAGCAGTTGTAGCGGCTACGCTTTCATAGCGTAGAGTCGTAGAGGGTCTACGGAGGGTGGGTAAAGGGGGTTACTGACCGCGACATTTGTTGCCCGGCCACCCCGTGTCTCGGATAGGCGACTTAATGTATTTAACTTGTGTATGTGTGCGTGTTGTAAAGGAGTATCAGTATAAAGGAGTATAATCAACAAAAGGAGATTTAAACTGTATATATGATATACAGTTTAAATCTCCTTTTGTTGATTGTACCTGACAAAATTGAACTCGCAACATTATTAAGTATAATCTTACTAATATTATTAACGCGAAAGTTTGTAAAAATGTATTTATGTTTGTTACTCTTTCACTGAATGATGAAATTTAGCACAGAGATAGATTATAGTCTGGAATAGCATATAGGCTTTTTAATGCGATAACCAACATAAGGGTGGAGCCGCGGGCAACAGTTAGTACTTAATAATACTGTGGGTTGAATTTTGTTAATGAAAGTGTGTTAATACCTACTGGGTTTTGTAGGTTTATGACTCAATCTGGTAAGGAAAAATACTTAACGTACAAAAGATTTTTTAATAAACAAAAACTGCATACAATTTTCTTTTTATAATATAACAAACCACGATACATTTTGTTATCAAGGTGGCAAACGAGCATACGGATTGGATCCTTCTTTATTGGTTGCTTCTTTAGTATTTATGTATAATAATAATATTGTGTTTATAGGACTAATTGAGCGGGTATACAATTGGAAAGAAGTACGCACATATTTTCTAAAATCAAATTATAAATATTATGCATTGATCTACATGAATTGTTCTTCGTTGGGCCCACTGAGTTTTATCTTACGTAAAAAAATCCTGAGTTGTCCCAAAAAATATACTTTCATATTCATGTCATTTATTTGCATTCCACAATGTGATATTAGGTGGAAAAGTGGCTTAAAGCTAAGTACATTATGGACCCTGTCGGGCACAACAACATTTCTTCGATATCTACCATTTCTATAAAATATAAAGAAATTATGGATATGTGAGTTGTCCCAAGCTATTTTTACTATTAATTAAAGTTTCAATTAAATTAATATTTATAACAAAAATAATAAAAATCCAAATTTATAAAATAAAATCATAGTTTATTCATGCAAAATCATTATTTTGCATGAGTAAACTATATTTTTATATATTCATATACATTTCTTAGTAAAATATAAAAAATAATTCAATTTTAAAACGTATTCGCATATTAATTTGTCGTTGCTGTTCTAAATTTCGCTAACCCTGCAATGCTCACGGGGCCGCAGGGGGTACGTGTGACCGTTACCCTCCTAGGGGGCGCCCAGCGGGGCGGGTCCGGCGGGGAAAACTGACCGCCACCCTCAACTACCACCCCTACCCCTCGCTTATTTACAACCGATTTTATTTGCACACGACATGGCGGACTATAGTACGAAGTATGTTTTATTTTACAGAAGAGTATTTAGTTATTAAGTCTTTCATATTTTTGTTTTTTCTTTTTATTTCAAAACGGTGATAGTGTAGGTGTTAGTGTTAGATAACCCACACACTAATGTAACGCCTAGATATAAGCAAGTGCACGCTTGAGGCGACGCTCATTACATGTTCTTATTAATGCCATGTAACTGTGTGTCCAATAAACAATTGGTTGGTTATTCCGGTCTTTGATTTGTCACCCACTACCTAAAGTGGTGACCCCGACGTGATACCCCTACAATAGCAAAGTGGAAAAGTAACTGACTTGTAGATATGACTTATGTATATTTAATGTACTAATAACCTAACTAACTAACTTTCACTGAATTATATATTTTTCAACACCTCATCGTTAAAAGGTATACCTATTAATAAATTCTTATCTATTTTGGGACAACTCGCACACGGCCATCTTTTTTTTTAAGCTAACTCCCGCTCAAGATCAAGCCGTAAATCGAGGAGGACTTTACAAACATACAATTAACCGACACAAAGTACACCCAGACTGGGAACAACCATTTGCGGATCACAATTCTTTTTTTTCAATCGAACCCACACACGCGGCGCAGTGGTAAATGGTGAGGTAACCACTCAACCCACTGACCCAACCATGCTGTCATATCTATCTAAATAGGAAGGTATAAGTTTTATAAAGTTAAATTTACATTAGAAGGTACCGACAGCCAGGATTGAACTTACACTTTGTGTTACAAATCGCTTACATCTCCACACGGCTAACGCTGACCTTTGTCAATCTAGATTTATGGAAATCCTACTAATATCATAAATGCGAAAGTTTGCAAGAATAGATAATTGGATGGATGTTTGTTACTCTTTCACGTAAAAACTACAGAACGGATCTGGATGAAATTTGGCACAGAGATAGATTATGGTCTGGAATAACACATAGGCACATACTTTTTACAGCGATAACCGACATCCACGCGGGCTGAGCTGCGGGCAACAACTATATTATAATTATATAACTATTATGTAGTTTCCGATTCATTCAGCCATTTTGGCGAGATTAAGTAAGAAACATCCATTTATTTATCCTTTCAAATTCATACCTTTGCATTTATAATATTAGTATTTTTTTATACTACTTGCGGTGGCAAACAAGCATACCTGATGTTAAGCAGTTACCGTAGCCTTTAGACGCTTGCAATACCACAGGTACTTGCGTATTGCCGACCCGTATTTTTACACCAGGGCTTTAAGATGGAGTAACCCTGGGATAGGAATACATTTCTTTCAAAACGCGTTCCGCAATTGAGCGCTGGAGACCTGTACTCACACACAGGAACACAACTACACCGCTTTGTGTAGTTATTTGGCTGTGGTCTTCTGTAAGGTGGAGGTCCTTCCCCCGACGGGATTGCTCGCTAGTATAGTGTATATATACATTAAAGAATATAGTATAGATAATATTTAAAATTATTTTTTTACGACTACAAAAACATCTTGATATTACAATTGGCATGAAAACCTAACGATGTCTTTATATAAACTAACAAGAACATTATATAAAATTCAATACAAAACATGTAAAGTAGAATTAACAATGCCATGTTCGTATTATTCGTACAAGTTTGCATAAGGTTTACGCCACAAATAACCACGTTAACAAACTAACATCGCGAACGTTCCCATGTTGTGGAATAATTGGACCTATCCGAGCAACTTGAGAAAAATATCAAGCCATCTTCTCAAAAATATGTAACGTCTCTGCCGAACCATTGTCCTTTGAAAAAAGAATATCGCATAACGAAGTTGAGTTCCGACTTTATATCAAATATCACGCATGACGCGACGTCCCCCTACCTCCCTGACTAGGGAGGGCAATAAAAAATAATATATTGGAATATGTTGGAAATAACAGCGTATCATCCTTCGTGGATTCGTACGAGGACATTCGTGCTGCGAGTCCAGCCTCCTTTTATTGTCTCCGGGAACTGCTGACGTACGTAACGACTTCTTGTTTGTTATATCGTATTGTATGAATAAAATTATGCTACTCACATACATGGGGTAATAAGGAAAGTCGGCCGGAAAATTTTGATGGTTTATTAAAAATGCGTATTGTCTCATAAACAAGGAAAAAATATTTCTTGCAATGAGAACATTTAGTCAAAGAAAAGATGCAGAAAATTTAGTGCAAACTGTTCTAGTTTTTCTCTATTATTAGGTATATTAATATAGCTACTACCCGTAGTTTCACCCGCGGTAAATTTGGATTTAGTCCCGTGTCATGTTTATTGTTATTGCCATGCTGCCCTTGGGCCATAGTATGATATTAATAATAAGAAGATTAGTGTATAAGACTCTTAAGAATTCAGCTATCAAATGCAAACAAAAATCGTTAGTAGGTATACGAGTATATTTACAACAAAAACCGTTTTTAAATAAAATGTATAAATTAAATTTTAAAAAAGAACATTCTATTATTAAAAACCAGCTCACCATTTTAAAAACAAAACACAACACTAACACGTATCTCATTTTATATAACGACACAACTAACATCACAATATCGATTTAAAATTCGAACGTTCGATCGATTCGGCGCACACGCACTCTCGAGACTCTTTAGCAAAGGAATGAATCAGGAAGTAAGGTAGACCCGTGGGTCAGGTAGCGGGGTTTAAGAATTACCGGCGCGTTAAAGGGTTAACTCACAAAAGGTGTAATTATTATTAGTGGGTTAAGGGGCTCACAAAAGAAGCGAGACGCATTTGGGGTTACCTTGAGGCTGTACGCGTGTTAGACATACTCGTAGTGTTGGCTTAGTAGCGGTGAATTAATTTTGTTGTAACGTACTTTCTTTAACGGAGTTTCTTCAACCGACTGAAACAGCATGAGGTAACGTTAACATACCAGTTATTTTGTAACCTCATAAAATTCGTACGTTACGTCAATTACAGAGATTTTTCAGTAATTTAAAACTCTTTTTAAGCGGATTTTGTAAAATAAAAGAAGTAGTTTTAGTTGCTCTTTATATCATTACCTATCTGGCAGTAAAAGTCCAATTAAAATCGATCTAGTTATTATGGAGATTAACCGTAACCGTAACAGCAAGATATTTTTATTATTATTTAATGTTTACCGTATAATTATAATTAAGTATATAATTATCATATATTAAATACTTAAGTAATTATAATTTGTTTTTTTGTTTCAACAACATAACCGTAATATCGTAGCAAATAAAAAATAACAAATAAAATTAAATTAAATTTAAAATACCACATACCATTTATCGTAGTTTGATCACGTCTGAAATCGTCCACAATACCTAGATTATTAGTATCTATCAACGAAAACACGTCCAGAATACACACGAGCACAAAATACCGTTACAAAACTCTAGGTAACATTTTGCACAACATCTATTCTACCTGACTACACATTCACGTGTGAAACTAGCGACTGTCATCTTGCACAAACTAACCCTTCACATGATACTCAATGTACCTGAAACGACCCGACCCAATAATTCATTATCAAACAATACAATACACTAACTTATTTTTCTAGTAATAGTAATAACCCTTTTTCGCGACCCCTTGCGAATTTTGACACAAATAAAACACCCGTACCGAACACAAATATTGCAAAAAATGTGTTCGATTTTTAAACTTTGTCTCTGGCCATAAATCAGTTTGTAAATAACAGTTGCTGTTATTCGTTCGATATTTGAATTGAAGCGTAATCGATTGATGATTTAAAATTATGACTTTTAACCCTGTGCATGTCTCTGTATAAATAACACTTTCAAAATTTTGTTTGAATGTTCCCATTTAAACAATTTTTTTAAAGAATTTATTTAAATAAAAATATATAAATCATTTAACATTAATGTAACACAAATCATCATCATCATCTCAGCCAAAAGACGTCCACGTCTGGGCATAGGCCACATAGGCCATTTCCACAACTCATATATTGGTCATATATTAAGAATATAGCAGGTAATTCAGAAAGATGGTGTTAGCCAATTTACTAAATAAATAATTAATAAGTAAATATTAATTTAAATCGAAAACATTTCAATCTAAAACCAAAAGATATTAATGTACAAATATATCATGGAGTTATCTTTGATACATGACGTAGGTCCAAAGTTACCTTCTAGTTTTACTCTATTTGAACTACATACAATAAAAAGAGTTGAATAATTTGTCAAGAGCCCTTACACTTGCAGTAGATGTTAGATTAGATTCAAAGGTAATTTCGTACTTGACGTGTGCCACTACTGCACTCAAATTATTCGCTTAATTTGCTTTTATTATGTAGATTTTTGATCATAAGATAAGTGAAGAGGTACTTCTATTCGCTTAACAAATCATGGCGATGATTGAATACGAGATATGTTTTACATTATAAATCTTATGTAATAATAATGAATGTAACAAATTGCCTGATCGCTGGATGTCGTGGGTTTGATTACCACTTAAGATAACCATTTGCTTTATAAGCATGTTTATTTTTTTGTATCTGAGTGTAATTTGTCAATAACATGTATGTATTTAGAAATGTATTTAGCAGTTTCCTGGTTGCCAGAGTACAGGGTCTGTCTAATTTATGACAAAATTATCACAAGTAGTAGATTTAAGCAATTGTTCATTAACACAATTTTAATGCGTCATACTGTACTGTCTATATCTTAAATACTTATATATAAATGTTAAGGCAACACAACAAACACATTCAATAGTAAACCAGATACATGAATATTATATCAAAATTTACAAGTATATCCGTCCGTAAATGAAAGCGCACCTTCTTCAATATCCGTTTTTTTCTATTCACTCACGCTAAGTATTCATATACATCACTATTTCATTAACAACCATAAAAGAGAGCTCGCATCTGCCTCGGCTTTGCATTATAAAATGGAACCCTCTATGCAAAAATTGAATAGCGGACAACCCTATTATCATAGATCAGGTATACGCAAAAATTGCAACATTCAAATTAATAAAATAATAAAACTAGTCCGTGAGCATCGCAAGGGTTAAGTCTCTATTGTCAGTTGAAAGGGTTCGTCTATTGCACATCTAACGGTATTTTGCAGATATCGTATTGCGTTATTAAACTTGTTCATGGAATGGGTAAGTTTAGTTTAAGGTTTATTAAACTAGTATTGGATAATTCACGACCTTTTCTTGTTATCATTGCATGAACCTCGTAATAGCAATAACTTCTTGGTTGATCAGTTAAGTAATTTCAATCCACTCCAAATAAATAATCTGCAAGTTTTTTTTTAAACCTTTTGATTAATTTCAAAGAATAAAATTTCATTCATATTTTATTTTTGATTATTGGGAACGAAATCTGGAGCGGGTGGAAATTCGCAGTTACCGTCAGTCGAGAGATCATTTTAAATTAAGAAAATTTAAAATTTGCCACTGTTTAACAGAATACGGCAATTATGGAACGACTCAAAGAACGCAGTCCCTAAAACTGAGTGCAATTAATTTATTCGATAATGAATCGTGATCGTAAATAACAATTATCGCAGGGGTCATTTAAGGTCATGCGAACAATTTAATACTCAAACAATTTTGCGCCAATCACACTCCGCAACATAAAAAAAAGTTGTGATTGGGTAAAATTGGCAAAAAAACGGGGGAATACAAATAAAAACGACATGTTTGGGGTAAAAATACTTGTGATATATTATTTTGAACAACACTAATTATATTTGTATAGGTTTATAGATATAGGGTCATTTGGAGTTTTTTTCGTTCAGTAATTGATAGGGTTCAGTATTTTAGCGTTTTTGAAACGTTATTAACAATTTATAGTTCATTTATTGCCATGTCATATACCGGTGAGAAAATATAACCGATTTAGTTTTTTATTTATTTTAATGTGTAATGTTGTGTCGTTTTTTTTCTTACTATAAAGTTAATTAAAATTTCTTGCAATTTTTGTCTATGTAGGTACTATTATTGTTACATACTTTGGATGTAGATTTACACAATAACTCACTAAAAGTCATAATATTAGTGTTGTATTAAATAGTCTTAATTTTTTTATGAAGCACATTTTTTAAATATCTTTATAAATAAATACGGTTACATTTATTCTATTTTACTCTAAGTTTAGTTTGTCTTGTTTAAACAAAAAAAAACTTATTTAAATTAACGCATTAAAATTACAATACTTAAGGACAAAATTAAATTTAACAAACGCCAACTCTAATTCCATTGCAACACCTAAAAGTTCTATTTTCAAAAAATATTTAACAAAAAAAAAATACAATCAATTGTATTTTGTAACTGGCAGCTTACACCGCTACCGACACTCGTAACAATTTTTTTAGACCAACGCATTGTAACATTCTGCCAGAGTCAACGAGTGCAATTTTTTGTAACTTTTTTTTTGATAAAATCCTATTTCTCGGATTTAAAAGGATTTAGACACTTTGTTGTGGCAACAATGACGTTTGTGGAGACCGATATTTGTTTTGATTTAGTGATTTTATTGTTCGGGTAATTCCCACGGCTTACTATTTGTTAGATACTGACTCATAAAGTTTTGGGCAAATTAATTTTCGAATGTCATTCTAATAAAATATTATTGTCTAGTACAGATAACGTTGTTCTAGGATTTTTAAATTTGTGTAATGAATTAACATGCAATGTGTACAATTTTAAAATCGCTGATTGTCCATTAGATACGATAAGAAGTGTTGTTATTCATTTAAAATATTTATAAGACTAAAAAAGAATAACTTTAAATAATTAGGTTATCTTTTATCTAGAGAATTAATTACTTTAGCGATTAGAAAAGTTTCTTGCCTGTTTTTCTCAAAACTCTAGCCTTGTCAGCAAACTAGCCATAATTAGATTGCGTGGTATCATCATTTTGGATTTTATTTTATATTCACTTTATGACCTTAATATGTGTTACATACTCACTATATTTCGAGTTTGAGAATTTAAAAATGCAAAGTAAGTAGGTATATCTTCTGCAACATAATATGTTTATATTACCCTTTTACACTTTAGCCTGGTGATAAAAAATACAGAGATGAATAATACATTCTGTAAAATACAAATAAAAGAAAATCGAAATACAATATTCATGACGATCAAAAATTCCGACCCTTAGAATCCAAGCAATTTTCGAGCCGAAAAAAAAATCGCGACAAATCCTAATTCACCCCAGCGTCCCCTATTATTGGCATCCAATCTTACCCCGATACTTGGCTTATCAACATTCGGACACCATAACAGGCATTTCGTAGCCTCATACATATTTTAGGGGCGCACACCCCGTTTGGTCAACTGTCAGTAATGATTTGCTGCTGTTTCCCTATCAAACGCCCCCAAGAAACATGTCCAATTTACTTAGACATATGGAAATGATGAGCTGTTGTGAAAAATTGAACATTGCGTGGGGTTTGCAAGACCAAGTTATGTTGGTTGGTCTATAGGATCAGGGGCGTTAGAAAAAGTTAGATTATCTACTATTTTTTCGGACGCACGGCTGCCGGGGTGGATATCGGTGGAAAATATGGCTTCCTATTCGTATATATTTGGGTTTTTGTAGTTTCTCTATTTGCACATTTTATTGTAGATGTTTATTAAGGTTGTGATGAAATCATCTTGTCAAAAGTCTCTTTATATTTTGTTGGCTTCTATTTATTTGTTACATAAAGTAAAGTTACGACTATTCACGTTTTACTTCGTATGTATTCCCTATTATATTTTTACTATCCAACGAATCATTTTCAATCTTAATTTGAATTTCGTTCAAATAACTACAGAAGCGGTGGTGGCCGAGTGGGAAAGTAACCGACTTGCACGCAAGAGGTGTCTTGGTATCTTGATAGAGGTGAGAAGACCCGTTCCCAGCAGTGGGACATATATATGGGTTGCTATTATATAATTTATGTAACCTAAATAAATTTCTTCGAAATAAACCTAGCGCGAGAGTAAGTGAAGTGTATAGATGTTATACCTAACAACAATAACACAAAATACTAAGCAACTTGTTCAGCAAACACATTATAACATAACGCAATCGAAACGTCTCCACCAGACATAGGTTTTCGTTGCACAAACAAACATTTAGGTTTATTTGTATAACATCGCAACGTGACACCGCCATTGGCCGATGGATTCGGCACGGCAAATAGCATTTGTGGATTGGCAAACAACTTACTTTGGCTATCGTGTTTCTTAACGATAAATAGCTCTTCAGAATATTCTGGAATTCAGAAGCAATATGTTTTCTTACAAATTGGCTCCGGCAATGTCTAATTTATATTATAAGCTAAAAAGTTTATATGTCCGAAGGTATCTCAAGAACTGCCAGTTCGATATCAAGAATAAGTAATCTATTGACGCCTGAGAACCGGAGAGATTATCAACATTTTACTATGCGAGGAAAGCAACACAAGGTAGTATAATCTGTAGTTATACTTAAATTATGGAGAACTAGCTGTTGCTCGCGGCTCCGCCCGCGTGGATGTCGGTTATTGCTGTAAAAAGTAGCCTATGTGTTTTTCCAGACCATAATCTATCTCTGTGCCAAATTTCATCCAGATCCGTTCAGTAATTTTTATGTGAAAGAGTAACGAACATCCATCCATCCATCCATACTTAAAAAAATAAAATTTCGCGTTTATAATATTAGTAGGATAAGTTTGGGTAAAATTACCGCAAAAACACCAACTATTTGAAAGGTAAGTATTACAGATTCTGTAGTTACTTTACCGACATAATACGCGAGCGAAACCGCGAGCAGAAACTAGTATATTAATAATAAGTACTTATGATATCATTTGTTATAAACTTACGTAAAAATAACTAAAAGGATCAATTTCCAATGTAAATATATATATAAAGTAAAATTGTTATATCAAAATATTATTTGCACAAACCAGTTTGTTGGAGCATCACAAATAAGTTATCATAACTTGTTATAACGCTGAGAAAGAAAAAATATGTTCGTGTTTGTTCGCCCTAAAATGTACAAAACTAGCTGCGAGATTATTTCGTAGACGCGACACTTATATCAAATGGTTTGTACCTACATCGTGCGTATTTGCATTTATAATACACTAGCTGTTGCCAGCGGCTCCGCCCACGTAAATGTCGGATATCGCGGTAAAAAGCCTATATGCTATTCCAGACTATAATCTATCCCTGTGCCAATTTTCATCCCGATCTGTTGAGTACTTTTTGCGTGAAAGAGTAACAAATATCTATATCTATACATTCTTACAAACTTTCGCGTTTATAATATTTGTAGTATAGTTAAGTTTGCCGAAATAAAAGTAGGTATTAATAATCTTGGGGTCTGAAAAAACAATTAGTTGATTGGATAGATGGCAAACAAGCATACGGCCGCCTGCAGCAGTTATTAAAGCCTATAGACGCCTGCAATACCCGAGATATCATGAATATGCATGCAATACATGCGCAAAATGTGATGGGATATCCCTGGGACAAGCAAACGTTTCTTCATCAAAGCATTCATAAATAAGCACTAGTAACCTGTATTCGCTCGCGCCTACCGACGCCTAACTAGAATTGAAACCTAGCAATCAAACCCACGACCGCCAACCTAGTAGGTCACTATAGACTAGACTAATAGACCAGTCATAACTAAACAAAGTGAAAGAAAGAAAAAAACCATTTATTGCCAAAAGAAAAAAACTTGAGAACAATAAACAATTACACTCTATACGTATATATATCGCAAAAGTAACATTCGTGTATTATTCATTTATCAAGCAAAGAACATTATTTTCTGTTAATTTATATAACCTAACGCAAAACAACCCTCACTGAGTAACCAACGTTGCAGGCAGAATACTCTGACACAAAATCAATTCGGTTAGAAGTCCAGACAGTCAATCACGCACGGTCGGCGCGCCTTTCCCCGCTTCGTCTACCGGAATAAAAGCTTCGCATGACCTGAACACTGAGACGCTTTTATAACTTTCAGATTTACCTTCACGTGTAGGCATTATTTGTAGATTTTTATTACGATGATTTTTGTTAGTCGAGCTGTATAAGTCGTAGGTAGAAAACTAAGATTACAGAGGTGATAATTAATACTGTTTTTTTTATTAAACAAGAAAGGTAGGGCGCTATAGAAGCGAGCGAGCCCGAATAGGAAAGGATTGTGCAGAAGCCCACAGTTTAATAACTACACAAGTAATTGCGTTCCTGTGCGTGAGGTTTCTAGTGCTCATTTAAGGATTGCGTTTTTTTAGAAACCTTTATCTATTCCAGGGTTACACTTTGGTGTTTAAAGCTGGATACACGCAAAAGTAACTGCCATTCTGTTAAGCTTTCACAACCAAACGGTCGAACAGATCTGAATTTAAATTCGGAAGGAGATAGATTGTAGCGTAGGAGAGGATAAAAATATATAAGGCTATATACAAAGCCGCGGACAAAAGCTAGACGTAGTTTAAAAAATTTACAATTAAATTAGTCAAAGATAAATAGATATCATTAAACTTTTATACTCACTAAACACCTCTAAAAAGATCCGTATCACACAACACATCATTGACTCCTAACCCTCCACATGCTCAAAGCAAACAGTTGCATCTTAACCCTTCGACTGCAAAATCCGTATCTCGTGAGAACACGGAAGACACAAAAACTGCACCTGGTTATAACTGTTTAACTGACAATAGAACCCTTTGATATCCGCTGCGGGTCGAAAGGACCGTAAGAAATAAAAGGGTAATCAAGGGTTAGACAAATGTCAGGTGACGACAGATGCTTCCTAATTCACGTGAAATTATTATTTTTTCTTTGTTGTAGATACCATGTTTTTGATATAATCTCACGTTGGGTGATGATGTGTGAAAATTAATAATGATTTGAGTTTTTAATTTAGTCTGTAAAAAATGTGTTTACGATTTTGGCTAGAGAAATTGATTGAATATTTTTTTTGTATATGAGGCGTAGTTAAATAATGCATAGCTATATAGATATTATGTAGATCTGTAAGGTGAAGCAAGCTTACCGTGGATAAGCAGTAAATGGGTGACCATTTTCTAAAAATACAAAACACTACCCAGGTAGTGTTATTTCAAGCTGAGGTTTATACGATGTCCTACAGTTTATATCATATGAGTGGTACTACTGGATATAAATCTCTTAAGGATTCGGTCTTGACCTGCCTTTGTTCATAGTCTGCCCGGTGACTGTCTTCATGTAATAATATACACTTAAAAATGACGTATTACCGTAGCAATGTGTAAAATGAGAACGAACACAGCACAATTATTCAATTAACCATTGTCCCAAAACACAAAACAACTTTATTCACATTAAAAAACTAAAAACCAACGTCTCATATTAATCAAAAGAAACCGCCATGCTGCTTACCTTTACAACACTCCTACAATTCACGTCAATCTTCGATACCAAACCACTCCAAATAATTAATACTCATTGAGAACGGTCAACCCTCCAAACGTCAGGCCGGATATAAACTAACCGCCTTTTCTTTACGCTCCACAAAAAAAACGACACCTTTGTCGAAAAGGGTTGAAAAAAAGAACTACCTTGGCAATGTTACGCCAATTTTGCTTTCAAGGGAAATTAGATATCCTCTTATGGACGGGCTTTAACCCTTTGTGTGCGTGTGGGAAAAATTGCGGAATCGTATTAGGTGTCTAACGGGAATGTGTTGTCTTTTTAGCACCTGATCTGACATATGTGAGAGTTTTGCTACCGCTTGCGACTTGACTTAAGTAACGACTATGGAGAAAATGTGTGTATAACGGTTGAGTGAGCTCATGTCTGCTACTTTGAGAATATTGTTTTACATTTTGTATAACTGTTAGCCGGAGCAGCTGTATGCGAGAATCTGATTTTTTTAGTAAGTGGCATGTACTTGAACTGCACGTGTAGTCTAATGGTTAAGGTGGTCAACTTGTCAGTAACGCCGTGCCGTGCTGTGGGTTCGATTCTCACGTAGTACAACTATTTGTGTGACCCAAAGATAGTTGTACTGAGCCAGAATGTACTCTGTGTTCGTGATTGTATGGGCATTACAGTCATTCCTGGTGGCCTAGCATTCATTAGTTTGTCAAATAAGCTCGATTTGTATTGCTTATATGACCTGTCTTGCTGTTCAGAGCGTCACGGATCCTTTATCGAACACAATTTGCAATAGTATTATACTTCAATAACAAATGTTAATATTATGTAACCACATTATCTACATATTACCAATGAGACAATTGTCTACTTCTCTTTTATGGATGTATACAATTAAAAAAAAAGAACTGTTTCATACTTTTTACTTAGTATGTTTAATATATAAAACGTTCACGGTTGGTAGCTCCTGAGCCTGGACTGTGTCCCTGGCATTGCCAAAATCCATGAACGGTTGCTATATCTTACCATCAGGTGGGCTTTATACCAATACAGTCAATAATTCAACAAAAACACCTTATATAACTAATATTTTAAAAGTAAAATAAATTTTGCGGTTTACATGACTTTTAATTTAATTTCCCAGATAATCTACAACCCCCATTTTACATATGGTTAATATATAAAATGGTAAGTAATACAAGACCAAAGCGTAACATGTTTCGCTTCCAACCCGTCGACTGCGCGGCGCGGTCGCGGCGGCCCCGCACGTAATTTCCCATAGGATACCTCTCAACAAGGATGACTAATGCCCGCCGGACGCTCTGTTCCATCCAACGAGAAATGTCGCTCAACACTCGGTAGCTCTTTTTATATCGTTTCCTCTTTCATGTATGTTACGTAATGTAAATTCACATACGCTATTTCATTAAACATTCTGATAAAAGGACATGTTCATGAAAGTGTAACAAGGAAAATCATTTTCATAAAATTGTTTACACTCAATGCACATGAAAAACAAATTTGTTACACTGAAAGTACACGATATTTTTTTATGTTGAGAATATTATAATTTTCAATTCAGTGATTCCAATGTAATACTGTCTTAAGTAAGTCCAAAAAATACTACCTATATTATGGAATAAAATTAATATTTAGGATACCGCTGGAACTGCCCCACTTCTTTAGGCATGCTTGATTGATGTTTGTTCAAAATCACACAGATGGCTTCTATGCTATAATGTGGACAAAAGACACATCTTTGAACACTCTGGATGCAGTGCGAATACCATAGCATCCTGATATTGGTGGTGGCGAAGAATTATTATTTTCCTTTTGTGAGGCACTTCGTGGAGAGGGCTGTCAATGTGACTGCACTAATTGGTTACCTCGCCATTTACCACTGCGCGGGTTCAATCCCCACACGAGCCAAAAAATATTGTGATCCATAAATGGTCGTCCCGAGTCTGGGTATTATTTGTATGTTTGTAAAGGGCTTATTACCTAGTGTGAGAGTTGTCTTTAAAAAAGAAACCATTGTTCAAATAAAATATTTTCAACAATATTACGTAAGCGTAATATAATATCGTATGAACAAGCCGCACTCAAAGCTCAGCTCATTCCATCGTTATTGATATGGTTTTAATCCATCTACGTATAGCATATTGGAAAATGTACAATGTATTTAATATTTACTAAATAGCTACTAGAGGTATGTATAGTAGGTAAATAAATATGCTAAAATCTAGATGCTCCACGGACGGAGGGGAGTAGGATAGAATTGGGGCTTCTGCATCACTCACCTCGCTGCGCTCGGTTCGTAATGCAGAGCGCCCCAATTCTACCCTACTAACATGATTTGCATTCCGTCTGATCCACAATAAAGATTTAATATGCTTTCGTCGACGCATCTCCGTACTGATACCATAGTAACAATGTAACATACTTATATTTAGTTTTACTGAGATTCAATATGATAAAAAACCCTCCCTCGTGTATGCATGTTGCATCTAAGGCTCTTGATAAATCTTTCAATGACCAATAACTTATCATGGTACTTGATCAGTTATTTTATTTTTGAAACAAAGGAAGGAAAAGGAACTACATTTACTGATTTAAATAAAATAAAAAAAATATTTATCAAAAAAGTTTATTGTCAAAACACCATTTTTTTAAACATATAACATTTTTTAAAGCACATATTGTGTCATGATAAATACAACTATACAAATCTTCAGAATACTTATATCGATCATACAAGCTTAACAACTTAGGACAACTTTTATCTTCTAAATTAATTACATTATTGTTTTTTAAAATACTTTTTAACCATTCTACTTTTTCTACACCTTTTGTGTAAACATACTTATCTTTTAAGATATCTGAAATAACTAACTGATAATTTGAATAAGGTATAAACCCTTCACTCCAATATATTTTTCTGTTACGTTCAATCCAACCAACTTGCCGTCTTTCTGCTTTTGTCAGATCATAAAAGGGAAATGGCTGTTTAATTAAGAACACTTGCAATTTTTTATCACACCATATAGCAATTTCTTTTAGTATAAATTCATTTGCTTCTGTTTTAAAGCCTTGAACATCTACAATGGCTGTCATGATAATCGGCGCACTATGTTGCTCAGTGGTTTGTATTCCACAAGTCGATCGTTTATTATTAAACAATATGCAGTTGTGTTATCTAATATTGGCACTGAACATTCAATTTCCAAACGAACGTCTACTGGACCTGTTTTTAGACTATCGTTTTGCCTTGAACAATCTATGATGAACAGTGGAGCTTTATCTTTAAACTCCTTCAGATTAAGCAAGGGATCTGCGGGACAGTTGTAATACGACTGCCGAAATTTCACATACATTTCATATAATATACTGTATCTGTTCTCAGAAAATTTTAAACCTAATGGCTCATATGGATAATATTGCGAATTCAAAAAGAGCGTAACGTTTGTTACTTCACAATGATCAAAGAGTGAACTATCTTTTAGTTTATTATTTTTTTTATTAGTTTGTAAACAGAAAATAACGTATCTAGGCTTTTCTAGTTGTGATGCAGTTTTAACTGACCATGAATGTTTTGTTGTTTTTGGTAGTAAAGGATACTCATACAAATCCCAATTTCTAAATGCTATTTGAATAGGCCTATCTTTTTCTAAATGCTTTAAAAGTGTTAGTCTTTCTCGATCTGATACTTTTATGTGTGGTACTCTCCACTGTACTCTATCGAGATTTACTTGGAAGTGAGAAACGTCATCTGTAAGTATAACACTATTTAAATTAGAGTTACTCCTATTTAGTATAAGTTCATGTTTACAATTTATTACTATTTTGTTATAATCTTCTGCAAAGCCCAATATCTTATTTAAAGGTATAACGGCGCTAAAGTGACTATCATTTTGAAATCCGTTTAAGTTCCAACCCCACAAGGCAGCAACTTTACTTTCGGATTCATTTAATGAAACGTATGACTTTACTGTCGACGTTATCCCCGAATTTTTAATGCGATCTATTTCAATGCCGTTTATTTCGTATCTGATGTCTTGAAACAGGAACAGCACAGCATTATTAGTAAGTTTAACAGCTTTCTCAATCGGTTTTCCATCTTTTCCGAACAGCTTTGTGTGACCCTCGATGTAAATTGAGCTGGCTGATGGCAATACATATATGTCTTGTTGGTGGATGGGTATTCTGATTTCATCGTTTTCTCTAAAGCAGTTGTTGTAGGGATTGTAAGAATGAATCTCATAACTTTCGATAGAAGTATCGAAGTGCGGTAAATCGCTGATATGTAGTATATTCATACTTTAAAACCCAACGCTTTGAGAAAGTCTTTATTTGTTTTAGTCAATTTATTAAATTTTTCCTTACGTCTATTCACCTTACTGACTGTAGAAGAATTAAGATGTTTTAATTTGAGTGGAGGATTTATATTGTATAATATCATTTTATTTCCCTTAAATGAAGTCGTAGTTGAATATGTTCTATAAAAGGTATGCTGCAACCGAACTGATCAACAACCTTAATAGATATAGATGTAACTATATTTTTGTTTACTGGGAAGTAAATAACGTTCCGAGGTGCTTCTAAGTAATGATGTTCGGCAGTAGTATCAGCTACAAATTCATGAATAATATGAGTTGGTATACCGTTAGTGTAAGAACCATATATTAAATCACATTCAATTCTGATTACAGGCAGAGTATTTTTAGAAAGCACATTTGATACAGGGTTCAATATTGAATAGAACAACAAACCACATTCATATTTTTCAGATAAGCTAAGAGGTGGTTGAAAATACGACTCTAATTCTGATTTATTTCCAGAGATAGTCACAGTTATAGACATAGTTGCATACTGAACGCTTTTCAATAATTTTGTTTATTATATTCTATGGCTTTTCCAAAAGTTTGTTAAAAAATTTAAACATAAATGGCCGCATTTATAAGGGTGATCACCTTGTATATTTTCATAGTTATAGCGGATCCTTGAGCCTAAGTATTTTATTAGCTCCTTTGAAGGCTTTAGATTTCCATAGCTATCAAAATATTCAATATAATCATTGTGTTTTGCATAGGCTACCCAATGAGAACCAGGATTCTTAGAACTATCTAAATTAACAACTCCACATTCATTTTTATAAGGATATTCAGGGAGTTCATCTCTCATAAAGACACCTCTAAAGTAGGGAATATTATTTCCATATTTTAAAATGTCAATATTAGTTAAAGCTCGTTTGGGTAGCCGACGTTTTAGTTTTTTTCTTTTGATACAAAAATTCCAAGTCCATTTTTATGTGGTTTAAGATGTAGTCCTTTTCCAATGCAAAGAGCCTCCATTTTTTCATTGTGTCTCTTCGATTCTTCGTACAGTTTTTTAGCTGCCTTGAAATCATTTATAGTTTTAGCAATACCAGCTGCTCCACCTGCTAAAGCTCCAGTGGCTGACAATCCAGCAAAAATTGGAATCAAAGGTAAAAATCCACCAGTTTTTGGTATTGGAATGATCCTAGGAAGTTTAATGGATGAAGCATCAGCGAAGTCCCTAACAGCAGCCATAGCTAATGTTATAGCAGCTTTTTTGCACTTTGGTTTTAATTTTTTTATATGTTTTTTTGCAGCAGATACAACACTTTTTAATTTCTTTTTAACACCTTTTCCACTGGTAACTTTTGGTGAAGAGTTTTGGCGACGACTTTTTAAGCCAGTACCAGATTTAATTTTTGCTAACATAGCGTGCCTTACTAGACGTGCTGCAATTTTTTCTCCTATATTTGCATCAGGAGCATGTGTTCGTTTTTTTGCCATTTTTAATAGGACTAAATCAGCACTGTGACGATCTTTCAAGTTTGATGACTTGTAGTATGCAATATCGTGGTCTTTACAATATTCATCTAATTTATTAATGCCTTTGTCTCCACGTGTAAGTCTCTTAATTAATTTTGTTCCAGGACCACAATAATTATATCCCGGTAAATGTAATTCAAACGGTAGGTGGTTTATCAGCCAATTAAGAAGACTACTCTCTCCAGTACACATAATAAGACTGAGCAATTAAAGTCTCATCACTTTATAATATAAGGAGTTTTACAATATCATGTAAGTCATAACACGTTTGTCTTATCTATCCAGCTATTTTCATCTGAAGATAAACCTAGCCATTTTACGAAAACTCTATTCCCTTTCCTTTTAAGAACTTTCTCAACAAGATATACATTAGGATGTTTTGTCTTTTGAAGTTCCTGTTCATAAAATGCTCCTAAGATAGGCTGTCCTCTGATAGTATCTTCAATCAAGTAAGTGGTAGGAGCAGTATTTTGTTTGTATCTAATTTTAAATATTTCTGTTGACCAATTGGGAGTATAGCCTTTTTCGAATGTTCCTTTGTACTTACTAATACGAACATAATCACCCACTTTAAACTTACATTTTATACTCTCTTGTTTTTTCATTAATCTATGAAATCTTTCTAATATTTCTTTTTTATTTACATTATTGACATTTGATGGTATTTCATTAATCGTTCGATGATATGTATGATTGTATTTATGAACAACATTGTCCAGAGTATTTTTTATCCAATTATAATTACCTTTTAAACTAAACTCTTTGTACAGTTTAGATTTTAGTGTTCTAATAAATCTCTCTACAATTGAAGCTTTTTTTGATGAAAATGTTGAATAATGATTAATATTATAAGACTTCATAAGATATTTAAATTTATTATTGTAAAATTCTGTGCCATTATCAGTTTGTAAATTCTTAGGAACGCGATTACCATTTAATAAAATCATAAAAGCCTTATACACCTCATCTTTGTTCTTACTTTTCAAAGGAATCGCCCAAGCATATTTTGAAAATGTGTCAATTATAGTGAGAATATATTTATTATTATTATTTTCCCTCGAAATTGACTGCATATCTATTAAATCTGCTTGCCATAGATCATCTATATCCCTCATAATAACATGTCTTCGCGGAAAGTTCACCCTCACACTTTTATGAATTTCATTTATCACAGCCGCTTTGCTCATTTTAAAAAAAAAACATATTTTATTTTATGTAGGTAGACTATATTATATATTTATAATATACAACGCTCCTGCTTATTCTTTATTCATAATGAATGACTCTGCAATACTGAATGAAAAGTTTCCTAATTATCAGTATTTATTCTTTTATTATATTAGCTTCTTTTAATTCTTCAATTATTGATAAAATTTCATTGTCATGGTTTGTATTACCCGCATCTCTTGAAGCTACTAATAATTTTAATCTTTCAACTAATTCATTCGGGTCGTCCCAATATACTAAGTCAGTATTATTTTTATAACATTTGAGCGTAGGCAAACTGCCTCCAATTTTATTCTGTTTGTCTTTTATCGAAGTCTCAGCAAATAATGGTCTGATTATTTCTCGATATTTGAGTCCTTTATCACCTTTTATTTGACCTTTAGGATTAAAATCCCTCTTATGAGCGTTAGTGTAATGTAACATATCTTTGTATACAAGTCTATCGACGTTAGTTACAATTTTTAAATCGGGTTTCTTTCGCAGTAACAGTTCTTTTAGTCCAGGAGTTAAATCGAAACTTTTATCTCCAATTTTAACCAAAACTAAGTTATCGCCATCAACATTTTCAATTTTAGAAAATGATACTATTGAGTTACCCATCATTATGGTTTTATTTTCGATTCTTATTCCAAATGGTATATTTATACCATCATAAATACCACAAATGTCTTTACTTTCCAACGAAGTTTCTAAATTATTTTTTACTCCTCTATTAGGAGTGCTTAAAAAATTTATATCAGCATCATGAAATTCTTCACAAGTGCTTGAACAATTTGTATCTGATTCAATAGGTGTAAAACTTTCAGGTTCATTTTCATCATGCTTAATATTTTCAATAAATCTTTTAGAATTTATAAGAGTTTTCAGAGGATCTGAAACTGGTTTGAACATTTTATCTAAAGATAAGTTAACGTCATGTTCTTGATTTTTCATTTGTTTTATTTTATTTTTTATGGAGTCTACAGAATTCATTAATTCTACCTTAATATTTTTCTCCATTTTTGTAATCACAACTGTGTTAAACTATGTCAGAATTAATACTAACAATGTTTTTGTAAAGCATTCATTTATATGCACATATAAACATGCTATTATCCTTTAAATTTAAAAAAAATATCGAAGTTTTGTCTGTACCTTCCATTATTTAACGATGAGTCTTTGTTAATAAGAAGAAAGTTATAAGGGTTACTCCAAACAGTTTTAGAAATATCTTTGAACTGATTCCATGTTAGGTCAGAGTTGACATGTTCTTCATAGATATGCTTTAAGTTCACATCATCTTGTTTAAATATTATAAGAAAGTTAGCATTATCGCGTAACAATTGTTTAGGGATTTTTGAATAGGTTTGCGTTAAATAAAAGCAATCAATTTGCTTATGTCTACCCATACAGAAATAATTACGGATGTTTATTTGATTTTCACATACGACATCATCAAATATAAATACCGAATTTGGCAAAGCTTCGCTAGGAGATACAACATCTTTACTGTCACTGAACTCGTTGAATTTTATCTGAGGTACTCTTTTTAATACTTCTCGTAAAAAGCAATATTTTGGCTGAAAAGTAGTCTTCGAGTAAAGGTAAATGTTTTTAAATTTGAGCCCATTTTCATGCAACAACATACTAATCATAACGTTTGTTTTACCACAATTCGAGGGACCGCAAATTATACAACGAATCGTATTTGGCAATAAGGCGCTATGTCTAATCTCTTGAGAAGTCTCACCAAGATTTATATTTTTAACATTTAGTGATATAGGTTGTTTGATCAACTTCATCTTGTCAAATAAGTTAAATATTGCCTCACATAGCTATATATATATATATATATATATATATATATATATATATATATATACTTTATTTTAGTACTGTAGTGACAACTATAAAGTTAACTGTTTGAACTAGTCACTACTTGAATAGTTTTATTCTCATCTTACAAAACAGGTATGTATAAATATGAGTTACGTTATGACACGTGTTACACATCATATATCAAGTAATTTTGCATGTATGCATTAAAACTTGTCACGACAGGAATGTTTCTTTTCTCAAGTTACAGTATAGGTATGGATGCATATGAGCTACGTTATGACATGTGTTACAGACCGTATATTAAATCATTTTGCAAGTCAATATAATCACTTCACAGCGTGTTCTTTGCATAAGCAGACGGTTTTGTCTAAGATTTTGTGTTTTCAAGGTAAGTCTTTAAATCCTTTTAATTTATTTAATCTATTATGTAATAATAATAATAATGTAATAAAATACCTTTTCTTTTACAGAATCATGTCACACTCACCGTCTTACAGTCCTGTTATAGATATTGCAGACAATATACGCACGGTAAGTAACAATTCAGGTTCTCTTAAATCGTATCTACATTATTATAAAACTTCGTTTTGTTTTTAGTTCTAATATTAATGTGCTTTTTCTTTCAGAATTTGATAGAAGATTCAGACCCCATATTGAATCCTTTTTACCATGCTCAAGATAGAGAGAGCTGGTATGCTGAAGTAGCGGCAAAATCACGCGAGGAGTATCAACAACGAAAAGCTGAAGAACAAACTTTACAAAAAAAGAAAAAAGGAAAATCTAAAACTTTCAAGAATAAATCCTTTGTAATGCGAAAGGAGTCAGAGCATGTTCATCATCTCATAATAATTAATATACATGATATGGATGGTCGTAATATGGAGGACATTAACGTAGAAACTGATAATGCAAGTGTAAATGTACAGTATTTAGTAACTAGTGCCTATGACGATATTATGAATGAAACTGAACATTTAGTAAGTAAAATAGTGCAAAAATTAAGCAAACGCACTACGTACTCGTAAGTGTTTTTATTGTACATGTTTTGATTATTCTTAAACTAAGATATTGGATTAAATAAAATAAACAACTGTTATTTGAGTTACGATTGTTTTTTATTCCTACCTGTTTCGTAAAACGCTATAGTCTATAAATAAAAACACAATGATTTATACTCGATACAAGTTTATTTCATCTCAAAAATAATATTTTATTACATAGTTACTTATAAATTAATTACTAAACTAAATTAAATACATTGTTTATGTACTAAAAGACAGTTTTATAATGGCCCCAAGGTAACGTCTCATAATTATCTTTTAAAATTTGTCTCTTATCGTCATCTCTACTTAATATGAGCTTATTAATTTTTTGAGTGAAAACATTGTGGTTTTTTGACTTAATTATAAACATATTTTCTCTTAACTGTTCATTAAATCGTAAAACTTTTTTATAATTCTCAATATTAAGTTTATTAGTAACCGACTTTTTAACACCTTTTGCTTTTTTTATTGAAGTGTCTATGGAGTTTATACAATATAATTTAGCTCGTAAACCAACAAATTCAGATATTATATCACCACCCATTTCATCTTTAAAAAAACCTGGTATTTTAGCATTTACTTTAGGCATATCATATTTAGCATTCTGAAAGTTACTTGTGTCAAAATACTTAATATGTTTTTTCATATCCTTATAAAAATCATCGGTGTTTATTAAATAAAGAAGACTGTCAGTA
The DNA here is from genome assembly GCA_947095525.1 of Trisateles emortualis. NCBI lineage: Eukaryota > Metazoa > Arthropoda > Insecta > Lepidoptera > Erebidae > Trisateles > Trisateles emortualis. Next base: position 5,895,498 of record OX352743.1, on the reverse strand, counting down.
TCAGTATAACAAAGTTTGATCGATTTTTTATATATACGTTTCATTATAGAATAATGAAAATGATACAAATGACTCTTAGCCAATTCCAAAATTGAAAATCCTATGTAAATTGGACGATCAAGAACTATTTGTGTTTGTTGTAACTGTACTGCCACTAGTGATTCTGATAAGATTGCCAAATTTTTGAAATTCGGAGCACTTATGTATTTTTCTGCACCACAAATTTTATTAGTCTTATTTGATGTATCTTTCCAAACACTAACAAGTTTCACATCAACTTGTTTTCTTTTATTTTCTATTGTTTTACCAAAAATTGAATTATTTTGTTTTTTAAAAAAATCTCTTTCAAAATCAGAATTAGCTTCTTGCCGAAGTTTAGTGTTTAATAAAATATATGGTGCTAAAAATGCTTTTTGCTCAAAAGTTAATACTCTATAAATCTTTAGTAAAATAAGACCCCTTTTTAAACATTCTTTTAAATGAATATAATGAATTATATATTTACACTTATCATATAAGTTAGCTATTAGTTTACAATTTTTACTGCCTGGTGGCACAAATTTTTCAGCAGCAAATGGTAAATCAGAGTGATCATTATGTATTTCAGGTGGATAGTGTAAGTCAACTTCTAGAATATAACCACGGTCATTATCGTTAGAAACATTCATTACATCAAATTGATGGATTTCTTGATCACTCAAAAATTTAAAATTTCCTGCTGGTAGTTTTTGCATCATTGCATACCCATACAAATTTACACAATCAAGATAAACTAGATAGCTATTAGGTTTTTCTTTATTATAATGTTCAAGATATTTGTTATTCGCTTTAGCATATCTTAAAGAACATTGAGCAAGACCTCCCCTTATACCCTTTTCCAACATTTGATACATTTCAATGTCTGTAATTAAGTCTAAATTAATATTTGTGTACAACAACATGGCATCCCAACTTAATGATGGTGAAGATACATAATAACAAGGATCAAGGTTGTAATATTTCAAGCTCATAGCTCTAAATTTTTCAAATACGTCACATAAAAGTAGGACATCACTTTTTAGATATAAATCAGTATATTCTCCCAGATTAGAAATATTAAAGACTTTCCAAACTTTTAATGCATGCTGATAATCATCGTCAGAAACAGTCTGAGATGTTAGAGTACTGTAAAAATTAGATTTTTCGGGTAATTTTTTTTCTTCGTAACGATCCCATGAATCAATATATTCGTAACAGTAAATACCTTTTTTGCAAATTAGTTTAAATAAGTAATCATCTTTGAAACATTTTCGCAAGCTATAAAAATCCTCAGGTTTCATTGATTTGACTAAATTATCAAGGCTTGAACTTAAAAAATTAAAAGAGTCTAAAAATTTTAATTGAGCTACATTTTCACTGTCAATTGGTATAAATTTTGTAAATGAAATATATTTTTCTTTATTTTTTGGAATTAAATTTATGCGTCCACAAATAGTAGAAAGTTCTTTTATAAACAGATGACAATCATAGCCAGAAAGATTATGGAATATTATTGGTATAAATTTACATGTTTTAGCCTTTAAATTACATTTATTATGTGCAGGTCCTCTATATTTTCCTGTAAAATGATCATGATCTGCAACTTTTGCATCTGTATCACTTATTTTTTTCTTACACAAATAACATTTATTTGCATTATTAAAAGATTGGCGTTCATTTTCACTGATAATAATAGTCTTGGATTCAGAAATTATTTCATGTAACCTTATTACATCTTTGCTTATAGCTCTAGTAAATTTTTTTGCACAATCTGGTCCTCTGTACGATACATATTTATTTAGTTCAGGTCTAGAATGACAAAAAATATAATATGCAAAACAACTTGCTTCGTGAACCTGTAAGTTTTCGACATATTTAGTTTTATTTTTGTCAGAATATTCTCGTAACAAGCTCTCAAAGTCGCCGTAAATAACTATAGGAATTCTTTGAGTTCTTTCGAAATTCGAAAAATAAAGTTCAGAGTTATCATCAGGAAGTATAGTTTTTACTCTGGCACAGTTATGATTAATAAGTTTCTCTGGTGTATTAAAATATGTGAAACACTCATCACATAAATGTATCTTTGACTTATGCTTAGTTAATTGTTTATGCACAAGTTTATCAAATTGTTTTATTAAACAGAAATGATTTTTACCGTCTTTATTGATCCAAAGTAAGTTAATGTGATGTAATTTTCTTTTTACAGTTTTATATAGCGGTCCTGTCACTCGATTTTTTGAATCTAAGCCATAAATGTTTATGCTCAAACTCGGATTTAGATTTTCAAATAATTTAATATCTGTGAAACTCGGTGGAAATGTCATTTTTGTTATATTCAGAAGTTTGGAGTAATGTGGGTATGAAGTTGCTCTATTTGGATTGTTTTTAGTAGGATACAAATGAGCTATTATACACCATAGAAAACAATGTTCGTCTTTATTAACTATATTTAGACATGATTTTGTTTTTCGAATATTGTCGGGCAATGGAAGGTATGAACCAGCTCTTAAGGGGTTGTATTTTAAAATATTAATTTCTAAATGACTAATTGACTCAATTGTCCAGCCTGACTCACAAAGCTCAAATTCAGAACATTTGTTAATCATTTTTGAGGCACATGCATTGTAAATGGATAAAATATCAGAGTTTGGAAATACTACTTCATACCTAGTATTAAAAGATTTTAGAGATGATTCATTATTTTTAGGTAAAATATATGAAACGTACAATTCAAAACTGATCTTTAGTGATTTATGTAGTTTTAGTTTCTCATTGATAAGTTTACGACATATAATTGAAATATCATTTAAAAATAGTTCAGGTGAAATATTATTCTGGTTTGGGGGTTTAATTTTGTAACTGATGATTCTATTTTTGAAAGCACATGCAATTATATGAACATTTTCAAATTCAGTTTGCAACAAACAATTTGATTTATGAATATTGGATTTCTTGTGTGAAGCATTGTTTTTGACATATGCGTTACAATGTTGACAGAAAAACATGTTTTGCAGTAAATATATTTTGTCTTTTTGGAGCTACTTGTGTATAAAATATTTATTCTTATTTAGGTATATTGTATGACTTTCGAGTTTAATGTTTTTGTTTTAGGTTCATAGTTTTTGTTTATGGTTTTGTTTGGGCTGTAAGAAAAGACTTATTATTATAATAAATGCAGAAAATTATATATTATTACCGGTAGATTACACAATATAAAAAATAATAAGAATATAGAATACTTAATTTTTAGTTGGGTACAAAATAGGAGTAATATGTTGATACTCTTGTTTAACCGCTGAAACCAACTGTGTAACTGCTTTCCATGTTGGCGTCTTCTCATCGATAGCAGTTTTTAAACTGATTAATGAATGTTTCCAGCGGTTTTCAGTTTTGGCCTCCAGTTCTCGATAGTTAGAGATGCGGACTTCAATGTAGTACTCGCCTCGCTTGGTCGGATCACTTTGATGCGTAGTACCAGTAGCTATACGTCGCGACAGGTAATTTTTCAATACTGCAGCTCGCGCAGGCTCAGGTTCATCTTCCTATGAAATTAAAAAAATATATACTATAGTTATTATTAAAACAATGTTGATTTCCTAAATACCGCCGAATAAAAAAAATAAAAAACTATATGAGACATTTATATGTATACGTAAGTATCCCTAATATATACCTAGCTTAACATTATTATGATTTCATTATCATTGTTATGTTAACAGAAAAATGAAAAAAATATTATAAAAACTCATGAACAGCTCTGATCCCGAGGATCGAACCCAGGCTCACTTATTAACAAACAATAACAGCTCATGCCCATTCTTAAAAAAATATAGATCATAATTATTAAATAAGTAAGTGCCTACAGTAACTACAGTTAAAATTATAGCTTACCTCAGAATCTAGGCAGTAGCTGGTGCGTTTACGTTTCTTAACATTTGATGGCGCTTGATCAGTGTCCGATGAATCACAGTCGCTACCAAACAATCCTGCTGGTTTCTTTGACTTGGAAGCTTCACGTGTTTTCTTTGATTTTATTTTATTTTTCGGCCGGTCATTTGTTTTCTTCTTAGTCAATGTTAAAGGCGCTTCAACGTCTGAATCAAATGGATTAGGAGACCTAAAATATAGAGAAATAAATATAAAATCTAATAGAAAATTTGCAAGACAAAAAAAATATTAGCCCATTAACAAACAGAGCAGAATTGCCTTGTCTGCTGAGGACCTAAGTGATACATACATACTTGACAGTGTAAAGAATATCCACTCCAACAATTAATACTTAATGTAATGACATATCATAACGCAGCTTCCCATTTTATACCCTAATATTATAAAGGTACGAACATCCTTACATGTTTTCATTTTTTGTTTACGTAGCACTTTAAAACGATTGATTATTGTGTTTAATATTAAGCTTTAATTGATAGATTATATGAACCATAATTGCATATAACATACTAAAGTTATGCACTCAAGTGTGAACACGTCCCTTACCAAACCAATATGGAAGAAATATTATACCAGATGATACCATTGTTGCAATTTGAGACAAAATTTTTATAAGGTAATCGTATGTACTTATACTTATATTATTACTTATTAAATCGAGATTTTCTAATTGTGTAAAAAAATAATTTATTAGTTTTGTCTTGGACGATAGAAATACGTGGGTATATACTCGTATTGTGTTTCTACATATATTTACTATAAAGTTTATTTAAAAAGCAATTTTTTTTTGGATAATACTTATATTATCTAATAAACAATGTTTATAACATAACAATGTTTGTCCAATCACTAAAGTATGTATAAAAAAACGTATGTGTGCAATGTCTGTCTAACGAATCTCCGCACCTGGCTAACACATAAAGTTTCAAGTTCGATTTCCATCGAAGTAAATTGGGAATAGGCCACATATTTATGTGTAAGTAAATCAGGAATCCTATATATATATATGTATATATATATATATATATATATATATATATATAATAAATTAATATGTAATAAATATTATAATAACATACTTACCTACCTACTTTATATTGATTACCTGAATGTACATAGGTACCTAGGTACCTTTTTTTTTTACCTTATTGTTTATTTAAGAAAAATACTCACTGATTTTTTTGCTAAGTATCTTCAAATGTTATAAATGAAATGTTTTAATTATTTTTTCTGTTAAATTGTAAGAAAAAATCGAATGACATGTTTCTACATGTTTAGATTTTATGACATAGTAGGGCAGCGTATTACATCATAAATTGTTACAAAATTAAAATCTTTGCACTCAGTAAATAGAGTTCAAATTAAATTATATGTAGCTCAAACATCTTTCTTACCTAATATAGAGAATGGCGCCACATCGTCGCGGATACCTGAGATGAAATTCTAAAAAGGAAGTGGTATGTACTTTTGTTCGTGATAGCCTAGTAGTATGAATGTTCACCTTCTATGTAAGCTGTTGCGAGTTCGAATAAAGTCAACGGCTCTTAGAATCTTGTACACTGGTATAGTTTTTAGGGTTCCGTACCTCAAGGAGATTCGTCCAAATGTTTGGAGGAGACTCATGCCCGGCACTGGGATGTTTATAGGTTGAAATGATGATGATGTTGATTTATACGGAACCCCCAGCGTGTTAGTCGGTAGACCGGTTTTTTTTCAGGAATAACGGTGAGAATACTATAGAAAGGGTTCCATACACCTACTAAACATATATTCCCTAACACAAAAGTATATATTAGAACTGAACCCTCGTCTCATCCGATGTCCACGCACTCAGTAGTCGCAATTATAATCACTAGACCGATAAGACAGTTCCCTTACTTCTACTAGGTACGTCTAATATCTACAATTATGTTGCACCAATATCTTTATTATTATTTTTATGTTTTACCCAATTTTATTTATAAATAAAAAAATTACATCTTATTTTTTATTTAAAGATATTTATACTAAAAAAAGTACACATGAAAATTTTGCTCGTCTAGGACTTGAACCTATGGCCTCTCATCAAAACGCTTAATTTTTGCACAAACTCTTAATGTTTGACGACAGATGCATCGATGAATGAAATAATATTAAATCTCTATTGCGGATCAGACGGAACGCAAATCATGTTAGTTGTGTGTTATTAGAGCGCTCTGCATTGCGAACCGACCGAAGCGATATGATTTATCATATTCTAATCTCAGTAGAAACTAAATATAAGTATGTCACATTGTTACTATGGTATCAGTACGGAGATGCATCGATGAATGAAAGCATATTAAATCTTTATTGTGGATCGGACGGAATGCAAATCATGTTAATAGGATAGTATTGGGGCGCTCTGCATTACGAACCGAGCGCAGCGAGGTGAGTGATGCAGAAGCCCCAATTCTATCCTACTGAGGGGTAAGCAGACGAAATTGGACAGCCAAAAGATGTCCACAACTGGACATAACGCTAATCTGCAAATAATTGTATTTAAAAATAAAAATTTCATATCATTATGTATAACATCACAAATATAATAACATCCTTACTAATATTATAAATGTGAAAGTTTGTGAGGATGGATGGATGGATGGATGTTTTTACTCTTTCACGATGAAACTACTGAACGGATTTGGATGAAATTTGGCACAGAGATAGATTATGGTCTGGAATAACACATAGGCAACTTTTTACAGCGATAATCCACGCGGTCGGAGCCGCGGGCAACAGCTAGTGTAGAATAAATAACCTACTAAATAAAATAACGATATATGTTGTGCTCAACAAGATGACAACGGCTTTTTTGAGATGATGAACAACCTCTTCACAATACGAGTTCGCGATAATCGAATTACCGATACATAATCGATACATAGAATATCGAATCGAATACTTGGACGTATCCTCTGTAATGCTATATTGATGATTCTGGCACAGACTGATTAATGGTTCCGCAATGTTGGATACAATAAGAACTCCAGGCCTTGAACATTTTCGGGTTAACAATAAATGCATATATCGTTCACTATAAATTACATTGCCGTTTTTGTTCAAGACAAGATTTTCCCCTTCAGAACTAAGTCTTCAATGTATATGGTACCAAGTTTATTTGAAACTGTGGTCGATATGTTTTAGTACAAGGTTTGAATGTAGGGTTGTCGCCAGAACGGTGACTTGTAATTTCGTCGTGTGTATTATGTTGCGTACGAAAAATATACTGCCGAGGTGGACTTAATGTTTATCCTATTTTTAGTTATGGCTAGATTTTATACACTTGGATATCAAAATATTACGGGGAAATAACTTCGTAATAACCGCACCATTTGTATAGGATTATTTACTTGCTATAACTACTAAGTGATACATACTAGTAATATGTATTAGTAAATATAAACATATGGTAGTAGTAACTTATTACAACTTATTATAACGTTAAACAAGCATGCGTTTGTTAAACGTGCGTGACGTCACCTCAAGTGCCATGAAATCGACCATTCAGGGACGCAAAACTTTTTTTTTTGTTAATTAACTATAATAATGTTTAATATTAATTCTTTCAATCTCAGCCATTAGACGTCCACTGCTGGACATAGACCTACCCCAAGGTTTTCCACATCGTTTGATCCTGAACTGACCTTGGAGAAGGTCAGTCAGTTGCCCGCGACTTTTAATAAAATTCTTTAGTTATTGTTTATTATTTTGTGTTTATCTTTTAAACTAGAAGAAAAAGAAAACTCTCGCGACGCAAAACCCTAATCCCTGCGTCGCGGGGGACTTAACATAGTTACAATTAGGGTTACAAAGAACATCCAGGCTTGAAATAACTATCTGTGGTTGAGTTATGTCCAAAGTATTCCTTTCTTTTTTCTTAAAAGATAAGAATCATCACATTCATTGCCAAGTTACTCCAAGAAATTATTATTATTTAAAAATACTTATTATTTTGTTCCTTTTAGAACATTTTAATATTAGAATTTTACATTTAATGGAGTAGTTTGAGAACTCTTTTTGGAGTACTTTGGTGATAACTCCTGTGGTTGACACAAAATTTATTTCGTTTGGGAACTGAACCTACAACACTCGGCGCGTGGCAAAGTCAGTGTCCTTCTAATTTATTTTATTTACTTACTAATATTATACTAGCCTATTTTTTTTTTGTTTATGCCCCATACTTTTAATTGTTTACTTCAGTTTACCCCTTACCTGCTAACACCATGGCCCCACGGGTGCCCATCACCTACCCGCAGCGTCTAAATTAATGCACAGTAGGCGGCGCGCACGCATCGACAATCATTGTATTTTAAATTATTTACGTACATTCTATTATGAATTAGCACATAAGAGTAGGGGTACCAATGTATAAGGGAAAAATAATATATATATATTATAATAGCAACCCATATATGTTCCACTGCTGGGCACGGGTCTCCTCTCCTATACCAAGAGAGAGAGGGTTTAGGCCTTAATTCACACACGCTGGCCTAATGCGGGTTGGTGAATCAGAAATGTCTTTAGAATGTCTTCTAAGACATGTGGGTTTCCTCACGATGTTGTTTCTTCACCGTTAGCAGATGGCGAATCATTTAATTAGAACATATAAACTCCACAAAGTGAAATTCACATTGGTACTGCCCGGGATCGAACTCGCACCTCTTGCGTGGAAGTCGGTTACTTTCCCACTCGACCAACACCGCTTAATAATATTATAATATTACCTATATATTCAAGCATATATACTGCCTGATGTGTAGCATATGCTCGCAAGACCTGGAACATCGATTGCTAGTTAGGACTTTGTTCAGTGTCTGGATGTAAATTATCTTGAACGAGTGATTATAGCGAGTGAACTTTTCCGAGTATATTGGAAAAATCCGTAATGCAATAACTCAAGTATCGGAACGTCATGCCAGCAGGCGATTTAATGAGGCAAGAAATATTTAAGCTCGAACATACTTAATCGAAATCGGTCAAAGAGTTATCGATATTAGGGATTGTAAAAAGAGGACATCGAGTTCATAATTCGAGGCGAACCTCTAGCATGTGTGTATTTAAAACCATATCCTACTAATATTATAAACGCGAAAGTTTGTAAGTATGGATGGATGGATGGATGTTTGTTATTCTTTTACGTAAAAACTACTGAATGGATCTGGATGAAATTTGGCACAAAGATAGATTATGGTCTAAAATAAAACATAGGCTACTTTTTACAGTGATAACCGACTCCACGCGGGTGGAGCCGCGGGTAACAGCTAGTATAAAAATATAAATACAATTATGTTTACTAGTTGTCTGGTTGCCTTAGCACACGATCCGCTATTTTAATGCCATGCAAAGTTTTTTTTGAATATAACGATATTTGAAAAATTGAAGATATCTAATAAATTTTAAGTTATCATACTAAAACCTGTTTCTAGAGAGGTAGGGCACCATACTAGCGAGCAAGCCCGACTGGGGAAGGACCTCCACCTTACAGAAAATCACAATCAAAATACACACAGCGGTGTAGTTGTGTACCTGTGTGTGAGATCAGGTCTCCAGCGCTTATTTATGGATGGATGGATGTTTTGAAAGAAACGTATTCGTATCCCAGAGATACTCTCATCATAAAGCCCTGGTGGAAAATAATATGGGTTGGCAACACGCAAATGATACCTCTGGTATTGCAAGCGTCCATAGGCTACGGTAACTGCTTAACATCAGGCGGGCCGTATGCTTGATTGCCACCCAAGAGGTAAAAAAAAACTATTTTTATTACTAGCAAAACCGAATAAAAAAAATCCACAAGATAACATTTGGCACCTATAAAACTCTTTAGCACTAAAGTTAATTATGACGTCACATTACGTTCCATCTATTTCAAAAATTAACTGACGAGCTAGCATGCTGTCGGTTCAAAAATCAATGGATTTTTTTTATTATTAATGGTTAACCCTTTGTCGCTGGGACCAATCGATTTCCGAACCCCGATATAATACAATGCACATTTTAAAATTTAAAATCCGATATCTGTACAGAGGATTTTTTATGGGACTACGATGCATTTTTAACCCTTCAACGTATGTCTATCTGTTGCAGTGGTTCTCAAAGCTATTTTGCGCAGTTCATTTAAACTTTGAATACTTTACTGGCCTATAGTTTGTTCAGTTACACTAAGCAAGCAGTAAAAATAAATAATAAAAATATTTTTGTAATTAACTGTTCTTATTTTTAATGACATATTATATATACTGTACCAACATACTCCTAATCGTCATAATAGCATTATAATATAATATATTTTTTACTTATTACCTATCACCTAATCCCTTATTGCTATACCTTAAAAAAATACTAGAAGCTATGAAACAATTCAGTATGTACGAATGTTCAATAAACAACCTTAATCTTAGAAAAAACCACATTGGTAAATAAATTAGAACAATGTGTTTTTTTTTATTTTGAAAATAACGTTCCATTAATAAAAGTTTGAGCGCCAACATCAGAGGATTGTGTAACCACGCGGTGTCTGTACGTGACAATTTAAACAAATTCTGGGCCATTTGGCTTCTGGGGTGGCATGCTTTTTTTAAGGACTTATTTTAAATAAAAAAACAGCGCCATTGAACCACATTCACCCGCGGATATATGCGGGATAAGTGTGTGGTCTGTAATGAACGAGAGCTGTTGTGTTAAAAGGTGGGTCTTGGTTTTTTTAGTTTGCATACTGTACAGTATACAGTATGAAAGGAGTGAAGCTGCACAATGTGCGTACGTGCGGCAAACGATGTGGTTTTATATTCTGGGATTAGATTGATACTAAAGTTGGGCAAATGAAAGTGATTTTAATTTTCGACTGACAATTTTTAAGTTGCCAATGCCATCATATGAATAATCATTTAGTTAATATCAGTAGATACAAATTAATACAGTGGAACTTCGATATAACAAAAAAAAAAAAAATAGCATATCACAGTGTTTCTATTACTTCATATATTTTTGCGTTTAATCTAGAAACAAACAACGTCATTTGTTGCAAATAGAAACACGTCTTATCTCAGTTAAAGTTATGTGAAAATACAACCAAATTCTTATCGTACATTTATTTCCGTCCACCCCAAATCAAAACTATATTGTAAACATTCTGTTTCATATCTCGGTGAGTGGTGAATATTTAATATCTTCGCGCCATATGCGATCTCATTGACAATGGCGAGCAGATCCCGTACGTAGCCGCGCTTTCTTCCAATAATCCCTTACCCCCTGAGATGGAGTTAGCCGACCCTACAGAGAGGATTTAGAAACGCTGAAAGTGTATAAAAAATGCTGCGCGCATTGATAGGGTTAATATTTTGTGACGTCAGCTGAGTTTGATAACTTTTTTTATATGGCTACGGTGGTGAATTAGCATACGGCCTGTCAGATTTTATTATGAAGGTTAGAAGTTATTTAGAGGTACATCTACATAATTATTTGCCCTCTAAATTGTTAAGTAGGTCTTTATATTTTTAATAAAATGTACTTTAATGTAAAATAAATAAGGTACAATAATCATATTACATATAATTAAATCAGTAGAAAAAGTTTGAGTACGCTGTAATAAAAATACGTATCAGAATAGTACAAATAAAAATTATATTAAAATAGAATATATTATTATATTTTAATGGAAAACTATTATTTTAAATAGAACTAGCAATAACATTCTAAAAGGATCAATATGCAAACGATCTCCAATCACATTTGTGAGGACTATCCATCACAGGGTCCTCCCACACCATGTTGTTTTCCAGATATCATTTATTAGGGAGAGATAGACCAATTTATATAGAGGAGGGGTCACTTATAATTGAATGTAAAAAATCGTCCGTTTGGAGTATTTCGTTTTGGACGGGAGAGCTTGGCGCCCAACGTGGGGCGGCTCTCTAATTGTAGAATATTAAATGTGCACCTTATGGTGTATACAATATGTTTGCCTCCACTACCGAATTGGTCTAGTCATCCATAACTGCAACTATTTATCACAAATTCTCAGTTTTTTTCTCGGGTTATGATAACTTTATATTGAGTTTTTCTGTCAAGAAATTCACAATAGATGACCGCAGTTTGGAAATTGTAGATTGTAAGTGTACCTATTTGTTTTCTTACTTGTAAACCAGAAACTTTTTTTAAGTAGTACAAAAAAACCATTATAATAATAAATATAATTAAAACCCAAACAAATGAGATAGGTACTTTAGAAAGTAACATTTAGGAATATATTTAAGAAAACGAAAGTCAAAGTGTAAACGTATCCTAATAAAGCTAATAGATACAGTATACTTAGATATAAAATTAAAAAAAACGTCTGAACTCATTGATACAAACTAGCCACGTACAATCTACTCTACCCTCACACAACCATACATTCTACTTTCTCTATAATACCTGCGCTTGCCAAATAAAAATATGAATTATATGAAACGATATGATCTAAATATATCACCATTTAGAACTTCAAAGAGTGGCTGAGCCACCCCCTCGGACAAGCGGAGCTGGGTCGACGTATATGTTACAAAAATCCCGTATCTCCCTTCAAGAATCACATGCTCGCCCGCACACGCCTACATACATATATTTGTTAATACATATAGAGTACTGGAAGCGATAACCTTGGAAATAATATTTTATTAGGAACTACTAAACAGAATATGAAGTGCAGCAGAACCAATAACTGATATTGGACAGATTATTCAAAAGTGCCACTTTGCTCGAAATATGGCAGGACCCATAGCCCGCAAAATTGTTGGCTGCTGGATCAAAAAAGTTCTGGAGCGGTGGCCACGAAATGAAAGACATGCCTTATAAAGAATGTGGACAAGGTCAGCTCAAGGACAGCCGCTAGACAAGGTCAAACTTTCAGTTGGAGTGATGATTCACACGACATAATTCTAAAAAAAATACTTTCACAGAATGAAGGGGGAACCAGAACAGACCAAAAACGGTCGGAAGGTTACGGGTAATGCTACAACTACTGAAAGCTTAGTGATGTAAAAAAGAAGCTTTAATAATTTACGGAAATCTCACACTAACACTTGTAACCTTATGCCCTGGGACCAACTTTTTTTTATTTTTCTTTTAAATATTGTAAACATCATGCCACATCTAGTTATATCTCTACATCATCTACCTATATCTACAGTCACAATACTGCTTTTTATACATTTTCTGATACATTTCTTTTCCAATGCATCTTCAGGGGCAATATTATTTGTGATAGTGTTAGTGATGCGTTTTGAATATAGAGTGTGTTTTAATAAAGTACGCGTCTGTTTCATACATAAATATGTATGTATGTATATAGTAGTGGATGAGATTTTTTGTATATTTTTGTACGGCCTGGTTTGATGAGAAAGACGAAAGGTGCCTTCTGTTTTTTTTTTAGAAATATTAAGAGTGTATTGGGTTGAGTTCGATCTTTGTCATAACGAATGGGTATATTTTTTAGTTTTTTTTTTAAAGACAACTCCAACACTAGTGAAAGAGCTTAGTGTCGCGGGGGACTTTACAAACATACAATTAACGGACATAAATTACACCCAGACTCAAAACAACTATTTGTGGGTCACACAAAGTTTTTGTCCTATGTGGGAATTGAACCCACAACCTCTTGCACAGCATAGCAGTAAAGACACGTCTATAAAATTTTTGCAAGTTTATTTAAATGTTTAGTTTTTTTAATTTGCTTGGCATCGCCATCATCTACAGAAGTCAAGCAGAATACCAACGTCAGTCCATTTAACCGGTAGCCAAACACAATGCTAAACTGTATACCTATTTTTGTATAAATCATGTCTTTTGTAAAAAAAAAGTTTATCTTTATTATATATCTAACTTAACCGAATATAAGTCTTATTAAACCTAGGTAAGTATGCAATAAGTTGATTTCACATAATTTAAATATTGCTGTTTGTGTCGAGTAAATAAATAAATAAAATATCAGCTTACATACGAAAATAAAAATACAACAAAATACAAAAGACAATTCTATATACAAATACACCTATCAAAACGAATACACTTTTATTCTCCAACATAACCCTAAAACGCGTACGAAACAAATATAGATAAGTGCGAAACATCATCGAACGTTTAGCATCAGATCACGTACTACTTATATAAGTAAAAGCTCATATTCTTTACGACGTGAAACATCTAGTGACGGTTACTTGGTACGTGATACGTGACCCCCACGAGCGGTGGAGGGTTATAGGGATAAGTTGGCAAACAAGTACACCTGAGATATTAATGTTTTGAAATTTGTAGGTTATGTACACTTATTGGCGGTACCTATTTTGTTTTGTTATTAAAATTAATAATTTACACAAATAACAGAAGTTTTGCCTGTTTTAATCACGCATGTTTTACCTGTACTGGCAGCAGGAAGAATTGTTAAACCAAAAATTTACAAGAACAGATATTCTATTACGGCCTTATTAATAAACGTGGAGTAGAATCGGTGTAATCCCACTAATATTAAAAATGTGCAAGTTTGTTACTCATTCACGTAAAAACTACTGAACGGATCTGAATGAAATCTGACATCGAGATTAGGTATAGTCTGAAATAACACATAGGCTACTTTTTACAGCGTTAAGCGTCATCCAAATGGGCGGAGCCGTGGGCAACAGCTAGCAATATTATATAATCTCTCATTCTGTCATCAGTAATTTTTAATTCGAAAGAAGAGGACAAAGCATTGCGTATCTATTTACTCAGTACACAACGTTTATTAATAAAGCGGTTAGGCTGCAAGTACAACCATAACCTTAGCTACGTGTATCTTTGCATTATTTTTGAAATTTGCCTTTTTTTTGCACGTGCAAGTACTGCTTTATTACAATGCAATCAAATTCCTCTATCCTTAAAAACTATTTTATTCAAATGATTGGGTCATCCAATTATATAAATGGATAATAATGTACAAAATAATACCGTCTGTTTATAAAGAAAGAACGTACTGAAAAGCTTTAGTTATTAGAGTGTTATGAACTGATGTGTTGCAATTATACCAGTTTTACGATTAGCATTAGGCGATTAGCAGTGAAAATATCAAAATGGTGCCAAACAGGTAAGTCAAAAAACGTTTTTCTGCGATTGACACCGTGGTGTCAATAAGTCGTGGTGTCAAACAGCGAAGGACCCGAAAATCTTCTCTATTAAGGGAGCTAAGAGGGTTGTGTATATCATAAAAATATCACACCTGATCATCCATGTAAACTAAGATCCAAATAAATCAACAAGAATTAACCCCAAGACCAAAAGTTTATGAGCAAAATTCTGTCGGAACAAATAAACTACTGTCCCGCGGAGTATCGGGGATAGATGACGTCATAAAACAAATGTAAGCCCGCAAGAAAAGCATAGAGAACACCAGATCGTAAACCGGTTCCAATAATCCAACGTCGGCGGAAAAAATAGCCATAGTAAAAACTCCTATCCGTACCTAATAACCCGAGAATATTATCAGAGAGTCGTCGGGTCATAACCCGAAATTGGTTTCGGGGGTCCGTAAGTCCCCAGTTTTATATGTCGCATTATGAAGGCCGTCAAACGAATTCACGTAGAAAATCGAATCTATATACGGTGATATTGCCGTCTCTCCGTCCTGGCTGGCTTCAGATAATAAAATAATATACTGCTTTTTATGTTACCGTAGCTTTGGCTTGCGGTCACCAAGAAACAATGGCGTTCATCGATAAACAACATACAATTAACCATAAATCAAACAATACGAACTTACTACTGTCACTGATTAAAAAAATATATAAAATATGTTTTAATTTTAATTGTTCCTTTTTCATATAATTCATCAAACTGTGGGTATATACTGGAACAAACAAAATTGACATTGACCAATTGTTTTATGGTCAATTATTTGCATTAATAATGTTATTTAGTCAATACACTGACATTGACATTATTATTATTTTAAAATTCATAAATTTTTTAATGAAATCTGACGGGGTTCAAATATTATTTCGACATATGGGAGACATTGGGAGAGGCATATGTCCAGCAATGGTCTACGATAGGCATCAGCCTAATAATAATAATAATGATGATATAAAATATCAAATTTACTATTTTTTAACAGCACGACCTCAATTATTTTAAAATATATTGTTTCCATTTGTAGGAAGAATCACATAATACCTAATGGAAGTATGTAATAAAAAATTGATAGCAAATAAGGTTTGCAAGTATTATGTGTGTAATACAAAAAGTTTTTTCATTTCGTGGAGCCCACGCGAGTGGCTCGCTCACGTGAAATAACAAAAATTTAAGAACAAAAACGTATAAAGTGCCATAAAGGAGCTTTCCTTTGTGCCGCCGCAAAAATCTCTGGGATGGTAGTAATCGGGCATTTTACATAAGAAAATAATATATTATTCAAAATCCACACTGAAGCACACCGCCCCATATACTTATCGGTAATAATGCGAGCTCTCCACAGCGCCTGGCGCCTGTGGAACGCACAGGTATAACTCGTGAAATACGACATTTACGATTTCACGCCAAACATTTTGCGCTACATTTTACTTGTGCAAACATAACGAAAATTGTTTTAAATTATACAACATGCAGTGCAACGAACCTAAGTAAATAATAAACAGTAACAAGAAATCTGAAATTCAATGTCACGTTTAGTAAATCTCGCTTTTGAAATAAGTATAACATTCACACCAATATTGTACGGTAAAGAGAAATTGTATTTAAGTTCAGTAGTTTTTGAATTATCTCATAAACTACTAACATTAAAAAAAATTGTAGAATACTATATTATATTACTAGCTGTTGCCAGCGGCTCCGCCTGCGTGGATGTCACTTATCGCTGTAAAATGTATGCCTATGTGTTATTCCAGACCATAATCTATCTCTGTGCCAAAATTCATCCAGATCCGTTCTGTAGTTTTTACGTGAAAGAGTAACGAACCATACTTACAAACTTTCACTTTTTTTTTTGCAGCGATAACCGACAACCTTGCTGGCGAAGCCGCGGGCAACAGCTAGTATTCTATATGTCTCAAAAATAAAACAACCGTTATAAAAATCCATGTTTCAGTACTTATATCATTTCACATCATCTTTAGCCTACCTCGTGGTGCTCGCAAATAAAAATAGAAGCAGAGACGGCTGAGATCCACCTCCGCCGCCCTATTATGATATCTCTTGATTCGCCCCCCTCACTAGGCTAGGTTATATCATACGCGTTTGCGAACACAAAAATGTGTATTTCTTTTGGTATTATTATGCTGAAACTTTATAATAAATAGTAATGTAATTGGCTTTAGGCTTTACTTTGTCTCTATCTCAAAAGAATTAAAGGAGAAACTCTTTTGCCCTGCCTGTTCTGGCTGGTCATGTGTCCGACTAACAATATTTTTATAAATAGACTTTTAAAAAATCTAAATCACGTACAAATCGTTGTCTCTAACATATTATTATGTAATGTGGAAACACCGATTTCTATATTTCTAGATTGATTTAGGTATTTGGTGACAATCTAATGATGAGGTCTGGAGATAAATTCCACTCTTGGCAGCTCTTTAATAGTCGTTAAAAAATCAACAGTGATAAGATTTTGCTACTAGTAGTGTCCGATCGACCAGTCTTTTGCGTCTTGTTCATTTGAGGTTTACTTAACACTTTGAAGGACAGTGAACGCCTATAGATGTCATGACAATAAAACATCTATTGTGACTACGTTACTGTCCGCGAAAGTGTTAAATTTAATTTTAAAAAATATTTTTAAGATTGTTTATGTTTTTATACTACTTGGATAAACAAGTATACGGCCCGCGTAATGTTGAGCAGTTACCGTAGCCTATAGACGCTTGCAATACCAGAGGGATCACTTGCGTGTTGCCGAACCATTTTTTACACCAGGGCTTTAAAATGGAATATTCCTGGAATAGGACAACGTTTCTCTTAAAACGCGTCCCTAAATGACACCTGGAAATAAAAATTAAAAAGCAATCGTTAAGTGCACCCTAATGCATTCAAATGTTTGTTTGATGTTTAGGTGTCAAATAGATACGATCAAGTTTTTATTTGACATGAAACATCATTTATGGATCGGCAACACGCAAGTAGGCTGCTTCGACTGCCTCGGTGGTCCAGTGGCCGCAGTATGCGACTGCTGTGCACGAGGTTGTGGATTCGATTCCCACACAGGACAAAACTTTGTGTGACCCACAAAGAATTGTTCCGAGTCTGGGTGTAATTTGTGTCCGTTAATTGTATGTTTGTAAAGTCCCCCGCGACACAGAGATTGTTCTCTAGTGCGGGAGCTGTCTTTAAAAAAAAAAATACAAACTAAATGTTTGTTTTTGATATTTAAAGAGTGAGTGGTGTAGACCTCACCTAACATCGTCGATTCAACCCCCTCAGTACACCCCTATAAGCCGCGGAGCAGATTTGGACATAATATGTTCGTACTGATAATATTTTTTATGATGTTCTTATACACGTGAGTACAATACAAGGTTCTATTTAGTTGAAGCATTGTTACTTACGAGATCTTATCAGGTGAGGTGATAGTAGTAATATCTTATCTAAAACTAGGCAGAGCCTGTACTTTGGCAACCAGAAAACTGGTAAATTAATTCAATTTTTTTGGAATTTATTATTTATAAAAAAAAAATGGGATCTTTTATCTTTTAAAAAACTAAATAATTGTCCAGATTAAGCCTGGACGGGCTACTTGTTTAAAGGTAAAGAGAGGTAGAGCACCATACAAGAGAGCAAGCCTGACTGGGGAAGGACCTCCATTTTACAGAAGACCACAGCCAAATAACTGCACACAGTAGTTGTGTTTCTGTGTGTGAGTACAGGTTTCCAGCGCCTACAGGAATGCGTTTTTATCTAAACGTTTTCTTATCTCAGGAATATCTACATCTTAAAACCCTGGTGTAAAAAATGGGACACGGACATTTAGACTCCCAACAAAAAATTAACTTTTGTCCCGTATGGGAATCGAAACCACGCCCTTCAGTTAAGCAGTAAGATCACTAACCACTAGACCAACAGACCAGTCAACCTAATATTAAATACAGAATAAACATTGAACTAAAGCTGTACCTACAAGAATTTACATACACAATTTATATCGGCAGTATAAAAAAGTGTTGCTGTCAAATCCACCGCCTCTAAGGTCTACCAATATCTCATGAGATCATGAATCTTAAACTAGGCCGGCAAATAAAAAGAGCGGCGAGTCCCCTCGCCTCGACTGAATTATGAAAATATCGATAAATATGTGAAACAGTCCGCTGTCTCCAATATATCATCATTTATGTGTCGCACTAATAAAATGATGTTCAATGTGTGTGTAATAAGTTTTTTTTAGATGTTCTTATACAGATGTCATATTGGATTATGTGAAATTTTAATATGATGAGGTTTTACCTAAGATTATATACATATGTACCAGATTAAGTGTCCTCTTGACAAGTGGCATAAACGGTAGTCAAATCGAAAATTCAAAAAAGGAATTGTATGGGATTTGACGTAGGTAAGTCTAGGACATTTATTTTTTAATTCTACCAAGGTGGCAAACAAGCATCGTAAATTAACGTCAAATCCCATACATTCACTTTTTTGACATTTCGTTTCGACTACCGTTTCAAAAAAGGAATTGTGTGGGATTTGACGTAAGTTTACGAAATTATATCGTAAATTAACGTCATATCCCATACATTTGCGTTTTTGACTTTTCGTTTCGACTACCGTTTATGCTACTTGTCTAGAGGGGATTTACTGAAAAATATCGTTTACGCGGCCCCGCTGCGATTCCCATGCGATGAACACGGCACCTTAAGGTTTTTCTTTCTTTCTACAATAGTATAAGTAATCTGAATTATTATAATAATAATTATTAAGAAATAATATAGATTGACAATTGAAAAAATCTGTTTTTTTTCCGGCTGAAGGATAGAATAGCCTGCCGTTTTGTGTTTCTAGTTTCTTCGCATAATAAATGTACATAGATAATGAGTAATTATACCACATAATATTGAATAAATGATTGAACATTAAGTGATTGACCGCCAACGTTGTCAAGAGTCCCACATAATAGCTTACAGTATAGGTGTTTATAATTAAGCCCACATATATGTACTTACAGTGAAAATAATACGTTTACAGAAGGCAGTGTAAGTAACAGTTTGGGGCAAGGTTGGAGGTTAGTGAGGGATTAAAATATCGCTGTTCGGCGCCCGGCGATTCAACCATTAATTTATCGACTAGTATCGTATCGTTTACGTTCTCTATTGTTTGTTATAATGGCTTTTAATTTGTTGTGTATAATATTATTTAAGGCGATTTTCAAACTTAGTAACAGTGGTAGCTAGGTTGTACTAATGTAGTATCAATGTTAATTTCCCTTTATGGTATTTATATGCACTAATCAAATGACTAACAATTTGCTATCGGTATAGAAAAACATTGTGGAATACCTACATGTCTTCTAAATGCATGTCTGTTCCAGCAATCCGCATTACGTCTCATCATACAAAGATAAGTATATTTATAAATTGTCTGGTTGCTATAGTTACAAAGCCGGGGAAGCGAGGCGATTATGTCGGACTCTCCAGAAGGAAGATGGTAGGCGGCCGGCATACCGACTAAAACCCCCCTGTGCACCTACACCCGCCTTCATGGGTGGACCACCGGAACCTGATATGACGTCAGTGGTCTCACCCAGCGGCTGCCCGCTCTACGCGGGCTCCATCTCCAGTGACAGAGCCCGGGCGCACCAGAGACACTGTCCCTTCGCGGAAGGCTGCGGGTGAGACTCTACTGCGCCTGCTTAACAGCCTGGTATAAGGCGTGCAACGAACATGGGCGCAGGATCCAGCTCGCGAACTAGTGAAAATCTTGATCGCGCGCCTACTAGCCTCCCTTAGAGCTTAGAGTTCAGAGTCACAAAGCCTTTAATTGAACTTACCGTGATATAAAATGCAAGTGAACCGTTAAGTACTATAGTCTATTTCGCATACATAGCATGGGTACTATGACGTTTAACATTTTACGATGAAGATGAAAGAAAATGATCAATGATCAAACTCTAACCAATAGACTAATTGAATGATTAAGAGCCTAGAGTATTCAATTTAATCTTCTTTCGGTTTTATTTTAATCGTCTATCATTTTCATTGATATTTATGTTCAAATGTCAAACGTCACAGTACCCTGCTATGTGAAATAAACTATTTGTGTGGCAAACAAGCATACGGCCCGCCTGATGTTAAGCAGTTACCGTAGCCTATGGACGCTTGCAATAGTAGAGGTATCAATTGCGTGTAGCCAATCCATTTTTTTTTACCAGGGCTTTAAGATAGGAACACAACTACATCGCTGTGTGTAGTTATTTGGCTGTGGTCTTCTGTTAGGTGGAGGTCCTTCCCCAGTCGGGCTCGCTCGCTAGTATGGTGCCCTACCTCTCTTATCGTTATATATAATTATTTAAATCATATACAAACCCAAAATATATGTATGTTATATTACTGCGTTTACGCGACGCAAAAAAAATATTATTTTTAACCACTAGGCCATCATACCCGTCTAGACTTACTAGAGATATATTTTAGGTCGTCCTCCTTGCACCTACGTAAAATAAAACGACAAAACACTATTAACGTGAAATAGGTGTAATCAGAACAAATTGTAACCATTTCTGGGAGGCACCCCCATATGCAAAGGGAAATTGCTATACAGAGTGTTGAATGTAGCCGGCGTTATCTGTGTTTACATCTGCGAGTTACAAATGTGTTACATCAAGACAGTGGCGAGACTCTCGTTACTTATCTAGCCGGTTGGGTTCAGGGCTTGCACTTACAGGGTTAAGGCAATAGCGACGAAGAAAATTGTAAAGTATGTGTGTGAAATACGTAATATAGAAAAACATGAGCTTTAGGACAAGAAGCGATAACAATAGGTCAGATATGGTCCCAGTGATACTACATTTATGCAAAAGAAAATTGCTTTGAGTGTCGAATGTAGCCGGCGTTATCTGTGTTTACATCTGCGAGTTACAAATGTGTTACATCAAGACTGTGGCGAGACTCTCGTTACTTATCTAGCCGGTTGGGTTCAGGGCTTGCACTTACAGGGTTAAGGCGATAGCGACGAGTATGTGTAGATAGGTAATATATAGAAAAACATGAGCTTTAGAAAAAGTGCGATAATATTAGATCAAAATGGTCACAGTAATTCTAGATTAAACATCAAACAGGAGTGAGACTTTTGTAACTTATCTAGCTGGTTATGTATAAGGCTTGCACTTACAGGGTTTGGGCAAAATAAGTGTGACGAAGAAAATAGTAAGATTATTTATAGGTAAAATAGTAAAATGAGCTTTAGAAAAAGTGGTGATAATAATAGGTCAGATATGGTCCCAGTCCCAGATATATGCAAAGGTAAATTGCTATACATAGTGTTGAATGTAGCCGGCGTTATCTGTGTTTACATCTGCGAGTTACAAATGTGTTACATCAAGACAGTGACGAGACTCTCGTCACTAATGTAGCCGGTTGGGTTCAGGGCTTGCACTTACAGGGTTCAGGCAATAGCGACGAAGAAAATATTCAGGTATGTGTACTTAGGTGTAGGTAAAATAGTAATAATTACATCAAGACAGTGGCAAGAGTCTCGTAACTTATCTAGAATTATCTAGCCGGTTGGATTCAGGGCTTGCACTTACAGGGTTGAGGCAATAGTGGCTAAGAAAATATTAAGGTATGTGTACTAATGTGTAGGTAAAATAGTAATAATTACATCAAGACAGTGGCAAGACTCTCGTTAATTATCTAGAATTATCTAGGCGGTTGGGTTCAGGGCTTGCACTTACAGGGTTGAGGCAATAGTGGCTAAGAAAATATTAAGGTAGGTATGTGTACTAAATGTGTAGGTAAAAGAGTAAACATTACATCAAGACAGTGGCAAGACTCTCGTTAATTATCTAGAATTATCTAGCCGGTTGGGTTCAGGGCTTGCACTTACAGGGATAAGGCAATAGCGATGAAGAAAATTGTGAGATGTGTGTGTAGGTAAATTTGCAAGCATTTATAGGCAACTGCTTATCGAGACGTGAACCATATGATTATTTGCCTCCCCAGTACAAAAAAAAGTTGAATACCCACGCTTAAGTTTGTGGGCAAGGTCACTATGGTCATTTTTCTCTTTTTACATCTGTTATTGTTTTGTAAAATCAACTGTTATTTTAATGAACTGATGGAACTAAATTATTTCCCATTCCAAAAAAAATATATCTTACAAACAAATTGACACATTAAACAATTTAACCTTTTTTTATCTATACAATAAAGTTATTCAAAAAAAACCCCTAATATTATGTAAATCGATACACTGACCTTTAACCTCACAGCATCCCCTGATACAATTCTGATCTCACCTTTGTGACACGGTGGGTATAGAAATAAACTGGTTTCATTGGTCAGGATGGCTCCTGATACACTTTTGATCTTGTGTCCGGTATAATAGGATAATTGGCTGTGTTATGTAAATTGATGGCAGTAGGCCGTGAATGGTGAGCGTTCTGACCTGCAATGCGTGCGGAGAAGGGGGTCAATAAAAAAGTCGGATGACAAGAAAGGTTTATGACATCGCTGTGGATAAAACCCTAGAAAATAAAATTTAGTATTATAAGCGATGCACGCAAAAGGTGCGAGTTCAATCCCGAGCAGTACCAATGTGAATTTCACTTTGTAGAGTTTATATGTACTAATCAACTGATTCGCTATCTGTTAACGGTGAAGGAAAAATATTGTGAGGAAACCCATATGTCTTAGAAGAAATTCTAAAGACATGTCTGATTCACCAAACCGGATTAGGCCAGCGTATGTGAATTAAGCCCTATACCCTCTCTCTCTCATGATAGAGATAAGAGACCCGTGCCCAGCAGTGGGACATATATGGGTTGCTATTATTATTATTATAAGTATTTTAATAGATGACTACATGCTTTGTTCGGTGGCTGTGTTGTGAGTTCGATAAGCATTCTGCGCACAAATTTCTGTCACGAGAGTTTGAAATTTGGATGGATGGATGAATGTTTCCAAGTCCTAATCACACTAAAACGGCTGAACAGATCTGGATGAAATTTGACATAGAGATAGATTATAGTATTATAGCACATATGCCACTATTTATCCCGGCTACAGTCACTAATCCCGTGTGATTTTAAGCGAACGAAGCTGCGGGCGTAATCTAGTCAAACAATAAATATAACGTGGATACAAAACAGATTTAACTACAACTCTATTTATCTAAAAACAGGTTTACTGTCCATCAGCATCCCTATGATACACTTTTGATCTTGTTCAACGAATAATAGCACCCCTCATAATAATATAACTAGGTGTTTCTTTGAATATCGTAAATAGATCATTTTGATCAATGGTAGTGCAGATGATAGGTCAGTTTAAGATCATGACCTTTTAGGGTGAGAGTTTAAAAGAATCTGTACAGTTTTGACCTTTAGGTTTGTTTTTAAAAGGACATTATTTTATAGCATTTAAGGACTCGTACTTGTACGTAATATTTAATAATATAAGAGAGAGGAATCAGGTCTTGATTCACACACGCTAATAATGCAGGTTGGGGAATCAGATGTCTTTACAATTTCTTATAAGACATGTGGGTATCCTCACGATGTTTTCCTTCGCCATTAGCAGATGGTAAATCATTTGATTAATACATATAAATTCGCTGTCAGACCGCAGATAGGTGACCATTTCCTAATAACACAGCGAGACTCATCCATGTTGCAGAAAGAACATAAATCAGCTCTGCACCTGATTTTTCTCCGATCGTGTAGCATTATGCGCTATCACTGCGTTTGCGCACACACTTGAGCATTAAAATATGTTCTGCTCAATTGGTTTGTTGAGATTAGTCGCCGCGACAGAGAACATACTAGGTACATGTTAGCGAATACTTTATAGACGAATAGTTAATAGACGTAATTTTATCTTAAAATTCCCTTTATACATATAAACTAATATGGTTTATTTCAAAGTTATATATCAGCAATAAAACCTGTACGTGTTTGTTGGACAACCCTGCTGATACTGTTAAACACACCATATGTATATCTCAGGCAGTGACCAAACACGCGCAACGCCGACTCGTGAAATGGAGAGCCTAAGGCAATGCGTAGAGTTGACTTATAGCAATTCACTTTCAATAGACTGCAAAGTAATCTAGCTGTTATGGTGGTCACTTTGCCCGCTGAGTGTTATTTGAGTTAGATTTGTGCAAGAATTTAAACTTTATGTGGTCCATAAAGGTTTGTTCCGGATCTGGGTGTAATTCGTATCTGTGAATTGCATAACTGCGGGTAATGTCTTCTTTAAAAGAATGATAATGATAAATCTATCAACACAACAGATTTTTGAGCACTACGGTATTTTAAATTTTTAATCTTTTTTGGTCAAAAGTCCTTTCTGCATAACTATATCCAGTAACTAAGCAATTAATATTATTAAACTTGCCTTTGTACATAATATTTTTAAGTTTATTGTCATGTTTTTTTATGTGTTTTTTATCATATTAGTTGATGTTCACAAGTTGTTGTTGAGAGTCGAGAGCTCCTGCAGTCGTTGTTTAAGAGGCCTCCTATCTCAACCCATTAACGTCCCACTGCTGGGCACAGGTCTCCTCCAAAAAATTGGAGGGATATTAGCCTACTATACCACGCTGGCCAGACGGGTTGGTATAGGGTTTTGTTTCGAGCTTTCCCTCTCTTGCGGTGGATATTGTCTGCTAGACTTACTCCCTTAGTCGACTCTTACGACACCCACGGGATGGAATGAAAGGGGTGGTGACATTTGTATTCTTAATCCGTCACCACACGGACACTTGTTACTTATTTTATTGCATAATAGTGTCTACTCCACTGATGTTTCTGTTCGAATAGACGGTGCCGTCCGCACATTTAACAAGCTGATCCTAAGCACGTGAGGTTCAGCGTCACATCGACTGAATAAATCGCCACGTACACCCATTTTAACATTATCCTTAGTAATCAACATTAATGATTATCTAACTTAAAGTTAACTTTAAGAAAGGTAGGGCACCATACTAGCGAGCAAGCCCGACTGGGGAAGGACCTCCACCTTACAGAAGACCACAGCCAAATGACTACACACAGCGGTATAGTTGTGTTCCTGTGTGTAAGTACAGGTCTCCAGCGCTCATTTAGGAATGCGTTTTGAAAGAAACGTATTCCTATCCCAGGGTTACTTCCATCTAAAAGCCCTAGTGTAAAAAAATGGGTTGGCAACACGCAAGTGATACCTTTGGTAATGCAAGCGTCTATAGGCTACGGATACTGCTTAACATCAGGCGGGCCGTATGCTTGTTTGCCACCCAAGAAGTATAAAAAAAAAAAAACTTAAAAGAGACCTCATTTGAATCAAGGCGTTTTAGAATAATTTTCAACCTTACAAAGTCTGGTAGTCGCATGGAAAAGTAATTTATATAATTATACGTAAGTACTAATCAAATGATTTACCATATGTAAATTACTGTACGGTCAGTTTAGTGGCTTAAGTGGTTACCTCGCCATTTACCACTACGCGACGTGTTGTGGGTTCGATCCTCACACGGACAAATATTTGTGTGATCCATAAATGATTGTCCCGAATCTGGATGTACTTTGTATCCGTTAATTATATGTTCGTAAAGTCCCCCGTGACACATGGCTATGAGAATTTTAAGATGATTCTGACAAGAACTTGGTATAAAGCCGGAGTACTCTAAAAATCTCACGGTTTACTATCAATCATCTCAATCCATAAACGTCCCACTGCTGGGCACGGGTCTCCTGTATATATAGAGGGATATTAGCCTACAATACCACGCTGGCCAGACGGGTTGGTATAGGGTTTTGTTCCGAGTTTTCCCGCTCTAGCACTGGATATTCCTACTGTAGCGACACAATAAATGTACTAGTACATAATCGAGTTGTCATTTGGTCATCCCGAGTTACTTTACTTTTACTTACCGTGACTCCCATAGTCACGTTTAGTAAACCGTGACTATGGGAGTAAGTCAGACAGACGGTACGCTAATGTTAGATAGGTCAAAGTCAATGTCAAACTCATTTATTCATTTAGATCAAATACATGAATACTTATGAACGTCATAATTTAAAATGGTATACAATCATGATTAATATTATTGTGGGATACTGGTGCCTAAGGTAGGCTCAAGGCCTGTGTTTCAGGACATGTTTATGTAGGTACTGCCTCGGTGGTTCAGTGGCCGCAGTATGCGCCTGCTGTGCAGAAAGTAGAATCGAACCCTCAACGGGTTCGATTCCCACACAGGACAAAACTTTGTGTGACCCACAAAGAATCGTTCTGAGTCTGGGAGTAATTTGTGTCCGTTGGTTGTATGTTTGTAAACCGACACAGAGCTTGTTCTCTAGTGCGGGAGTTGTCTTTTTAAAAAAGAGAAAAAAAAAGGTACGTGTTATGGTAGTTTGTATCTCTCTTTCTCTCTCTCTCTTAAGTAATAATAAAAATATAGGAATTAGGTAGATAGGTATAGTAATTCTCGTACGTAATATTAGCGTATGTATACACAATGTCGCATTATCCAGTTATAGTCGTACCAAAGTGTTACGAAATCTGTTATATCACTTTAAACAGTCCTTAGGTACACCCTAAAGTTTTAGGTCGGTCCCGGACAGTTGGGGACCTCCGGATACTCTATACTTACTGATAACAGTAACGTGTAATGCTTGTATATATGTTTGTCATTAGGATTTCTGGTCATCTGTGAGATGATTTGGTTTTATGGAATTAATTATATATAGGAGGTAGTTTTAGGTACCTACTTATGCCTAATACTACTTAACCACCTAAGTACCTAGTATTGAACTGTTGACTTGTAGTAGAATTTTAAGAGAGGTAGGACACCAGACTAGCAAGCCCGACTGGGGATGGATCTCCAACTTACAGAAGACCACAGTCAAATAACTACACACAGCGGTGTAGTTGTGTTCTATGTGTGAGTACATGTCTCCAGCACTTATTAAGTGATACGTTTTGAAAGAAACGTATTCCTATCCCAGGGATACTCCATCTTAAAGCCCTGGTCGAAAAAAATGGGTTGGCGTTGTTGGTAACACGCCAGTGATACCTCTGATATTGCAAGCGTCTATAGGCTACGGTAACTGTTTAACATCAGGCGGGCTGTATGCTTGTTTGCCACCTAAGTAGTATAAAAAATGGTTTTATGGAATTAGTAATATTTAGGAGGTAGTATTAGGTACCTATTTATATCTAATACTATTTAGCCAGCTAGGTAGTAGTCCTTCAGACCAATTTTGATCACGGCGGCCAATCTTTGACTGGCCTGTTGGTCTAGTGGTTAGTGACCTGACTGGCAGTGGAATGACTGGTCATAGGTTCGATTTCCACACGGAGCAAAACTTTTACCGATTCATAAATGTTTGTTTGGAGTATGAGTGTAATTTGTATCCGTGAATTGTATGTCTGTAAAGTTCCCCGCGACACATTGCATGTTCCCTACTCTAAAGTTGCCTTTGAAGAACTCAATGGAGATTAGCCAACGCCGCAGAACATTATTATAGTGCACAAGTGTGTGCACCCTTATGTGTACAAGTCGTTTACTTTCTTACTCGGCTTCTACCGCTCCATAGTCTAAATAATTCATTCTCAAAATATTCTAATATTGTATTGCATCCATACAACCCTTAACAAAATCACATTGCTACCTACCGTTTTTTCTCCGCCCACTATAACTCTTATAATATACTCAAACACAACAACCATATATGTATGTGTGAGTAAACCCATTTTAACAGCCAATGGTCAAGCGGTCAGTGCGAAAAAGAGACGGACGATCCGCTTTTATAATAGTGTGAGTGAGACGAACGTTATAGGAGGGGAACTAACCCTTTTAGTTTTATTGGAGAGTTTTTGCACGTAGCGGACTCGAACACGGTGAATGTTATTTGGATAGTTCTAGATTAAAGTTTTATTTACAAGTAATTTACAACTACAACTATAGATCACATAATATAAACAACAACAATATATATATATAATAATATTTGGATAGTTTAAGTTTTGAGTCGATTACATTATTGTGTATTAAAAAATATTTTTCTTGACAAATAATTAGTAGTACATGGCAACGAAGATAAAATCTAGATATGTATATATTTTTAGGAAACCCAATGTATGAATTTGTGTGAAATATATTTTTATGTGTAGGTATACTCTAATTGTACACTGTTACCAAATTCCACAGAAATAGATATATACAATGGTTTTCTTAAAAAACTAATCTTCATATAGCGGCCCTGTATACATATTACATATCTCCATTGCCGTGTATAGGTACATTATTTTTTCTTACAAAAAAGATAGTCATGATCTTTGACGGGGCTGCTGTTGATTAGTCACTAACCGGTGATTCTTGTGGCCGATTCTGAGGTTTGCATTCCAATCCCGGGGATGCGTTATCGCGTTTTACTTTTAGAAAATGTTTTATAACACCACGGAAATTGAAATTGCGCCCGGCACATGGCACTCGGCATGGCACACGTGGATAGCATACACCTCTACCTACGCCTACGGGGAAAAGGCGTCCTACTTTCTCTGTTATTTTTACGAAAAAAAGGTACATGAGACAAAAAGATCCAATCATATTCCTACTAAATAAACAACCCTGCCTGTTCTAAATTTAATTTGATTCAACAAACTGTACATAAGTCTATGTTATACCTATATATATTTTTCAGTGGGCCGAGGGATTACCCACGGAATTACTATTGATTTGGGAGTACACCCGCTCGGCCGCCTTCCAAATGAGCAGGCCGAAACTATTGTTTAAGAGCTGATATTACCCTCTGTAAATAAAAATTTTGATTTTTCGATCATTTTGAGAAAAGATGTAAGGCGAACAAGCCTGACTGGAAAAGAACCTCCACTTTATACATACCACTACATATAGATAAGTACATATCACACCCGTAGCATTAGATAATAATACTTAGTACTAACCTACTGATCGCATTTTGACGAAATTGTACTGTTTTAACTTAAGTATATAAATTTACGATAGTGCATAAATATTCTATCTATAAGTACTAATATTATAAAGCTGAACAATTTGTTTGTTTAGAAAAAGTCTTTTTTTGTTAGATAGCATTTATCCAGGAAGGCTATATAACATCACGCTATGATCAATAGGAGCGGAGCAGTAGTGAGATATTGCAAAATCGGGGAAAATATTCTATATTACCACGCGGACGAAGTCGCGGGCGACCCCTAGTATTTTTATAAACTAAAACAATATCAATGCGGGTGAAACTAAATTAGCCATGCAGTTCAATAAATATAAGGACACCAAGCAAAGAGTTATTGGAATGTCGCAAGCAGTGTTTTAAGATTTTAATTGCCGCTTCTCTGATTTTTGAACTGAAACTAGAACTCGTGACTATTTTCAATATTTCACACAAATATGATTGTATTAATTCCAGATTGATTTCAACATCTCTATACATTTCCAACACAAAAGTTTGGGAGACCCAACCTGAATTTATTAAGCTGGACCCTAGAAAGGTTTGCCGTATGCAGATAAGGGATTTATTTAGCGGAAAGGTCCGTCCCTGGGTTAACGCTAAAACGCCTTTTGGGTCGACGATGACCAGGATTGGGCTCAAATTTATTGTCGGCTTTCGGCTTTCGCGTTGATTTATTCGGCCTCGGGTGAATGGAATCAACGGGCCGGTTGATAATAACGTTTGGTAGACGTTTGCGTGGGTACTGCCATGTTTGTGAAAATGTCTAATACTGATAAATAGATGAGGGGCTAACAGAATATTTGTAGGGAATATGTATAATATTATAGTATCCACTGTGAGTATTTGATGAAACAACAAGATTTTGTTGATACTTAGGTACGGTGGGCAATGGAGATGGCTGTACACCCTGTACAGGTTTACTTATATTTGCCATAATTTAAAATGCCATAATTTCATATGCCATACTGGTATTTGCCATAATTTCATTAGAAATAACGCTTCAGTTTCCATAATCGTGAAATGACATAGAATGACTTTCACTAATTCCATTGGTCATAATCGATCAAGTGTCATAATGCCATTTTCCATAACTTTTATTCACCATAATATAAATATGGATTTTATTCACAATTAAACCTAAAACTAAACCTCATAAGGCGTCTACTAACTAAGCTCGACGGAGTCCCGCTTCGCGGGACTCCTACTTCTGGGTGCTTTAAAAAAAGTCCGAGTCGGATTGTACTGAGTCGGGGTGTTAACGATAGTTTATTTCGACCTAACAATATTATGTATTATTTTCATAATTATATCAAATTTTGATTAAGTCAAAGGTCGATTATGAGATTTGTTACTCATGAAAACTAATTATTATGATATATGTTGTTATAGAATGCCATTTTATGGCAAATAAAAGTAATCACTGTTAAGTTGTTAAGGCAAACGTTATTAGTATAAATGATAATAGTGCAAGTAAATATTATGATCGGGGATGATTATGGCAAACAATACTAATGCAAATAAATTTATGGAAAACGAGAGAATACAGCTACACTACAGCAGAAACTATACAGCTTTATGAAGATTAGTTTTTTAGGAAACCAACGTATGAATTTGTGTAAAATATATTTTTATCAGTAGGTTTAGTACTAGCCTTAACTTAGTAATTTAAGTTGGAAAATGTAATTTTACGGTGTACAATAAAATATATTGTATTGTATTTAGTCTAATTCCACCTTTTACCAAATTCCACCGAAATATATAGGTACAATGGTTTTCTTAAAAAACTAATCTTCACATAGTGGCCCTGTACAGCCATCTCCGTTGCCGTCTCTACAGTTTCTATTTATAAGGCAAGTAAGCATACTGCTCGCTAATGATAAGCAGTTAACGTAGTCTAAGGATGTTTGCAATACCCAAGACATCACTGGCGTGTTGCTGTCTCATAAATTTTAACACCAGGATTTTGTATTGAAGTAGTATCCATAGAATTAGAAAACAACAGGAACACCATCATACAACCTGACTGCTAAGTCGGCGGTCGTGGGTTCGATTCCCTCACAGGACAAAATTTTGTGTAACAACATCCAGATTAGACTGACTTTGACTGATCTGGGTGTCATTTGTGTCTGTGAATTGAATGTTCGTAAAGGCCCCCGCGACATAGGGCTTATTCCCTAGTGCTGGAGTTGTCTTAAAAAAGTGTAGTTATTTGGCTATGGTTTTCTGTATCAAAGAGGTCCTTGTCCAGTTGGGCTGGCTCGCATATATGGTGGCCACCTTAAACTCAAAAATATACATAAGGATGCTATAAGTGACTATGGTATCATACCTAGACAATTGCAGTTAGAAAGAAGTAAGTTCCTAGCTTCTGTCTTTTACCTACCTTAAAGAGTGCCCGAGTTTCTTGCCAATTCTTCTCAAGGCCCTACCCTAGTCAGCGAATTGGCCGTAGTGAAAAAATAAGCTGGCATTTGTTTTTATGACGTTTGAACTAAAACTTGAACTCAAAGTCGTTTAAATCAAATGCATGATACTTATAAACGTCAAAATAAACAAAATTCTACATATTTTTTCCTACGGCCAATTCGCTGACAACGCTGACAAGAGATTTAAATAAATAAAAGAGCTTGACTTTGACTTTCATGCCAGCTGTTCTCAAACAAAAAAAATATTTAAATAACAGCCGAAACTAGTTCACAAACATATTGGCTGGTGAGGTGGAGGGCAGAAGGAACGTGGACCGCGGGACGGTAAATGGCGGCAATTACACGCCGGCCGCAACGTGACACGATTGCAAATGTTAGGAGGATGCCATGTTAGAACTGTATGGATAAGATATAGACGGAAATTGCTTCGTGTATAAGGAAGCAAGATAATTGAAATGTAGGGACGTATTGCTTCAAATTTTAAGAGAAGTTACACTATACTAGTTATACTAGCGAGCAAGTACCTACGATTGGGAATGGACCTCCACATTATAGAAGACCACAGCCAAATAACTTCAGTGGTATAGTTGAAATTAAATCCTTGGGGCAGGCCTGCGTTTAGCAATCGCAGGTGTTTTTCCTGAGATGATGGGACTATAACATACATTAATATAAGTCGTCCGATACTATCCGATATTAGATAGGTAGGTATTATAGAGGTTTAAAGTGGTCGCTGGCTGGCCATCTGATTATAGATCTCTGACGTTTACAGAAGAAATAGATGAAAATATTTAAAATTGGATAAAAAAAGGAAGATTATGGAAAAAATGGCAAATCAAAATGTCAATGTAGGCAATTTTGTATTCTTCTAAATCTACCTACCTACTTATATAATATATCGATGTAATATAGGTAGGTAAGTATTACTCCTAATGTATCTAAATTAATACTTTTATTATTAAAGTTTTCGACCCTACAATGCCTGTTATATAATATATTTTTTATGTAAATCTTATAAAAAATAAATAATAGCAAAGCATTTGAAAAATGTGCAACATTTTAGCGGCCTTAGAATTGGAATCCAATTGGAAATTTAATACCGCCACCTACTTTTCAAAAATAGTAACTAAAATTATATTTTAGCTATTCGTCAAAAGATCGCAGCACTATACCCATTAATAATGACTACACGAAATAAGGTAATCACGTTTAAATTAAAGCTTTCTTACAAAAGTCATTTATGTTTAGACTTATAAAGAATTACTTACCTTAAATATAAAAATAAGATGTAGTATCTAGATCAGGTTATACCTATCAGGATCTAGGTTGTTATTCTGCAGATGGACAGCGTCCCCGGGGCATCCGAGCCGTGGGTGGACCATTGATGTTTTATTAGGTTCCGGTACGTGCTCAGTCGATTTTTAGTCCGTATGCCGGCCGCCTACCATCTCTAGGCTGGAGGATACGACATAACCACCGCGCGGGGCGGTTTGCTTGGAGCATTTCCCTCCTCAAAAAAAGGATCTAGGTTGATCATAATATTGCGATTTGCGATTATAAGATATTTAACTAAGTAACCTTACTTAAAATATTCATAGTCAATATTTAGAATAGTCTAGTAAAAATCTACGATAGGCTCAACAGCATATAGTACATTATTATACTTACTTATACGTTATTTGTTAATGTTTTTCACTTATCACTATTGAGTGATGAGTGAAAAACATTAACAAATAAATAAATACCTATCTACAAGCCACATCCACTGTCAGTTTTCTATAAAATTCGGACGGTCCTACCCAAAACTTGGCCCTTTAAACTACCTACACATGTAACAGGGCTAAAACACGTGCGTTTTACGACAAGGGGACCCACCACCGCACTATTGGAATCGGCCGCGAATACCTTTTTTACCTCCGTGAAATATTACCGAGCTTGTTTGCTAGGGACATGTTCACTTTGCCCGTTTGTCGGACAATGTTGGCTAAATGATTGATAGTGTCAATATTTTTCGGTTTACGCGACCATTATGTGATTTGTGAGCGGTGCCAGGTTATTCAATCCTTTGTTCGGCTTGATGTTTATTATAAAGCTGTTTTGGAAGGCTATTTATTTAGGCTATTTTTTGGTTCATGTTTTCAGTCGTTGTTTGTTGTACTGTTTAGTTGGTAAGTACTTGAGTACAAGCAGATTTATTCAAAAAAATAATTATCTCAGACAAAAAATATCGGAAATTACTTACCTGTTTTTTTATAATAATAACCACCCATAAGTATAATGGTCCGTGCGGTGACGGATTAAGAGTACAATGGTCACCACCCTGTTCCATCCCGAGGGTGTCGTAAAAGTCGATTAAGGGAGTAGATAAGTCAGGCAGATAATATCTTCTGTAAGAGAGGGAAAACTCTAAAGGAAACCCTATACCAACCCGTCTGGCCAGCGTGGTGTAGTAGGCTAATATCCCTCCAAGTGTATGGAGAAGACCCGTGGCCAGCAGTGGGACGTTTATGGGTTGAGATGGATAAGTATAATTATGTCCCACTGCTGGGCACAGATCTCTTTTCAATCGAGAGAGAGAGGGTTGAGACCTTAATTCACACACGCTAGCCCGATACGAGTTGGTGGAGACATGTCTTCAGATCTGTTCTAAGCCATGTGAGTTACGATATTTTAGCTTAGCACCGTTACTAGGTAGATGTTAAATCATTTGATTAAGTAGTAAATACGTAAAAAAAACAGTAGGTAAAATTTACATTAGGTACCGCTCCGCCACCCGGGATCGAACTTACATACACAACATACAAGTCGGTAATTTTTCCACTCGGCTACTACCGTTTATTTCTATCTAATGTCAAAAATGGTACCAAGTTAAATTCACTGTCAATAAAAAAATATCTACTTGTTTCGAATTATTTAGGTATATACTAAACTAGTTCTCCTCCTAGCTTCGCACGGGCGGACATTTATTTCGTTTTCGTAGGGATCCCGTAATTATTTTCAATAAAATATAGTCTATGTTACCCGCTAATGATGTAGCTTTCTAATGGTAAAAGAATTTTTTATAATCAGTCCAGTAATTTTTAAGTTAAATCATATCAAACAAACAAAAAATCCAATCTTTCCTCTTAATAATTATTATTATAATAATATAGTAAATGAAATTTCAGTCCAGATTTTTTTAAACTAAAAACTTGGGTAGCAATTATGCATCCGGTTCGGCTGATGGAACGCAGTTAGCGGCATCACTCACGTCGACGTCACGTCAAGTCGACCCAAAAATTTTTAGGTACACCAGGTTTTGTGATGGAGTTGTTTGTGTCCTTGAAATACGAAAACTTTTTTTCTTAAACACATCACGAAATACAATAGGCTCATCGCGATAAGGTCATAATATTGTGCATAGCTTAATTTTTTCATGTGGCTATTTTATTTGAAATACCTAATTAAATTTCATGTAAGTATGTATATTGGGGCAGAAAGGTTCTAGAGTGGCGACCACGAACTGGAAGATGCAGCGTGGGCAGGCCTCCAACAAGGTGGACCGATAACCTGGTAAAAATCACGGGCAACCAATGGAGAACAAGGTCAGCTCAGGACCAAATGATGTGGAAAACCTTAGGGGAGGCCTATGTCCAGCAGTGGACGTCTTATGGCTGAGAAGTTGTCATTGTGTGGTCCTGATCATCAATAAATAAATAATAAAACATTATATTCCAGCGAATTCGTTTATTTATAATTATTTTTGATACAAATTTATTTGTTTATTTATCTATGGCCCAGCCATTGAATACTGACAAAAATAGTAAAAATGGTTGTTTGTAATACCGAAATTTGTTTCAACTTTTTCTTGATTTTAAAATAATCTTTTCAAACTGTACTGGAGCTGTACGATGACGTATTTATAGCGATTTATTTTCTTATTATCGATTTCGAACTATGATAACCTTAAGGTATTAATACAAGGCATAAAGATAACAAATGTCAACTTTAAAATTAACGAGACTACTAATTTAAATAAAAATGGAAAATAAATCGTTATAAACGTCATGGTACGGTTCCTGTTACGTGTTTTCACTGAGTATAACAACGAATATGAAAATATAATATGTAGTATTATTGTCAAACAAGTTTTAAATATGCATTCTTAAGGTGTGTCCAAACATTAAGCGACAAGAGCGCGACATAAAAACACGGCGCTAATAATAGATAATAGACTGCCTTGGTGGTCCAGTGGCCGCAGTATGCGCCTGCTGTGCACGAGGTTGTGGGTTCGATTCCCACACAGGACAAAACTTTGTGTGACCCACAATGTGTTGTTCTGAGTCTGGGTGTAATTTGTGTCCGTTAATTGTATGTTTGTAAAGTCCCCCGCGACACAGAGCTTGTTCTCTAGTGCGGGAGTTGTCTTTTTAAAAAGAAAAGGTGTTCGTGCGCGGCAGACGTAAAATCACAGCGCGTCTGCCGCGCATCATTGCCACTTTATGTTTAGACACACCTTCAGACACAAAAATCGCAAATTACGGGCACACCGTATACATGCAGTTTTCTGAATCTAAACAAATACCACAAAACGAATTAACTGAAATAATTTCGTAAGGAAAGTAATAATGTGTTTTTTTTTCATACATTCGTACCATTCGGATTCAGAAAACCGTATGTATGTGGCGGCACTATCGGCTATTAGATAGTTTAGTCGATTGCTTATTCGGTTTGATACCGATTATAAAATAAGTCGCTATAAAAATAATAGTAATAGTGTTTGCGCTTGCATACATTTTTATACCAATTCAGACCCCGACTAAAGCATACGCCGATAAAAAGGCAACAGTCTGTATGGGTTCTAACTGGGAAATACTGTTTAAGAATTTCTATTAAGTTTAACAAGTGTACAATAAAAAGTTTGGACATCGCCATTTTCTACGACAAATTGAACACGACAACACTAGCGTTTGACTAACATTTAAAATATGCTGTACACAAAAAATCCATTTTTTTATCATTAAAAACAACATTTTGTATGCCATCATATACGAATTTTATTGCACAATACCTACATTTTCAAAAAACAAACAAATATTATTCGATATTCAGCAACAGTTTTAGTGTAGATAATTCATTATAAGTTATTCCAATACTTACACAAAATATTATAATAACAATAAATTATTAAGTAATAGTTCATTCATTATATAGCAGTGATGTTAATTAAACAAACTTTGATTTACCAACTAACAGAAGTAGCCTAATCAACGAATTTTGTATATCGAAGAGATCACAATTCAAACTGTCATCAACGCCATCTATGTTTTGTATCCATAACAAGAAATAATAGTGTAGTTACTACTGTTAATTATAGATGGCGCTTAAATCCAACAATAATAATTATTTATAATTTTACTGGTAACTATATCCTATAGGTATTTCGCACATCCTATTCATGCAAATATTTGCATTACAAAACCAGTCAATCGTACCTATATTATATACTGCATTCTATATTACTCTTATTATTTGAATAAATACCGTCATGTGAACAGCTCGTATTGATTATAATAATATTATTATTTATTTTATATTATGTATAATATTTATAAATATTTCCTGTGTACAAAAACTGCTATACCACTATAATATTATTTGACGATCAACATTTTCGCCCTAGGAGTCGTATTAATTGCTGATTAAATACCTACTACAGTACAATAATTTCCATGAGTATAATATAATAATAGTTCATACTAATTAATTTCATTTGATTATAGCAGATATTTTTATTTCAATTATTGCCGACTTCATTTAAAATAGGTAAACTAAAAAAGGGATAAAAAAAGGTTTTTGTACATCACAGTCACAAGCACCCAGACTTAAAACACATATCTATGGATTACAAAATCGCACCTACTGTCTACCAATGATTATTGTTTGTTGATAAATAATTTAAAAATAAAAACAATATTTTAGCTATTAGATAATTGCACCAGTGTGTAAATTCATTAGTTTTAAACTATTTCATTGTTGAATAAGAACCAATTCTCACTATATCGTGACGACAGATAGCCGCCTTTTCCGTCGACCAAATTGTAACTATAAAACGTACCTTTCGTAATAATTTCTTGTAGAGAACAAAGAAAGCTGACATTTTATATTGGTTGATCAGTCTGGTCTAGTTGACTTCTAAGTCGAAGGTCGATTCACACCCAGAAATGTATGACAGTTGTCTGTTTGCAAAAGTAGAGGGATTTCGGAATATGACTGTGTTTTACCAAGATATTATTATTTTTATTATTTCTAAATGGTTAGAACGAGTTGCCTGTATTTTGTACTTTATAAAATATAACGTAAAACAGGTTCTTATTAAAACGGGTTTCATGCCGTTTGGCGCAAAAGGTCTGCCTCGTTGTTGCGCCGAATACGCGGCAGCTCTAACAGTATTCTGAGAGTAATAGCAGATCGGTATGAGTCACCCATCTTGAAGCAGATTGTTAAGAGAGTAAAGTCCGATATGGTCACTCTAATAAATTAAATTATTCATGGCCTATATTATTTATTTATAGGTTCTTCTTAATAATTTATTCATTTTTTTTTTATTATTATTCCTTTTATATTATTATTATTAAATTATATTATTATTAAATATTATTTAAATGACATAGATTTTTAACATAGGCTATTGATAATATTTTTTTTTATTTTAATATGTGTAATTTGTGATTGTCCAATGTCCATACTAACATTAGATAATAAGAACATTGTTACTAACAAATTGGGCCCTGTTGCCATTAATAAATAATATTGAATTGAATTGAATTAAAAAAAAATATGCAAAAATATTGTTTTTAAATTGTGAATTTTTTCGTACAAAAACAGACTAAGACGCAAAAGAAGACAATGATGTGATTAAATTTTTGTCTCCTAAAAATAACTCGGAACGGCACGTCTAGTTAGAATTTGGTCGATGGTTGTTTCTATAAATAAATAAAGCTGTTCACACATAGCTCGACTAACCACCTCGCCATTTTACACTACGCGACGTATTGTAGTTCGATTCCTACACGGGACAAAATTATGTGTTGCACTAATGATTAAACCAAGTCCGTGTGTCCTTTGCTTCCGTGATTTCAATGGTAATGAAATTCCTCCGCGATACAGGGTAGGGGATGTCTCGCCTGAGAATCGAATAGACGCAGCGAATTGTTGGCGAGGCGACTATTTTAATCATTACTCTACAAACGTGTCGACTAGGTGTGAACAAGCTCTAAGTATAGATGATTTAATCTTTAGTAACAATTTGCACTATAGTTTTTATTATCTTGTTCCCTTTCTCGTAATGCAATAGATTTAGTGAAGGATCGTTGATTTTCTCTTCTAGAAGATTTATAAGCTCCACTCGTATCGTTTTTAACATTTCTGCAATCTGTAAAGAGATTATGTGATTAGAGTGTTTATGTGTTATAATATTTTATAGTTCCATTTTATTACTTTTCATCATAACTTTATCTATTTTGTCACCTGCCATGTTTATCTCTGCATCAGCCAAATGCT
The DNA here is from genome assembly GCA_947095525.1 of Trisateles emortualis. NCBI lineage: Eukaryota > Metazoa > Arthropoda > Insecta > Lepidoptera > Erebidae > Trisateles > Trisateles emortualis. Next base: position 5,855,427 of record OX352743.1, on the reverse strand, counting down.
GATTGTCAGTAAATGCCTTTTAGGCATTTAGTCCGCTTTGTGCAATTTGTTTGCAGAAAGTTTTAAATAAATAAATAATTATTCACTTATACCAAACTACAGCTTCAGCCATGTTGATTTCTTATCGAAATTATAGCCTATCTGCTATTCCAGAGTATAATCTCTGAGCCATTTTTTTTTCAGATCCATCCAGCTGTTCTGGCGTGATGGGTGGCTGGTGTAATGAAAACCAAGAATGAATAAAGTGATAATGGGTAGGGCACATAGTTCGCAGAGCTGATGGCCGCTGGAAGGTTTTGGAGTGGAGACCACGAACTGGAAGACGCAGCATGGGTAGGCAAACAAGGTGGACCGGCGACCTGACGAAGTTTCCGGGCCGTTGATGGACAAAGTCACCTTAAGACCGAATACTGTGGATATCGTTGATGGGAGGTCTTTATCCAGCAGTGGACGTCATTCAGCTGCGATTATGGTGATGATGACGATGAACCTATTGGTATGAGTGACATTATGTAGTAGCATTGTGTTCAATTATAAACTTACTTCATGTTTTTCTACTTGAAACATTATCCAGCCATCTTCTAATGACACTATAAATGTTCCGTTGTGCAGTTCCACTGACAAATTGCAACCTGAAACACCAATCATTTCTATGTACTTGAAGTATTTTATTAATAAACATTTTTTTCCTTTGCTCTGGGATTTAATTCTTGGTTATTCCTTCTTAGTGCTCACTAAAGTCTAGCCCCGACAGTTAAGACTTAGGACCAGTAATTATTTCTTATATATGTAATTCTTCAGTGCGTGTGTATGTCACTGAAGTCATCCTAAAGTTTTAGATTTACAATTGGACTTGGTAGGTGGCGCTACTGTCGGTAAGTCAGCTTTTTCCGGGCAGGTCGACGTCGGCCGGTTCCGGTAGTATGTGTATATTTACCAGTCGTTTAGTTGTCATAGTTCAGACTCTGACTGAACAAAGAATCGTGCTGAAAATGAAAAGTATAGGAATATTTCAGAACTAACCTGAAAACAAAACCAGCGGTAACTGCGGCACCATGGAACACTCCCTGATAAACACTCTGCTAGTTTTCACCTGTAAAGATAGTAATGTATTATAGTATTAATATTGCTTTGTATTGTATACCTCTTACTCTTTAATCCTTACTAATATTATAAATGTGAAAGTTTGTGAGTATGGATGTTTGTTACTCTTTCACGCAAAAACTACTGAACGGATCTGGATGAAATTTGGCACAGAGATAGATTATGATCTGGAATAACACATAGGCTACACGGCTTTTTGCAGCAATAACCGACATCCACGCGGGCGTAGCCGCAGGCAACAGCTAGTATATAATAATTTTAACAAAAAATACCGACATCAACATTGTAACAGTTGTAGAATTTTCAAAAACCCTCAAGCTCTGTCTATCTTGTTTATACAAGATGAACTTTCGTACAAACTCTAATCTTACTTTTCTATGCTTAAAGACGGTTTTTTAAATCTAATCTTTTACAGCTAAACTTTATCTCTTGACCATTCAAATAAGCCCAAACACGGCTAGATTACATTGGTTAATTATGGAGTTCTGTTGCCTACCTTTTGGCTTCACCATCAGTTCAGTTCAATTGTACCATTTTAATTTGCTACATTATATATTTGCTTAGTAATAGTTGCATAATAACCTAAAAGAGACTTATCTAATCGCTATTCGTGAAATACACTGGCGAGCAAAAAAATCGACTCACTTCATACTTTTGCACTCAAAGTGTTCTAATTTTAAAATTAAGTCCTAAATCTTAATTAAGGTCTTAAATTCTTTAAGGTCTAGATGTTAGCTTTAAAAAAAATAACAATTACTACTGTGTTAACTTTTAGACATTGTCACAAAAGTCGAGGAACAGTAACTGTATGATTTCGTACTCGTTAACTCAGTTAGCATTGCGTGACCTTAGGGCGTATAAAAGGTGACGTACCCCTTTCACCCTTATCAGTTGACCGTGAAACGTCAACAGGTTCACATCTCCTCAATCTCCAAGCAAGAAAATTTCCTGGAAATGGATACATCAGCGGAAGCAGCGGCTCAAGCAGTTATCCTATTGCAACAGGGCCTGAGTCAACGTCAAATGGCTCGTACTTTGCAGATGAGCCAGTCAGCGGTATCAAGAATATACCGAAGGCACCGGGAGACTGGTGGCTTTCACCGACGAAGAGGTTCCGGTAGAAATCGATCCACTTCGGAGGCAGACGATCGCTTTATCGTCCGTACTTCGCTGAGGAATCGTTCTCTCACCGGGGTCCAAGTTCAACGGGAGCTCCGAGAAACACGTGGGGTAGCTGTAAGTTCTTGGACAGTGAGAAGAAGACTCAAGGCAGCAACCCTCACTCCAAGAAGACCAGCAACGGGTCCCAAATTGACTGCAGGTCATCGAGCAGCCCGGCTACGTTTTGCAAGAGAACACGTCGATTGGACTGAGGATCAATGGCGCTCTGTTCTCTTCTCGGATGAAAGCAGAGTATGCCTACATGGTAGTGACAGAAGGAGAAGGGTGTACAGAAGGCCGGGGGAGCGATACGCACAATGCTGCATAGCAGAAACTGTTGCGTACGGAGGAGGTTCCTGCATGGTGTGGGCTGGCATATCAATGGAAGCAAAAACTGAACTGGTTTTCATTGAAACTGGCCGCCATGTGGGAGGGTTGACCGCACATCGGTATATTGAAGATATCTTGGAAGACCACGTCATCCCATACGCTGGTTTTATTGGAGAAAACTTCATCCTGATGCAGGATAATGCCCGTCCACACAGCGCAAATGTCGTGCGGCAGTACCTGCGAGAAGTGGGTATCGCTGTTATGGACTGGCCAGCTCGTAGTCCGGACTTGAATCCTATTGAGCATTTATGGGATGACCTAAAGAGAAGAATCCGGGCTAGAGATCCTGCACCAGGTACAAGAGCTGACCTGCAAGCGGCTCTGACCGAGGAATGGGAGGGTATACCACAAGACAGAGTGAAGCACCTCATTGAGTCAATGAGGAACCGTTTAGAAGCTGTCATCAGAGCAAGAGGGGGTAACATTCGTTATTAAAGTGGTAATCATTAAGTAATAAAGTTTATTTAAAATGTTATGATGTCTTTTTTTTTTTTTTTTTTTTACCTTAACTTTTCAAGTTTTAGTACTCACAAAGTTTGAAACCATTTATTGTTCAAGAAAATGAGTACAAGTTAAGAGTATTTGTACTCATTTTAAAGCCAACATCTAGAACTTAAAGAATTTAAGACCTAAGTTAAGATTTAGGTCTTAGTTTTAAAACTAGAGCACTTTGAGTGCAAAAGTATGAAGTGAGTCGATTTTTTTGCTCGCCAATGTACTTATAATTGAGAAGTTCAGGTGGCCATATGTGAACTTCTTTCACCTAATTGCACTTTCTGAATGTTTGATTTGTTGTAAAAAATATTTAAATTGCTATAAATGCATGCCTCTAATTTTTGAGGAGTTCCCTCAATTTTTCAACTTCAGAACAACTTTAGCGATTTAATTCATCTTTTTGTTTAAAGTTTTTTAATACTTTAATACTTAAACGCCTCAAATAATATTAAGTAATTCTATCGAGTTTTTTTTTAACCACCGCTATTGAACTTCAGCAATGCCTTAAACCGAATTAAATGTATTTTCTTTCTTTCTTTCTTTCAATGCCAGGACCACAGTCAAGCCACTGCCTACCGTAAAGCTAGTCCTCCGATAACGCCGATGGTACTAAATATTGAACTCACCTTTTCCTGGTACACCACATAAGGACTACTGAAGTATCCTATCGAGGAGTTGACAGAAGATGGGTGGAGAGCTACGTAACCATCGGTTTTCGTTTTAAATTTCAATTCGTCGGGTGTCGGTTGTCGAGGTATTGCGCCACCAGCTTGCATGTGGAAGGATTTTTCTGGAGTTAGAACCTAGAAGACAGAGGTAAAGAACTTGAGAAAAGAACAGCAGCTTATTCTTCTTTTTCATACAATTAAAGTGACAAACAAGCATATGAGCCACGTGATGGTAAGCAGTTACCGTAGCCTATGTAAGCTAGTAAAGGACATCTGTAGCATCCCAATTGTAATATGTTTCAGGGTTTTTAGGATGGAGTATCCCTGCGATAGTACGTTTTGCAACCAACACACAAGAACAACTACATTACCGTGTGTAGTTATTTGGCTGAGGTCTTTAGTAAGAAGGTCTTTCCCAAGTCAGGCTTGCTCACTTGTATGTTGCCTTACCTCTCTTAAATTATTGGATCACTTACCTTTACTACATTTGGATATAAAGCTGCACATAATATAGCTGCCAACAACCTGTCGTTATTTCCATTTGTATTTAGCTGAAAATAAGTTACAAAAAATTAAAAAAAAAAACAATTTTTACCTTTTTTTTCATTCGATTTATTTATTTTATATCGATCAATCTTACGATCAGCGGGTTAAGCTACTAAGGGCACGGTTATGTTATGGATGTATGACCACACAGTGGTATTTTTGTGCTTGCTTGAAAAAAAAACTCATAGTAAGGAATATTGTATTGTGGCGCCATCTATCAAATCAATAGAATAACGCCACAACAAGCAACGAAGTTCAACATAGAAAACACAGATGTCACTATCCCTAAAAACCGCGCAACCGCAAAACTAATGTTCGCGAAGCGGAATCGCGATATCAAAGTTCACACGTATATAAACAACGTTATTACTAACCGTTGGGCCCGCCAGCCACGATCACCTAGCCTAATCGGAGGATCCTCCATTTTTGTTGGAGGTGTGTTACAGCATCCACAGTATTAAAATCTTACTAATTGGAACACGTTATTGATGCCCTAACACTCTAAAAACAAAAGAGGATAAATTACCTCTTCTCCAGTAAAGGTAGCGACAGAATCTTTCCTCATCTTCTTCCGTAAAGACGGCATGTCAGGTACGAAGCCTATAGACGCCAGGAGTCCCAACAACTGATGTTTGATATCGGCCAGCATTAACAACGTTTTGTGAGAGAGGAAGTTCTCGTTGGCAAACACCAAGGCTGCGTGAGTACTGCTTTTCATTGCGTGTTGCCATTTCTGTAAACATAAATGTCCATACTTTACATTTTAGTATACGACTCCCGCACTAATTAAGCAAAATAAGACATCCATAAACTACTAGCACGGGACTGGATTGATGTTAATACAATAAGCTATACGTATGTATATAACCATGTTATGAATGAATTTTCAAAACACTCCCGAGTGGCCCTCTTAAAGCCACTCTAAAAAATGATCCCCACACGGGACAAAAAATTGACAGTTCCATAATAATCGGCGCGAGTTTGGGTGTACTTTGTATCCGTTAATTGTATGTGTGTAAAGTCCCCCGCGATACAGGGCTTGTTTCCTGGTGCAGGAGTTGTATTGTTTAAAATAAAATAAATGCACTCAGTGAAAAGGGTTCATTTTATACAAATACTAGCGGACCTGGCAGACGTCGTCCTACCCGGAAAAGCTGATATACCGACAGCAGCGCCACCTACCGGGTCCAATAAAATTGTGAATCTAAACCATTCGGAGCCCTTCCCGAACACACACACAAAATTTAATTAAAATCAGCCGAGCCGTTTAGGAGGAGTTCAATTACAACGAAAAGTGGCATTGATTTTTATATATAAGGATTAGCGTGATCGACAGATGGTTGTTCGGGGATTGGGTATACTTTTCTTATATATTGCAAAAGTGAGTATAAAGCTTACCCTATAAGCTCTTAATGTAGTTAACTGATCGCTATTTGAACATGCAAATTCTCTTCTTTTAGCATCTGCTTCACCCTGAAACCAATAATAATGTTGTAGAAACCAATAACAATGTTGTAAGTCAATTAGTTATATAATGCGACAAGATATTTTATTTTTAATACAGGTTTATTCATGATATTTTTTTTACAGAAGACCACAGCCATATAACTACACACAGTGGTGTAGTTGTATTCCTGTGTGCGAGTACAGGTTTCCAGCGCTCATTTGGGGATGCGTTTTGAAAGAAACGTATTCTTATCCCAGGGATACCCCCAGCTTAAAGCCCTAGTGTAAAAAAAATGGGTTGGCAACACGCAAGCAATACCTCTGGTATTGCAAGTGTGCATAGGCTACTGCTTAATATCAGGCGGGCGGGCCGTATGCCTGTTTGCCACCAGTAGTATAAAAAAAATCCACTGTTGTTTTTTTATACTACTAAAGGTAAACAAGCATACTGTCCGTCTAATGCTGAGCAGTTCCCTTAACAACGTTTGCTACACCAGGAGTAAAAAAAACAGAGCCCAAAATGACAAAAACTGTCCAAACTTGCAAAACAGGTTTTAACCTGTTTTTGCCAGTTTAGACAGGTTTTATATTTTATATGTGACTAATATTGAAATACTCATTACCTTCTTCCCAAAAGGCGCGACAAAAGGACTCTTATGACTAAGAAAAGCCGCCATAGTAAGTGCAGAGTCCACACAACAGAAGATAGCTCCGAACAACATAAGCTTGCCTATCCGTACGTCTACGGGTAGTGCGGCCAAGTGTTTGCCCAGCGCCGTCAGACAGAACCCCTTGTCCAGGGCTCCTACGTCTTGGAGACGGGAGAGGGCTCCGTCGATGTTTTGTTTCGTCGGAGGCTCTACAGTTTTACCTGAAAATTAAAGACAGACAAAGGTATAGAAAAAGACAAGGTTTCGTTCAGATTAAGTGTTAGTGTGCAGGATGTAGGTTGCCGTAACGAATGATAAAAGCATTGGACTGTATGATATATGAAAATTACATAAATTAATTGAGAGCGCGTGACTTGCGCTCAGCGTTGCGTCCGTCTGAAGAGTGCGGGGGGGCTGCTCGGCTCTCCTGCCGTTGATACGTCAGTGTGTGTGTCTTTCAAGCGAGAAAGGACGGAGCTATACACTATATATAGCTCCGTCCTTTTTTCTCGCTCGTACTTCTCACGTTTTAACACGTCATGATACGCCTCTTTTTTTTTTAAAAGCAACTCCCGTACTAAGAAACAATCCCTGTGTCGAGGGGGACTTTACAAACATACAATTCACAGACACAGATTTCACAAACTCGAAACAAACATTTATGGATCAACCAAAGATTTTATCCCGCATGGGAAATGGACTCTCGACCTCCGGCTTAGCAGTCAGGTCACTAACCACTAGAACAACAGGCCAGTCAAATATTATTCTAATACTAGCTGTTGCCCCAGGCTCCACCCGCGTGGATGTCGGTTATCACGATAAAAAGTGTGCTATTCCAGACTATAATCTATCTCTGTGCCAAATTTCATCCAGATCCGTTCATTAGTTTTTGCGTGTAAGAGTAACAAACATACATCCATACATTCTTTCAAACTTTCGCGTTTATAATATTATATAGTAAGATAACTTACCTAAAACTTCATGTATACTCATATCTTGAAACAACGGCAGTATTTTTATCTTCAAGACGAGCTGTTCTAACGGCACCCTGTGTATCTCAGGTACAGGCTGTTCTAATATGTGATGGTTGAACCGATGTGAGGTGAACAGGTGTACGCAGACCCCCGGCATCACACGCCCCGCACGACCTTTACGCTGTTTCGCGTTAGCGCGCGAACACCATACGAGGTCTAGAGATTCCATGTTGCGGTTGGAGTCGAACCTGTGAATATTATTATACAGAGCGAATTAAAAGGAGCTTTAGAGTAAACTATAGCTTTATTTATTGAACAAACATGTGTTAGAAGAAATTCGAAAGGCATGTCTGATGGACTAAGTTATCTTAAGCCAGTGTGTGTGGATTGAGACCTAAACCCTCTTTCTCTCTTGATAGAAGGGCGGAGACTCATGCCCAGCAGTTGGACATATCGCATCCTTGAAATGTCAATTTTAAACTTTAGTTGTTGAGAATAAGATATAAATTGCAAAACAAACACGCTTCAACTTAAGTCATTTTTCCACTTGATGCGATATATTAATTGCTATTTTTTTTATTGGCCAATCTGACAGTTGTTCAGTTCGCCTCTATATGCCTCTGTCGTAATCTTACCATATGTATGAGCGTCTATAGTTAACTAAACTAGTAAACTGAACCCGGAGTCTTTTAGCGGGTTTTTCCCGAATAACAGCATGGGTTCTCCAAGGAGTAAAAAGGTTTTTACAAGGCTGGCAACGCGCGACTTGCACTCCTAGTGTTGCAAGCGTCGCGTCGGGCCGTATTCTTGTATGCCTTCTCAGTAGTATTCCTGCACGGATGGTTCAGTGGCTTAATTAGTTACTTTGCCCTTTACTCGTTTACATTCGATCGCCACAGGGGACAAAAATTTGTAAGATCCATAATTGATTGTACCAAATCTAGGTGTACTTTGTGTCCAGTAATGGTATGTTTGTAGATTCCTTTGCAACTCAGGGCTTGTTCACTTAAAAAAAAAAGTGTGAAAAAATCTAGAATTGTCTAGTATAACGCAAACGGTTTGTTTACTACTCCATTGGTCCTATCAAGTTGGTGAATAGGCATAGGTATACTTTTATCTTTTTTTTTTTTAAAGCCAACTGCACTAGAGAACAAACTTTGTGTCGCGCGGGACTTTACAAACATACAATTAACGGACACAAATTACACCCAGACTCAGAACAATTCTTCGTGGGTCACACAAAGTTTTGTCCTGTGTGGGAATCGAACCCACAACCTCGTGCACAGCAGGCGCATACTGCGGCCACTGAACCACCGAGGCAGTCAAGGCATACCTCCTTTAGAGAATAAAAGCGTTATAAAACTTACCTCTTCTCCTTCATTCTACCGCAATCAATAACGAACACACAATCGTCTATAGTAACAGAAGTCTCTGCTATATTAGTAGAGAGAACTATTTTCCTAGCGCCCGGTTTTGGTTTCTTGAAAACTAAAGCTTGTTCTTCACTGGACAGTGTTGAGTGGAGAGGTACTAGAATGTATTTACCGGTCCTGAGAAAATAGAGCAGTTTTGGGTAACCGCAAGTAAAATAGTGACTTCATTGTCGTATTAGGTTTAAACCTGTAAGGACAAATTGTAAGTCTCAAGCCCGACTGGGTAGGACCTCCACCTTACAGAAGACCACAGCCAAATAACTACACACAGCGGTGTAGTTGTGTTCCTGTGTGCGAGTACAGGTTTCCAGCGCTCATTTAGGGATGCGTTTTAAAAGAAACGTATTCCTATACCAGAGTTACTTCCATCTTAAAGCCCTGGTGTAAAAAATGGTTGGCAACACGCAAGTGATACCTCTGGTATTGCAAGCGTCCATAGGCTACGGTTACTGTTTAACATCTGGCAGGCCGTACGCTTGTTTACCAACCAAGCAGTGTAAAAAAAAATGTGATGGCAGTCAAACGTGACGGCAGCACGTCCGATTTAAACACAGAACATAACTTAGTGTGATCAGGAAATGTTTGAATGTCAGTGTATTCTGTGTCAGTAAATAATTATTTTTAAAAGACAACACCCACTCTATAAAACGAGGCCTGTATCGCGAAGTTTAAAAACACACATTTCGAATAGGTGTGTATCTTAGTGCAGGTGTTGTCTTCAAAAGAAAATTTACGAACACAAAGTATATCCAGAGTTGGAACAAACATTTATCAATCACACTAAACTTTATGCTGTGCGGGAGGTGCCTTTAGAAAAAGTATTTCTCTTTCCGCCGTCAGGCGGGCCGTATTCTAGTTTGCTTATTCAATACTATAAACAAAAATTATAAATAATGTCTTACTTGGGACTAAACGTGCGACTCTCAGCAAGTTGGTCGTGTAAAGACATAATTTCAGCGATACCCGGCAGGAACACGAGTATAGCGCCCTCTCTCGGCCAGTTGTGATCACCATCTACTATGTATGTGAGCACGTGTTCTATGAGCTCCTGGTTTATCTGTGGAAACGAGAAAGAAGAAATTGCGTAACATTACACTATTTGTCTTATAGGGTAGGCAGAGAAGTAAAGGTTTTCGCTAGCTATGTAAAGTCTCATGTAGTGGAGCGAAGAATGTTATACTTATAATAGCAACCCATATATATCCCACTGCTGGACACGGGTCTCCTCCCCTCTATCAAGAGAGAGAGGGTTTAGGCCTTAAATCACACACGCTGGCCTAATGCGGATAAATGAATCTGACATGTCTTTAGAATTTCTTCTAAAAGTATGTCAGATTCACCAACCTCTGGGTTGCCTCACAATGTTTTCCTTCACCGTTAGCAAATGGCGAATCATTTGATTAGTACATATAAACTCCACAAAGTGAAATTGACATTGGTACCTACTGCCCGAGATCGAACTCGCACCTCTTGCGTGCAAGGCGGTTACTTTCCTACTCGGCCACCACCGCTATTATTTTATACTTACCTACTGGAAAAAAGGTGTTAGAAATTTTTATTTAAAAAATTAAGTTACCTTCTCTGTATCCATAAGGTACATATTCTTGCAAGTAGTCTTGCTACACCTGGGGTACCTGGCGACCATTTGAGCTATGTTCAAGTTATCGTCTCGTATAGATGTCTTCGGCGGTTCGTTGGCATCTGCACGCACGTCGCAAGTTTCTAATTCTGTTTCAATATCTTGTCTTTTGTCACCTACAAACATAAAAATATACCTGTTTTCAAACGATTCACATTTGACATGATAAAAAGGCGTAAGTTTACAAAAGTTTCAATTAGATATTGAACCTTAACAGTTAATTAATAAGATGAAAAATTGAAAAACAAACGCGTTTTTTACCTGCCATTTGAAAAGTGTATGGCAAATAGAGCGGTATGTCGATATAAGGTAGACTACAGCACTCAGATCGGATGAGTAGTTTCAGACATTACCTAGTATAGTCGAACTTATAAACTTTATCCCTTTATAATAATACATAACCTACTAAATATATACTTATAGAACGGATGGTGCCGATATTTTAATATTTTAACTTAGTACCTTTTTTGATTTTTCTTGTATAAGGACCATTTTCTTCCAAAACGTAATTAGTCATTTCCATAATATCTTCCAAAAAGAATTGCTCCACGGGGAAAGTTCTGCCTAAAAATAATAAGTAGTAAAAATACAACAAAGCAGTCAAAAAGGACACAATAAAAACTAATTTTGAATATGACAAAATAAAACAATCACTAAAAGAGATCTTTGAACATACCTGGTATTTCCAAAACTGGTACTTTACCAAAATAATCTGAAAACAGATCTGCGTTTAAAGTAGCACTCATCAATATGATTGTCAAATCTTTCCTCACTTTGACAAGGTCCCTCAGTATGAGCAAGAGAAAGTCACTCTCCTCAGATCTTTCGTGAACTTCGTCTACCAATATATGGGTGACTGATTTAAGTTGTGGATCGTATTCCAACCTTCGTAATAAGATACCCGTCGTACAAAATGTTAGACGAGTTTTGGACGAAACTTTGCTTTCCAGTCTTATCTGAAAAATAAATAACATAAATATGTCGACAATGGAAAAAAACATACGGCGCAGTCTTTGGGGACTACTGATAGAAGTGAAAAGTAAATAACTTGTGAATTGTATCGTCGAGCTATTAGTTTATTTTTTTTGAATATGGAAAGCGTTCGGTGACGATGACGCGAATTCCATGATTTTTGTTTAAACAAAAAGTGCTCAACGCGCCTAAAGAAGCTTTTACTTCAATAAATACGTTATAATTCACCTCGCCACTAACACTACGCTTAAGTATTGTAAGTTTGATTCCCACGCAGGAAAAACATTTGTGATGAACATTGATTAGTTAGCCCCTGAATGTGTGTAAATGCCCTCGCAAGACAGGGGCTCTCAACGATTTCCACAGCATGTAGTCTGATCTTTTAGATCGTTTATCCACTGTTGATAAACGCATTTATTAATCAACCCAATCCATATATCCATATGCAAGCGTCCATAGGCGGTATACGGTAACTACTTACCGTTAGGCGGGCCGTATGCTTGTTTACCTTCTTGGTAGTATAAAAAAACATAATTCGCAAAATAATAATAATAATAAATAGCTTTCTACAACCCTCATCATCCTACTTTTTACTTTACCATTACCAGAAACAAATCTTTAAAGGTCACAGTAAATGTTGTTCCATGTAGAAATCGAACCTACAATACTCACCACCATAACCAGTAGACCACCAATAATAAGATCAAGATAATAAGACATACCTGATAACCAACAATCTGTCCGGTCTTCTCCACTCTTTCCTCGGCCACTCTATCAGCGACTCCAATAGCTGATATTCGTCTGGGTTGCGTACACACAATCTCCACATGTTCTACACCACCACCTTTGTTGAAGTTCTCCAGCCAGTTATCTAAGATATACTGTGGTACTTGCGTGCTTTTACCACAACCGGTTTCTCCACTTATGACAACCACCTGAAAGTTAATAAGCATGATGCTTACGCTGGAACTATTTACTTCCAATATTATAGTTTTCTGTGTATAATAATATATTTTTTTTATATAATAATAATATTTTTGGTACAACTCACACACTGCCGTCTGATCCCAAACTAGGCAGAGCCACCAGCAACCAGACAACGGATAAACATACGTATATATTTCTAAATACAAACATATCCTTACTAATATTATAAAGTTGAAAGTTTGTAAGAATGGATGGATGGATGGACTCTTTCACATAAAAACTACTGAACGGATCTGGATGAAATTTGGCACAGAGATAGATTATGGTCTGGAATAACACATAGGCTACTTTTTGCAGCGATAACCGATATCCACGCGAGCGGAGCCGCGGGCAACAGCTAGTTATAGATAAATAACACCCAGACACAGAACAAACGCCTATAATGCCCAAACGCGAATTCGCGCCTAGCGCGGCATAAGCCGCTGCCGTCTACGTCACAATGAGTTGGAAAACTTATGTGGTTAACGAGCTGTTAGCATACCTGCAGGACAAGCAATTGTTGTGTGGTTTTAAGGACGAGGAGCGCCTGGTTAAAATCTGCACATCATGTTTCGATGAAGATGATATCCATGAAGCCAAGACTCTATTATATAAGTCAGCAAATATGGCAGACCAAATGCCGTCTCGAAGAAGGGATGTCAAAGGTGAGAAAAGTCTCCAAGACATCATGAAGTTCTTAAAGGAGACCGATACTGATTTGATACCGACTTTCGTGGCAAAGGATATGCGCAGGCTTCCGCCTGCTGATGTGAATGATATCAACATCGCCAAACTGCTGAACGATATCTCGACCATCAACTCAAGTCTAGAAGATATGAAGATAAAGTTCGAAGGTTCCCAAATTACCATCAGTGACCTACGTGCCGAAGTAATGGACTTGCGTCACATTATCACAACAAGTAGGTCACACGAGGCATCGAACGTTAACCCGAGTTGCGATGCAGGCAATATGTCGCAGGCGAGTTTTGCATCAGCAAAATTTGACACGACGGTGGCCGCCGTCTCTGCGAGTGACGTAGTGCCCTGCCCCGCGCGCCCCGTATCTAATGACCCGATACCGAACAATGCAAGTACGTCATCGCCAAAGCGTACATATGCTACAGCTGCCAGCCGACTTCACCAACAACCAGAGCGGCAAGCGAAAAATGCTCAACTGGTGCCGTCTACACCCAAGAGCAAGATTGACCAGGAAGGCTTTATCGTTGTAGAACGTAAACGTAAAAAGCCCAACTGCCGAAATCAATGCGGTACAGCATTGGCCGGACCTAACATGCTGCTGCGTCCTGCTATTCCAACGACGCAGTTGTATGTTTCAAGATTAATGTACAATACAACGATGGAAGACGTTGTGGAGTATATACGTGTGAAGACCGGTAACCGACTGAGGGTTACTAGGCTGGACTCGCGTCACAATGTAAACTTCGCTTCATTCGTAGTGCGAGTCCCAACTGAACAGCTGACAACCTACATGACGGAGGATTTCTGGCCGAGGAGTGTCGTGTTTCGGCGGTTCCGTGGAACGTTACATGACACCGTACAACAGCGTAGTGCGTCGCAGACCCAACGTGCAAAACAATATAAATAATATTAGTGTTTAGTTTATAATTAAATGTATGTATGTTAGTATATAAGGTATATATTGTAATCTGAGCATCTTCAACGGCGTCCAAGACACAAGCTTCCGCTTAGTTTGGGGCCGAAGTAAAGCTCACTATTGTTATTTGTGTATTTTATGTTTTATTAAATAAATTATTATTATTATTATTATTAAACATTCGTGCTCATCACACAAAGATTTGTCCTGGATGGGAATCGAACCCACGATCTCCAGCGTAGCAGTCAGAGTACCTAACCACTAGACCAACAGGTCAGTCAAACTGTGTATATCAACTCACTAATAGCTGTAATGTGATCTCCGTGTGGTGATGGATTAAGAATACAAATGTCACCACTCCGTTCCATCCTGAGGGTGTCGTAAGAGACAATTAAGGGAGTAAAGTCAATCCCTACCGCAAGAAAGGGGAAAACTCGAAACAAAACCTTATACCAACCCGCCTGGCCAGCGTGGTATAGTAGGCTAATATCCCTCCAAATGTATGGAAGAGACCAGTGCCCAGCAGTGGGGCATATATGGGTTCAGATGATGAATAGCTGTAATACTACATTAAACGCTTTTCTATTCTAATAGAAGTCAGCATATCTATGGTTACTCATACCTATAGAAAACTATCACTTAAAGTTATCTAGTCTTTAGATTGCTCCAAATATACTTGCATGAGTGGCATTCATGATATTATCAAACTGTACCACTCAATATGAAGATTAATATGTCTAGATAAATATGTTTTTATAAGTTATATTCAAAAATTGCTTTTTCATAACTCTCCACATATTTTGATAGCATGTACATTATATTAAAATTATCATCTTCAATGGGTTGGATTTTAATTCAGTTAAATTTGAATCAAAATATGTACAACCCTTTTTAGGTAAACCGCGAACAAAAACGCCTGTTTTATAATTTATCGAGCTCTGGGCCCTGTTTAATAAAGCTGACAAGTCGACATATATGTCCAAAATATATGTTTAATAAAGGTGACAAATATGTAAAAAATCGACATGAAATCTTTGACATATTTGTCATTTAAAAACGCGTTTAATAAAACTCGACATATGTCAAAAAACCACAGTCAAATTACTTCCGACAATTGTCGGATTGACGTGACAATTATGTCAATCTGTGACATATTTGCTGATCATTTGGTTTTATGAAGATAAATGAGGGTAAAACAAGAAATCTATTTTAAATATTCTACGGTAGTTTTACATACCTACCCGAAATGTTTCGTTAAAGTAGAAAGCAGTAATTGTGAAAGAGAAATTGATTCTGCTTTTAAATGACCGTCGTTGCCTCCTCGGTTGTATTTGTTCCAAGTATTCATTATCAGTACTCTCACTGTTCTATTAAACCTTTTATAAACACTTTCTTACACCTTCAATATTCAAAATAAGAATCGCGACAGAGGGTAATGCACCTGTCAGAATTGTTGGACAATTCTACAAATATGCCAATATGTCATGACAATTTTCTGATTAATAAAGCAGAATTGACAAGTTTTTCACGACAAATTGTCGCCTGTCACCTGTCGCTCAAAAAGTTTTATTAAACAGAAATATGTCGGATTGTCGTGACAAACCGACATATTTGTGAATTTTCCACTATTACAATTTTGTCACCTGTAAGTTTTATTAAACAGAAACATTGTCGAATTGTAACTTTTTGACATATTATGTCGGACTTGTCGAATTGTCAGCTTTATTAAACAGGGCCCTGGTTGGCCGAAAGAACGTTATATTCACTGACGGCTGCGCCGATTGGCAACAAATAATAATCGAATAGCAACATTTTATTCGGCATTTATCACCAATCAGCGTTTAAGGTATCCTACTAATATTATAAACGTGAAAGTTTGTAAGTATGGATGGATGTATGGATGTTTGTTACTCTTTCACGCAAAAACTACTAAATAGATCTGAATGAAATTTGGCACAGAGATAGATTATGGTCTGGAATAACACATAGGCAACTTTTTACAGCGATAACCGACATCTACGCGGGCGGAGCCGCGGGCAACAGCTAGTATACTATATTCATAAGTTAGTTTCTTATTCGGCGTTTTGCGATCTTCCTAGGGTTTCCGCGAAAAACCGGTTTATATGATTATCCTGCAACATATTTAAGAAAATGTAAGATATATTTGATACAAACTGACCTGTGATTTTTTAATAGTATTCAATATTTCATTTTTCTTCTGCCAAGCGGGCAATTTTCTTCTGCCAGACATCATTCTTTTATATCTATCATTATCTCTCTTCTCTAACCATCTTTTAGCTATATCTTTATTCTCTTTAAGTAACTCACCAAAATTTATATTAGATCTATTATCTTTATTTTGGCCTTTTTTGTAATGTGAAGGTAAATTCTTTTTACTTAAACTAGTATCTTCTATTAATTGTGGGAACAAAGCGTCTGTGGTATCTGGGAATTGTCTAGTATCAAATTGTATAAAATTGATTATATCTTCTTCATTATTCAATAGTTCTACTAATGAGTATATACTTGGTATACCATCTTGTGCAAATGTTTTAGCTTCATCTATCAATCGCATGTTAACTTTTAAAAATGTAAGCTCCGGGATTATATTTGTGCGGTTTTGTGATTTGAAAAATATTAACGGTGGTTGGTACGGATACACTGTGTCTTCAAGAAACCTTATTTCTAATTCATAAGTTATTTGCGTACCATCTTTTGATTCTAAATCTTCCACTTGATTATTTTCTTCTTTAACTTCATGTAGAAATTTACATTTGGCCCCAAATCTACAGGGGCCTTTCAGATATAATTTACACACTTCTTTCTGTTTAGTTTTAATATTACTAGTATAATTTATGTTAACTTTCTTTTTAGGAACTTCTTTATTTTCATACTGTTTGGTTAAATAATCTAGGTTTAATTTTACTATCCATACATCGTTTTCTTTGATTTTGAAGCTGGTGTCATATATTGATTCTAATACAGCTTTTTCGTCCATTCTCATTTCAAGCAATTCTGTTTTTGTGGGAACATTTTCTGGTTTGTCTTGTAGGTCAATTTTGAAGTACTTCAAGAAGAGTATTTCAAGTGCTTTGTCTATATTTTCGGCTGCTACTCCTAATGCTTCTGCACAGTGGACTTTGTGGAAATTGTAACTGAAAATAGGAATTAATATTAAATTTGATTACAGAGATTTAAGAACAGTAACACGCTGCTAACACATAACGCTTTTTCTAATGTGTCTTAACCAACACATTAGAAA
This sequence comes from Trisateles emortualis, assembly GCA_947095525.1. NCBI lineage: Eukaryota > Metazoa > Arthropoda > Insecta > Lepidoptera > Erebidae > Trisateles > Trisateles emortualis. The sequence continues at coordinate 5,838,106 of OX352743.1, read as the reverse complement.
CATGACGATTGACAGTTCTATTTTTTTTTTTTTTTTTTTTTAAGAAATAAAAACCAAATTTTAGCAGCATATGTGATCAATGGTTCAGGTGGTCAAGATGGTACAAATACCTTGACTACTGTTAGATTATAACATGGGATAATAATTTTATACATACTTTTCCAATTTAGACAAAGCAAATGCTCTGAGCCGAGCCTCCGAGGTCTCAATCTCAGGTTTCACAGTCAAGGAGTAGTCACATCCACCTTGCACAACAAGGTTACCACGCTCCATCCAGAAACGGTTGCCAAGGTTTGTACCTTTATCCTGAAAAATTATTTATAAAAAATATAAGTTGATTAAGTTTATTTATAAAAATTCAAAAACGTCTAGAACAGATTTTATTAAGATATAGATGGTATCCCAGAGAAGGACATACTTTTATTTATTTATTGTACACCACTATATATTGCACAAAATTAAACCTATGCAACAGATTACAGTACAATGGACGGCTTTTCAATAAAAGCAATTTCTACCAGGCAACTTTTGGATGGCGACTTTTACCATGATAGATAGTTAATCCAATGGAGCCAAACCACGGGCAGCTAGATTATTATTTTGTTTGTAATCTTAGCTTATAGGCACTTGCCTCTTATGGGATCTTTTGTGCACTTTGTTGTAAAACATATTGTAACTGTTACCAAGTTTGTTACAGTAGCTATTTAAAACCTCATTTTGAGCAATAATGTCACATTGAACATATTTACTTATAATTAATTGTAAAAACTATATGCACTGCTGTATACCTACTTACTACACTAACATAGTTAGTTAGTGTTATGGGGTGATTTCCGCACTTGGCTGCTCAGATGGGCCTTTGTGACCTACACTTACATAAACACATTTATGTCTATACTATAGTTGTGATGTTTCTTTTTTAAATAAATATTAATCGTTAACAATGCATAAGAAATTATTATATTTTTTTAGCATATGGGGATAAAATTCATACAGCTAGTAAGTTAGAGATGTTGCTTAACATTGCTCTCTTTTAAAATATTGTACATTGATTGCGCAATTTTATGAAAGACACTTTTGATTATAAATATTGCACAATACATATAAGTACAATTTTATGGTTAAGATTATATCTAATATTTTGACTAAAAATGTAACAATATAATTTTGTAAACTATTTCAGGTAAGGGTAAAAACGAGTTAGAATAACTTACTTTGTACAAACTGGCACTACCAAGCTTGAAATCTGGACCATGGATAAATCTGAGAGTATCCAAAACAAGCTTCTGTGAATCTGGATTGAGACGAACTGTCTGCATTTCCACTTTTAGGTTTGGATGAGGGTCTTCCTCAGGCTCATTTTTGGGTTTTCTGTACAGATAAACACATATTTTAATAATAAGAAACAAGAGTATAAAGTTCAATATGTAACTATTGATTCTTACCGTATCCGAGCGTCTACTGGCTCGCGGAGGAAGAAGTCTTCAGCCAATTGCCTGCTTTGGTAATCCATTTCAAAAGTGGAAATATTTAGAAGTATTAGAAAATAATGAAAAACGTCCCGTCCAGCGAACAAGACGTGTGCATGCAGTGGTGAGTGGAGTTGGGGACGTTAGACGTCAATGTCAAATGGATAATCAAAAAAACGTTTAGTTTACTTTGAACTGTAAAGCAATCAATCCTACTAAATAATAATAATGTAGGAATGGAATTAAAAAATAGAAATTATTATCAATATTATATCAATGATTAATCTGTGATTATGAAAATTCTTTATTTCGATAATTTTATTATAAATAATATAATTATCGAAATAAAGAATTTTCAAAATTATTCATAATTATTATTACTGTTTTAACATACTGATATAACGAAACGTTAATGATTTGCGTTCCGATTCTCACAGTATTTACTCAGATCACACAAAACAGAAAAGTAAAAATATAATTTTGAATGTAAAAAATTAAAAATTATTATAACTACAATTTGACTAAAGATTAGTCTAATATAAAGATTGTTTTAATAAGGGAACATAATATAAACCCATAGGTAGGCCCTATCTATATTTAAGTCATTTTTATTAATAAAATAAAAGCTTTGTAAATTTCTGAGTAAATCAACAATGTAGGTACCTAGTATGTAAATTAGTTTATGGAAAGACGTAGTCGATGTAGTAGTGCGGTAGGCCTCAAAATGCTGACGTGATAAACTGGTTAAGAGAACTGGGTAGAATTGGCATTGAATAAAGACTATGAATGACCGCATGGCATGGGTAGTAACTTAGCCTGATTAGTACCTGTATAAGATTAGGTATTCACTAATCTACTTATCAATATGTATATTTTTTTTTTTTTTTATATTTATTATGTTACCTAGTCTCCCTCCAACCGCAGCTTTGCCTGCGCATACAATTCAAAGGAAACAGTGATGAAAGAGTAGCCTATGTGCTATTTTAGACTTTAATCTATCTCTGTGCAAAATATCATTGAGATTCGTTGAGCTGTTTTAGCGGAGTAAAGACCTCCTTTCTAAATCAAAGAAATACATAGAGAAAAACACTAAGTAAATACCTATCTCCCTTATTCCTCAATATCTCAGCCTCGTAATGTCTACCTAATGTATAACCTGGGCTTCCTCTGCATGTTTCTACAAAGGCCGGTCTTGTGTAGCCCGTATCCGGTGTCTGCCTGCAGCTCTGATTATGATCTATGATTTCCTTTGCTACAGTCATAAAAATAAGGTACGAGTAGGTAGGTATTGTAGAGGTTTATTGGTGGTCACTAGCTGGCCGCATACCAATAGTAAAACCTCTAGCGCGTTATAAAAGTAAATGTTAAATATATATTTGAATTCAGAGAGTTTGGAAAAAAGGTGAATGTCTTGAAGATTGTCAAAAGGGAGACAGGTTCGGGCTTCGTTGAAGCCAAGTTGTGTGATAGAGTTAAAACAAGAATATGAAATAAATAAGTCATTATTACTTAACAAAGTGTTATTCATTTACTCAAAGTAAACAAGTAGTCGCCGTATTATAAACCCTAGCTTCGACCATCTGAGGTCTACGCCCGTGGAACCTGATTGGAGGAGAAGTTGCTGACGACGGCGAGGGCGCTATAGTATTGTGAAGCTTCCCCAAGATGATTAAATTCTATAATCTTTAGAAAATAGGTTGGTGTACCTACTAATATAATGAAGTGGTAAACTTTGTGACTTTACGTCGAGTAGGTAATCTCTGAAACTACAGATGCGATAATGAAATTTATTTCACTAATAGAAAGCTACATTATCGCTAATTGCTAGGCTACTTTTTGTTAATAGACCAAGCGAGCGCAGCCGTTTACGTTGATAATTTTCACGTTATGACAACCAATTTTTTTCCATTCGCTGGCTTTTGATCTATTACGTATTCAACCTAATTAGCCAATTATCATCGTCAATGTGCTAAGTTAAAAAATGCGAATTTGCGTACGATCACACGTCAAAATCGTGTTCATTTACCTGAACAACGTGACGTATCACACGTTTTCCTTACTTATCCATTACTCATTTTCTTCTACTGCCTGTTTTTCATGACGTGGAAGGAAGTAACGCAATGGACACGTACTCGAAAAATACGATTAAGTAGGTATATAAAGCTCAAATGTGTGTTTGTTTGTTTGAACGCGATAATCTCTGAAAAAACTGTAAGTACAAATTTGAAAAAAAACTGTAAGAATTTGATAGCTTAATTTTTGAGGAGAGTTATGCTATCAAGCAATCAATATCAAGCTACGACCCAATGGGGCATGACAGTACTTAATAATAAACGTGACATGAGACGAAATCCAAATTTAACGCAGGTAAAACTGCGGGAGTAGCTAATATTTACATACATGACGTAATAAAACGGTAGAAACCAATTTATACTTTTTACATGTATTTGTTTACTTGCTAATAAGTTTAGATACTTACATTTTCTAGTTAAAAGCGCATTGTATCGTGACAAACGGTCTGTCCGGTGAAAAACAGTTACTGTTAGCCTTCGGACATTTGTAAAACACAATGACAATATCATTAGCTACAAACTGTTATATTTTAGTGCAAAAGTAGGTGGTACATGGTGTACAACCTACTTGGCCACATAAAGCAATGTGGAAAAAGGTCGAGCTCGGAGCAGAAGTCGAATCTCATTGTCTCTCGGGTTCCGAAACAGCGCACTACCAATTTCCAATTGTGCACGCCGAGGTCCTTTTAAGTTCGAATTAGTTTTTTTGTATAGGTATTTGTGCTAATTAGAAAGCAAAATTCTAAAAATATTTAATTTTATTAAAATTACCTATGGTTTTGAAAAACAAATCTTAGCTATAGGTGGTTGGTCGAAAAATTTAACATAAATCATAAGTAAGTAAATGAAAACAAATGAGGACTAAGGGCTCACATAAACCGTGCCGGTGCCGAGCCGTGTCACGTAAAGTCACGTTACGTCGTTGTAACGTGTTTATGTGTACCTACAAGCCCTCACAAAAAGTTCCTGAGAATGAGAGTTTGAGCAATGTTTTTACGAGTTTTGGCTAAACTACATCTGTTATCGAATAAACATAAATAAAAAAGATGTAGATACTTAATTAATTAAAAAATTGACAACTTAATTAAAATAAAACATTTTGTCTGTTAATTTTCAACAACCTCAAATTTATGGACAAAAGCGATTATGATATTAACAGAGTTACTTTATAATGTATTAGTAGGTATATAGATAATAAATGCGAAGGTTTAGATTGATCATGGATCATGGATTTGTTACTTAATCACGCCAAAACGTCTGAACGGATCTGGATGAAATTTGACACAGAGACAGATTATAATAGTTTGGAATTTGGAAGTGCTGGAAAGCACATAGGTTACGTATATTGTTATAACCAAAATAAGTCCCCGTGGGATTGTGTACACTCGGGTGCAGCTGCGGGCGAAAGCTAGTAGGTACCCAGGTTATTAATGTTATTATTTTATTTATTTATTGCGGTGTAAGAAACATACAGTACTATAATAACAATAGGAAATAAACAATAATGTTAGCAATGTCACTAAAGAAGTTCTAACAATAATATTATTATTATTACTTATTTTATTAAATATTTATTAAATTTGTATTATTTTTAATATTTTTATTTGAATTTTTATATAATGCAATGTAAGTAATTTTCCTAGATTTTATGTATAGTTTAATTTAAAATAATTTGCACACCGAACGGCAAAATGTCATGCGACTTATTCTTTATCATGTACCTACCTACCAACTCATTGTACCTACCCATGTTTGCAAAGAAATAAATTTGATTTGATTTGATTTTATTTGATTTATATAAAACTAGCTGTTACCCGCGGCTCCGCCCGCGTGGATATTGGTTGTCGCTGTAAAAAGTAGCCTATGTGTTAATCCAGACCATAATCTATCTCTTTGCCAAATTTCATCTAGATCCGTTCAGTACCTAGTTTTTACGTGAAAGAGCAACAAACTTCCATCCATCCATACTTTAACTTTCGCGTTTATAATATTAGTAGAATTATCCTTCAGGATGTTTACCATATTATGATGTCCGTACGTCCGACGTAAGATGATATAAGTAAGTACCTACATGAATGAATAATATTATTTTTGTTTACCTACAAAGTACCTAAGTAGCCACAATTCATTCAAGAATAATTATTACATATTTGTGTTATTAATAAAATATCTTGTTTCTTGGAACCGGGATTACACATCACTGCGTAATGGTATAATATAAAAATATTATATATTTACAAACAGGTAATATACAATAAAATGCATTAATGCCACATTACATACATATATTTGCAATCAGGTTATGCTAACTTTATGTAAACAAAAACGCAATAATTATCATGAAATTGATGACCTTACTTATCCTTACTAATATTATAAATGTGAAAGTTTGTAAGAATCGATGGACGGATGGATGGATGTTTGTTACTCTTTCACGTAAAAACTACTGAACGGATCTGGATGAAATTTGACACACAGATAGAATATGGTCTGGAATAACACATAGGCTACTTTTTGCAGAGATAACCGACATCCACGCGGGCGCAGCCGCGGGCAACAGCTAGTAAATAAATATTTGCAGCTTATTAGATGATAGAGAATGGAAGCAATAACTACCTAAATATCTACCCCTATAATTTTTATTTATTTATTTTACAACTCAAAAACCGACAAATAAATACCTAGTGTGTCTTACCCCGCAAGCCCATAACTGAAAGGGTTGCCGACTGTTCAAAAATATGGAATATTCCCGCGCATGCTCGCACTGATACGCGGGTACCCCACGCCCGCTACGTTGCCAGGCCCGTACTTTGTTTGCCAATTAAATAGGGTTTTGAGCGGTAGGTAATTATTATGGCATAATTCGACAGTGTCCTTACTATATACAGAAAAGAGATTTTTCCGAACTTGTGAACGATCGCCCTTTACGTCTCTGCCGTACCCAAGGATGATAAACCTCTTTTTTATATGAAATCAAATACTATTTATAATAATTTCAACAAAAAATCCGACTTCAATACGGCAAGGTGAAGAATTTTCAAAAACCCTGAAATCAATCTTCAGTATTTCAACAGGATGAATTTTAATACAAATTTTAATCTAAAGCTTTAATATTAAAAAAAACAAATTTAAATCTACATATAAATATGATTTTTTTTATCCGATAATTTACAGCTGAAGTGTATCATCTCAAGCCCAAACACGGCTAGCTTCATCATCCGATCAGTTCAATTGTACCATTTTCATTATTTTGCTACATTATATTTGCTTTGCAATAGTTGCCTATCAACCTTAATCGAGGCTTATCTAATCGCCCTCCGTGAAGTACTCATTGAGAAGTTCAGGTCGCTGTCTGTGGCCTTCTTCATCCGTGTCACGTCACCAAACCGCAATGTATAAATGCCTATAATTTTTAAGGAGTTCCCCCAAATTCTCATAGATCCCATGATCACTGGCTTTTGATGAAAATGGGACCAAACGGGAAGTATATCTATTCTATATCTACGTAGACATATGTAGTTTTGTGGTAACAAACATTTTTTTAAATTACACGAATTGATCACCTCCTCTTCTTTTAAGTCGGGAAAAGATGGATTGTGACTCTTTAAACTACGTCATCTAAAAAGGAACATTTGGAAAATGAGCTTCAAAGTATAATTTTGTTCATCATCCTCTGATAGATAGGCACAAAGGGACAGTTATAGATGAGACCTTCCATCACGTTTATTTACGTCCGTGATCGTAAAAGTAGAACATCGATAAAACTATGATAAAAATGAGTAAACAACAACATTACAATGCATGGAACGTTATATTCTGCGAATATACAAATACCCTGACAATTACCTACGTAGTAAGCACTTACTTGTACCTATCTACTTACTTCTAGAGTGCGTAATGACTACGTCATTTATTAACCTTGCTTTCGTTAGAGCATCATCAAGAAGTTAAGAGGTACCTATAAGGTATTGTCAGCGCCCGGCAGCGGCTTGCCTGTGTAGCACTTAGGTACTATGAAGTAGGTAGAAAACCACAGAAATAGATCAATTTCTGTGTAGAAAACCTAGTCTACCATTTGAGACAATAAAAATCTATAAGTCTCCAGAATTCATCTTCTTTTCTTGCCTGTTTCGGATGAACTGTAACTTGTAAAAAATCGATGTACCTATAATTTTAATAACAAAATATAAATATGAATAAAAATAATAAATATGAATAAAAATAAATATTTCTAAACCATTCATCCGAGATAAGATTGAGATTGAGATGAAACTTGCATTGATCTCAATGATCTCATGTGCCTAACAAAAAATATGAGTAGGTAGGTAGGTACCTACGTAAAAATATCACAACACTTGATTGCACTTTTTTGCAATTTACATTTTACCAAAAGCTCTGCATGTAACTACGCGTCATACACGTCACAGAAACACAACTTTTGAATATAAAGATCAATAATATTTAAATTTATTGAGATTTGAGACTAGTATAAAAACTATGGTTTGATTTTGGTGTCCATTTGGACACCAAAAGCTAATGTATTTTTCTCAAGTATTTCATTCTTTGCATTAAAGCCCCTAATGCTTAAAAAAACACTTGTTAGTGTAGAGTACACTAACAAGTGTATTTTATGTTAATACTCGCTGTGACTCACAGCTCCGCCCGCGTGTGTATATCGGTTATTGCGATAAAATGTACTCTATATCCTTCCCTAGGACTAGACTGGTATCCCTAGGATCTGTCCAGCCGTTTAGTCGTGAAAATGTATCGGAGTTTTTTAAAGGATATATTATGTATATACTCCAACTTTACAAACATATTTCATGCGGACACAAATTACATCAAAACATTTATCGATCACCCAAAGTTTTGTCCCGTGTGGGAATTCTCCATAGGATAACCTTCAGCATAGGAGTCAGGGTCATTAACCACAAGTCCAACAAGCCAGTCAGATTTATAATACCTATTAGTATGAATTTTAATTAATCAGTCCGTTAGCTTGGACACATCATAATAAGTAGGTACTTAGATACTATATAGTTATATACCTATGTTGGATGACTAGTGTCCTCAACATTGTATAACCAATGCTATCCTTTCCGATCATCTTCCGATAAGATATTAGTATTCTACACAGCTCCTTAATCACTTCACCGTAGTGCAATATTGCATTTATTTGTTTACTATTTAATTACGCACTGTTCTGAATACTAACAACTGCATCGGGGACATTTGGTCACTAGAAAGGATGTATTAAAATATATTTAATAGGAGGAAATAGTGACAGAATTTGCCATAATTACTATTTGTTTATTGTACAGGATTTATTGTACAGGAAAATAAACAAGTACTTAGTTAAATTCAATTTAATTTTCCTTTAAAAAAATGTTACCTACTATTATTGCTAGGTTGAGTCTTCATGTTTACTTTGACAATGTCCTTCAAAACAAAACACATAATAATATTTTTTTATCACCGCCGTGACTTAAAAATAGGAAGGAAAATGTAACTTTATGAATTATATAAATATATTTACTTCAGGGATCTTAAGAGACCTTAGTTTTGATAATAAGTTACGAAATAAAAAGTTGTCTTGTTTTTTGGTATACATTTTTAGGTACTACAGCCTGGCCATTTGTTGTTAAAAAGACCTGTGTTAACTATGACACGGGTCTATTTAACGGAGTAACGCTCTTAGCACTCCATAAAACGAAAAACTGATCACTTACATGACTGCCTTGGTGGTCCAGTGGCCGCAGTATGCGCCTGCTGTGCACGAGGTAGTGGGTTCGATTCCCACACAGGGCAAAACTTTGTGGGACCCGCAAAAAGTTGTTCTGAGTCTGGGTGCTGGGTGTAATTTGTGTCCGTTGAATGTATGTTTGTAAAGTCCCTCGCGACATAGAGCTTGATGTCTAGTGCGGGAGTTGTCTTAAAAAAAAGAAACCTACAAGATACGCTCCGCTCTTTATTTTAGCTTAGTATAAATAAATACCAAATCGACTTCACGTGCAACGTGAACGTAATTGAGTCATTGAAACATTGATGACGATGTTTATCCTATAAACGTAAGCAGTAGTTACTTATTGTGATTAGAATTAGTACCGTATCATAAGAACAATTAGTGCATAATCTATGTTACTTTTAAAGTTATGATGTTTCAGCTCATTTTCAGAATAAACAGGGATGTTTACATTCTAGTGCCATAATTAGTTGTGACAACTAGACTGCGTGTATGTTAATCGCTTACCCAATTAGAGTAATTTAGTTGACGCGGATTTGCAATTATTATTACTGCTATGTAAGTACCTATTTGTCTTTGGATTATGATAATGCAAATTTTAGCATTTACGTGTGTCTAGATTGTGGTAAGTGAGAGAGAGAAAGAGACCCAGAAACCCAAAGCTTTTAAATATGTATTTAGGTAAACTTTTACATCAAAATATGTCACCGTAAAATTGATTGAAAAAGTGACCGTCTCCGTGCTTCGGAGGGCACGTTAAAAGTTGGTCCCGACTATTAACAGTCGTTAGATCACGACAGAGGCCTTTATATGGGCGATCTAAATAACTCTGTCACCAGGTTGACCACTAACCAAACGATAAAAAGAAGACCGTAAAATTGCATTTGGAACGGCAGCTTTATCTTCGCCTATATTATAGGTAGTAAAGGCTAGTATTTTTGTTTGTAAAAGTTTGTTATAAAACAAAGTAGGTACCTACACGAAGGTTTAGGATATGTAGTCCTGAACAGTTCTAGACAGAAAAGAGCTTCATTTTTAATAATTAACTTACCAATTTAAGTATAAAGGCCTGTAATAAAAAGAACCTGAAAATAGGAAGATTATTTTATTTTTAAATTCAAACAAACAATTAAACAAACGCTATAACTACGTAAACTATACGTAAAAACATTAGCCTCATAACAAATACTCTTTTCAAAACTGAAATTTTCAGTTTCTCGGTCAAGATAATTTTGTTTGATGATCATTCATCTCATATACAATTTTAATACCGTCTTATAAAAGGCTAAAATTTACGCGGAATACTTTCCTATAAAAATTTGCAAACAATGGGCTAATATTTACCTTGTATGTATGAGTTTGTATGACATGAAGATATGTCGGAATAAGGATGAATTGAATACATCCTTGGATTTATTGCCAAAAATTACAAGATCATCTGTGAGTTGATTTGAATCCTTAATTAAAAGAGATGTATGGCACCATACAATTGAGTGAAAGACCTCCATCTTACGGAAGATAACAGCCTTGATGTAGTTGTGTTACTGTACGTGAATACATACTTTCAGTGCTGTGGTATTACATTTTTTTAGGGTTGACAATACGAGTGATGCTTCAGTTATTGGAAGCGGACTTCTCTTTCAGACACCGAAGCAGTTCATATGTAAGAGCGAAAAAAAATCACATTACATTCTATAAAATCTCATGATTCTATCTTAGCTGAAAGGTAGCTAACGCTGGACATAATATGCTTTCCATAGTAGCTGCCATCGTATCTCGGTTCACGTTGTTGAATGACTGCCCACGCTGCGTCTTCCAATTCGTGGACTCCGTTCCTGATTTTTTTCCTCCATATCACACGCTTATCATCATATCCGTATCTGAATGATTATTAGCACTATGCTTAAGAGGACCATGCCCCACTTTTCTGATGACCAGTTTAACAATCCAAAATTACTGTCAATAAACGTCTTTAGACATTATGACCTTCAGATCACCGTCTGAGTGACGTGACCTAGCGGCTTTCTCGTTAATTCTTTAATGCTTTAGGGTGGATTAGCCGAAGATTATCATGGAACAGCAAATATTTGAGTCTAATGACGATCATGATAGTGACAAACTTTATATCAGTGACCGGCATTTCAAGGTTATTGATCCTTTGATGACGGCTTTGAGTTGATGAGTCTTTAAAAGGGATTTGGAAAACTTACAAATCGTCCAAGTCAGGTTACATAGATATCGAAGATACAATACTTTTGCTTCTTTACCGTGCGGTAAGATTCCAGAAGAACTTCTTACCACGTACGATTAGGCTGTGGAATGAGCTCCCTGCCGAGGTTTCCCAAAAGACTATAGCATGGGGTTCTTCAAGAAAGGAGTTATAAGGTTTTTAAAGGGTCGGCAACGCGTGAGTGACACCCCTGGTGTTGCAAACGTACATAGGCTACGGTAACTGCTTACCATCAGGCGGGCCGTATGCTTGTTTGTCACCTTGGTAGTATAAAAAAAAACCATGGCTTTTACAACTTTACACGAACTGCACGGTCGACGAGTGGATGGCTCTCAATCAAGAATTACCTAGGTATATCATGACAATTTTTTGTATTATACCTAGAGCGTGAGCAAGGCAGCGAAACCACGTCACAATTTATACCAAAAATGCTCCTTCCTGAATTAAAGCTACAGCCGCCAGCCTTGCCATGACTAGCCAATTACGCTTATGCACTATTTCCTTACTCTCATCCGACTGGGGAGAGATGAGGTGCATAACTGACGTGATAATCGTGGCATAAAGATGACCATTACCCACTTCCGAATTTCTGTCGCTACTTAGAATTTTCTACACACATATTCTGGAAACCTCAGCACAGCCGGCTATTCGCACTTCCATTGCTGTTTAGACATGTAAGCTTAATTCTATACCGATCGGAAACAAATTACGAGTTAAATTAGTAACAAATATAAATGTTGTTGTGACATGTTTCGCAAAAAAACTTGTGTTTCTAAAAATAAACGACTAATCCTACTTCGCTATCACTACAGATGATTCAACACAATGTTATAAAATTATAATACTTTTTATAATGTCACATTTTATTATTATACCTACCATTGTTTTGTAAAAATGCATCATAACTAATTAAAAGACAAATTTTAACATTATAATAGAAATATCGAGATGAAGTATGTCTGGATCGAAGCAATTGGCGTACTATAGTCTCTGCCTAGTCCAATTGAAGACGGGCGTGATGATATGTATGTATGAGAGATACATTGTCATACATATCACCCACCCCTATACCGCGCCGCATCTTGCCGCAATCCCTAAACACTAATGCGAAGTAAATTTTTATGTATCTCGGAAAGCAGTTGCCTCTGATCTCTTTCCCGTTATGCCAGATTGCCGTGAGCCGTCCCGGGACTATGATAGTAAGTGAATAAAGAATGCACCAGTTTTTGCGCGCACACTTGTCTTGGGCATTATAATATTATTTTCCGCCATTTTAGATGGCTATCGGGACAATCCCACCCACATGCCCACCGCTGTGACTCCTGTGAGCCAGGATTAACAGCGGAGTAAACAACTGATACACCGAGCTTTGATACTCGTGCCACAGATTAATAAATAGTTACTACGTAGCTCGTGCGTCCCGTGGACTAAACCTACTACCTTGGACCCCGCAACGAATTTAATCAGAAGTAAATAGAAGGAGTTGGAAAGAAAAATTTCCACTTCCCTCTATAGCAAAGCGGGAGACAAAATAAATAGATGGCTAGTCTTCGTCGAGATTCGAACGAGACGCTGCGCTGTAACCGAAATTTTGTAAAGGTGTGTCCACACATAGAGCGGCCAGATGCGCGGTATATCTACACGCGGCGAAAGCAGAGACGTTTTCGCGCGCTAGACATTCAACCACAGCGCGTCTGTCGCGCTCCATTGCTGCTTTATGTTTACACAATTTTAGGAGTTCATTATAGTTTTAATTTATGTTATATCAAAATGTTGGTATTATTTAACTTTTTAAACGCAATTAGGTAAGCCGAAAGCAATAATATATCAAGACATATTGTTATTTACATATACATTTTGTTACTTTCTCTTTTATTTAAAGTTGTTTTAGTGTAAGTATTAATTTTGTTATTGAATATACAACGTTTTTTTAAAAAACAATTCTTTAGTGAAAGGGGGTCAATAAAATAATTATTCCTACTGTAACTACTCGGTCAATTAAACTTACTTCGACTGTAAAAGGAAATTTGACCAACTCATATTGGTAAACGGCACGTAATCATTTTTATTTGTTGTTGTCAATTGAACACTAGTATTTCTCATATCTGCTAAATTTTAATATGACATATATATATATACATCGCACCACAGTAAGTACTTACTTATGAAACGGGGATACAGCAAATACATAATATAGAGGTATATAATGGCAACCCATATATGTCCCACTGCTGGGCACGGGTCTCCTCTCCTCTATCAAGAGAGAGAGAGGGGGAGAAATTCACACACGCTGGCCTAATGCGGGTTGGTGAATCTGACATGTCTTTAGAATTACTTCTAAGACATGTGGGTTTCCTCACAATGTTTTCCTTCACCGTTAGCAGATGGCGAATATATAGAGGTATACCTACGTACAAATAAGTTTGAACAGACAGATTAGCCCGTAGCCGTCATTCATACAACAAACAAACCTGTGTCGTCAATTGGTTGACACATAAGATTTGTTAATGACGAGCGTCACATTTCCATAAACCTGCTTTAATAATTACTAGCCTTTTCCCATGACTATGTGCGAATTGGGAAATTTGGAAAATCTTTTTATATTACCTACTAGTTTCCCATTCCTAGCCTATGTTCTATTAAATTTGACTGCCTTGGTGGTCCACTGGCCGCAGTATGCGCCTGCTGTGCACGAGGTTGTGGGTTCGATTCCCACACAGGACAAAACTTTGTGTGACCCACAAAGAATTGTTCTGAGTCTGGGTGTAATTTGTGTCCGTTAATTGTATGTTTGTAAAGTCTCCCGCTACACATAGCTTGTTCTCTAGTGCGGGAGTTGTCTTTTTAATAGAATAAAAGAAAAAAAAAAGACTATAATCTATCTCTATGCTAAATTTTATCCAGATCAGTTTAGTACTCCCCCCCTCCTAGACCCGCGCCTGCCTATAACCGAGAACCTGGAACGCTTTCTGTTCTTTTTTAATGTTGTTTTATGTTTTTTTTTTTTTTTTTTTTTTTTTTTTTTATACTACTTGGGTGGCAAACAAGCATACGGCCCACCTGATGTTAAGCAGTATCCGTAGCCTATAGACGCTTGCATTACCAGAGGTATCACTTGCGTGTTGCCAACCCATTTTTTTACACCAGGGCTTTAAGATGGAAGTAACCCTGGGATAGGAATACGTATCTTTCAAAACGCATTCCTAAATGAGCGCTGGAGACCTGTACTCACACACAGGAACACAACTACACCGCTGTGTGTAGTCATTTGGCTGTGGTCTTCTGTAAGGTGGAGGTCCTTCCCCAGTCGGGCTTGCTCGCTAGTATGGTGCCCTACCTCTCTTAACTTGTTGTTAAATGTGTATCTCTTATTGCCTATCCTAAATAAATTAAGTAAGTAATACAATTCTATTTCTTATAAATCTTTAAATAACTGTACAGAATATGTTTTTTTTGCGGTTCGTCCTGTTTTTATAAAACCAAATTGAAGTTAAAAGCATTTGTTTGTTTCGGAAGCGCTTGTTTGCAGCCATTCGACTGTATGCGGACGTTTTCCGGACCTTTGTACACTATGTTATTCTAAATACTATTAAATAAGTGAGTAACTATGTAGAAGTTTAAGTACATGAAAAGGTCGAGAGACATAATTTTATTAAGCGCGGATATTTTAGTTAAGGTACTTGTACTATTAATTTTATTATTCTGTGGTTGTGGTGTGTACAGGCGCCCTTCAGCCCAAATTGTAGTTAAAAATAAATAAATTACTTTGGTGATGAAAAAAAAGTGGTTATAGTTTCTTATCAGTTTTTCTCGTGGGCCTTACCCTTATTAGCGAATTGGCTGTAGAGAGGTAGAGCACCCTACAATTGAGCAAGGCTAACTGGGGAAGGACCTTAAAGAAGGCCACAGCTTACTACACACAGCGCAGCGTGTGTTCCTGTGTGTGAGTACAGGTCTCGCTTATTCAGCGCTTATTTAGGGATGCGTTTTGAAAGAAACGTTTTCCTATCCCAAGGATACCTACTCCATCTTACAGCCCTGGTGTATAAAAAAAAGGTTGACAACACGCAAGTAATGCCTCTGTTTGCCACCCAAGTAATAATTAAAAAAAAAACTCAAGTTTACGTTTATATGAATGTTAAGATTTACCTATGACTCATTTTTATGACAATAAACGTATTTCTTCTAGACCACAATCCCCGAATGAGATTAATTAAGACTTAACAAGAACTAGATACGACTGCATAATCAAATACAGATTATGTTCAGAATATACACAAACAAATAGCTAGAAACAATTTTGATGTGATAATACGGGCTCAGATAACATTAATTTGCTTGCTTTGACGAGTTATATTGTAATAAATTACGCATTAATTGTATCTGCAAGATGTTTTCCCCAACTTATACTAAGTACCTATGGGCTACGTTTACTGCGTGTTGGGATTTTTACAAAAATAAAAGTATATGACTATTCATTAAATATACATTTTTTATACTACCAAGGTGGCAAACAAGCCCACGGCCCGCCTGATGGTAAGAAGTTACCGTAGTCTATGGACGCTTGCAACCAGGGGTGTCACTCGCGTTGCCGACCCTTTAAAAACCTTGTAGTTCCTTTATTAAAGAACCCCTGCTAATTCAAGAAAGAAACTATAAGGTTTTTAAAAATAAAAATAATAAATTTAATGCTAAAGTCTCTTGGGAAAACTTCGGCAGCGAGCTCATTCCACAACCTAATCGTACGTGGTAAGAAATTCCTTTATAAAACGTGGCCGTAGGCATCATATCGAACTTTTCCTCTGAACACAGCTTATTTTTACGTTCATCTTCATCATGTCATCCGAAATACGTCCACTGCTAGAAATAGGTAGAGGCCTATGTCCAGTAGTGAACGACCTGGACCATCCCGTCTTCTGGCTTTTTAAGGATTGCTATAGCATTTGATCATGACCTCGTCTATCGGCTTCTTTACAATAATACGGTGAAAATAAATCTAATATTATTATAATCTTTACGGTGCTATATATATAGCATCAGTTTTTTAAAGACTTTCATAGTACAGCTTGCTGCCGTAGCTGCCAGTGTGTCGAGGTATTTTTCATATAGGTACACACGTCATCCTTACAGTCTAAAATTTGAGCGTTAAAACGGCAAAATAATATTTTAAAATAATACTTCTAAGAAAAAAAATACAATAACACATAAAAAATCCTATAATATATATAGTAGGACATAGGTACCTATAGGATTTTTTATGTGTTAATGTATTTTTTTCTTATTAGTTCCATAGGTACCGTTGCTTTTAACGGGATGTTATAATAATCAAATTATGCTAAATATGACTACAGAAAGGAAATTAATTTAAGCTGGTGATATTTAGCAAAGTAAGTTGTTAGAACAACAAGTTAACAAGGAAATAATAAACCATTGATTTTTATTTCAACATTTCAATTTATGCAAATAGTACAAGATTGTATTGAACTGACCTCTATTAAGATTTTTTGTTGTGATAGTCCACAGATTTGTTGGTATCTTACTAATGAGTAACGTATCTATATCTGTGTGAGTAACGTACTATATTATTATACTCTATGGAGTAACGGTAAAAGGCTCTCTGTTTATTTTTCTTTTTTATGTTCTTAGTTTGATTTTAGAGCTACCAAACTTCTGACTTATTGTAATGCAGTATTTTTTTAAAAATCTTAATAGGTATTAACAAAAGAAGAAGAACCAAAGTTACTGATATCCTAGTGCCAGTAAGAAATATAAAATAGAAATGGATCATGTATGTAATATAATGAAATTTTGAAGAGTTTAATAAAATTTAATACGTAATAATTAATAGATATTTTAAACATACTATAATATTAAAATTATATATATTTGAAATTTATATGTAAAGTGGTAGAATAAAGGCAATTTTTATTTATAATTCTAGCCAGGGTCATGGACATTGAAGCTTCTGTTTTAAACACAAAAGCAAAAGACAAGCGGTGTAAGTACACTTTAGGAAGTTCAGTCTATCACAGTCATACTGTGTCTAAAGAGAATTAAGTGAAATTTGGTTGTGGTGTGCATGGTTGCCAACAAAGGTAGAATACGGCATGCACCTCATTGTAAACCACCTATTTCTTCACTCACAATTTTTATTCTGACAAATAAATTATTTGAATTTGGAATTGGTCAAACTAGTCTTCTAACTTTCATTATTTAATATCCACTCTTCTTAGAAAAAAAAACGAATAAAGAGAGGGCCACGTATTGTATTTCCACTTTAAATTTATTAGTATGTATAGATAGGTAGTATTTTTTTTGTTGCATAGAGTAGACTTGCATAAACTGGAAAAGATAGCGTGATAACAAGTTTATTTCCAAATCAAGTTTGTGATAAAAAAAACCATAGGTCACATTATTACCTTGTTTATTATAGATTAGGTAATTTTATTCTGGCATTTAAAGCACCTATCCTGTTTAGCTGACTTTTTCACATGTATCACCTTATATTAAATATTATATTAATAGTAAATAACAATTAGGTACCTACCTTACATTAATGCAAAAACTGGATTTAGGCTTATCCACCAGAGATGGGCGAGGCAGTTACGAGCGGAGAGCGAGGTCAAAACTAAGCTATGAAACTATGGGACCATTTCGACTATAGTCTATTTCACATAGCATGGGTACTGTGACATTTAACATTTTACGATGCAGATGAAAGAAAATGATAGAATCAATCTCTCACCAATCGTTCAATTGGCTAATTGAACGATCAAGAGCCTAGAGTATTCAATCGGCAGGTTTTAATTCAATCGTCTATTATGTTCATTGATAATTATCTCCAAATGGCAAACGTCACAGTACCCATGCTATGTGAAATAGACTATAATGCTGCAAAGCTGTAATGGTAATATGCGATAGTAATAGAATAGGGCGCGGCGCCAAGCCAATGGAACACATATCAACACTACATGTACATCCCTGGCTCACATCCTAGCTCTGATCCATAAGGACCAAGACCCAGCGACGTATTTACTTTTGTAATTTCAAAAGTCATGAAAATTCACAAACTAATTTTAAACCTTCAGAATAATAAAAGGCTCTTCTGGCAACCCTCTGCGGCGTCGGATGTTTAACCTTAAAAATAACAAAGAGGGCAAAAAATAATACTTAATTTAAAATACGGAGTTCGAAAAATACAACTGAATAAAGAACTCCCTCCCTTTTGATTTCGCTTAAAAAGAAGAAGAAGAAATTCAGCTAATCCCGTGTTTTAATTTAAAATTCTCTGAATTATGCGAATATGCGATTGCTAGCCCTAGTTTTTATATACCTAAACATAATACAAAGAAATATTGTATATAGATTGACTGTTATTTATTACGCTAATAATCTTTTGGCATTTACTAACACGGTCTATACTTGGAATAAAAAAAAACACCAATAACCAGCCTTTACGTTCGACAAAAACGCTCATAACTTTAAAACGGTCGAACTGATTCCACGTCCATTAATCACTGTAAGAACAATCCCGATTAAATAATTTGCAAAAAATAAAACGCATTAAAATTGGAACATCAATTTGGCCACACACAGATATAGACATCTTCAAAATTTAGATTTAGTCAAACGAACCATACTATTTTTTGTGGAATTCAAGAAGTTTAAAAACGAGTGAGTTCTGAAATTCTCGGAATTCCACAACCAATAGCAACTTTTTTTAATATTTACAAAAATGAAAACCCCACAAGCAATGCTTGTGGGGTTTTCTCATTCTTGATATTCTTGATAATACTTAAGTAATTGCTAGAAGAAAAAGAAACATAAAATCGTCCTTCTCACGAAAGCTATACTGCACCATAAAATCCATATAGCGCTTGATCTGGTTTTTCAATTTACGAATCTTAAATTATGATTTCTTTTTCATCTTTCAGCCATAATATATCTAGTTTTTTAATTGGTCAATTTAACATTTTTTAAGTTCAAGGGTTGGCAAGGCGCGATTGACAACCCTGGTGCTGCAAGCGTCCATAGGCTACGGTAACTGCTTACCATCAGGAGGGTCGTATGCTTGTAGTATGAAAAAAGTTTCAACAAATTGTTATTATGTTGGTTCGTTTTTTGTTCCATTGTTTTTTTTTCTTATTTCGGCTGTCCCAGATCAAAACCCAGTAACTGCTTTTTAACAAATTTTACAGGAGAGCGCAAAAAGATAAAGTATGTGTTAACTGAAAAAATGATATTTACTGAAATACTAACTATTGAATACATATTACGAGATTTTTTTGGAAAATAATGTAAAATGCATGTTTTATGCTCCTTACTAACTTTACTACTAGGTTTTTGAAATGGTTTATGAAGGTTATATAGAACACTAAGCTCTTATTTAAAAGATATTAAAGCTGGTGTCTTCACAATTTGGTGGAACTTACTTTGAAAAATCTAAATAGGCAAAAAAAAAATATGAAAAATTGACCCTTACTGATCTGGGACAGCCGATTTATTTTCTGTGCGCGTCGATTTTTAAAATGTTGTACCAATGACAGGGACTAGCTGAAAATCAGTGCTGTGCTATAAGCACAGCGAATACTGAGCTAGGTCCCCTGCTACACTGTAAATTATCTACTGCCTATGCAAGTATGTGTAAATGTATTTTTATAAAAATGTATTTTTATTTTTATAATATAAATTTACGCATTTAAAAATCTCCCACAATTAGTCTACGTGATTCTCAGGTAGGTAATACGCATCAGACACGTAAAGTTGGACTTTCCGCAAATGGGAAAAAGCCAAGCCCACAATGAATTGTAACACAAATCTTTAATAACAATTATAAGGAAATTAGGTATATTTTATGTGTCCAGATATAGGTATAGGTATATGTGTAAATACCCGTCGCATTGACTCTCAAGCTTCGATCCCTGTGTACCAGGAGAATACTGTATTCGTGACGTCATATGTTGAGCCATAGTTGCGTATTGTAATGTCAATTGTGCGATACACAATACGTCACCAATCCCTACACTAGGTCGTACTTTATTGGCGGGACTTTTGCGGAAATTCTCTCGAAACAAACGTTTATGTATCACATAAAGTTTTGGCCCGTGTGTTTGTTTTTGATGTTATTAAAAATTGTACATGCCTGTTGGTCTAGTGGTAAGTGACTCTGACTGCTAAGCCGGAGGTCGTGATTTCGATTCCCATACGGGACAAAACTTTGTGTGATTCATAAATATTTGTTCTGAGTATGGGTGTTTTGTCCGTAAATTGTATGTTTGTAAAGACCGAGACACAGGGCTTGTTTTCTAGTGCGGGAGTTGTCTTTGACAACAAAAACTAAAGCAAGTATATAAAAAACCTGTGAAACTAATGACTAGTTCAGTAAATATAATTTCACATGTTACATTTATCGTAATTTATTTATCAACTTATCATTTTTGTATATTTACAGTTGCCAATTTATCACTATTGTCAACATAAGCAATCCTAATTAATCGTCCCTATGCGTCGACAACTATAGCTGCAAAGGAAGAATTCGCTATCAGTGATGTAATGAGCAAACGCAGAATCCTCTCTAATCCCCGGTTATAAACGAAATCTTTCTCGTGTTAGCATTATCACTACGTCAGTTCTCGCTCTTTAACTATGTCGGTTATAACCTTACATATTATCCTTTACGACGAGTTAATTCGTGTCGTTGTCACACAAATATTTAGAGCTTGCCGTATAAAAAAAGGACGTAACAGCATTCGGCGCACGATTCGCAGGCGCGCGCGCCGGGAAATTCATTCTATCGCATCGAGCGCACGAGTCGAACGTCGCTCAATCGGGAAGTGTCATCTCAAGCAACAACACAATTATAATTCTACGATGTATATACAAAATTCTCATTTATGTTAATGATGTGTCAGTGATCATCATCAATGAAGACCGTCTTATCATGTGCTACTTAAAGAAGAGCCCGTGGAACCAGGACCTCAGTGTCTACCTGAACAGGTTGTCGCAAAAGTTAGAAACTTTAAGATACCTGATGCTACAATTAATATTATCACATTATTGGACAAGATGGATTTTATAAAATTTGTGATTTTTTGTGACTTTATTTGACTTTAAAGCTGCTGTGATTAAACAAGTGTTAAGAAAGTGTTTAAGGATATTTTTTTTAAAGAAGTTTTTATAGAAGAAACTAGTCAAGATGATGTCCAAAAAGCAATTGGCGTGCATGCTGGCGCTGCACATAATGTACTTGTTAGTGGGTGCGAGTATATTCTATCACATTGAGAGTCCACTAGAAGTAGCTGCAAGAGCTGAAGACAAACTAGAAAGGCTTCAGATCCAAGGTAAGTCTACCAAAACGAACCCAAGATACTTTTAAATATGGATGGAAAATTATTTATCTTCTATTACGACCATAATATTTAAAATAGGTACAGCTTTATTATGATGCAGTTAGTTAACAATAATAAATTTATTTAAAAACCTGTTAGATAAATGAGTTTTTAATTATAATTACTTTCGATATGTTCCTTATTTAAACTGTTAATGAATTTGAAATATTGATTGTTGAAGTAGGTAGTGATGACCGGTAGCTAATCAGATAAGTTAATAAAATCACTTTTAATGTAGTACTTCATAAATGTTTACAATATCGAGCCACTTGATGTATCTGTGTTATCTGAACAAACTATTTGAAACATTGCAAAAAGTATACTTTTTTCTATTTGTTTACATCCATTGCGAAAATCGTTATCTAGATTTATAATAAACCTTGTATTATGCTGCTATATAAACAAGAGCAAAGTAAGCGTATTAATATTAAGTATTGGTCAAGTGCAAAATAAAGTGAAAATTGTAAAGAAAATTTTTTAAAAATACATATTTCAAGTCAGAAATCAAAGCTGTTTATTTGCGGTAATATATGATCTCAAATTAAACTTATTTTTTGATTTGTTTTCATAATAATATATAATATAGGTACTTAGATATTAAATAACTTAATTTGTCATAATAAAAAAATAACTTATAATATTTAAAAGATATGAAGTTTCGCCACTATTATGTATTTGATAGGTCTGTATCTTTCTACATGCTATGTAAACTTGTAAGACTGTTTATAGCCGAAATATTTTGTATTTCGGCTATAAACAGTCTTACAAACGAAAAATAAAAGTAAAAAATACAACTAAAGAAATAAAAATTAGAACGGGTCAATTCCACTATAAATATGAATTGAAAATCTAAATTCAAAACCTTCAATAAGTAATTATCGAACGAACCCAACACTGGCTGACAATAAATGTCAATAACACACCTTAAAACAAAGCGAAATAAATTAGCTGAAGAAGTTTCAAAACAAGTGAACACTAAACGTCTTATTTATTCGTGAAATGCAATCATCAACAGGTAAAAGAAACAGACAAAGACATCTTCCTGTATCAATACCTTCTGATAGATGGATAATCTTCACTGTATACGTCATAATATTGGAATTGTAACATCGATTGACAGATTGTAAATGCATCTTTTTGAATTGGTATTGATTACACCATTGTACTGAAATATGCCATTAAAAGATGTTTAGAAAAGTACCTAAGTCATGACGTTGAGTACCTACAAATGATGTTCAATGTTTATTTTGCTTTCTATATTGGTTTGTAATATAGTAATTAAACCTAAAATAAAATTTAGAGCACATATTTGCTGTACTGCTGGGCACGGTCGCTACTCCTCTATTAAAAGCACTAAGAGGCCAGAATATAGGTTCATACTAAGTTAATTAATAATATAATATAGGGATATGGGTTGGTAACAAGCAAGTGATACCTCTGGTATTGCTAGCGTTCATATGCGTTAACTGCTTAACATCGGGCGGGCCGTATGCATGTTTGCCGCCCGAGAGTTATAATATAAATATAGGTACCTATCTACTATATCTAAGTTCAAAGAAAATAAAGTATGAAATATAAAAAAAGTAAAATATTTTGGGAGAAATATTGTTTCCAATAATACTTATTATATTAACTTTACTTTATTATTTCTAACAAATCTAGCAAACGGTTTATGAGGGGTATCCCCATCGAACAAATATACAACCAAAGGGTATTCCCAATAAGCCGATCGGCAGGGTAAGTCGGTAACTATGTATTTACTGTATAAGCCCGAGATATAAATTTTTCGAAAAATTGCAATCAAATAAATGTTTTTTTTAAAATTGCTCTCTAGTAACGTATTGCAACGATTGTAACAGAAGAAGGCGCTCATAGCTAGGTGCACTCACTGTTCGGTAAGCAATCAGCGGGTTAAGCTACCAAGGGCGCGGTAGCCCTATAGATGGGTGACCGCATAGTGGTATTTCATCTGAGCGTCTCCGTGCTTCGGAGGGCACATTAAAAGTCGGTCCCGACTGTTAACAGTCGTTAGATCACGACACAGGCCTAAATATGGGCGATCTCAATAACTCTGTCACCAGGTTGGCCACTAACCGAACGACAAAAAGAAGAAGAACAGAAGAAAGTCGTTGACACCGAATTCCTTTGACGTCATAATTAAGTATTGCAAATTGAGTAATACTTGGAGGTGTATTGCACCCCGGTGTAGCTAATCTCTTTGCATTGCAACAGTTGAGGTTGATAAACTGATAAGTTCCTCTGCATCTTCATTAGTATATATTTTTATACTAGCGTGCAAGCCCGACTGAGGAAGGACCTCCACCAGGGCTTTAAATAAAGTATCCCTCGGATAGGAAAACGTTTCTTTAAAAACGTATCCTTAAATAAGCGCTGGAGACCTGTACTCACACACAGGAACACAACTACACCGCTGTTTGTAGTTATTTGGCTGTGGTCTTCTGTAAGGTGGAAAAAAATGGGTTGACAACACGCAACGTTGATACCTCTGATATTGCAAGCGTCCATACGCTTTTTTGCCACACAAGTAGTAAATAAAAATGGCCCGCCTGATAAAAAGCAGTTACCCTAGTCTATAGACACTTAAAACAACTATTACTTTCAAAATCTTATAAGTAACTCCGTTCTTCAAGAACCCCATGCTGTAGTCTTTAGGCATGTTATTTATATTTCAGAATATTTTATCATGGGCCTGTAGGGATCAAAAAATACAAAAAAAAATACAAAATACAAAAATCAATCAATACGCCTTTATACCGAATCATTAAAAAAACTTTATCAATCAGCCTATCGCAGTCCACTGCTGGACATAGGCCTCTCCCAACACGCGCCATAGGGCCACACGGTCCTCCGCCTTCCGCATCCAGTGCGCCCCAGCGACCTTTTTTAGGTCGTCGGTCCACCTAGCTGGGGGCCGCCCTACCTTACGCTTACCGAGTCGTGGTCTCCACTCTAGGACACGTCTGCTCCATCGGCCGTCGGTCCTTAAAGAAACTTCATCGTACCCTATTACAGAACTAATGCTTGTTTGCCACCTAAGTTATACCTTCCCAAAGTGGGTCTAGCAGAATATCAGCGCTATATATTTTTTCTTTCTTTCCTTCTAAGTAGATTTAAAAAATGCTCATATATTAGGCTTGTCAGGGTTTAATCGGTCACATCTGTAGCGTTTACAACGGGGTACAGATCTCACTGACTGCTGCTATAGCCAATAGGTTAAAGCTATTGTGATTCTAATTCAGTACTTGCCAAAGTCTAGATTTTACTTTGAAGATAATTTAACCTTGACCTTCAAATTATAAGTACATTATCTCATTCATAAATTTAAAAAATTGTAGCGTAATCCTACAGGGATTATACTATGAATTTTTAAAATTTTACTATATAGACCGTAAGCAACAAATTATTTATAAGTACTATGAAAACTTACGTATTTTTCACAATGTTTCTGAAACCCGGTGGTCTTGTTATCGATTGACAACCTGGAAAAACCTATAGATGGTGACCGCATAGTGGTATTTCATCTAAGCGTTTCTTTCGGCTTTCGAGGGCACGTTAAATGTAGGCCCTAACTGTTAACAGTCGTTAGATCACAACAGAGGCCTAAATATGGGCGGTCACAATAACTCTGTCATCAGGTTGGCCACTAAGCCCACTAACGAAGCGATAAGAAGCAGTTATTTAGTTTTTAGGTGAAACAGGTTCTGTTCAGTTTGGGATAAGTTTAAGTGTGTAAGTTGTCCCTAGATATTGCCATTACCTGTAACAATAATTATGTTAAAGCTAACGTCACTCCAAGACGTAAATAAGCGGTAGAAAAATTCGAACTTCGGAGTAGGAGCTCGGATGGCACTATTGGTAGTGCGCTGGGCTGGAACCCGAGAGACGCAGGTTCGAATCCTGCTCCGGGCTCGACTTTTACCACACTGCTTTAAGATTTAAGTATATATATATATGTATAAAAGATGATAACGACTGTTATTGACAACGCACAGCATGCCTTAGATATTCTAGTGTATCTATTCAATGGGTTATACCTAGGTATTTGTTTCGAGTAGGTCTCGAACTTACAACACTAAGCGAGATGCTAATATTTAGACGCTATACGTGCTGTGTACATGCAATAAGAAGTCTTCCACCACTTTGTGTATTCTATAATTATAAATGAAACTCCCCAAATGTATGCACGCGCATAACTTTCGATCGACTGCACCGATTTTTTTTTCTGTTTGTTATTGTCAGGACAAGGTTTGTATAGAAGAAAATTAAAAGAAAAAAATATGCCGGTACTAAGTTTGCCGGGGCAGCTAGTAAGATATAAATATGAACAAATCAGTTAGGCCTTTCGTTGCAACAGAAACTGTCTCAGAAAGAATCATCACAGTTAATACATAGTTTATGTGTCATTCCATTGTCTACATCCACGAGACTTAATAAAAAACTTGAGAACAATTATTAACGTTCATCGATTGAGTTGCAACGTGCACTTGACGAGTTAAGGTGTTGACACACGACTGACTGACGACGCAGCGATTGAGTCTTGCGTTTGGCACAGAAATCTTGACTTAAACCTTCAACCAGCCTTAGCAGATATTATTTATTTCACTAGAAAATGAAGTTGTAATGCAACACAGTCGCCTTTTCTCCCACAAGAGGACATGCAGTAACTAAAAAACAAGCACGGCGGATCCGAACGAAATAGAAAATAAATTGATCTCCAGCGGATTAAACATGAGGAACAGAATAAAACTAATATAAAATTAAACTTAACCTCTTATGGATAAGACAAAGCTATCGGAACGGAATAACTCATAGAATTGAGATAAGTTTGATCATTTTAATGTATGATGTCAATACATTTTGAAAAACAAGCGTTTGTATTTTGTTGCCGATGGGAATGATACTGTTTTTTATTTAATCACTGGAACGTAAATACTACTTTAGCGCTAAAATAGCACTTTGAGAAGTAAGATTTAAAGTTATTAATTTAAATAAATAGCACCATTTAGGTACCAATCATTTTTTTAATTAGTTTTCCCTTTCCACTGACGACAAATTATGTACCTACTTATCGATAGTCGCTCGTACGGTCTGGTAACACCTTTATACCTACTATTTACCTTCAGCTTCCAATGCTCGGGCCTTCGTTATTAACTTATCTATTCCTGTACACATAACGACAAGATTATTGTTCTGAACGATCGATAACAGTGAATGTTGCAGGTCGTTGGTTAATCTCTCTACTTAGTCCTATTCTTACTTTGAAGTATTGTGTTCAGGTCCTTGCTAAGGCGTCTTTTTTTAGACATTGTACTAATACTTGTATTAATATCAATTGCCTCGTTGGCCTTAGTGGTTGGGTGCGACTGCTCATTATGAGGTCCTTGGTTCTATTCTCGGGTAGCGCCAAAAATAGATATTGGTTCTTTTATTAAAATTTATTTATTGAAACATTCTGTACAAAGGTAGACATAATGCCTTAGGCATTTTCTACTGGTCAATCTATGCAGAGATTTTCAAGCCAGATGTAAAAACTAGTATTTCAAAAATAAGCTTGGGTAACGACAGCATCAATAAATTATACATACCTAAATATATCTTATATATAACATTTTTGTGTCACGGTGTTTGTAATTAAACTCTTCCAAAATGGCTTGACCAATTTTCGTGAAATTTTGTGTGCATATATGTATATCGGTTAGGTCTGCGAATCGGACAACATCTACATATTTTTCATCCCTCATCATCGTTAAGGGTGGTCCAAAAAATACATACAACCCATAATTTTTACCCCCCTACGATCAACCCCTATATTTAATAGCGATATTACTATTTTAGTAGCAAAACAACGTTTGTTGGGTCAGCTAGTTTTGTTATAAAATTAACAATATAAGTATGCCCGAAGATTGGAAATTGTGCCTCATTCGTTGGTCCTATGCCTTATCGTCGCGCCTGTGAGTGCCAAGATTAGCCAGACAATAAAATTATTGTCTGACTGCTTCAGTGGTGCAATGGTAGCAAGTAGGTACGATTTCCAAGCTGAAGTCTCGGGATCAATCCCCGGTTTAAGTATAATAAAGTTAAATTTCTGTGAAATTTTCGGCATCAGACTGTAGCATTTATAAAATATATTTTTATCCTACTCCTGGCTCGGTTTTTCTGCTTTAAATATGTATTTGTATAAACTGTAGCTTGTCCTGGGATTTGGAATTGTAATAGAGGGATTTATTATCCCCTGCTTCGCGGGGGACTAAACAAACATACAATTCACTGACATAATATACACCTAGACTTTAGACAACAATCTATAGCTGGTAAAATTGTGGCTACTAGACTAGTAGTATCTAGTCTAATAACTCTGTGGTTGGCCACTAGGCTTAGATACATTTCCTTATACGTCCTTCTCCTAAACTTGACAGTTGAAGTGCTCATCGCGACACTTAACGGCCAACTATCAACACACAAGATCACATACAAATTGATCATATAAAGAACATAAATTACATTAAGGTAGGCCGACGAATACTAAACAAAACTTGTTTCCTCAAATAATTTAAAATTTCGAATGTGATGTTCGGAATACAAAACAAAGAAGGATAAAAAAATTAACTGTTCTATTTTTTTAAATCAGGTCAAAGTACCGGCGTTTTGATGTTTTTTTGTTTTTGTTGTACGTTGAAATCATTCGCCAAATGCATTACATTCAACTTGTTATTTGCATCTAAACTAAATTGCAACGAATTAAATAAACCAGAAACGTAAATGTATAAACTTTATTTCTCAAGAACAAATAAATTACTATAAATAGTTTCTAAGAGTGTAGTTTTCAGGTGAAATTTGCCTTTATTAATCTGAGAATGTTTTCTTTCTGACTGTTTTGCTAGCTGTGTTTTCAACTGGCTGGTTTAGTCGTATTATTATGATTTTTTTATCGCATTAAAATTATTTGTATTTAAAACCAAGCAGGTTGCTAGGACAGACTGGATGCTCAATACGAAGGACCGTGTGTTGTTTACGTGACGTAGACGTCTCCTATGATTGATTGAAAATAAATATATTTATTTAATTACGATGACAAACAATCATTCTATCCTTAACCTGTAAGTATTCTGTGCCTTAACCTAGCATACACATATTACATAATAAGTATACAAATAAAATAAGACTGCTTTATTAAACAAATGAAACAGGTTTGAGTTCATTCTAAAAATGATATTTTAAATATCATTAAAATGATATGCTCTTCTAAAAATGATATTTTAAGCTCGTAAACTGCCAACAACTTCCAAATAATGCTCAAAAAGTTTATTTAAAAAAAGACAACATAATTATTTAAACACAACATTTTTATTTACTAACATTAGATTTAAGAAAAATGTTACTAACAGATTGGGCTAAGTTGCCATAAATAAATAAAATATTATTATTATTATAATGAAAGTGCACCTACTGGTTTATTAAAAAGCACGTGGGCTTATTCTTAAACACATGATCCACTAATGTCGAATTATACCAGTCATGTATGTTTATTATTGTGCGCAGACGCAAACAAATGAACTTCCTACATTGAATTGGAAAGATAATGTAGTAACTCACCAATTTTTATACTATGTACTTACTTACTTAATTGGCGAACAAGCTCACGGCTTGTCTGATGGTAAGCAGTTACGGATACAGCCTATGGATACAAGCCTGGAGCATCAGTCGCGTGTTACCTAAAAAAAATCCACTAGTAAAAGATAATCGCAGTCATCGACGATGAAAACGTATCTAAACTCCGTTTTCAACTCGATCGCGAAGTTCAAATTCTCTTACCTAACACATACTAGGACAGTTAACGTCTAATACGTTAAGACAATAAAACATCTAAAGTTTCCGCCAAATGGTTATAAAAAAATAAGTAATCTTTTTCGAATTTCAAACTCGTGGGGCACTGCACAGTGTTGGTAGAAAACAAAAATCTCGAAAAAAAAAAAAAAAACGATGCACAGACAGGCATTTGGCAGGGTGTAGTATAAAATAGGTTTAAAAAAATCTACATTTACATTCTCCAAATGTTTTACTATATACAACTTTTATTGAAACATGAAGTAAATGATTATTCGACGGCCTTCAATACGAAAGCAACATTAGAATGACACAAGAACAGACATAATCATAAAACTAATAAACGTTCACGAGACTAATAATAATCTTTTTATTATCTATTTTCTCACAATTACTATTTTCACTTTAATTCCCATGGTGTGTGTTGCGTTATTTTTTTACTTTGATTAAACGGCAGCCAACACGAGGAACGACTAGCCTAAGAGTATTTTTATTATTTTGTTTTTTACTTATTATTTTATTTCTTAAAGGGGAATACCTAACTAAGTAATAGCCACGCGA
Organism: Trisateles emortualis; assembly: GCA_947095525.1. Taxonomy (NCBI): domain Eukaryota; kingdom Metazoa; phylum Arthropoda; class Insecta; order Lepidoptera; family Erebidae; genus Trisateles; species Trisateles emortualis. Next base: position 5,807,798 of record OX352743.1, on the reverse strand, counting down.
ATCAAAATATTCTTTAAATAAACTGTTTTTAAAATTACGTTTTTCTTATCCCAGGGTTCTATACCAGAAAACTGATGAATATTAAAAATCAATAACGAGCGAGCGTACATGGGCTACGGTAACTGCTTACCGTAACTTGTTACCCGGCAAATAAAATAAAAGTCTGGCAAAACTAAAAGTGGCAAAAATGCGAGTGTTTCGGACATATGGTGGGTAGTTGTATACTCGTATAGAAAGAAATGAGTTTATCATTGTTAGAATCTTGTAACACAATGTGATCTAATTTTATCCATCTTTAATGAAACAATTGGATACTAGAAGCGCTATTTATAGATAAAAAACTACAATATAGGTAGTAAGTATAAGCATCTACCTATTGCAGCCTCAAAGTTAGAATTTTTTCCTTGTTATGTTCTTGTGTTAAGACAACTCCCGCACTAGGGATTTAACCCTGTGTTGCGAGATACTGTACAAAAATTAAATTCGCGGGCACAGCGACCACAACAATCACCATCTGTGTATTATTCAATTTTTTGTCGAACGCAGCAGAGTAGTAAATTGCGAAGTTATCACCTAAACCACTGTGCCATTCATGAGCCCGCTAAGAAGAGGAACCCAAGATAGATTTATTGTCTCTTTTCAGTCTGCCTCGGTGGCAATGGCGGATACCCAGTATTAACCTGGAGTCTGGAATTGTGCCCGATGTATGCCAATAGACTCGCCCTGACCTAACGTAGCTGGCAAAACGTGAACGTCACACTGCTCTTTCTACCCCTTAGCGGGAAATACTATTTTATGTGTACTGTAATTAATAATAATAATAGCAACCCATATATGTTCCACTGCTGGGCACGGGTCTTCTCTCCTTTATCTAGAGAGAGAGAGAGAGAGGGGATTTAGGCCTTAATTCACACACGCTGGCCTAATGTGGGTTGGTGAATCAGTCATGTCTTTAGATTTTCTTCCTAAACATGTCGGTTAGCTTACAATGTTTTCCTTTACCGTCAGCAGATGGTGAATCATTTGATTAGTACATATAAACTCCACAAAGTGAAATTCACATTAATACTGCCCGGGATCGAACTCGCACTTCTTGCGCACAAGTCCGTTACTTCCCCACTCGGCCACCACTGCATATTGTGTATTGTAATTATAACTTCCAAAATAATTGTACAGGATTCAAAGCAATTTGTTGAATATCTTCACGACGCTTTGTAGAGTATAAATTGAAGACTTCGCTCGTTACCAATTATCTATTTGGCATCATTAATGACTACTATATAGACATTTAAATAAAGCAATTTTGAGAGATAACCCGAACTCTGACATCATTCATGGACTTTATGAAAATTAAGTATTATTTTGATATCATACATATGTATATACTCCCGCTTGTTTCCCACAGAAGTGGACAGAGACTACAGAGTTACAGTTACTACGATCTTGATACATTTAATTTGCTTTATTCACCATCATAAGATTCTATATGCATGCTCTAAAGCTATTCTAAATCTGGTTTTCGACAGAGCGTCAGTTTACTTGGTCCACCAGCGGTCACACTCGCTGCATGCATTCTTTATTTTTTAGAATACAACTTCCGCACCATGGAACATGCCCTGTTTGACGGGCGACATAGAGCTTGTTTCCTAATTTGAGGACTCTAAGTAAGTTGCGAGCTAACAGCACCAACCATGCAGTCATACTTTGAAAATACGAAGATTTAACTAACAGTTAGACATATTACAGAGTAACATGACTAAATAATAATTATCATTACCATATTTGACCGTTATTAGGACGTATTATTTCAACGCTGGTAGGTAATTAGTGACTACGACGAATGTAGTCCCAATGATCGTCTAAACCATTTAATGAATTGCCAATCATTAGTTTTGTTGTACAGGACAATAGTTGTGACGTGTATATAATTAAAACAACCATCAGGTTTAAACAAATGTATCCTTTAATCGTATGTAAATTAAAGCTCATTTTCCTGTTACCAATAAAGCAGTGGTAGCAATATAATAAGTGTTTGTTTAAATTTTGTGTTCTGTGATTGTAGTGATAGAGAATATCGATTTATAATAACAATTGTAAACTTTTGGTCATTAAAATAAAATCTCATTTAAAAAAGTAAATAACTTTCGACAAACGAACTGGAAGACGTAGCGTGGGCAGGCCCCCAACAAGGTGGACCGACGACCTGATAAAGGTCGCGGGCAACCGATGGATGACAAGGTCAGCTCAGGACCGAGAGATGTGGAAAACCTTGGGAGAGGCCTATGTCCAGCAGTGGACGTCTTATGGCTGAGATGGAATGACTTTCTGATTCTAACTTTCGTACTCCAGCTATCGAGTGATTACATAGAGATTATAATTATGTGCTGTGTAACAACTTATGCGGTTTTAAACTAATCACAGTAGATTTGTACGACATGAAGAATGGTAGTAATTAGAACATTTATATTGTTGAAGAGTGTCAATGATTCACTAGTTACATCATCAGTTCTGATGACATAAAAGATTGTATTGATATTGTTGAACTACAATAAGAATTTGAATTAGCTAGTAGGTAACGAGAAAAAGCCTTGACTGACTGACACGGACTTCATCATCATCAGCTTACCCTTCTCCAAATGTCTCCAACTTGACATAATCCTTACACACACTGACATATTTTTATTTATATTTTTGTTCAGAAAAACGGCTCCAGATATGGCTTTAAGACTGTGTTCCAAAGAACTTGTTTACTAGTGCGGGAGTCATCTTTTTAACATGCCTCTAAACAATTTGGAGGACCACATTAAACTTTCACAGATCTCACTCACATCTATTACACATTTTTAAAACTCTTAAAGCCAAAGCAATTTAACTGCAGTCATCACTCCCGCACTAGAGAACAAGCCCTGTATCGCGGGGGGCTTTACAAATATACAATTCATGGACACAAATTACACATAGACTCAAAATCAACATTTTCGGATAAACACAAAGTTTTATCCCGTGTGGGAATTGATCTCCGACCTCCGGCTTAGCAGTCAGAGTCACTAACCACTAGACCAATGCCAATCAATTTTAAATTACAAGCAGCCGTAAAATGTATTAACCTAGCATATATATAATGGTTTTAGCACGTTTTAAACGCGTTATAAAGGGATAAACAAATGTATATGTGGCGCCAAACAAGCTAGATTGCCTTAAAATTACAAGTCGGTCATGAGCAACGCATATGTAACGCGTGAGCTAGTCTTGAAGCGTTTAAAGCAAGGTACGATGTTGAATCCCATGGTTTTATTATGTGAAATAGAAAATCTAAACTAATACTATAAAGCTGAAGTGTTAGTTTGTTTGGTTGAACGCGCTAATCTCAGAAAGTACTGGTTCGATTAAAAAAAATTTTTTTTGTTGAATAGTCCATTTATCCTGGAAGGCTATATAACATCACGCTTTGATCAATAGAAGCGGAGCAGTAGTGAGAAATATTGCAAAATCCGGGAAAATATTCCAAATTATCACGCGGACGAAGTCGCGAGCGACCTCTAGTATTGTATAAATATATTTTGAGCCTCGCCATTTACTACTGCGTGACGTGTTGTGAGTTCGATCCCCACACGGGACAAAAGTTTGTGTGATTCATAAATGGTTGTCCTGAGTTTGTACTTTGGGTCCGTTAATTGTATTTTTGTAAAGTCTCCCGCGACATGGGGCTTGTTCCCTAGTGCGGGAGTTCTCTTTATAAATCCAAAAAAAAAATACCGAGCGAGGTTTCAGGTATGGTGAATTTTCTTTTCTGGGTCACTAAAATTGTAGGATTTAAGAGTGTATTCGAATGTACGTGCACAATGTATAAAATACTATACTTTAAACATAAGATATGAATAGGCTGCCTTACAGAAGGCCACAGCTAAATAACTTCACAAAGTAGTACTTTGTGTTCCTATGCAGGAGCACAAGTCTTTAGTGCTCATTTAGGGATTTTAAAGAAATGTTTTTCCTATCTCCAGGATACTCCATTACAAAAACCTTGTGTTACAAATGCTGGGGTCGGCAACACGCAAGTAATGTTCCTGTACCAAGCGTCAATAGGCTACGGTAATTGCTAACCAAAAAAAGCTGAAAGTAAAAAAAAAATAACCCCGTTATGGGATGTAGTTATAAAAGTACTTTGCTCCCATTTGAGTTACATTTGCAAAAGCAAATGCAAGCGAACGAGGGCCAATAACTGACACTAAGCCACATGTATAGTCTAGACTTTTAGAGTTATTGAATTTGTTACTTAAAGTCCATGGAAAATCAGTCAAATACCTTGTGCCTTAGCAAATTTATTTAGCTAAAATAATTTACCAATATTGTTTCACTATAGGGCAAAGGTTTTCATTTTTTCTTCCATAGGTGACAGTCAAAACTTCTCACTGTCCAGTCAGTGCAGTAGGAGATGAGTTCATCACGCCATTTTTAAGGTTCCATCGCGACATCTCTTGATGATCTGAGGTATCCATCTGCTTGTGGTATGATATGTAATGAAAATAAAAATAAATACTTACGTCTTACGCTTGTATTCATTTACTAGTCCAAATCAAGTGCATAAGTAAAACTCTATTACGACAAATTTCAAGTTATATTCTACCATAAAATGAAAACATACAGTTCAATATTGCTTGCATTTTTATAAGGTACAATAAAAAAATGTAGGGTCAAGTTTTTCTATGTATTAACCTGTAACCTAGCTTTAAGTTGCCTTATATGGATGTAGCCACATTTTATATATCTCTGAATGCTGATTATATTCAATCAACTTTTTATATAGCTTGCGTGAATACTTGTTGTTCGTGTTTTATATTATAGCTTAGTATAAATAATAAAAACAGTTATTTTAAAAATAAAAACAATTATCAATATCCGAAAATGTTTTATACGAATACGTTTACTATAAATTATTATGAATACGGTTCAGTAACAGATTACTATAAGAAAAAATAAGACGGAAATTAAAATGCAATCGAAGAACAATAGTTATTAAATAGTAATCATGTACAGAAATACGTAGACCGCCGCGATCTCAGATCAAATCAAAGCTGCAACGAGGCATTGGATTCAAGCGCCTCACAATCGGGCATTGTGGAAATGGAAATATAAAGGGAAGGTCTAACTTCAACAGTGGACGTTATTTAGACAAAGATGATGATCAAAAACGAAATCATTCTACTTGATACTAACAAAACAAAAGGAGATCTTAATAGTTAGGTACCTTAATTTTCATTCTAAATGTACAGAATATTTTAGTACTTAATGCTGCTGTGTTTAAAAAATAAATAAAACGAACAAATAAGTACATAAATTCTAACGCAAATCCTTGAAAATAGGAATCGCAACACAACATCCGACATCATAAAAAGATCCTCTGTACAATTTCCTAATACAAAACATAAATCAACATGCCTACTTACTTTACCACATTAGAATTCTGTTACCGTGTGAGGAATAAGGAAGATTGTAGGTAAGACATGAGGCCGGTCAGGCAGACGTCCTCACTGTCGTCGGCACCTGAATCTTTGATGATGAACAAATTTCCTCAAGTTATTGACAAGAATGTATGATCTATTTAACTATTAAGGGCAGTAACACACTACTTTCTAAACGCGCTACCATATCGAAACATAATGACAATTAGGCCTTTAGTATCGATGCCAAAAGGCTTGTATTAAGGTTGACAGCTAGATAGGCACTGTACAGCATTTGCATGGCGTTTGTACTGATGAAAAAAAGCAGTACTTAGTAAGCAAAGATGAATAGCTTGAGACTGTACAGCGTTTTATATCGTTGCGCGATGCAGAAAGCCTTAGTGCGTAAAGGTTGACAGCTAGCGACTGTGCAGCATTTGTATCGATGTAGTAAAGTAGTGTGTAAAGTTGACAACCAGCGACTGTATCAATTTTGCATCGCAAATAGTATTGATGCACAAAGCCTTAGTAAGGTTCAAAGCAGCTAGCGACTGTATAAAGTTATAGCGACTATAAAGCGTTTGCATCGCATTTATTTCGATGCAAAAATCGATTATGTAAAGGTTGACAACTAGCGACTGTATCGTGATTGCATCGTGATAAACTAAATCAAGAAATATTCTTTTGGAAAGTCACAGGTCATTTTCGTGTCGGAAACAAATATAGAATATAGAATATTAGAATAGAATATTTTTTTTATTTGTAAACATAGGTAGGTATACATTAGTGTGAGATGTTACAGAGCTTGTTTGAGGCGCTATGCTTTGCCATATGGCGTACAAATGTTTTACATGGATTAATATAAGAATAATTAAGTTTTTTCTGCTGATTTGGAAATTATGAATTATACAATATTATTATAGTCAGCATTTAAGTTTACATTAATGTCAATTTCATGTTATATTAAGCATAATTTACAATTTAGATTAATGTCAATAAATGTCAAATAAAAACTTAATACCAATTTTGACATAAATGAAGTAAGTAATAATGAATAATATTTAACAATGTCAATAAATAATAATAATTTAAAAATGTCAATCTTGATATAAATGAAGTCAATTATATTTAATAATGTCAATAAAATTAGTAATGTCAATCTTGGTATAAATGTAATAAATTAATTAGATTTAGCAATGTCAAAAAATACATAAATAAATTGTAATGTTAGCCTTGATAGGTATCGGATTTCAACAAAACATAGGAATAAAATAATAATAATCAAGAATATTGTTTCTCTGTCACAGGTGCAGTTATGGATTTATCTTCAAAGTATTCATTTAGAGAGTAGTAACATTTACTTATGAGAATGTTGTACAGCTTATTTTTAAATTCATCTAGGCTTAAAGATTTGATGTCTTCAGGTAATTTATTAAAACATTTTTGCGCCATGCAGAAGAAACATTTTCTCATTAAAGCCGTCTTTCCACTTGGAATTTCTAATTCTAGTTTATTTTTGTCGCGTAATTGCCTGTAGTAACTTTTAAAAGCTATTTTAAATAATGAGATGTTGATTTTAACAAATGTATTTACTTCGTAAATGTATAGTGACGGTAGGGTTAATAGTTTCATACTTTTGAACAGAGGTTCGCAACTATCTGTGCTATATAAGCCACACAAACGTCTACTATATACTATTAACAAACGTCTACTATTACTATGTGTGTGGTCCGTGTGGTGACGGATTAAGAATACAAATGTCACCACCCCGTTTCATCCCGTGGGTGTCGTAAGAGTCGACTAAGGGAGTAAGTCAGGCAGACAATATCCACTGCAAGAGAGGGAAAGCTCGAAACAAAACCCTATACCAACCCGTCTGGCCAGCGTGGTATAGTAGGCTAATATCCCTCCAAATATATGGAGGAGACCCGTGCCCAGCAGTGGGACGTTTATGGGTTGAGACGACTATTACTATATATATTTGTAAGTATACAAAGAACATATAACTCGTATAATAGTGATTTGGTTTAATAAATGGTAAAGGAAAATGTATATGTGATCAGTAACTGCAGATAAGGACAGTTGTGGTGAACGATGAATTATAACTAGGCGGCGCTCGGTGACATAAACTCGAATATAACTCAGGATTTCCGCACTCCTTCTGAGTTTAAACTCGAATGTCACACTTCTTTGTGTGTGCAATATGCTTATAAAGGGATGCGACGATTTTGATTTACGTATAATCTATATAAATAAAAATGAAACCGCATATGTATGTACGCGCATAACTTCCGATTGACTGCACCAAATTAGATAATTCTTGTTTGTTATTTTCTGGACAAGGTTTGTATAGAAGAAAATTTAGCGGTACTAAGTTCGCCGGGTCAGCTAGTTACTATATATGTATATATTATTATATATTGCATGCGGCTCACGCACGCGTAGATATCGGTAATCTCAACAAAAAGTGTATCCTTGCCCAGGACACCTATCTATCTCCTTACAAAATTTCATAAAAATCCGTTCAATCACTTCTTCATGAAAATGCAACCAACAAACACGTTACTTTTGCAGTTAAAATATTTGTAGGGACGCTTAATACTCTTTAACGATTGACACCACTGTGTATATGACCGAGCAACGTCCAACAAAGCAGGTTTAAGCCCGAAACATGGCAAAACATTAGTAATATCTAATATAAGCCCGAAACTGATCCGACACAAAAGTAAAGTTCAACCTTCAGTCGAATTCGTAGAATTTGTTTTCCTTTAAAGAACGAAAGGAAAAGAAATCAAAAAAGTATTGGAACTGGTTCCTACTGGTTTTTATTATACCTAACTTTAATACGTTATTACTCGAAATATCAGAGCAAGCACCCATCTGATGAGTTTTTGAAAACTGGGCCCGTAGCTAAGTACGGATTGATAATGTTTGCAAGCTTGTCGCGGTCAGACGAAGATTTGTGACCATTCACTAAACAACACAGCAAGACTATCATGCCTTGGAAAGCCCGTCAAGCAGTTCGTCTTGATCTCTTTTCAGTCTATAAGAGTAAAAGAATACTTGTGTTAGCACAAGCTTGTGCAGCATAGTATTTAATACGTTTTGTGTAGCAGTCTCCGTTGCGTACCGCCGTGACCGAAACTTGGTTAGGCGGGTTTTTTTTCCTTTCTGTTTATGCACCTATTTTTCCAACAGAATCTCAAAATCTTAATGATACGTATTTATATTGACCCAAATCAGCAAGACTATCATAAGATATAGTTGTTTCCCGCGGCGCCGCCCGCGTAGATGTCAGTTATCGTGATAAAAACTAAACAGACTAAAATCTATCTCGGTGCCAAATTTCATCCAGATCCGTTTAGTAGTTTTTGCGTGAAAGAGTAACAAACATCCATTTCTTACAAACTTTCGCGTTTATAATATTAGTAAGGATTTTGAAACTAAGTAATATGATAGGTATTGGAATTCCCCGCAAATTCTTATTTACTGATATGAGTTTTGAAGTATCTACGTCCAATTTAAGATAGCACTTGTCTATTTCAAAACAACTACTTGTTCTTCACGTCAACATTAGGTGTGCCTAGTACTTACGGAAAATTTTCAGCTTCACTTTCAATATCAAAAGTCTCTTATTTATTTAAACGTGACGTAACAGTATCACATCTTTTCCATGCTTCCTGCCGAGGTTTTCCCGAGAGACTATAGCATGGGGTTCTTCAAGAAAGGAGTTATAAGGTTTCTAAAGGGTCGGCAACGCGCGAGTGATACCCCTGGTGTTGCAAGCGTCCATAGGCTACGGTAACTGCTTACCATCAGGCGGGCCGTATGCTTGTTTGCCTACTTGGTAGTATAAAAAAAAAAAATGCTATTTTATTTGAAGGAATGTTTACATTTCACCAGCTATATTATGTTCTATTTGATAGGAGTCGAGGTTATTGATATATTGGAAACAATCACAATGCTTGATAGCCTCCTGCTACGGAGAATTTCTAACAGAAAAACCCAATAACATTTTCGCCCACACCGCAAATGAATCTTATAATCAAAAAGTTAAGTGATTTTTTTTAAAACTAGAGTTTACCCGATTCGAAATTCGACTGTAATTTTGAAAAACTATTCCAATTTTTTTTAGCTCATCAAAAGCTACTAAACAACCTCAAGTACTAAGAAACTACGTCCGACTTCCGAAGTCCGGGCTACCAACCCGTCTAGCCAGCGTGGTATTACTATACCACGCTGGCTAGACGGGTTGGTAGCCTACTGGCTAATAACCCTCCAAGTGTATGGAGGGCGACCCATTCCCAGCAGTGGGACTTTTATGGGTTGAGATGATGACTAAGAAACTGTCCTTGTTTCGGGGGTTAATACAATTTACGGTGTGGGAATTGAACTGAAAACATTCGGCACACTGTTGATGGCGAGTTTACCTTCAATTTATCCTTTGTTAAACAAACCCCATGTGACCCCTCACATAACCTTGAGTTATATATATCTTAAACACGTCAGCTAACTGTGACCACTAATATGTGTATATTCATGTGACATTGTATAAGTAAACAGTCGAAGGCCTCTTCAAACATGGCGGCGTGATCTGAAAATTAGCTTTTAATTAGACTTGTCGCCTGTCATCCTTGCTTTAACGAAAAATATAACGTCATCTAAAATATATATTAAACTAGGGGACGCCCGCGACTTCGTCCGCGTGGTAATTGGAACGTATATTTTTTTTCCCGATTTTGCAATATATCTCACTACTGCTCTGCTCCTATTGATCATAGCGTAATGTTATATAGCTTATAGCCTTCCTGGATAAATGCAGTATTCAACAAAAAAATATTTTTTCTAATCGAACCAGTACTTTCTGAGATTAACGCGTTCAACCAAACAAACAAACAAACTCTTCAGCTTTATAATATTAGTATAGATTAAATAGTAAAATGGGTTCTATACTTTCGTCTTCGTTTACCGTAGGTACAGTGTCGGCTTTAATACTACCGCGTGTTGCTGAAACATTTTTTTTCACACCAGTACTTTTTGATTTAACATACTTCGAATATGAGAACGTTTCTTTCTAAACGCATCCCTAAATGAGCGCTAACAACACAACATACATCGCCGTATGTACTTACTTAGTTATTTGGCTGTGGTTTTGTAAGGCGAAGGTCCTTCCTTAGTCGGGTTCGCTGTTCGCTTGTATGGTATCGTTTAGTAGGGACTAAACGAAAAACGGCATGCGAACTATCGTTAGTATCAAATCCTTTAGGGGAAGTCCTATAAAGTATTAAACGACTTTATAGAAACTATATTAGGTTAGAACAACAAAGTCTACAGACAAAGTACCGAAAGAATCTGATTCAATTTCCTCTTATATTTTTCTATGTCAATTCCTAAGTGGCGATATTAAGATAAATATCGTTTACTATGTTGGATTTATCCATCGGTTTTGCCGCTAAGTCATCGTTACACCTAAGTGCTAATGACGAAAAGTGGGAAATATAATTTAATTTCTTGAGATGTGGTTGACCACGGTAAAAGATTTAATGTATCCTAATTATTAAGGATACGTTTATGTTGACTCAGTGGTATATCTGTAAGTAACGATTAATACCAGAACAGAATAGATGAACATAGATACATACATACAAACCTACATACAGGCTAAAATCATAACCATTCTTTTGTTTTCGCCGTAGTCGGGTAAAAAAACAAGCTTGCGTCTTGTGACAAAACCTTTGACACTCAAGGATAATGTAGCTTCCTATTAGTGAAATAATTTTCAGAATCGGATCATTAGTTTCAGAGATCTTCCTAAATAGAACAATGCAGACATAAAAACTTGACTTCTTTAAAATATAAGAATCTCTTGGCGACATGCGAAATTATTGGAAAATCGCGTTTTTTCCTTTTATTGACATACTTCAGAAATAGAGGAAGATAGTTAAATAATAATTATGATAGGTTAGGTTAGATAAATAGGTTTGGTCGTATAAAAATGGGGTTATTGTATACTCGTCATAAAGTAAATTTGCCACAGAAAAAAATATGTGTAAATATTGTCTAGAACGACGAATTTACAGAATTTTCTCTGTAGCAAAATATGTAAATTTGTCTAGAACGACGAATTTACAGAATTTACACAAACCTTTTTCCGTGGCAAAATGTGTAAATTTGTCTAGAACGAAGAATTTACAGAATTTACACATACCTTTTTCTGGGGCAAAATGTGTAAATTTGTCCAGAACGACGAATTTACAGAATTTATATATACTTTTTTGTGGCAAATTTACTTTGTGATGAATGTACAACAAACCTAAAAATGCAATTCGAATATTCATAGAAGCCCAATTTTACCTTATACGCAAAAACTGGATTCGAATTAGTTCGAAGCTCATTAATAAAGTTCACTTAAGTGATTGAGAAATTGATGATACCAATAATGTAAATATATTTTGGTTTGGACCGTCATAGTATACCTAATTTATGACAACACTAGCTTCCGCCCGCGGCTTTGCCTGCACGTTCGTTTTCGTTTCCTCGGGAACAGAGATTTTTTCCGGGATAAAAAGTAGCTGTGTGTTTCCAGACTGTAATCTATCGCTATGCAAAATTCGTTCAGTACTTTTGCGTAAAAGAGTAACAAACATACACACATACATTCTTACAAACTTTCGCGTTTATAGTATAAGTAGGACTACTTATAGCTTCAATACCTACACTTAAGCCGTGTATCGACATTGCGAGGCTACCTCACGAGGGAGCTCAGATGAGCTCCCTCGTGAGGTAGATTGGCAATAGATTGTTATTCAATTAGTTAGTCAGGCAACATACAAATTGGCTCGCGAGGCAAGCGCATCGAGACATCAAGAAACTGCCTCGCTAGGCAGCACAGTTTAAAGAACTCTTAACTCTTTCAAAGAGATCCTTAGACTGTACATTAGTATGAATCTAGTTATAGCTACACCTAGATTTACTTTAGTACTTTACGTGCAGTGACAAATTGTTGTTGTCACATCTTATAATATGTATATAAATTTCTCGTGTCACAATGTTAGTTACCATACTCCTCTGAAACGGCTTGACCGATTTTTATGAAATTTTATATGCATATTCAGTAGGTCTGAGAATCGTCTACTATTTATTTTTCATAACCTCTAAGTGATAAGGGTTGTCCACCCCTAACATTTATTTTTGGTCAATTTTTATTTTGTTATAATGAGGTTTAATTAAAAAACACATAAAACCCTTAATTTTCACCCTCTACGATCAACCCCTAATTTTTACAAATTAACAACGTTTGCTGGGTCAGCTAGTGATATATAAAAATATCATCTTTGTCGGGGTTAACATCACTAGATGTAATGAAAATCCCCGGCCATTATCCTATTGACTAATCATGCTTAGCAAATCTATAGTAGGTGAAAGTTTTTAAAGTGTTATTATGCTATGTATTTTTGGGAAGTGGTTAGTGACTATGACTGCTAAGGTCGTTTCGATTCCCACCCGGGACAAATATTTGTGTGATGAGCACGATTGTTTGTTCAGTGTCTGAGTGTAATTTATCTATGATATGTATTTAGATATACATATAAGTATGTTTATCAGTTGTCTGGTTGCCAAAGTACAGGCTCTGTCTAGTTTGGAGTCAAATGGCGGTGTTTGAGTTGTTCCAAAATATTATTATTATGTCGTGAAGGATGTTAGTCACCATTTCCAGGCGTTCCCAGCTTTGCTCTGATGTCATTGAGCTTTTCATACAAAAATACCATAATTTTCGGAAAATTCACTATTTTTTTACTGACAAGCATACGGCCCGCCTGGTGGTAAGCAGTTACCGTAGCATGGAAGCTTGCAACACCAGGGATGTCACTCTAAGTATTATCTATTTTAAACCTTCCCTGCCATTTACGACCACAACGAAATCGGTCGAGCCGTTCTCAATGAGGCTCCGTCATACATTTTGCAATAGAATTTTTCTATTTACATTATATTTGTACAACATTGACATCTCTTTAACTTTAACAATAACAATATCAACATGCTAAGGTCGGTCCTATACTAATTATACTACAATAAATATATTCTGAAATCTATAATGTGTGAAAAACGTATAACTGAATACACAGTCCTCTGTCGTCAAAGGTTCTTTAAGGCTTTTAACCATTACAAAACGTCCATTAGTTAGTACCGTAGTATATATTATATATATATATATATACATGTATGTATGTCATATTATATGTCACTAATATGGGCAAATAGTAACTTTGGTATTAATATAGAGGTACATTGCTATACTGGTATAGTAAATACCAAAACACCTCATATTTATTTTTATTAAAAATAAATTAAGAGAGGCAGGTCACCATACTAGCGAGCAAGCCCGACTTTGGAAGGACCTCCACCTTACAGAAGACCACAGCCTTATAACTACACACAGCGGTCTAGTTCTTATTATTCTTTTAACTCCCGCACTGTGTCGCGGGTGACTTTACAAACATAGAATTAACGGACACAAATTACACCCCCACTCAGAACAACTCTTTATAGGCCACACAAAGTTTTGTCCTGTGTGGGAATCGAACCCTCAACCTCATGCACAGCAGGCGCATACAGCGGCCACCACCAAGGCAGTCAGTTGTGTTCCATAGTGTGAGTACAGGTCTTAAGCGCTTATTTAGGGATGCATTTTGAAATAAACGTTTTCCTATCCCCGGGATACTCCATCTTAAAGTCCTGGTGTAAAAAAATGGGTTGATAACACGCGAGTGGTAGTAGTATTAAAAAAGTAAAAAAAATAAAATAGTTTAGTAGTAGAAGGTTTTCCTGTGCAATTATGGGAACCTAGCGGAAAGTGCCGCTAGCGCCGCGCGTACCAGAGTAGGTACTAACCATGGGTGTGTTTTGCATCTGTAAAATTAAAACACTGCCCGATAAAATATGGGTACATTTTGTGTTTACGAGTTTGCTATGGGGTAATCTCTGGATCTACTGAACCGATTTTAAAAAATTATTTTACCAAGAGAAGGCACGTTAATTGTAAGGTATATATATTTTTTTAAGTTCTTTACTGGCATTAAAACAAAGGTATATAAAGTTAACAATACACTATTATACTTACTATTTATCGTTTTTTTACAGACTAAATAACGTCCTTATAAATAGGGTTAAAATATTTGTGAGTATCATGGGCTATATTTTATTAAAAAAACATTACGGGAGAATATATGAGAAATGCCATCTATGCGAAGCCGGGGCAGGCAGCTAGTATTATATATTTACTAGTGGACCTGGCAGACGTCGTCCTGCCGGAAAAAGCTGAAATACCGACAGCAGCGCCACCTACCGGGTCCAATTGTGAATCTAAACCATCCAGGGCCCTACCCGAACACACACACAAAATTTCATCAAAATCGGTCCACCCGTCTAGGAGGAGTTCAGTCACATACACACGCACACAAGAAATATATATATTAAGATATACTATTATAGTCGACAACCGTTTAACACCATAAGTCATGGTTAATGTGATAATTAAAAGGTTTTACCTGTTGTGTAAGGTATTTTGACATCATGCAACTATTTATTAGTTCTATTAATATTGTTTGTTGATGGGAGAAGGAAACGGCATCTATTATTTCATTAGGGCCACGAACTTACCGCTGTAGTGGCAGCGGCGAGCGGTAGCGGCGAGCGGTAGCGGCGAGCGGTAGCGGCGAGCGGTAGCGGCGAGCGGTAGCGGCGAGCGGTAGCGGCGAGCGGTAGCGGCGAGCGGTAGCGGCGAGCGGTAAAAAACAATTGTTCTAAAACGTTCTATAACGCCACGCGCGCGACGTAACGCGGTTTTAGGGTCGGTTCATATCTGACGGAAAATGCGTCGAGCGTATCATCGGTCGCATCTATTCGTATGCTCGATGCACCAACGCATCGTCGGTTACGTGTAAAGGTTGTTTTACTATATATTTGTCTGTTCTGGCGTTACGCGACCGATAATACGCGACGAATTTTCCGTCAAAGATGAACCGACCCTTAGTACATTTGTTGCCGCCGCCGCTTACCGCTACCGCTGCCGCGTGAAGTCGTGGCCGGGCCGTAAAGGTTTAAAAGAATAACATAAGTACTTACATATTTAAAATCATTCTGCTAAGCGAATATGTTGATTGGATGTATCGATCTAAACTAATATTATAAAAAAATGTTTTGATGTTTTGTTTCTTTGTTTGTTACGATTAACTCCAAAACTACTCACCGATTTTTAAAATTCTTTCACTTTTTAAAATCGGTGGTGTTTTTTCTATACCTTCTACTACGGTGACAAACAAAGTGCACGGTTCATCTGATGGTAAGCAGTTACCATCGCCTATGGTTGCTTTACCAGGGTAAAGCAGCCATAGGCGATGCTTCCTACTCAACATTTTGGGTTATGAGTAACTCTAAAAATCCTTTGCCTTCAATGATTATTGTAGACTGTGTACAGTATGTACTCACAGGAACACAACTTCACCAATGTGTGTAGTTATTAGTCTATGTTTTTCTAAGGTAAAGATCCATCCTCAAACGGGCTTGCTCGGTTATATGGTGCCCTACCTCTCTTAAGACCTAAACAAAATAAAGAATGTTAACATGTCCGACAAAAAAGAATCTATTGACCGTGAATCACCTTCACCGGGTTAAACGAACCGTTGAACGAACAAGCAGTATTATTGACAGGCCTGTTGGTCTAGTGGTTAGTGACTCTGACTGCTACGCCGGAGGTCGTGGGTTCGATTCCCAACCAGGACAAATCTTTGTGTGTGAGCATAAATGTTTGTTTCTGAGTGTTATTTATCTATAATATGTGTGTATTTATAAATATATAAGTATGTTTATCAGTTGTCTGGTTACCATAGAACAGGCTCTGCCTTGTTTGGGATCAGATAGCGATGTGTGAGTTGTCCCGAAGAAAATAAAAACCTACAATACATAAGATAAAAAGTCAAAGACAGGCAGGCAAACAACTATTTATTTTAAATTTGTGAAAGAAGTTGTATAACATGATGCATGCATGACTTCTGTTTTTTTTATGGCTGGCCCGTTCGTTTAGTGATTAGTGACCCTGACTCCTTAACCGGAGGTCATGGGTTCATCTCCCATCCAAGACAAATCTCTGTGTAATGATCAGATTTGAAAGAACAAACAATGGGGGTGATACAAAGATTTGTATTGAGTAGGAATCGAATCCACGACTCACGACGCCACTGAACCAAAAAGACAGTCAACCTCCTTTAGGGTAAAATTGTTAACCAAACTACTCCGAAACGGCTTGACCGATTTTTATGATTTACTAATTTTAAGTGTGAGGTAGCCCACCCCAAAAAAGTATTTTTTTGAAGTGTGAGGTAGCCCACCCCAAAAAAGTATTTTTTTGAAGTGTGAGGTAGCCCACCCCAAAAAAGTATTTTTTTGAAGTGTGAGGTAGCCCACCCCAAAAAAGTATTTTTTTGAAGTGTGAGGTAGCCCACCCCAAAAAAGTATTTTTTAAAAGTGTGAGGTGGCCCACCCCAAAAAGGATTTTTAATTTTTTGGACTTTTTTTTATCTTTATTTGGCATAAAAAATACTTATAACCCTAAATTTCCACCCTTATACCACTAACCCCTATTTTTTTTCATAACGTTGTTAGATACTTTATATGCAAAAACAACGTTTGCTGGGTCAGCTAGTTGCTTATAATATGTTTTACTCCTCACATTATACTCGATTGAGATACAATGCTAGTTAATTGATTTCTATGTCAGCTTCATTGCCTTACATCAATTCTCTTATCTTATTATTTTATCAAGACTATAGAAAATATCAATTATGCTTGTTAAGATGCAAGGATGACAGTTTTATTTATATTTTGCTATTATTGCAAATGTATATTTTTATTACGAATATCAATAATGATACTGAAGTTATTTAAATTTTATCAAAACGTAATAAAAAAGGGGCACCATACTTGCGAGCAAGCCTGACTGGAGATGGTCCTCTACACAAACAAAGCACAATAGCGAATATTATAGCTGGCCGTATGCGTCTTTGGCAGCTAAGTAAAATTAAAATAAATTGGCCAAGTGCATGTCGGGTCACGCACAATGTAGGGTTCCGAAATTGCCATTCCCAATAATGTGGACTAAGAATAAGGTATCTGTGGTTTCAACATTTATGACTTTTGAGAACATAGGACAATGGTAACAATTTTGGTAAAGTCTTGAAATAAGTCGCATTAAAAGGGTGGCAGGTAAGGAGATGGAAGAGGAAGGTGAGAGGAGTCACTCCACCCGGCGATTTTTTATATTAAAGAAAATGATAAAGATAAATGAACCATTCTTAACAGTTTTTTTGTATCTATTATATATTATAGTATTACCATAGTTATATATTATTATAGTATTTCAAGAGAGGTAAGGCCCTAGACTAGAGAGCAAGCCCGACTGGGAAAGGACCAGTGTGTAGCTGTGTTCCTGTGTGCGAGTACAGGTCTCTAGCACTTATTTAGGGATGCGTTTTAAAAGAAACGTGTTTATATTTCAGGGATACTCAATCTCAAGCTCTGGTATAAAAAATGGGTCGGCAACACGCAAGTGATACCATAGGCTACAGTAACTGCTTAACATCAGGCCGCATGCGACATAGTTTGCCTCCTGTAGTATAAAAAGACAGTGTAAACAACTCTTTACTCTTATTATTATTATTTGAGTTCCTTAGACTGTGGTATTTATATGCCTCCTAAGTGTGACAATGTATTCTTAGATAATAATTAAAAGTGTATTATTTTTCCGCTATGGTTTTTAATTCTTTGACTATTGATCACGTCCAATGATTGCACCAGTAGGCGCAATTAAATGATGAGGAAATAATATTGCTATTAGAAATCTTTCATACTTTAAGAACCAAAGATCATTTCATAGGCATTTTTAGAGTAGATAAACAAAATGACCTATATGATGAGAAGTAATGTAAGAAATGTAGTGAAGAGAGTTTTAAGTACGTATGAATGTTGAGTCAGGTTAGAGTAGAAGGAAAAGACCAAAGAAAAGGTAAGTGGACTTTGTGAAAGATGACATTGGTAGCAAAGAAACAAGTGAAAAATATTAGCCACTGACCACAAATAATTGGACAGTACGATGTTAATAAAAGCTACAAATAATTATATTAAAATCGCTTCACTGATGAAGCGATTTTAATATAATTATTTAATTTACTGATAAAAAGGAACGTGTCTTCAAATACTCTTAAATCCATTAAAGCCATTGCGCTAAAAATAAATGGAACGGTATCAATCAAGCAGCCTGTTCCAGTCTACTGCTGAAGCACTCATAGCCAGGTGTAGGTAGTAGCCTGTTGACTGCACGGTTGGTTCAGTGGCTTAAGTGGTAACCGGCATGTTGTGGGTTCGATCCCCACACGGGACAAACAATTGTGTGATCCATAAATGGTTGTCCTGAGTCTAGTACTTTGTGTCCGTTATTTGTATGTTTGTTTTTTTTTTTATACAACTCCCGCACTAGAGAACAAGCTCTGTGTCGCGGGGGACTTTACGAACATACAATTAACGGACACAAATTACACCTAGACTCAGAACAATTATTTATGGGTCACACAAAGTTTTATCCTGTGTGGGAATCGAACCCACAACCTCGTACACAGTAGGCGCATATGCGGCCACTGGACCACTGAGACAGTCATTGTAAACTCCCCCGCGACACGTCTTTAAAAAAACAGTTGTAAGATCGCGGCTGAGACTTGTAACGGTGATTTGAACAAATTTGTCACCAGATTGTCCAGTTACTCGATAAAATTTAAAGCTTCGTATTGAAAATCTATTAATTATCCTTTGCTTAGATCTTGGCCATGACTTTAACCTTCGAAACTACATCATGTAATGGTCCTATTGAATCGGGTTTCCATCGTAAATCGTCTTTATGTCTGTTTAATGATAATCAACTACAATGATGGGCCGCGCCTTTTCAAACCCATTATAATATAGGTTGAATGGACTACTGTGTGTTAAACCACAAATGGCTTGAATAGCCGCAGGATTTTGTGAGGTTTAATTCAGGCTCATTGAAATTTAATGGATAAACATGTCAATATAGGATACTAAATACCCAATAAATACTTACAAATTATACATGTAAATATGAAAAGCTACTATTAACTTGCCATTTTGAATGGCAATGCTGATCATCTGTGTACTCTCTTTCGCTATTTCCCTAAAAAGGAAGCGAGCGCTCGGACCCTATGAACAAATTGTCTCGACCCCAAATGGCTCAAATACGTAATATGCTTCTCGAATGGCGTAGCGTAACCGGTGGCCAGGTAACAATAGCTTTTCTATTGTTTCTGGTTTGCCTGTAGCCACCGGTCACTCTTCAATCTAGTTGCTCATAATGCATGCCAACTTGTATCAATGTTATAATGATTAGTTTAATAGGTAAAGCATAACTAATAAACTCACATTCACATTTAAAATACTAATAATTGGAATGGGATATTATATATGTTTATGAGAGCGTTGACCTTCTCCAAATACAAACTAGCAGTATTTTTTTTTGAGCTGATTGCTATTAAGGTAAAGTAAAAAAGACAAGAGAATGTTGCGATTCTGTTCTGTTCTGTTGTGTTGTTCGTTGCGGTGATTGAGCAATATCTACAGAGAATTTGCTGTGAACAAGAAAAAAAAATTAGTTGTTAACATAATAAAAACGAAATTTCACCGCTTTTCAAGTACATTAAATTGTACAGATCACTACGAAGTCAAGAACGTCGTCTTTCATTCATGCAAAATTAAATCATTATGTTTTTTGTTGCTCATCGTAGGCGTAGGGCACCGGGTACTGCGCTTGTACTTTTTACACTTTTTACTACCTTAATCAAAACTACTAGTAAAACTTTACAATTGAATACAAAAACATTTAATTTGTGTTAATTCGCCCGTAAAATTGTCAACTGTAAAAACCTGGTTAACCACTTAATTATTACCCTATATTTACTTTTTTGTGATTGTGGTAACTAGTGGGAAAAAGACATCGATCATTGAAATTTAAAGATGGAACGCAACAAAGAAAGTTACATTTGAAACTAGCTGTGTTGCCCGCGGCTCCACCTGTGTGGATGTCGGTTATCGCTGTAAAAAGTAGCCTATGAGTTATTCCAGACCATAATCTATCTCTGTGCCAAGTTTCATCCAGATCCGTTCAGTAGTTTTTACGTGAAAGAGTAACAAACATCCACCCATCCATCCATACTTACAAACTTTTACATTTATAATATTAGTAAGGATACAGTATTGCAAGTAATAAAAAGTAAAATTAGTATCATGATTTTTTAAAATAAATGTTGTTAAATTCTTTTTTTAAAGGAGCATATTAGGCACATAATATATGTCAATAAAATCGCATGTACAGTGTATGTGGAAAACTAGAAATGTATAAGTGTTTACAATTAAAAAATAATAATATATCGAGTAAACAATGTGTTGTTTCCTAAAGACAATTCTAGGGGTTCAGACCTTCCACTTGTCTTAAGTTATTCTCTCAAATTATTTCTCGTATAAAAAATATAATTACTGCCAGGCACGCCGTACCATTTCATTCTAATTATTATATCCATATATAATATTTAAAACTTGATAAGCAATCTATAGGGATGTCGTGATACGACTCCTGTATCAAGCAAGTAGTATTCTACTTTCCAAAAAAGGAGCTAAATAATCGACAACAAAGGCTACAATAAAAACTATTAGACTTATTCGTCTTCGTCTTATCGTTTGGTTAGTGGCCAATGTGGTGACAGAGTTCTATTGATCGCCTATATTAAGGCCTCCGTCGTGATCTAACGACTGATAACAGTAGGGACCGACTTTTAACGTGCCCTACGAAGCACGGAGACGCTCTGATGAAATACCACTATTATTATTAGACCTATTTAGACTTGTTTATCCCCGAAACTAGTCTTGAAATTGCGTGGTTTTTTATTAACAGGGCAGTATTGATGCGTGTTACCAATTACTGTATATTGTTAGGAGAAATCCGCTAATTGATAATATAGTATATAACTTTGTTTAAAATAATTTAGATAACAAGGATGTCACGACGGCCGGTAACAATATGTGTATTATGTTGCCATTTTAATAGCCTCGTTGATTATTTATTGCTATAAATTTTAAACTTAACAATCACGACTTGTTAGAATTTGTATCCTTAATGTATTGTATGTGTATTTGTAAAAATAAATCTTAATTCTATGTTGTCAAGTATAATTACATTGGTGACAATAACCTTACAAAATATAAACTAAAAACACTTAACGGATTTTGGTTTTTACTTTCATTTAGAAAATTTCCTCCGGAAGGTTCATATATATTATAATAGAAAAATCTAATTATATTATTATCTCAGACTAATAGAATAAGATAGACGGAGCGTGTAGAACTCGCGCGTGAAGCCGCCAAAAGTCATACTAAATAGCAATGTCATACGTTTTCGTTTTCGCGCGCAGTCGATTTGAGCCGCTCTGAAGTATTTTTACAACGTTTTAATACACAATACGGCATTATAATAATATTTTGTCAAAACGTGTTTAGACGTGCGTACTCACTCGACTGCGCGTGAAAACGAAAACGTATGACATTGCTATTTAGTATGACTTTTGGCGGCTTCACGCGCGAGTTCTACACGCTCCGTCTATCTTATTCTATTAGTCTGAGATTATTATAAACGTGAAAGTTTGGATAGTTGGATATTTTGTTACAATTGGATGGATGTTTGTTACTCTTTCACGTAAAAACTACTGAACGGATCTGGATGAAATTTGGCACAGAGATAGATTATGGTCTGGAATAACTTTTTACAGCGATAACCGACATCCGCAGATAAGTCGGTTCAGCCGCGGGCAACAACTAGTATAATATTTGTATTTTATGTTCTGTATACATACTAGAGTACGACGTAGGCCATATTTTTTTTTATAAAGGGATTTTCATAAATATAACCTTTTTCTCCAGATTTTTTTCTCATACACACGTTTTTGTAGCAGTATCTTTTATTGATAGAGGCGAGCCTATCGCCATATAGCTACTGATTTCAAACTCCTTGCTAACATTACGCATTTCTCGTCAGATCAATATATGTATGTAGGTATATATTACAAAAGTTATGCCATGCAAAGTTGTGAACTAATGAAACTGCTGCAGGCCAGCGCAGCGTTTTCCTTAGTTCACAACTTTGAATATAAAATTTCTGTATACAAGCAAGCGAGCTCCACTAGAAAAGGACCTCCACGTTCTTTTCTCCTAACGCAGGCTTTGCTAGCATAAAAAGAGGCTGCAATAACTAAAAAAGCAAGGTAAAGCTTGACTGCCTCGTTGGTCCAGTGGCCGCAATATGCGCCTGCTGTGCACGAGGTTGTGGGTTCGATTCCCACACAGGACAAAACTTTGTGTGACCCACAAAGAATTGTTCTGAGTCTGGGTGTAATTTGTGTCCGTTAATTGTATGTTTGTAAAGTCCCCCGCGACACAGAGCTTGTTCTCTAGTGCGGGAGTTGTCTTTTTAAAAAGAACAAAAGAACAAAAAAGAACAAAAAAAAAAATTCAAAAAATATAAAAAAAAACAATCAACTTACTAAAATCAAAATAACATAACAATTTTGCAATTCCAGATCTTCTATACGAGAACTACATTCCCGATGATCCAGTAAAGCAAGATGCAATTCTTCGAAAACTCTCCGATTACTGTGGGAAACCCATGTTCAACTACACCACGGAAGACGAGGAACCACCCTTCAGATGGGACTTCTACCATTCTTTCTTCTTCTCTTATACTGTCGTCAGTACGATTGGTAAGTTTAAATAATTTTTTTTTTTTATTAGGCGCTAGTTTCTTAGATGATATAGATAGAGAGGCAAACATGCATACCGCCCACCTGGGTAAACCGTTGTGACCGTCTAAAACCTTTTAACTCTGTTCTTAAGAGGAAATGCGGGCGGAGAGACTTTTGAATATTAGGTATTTGAATAAACTATTGCTGTCGCTCTGCGAGCGCTCGGCCGCGCGATTTGTGCGACAGGGACAACTGCATATCCGACTAAACAGCATAAGTAAAAAGTCGTAATTCGAGGTTTGGCTCTCGCCTATTTCCTCATCCATTATTAGACCAATTTAAAAGATATTTCGTAAACTGCATGATTAGGATATAAAATGTGCCCCTATGTTTTCCTTTTTTCAATAACAGTTGTCATATTTGTATACCAGGCCTATGTTGACAGCCGTCTAAAATGGTTATTTTGAGCATTTTTAAGGGTTTCTAGTGCTTATAAATATAATGAATCATTAAAAAGGAAAACATAGGAACATACAAGAAGTTGATATTAATTTTATTGCAAAAAATGTTTACTTTAAGATCGAAAACCAGGTAGAAAACAGGCGAGAGCGTTTCTATGGAGAATAGACACACCGCGTTTCCTCTTAAAGAACCCCATTCCACAACCTGATCGTACGTGAAAGGAAATTCTTGCAAATTATACCGCAATAATCATTGATATATGAAGCGGTGGTGGCCGAGTGGGAAAGTAACCGACTTGCACGCAAGAGGTGCGAGATCAATCCCGGGTGGCAGTGCCAATGTGAATTTCACTTGTGGAGTTTATATGTACTAATCAAATGATTCACCATCTGCTAACGGTGAAGGAAAACATCGTGAGGAAACTTTAGAAGAAATTCTAAAGACATGTCTGATTCACCAACCCGCATTAGTCCAGCATATTGTGTGAATTAAGGCCTGAACCCATTCTCTCTCTTGATAGAGGAGAGAAGACCCGCACCCAGCAGTGGGTTGCTATTATTAATCATTGATAATGTGGTGCCTTAGATAAGCAATAACCGCGGAAACATGCTACCAATACAATATAATAAATTTGAAGTAAAACATTACCAATCTAAAGACTGAGTATAAGTTACAATCCTGTGATTATAATCACCATAACATTTACAAGAATGAATCGTTTTCACAATAATTATCTGCTACTTTATAGAAGTCATTGTTTTCCTTTGTTTGTTTCTTTGTTACTATTTGTACCTAGACATTTCGAAACGATCATATTGATTTCTGTAATAAGCGCATTGCTATAGAGAAATTAAGCAACCAATGGTATCTCAATCCTCATTAGAGAATCAAGTTAAATGTTGTCTATCTGCAAAATCAATGAAATGCATCCCTTAATTATCACTGGAGATCAGAAAGTGACCTGTGCAGAAGGCCCAGAAACAGCTTGCCCCGCTTACCTCAATAACATAATATATTTGTAGTCTAGCTCCAAGTTCTATAAATAACACTAAAAGGATCCAAAATTTATATATCAATGTTTCTATATTCGTTGGTTCTATAAAATATTATTTTCAATTTTTACAGGCTATGGTAACCTGGCACCAACAACTCACCTGGGAAGAATTCTGATGATATTCTATGGATTGTTTGGTATACCTATCAACGGTATCCTACTTGCCAATCTTGGCGAATACTTTGGATTACAGGTATGAATTAAATTATATATTTTTAAATATTTTTTACGAATGGATTTCAGCTGAAATGAGAATTTACATAACTTATTGAAAAACCAATAGTATAGTATTTTGACTGCCTCGGTGGTCCAGTGGCCGCAGTATGCGCCTGCAGTGCACGAGGTTGTGGGTTCGATTCCGACACAGGACAAAACTTTGTGTGACCCACAAAGAATTGTTCTGAGTCTGGGTGTAATTTGTGTCCGTTAATTGTATGTTTGTAAAGTCCCCCGCGACACAGAGCTTGTTTTCTAGTGCGGGAGTTGTCTTTTATAAGAAAAAAAAAGAAAAAAAGTATAAGTAATACCTATCTAAGTAGTTTTATCCATTTCTGTTTAATAATATTATTGATCTATTTCGTACCAACTATTTGCCAAAAAATATACCCTAGCCATGTTGAGATTCTATGCTGTGCTGTGTGTCTGCCCAATTCTTGACATCTTCTTTAAACGTAGTGGTATACTTCAACAAGCATTAAGGCAACACATATTTTTGCAGATAGTAAATCGCTATCCACTAAACTAAACTTTATTTATAATTGTTTTAAATACTCACTTTTATTTTTTGTTTACTTTCAGTTAATATCAATTTATCGTAAATACAAGAAACGTAACGAGAAGCGTGCTGACAACCTTGGCTACTACTTCGTCAACCTCGGCATGTTGGGTCAAATTATCCTTTATTTGGTTCCTGGTTTCTTATTCTTCATCTTCTTACCTGCCTGCATCTTCGTTGTATTTGAAGGGTGGGACTACGTTGCTTCTATCTACTATGCTTTTGTCACTCTGACTACTATTGGATTCGGTGATTTGGTAGCAGGTAAGCATTTTGCTCTTTTTGTTTTTTTTCGGTTAAACTTAAAGTTTTGTTATTCTGCTGGTATATAAAAGTCAGTTTGTAAAGTTTCATCACTTATCAAATATAAAAAGTAAATACGTTGCTGGTTCTCCCTATATAACTGTTTTTTTCCGAGGTATAGGGGCATTCAAAATATCGTGATACCATGTACCACTATTCTAGATTTCATGATGTTACTGAGAATTGACTTAAAATGCTAGAGTATGTTAAGCAAAGCGCCCCGCTACCGACAGACAAGACAGTCATCGTACCAGTTTTTCGCCCTATTCTGTTTGTATAGTGTTTTTGGTTGCATCACTTTCTGCTCAAAATTGTAATCACATATCTGGCGATTGAAAAGAGTGGCCTGAGTTTCTTGCCGGTTCTTTCCTTGGGCTCTACCCCTGTCTGTTCAGTCAGCGAATCCGGCACTAGGCAAATTAGCTGACGTCTCATTTGGCATTTTTCATTGACCTGCATAAGTGTCACAGTGTGATCTATATGAATAAATGATTTTGAATTTGAATTGAATAACGGAAAAATACCCAGGAAACCAACCAACAACCAACCAAACTATCGGTCGTTAACATAAGTGCAAATTTATACCGCAGTACTACCGAGGCAGTCAAGCAAATCATATTTTTAATGTAATCCACCAAACTCTATACTTGGATATCTTTATAAAGTTGATCTAAACCTTTTTTCAGGTACGGTAAACAATGGTTTCAAGTACGGCTACTTTTGCACCTATCAGATATTCTTGATCGTCTGGATTACCTTCGGTCTCGGGTATATCGTCATGTTACTCGGCTTCATCAC
Organism: Trisateles emortualis; assembly: GCA_947095525.1. Taxonomy (NCBI): domain Eukaryota; kingdom Metazoa; phylum Arthropoda; class Insecta; order Lepidoptera; family Erebidae; genus Trisateles; species Trisateles emortualis. Next base: position 5,781,119 of record OX352743.1, on the reverse strand, counting down.
CAGCGGGCTGAGATCTGAGCGAGTACATAAAATTGAACAAAAATTTGTATATCAATTCAAAAACACACAGAACAAAATTCTGCAAGGATTTACAAGAGATTTGTCTGCACTAAGGAAAATTATAAATGAAGCTAATTTGATTAAAATAAAGGTGGGTAAACACACGTGCTTGTAAATATTAATAATTATATTATTATATTAATACCAATTTATATATTAATATCTCAATCCTCTTGATAGAGGAGAGGAGAGAGTCACACGAGGTGATTTCTATCTTATTAAAATAAAATTTATTGAATTGTTTTTAATCAGTATTGTTCCATTTTGTTGCAATTTGTGCTCGACCCTGTATTAAATTCATAATTATGATTCAATATAACCCGCATCGTATATAATGTATGCATTTTAAAATATTCATTCTTATTATTTCTGTTTGTTTTCAGCCAGTATACGTCGACACTAATCCAACGCTACATAGAAGTTACAGTTGTCCTATCTTTACATACGATGTCGAACCAAGATGTCCAATATACAGAAGAAAACGAGCCAATTCTGAAAACATTCAACTTTCCGCAAAAGACATGCTCCGAATCCAATCCGATACTGATTTACTTGGAATTGATAAAGAAAAGACATTTACTGCGTCAGCTATCGTTAAGCCTGCAGAATTATTAGCAAGAGTAGTTAATGTTTTAGGAGGATTAGAACAACAAACAGCAGCACAAAAAGACAAAGGAGTACATTTGTTTGACGATGAACATATTTTAGCTAATGAAATGCCACCTACATTTAGCATAGGAGCTGACCGCATCAATACCAAGAGACATAGAGCCATAAGTGTAGCTGTACCAAATTATAGAAAAGAATCAGTCCCACATGATACTTATAATGAATATACATGGACTAACGGAGAGTCAGCAGAGAAATTTCGAAGAGAAGCAAATCTCAGAAGTGGAAAGCTTTCACTGCCATCTAAACCTGAAGAAAGTACACCACCACCGCAAAACATTATTTCTAGATTTTTCTTTAGAAAACCCAGTTCCAGTGAAAGTCCTACTGAATATATTAAGAACACAATGAAAGGTAAATTAAGTGGTTCCCAGGCTGCTAACGAAAATGTTAGTAGTACAAAACCTAGACGTGGAAGTATATTCCCCTCATTCAACTTCGGCTCAGAAGAAAGAAACGAGGCTGATACCTACAAAGAAAAAACAAAGAAAGGGCGACATAGTATTTTCCCAACATTTGATTTCAGTGAAGACAGTGATAGCGGTCCAAGTGCATATGTAGAAAAAACTAGTCGGGGACGACACAGTATCTTTCCAACTTTTGACTTCTCAGAAGATGAAGATGCAGCTACTGTTAAATCATATCAGCAGAAAACTAAAAGACATAGTATATTCCCTACATTTGATTTTAGCGAAGACGATGACGCAAAAGAATACAAAGACAGAACTAAATCTGGACGACACAGCATTTTTCCTACATTTGACTTTAGCGATCCTGATGACGATGCCGATCGTTATAGAGAAAGTACTAAAAAGGGAAGACGTAGCATTTTCCCTACTTTCGACTTTAGTGGCCTTACAAGCAATGATGAAGAGACTGTAGACGAAGATGAAGTACAAAAATATCAAAATCGAACGAAAAAAGGACGACTTAGTTTATTCCCTACGTTCGGTAGATCTAAGAAAAATGACGATGACGTTTTGCCTGAAAGTTCAGATGAACTAGTTGAATACAAGAACAAAACACGTACTGGACGAAGCAGCTTATTCCCGTCATTTGGAAAGCAGCGTAAGAATAGTTCACCAGAAGAAAGTACTGGTGATTTAGAAGAAACTATAAAACAATTTAACAAACAAAACAGACAAGGTCGTAATCGATCATTCGAAGGACCGAGTCAACATTCAAACGATTTAGAACGCTATAAAAATAAGACGAAGCATGGCCGTCGAAGCTTATTTGATCCTGATGTGAACATATCAAGTCTACCTGAATCAGAACAAGTAGAAGTATTAGAGAATACAAGCGTTGCTGATCTTCTCAGGGCTTTAGCAGTATTAGAAGCAGCAGGACAAAGTTCACATAATAATGCAGGCGAGCCGCCTGGATTATTAGACTTGATAACGGATCCCACCGCAAGTACTTCAAGAAGGCGTGGGTCTTTGCGTCCAGATTTTTCTATACCTACACCGCCAAGTAGAGATAGTTTAGAAGACACTAGGCGTGGGATCGATGATCCTGGACCTAGAAGAAGGAGAATTTCTGTAAGGGCTGCAGCTCCACAATTTACTCCCACATTAGCTACTGTTGTTGCTGGTGCGGAATTGCAGATAGCAACTGCAACTGCTTCAAGAGAAAATCGTATGACAATGCTGCAGCAACCACCACCGCCATATTCAGAGACTCCAACTGAAAGCGAAGTATGTAAACCCCGCATGAGGAGATACTCGCCAGCTGCAGGAGAACCTGGTCGGTCTGGTTCTGGACCAGTGCCTAGGCTCTTCTCACGCATGCGCAGAGAAAGCGCTAATATCGAAGAGGGCGATTCCAGACGTTGCAGTCTAACTGATATAGTTGTAGACAACTTAAAAGACAAAGATAATACGTAACCCATGTGCCTTTTAGAGAAATTTAGGTAGTATATTATTTAATTTATAATTTATTTAGTTAAGTTAGGAATAAGTTAATGATAAATATAAACCGTCCAGTATAATTTAACTGTTGTTTTATTAATGTTTTGATTTCAGGAACCATATCTTTATTATAATTCTTCTGTACGTGTGTAAGTACTCGTATGTCACTGAACTCCGCCTAAACGGCTGGACCGATTTAAATGAAATTTTGCGTGTGTATTCGATTGGGTCCCGGATGGTTTAGATTTGCAATTGGACCCGGTAGGTGGCGCTGCTATTGCTGCGCTGCTAATATCAGGTAAGACGACGTCTGCCAGGTCCGCTAGTATATATATATATATATATAAAAAATCAAATCATTGATATATAAGTCGCACCGTGACAGTGTCACGGTGCGATTTTTTAATGCAGATCGATGAAAAATGCTAAATGAGACATCAGCTATGATAATTAGTCCTTTGAAACTTAGTAAAGCTACAACTTCTGAACGCACATAGAAACACTGTCCCCTAGACGAGTGGAATAAACCGTAGTCAAACCGAATAAAATAAAAAGCGAATGTATGGGGTTTGACATACCTATAAGTGTCCGATAATATGTCGTGAAGTTACGCCAAATCCCACATACATATGCTTTCTATTGTATTTGATTTCACTACCGTTAATGCCACTAGTCTAGGTGGCTGGTAAAAAACTTTAGACATATAATAGAAGAGAAAAAATAATGAGAAATGAAGCACGTAAAATTCCTGTACTCAAAGTCAAAGTTAAACTAATTTATTCATTTAGATCAAATACGTCATGATACTTATGAACGTCACAAAACAAATGCCAGCATACTTTTTTCCTACGGCCAATTCGCTGACTAAGGTAGGGCTTCGAGAAGAATTTGCAAGAAACTCGGGCCACTCTTTTTAATTGCCAGAGCATAACTTTTACAATTTGATATAAGTACAATATTAGTGTTAACAAAAAGGGATGGAAACCAATATACCATACAAAATTAAATTTAGGTAAAAATATTTGATAAATAAGGAAACAATTAACACTTTCACGGACAGTAACGTAGACACAATAGATGTTTTATTATCATGACGTCTATACGCATTCACTGTCCTTTAAAGTGTTAAGAAAAGAAAATAATGAATTTAGCTTTTCACTGTATGACATTTTAATCCTTTCCTTTTATATCTTATAAGATAGAAACGTGTCGAGATCACATTGCGATCTTACTAAAATCGTAAACAAGTGCAATATGTTAAATCAGGAGTATAAGGCTATCCTTGGCTATCAGTCTAATCTATCAAGCAAATAATGCAGTAGTGCACCGACACTGCAGCCGTTGCGCATGAGCAGTACGGGCGTCACACTTCTATCTTTTTGAACAATCATTCGTATATTCAACACACATAATAATTTGTGTTTAATTAATTCTTATTGTAATTAGTTTTAGTACTTATGTGGTGTACAATAAAGAATATTCTATCTCTATCTATCTATCTATGTATAACAAGTAGAATTTAATTAGGAGCTGCATTTCGACAACAGTCTGTACCACTACCACTGCACTCATTTACATCACAGCAGCGCCGCTGTGATGTAAAATAGTGCAGTATTTACTTATATTTATATATGTCCAAGACAGTTGATAAATTAGAGGTCAAGCGAAGCGCAGCACGAGTTGCGAGATATGGCAACGTTGTCGCCATGTCGGAAATACTCGGCAAACTTCGTGCTACAGCAGAGCCTAGTTCGGCAGAGGTATTTCGTAAGAGCAAAAACCGAGCCACCGCAAAAGCCGAGCAAAATCTGGCTGTCAGATTGAAAATCGGTAATCCGTAAGAGCAAAAACCGAGCCTTTTGACGTTAAGTCAATAGATTGTACCGTCACCGAGCAATCACAACTGTCAGTTTGCGATCACAACTGTCAGTTTGCCATAGCTGTTTCTTAGAGAAGCAGCCGGCGGGTTGGTAGTCGTCGAGATCAGGAATTCAGGACACCTCCGCACTAGAAACTGTTATTCGTTTCGTTTGTTGGAAAAGTCATTATAAGTGCACCAATTTAATTGTAAATCTTAATATACCTGATTATTGTGTATTCCGCTGTTTCTTTTTGCTCGATCACCCTAACCGGCCCACACGATGTTTGATGATGGAAATGACATCTGTCAATCCGACATAATATATACTAAATTGATCTCAAGGGTGTGAGGCCTTGTATAGCTCCCTGCGAGCGGGCAAGTGGAGGTGGTCGTGGGGTAGACGCGGTCCACGTCACAAGTCTGACTATTACCTAATGTGAATATTAATCAATTTAATATTTTGGGACATTAGCTTTCGGATATAAAGATGTGATGCTATAATAAGTAAAGTTATGTTGTACTTCAGCTAAGAATTAGTCTTAACTATACCATTGTAGCACGACATTATTCTAATTTACTAAGGGATACTTACTACCTAATAGAAGAAAAAACAAAAATGACAAGATATTATTTTATTTAGTACCTTCAGATGTGTCTTTATATATTTATAAATCGATACGGACTAAATTATCATACTATCAGTAGCGTAGTCATTACACTAATATAGTGTACTTAAAACAAAATAAATACCTATTTGATAACTTGTTTTAATATGAGATAGCCTATTAGAATTTTTAAGAAAATGGTAATATTTCGGAGAATTCAACATTCTCCTCTGGCTTTTTGTAGACATTCAGTTCTTTCAATACACTAGTTTTTGTTCTATTAATTGATCAAATTTAATTTACGTTCATAGGTACTCAAATATCCTAACATTATAAATGTATTTGACAAAAAACATTAACACTATTGGTGGTGCCCAAACCTAACACTAGTATTGAGTATTTTAAACTTAAAAATAATACAATTATTATTTATAATACTATGAATTATTTACAAAAATATATAAACAAATATAGGTACGTAGTTGAGAAGGTATACGATTGGAATAATCGCGTCATTTGACCTGCTTTTGCGATGTCCAACTTGGAACAACCCATTTGAATCCAAGCTAATGTTATTTAGAATATCCCTCTTTCTTGTTGTCCATCTTTTGGACGTCGCATAAACAAGCCATCAGATCTGTACAATGCAGTAACATTACTGCGAATGCATAACAGTACAACATCACGTGTGCACAGTCAATTTTCACGAAAATGTCTTATTCGATACTTCAAGTATCAAAACTATCTTTCCGAACATTTTTATCTAAACTAACGTTAGAATAGCACTGATCTATATTTCCATTGTTATCTTGGATGAGAGATTCAAAGATGGAGATTAAGTTATTTAACCCGATGAGGTAGCCGTCTTCATGGTTGCCGACTTTCCAGGCAGAGTTGTGGTCTATGCTGACGTTGTCGGGAACAGAAACAGTCTTAGCAAAATCGATCATCCAGATAGAAGCCCGCTTCTTGTCGTGGACGAAGAGCAGAGAGCTGCCGATCAACTCATGGTTTCTGAAGAACGGTGACTCTTGCAGCGTTGCTTTGATACTCTTCAGTCTTTCTAAGTATTTTGGCTGTAAAAGACGAAAAATAAAATTAAGTAACGAATTTACTTCGATACTAAAAACTGAGTTCGAATATGATATTATTAAATGTCAGGGCATTGTATTCTTTTCTGAGATTTTTGTTTCAATCGTATGAAAACACACAACAAATTATAAACAAACAGCTTTTAGATTAATTTCTGATAACTAGATTAATAGGTCTGTAAAACAATTGAATAAGAGCCAAATTTCTAAAAACTTACCGCTGCATTAGGGAAATTATTGATAAAGTCTGTAAAAGCTTCAACAATTTGTTCTCTAGTCTTTGTCGTCTTGAAGTCTTTTGAGCTAGTACCATCAGCTTTCTTGACACCGTCTATTCTAAAGCCTAATGTAGCAGTGGAACTAATGGTCTCCCTCCAGATCATGTATCTTGGCTTCGTCACGCCTTTACTCCTGTGCTCTTCTTCTGTGGGTGCTTTTGGATCTATCTGGATCATCTTTTCATACATATCCTGAAATCAAGAGAGAAGCATTTTGTTAGCATAATATATAGTAGTTTTTAGGAACTAGTTATCGATATGGGAGAATTTAACTTTGGAAATATTTTTGGACAGCTAGACGGCTCCAAATTTTGTAAGATAATAATACTAATATATACAATACAACAATCGATGATACAATGTAAACTGTGACGTTAATAAATAGATAAGTACAAAATGACCTTATTAAAGATTTCAGTATTATAAAGCCACAATCTATTCATAAAGTAATTACCTATATGCTATTTATATGAGATACAAACAATCATTAATAACAAAAATAACATTTCAATGAGTGTTATGACTTGGCTGTAGACTATTTTTATAACTAGTTGTAACATAATTACGACCATGTTATTTGATATGATTGACGTACGAACGGGTCATTAAGAAGGGTTTATCAGTTCAGACGTACTCTGTCATTGTTGGATAAGCAATGAACTGTAGGCATGAAGTGATAATACCATGAAAGTCAAAGAAACGAAGAAAGGATAAAGTTTTTTGCTGAGGGACCATTAAAAGGACAATTATAAAATATTTATATATTAGTATTTACAACTACCGAATTTATAAAATCTGTAAATACCTAGTTTGGAATTTATTAAGACTCTTCATTACAATAATAATAATAATAATACCGACCGATATATGTCCCACTGCTGAGTACGGGTCTCATCTGCTCTAATAAGACAGTAGAGCACCACACACGCTGACCCATATCGGGCTCAATTGTGCATCAACAAAATAGAAGATATAAATGAATTAAGTAAATACTATAACAGTAGATTCAGTTTAAAAATAATAAAATTTGCAAAACTCACTCTTTACATAGATATGGATCATGCGAACAAAAGTGAAGGGAACATTTTTAGCAAATAACTTTACTAATCATTGCAACCGCAAACGTTGCATTCTATAGTAACAGTCACAACAATTGATGCAGTTATGACGTCAATAGCTTTATTAGCATTTTAGTTCTCGCTGTTAAATATGTTTTCAATATGCAAATATTACTTGATAAGAGCTTGTATGCAAAAACACTATTTGGATCAGCGAATTTTAAAAATATTGTATTCTTTATAACTTGCACCACATGCGTAAAATTATTATTGAACATATTTTAAATAATGAAATTAGTTACAACATACGTAGGAGGCGATCACATCAATTAAAGTTTCGCTGCAATATCGATCAATATTTCTTTCAGTCTCAATATCTAAGAGTTACTTCTGCTGTATTCTTCTGTCGTTTATAAATAAGTGAAAAGAAATACCGCTGTCACGCCTTTAATGAAAAAGCCTACTCACTACTACGTAATAGCATGTCTACTTACTTTTCTTAACTTGGTCTTCTCCTTAGCTTTGGCGAGTTCTTCTTCCAAGTACGTTCTGACTCCAATTTTGCAGTCCATAACACATGGGCTGTCGAAATCGCTCAGCAAGTCTTGTAATTGTAGATACACTGTATGGTAATGCCTGGTTAAGGAAATGGATGGTAGTTGCAAATTCATTTTCTCCCTAATGCAAACGATCTCTAGATCTGAGTTTAACTTTTTTGTTTTGTATTCTAATAATATATCTGACTATATTTTAACAAGCTAAATGTATAGAATTAAAAAGCAATTCATTTACTTTTACGATTGCAAACATGTTTTTTACTGTGTGAATGTAATTTTGGAAATATTATTCGGCAACCTAAGTAAGCCTCACTGTAATCATACATTGAAGAGATTTGTTTAAAAAAATAATGTAATTATGTATAGTCACAGTCTAAGGATCTTTTTTCATTAAGAGTTTTTTATTGTAAGTATGTTTACCAATTGTCTGGTTGCCATAGTACAAGTCTTTGCTTAGTTTTACAGTGGGTTGTCTCTAGATAGCTATTATCTATTACTATTCAATGAATATTCTAGATATTTGTTCAGCTTTATATCTTTATACAGTTAGGTATATCATCAACAAAATGTGTATGAATAGGAATATAATTAAAATTTATATTTTTGTCAAACAAATACTTATCTACGTCAAAGTTACGTACTTTAATGTAACTTTTTGAACTTAATACCTATGTACTTACATTGTGCTACCTATGTACATTCCTACTGAACTAATGGGAAAATTGATTCTAGTTTCCATTAACTTTTAAACTTAGAATAGAAAGACATTTTGTTTTTTTAAATACAGATGAATCATTATTGATATGTATGATAACATCTTTTGTTGGATTTTGATTGTTTATTGTAAAAAGGATACGTTCTCCATCTTCGCATGTGACTTGTCCCTTATATTCAGGTACTAACGGCCGGAGGATGTCCTTCATCAGAAACTGAAACGAAAAAAAAAATACATTACAATTTTGATAACAGTAGTGTGCGGTAATATGTAAGAGCTTAGTCACAGTTCTATGTTTGAGGCGTCTGTAGCCAAATACTTGGATAAAGTATGCCTAATGCCTATGGATGGGTGACCATAGTGGAATTTTGATCTGACCGTCCTCGTGTCTTGGGGGACATGGTGAAAATTGGTGCCTAATGTTAACAGCAATTTAATCACGGTAAAATTCCGTATGGCACATCTGAAGAACTCTGTCACTAGTTTGGCCTCTAAACAGTCGATAAGAAGAAGTTCAACTATCAAGAATGTTTACTTATTAGGACTCTGTCCCCACGTAAACCACTCCGAAGTCCAGAACATAAAATAAAGACGCGTGTTATGAACTAGATAGTATGTCATGACGTAGTTATAGTACTATGCCAATAAATCTACTACATAAGCAAAAACTATATTTTATATGCGGCACACGCTAGCAATTAGTATTCTAGGAATTATCTGAAGTTATCTTCTTCACGCTTGTTTTACTATGGGAGGTCATCACATCGTGTAAACACATGTCTTAGATAAGTTAAGTAGGAAACTACTTGCATAAAAAGCTAGAAAATTAATTAAATAATGTATAAATTTTAACTAGAACAAAAGAAAATATTGGATCGAGAAAATTTTTCAATTGTCATCTTTATATATATATTTCTTGTGTGCGTGTGTATGTCACTGAGCTCCTCCTAAATTTTGTGTGTGTGTTCGGGTAGGGCCCTGGATGGTTTAGATTCAATTGGACCCGGTAGGTGGTGCTGCTGTCGGTATTTCAGCTTTTTCAGGCAGGACGACGTCTGCCAGGTCCACTAGTAAATCTATATAATTATAATGGAAATTTTAGCACAGAGTACTAAATAGTTACTATGTCTTTAGGGAGGCGATGGATGGATGCACCATACATGAATGTATAAAGTTTTGTAATTGTAAAGAATAATTGAATGTAATTTTTTTTTTGGAGCTGAGATAGTCGTTTGAAAGTGTCAATAAATGTTAGTTTTTCCACGCAAATATCTATCATTTTTCTATCTACATTATTCAAAACATACCTGCTATCATTGCCAAAACACACACACACACACACACATTGAAAATTTCAATGTTAATTGACGTTAAAGTCTCTAGTGACGTCAATCTATTATCTGTATTCGGCATTTTTAATTACTATTAATTCACATAACTAACTACATTTGCTTTTATATAATCCAAAAACATAATTTTGTTTAAACAATGTAGGTGCACAGAGTATATATTACTAGCGGTCTCCCGCGACTTCGTCCGCGTGGTAATTTGGAATATTTTCCCCCGATTTTACAAAATATCTTACTACTGCTCCGCTCCTATTGATCATAGCGTGATGTTATATAGCCTATAGCCTTACTGGATAAATGCACTATTCAACAAAAAAAAGTTTTTTTCTAATCGAACCAGTACTTGCCGAGATTAGCGCGTTCAACCGATCAAACAAACTCTTCAGCTTTATAATATTAGTAGGTATAGTATACTATAGATACCTATAGGTAAATGATCTCAATACGGCCTTGGTGCTTCAAAAAACTATGTTTTGTATAGACGTCAGAGACTGAAAAATAACTTGTTTGATTACCATATCAATATTTCGTATACCATAACAATTCAAACTTGTATTTGTGTCATTCGCCACACGCCTTGTAATAGAATTAGCTTTAGCCCGCGTAAATTTTCCAACGGGTCCCTTGTCATCATCATCTCAGCCCAAAGATGTCCACATCTGGACATAGGCATAACCCAACGAGTCCCTATATTTAAAAACATACCTTTGTACTGTTTTGAAATATAAGTTAATATTGTAACGTTTCATCAAAATCAGTCTAGCAGTTTTAGCGTGAAGGAGTAACAAACAGTCATCCTCACAAAATTTCGCGTTTAAAATCAGTAGAAATTGTATTGTCGAATACTATTTTGACAGAGAGCATTGACTTTAAATGTAATACTTACGTGTTTTTTTTTACTTTAAGTATTCCATTTGATATCCTCTTTGTTTTTGATCTACAACTCCATAAAAAAAACGTTGTTGAATTCGTGATCTGTAATACCTGCGTCATCACAACGAATAACATTTTTTTCAGCCCACTTTTATATTATGCGCATTTTGTTAAAGAATGAAATTAAATTTCGTGCAGGCATTGATAGTGTCTGTGGTTACTAGAGGAAAAAATAATAAAAAGCCCACTTGAAACATTGGTTTTTTTTTGTATTATTTTAAGCTTTATTTCCTAAGCAGTTAGGTTACTTTTTCGTTGGCAGTTGTTAGTGCGCAGTACCTTACCTGTTTGTTCATAAATTGATAACGTCTATAGGTTGTATTAACAGATTGTATTGGCAATATCAGGTTATGGATAAACAGTAATTACGTAGAATAATAATCCTAGCTTGTCGAACTAATACTACCATTAGCAAAGATAAAATTATTCTCATTAAATGTTGACAATAGTGAGAATTTTTATATTTCAAATTTCAATGGAAATAAAATAATAAAATTACGTAATAAAAAAGCAACAAAACAATTTTTAGAACTTAAATTAAATCGACTAGCTGGCACGAGAAGAATAAACATTGTAGGTACCCCTGAAAGCACATTGCGCCTTCGATCAAATGTTATATTGCGTTTATAAGCATTGCGAGCACAGAGCTGGGCCCCAATTCTGCTAATTTAATTGAATATAAATTGAATCTCAATAGCAGTTTTAAACATGTTTTGGTATTCTGCTAATAATTTAGGACCAATGGTTTTCTATTGACGCTTCATTAAACTGCCAACGGAATATTTGCTATTCTACTCTTCAATCGTGTCGCAGTTGTGTGCAATATCGGTATTCTGCTCTTATTTGACGTTTGTTTGACATTTCAATTTTACAATTGAAGTACGATCGTGCAACAATACGTATTGTTACGATTTTACAAAGGGACATTGACTTAAAGACATCATTTTTCAAACATTTGATCGATTAAATGCTTATCTTTCTTACTTAAATAATTTTTGGAAAGAATTTAAGTACTTTTAGGTTTGAATGTACCTAATGAGTTAGGTACTTAACTCAAAAACTAGGTACTTTTTCAATTGTTTTTTACTAAGTAATATAATGTTCCATTGTTATTCATTGAGAAATTGTATTAGAAAAAAAACAGGAATCCCTGACAACTACAACGGCATAACCTCTTGGGGACTACCCCAAGAGGTTATGCCGTTGTAGTTGTCAGGGATTCCTGTTTTTTTTCTAATACAATATACCACTATATATTATTATACTATATATTATTTACCACTTAAACAACTTAAAATAATAACCTTCACTAGAAGGTTATTATTTTAAGTTGTTTAAGTGGTAAATAATATAATGTAGATTTCATATAGGAGACAACTCAAAAATTGTTTAAGTATACTTAGTGTAGTTTGGTGGGTAAATAGGTACATTACAAACCTATCTGCACAACTGTTTCTTACATATATTATAGGTACTCTTGTCAAATGTTAGATTTGAATGCTTTGTAAGATGTAAAGTTGTCAGGACTGGTAGGTACCTATGTCTGTGTAAAGTTAGTTCATAACAATACATTTAGTAGAACTCTTTGTGCTCTCTTCCTGCCTTTGGAGAGAGCACAAAGAGTTCTACTAAATGACAAGAGTACCTATAATATATGTAAGAAACAGTTGTGCAGATAGGTTTGTAATGTACCTATTTACCCACCAAACTACACTATACTTAAACAATTTTTGAGTTGTCTCCTATATGAAATCTACATTATATTATTTACCACTTAAACAACCAACAGTGCAAGTGCAAAATAAAACTAAAAACATGGCTTCAAGACCAAAACTAAGTATAGTTACTCAGAAATCATCAATTATCATGTAGGTAGCTACTTTTTATCTATATATAAATTTATTGATATCATAATTTATTGATACCTACACCTATTTAATTTTGATTGCCCACTCCACATTAATTTATTTTATTTCATCCGAATAAAGCCCACAATCCATACAATCATCTACACTTGACATTAACCTCACTTTCATACATATTCACAAGATGTGGCATAAGTTATCTAGTGCTTTGATTAATTTACTTATAATAAACAAACTGGTCCACATATGATAGGCGCGCCTAGTTTGACGACTCAGTACCTAGTTACGTTTAAAACCTACTAATGTTATCTAGCACCTAAGTCTTTTACAGCTGCAGAGAGTTGTAGGGTCTATAGGTACCCCGACCAACCCATAACATAGGTTCATCCCTAACATGGGATTGGATGGGGAACAAACTGACCACCCCTGCAGATATCATGTCATAGTTTCATGAATATCAGTGCTATGAAGTGGTACTATATTTTACTTTTATATATTATGTATATTTTACTTGAATGTTTTAAGTCATTAAATGAACTATCTATCTAATTAAATAAATTACTCATGTGATGCCAGAACAGGCCACTAGTTATTAATATTTTTATTTTAGCCATATAGGCACCTACTTAATAAATATTGTAACAAAAATAATAATCTCATAGTTTTCTACTTACCTATCTACATATTTTAATTATTGTAAGGTAATAAGTTGCAACCACATGAAAATTGAAAAAAATATTTATTTATAAAGTATACATTTACATTTTACTAGGTAGGTACTAATTAATAATAATTAACATTTCAATCAACAATAATGACATGGTATAGCAGTCTGTTATTCACACTCAAGAGTAGTAATGTAGACTTCCATGTTTTTTTCACTCGTACAAGCTTTGCAGAAAGGAATGTCTGTAACTTCTAGATGGTCGCTCTGATGTGTTTATTGAAGGGACCATGACAAGTTATAGCAGTGACTTTGTGATTGTACTGTAGTTGTAGTACTGATTTGGGCTTTGGTGATATGATAAAACACATCATTTGCAACAGAGGTCCTTTATTCTTGCTGTTACCCGGAGTATTCCAGTCTTCATCACCTGTAGAAACAAGAAAAAAATTATATTCTATAGGTAGGTAGGCCTATTATAATAAACTTGTCTTATAATTACTTAAAAATATGCAAGAGTTGTCAAGGTAGGTATAACAATAACAACACACACATGAATGGGTACCGTCTTAGTAACATTATAATATTATTATATCACTTAGTAGTGGTGATAATATTGTGCATAGTTTTTGTAGTTTGTGGATTTCTTGTGCATGTACAATAAGGTCTCAGGACTATATTATGCAGTGAGTAGGTAATATAATATATCAACTTACTAATCAATGTTGCTTACCTCCATCTTCCCAGGGGGTATTATATAATACTCCATTTTTTCTACATTATATTCATCTTCTCATTAAAATAGTATTAAATAGGTATTCGTGTAGTAGTCTTGATACGAATACGTTACGATAGTGTTAAATGTTTGTGGTAAGCGTAGTGCACATACTTATTGGCTCTTATTCTATTGATTCTATGCCACGGGATCATACCAGACTCTGGTTGGCCAGAGTATCTTCACAATGTCTCTCAGATTACTGTCTCTCGGGCCATACGGCAAGTTGCTGAGGCACTCAACCACCCTAACATTTTTAATAAGTACATAAGTAAACAACACGGCTCACTCCACCTTGTTTTTTTTCTTTTTGATCTGACATTGACATGACAATTACTTTTTTAATTATTGTCTTTGTCATAGACAATTGCGTAACACAGCCATGATGCGGCCACCGTATTTACAAAAGTCGTGTTTAAGTGACATAGCGCTTCATTGCGGACGATATAATTCATAATTAAATAAAAGAAAATAAATAAAACGTTTATTTTAAACAAAACTATAGTTCGTTTAATCATTCAGTCTTCTGGTAGATTTTGAATGACAGCACTAATGAGTTAGTAGAATATAAAAGGCAACACATGTAACCATTCAAGTGACGAGAGAGTTTCAATTCCAATACGACCCCATTGAGCTTCCATACAAGTTTTTGCAGAATACCAAATTCGTTTCAATCGTTGTAGATTCGTAATTGAGTCTCAGCGTTAATATTATTAGCGGAATCGGGGCCCTGATTGTGAGATTTGGCATAGGTAAAGTCCATACGAAAAAAAATTCAGAAAGCAATTACGGTCGAATTTCGTCCAGCAAGAAGCGACCTCTTGTAAGAATAAAAACTCACATTTACGTCATAAACTGTTGGACGCTAGACATTGTTGCTCACAGTGCCATTCTTTCAAAGCAAAACGGGTTAGACCACAAACACAAGGGTCTGTAGGTGCAAGTAATGCTTCGTAATGAGTAAAGTATTCGAAGCGTTTCTTGTCACCGTGGTAGTAGGTATATGTGACGAATATCAAAATGCCTTATTTATATTATTATTCATATTATGAAGCTTTATAAATAAATCTGTAGAACGCTTAGATTAATCCTTCCTCGGCCCCAGACAAGTGGCATAGTAGTCGCATCGAATAGAATAGAAACAAGTATGAGATTAGACGTAACATTACGACAACGTCGTACACTTATGTCAAATTCCATACATTTGCTTTCTATAATACTCGATTCGAACTTTCGTTTATGTTACTTGTCTAGAGGGGCAGGTTTCCTTACTATCTTATTCTTATACCGTAAACTAATTAGTTCTGCAAGATTAAGTTAATGTGTGCGTCGATTGGTTGATACTATTATTTGTGGTCAAATTATGAATTAGTTTCAATCATCATCATCGCATTGACGTCATAGCTAATGACAGAATGTAATAAATCAGATTTAAATTTGCAAAGTAAAACTAAATAGCAATCAGTTGCTAGGACAGAAAAAAGGCAAAGATCTACAATTTTCGTATTAATTTAAAGAATTTAGAACCACAAAAATCTAATATGTGTCTACTGATCTTTCTCGTTATTTTCATAATAATTTTTATGCAACTAATCCTAATTAGATAGCTTTATATACATGTATAAGTATATGTGGTTATTTATTTGAAATGAAACTTATTATAACTGATGCATAATTGGTATAATCTGTTTTTTGGAACAATAACTTTACTTTTGATATTTTTTTCAGTTATTGACCTTACCTCACCGCAAAGGTTAGAAAAAAGTGTAATCGGTAAAAATTTGGCTACTAAAAAAAGTACAAATCATGGTACTCAATTTCATGCAAAATTTTAATGAATCACTGTATTGAATAAGGTAAGAATAAAAATATAAGCGTTATTATAATATTACACGAGACTTTAAGTGCATTTAAAGTGCGTTTACCTACTTAGTGCAAAAGCATTTAAAATGCACTTGAAATCTGTCAAGGTACTTTGCTTTTTTCATTGAAGTTGCTTGTATATTGTTTCTTGTTTCAATTGTTTACGATTCGAAAACACAAAAGTAGTAAACGCAATCAAAAAAAGATTTACTTAGAGCTAATAAATAGCACTAGAAAGTTTTAAAACCAACCTGAAAGCACTTCTCTTCTTGAGGACACAATTTCTTTAAAATAGTGCCCTGATCTGGGCCAGCCTTAAAGTTTCCTTGGTGACCTGCAAGCTGGATCCAAGGGTAACGTTGCTTTTTGTAGGTTTGGAAGAACGGCGTCCATTGCACTATGTTGCGAAGTTTACGCCATCTTTCTGATTGCTGAAAAGGAAAACATACTAAATAAGCAAGAGGGAAATACCAAGAGGATTGTTACTGTAACTGAAGATATCTCAACTGTTTAAATTATTGTAACTATGAGTACAAAACAAATAGATACTGCACTGGGTAAATTGCACTTTTTTGTAATCTTTCTTCTAAATAGGTACATAGGTAATTAAAAAGTGCATTTTTCCTTATTTCAGTGCATGTAAAACGGATCAATATGGTTCGATTATGATGAATGATGACATAAAGAAAAAAAATCTTATAAAATGAAAAACTCAGAAAATTTTAGTAATTTGTAAAGTTGACTTTTACAAATTTCTAAAAATTCCTAATTTTGGAGACATAAATAATAAGACGACATAATTTTAAAATTATGTCTTATTACTTTGGTATAAAAACGAAACTTTTTTATTGTGCTCAATAGTAACGAACGTACCTACTGCTAGCATGTGATATAATTTCATATAAACTATCCTATAATTATAATTAATTTACCCATTAGTATAAGTGTGTTCATCTATATAAATAAACTGAAGCTAGCTTAACATAATCGTGTGACAAATAATACATTTACCGCAAAAACATTCCATTGTTAGAACCTAGCCCTATACAGGTACCTATTGTTTTTTCACATTATGTGAAGTGCGTACAGCGTACATACCTACCTATATTATTTGCGTAACAATTATATGTAATTACTAAATCTACTAGTACGTTTCCTACGCCTTCAATAATGTTTTTTGCAGAATCAGCCTATGACGTGTTTTATAGATGTACTATAGTCTTTTTACATAGCATAGGTGCTGTGACGTTTAACATTTTACGATAAATTTCTAAACAATTGGCTTATTGAATGGTCAAGAGCTTAGAGTATACAATCGATAGGTTTTTTTTTTTTCTTTATTTAAGCAGGGCTTTTACTATAAAGTATGGCAGCCCTGTTATTACAAAAGTAACTTAATTTAATTCACAAAAAAAAACTTATATTCTAAATAAATTGTATAAAAACATAGCTATTTCGGAAGATGGAGAAGCCAGGATGGTTTGAAAAACGCCAACATCTACTCTATTGAAATTAAATATTTGAAAATACAATCGATAGGTTTTAATTTAATCGTCTATCATTTTCAATAATATTTATCTTCAAATGTCAAACGTCACAGTAGCCATGCTATGTGAAATAGACTATAAATGTTGTCCCCGTTCTGCTTGCATCGATATTGGCTATGGCAATAAATTTGCTCCATGTCTTTCCCTAGGATATTATCTATCTTCCAGACAAATTTTATTTAAATCCGTCTAGCCGTTTAGTCATAAAAAGGTAAGAAACAAACTAGTTACTTTACTTACATAGAAATAAAAATCGATTAGTACGTTATTGTTTTTGCAGAATAAGTCTATGACGTGTTTTTTTAGACGTATGACGTAGGTATAATTAAACTACATAGTGTCATCATTATTACACTGTCACGAACGATTTCCTTAAGAAGGCGTATTCATTATGACTCAGTAGAATTTTCAAAGAATAACGGTACGGTACATACGCAGTTACCAATCTTCCCCATTACAATTTTGAACTATATAATGATGGGGGGAAATCCGTAAATTATGGGGAAAATTATACGTGTTAGTGTGTTTGTACTTCATACGTTAGAACTTTTAGCTATTTTATTATTTATTAATTTTACTGATAATAATAAAATGATGAGCACTGTAAAATACTTGTTAGGTTATCATCAGGATTACCCGGACCAAGAGCCAGCGACGTATTTACTAACTTATTTCTATTTTTTACCTTGGGTATCTTAGGTTTAAAGAAATCGGTTGCCGAGCCTTTTATTGCAGGTATGTAAGAGTTAGTCTGTGAATTTTCATAAGTTTTGAAATGACAACAGTAAATACGTAGCTGGCTCTCCTAACAGTGCAGTATGAGTGTATACCTAACACGATAACTAGGTAGCAATCCTTATTTATATTAATTAAATAGACCAATACGCAATATTAATTACTATTGAGGATATACCTAGGTGTTTATATACATAGTTTAAATCAATATTATTAACCAATTCTAATTAACTACAAATAAACAAGATTATTTGTATGCATTTGTAGTATTATGAGTAGGTATAGGTACTAATTACAACAAAACAAATACTAAATGCATACCTATAGTATACCTAATTGTCGAATCATAAGGTAAATATTGATTTGTTTCTGTTAATAACTGATGTTCCTAATAAATTCCGGGGCAGTCTTTGAGGACTACCGATAGAAGTGAAAACTATGTAATTTGTGAATTGTATCGTCAAGCTATTAGATTATTATTTTTGAATATGGAAAGCTTCTGTTATACATATGTATATATAACGGTTATTTTAATTTACCTTAATAACTACGAGTAAGTCAGCGTATTATGGGCGATCTCAACAATTTTGTTATTAAGTTGGTTACCAACCACTCGATGAGAGAAAGAAAGAATGAAATATGAAATTACAAGATCTCCTAGATTTACTTCCAAGTTAAAAAATAGAGTTAGTTTACAACTATAAATAATAGTAGGAAAATAGTAGGAAATTACCCAAAAATGAAAATTGGGAAATTTTAGAAGTATTTTAGGGGGATAATTAAATTATTGTTGAATGAGGTAATTTAAAGAAAAAATGGACCTTTAGGAATATACTACTTCAAAGAAATATTAGTAGGTATATGGTCAAGCTGGAGTCCGAATTGTAAAAATACAATACAAATTTTACAAGGTAGACCAGCGCAAGACCACAGCATGTTTAAAACCTATAATTAAAACATTAAGTTACCGTCATTTTTTGTAAATTGCATGTTTTTTTGCTTTACTGTGGCTAATATTGGCATATTAAAGTATTCCTAATAGATAAAAGTGTTTGGTATTCACATATGGATCAGGAAACCTTTAGAACATACATAGCAAGGCTATTAAAGTTAAATAAAGTTTATATTTATATGTTAACTATTCTTCCGCTTACGCACATCTCATTCTACTGATAAGATTTCACTGATAAAGAAAAAGCAACGATAAAGATCAATGATTACGATTTTTATTAGACAAAGTTTATTAGACATAATTTATTAGACATAATTTATTAGACAATGTTTATTAGACAAAATATATTAGACAAAGCTTATTAGACAAAGTTCATTAGACAAAGTTTATTAGATAAAGTTTAATTCACAATTTTTTTGAATATACCTTAGTATTATATGTATTAAGATGATGTAAATAATTGCAAATGTTTTTATCAAGTCACTGTTTTTATCTATTCAAATCTTATGTTACTTAATAGTTGACGTATTAGCCATATTTATGAAGAAATTATTGTAATGATTTCATGATAAAATAATTATGCAATATGAACGACGGATATCGATATTATATTGTTCTACGTAAGTAATGTTAAATAAGGATAAGGGAGATTAAGAGAGGTGGGGCACCATACTAGCGAGCAAGCCCGATTGGGAAAGAACCTCCACCTTACTTAAGACCACAGCCAAATAACTACACACAGCGTTGTAGTTGTATTCCTGAGATTCTCCATCTTAAAACCCTGGTGTAAAAAGGGGTCGGCAACACTTAAGTGATAACTTGGCTACTGCAAGCGTTCATAGGCAACGGTAACTGCTTAACATGAGGCGGGCCGTATGCTTGTTTGCCACTCAAGAAGTTATAAACAAAAAAACTTATTCGACCGTAATTAAATGGACAAGTTTTTTTTTTGATAACTCAAATGCACGGTTAATTACGTGTATCGGATACCTCGCCATTTACCTCTATGCAACGTGTCGTGGTTCGATTCTCAAAAATATCTATGTGATCCACAAATGGTTGTACTGAGTCAGGGCGTAATTTGTGTCAAGTCCCCTGCGATACAAGGCTGTTGGAGTGCCTTAGTAGGATATCTCGTTAAATTCTATATAAAATTAAATAAACTAGATATCACTCGGAGGTGGAACCGACCGTAATTAAAACAACTAATTGTTACCAAACATTTTTATTGATAACCCTAAATCTTTCCAATAAGTAGTACTAAAAAAATTAAACAAAATCTTCTGACAAACAGAAGGGAATAAGTTACTCAACCGTATTGTCTTCACTTATTTATATAAAAACTAGCGGACCTGACAGACGTCATCCTGCCCGGGATACCTGACATGCCGACAGCAGTGTAGCCAGGGCCCAGGACCCAAACACACACACACACAAAATTCCATTAAAATCAGCCGAGTCATTTAGAAGAAGTTCAGTGACATACAAACGCACAGAAGAATTGTATAAATAAAGATTAATAATTGCAAATAAAACGAACCTTTTTATGGCTATGTATATAAGCACAGAAAACGACATCCATAAAATCCTCAATGGTGACACAAATATTTGCTGAATACATTGTTTTAAACAACACTGGACACTCACGAACACACAAAAATCAAATTTTTAATACAAGAGTAACAAATTAAAAGGTTTTCAAAGCAATTGATATGTGTTACGCGCGTCGGAACACAGAACAGACTGGATAGTCAACCCGCCACACCGACAATATAGCCGCACATATTTTATCACAACTGACTCACGCGAAAGACCGTAGGTATAAAACTATAGACCGCACGGACCATTATAATGACGTCAGTACTACGTAAATCTATAAAATTCAGTTTTGCGGAAATCCAGCCTTGTATGTATTGCTTAGTTTTTAATAAAAAGTTTTATTAAATTTTGTGGAACTTCTTCGTTACATTACCTATGTGTTTATGCATCTTGTGAGTTTAGTACCTGCACTTATTAAATTGTGCATGTTTTGAATTTCGACTGCACGTTTACGTCTAGTGGATAAGATGATCAGGTCGCCACCGAAATTAATCTAAGTGTTTCGGATTCGATTTCCATACGGTTTATTTTTATTTTTGAAAAGTGTTAGAAAATGGTCAGCCATTTGTGTATTGAGGTCTCCTTGCAGATCTATTAATCTGCATGGCTAGTATTTAGCTACGAGCCCATTCGAGAGCGGAGAATAGATATATAAATTTTACCAATATTATAAAAGCGAAATTCTGTATAGATGGATGGATGTTTGTTACTCAGTTACGCCGAAACGGCTAAATGGATCTAGATACAATTTGACACAGAGATAGATTATAGTCTGGAATAGCACATAGGTTACTTTTTATTCTGGAAAAATGACTGTTCCCGTGAGATGTACACGCGGGCGAAGTTATATAAAACAGAGAAATGCGACTTTAGAAGTCTGCAAGGACAGCGGTTCCCCTAGTTTTAGATTTCTCTGGAAATATAAGCGGTAACTGCTTACCATCAGGCAAGCTAAATGCTTAGTTGCCACCTAAGTGATATATCATAAAACGGTTAGTTTAAATCTTAAATAAACTTAAATAATAATTTCAAGACCTTGACAGTGTACATCATGAAACATTAATTGTTATAATATAATGTAAAGTCAATTAACGATCGTACGAAAGGGATAGAAGATTATTTACACCTATTATTATTATATCTCAATTTAATGTGATATCTTCTGACACCGGTCGAGGTTTCTATGTTCCAGGTGAAAATCAGCGCCACTCACTATTACAGTGTATGGCGTTACGCTGATCTGCCCCTCTAGACAAGTGGCATAAGCGATAGTCGAAACGAAAAGTCAAAAAACAAATGTATGGGATTTGACGTAAGTCTACGATATAATGTCGTAAAATTACGTCAAATCCCATACATGTGCTTTTCGACTTTTCGATTCGACTACCGTTTATGCCACTTGTCTAGAGCCTCTGTTTGGACTACCGTGAGACACACATTTTCGTATATAAATTATACCTATAAGCACAGAAAACGACATCCATAAAATCCTCAATGGTGACACAAATATTTGCTGAATACAAAAGACAAACATACTAAAATAAAAGAACATACATGTATGTTCTTTTATTTTAGTATTTTTTACGTACATACCTGTATTAATTATGTATATTGTGTCTCTGATGTTCAAATAAATATTTTTTCTTTCTTTCAAGATCTATTTATCGTTAAATTAATTCACTTAGCTCGCTGGGTAGCTGGTTTAAATTACATTAAATATGTCCCATTTTTTTTTACACTGCGGTATGCAGTTACCGTAGCCTATAGACGCTTGCTACACCAGAATTATCACTCGCTGTGTCAATCCTGAAAACACTTTTAATTTCTAGAAGAACTACTCTCTCTAGGGGAAACCTCGGTACTTCAACAACTTAATCGTAGGTAGAAGGAAATTCTTCTGGATAATATACCCCATTTCGTCGTCGTCACTCATTGTAGTTATAAAGGTCCTGCGAGAACTTGTATTCTGTGGTTCAGGCCACAACATTAGAGCTGACGCAGGGTCCTTATTTGCTTTTTTGTATTAAGTTCTATTAAATGTAGTTATTATAACTTTTATTTAATGAAAGAGCAAATAAAGTGTTTTTCTTTCTTTCCCTCTCTTCTCTTTCATTTTTATAACTGTGCACTTGAACCTGTCAAAATCGTTAGGTTGGCATGATTGAATTCACCAGCCCGCTTTCTTTCTTACCTCCCCGTATAGGCGCCTGTCCCTGTCAGTATGGTCTGCACACACATTATGTTTGACTTCTCACCACACGAACGAAGTCGCAGACGCAAGCTAGTACGTGTAGTAAAATCAGTTTTGAATTTCCATTTACCAAGAATTATTTCTAATTCTAGTAAAGTTTAATGATCATTATAAAAGCTTGTACATAGTACTGGCCATCAATCATGTTAGTCATTAAACAGAGCAATTAAATGTATGGATTCTATGAAGTGGTTTATGAGTCTTTGTTCCATGAAAGTATCTGATGATTCCCTCATTGCTAAAACTGCCAGGATCTTGATTAAAATGATGCCAGTGGGTGGGTGTAAAGGATGGTAATTATGTAATTTCAACTGATTCGTCTTTATTGAAGTAGGTGGACTCGCAATAGGTATGGTCACTAATTTTAGAAACTGGCTCGTTGGTCTAGTGGTTAGTGACTCTGACTGCTAAGCCGGAGGTCGTGGGTTCAAATCCCACGCGCGACAATTTTATTGTGATTCATAAATGTCTGTCCAGAGTCTGGGTGTCATTTGTGTTCGTGAAAATGTTTATAAGGTCCTTCGCGACACAGAGCTAGTGCGGGAGTTGTCTTTTTAAATAAGAGAAATAAGACTATAGGTACCATACCGTACTTACGGGGCTAGTGTAACCAAAATTAATCTTATTTCGACAAAAAAAGTCTGGCCTGCTGGACTAATAGTAATAATAATAAGTGTTGCCTGTAGTTTTTTGTTATAGATAGGTACTTGTTTCTATGTAAATTATACGTAAGTAAGTATGTAGTGCCTACCACACACCACATACATTAGAATTGACTGCACATGTCGTTTAGTCGTTCAACGGGCTACTCCGGCATTTACTATCTATTTCACATAGCATGGGTACGGTGACGTTTAACATTTGAAGATAAATATCAATGAAAATGATAGACGATTTATTAAAACCTATCGATTGAATACTCTAGGCTCTTGATCATTCAATTAGCAACTTGGTTAGAGATTGATTCAATCATTTTCTTTCATCTTTATCGTAAAATGTTAAACGTCACAGTACCCATGCTATGTGGAATAGACTATAGTACATATCATAGCCCTTTGAACTACTAAACGACATGTGCATTATATTGTGCAATGCTCTATTTCCTCGATTTCGGCGGCAATACGAAGGGACCGGAGATAGATCTGGCGCAGGACCAACGGCTGTGTGCTTTCTGGGGCCACGAAGGGGCGTTTAAGTATTTATAGAAAATGGTCAACCATCTAAAATATGAACGCAGTAAGTTTACTTGACCTTGCAGATCTATCGATACGTAATCATATAATAATGCTTTTATTTCTTTTACAAACAAGTAACAAAACATTTTTACATAGGGTGGACCTTATTATGTTTATAAAATTTATAAATAATTGTGCCAGGAGTATGAAAATACATGAAGCTATTACTTAGCAACGAGCCTCTTCAATTACTGTCTCACAATGTCATGACTGCTTAGTCTGCTTACACCAAAAACTAACGATTACATAATCCATATTATGAGTAACGCATGTAACATTTATTATATATTTTCACTTACATTTACAACTTTCTATAAAATACTGTACGTAAACTAAATGTGACGTGCGACCGTTGTGTGTGGTATTGCGAAAGAAGTAAATAAAAGCATACGCAGTTTCCAATTCTGTAGTTTCCTTTATATGTAATACAATGATACATTGATGACGTTCACTCGATACGCAATATATAACGACATGTTAAGTTATCAACAGAGATAAGGCACTACGCAATCTGGCAAGTCCGACTGAGGAAGGACTTCCACCTTACAGAAGACCACGGCCAAATAACACAGAGCGGTGTAGTTGTGTTCCTGTGGGAGAATACAGGACCTTAGAGCTCTTTTTATGAATGCGTTTTGAAAGAAAAGAAAGAAACGTTTATTGCTACAATTAGAGACATGTAACATGTGAACATAGAGGTAATATCATACATATATAAACTAAAAGCTAATACGTGTAGTAAAATCAGTTTTGAAAAAAAAGCTTTGCCTATCCCAGGGATATTCCATCTGTAAAAAAATGGGTTGGTAACACGCAAGTGATACTTCTAGCATTGCAAGCTTCCATAGGCAACGGTAACTGCTTAATATGAGGCAGGCCGTATGTTTGTTTGCCACTCAACTAGTATACAAAAGTTGAAGTAGGGCGCCATACGAGCAAGTCCGACTGGGGAAGGACTTCCACCTTACAGAACCCTTAAACAAATAACTAAAGGCAATGGTGTAATTGTGTTCCTGTGTGAGAATACAGGTCTCCATAGCTCATGTATGGATGCATTTTTTAAAGGAAACTTACGCCTATCCACAGATAAATCATAAAGCCCTGGTGTTGAACTATTGAGTCGGCAATAACTGAGTGATATCCCTAGTATTACAAGCGTATATAGGCTGCGGTAACTGCTTAATATCAGGCGGGGCGTATGCTTGTTTGCTACCTAGTATATAAAATCAGTGTAATAATATTGATAAACTTATTACATATTTAACACCATATACGGTCGAAAGTAAAAAGTGAAAATTATTATATACACAGTAAACATTTTGATTTTATTACTTTACCTTGTTCACTTTTAAATTTACAATTGAAAGGGCATTTGCGTTTAACTTCCGAGTATAATAATAATTATCTGGGTGAATGGGCGTTTTTTTTGTGTAAAATAAGAAAAAGAAAATTACATTTATTGACACAGAGTGACATTTTGGTATATTACAAATTGTTATTCTTTTTAACCGACTTCAAAAAGAGGAGGTTATCAAATTTTATATATTTTTTTTTTATATTTGTTACCGCAGAACTCCCTCATTTATGGAGCGATTTGAAAAATTCTTTTTTTGTCTAAGAGGACATACTTCCAGTTTGGTCCCATTTTCATCAAAAGAAAGTTCTGATGATGGGATCCATGACGAATTGAGTGAACTCGAACTTGAAAATTATACACATATAGATAGCAATTTCAATATTTCTAACAACACGTCAAACATCAGTTTTACTTCATCATATTATACTTTCTGAATGCAATTAAGAAAGTATAATATGATGAAGTAAAACTGATGAAGAACACCACAGATGGCCACCTGAACTTCTCAATAATAAGTATTTTACGGGTGGCGATTAAATAAGTTTCCATTATGGTTGCAAAGGTAGCTAGGCAACGGAACTTCATAATTAAACAATGTAATCTAGCCGTTTTTAAGGTTTTTGAAATTCTGCAACTTGCCGTACTGAAGTCGGTTTTTTTTTTGTTTAAGTTATTATGTAGTAATTAATTAGACACGTCGTGTCTGTGCCAGTGAGGTTACCACTCATCATAATGCTATGCTGTGATAACAACACAGCGCTAATTTTCAGTGACAGCCCCAAGTGACGAACGGAAATTACGCTATCAACTAAAAAGACAAAACTGCAGTTAAAGATATAAAATACATAAGTATACACAAAATCGCAATAAAACCTTATTTAAATAAATTTCATTCAAACTGCAACCTATGTATTATCTCTCACTGCTGGACGTTGGTCTCATCTTCTCTATGATATTGAGTTTGAACCTTAATACACACCACACCCTAGCAAATGGGTTGGTGGATCAGACAAGCCTTCGGATTTTTTTTCCTTGAAGTAACAACTCCCGGACTAGAGAACAAGCTCTTTGTCGTGGGGGACTTTACAAACATACAATTAACGGATACAAATTACACACCCAGACTCAGAACAACACTTTGTGGGTCACACAAAGTCTAGTCCTGTGTGGGAATCGAACCCACAACCTCGTGCACAGCAGGCGCATACTGCGGCCACTGGACCACTAAGGCAGTCAAAATTTATTCTATGTCATGTGTGTTTGCCTCACAGAAAATAGTCGTTTTATGATATGTTCTGTGGTTTTCCTTTGCCGTAAACAGATAGTAAATGCTTTAATTAGTACATATCCTACAGTGAAGTTCTGATCAATCAATTGGTGAGAATCGACCTCACGATCTAGGTCTCTCACCTCATGTAGGTATACCAGCCAGTATTTATCACTCGGCTACCACACGCACAAAGGTTGCCACGGCATTTTAAGTGTCACTATTTCACGGTAACTGCTTGATTCTTCTGCTTGACTTGATTAGGTCGTATGTTTGACTCATGATAAAAAAGTAAGACTAAACTGCTTTGTTTCGCATCATCGATCAGTCTACGTAGTCAATTGCGTCATAGTAATATCATTATGTAGCCATTGCCCTAAAATGGAGGCCCCCTATAGACAAAGAGGAGTAAGACCGTCAATAAATTTGACAGCGTTTTTTTATACTTAGATGGAAAATTAACATACGGTCCGAATGATAATGAGCAGTTACCGTAGGCTATACTTGAGGGCGCTTGCAATACTCTTGGGGTATCGCGTGTTTCCAACAGAAAAAATGTCACATTTATCCTATCTCAGAGAGACCCAATGAAGATATAATTGGGGATCCCTGAGATAAAATGAATGCGCACTTAAGGCGATAGTTTTTTTAAAGATCGGAAATAAGTCGCTATACGAACGTTATGAGCCATTACGCCATTTTGCATTACATCACTCCTCTTTAATGTATATCCTTTAACTTTTCAGGAAAATGCAATTTAACTAACCCAAACGTTAATTACAAATTCCAAAGACGTAAATTATAGTTTTTTTCTTGATATAATTGCTTTTACCATTCCAACAAGTTAATAACATAATGGGTGAATTATAACAATTAATTATGATATCATTTTTAAAGAGGTTTAGTATGGTTAGATTAAATTGATCGCTGACTTTTATTTTCATCGGTGGCGCTTATTTAGCTATGGCTTACTATGATTGACCGACTTGTTAATCGCTGACTGCAACTGTTCATCATGAGGTTTCTAGTTCTATTGAGTAATTCTGTCAATAAATTTACAATAGATCCCCGAAGTTTGGAAATTGGTTTTTACATCCTCATGCCTGAGAAAGCATAAAAAGCCGCGAGTCCTACACCTGATCTCTCTGTCGGATTGCTGTTCCATCAGATTATGAGAGTGAAGAGTAGGAGAATAAAGAAGTCTTACTTAATGTCCGTCGAGATTTGCCACCAATTCGGTTAGGAAGATTCTATATTATTGGTAACAGGATAGTTTTTACTGAAGCCTTTTTAGATACTTATAGGTACTTAATTACAAATAAGTATTGTATCTCTGCCAATGTAACATGACCATGTGATTGTATATTGTTTTTATGACCAAATAAAAAGTTTGACAGTCCATCAATAACCTTATATAATAGACTTTGAAAGTCATTGATTAGAAAACATTGGCCTCAAATATTGGCGATTTGATCTTTGGTTAGGTTGTACAGAGGTCAATAATTTTGTCAGTAACATCCTTTTTGCGGTTTGAAACCAGAATGGTTCATTGTCATCGATGTCAAGGCCAATATTGGCCATGCTGATTGATTCGGCATTGGTGGATACTATTGTGTTGTGGTACACCCTGTTTTTGTGGTTAATTAACACTTGTATCATTGAAACTAATTGATAAAGTTCGTTGAACAGGTGTAGTTGAACGAATATTATGATCATCTCAGTCAAAAGGCATAAAGAAACGTCAGTGGTATCGTTTTTTAGATCGTTTTAATACTTGAGTATTTAGAATAAGAACCTTTTTATATTATTAAAAAGCTTATGACGTATACGCAATATAATGCCGATCTGATTACATCTTATTCAATTGGTAGTAATGTTTGTTTTGCGGAAAAGGTATACCGATTAGAAAACTTTGAAAGCATATAAGTAATTTCATTTATTACATTTGCTATCTTTATTTATTCTTTTATAGTTAAAGAACAGTATCGTAATGTTCTTTTGTTTGTTTTAAAACACCATATTCAATAGTCAATTTTGTAATTGTTTTCTTTGTTGTTTTAAACTTTATTCCGTCATCTAGGGTTACCTCTTCATGTCTGCCTTTTTCACTTATTGCTTTTATTATATTCTTCGTTCTTTTTACTTATATAAACTAAACAGTATTATGGCTGGCTGACTACTTTCTTTTTAAAAAGACAACTGCCGCACTAGAGAACAAGCTCTGTGTCGCGGGTGACTTTAAAAACATACAATTAACGGACACAAATTACACCCAGACTCAGAACAATTCTTCGTGGGTCACACAAAGTTTTGTCCTGTGTGGGAATCGAACCCACAACCTCGTACACAGCAGGAGCATACTGCGGCCACTGGACCACCGAGGCAGTCAAACTGTGTACTCATAGCGTCTAGGGTATACCCAACATGCAACAGAATGATTCATCAATATAACATCGATCGTCATTAAGCAAACGTGCGATTAGACACATAAACAATTGGGATACCCTTCCAGCAACCATGAGTCACTTTAGCATATGCCTTTTGACATGGAAATTCGATAAAACAATAATATGGTACTCAGTATTGGATTTGAAAGCATGACGTCACGGTTGACATCCTCATTACGTCAGAGTTTAACTGCTGAAGGCGTACGTGTGTCTACGGTTACAATTATTAGGCTGGTTTTATACTGTGTGAATTAGCTAGGCGGTGTGCAAGGATGTCAAGCGATGATGTGAAGCTGCGCGAGGCAATTGAGTGGTGCGAAAAAAAAATGTCATGTGTCGTGCATATCATCATCATCGTCATGATAAGGCGCATTTGGTAGTGCGCTGGGCTGGAACCCGAGAGGCGCAGGTCCAAATCCTGCACTAGGCTCGTTTTTTCCACATTGCTTTAATATTCAAGTACCTATATGAAGTTATTGTCTGGATAAGAGTTGGCAGCGTCTGTCAGGTCATCTAGTTTCTCACGACTAACTTAATTAAGAAAAAATATTAACATAGATCAATATTATAATCTTATGTTATTATAGTAAATGACATAATAATATCTTCGGATCAAGGCTGTCACATGAGTGAGGAAATGACATTCGTTGTGTTGACGTCAGAATAACAAAGATGAATAATATTTATGAGATATGCAGACCTGGGTTCAATACCTTTTAATACATAAAATCTTTTCAACTTTTACGATTTTTACACATAATTATCATTACTATACTGGATAACGTGTCTAAATCACGTAATGTTTTAATACCTTTTGTTATCCAATGTTTCGGTGCAATTACGCTGACCGTGGTCACAAGTGGAGTCCAACCGTTGATTTTTTTTTTTTAAACGGTTAATTTTTTTTAAATTGGATGTATTGTATGTTTGTAAAGTCCCCCGAGACACAGAGGTTGTTCTCTACTTCAGGAGTTGTCTTTTTTTTTACAAAAAAAAAACACACTGTGCCAAGTGTCTGATCCCACACGAGATAAATATATTTGTGTGATCCACCGATAGTTTTTCTGATTCAATGTATAATTTGCCCACAAAGTGAACTGTGTATCCTTGAAGTGATATTCATGATGGTACTATAAATCGAGATCGAACTCACATTTCTTATGTTATAATTCGGTTATATGCCCGCTCAGCTACCGCTTTTTCTTGTTTATTTTAATGTAATAAACACTTGAAAAAACGGTAGTATATTATCTAATATATAAATATTTTTTTTGTGTATGTTTGAAGGGTCTGAGAATAGGTCCTAGGCGATTTTTTATAACCCTAGGTGATAAAGGTGGCCCTCTCCAGAATATTTATTTTTAATTTGGCAATAAAAGTACTTATAGCCTAAATTTTCACCTTTCCCACACCAACTCCTATTATAATCACTATTATTACTATATTTCATACACTATAAACTAACTCACCCGGCAAAATTACGTTTGCCGGGTGAGTTAGTTTGAGTAAAAATTAATCTCTGTTTCCGTTGGTCACGCTATAACTTGGGAATAAGTATCGATTTTAATCACCTTTTTTTAAAACTTTCTGTAGAAGGTTCATAAGGAAAAAAATGAAAATTGCACAGAAAACAGTTAAACCCGGGTAAAGTCGAGGCGGGCCGCTAGTATTTTATGAATCCTAAGATATAACGGTCCTGTCAAATAGATCGACACCTGCTACAGAATTATCATCTTGCAACCAATGAATATATTTAGAGACAAAATATGTTCAATTTATTTCATTCTCCCTAGCGTCAATGTAAATTTTCTTATATTTCATAGTCAGTTGCAATTCATCAATGTATATTATTAATATACTTTATATTACTAAATTTCGTATTAAAATACTGCGTTTATTGACTTTAAGCTGTTAGTTGTTATTATCAGTTAGTTACTTTGTGTCCGTTAATTGTAAAGTCCCTCGCAACACAGGGCTTGTTCTCTAGTGCGGGAGTTGTCTTTTTAAAAGAAAAAACAAACAAAGAAAGTTCTTTGCCTGATCTCTCTCTGGTCGTGGCGGATTGCCGTCCAATCAGACTATAAAAGTGGTTTAAAGAGTGCGTGTGTTTGCACCCATATACATAGTTTTATTTTTTAAACCACTTGGGTCGCAAACAAGCTTAAGGCCCGCCTGATGTTAAGCAGTTACCGTAGTCTATGGACGCTTGCGATACCAGAGGTATCACTTGCGTGTTGCCAACCCATTATTATACACCAGAGATTTATAGATGGAATATCCCTGGAGTAGGAAAATGTTTCTTTCAAAACACATACATAAATGCTAGAGCGCTAGAGACCTGTACTCACACAGGAACATAACGAAACCACTATGTGTAGTTATTAGTTATTGTTAGTTGTGGGTGGGTTTCCTCACAATGTTTTCCTTTATCCGCAGATGGTAAACCTTTACCTCCCGTTCTAGCCGGGACAATCCCACCCACATGCCTACCGCTGTGACTCCTGTGAGCCAGGATTAATAGCGGAGTAACCAACTGGTACACCGAGCTTTGACACTCGTGCGTCCCGCGGACAACTAAACCTACTGTCTTGGACCCCGCAACGCATTTAATCAGAAGTAAATAGGAAGAATTTGAACCACTCACCTCCCGTTCTAGTCAAAATACTTTGATAATATTTGAATGAATTGAAGGTAAACATTCACACTTAAAAAAAAAGTATCGATGTAGAAATATTTATACTAAACGCCCCGATTGTTTCAATGGACTTAAAGAACTTTGCTCTTCACTCGCTCGTACAATTAAACCATTGACTTGAGATTTTCACACGATTCTGGTAAAAACTTGTTTTCTTGACGTAGTATGGGTGTGACTAGCTATAATATGTTTTTATCTTTGTTAATTAATTATGATTGTGTGCGCGGAGAGATGTGGGTTCGATTCGCACACGTGACAAAACTTTTATAAATTATAAACCTTAGTGCACGTTTATCGTAAAGTCCTCAGGGCTTGGTCTTTAGTGTGGGAGCTGTTTATTAGAAAAGCAAAAGGAACTGATAGGTTTGTATTGACAAAACTATAGCATCAACGACCTTAAAAGTAGCAAGATGAACAGTCAAAACCTAATGTAAAAACTAAAGATAGGAATTTAATATATCTGAAAAACCATATGACAAGAATTATTATGCAATTTTTGAACTTGTTGTATATTTTAATGCTTTGCCTTATTATATATTAAGGATCTCCTACTTAATAAATTTGTAAAACAACTTCTAACATGGCTGATTAATAATAATTTTTACACTGTAGTCAAACTTTTCAATATGAAATTTATATAATATTTAAATTGTTAAAATTGTTGTATAAATAATGTAATGACTTAGTGATAATATTTATGTAAATGTAATTCATTAAAATATTTAAATGTAAGTAAGTAATTTATATTAGTAATTATATGTAATATTTGCATGTCACTAATATGGTGTCCCATATTAGTGACATGCATTTTAATTAAACCAAAAATGTACTAATACTTATGGCAAATAAATCATTCATTCATTTTATATAAGAAATATCATATAATATTAATATTATGTAATGTTTGCTCAATTTATTAATATTCCTTTCAAAACATGGTATATAAAAATGACAAGCGCATTATTATTTGCTTGTGCTTGCGTAAGGACACGTGCACTAACCTAGCCGGTCTCTTATATAATGAATATTCATAAATATTCAATATTTTTTGCAAACATATGCAAAAAATAACGTTTTTAACACATCGAGACGAACAAACGGAAACGTGTTTTATTACCATATAATTGCTATAAAATCAATAAAAATATATAGCCATGATAATGAAATTATATTACAAAAGCACATATGTGTGTGAATTACAGATACCTGTTAATATTACTGCTTTCTCTCTTTTTCCTCTATAGAGTAAAAGAGATGGAAATGTCACGTGTTTAGGGAAGTCACCAGGTGCTATTATTTCAAGTACGTTGATGACGCACGAGATGTCTTTGACAAAACGCATCTGCTAAGTAGTAAGACCTTTACATTATGTTCTTCTGTTAGTTATAGTATTTTACCGAGGTTAAATACCTACATAATTATTGTTAAAGTAAATTCTTATAGAGATCACGGGTGATAGACAAGCTTGCCGCGGTCAGTCCATAAATATTGACCATTTTCTAAAAAAAACGGTTGGAGAACTCTTCGTGCTTCATTAAGAACATAAAGCCGTTGGTCCTGTATCTGATCATTTGCACTCTCCGGTCGTATCAGATTGCAGTCCCATTGGACTATAAGAGTGAAGGAATAGAGTGCTTCTAGGTTTACGCTACTGTACTATATATTTTTATGTCCGGTGACGGATTAAGAATACAAATGTTACTACCCCGTTCCATACCAAGGATATCGTAACAGTTGACTAAGGGAATAAATCATGCAGACAATATACACTGCACAAGAGGGAAAACTCGAAACAAAACCCTTTTTTTTTTGTTGAATATGCTTTACACATAGCGAGGCGGTTATGTCGGACTCTCCGGCTAAAAGATGGTAGATGGCCGGCATACCGACTAAAACTCCCCTGTGCACCAACACCCGCCTTCACGGGTGGACCACTGGAACCTGATATGACGTCAGTGGTCCACCCATAAAACTCTATACCAACCCGTCTGGCCAGCGTGGTATAGTAGGCTAATATCCCTCCAAATGTACAGAGGAGACCCGTGCCTAGCTGTGAGTTTGAGTTGAGATGAAGAGATGATGATTTTTATGTTCTGTGCGCTAATTTCAGTTGAGATTGACTGTTGTGGTCGCTGGTCGGTACAAGTACCTAATGGTCATGGGGTTTCCAATGATAGAAGTAACATTCATACTAAAACAAACATTATCAGTGTTCAAAGAACTCATTCAGTGTAGTATCCGGTACTTAAATAGAAACAATAGGTGCGTCCACGCATGCTGCTATACACAAATTGATCAATTACATTAGTTCGGGTAGACCTTGGCTGCGAGCCTTAATTCGATCTAAACAATAAAAGTCAAGAACGAATTCGATTGGAATGATTAATGATACGAGACCTTAAGTAATTATAATCAGTCTATATTGACAACTATTAGTTTTGTTGGATGCGTGGGCGCATCATTGGTGGCACGGCTGGTTTACAGGGGTTCTGGGTTCGAGTACCAATCCGTGTGATATTGGGTTTCTCTAAAAATGTTAAGAAGCAGTACCTACAAGGTTTAAGAAAGGCAGGGCATCATACTAGCGAGCTAGCCCAACTGCGGAAGGACCTCCACCTTACAGAAAACCACAGCCAAACGTTTTTGTGTGTAAGTAATGGTCGCTAGCGTTCATTTATCGTTTTAGCTTCCTGATGCGTTTTGGAAGATACGTTTTACTATCCCAGGTTATTCCATCTATAAGCCCTGGTGTATAAAAATGGGTCGGTATTACACGAGGGATACCTCTGGTGTTGCAAGCGTCCATATATAGCCTCATAACGTAACTGCTAACATCAGGTCCCTAACTAGTTGAACACAACTACACCACTGTGTGTAGTTATTTAGCTGTGATCTTCTGTAAGGTGGAGGTCTTTCCCCAGTCGGGCTTGCTCGCTATTATGGTGCCCTACCTCTTTTAAGACAGCAATACATATGTATTATGTTTTGCTAAGTATGTTTTACTTTGCCGGCTTCTTCAGGGAAAAGCCTTATATGTTAGGTATGTTAATTAAAATGTATAGTACCTTATCAGTATACTTCCAAAGTCCCTTGAACCCATATAGTATTTGCGTCAACAGTCGACCACAAAACGCACAAACGACATTCCTATATAATAATTATTATTATTCCTCGTATTCTGCTATATTAACAGATGACAGTGAAGTTTTAGTTTCCATTTTTCCCTATGAAAATTTCCAGGAAATGTACATTAATTCAATTAAGAAAACATATTTCCAAAAAAACGTAACCATGCGTCATGGTCAAGCCTGAGATCTATATCAGGTTAAAGTTTCATAGCTTTAGGCTCAAAATCCAGGAAGGAAAATCAGGAATAAGTTTGCATGGAAAAATGGGCAAGTGGCAATCGCTCTCAATTAACAAAAGAATAAGTTCCCGGGTATTTCCAGAGTATATATATATTTAGAGCGTATTTATACCAATACTAGCTGTGGCCCGCGGCTCCACCCGCGTGGATGTTGGTTATCGCTGCAAAAAGTAGCCTATGTGTTATTCCAGACCATAATCTATCTCTGTGCCAAATTTTATCCAAATCCGTTCAGTAGTTTTTACGTGAAAGAGTAACAAACATCCATCCATCCATTCTCACAAACTTTCATATTTATAATATTAATAAGGAGGAAAGATTTGATTTTTGTTTGTTAGTTTCGATTTCAATTAAAAACTACTTTACCGATTTAAAAAAATCTTATTAGGTCTTAGATTATACACATAAAGGTACAACACGTATGTAATTCTAAGTATTAGGTATAGATGTAGTTTATGTCTGTGTGTAATTCGCAGACACAAAACCAACACTCGTGCTTGTACACAGTGATTTGTCCAAGACGGGAATCAAACCCACGGCCTACGCACTTAACAATCAGTGTTACTAACCACTAGACAAAAAGACTAGTCAAATAATATTAAGAAATAACCAGAATGACCTCCTAAAGGTTTATCTAACGGGAAAATGCTATAAACAATGTGAAATCCCGTGTCAGACTCGGTCTTGACACATTTGTTAAAGGACGAATCATTGACATTCCTCAGTATTAGGACAGCACAATAGAAATCATAATAACAACAAAGTAGAAATGGCTTAGTATGTAAATAAAGAAAATTATAATCGTTCTATCTCATTTCGCATTTCTCATAGGCCGACATTACTGTCACGGCGTGGCCTATATAAATAATTGATTTCAGTATATTTTTGCTTTTAATTTTAAATTCGTAGATTTTATCATAGTTTCTGCCTACCCCAGTGGAACACAGGCTTGATTATATGTATTTATTTATTATTTATTATTATATGTATAAAAGATCGTTAGTATTCGAATTCAAATTAAGATTTTTGAAGCTTTAAGAATTAAATGGAACAGCCCCAAATGGTCTCACTTTAATGCCCTTATAACGTCATATTTAAACTAATAATAGAAACCTATATTATCTCCCACTGCTGGATACTCCTTTTCTCTATCAATGCTGACGTCACATAGCTACAAGTATTATTCTACTATGCCGTTATTAAGATTTCTATGTTCCATACAAATTCTTGAAGATATCTGTGCAGAATATAAAATACATTGTAATTAGATACGTAGGTACGTACTACGTATGTATGATGTATATTCGCGTATATATGTATTTCCTTGACCTAAGTTTGAATCAACTAGCAAACATGTTTAACATTCTTGAAGCCAAATTTGCAAGTTCGAATCTGAAGATTATCATTATTATAATACAGGTTTTAGGTATTAAAATATGGTTTTAGAGAGCTTGTACACTATATAACTTAAGTTTTGTTATAGTTTAGTTGCTGTGCGCATGTTAGGAGAGGCCTATGTCTAGCGATGGACTGCGATAGGCTGATTAATTGATAGTTTAATTATGACGTGGTAGATATTGTGTGAGTGAGTGCGCCTTTAGAGGGTCGAGTGAAAGCTGTTAGAGGATGAATGAACGCCATTCGAGAACGATTGAACGCCTTTAGAGGGTATCCTGTACTTTTTCGGTAGATGATTCCGTAACGTAATTGAATTTTTCAGTTAACCTTACCTACTGAATCCTCGGGGCATGAAAACACGTTTACGGACAATTACCGAAAGTCAAATAAATCGCCAATTATATACTAGGTCTTTAATAATATCTGTAGTACTTAGTAATGTTATGTAAAATAAGGTATCTATTCATTATTTTTTACAGGATGTAGGGCCGACAGCACGTGGGTTATGACCCGTTTATTTTTACAGAAACTTCTTGCCAAAAGACGGGCCGGTCGGATACAAAAGTATGAGTAAATACCTATCGCTCAGGACAGAATCGCTCCGCTACGTTTTCAACCCTTCTTGTTTGCTAACTGAATCGGTCATGAGCGATAGGTATTTATTCTCACTTATTGCGGCAGTGTCTGCACTATAATAGAGTCTACCTTATACTTTGTTATCGTATTTTACGGCTTTAATATCGGCTGATTATATAGCCTAGTCTGCAATGGCTTTAAGATAAGGATCAATGTAGTCTAGTCTACTGCATCGATTAAGACGTAGACGCCAACAATTAATTCACCAGAATCTTTGGAACCGGTTGCTTAGGAAATTGACGCCATATATACAATAAAAAATAAAACTTTTCGAATTTGTGTTATTATTCTTGCGAATTACAGAAAACCGGACAGAATAAAAAGAATTTTATTATATAAGTATATACATTTGTATATAGTAGCACGTTTTTATACTTCTTAGGTAGCAAACAAGCATACAGCCCGCCTGATGGTAAGAAGTTTCTGTACTACAATCTATGTTAAGTATGTAGTTACCGTTATTTATGGACCCTTGCAATATCTAAAGCAGCATTTTTGCGTTGTCGTCCCAAAGAGCTTAAAGGACATCATGGTATGACCATAGTGTAAGGCAGCTTCTATATAGAGAGAGGACAATGCCGCATTAAATCAAAATAAATACCTACCGCTCACAAAAGTGCCCGCGTTGCTATCCGTACTTGTTTGCTAGCTGACTAGGTCTAAGTGGTAGGTAGGTAATAAACTCAGTGTTCTCACTATAGTCTTTCTTACACTATGGTTTGTCTAGTTTTGTTCCACGTTGGTCCCACATCAAACACAGCAAACAAAAATATGTTTTTGTTTGCCAACCATACTTTGGTTGGTATTTGAAAGTAAGTATTCCTCTTTCGGCACCAATTTTTTGAGCACCGATGGTTTCGGCACCTAAGCTATTCCACTTACAGCACCAATAGGTATATGGGCTTAGTGCTCAAAAAATTGGTGCCGAAAGATTAATACTTCTTTGATAGTGGGGCAAAACAGGAATTAAATTCAACATGGGGTCAGGTTTTTTTTGGTATACGATTATAATAATATTATCTTAGGTATAGTATAGATCCACACCGATATAATGCAGCCAAGCAAATTTTCTGATGGATTAAGCATTATTTTGTATAAATAATATATTAATCTTAATTACTAAAGTAAGTAGTTAATAATCATACATTTTTTTCCTTAGCTAACAAGTTATAATTCCATTTCTATGCCAATGTTTGACGTCAATGCAACAAAGTAAAACCACAAAATGTTTATTAATTACGAATAAAATTACCTACGAATCCAATTTGACGTTAAGGGTTCATTCACACTATCTCCGTACCCGTTTCGACACGAACTTGTTTTAGCGTGACGTATTTTAAAAAATGAACCTTTTAAAAATTCTACACACATGGTAAGAATTTATGCGAAATCATCAAGGCCCCTTTTCACGGTCTTTTTTCCTAACAAACCCAATAAACTGCATCAAAGTACGGAAATCCTTTTATATTGCATAAAAAAATATAATTTAATTAGCTTTTTAATTAGCCCGCGGCTCCACACGTGTAGATGTCGGTTATGGCGGTAAAAAGTTCCCTATATCGTTATCAGTATCTCCAGGATACTTTCTATCTTGTTGCCAAATTTCTTTAAGATCTTCTGGGGGTTAGCGTTCCTTGTTTAAGACGGAACCCTAAAAACTTTGATCCTTGAAGACCTATACTCACACACAGTAATACAACTACACCACTATGAGTGCTATTATGCTGCTGTGATCTCCTGTAAAGTGAAAGTCGTACTCCTGGCGGGTTTACTTCATTGTATCACACAAACTACCTCTTTTTACCACCCTACCTCTTTTAAATAGAAACCTGTAGAGTTTTCTGTTTAAAAGAGTTAAAAAACTTGAACATGTTAAAATTATAAGCATTTGTTTCTATGTTATTCTGTACAATAAAGAATTAAGGAAATTAAGATCCTCAGAAATGAAAAAAATATAATTTTATTGTTAAAACCAAAACTAGCGCTGTAAGTGTCCATAAGCTACGGTAACTGCTTACCATCAGGCGGGTCATATGCTTGTTTGCCGCTTTGGTAGTATAAAAAAAACAAAATAGGTATTTAATACGAAAACGTCCTAAAACAAATCATTGGATATTGCTTTCTGAATGCAAACATACTGTACTAATATGTGTTTAACTAAGGCAATTCCACATTTTATCGTGCTATATGGTAATATATACGACTAAATAGTTGGTTTAGCTTTTACGTTAGTGATCAGTGACGTATGTAGGTTACATCTAGTCAAACACATGCCTAATATGTTAAGAACATGGAAATTAAGTGTTTCTAAACGTTTGAAAGCTTGTTGAAGTATCTGTGGTAGAATATAATTTAGTTTCTTTTTTTACAAATAAGCTTGTGAGGTGGTGGCCGAGTGGGGAAGTAACCAACTTGCACGCAGGAGGTTCGAGTTCGATCCCAGGCAGTATCAATGTTAATTTCACTTTGTGGAGTTTATATGTACTAATCTAATGATTCGCCATTTGTTAACAGTGAAGGAAAACATCGTGAGGAAACATACATGACGTCTTTAGAAGAAATTCTAAAGACATGTCAGATTCACCAACCCGCATTAGGCCAGCGTGTGTGAACTAAGGTCTTAAAACTCTCTCTCTCTCTCTCTTGATAGAGGAGAGGAGACCCGTGCTCAGTAGTGGGACATACATGGGTTGTTATTATAAGCAGTAACCGTAGCCTATGAACGCTGCCAATACTTGGGGACTTACACGTGTGTTGCCAACCAAAAACCAAACTTGTGGGCTTGGTATGACGTGAATGGCTAATACTGTTTATCAAACAAATAGTATTAGCTGCCTAAAAGTGCCTTAGCCCGCCACACCTTAGGCGACCATAGCTCATAGCTAAATATCGACACATATTGATAGCCAGTCAATAATATTTTTAGCATTTTCGCTATAAAATTAGACTCAATATTACATACAAATACATATCATCTTCTACTGGGGTAGGCAGAGACTATGGTACGCCAATCGCTTCGTTTTAAACATTTGCCTCCTCTACATTCGTCAACCTCTTCATGCATGAATGTCGATTCTGGGTACTTTTAATTTGGCCCTTTTTTACCAAATTCCCTATTGGTCGCTGTATGTTTTTCTAGGGCGGAATATATACACTGAATAATATTAGTTTAAAAACATTGATGTGTCTATTATTAGATATTATCTACCAACCAGAAATTGTGCCTGCGTGTGTGGCTTTTAACCTCTGTGCTCTTGATAGAGAAGAGGAGACCTGATCCCAGCAGTGGGACATATTATATGGGTTGCTGTTAAAATTAATATACGTGTCTATAAATACTTATTTTTAATTTGAAACTTACATAATATCTGCAAAATGGCGTCGTAAACGCATTGTTTAATTACCTGAAAATAAAAATAAATTGTCATTAACGAACTAAAACATAAATTCTAAACTTATGTAAAAAAAATACAACGTTACACTTATGAAAGTCATCAATTATGAATACATATGACAGGTAAACAAATAGATACCTGGCTATAAATTTATCATTAAGACAAAATTGTAACTTGGTTTACAATAAAGTGTATCTATCTACATTACTTGCTTCTTAATAAAAATAGGTTTCATTATGTTTGAACAAGACCTAAATTAAATATGCAACATTAGCATGTAGGTGCTTAATCATTTTTTTTTAAATTCACATCCAATTACGATGAAAAGTGAAATAAAAAGTATCCATTGCAATTTTCGGATGACGTAAATGGCGTCCGGAAATTAAGGCGTAAAAAATGTGTATTGGACGGCAATCATGCGCATCGAACCGAGTAGGCCAGTGTCAATTTACAATACAACAGTAGTATAACATATGTAGTTTAACTTTGCTTTTGCAAAAACAACGTGCGTCAATAGGTACCTACGTACTGCGAATGCATTTTGCGGCATGCGCATGTTGGTCACGTAGGTACTTCTTCATTTCAAATACAATCGAAAAAATTACGATTTTTTCTAAATTATTTTACTATCTGTTTGTAATTAGTTCAGTGGTTTTGCAGTAAAAACTGCAAAACCACTGAACTAATTTTAGTAAAACTTGGTATGGAGATAGCTAGAACAATGGACATTAGGCGACTTCCAATATGAATGTAAAGCAGCAGAGGATGTTAGAATAGCATAAAAATGCGATTGCCTAAATATTAAGAGTAACGACTTACGATATTCTAAATGGATGGATGGATTCTCCGAACTACGATATATTAAATGAAACCTCATAAGAAGAAGTAATGCAAATAAATAGCTTAATATTAGTAAAGCTGTTGCGGTCCAAGATTGGCCATTGTTGAA
Organism: Trisateles emortualis; assembly: GCA_947095525.1. Taxonomy (NCBI): domain Eukaryota; kingdom Metazoa; phylum Arthropoda; class Insecta; order Lepidoptera; family Erebidae; genus Trisateles; species Trisateles emortualis. Next base: position 5,739,036 of record OX352743.1, on the reverse strand, counting down.
AACATTATGAGGGAGTACGTTCAACAGAAATCCACCTAAATGATGACTATTAGTTGGCTCAAGCATTACTTTCATTTGAAATATCAAAATCCTTGGAGATAGTAACATTTTATACCGAATACTAGTTAGTAGTACCGTAAAACGCCAGTTAATATTTTAATACAGTTTTAATTGAGAGAATGTATGCCAAGGCAGTGGCCGTCAGAATACTAATTAATAAATAATGGTTTCGCTTAATTATTATGTTTTGCACTCACACAATTACAGATTGTTATCATAGGTTTCAGAGCACATAATTTGGTAACTCAGTAACTTTTCAATTTAAGTCAGTAATGTAATTCCAAACACATTAGTATTTACAGTTTGACTTAAAATATATGATAAAACGAGAAAATATATTGGGACGAATACAAAGCGCACCATCAGTGGGAAAAAGGCGTAAGTTGAGAAATGCTATTTGACAATTTTGAACCTTAATAGCGAAATTTGAAATACAGGCGTATCATATAGATAAGATGAAAATTGCAACACAGGTGTATCACATCTTAAGTCATTATACTCCTACGGGTGCGAATCGTCCACGACCTACAATTTAGGTTTCTTTTTCTTGGTACTTAAATATACGTCTCAATATTTTTCTTAAACTATTATTTTTCTTTCATCTTTCTCTTCGATTCGCAATGGGGTCTATGACTTTTGTCATAATTATTCATAAGTACAATATTCGTAGTGTATTAACTAGTCAACCAAGGTTATTCAAACAAACTATAAAACTACACAAGAGAAGCATTGTCACCAAATATATCCACGCTCCAGTAGCTTTGTTTAGACAGACGTCAGACGATACGGGGCAACAACAATACCGTGCTTACTTACCCATACATATGATTAACTGGGGCACTGATGACGTCAATGCTCATTAACTGAGAACGAGAACTAAGAGCGTCTGTGTCGCAATTGTTCTCAAATAGAAGTACATTATAATTTATGTGGTTATTTGTTAGGAATTGTGAGGGTAAATTGTATAAACAATTACTGTAGCAATCTTCTACTGCTTCTTCAAGAGAGGTATTTATATTTACATTATACAATCGATCTTCATGCATGAAGAGGTTGATGAATGTAGAGGAGGCGAAGGAAGTATGTTTGGATCGAAGCAAGTGGCGTACCATAGTCTCTGCCTACCCCACTGGGACACAGGTGTGATGATATGTATGTATGTATACAATCGAGCAAGCCCAACTGGGGAATTAAACAAATATGTGGGAGGAGCGTATAGAGGACCACAATCAACAAATGTAGAGATGCGTTCCTATCCCAACGACACCTCATCACTAAACCCTGTGCTATATTTTTTTTGTATCGATAACATGCCCCAGATATTACAAGCTTAGGTACAAGGCTAAAGTAACTGCTTACCATCAGGCAGGCATCTAAGTACCTACAAAAATAAATAAAATACATATAATTACGCCCGTCTCTCATTCAGATAGGCAAAGACTTAGAGACTATGCTTACGCCGAATTGCTTGACGTCGCACGCAATTTTGGACTTGTAGTGGTCAACCATAAAAGGGCAAACTTCCGTCATATAGAAAATCGCAACTAAAAACACTGCATGCGTACAATTTTGTCTCCTGGTGGTTTGGCAACCAAAGTTTCAATTGCACCAAGTTTTATTATGAAAATTTCTAGAAACTATTAAAATAAATATGTCGTTTTGTTCGACGACCACAAGATTCATAGAAATATGTTTTTGTATGAGAGTCACGTTACTTACTAAATATGGCCAAGTGAATCGAATGTCATCTTTTGTTCATCAGACTTCAATGGAACAAACAAAACATGTTTTAATTATCATACGTCACAAGATTAGTGAAATATCTTATTTTGCTTATACTCCATCATCATTCAGGAATGCGTAAAGAAAGGTACAATATTTGCTGGTCAAATTCCTAAAGATTTTTTTGCATCAACATCATTATCTTAGCCGAAAGTAGATAACAAAGGATTTCAAAGGATATAATTTCCATGGCATTCATAAAGTATAAATTTCAAAAATTATCTCACACAACACTGCCTCGGTGGTCCAGTGGCCGCAGTATGCGCCTGCTGTGCACGAGGTTGTGGGTTCGATTCCCGCACAGGATAAAACTTTGTGTGACCCACAAAGAATTGTTCTGAGTCTGGGTGCAATTTGTGTCCGTTAATTGTATGTTTGTAAAGTCCCCCGCGACACAGAGCTTGTTCTCTAGTGCGGGAGTTGTCTTTTTTAAAAAAGAAAAAAAAAAAAAGAAAAAGAACTACTAAGTTGGCAAACAAGCATAATATACCACTTAACAGTTATAATTGCTAATTTAATTAATGTTTAAGTATAATTATGACCCTAGACAAAACAGGCTGAACACAATAACGAAATTGGTGACTAAAAACTCAGAACATCTACATTTACCAAATTGTAATTAGTGCAAGTAAATTACATCGAGTATACTGCATACATTAAATTTAACATTTGCGCAAACAAGGTCGTGTTTTTGCTCTAATTAATGTTCGTAATAATTCTGAACAGGTTCCAATTGAATTTCAATGAAAGTGGTGCAACACTTATTGATTTATAAGCGTCTATTACATGCGAAAACAATCCTAGAGAATAATTTATATAATTAACCACTTTTTAAAAGAAGACAAATGAAGTTCTAGAATAAGACAAGCTTAAGTAAAAGATCTGGTCTGATTATAAATTGAAATGAAACATACCTAAGATAGAGAATAGAAGATATAACACATACATACATACATAAGTCAATGAATTATGAAGTGATATAACAAAACAATACAAATAATTAAATAAATTGAAACAAGATCTTAATCTTATATAATGAAGTAGATAATAAAAATGTTACTGTGTTTGCTTGTTTTTCTTTAGTTTAAACGGATCAATGTTTTTGCGTACATATTTGGAGAGGTGGAGACCTCATATCAAGTTAATTTTTATACGTTATATGTTTTTTTTTTGCTACAGGCGGACTTTGGTAATAAGTCTATGAAGCGGCAAAATTGATTTGAAATATTTCATCATCAATCTAGCATTTTAAAGTTAAAGGAACAAAATTGCTAGTATCACAAGTGAATGTTGAATTAAATACTTCAAGTACTCAATAAAAAAAGAAAAAAGATTGTATATCGAAGTAGTAAGAGTAAAAGATCGTTGACCCGACAAATGGCGCAAGGTAAGCGAGTACGCAGAATCGATGACACACAACGGTTCATTGGAACACATATTATGTATGAGCGTACTATCGTGAGTAAATTGTAAGACACGCTCAAACTAGGTAAAGGTGTCACAAGATCAATTGCAATTGTCAATACTGAATATTTTTATAAAGATAACGCTTGTGAACTAAACTACGTGAATCTACTGACGACTACTAAAGTTGCAATTTTATTGTCAATGAAGATTGATGAATCAAAAGATTTTGTTCAAGATATACACCGTGCCTCAAAAATTAATGTCGTCGACAGGAATGTTACAGTGACCTACATTGATCATTTTATAAATCAGTTCCAAGCCTCGAATATTGACGCCAAATTTAAACAAGCCATCGCAGCTTGCATACTAATTGAAAATAAATTGATATCTTTATGGAGTTCATCAATATAAAAAGTGTGTCAATTCTGGAACACTTAAACGTTTTCAAATATCTTTACATAGTATAAAACAAATTCACTCCCGCTCTCTGTACGCTTAAACTACGCAACGGATTTCAATTGCAATTTTCAACTATCGATAGAGTAATTCCACAGAAAGGTTTGTATGTACGACACATGCATGTTATATCTGAATAAAATAAAATAAAATAAAACTGAAGCGAAGCGAAAATGTTTTAAGCTGAAATATAATAGTTCTTGTTTCTTCTATCTTAGTTATTGGTTGGATTTCAAATTTTGATTTCATCAGTTATCTCAAATAAAAAATACATAGATGATTATTTTAAACACTCCAATATCAATTAACTGCTCAAGAATGAGCAGTTAATATAAAAACAAGTTCTTGAGTGTCAATTTTACTATCAAATTCGTCTTTCGTGCTTTTAAGGGCTTAAACAGTTAATTAATCTTGATTGTATATATACAGATGTTTTGATTTCAATACAGCATTAATTTTTAATTTATCCTCGTTTATTTCCTACGAATGGAATTCATACTTACAAAATGAAGTAAACAAACTGATATGGCATGTTATTGCTTTTAATATGTTATGGTGTTGTTAATCCAAAATTTAATGCGTAGTTTTGGGTTCATTGTATGGAAGCTTCGTGGCAGTAACATTTTCTAATACATCAGTGTTATAAATTGAATAATACACTAATCAGTTAAATCCACAAAACATCTAATTGCAGGTGGGTTTCTATAGTGTACTTCTATTTGGCATTATTTTGAATTTGATTTCAGATATCGTGTTGTTTTTGGCAGAAGATATGGTATAAGATATATTTCGAGAAGCACTAACTAAAAGTATGCAAGGCAGATAGACGCGACGGCTTCTTGAAGCTTGCGGGCAGCAGATGGGCAAGGGTAATGCTTTAGCTTAGCAGTTGAAGTATTTTAACTAAGAGGGAGAGAAAGCAAACTGACATTAATAAAATAGATAGACAATCTTCTTCTTCTTATCGTTTGGTTAGTTGCCAACCTGGTGACTGGTATTTAGATGCTCATATTTAGACCCTTTTCGTGATCGGGCCGACTTGGTGATATTTCATTTTGGCGTCTCTGTGTATCGGAGGGCAGGTTATTTTTTTTTTCTATAGGGTTACCGCATTCTTGGTAGGTTAATCCGCTGATCGTTTACCAAACAGCGACTGCGTCTGGCTATGAGTGATATTAACAATGCTAAAACTGCTAAGTTACCATTAAGCAGTTTAAAATTTTATAAATCTGATGATATTTGAGATTAGTTAGCCATACCTACAATAATAAGTTAAGAGCACGTTATCAAAGGTTATGTTATTGTTTAAAGTTTTTTTTTTAAATTTTACTTAGGGCCAAACAAGCATAAGGCCCGCCTGATGTTAAGCAGTTACCTTAGCTTGCAATATTAGAGGTATCACTTGCGTGTTGGACTATCCTTGGGACGGAAATATTTTCCTTTTATAATGCCTAAATGAGCGCTGGGAACCTGAACTCACACACAGGAACAGAACGTCACCGCTGTGTGTAGTTATTTTCCTGTGGTTTTCTGTAAGGTGGAGGGCCTTCCACAGCGGCTTGTTCGTTTGCGTGGTGCTCTACTTCTCTTATAATGATCTAATAATTTATAATCTCTCTTATAATTTAAATCACAATTATACTATAAAACGTATCTACCTACAATGGCGCTACGCTAATATACCTAGAAATAAATAATTTTATATGACACAGAGGTTAGATATTTCCTGTTTGTCTAATGATGTTGCACTATTTATACATAATACTTAATCTATATAATATATTATTAGTATATTATATAGATTAAGTATTATGTATAAATAGTGCAACATCAACAGTATTATGTATAATATTATAATACTAATTGGTAGGCATGTTAGTAAAAGGGATTGCCCGAATACAACCTAAGTAAAACCGCAGAATACGTTTTTATTACGTCATTGTTGGTAGTGTAGGTACATGACTATGAAAATGTTTACAGGATTCATTAAAATAAAGATTTGTAGGAAACTTTTGTAGGAAACTTTTTCAAAAGCCTATTGTAATATGACTTTATACCTAACTAGCAACACGTCCAAACTTCGCACGGGTGGACGTTTATTAAGTTGTTGTAATGATTCCGTAATTTTAAAATATAGAATATAGCTTTGTGCGTACTTGCTTATAAATTTCAAGTATGAATGCGATAGATAATACGAAGCGTTATAATACAGAAAGAGATAGTAAGCTGAAGCGATGATCTTTCTTACTAAAATATTATTGGTTGACTACAGTAAATTACCTAACAGTACTAAAGATCGACATAATCTGTTCTATTGATTTGCTTACTATAATAACCATTTTTATAATCTTTTTTTTTATATACATCAATGATTATAAAATTAGTTACAAATTTTACGTATAAGTCTCAATAATAAACATGCAGCACAAAACAAATTCAGGTGCCTGTACTAAGTGAAAACTTGTATCACAGGCGGTTCATGCATTAACAATACTAAAACAGGTGCAGGAAATTTGAAAATATTTAATATTCAAATAGTAGACTTTATTTTATATAACATTGTTACTGTGACGTATGACATTGTGAGATAAAGATCGATGAAAATTATAGAAGATTAAATTAAAACCTATCGAATAAATACTCTAGGCTCTTGATCATCAATTAACCGATTGGTAGAGATTAGTTCAATCATTTTCATTCATCTTTATCTTTAAATGTCAAACGTCACAGGACCCATGCTATGTGAAATAGACTATAGTATGAACTCACAAGAGTCTTTCATTACCATCAGTAATCTATACTTAATATTATAAAGCTGAAGAGTTTGTTTGTTTGTTTGGTTGAACGCGCTAATGGTTGAACGCGCTAATGCAGAAAGTACTGGTTCGTTTAGATTTTTTTTTTTATTGAATAGTGCTTTTATCCAGGCAGGTTATGTTATAGGCTATATTATAACATCACGCTATGATCAAAAGGAGCGGAGCAGTAGTGAAATATGTTGCAAAATCGGGTAAATATTCCAAATGATCATGTATCATACAAACAACTACCTATTTGTTGCTCAACTCAAGTCTTGGACCAAACCAACGCTGTAGCCAGTAATGTGACGTATAATATAACTGAAAAGGAATGTCGCCGGCATGTACTTTATATTTACTAGATGATAATTATCTAGTAGGCTTTATCTATACAGTGTGTTTTAGATATATTAAATAACTAGCTTTTATCCGCGACTTTACTATACAATCTCACAGCCTATATGCTATTTTAGACTAAAATAATAATAATATTTTTCGTGACAACTCACACACCGCCATCTGTCCCCAAACTAGGCAGAGCCTGTACCTACTATGGCAACCAGACAACTGATAAACATACTTATACTTTTCTAAATCTCATATCTATCTCTATAACAACTTTTTTTTTGCCGTTTCGGCGTGAGTGAGTGGCAAACATGTATACATATTTCGCATTAATAATATTAGTATAATATTTACTAAAAGGAATATAATGTATCCCACTGCTGACCAAGAGAGTAGAGGGATTGGACCTTAATTCACATACGGTGGCCTAGCGACTAGAAGCAAAAAGACTGACTAAAAACACCCTGTATAGCTAGAATGCCAGACATGTCATTGCCGATTTTTTAGAATTTATATTGGAATTACGACGGCATAAGTTTAAATTTTTGTTACAATAATATCTGCGAATGGCTCAATTGAAATTGATATTTCTTTGTCAACATTTATTGTTTACATTATACTATTAAGTATTCTGTGATATTTGTAAGATTCTGTAAAGTTGACAACTTTTATGTTTTATATTATTACTTTAATGGACATCGGGTCTAAATCGCGTAATATTTTGAAGGTTTTTCACTTCGCGTACCCGCGCCAGCCAACCCGTGACCATGGTTGGTCCAATTCGACCGAAACATCGGGTAACAAAAAGGTATAAAAAACTTCAAAATATTACGCGATTTAGACCCGTTGTTCATTATAGTAATTTTATGTATTATTTATGTATTAAAAACGTATTTTATTTTATAAAATTAAGAAATATGAAAAAGCTAATCTATCCCGAGGAAAATAAAAACGAGCTGAGTTGTTTGACAACTTTTCTATAGTGTGCACCTACCTTATTTAAAAGTACTAGCCATAAATATTCTAATACTAGTATTAGTATGCTATTTGATATTATTAATTATTATAACCTTGAATATTTTAAATACCTACATACTTTTTAATAGTAGGTACCTATTGGCACCGGAGATTGCGCGGCAGGCGGCCGAATCATTTGACATTTTATTTAAGTGCAATAAAAAATAAGAGAGGGACACAAATGAACAAACTCGACTAGCTAAGAACCTCCACCTTCCAAAAGACCATGGGCAAATAATGATAAACGGTGGTGAAGTTGTATCCCTGTGCATAAGTACAGATCTCTAAAGCTCATTTAGAAATGCGATTTTAGAGAAACGCAGAACCCTGGTGGAAAAAAATTACATAGAGTGATGCCCTAGGAATACCTCATGCTTGTTTGCTGCTCAAGTAGTATAAAAAAAAACTTTCCACACCTCAATGCAGTTTATTTCCAAGTTTATAACTAACAATAACTGTTGTGTTTATTAAATATATGTAATAAATACGTTATATTATTCATAATATTACTTGCCGAAATAAAAACACTCAGAACCGTGTCATGCATGAAGAGGTTGATGAATGTAGACGAAGCGAAAGAAGGTTTTCTGGATGGAAGCAATTGGCGTACCATAGTCTCTGCCTACCCCAATGGGAGACGACGATAATGTTTATGTAAAAAATAAGTTCACTAAATGCAAGTTTATTATCAGGAGCTATCGAATTGAATACCTTAGGTTGGATATTAGATATTTGAGCAACTTTGGCTCGTACCAAACAACACCAATCAAGATTGACATAATAGATACAAAATATAATTGCTCATAAATATTATTAAAACGTTTTTATTGTATATATTGAAAACATTACCAACTGAGAGGATTGTGTTGAATTTTAATCAGTACCTACCTTACCTTTTTAGTGATAATCTAATAAGCATTGCTTACACGAAAAAGGGTAAAGCTCTAAGGATGGCCGCATACGGACCACTGGCGACAGCCACAAAACGCTGCCATCGACTTGTTTTCGTACATTTTATTTGTAGCGAGTAGCGACATCGACGTCAACTGTGTGTAGGGTTGCCACCTTTATTTTTTGTTATTAAAGTACATTGGTTATATTACACACGAAAAAAAAAGTACACAGTATCAAAATAAAGTAGGTACAATTTATTTTTCTTTATGGCACTGGCTTTCTGTGTGTCGCTGGCGAGTGGCAACATCGATTCAGCGCCAATCTATAAATTCCGTTTAACGATAAAATAACTACAAAACTTTTCAAAAGCATAAAGAAATCACATGATGTGCAATAAAGTATTTTCGTGTACTTTATTGTTCTCATAAAGTAAAGAGTAAAATTACCTGAAATAACGTACAATACTTTATTATAAAGTAAGGCCAACCCTAACTGTGTGCGTCGAGTCCATATAAAATGTATGAAAACTACAAGAAATAGGTCGGTGACGGCAGCGTTTTCTGGTTGTCGCGTGGCCTGTGTGCGGCTACACTTAGTCTTCCAAATACATTATTTATTTTATAACCGTTTATTTCTTTTTTTTAATATAGGATGACAGCTTTTATTAGTTATTAAATGTGATTAAGATTCGGAAATACCAACCGAATATTAAATTTAATTTAAAATATCAAACGACTAGATACTTTTATTATTTTTAAAATTTAAACTAATGAGGTAGGTACATAATAATATTTACTAGTGTTTTATTACGTGTCTGCTTTTTAGCTACTTGCTACTTAAATGGCAAACAATCATATGGCCCGCCTGATGGTAAGTAGTTACCGTAACCGCATGGACGCAAAAATTTACACAAAAGTTTTGTGATAGAGTTTCCTTGGGATAAGAAAACGTTCGTGCATGAAGAAGTTAAAATGAAGAGCAGTCTTTCTCAGGGCGATAACGCTCTCTTGTGGGCGGTGGGGGTCGAAGAGAGGAGTTCTTCTCACACAGTATTAATAATTCTCAAAATAAAAAACCAAATGTAAAATTAAAAGAAAATTTGGGGGCGCTAAAAATAATTGATATTCAAAGACGAAATGAGTTTGAGAACTTCTAATGGAAGCAAAAGTAATAAATCTGGATCGAAGCATAGTCTCTGCCTATCCCTATTTGAAACACAGGCGTGTAGATATATATGCAGTTCTACAAAATATCTACTATAGTATTACACAGGACTCAACACAACATATTTTATTAAAACTGTCAAGTGCTCAGCGTTTAACTAGCAATATAATGTTTTAATCATTTGCTAGAGAATTTATTTCAATGTTTATTTGAAATATAACGTCTAATGGTAAATGTATAGTACACTTGTCGCTTACGAACATGATTCTGGATTAAAATTATTTGATATTGTATTAAAGGTATTTATACCATCGTTAATGTCAGTGTGGCGCTTTTAGACGGCTAGAAATATACTGTAATTTATAGTATACATTAATATTCTGTGGATTATTAGAGAACAAATAGTTTTAAAATAATTTGATTTCGATTTATTCGCTGACTTACAATCTCGAGACATTTCTTAAAGAAGAGTTTGGCTGGCTTTGGTTTTAAGAAGAGCCAAACTCTTCTTAAATTTTCAAGATCTTGAAAATTCAATCTGTGACCACATAACCATGTGTCGACATTTTCATGCCTGATTACAGAACCCTGTGTTCTGTAGTTTTGAAAATTTAAGAAGAGTTTGGCTCTTCTTATAACCAAAGCTAGTCGGGAAATGGCGACACATGTTTAAGTGTCGACATTTTTATGCATGATATGATTACAGAACCCTGTGTTGTGTAATCTTGACGTCGTTAAAGATATTTATTTTCGAAAATGAATCATTATAAGGATAGCAGATGCTCCTTGGTAGCGTACACGATGAGGATTTAAAATGAGTTTTTCATAAGTTTTAAAATATACTTGCGGCTCGTCCAGGCCTAGGCATGGGATACTTTTTATCGACTTATGAAACACTAGCTGTTGCTCGCGGCTCCGCCCGCGTGGAAATCGGTTATCACGATAAAAAGACTTATGTGCTATTCCAGACTATAATCTATCTCTGTGCCAAATTTCGTTCAGATCCGTTCAGTAGTTTGTACGTGAAAGAGTAACAAACATCCATCCATCCATCCATACTTACGAAATTTCGCGTTTATAATATTAGTAGGATATATAGAAGCTATTGTTTCTTACGCAATAGTCATTGTAATTTTACTCTTAGACATTTCATATGATACTTTTTCATTTTAATGCAAATAAAACCTACTCACACTATAAATGCAAAACCTTGGATATACAACAAATTAAACCGTTAACCAATATACGTTCAAATATGTATAGAACAAAAAATGAATAGAGTCGATTATCTTCCTAAATAAGGTTCTGAACGTGATACAATTAATCACGAGATTTATTGGAACTTTAAACGGTACATATCCACTCCATACATGTTCATATTAAAAGTTTTTTTTCATCCGGTTGTGATAACAAGATACATTTTTAAATTTTAGATGCGGGTGTGGTTCCATTAGAGCATTATAGCGTAGGGCACTACACAAATGAGCACTCCACAAGTGAGTAAGCCCGCTTGGGATAGGGCCTCCACCTAAGTTATGTCAATGTCATGTCCAAAAATACACACAGTGGTGAAGTAGTATTTTTTCGTGAGTATATAAAACATAAGATTACGCATCCCATTAACAGAAAACTGGAGTGAGATGTACGGTCGACTTTGATAATTTAATATATTTTTTGTCCCTCATGTGGGCATCGAACCTGTAACAGCCACGCCACGCAGTAATCCCTTTAGCCACTGTGTCTTCACTGAATCAACCCTACAGTCATAAATAGTAATAATAATATTTTTCAGGACAAGTCACACAACGCCATCTGATCCCAAACTAGGCAAAGCCTGTATTAAGGCAAATAGACAACTGATAAACATACATAAGTATGTTTATTTTATTGTTGTTTTATTTCAAAAAAATACATTTTATAGATAAATTACACCCTGACACAGAACAAAGAAGTGCTCATCACACAAAATATTTGCCCTGGGTGGGAATCGAACCCACGACCTCCGGCTTAGCAGTCAGAGTCACACTTAACTAGACCAACAGGCCAGTCAATAATTTGTAAGTTTCCATTATTGTATCAAAAATGGAACACAATAATTATTAAGTTGTGTTTGTTATGTATTTTTCCTAAATAACGTCAGAGTAGGCAGAGAATCGTTTACGCACAAGCTGATAATACTATCACTACCGTCGCCGGCGCCGCCTCCGTAATCTTAGCGTCTCGTAATGTTCGCAGACAACCTACTTAAACAGGCCACGGTCATACTGGCCACTTGCATGGATAAAGTCCATTCAAATTAAGAACATAGTGACGTATATTATGAGCCACCAATAAGATTACAGCTTGTTTGAATGTCTTCTAATTTTAAATGTTATTGGTCAAACGGAATATTTTACTTGTGACGTCACAATGTTCATAATGAATAAGGTACAGTATTAATCATTTATTTTAGGTGTTTGAGCATTTATAATGGGTAAGAAATAGGAAAATTAAACAACTAAATATCAGTATAAAAAAGGATGGCACCATAGAAGCTAGCATTCAAACTGGGGAAAGAAACTTCCACTATAAGGAGGACAGCGGCCTAATTACTACCCAGAGAGTGTTAGTTGCGTTTTTAAGAAAATATTTTTTTCATCGCATAAGTCGCATAATAATACCCAGCTTTTACAAATTTATGCATTAGCAACACGCGATCTATCCTTATGTATAATTGCAAGCATCCATATTGCCCACGTAACAGCCCATTGTGCTTATTGTCCTGTTTCTTTAGATTAAATGTTACCTAAGACAAAAGACATCTTTCTAATCTAAACTAAGAATGTGCAAAATAGATCGAGCTTGCTTTCGCTAAGCAGTATAACTTATACCTAACCAAGTGGTAAATTTAAACACATCTACAATCTAATCTCAGCGGCACTGACCGTCACCAACCATCTAACTGCATAATGGCAATATAATTATTTTTATAATTGTTCGTGACGTCAATGACGATGTTATCCTACACAATTATCTCTCTGTCTGTATACTCCATTCAGCGCATGCCATTGACAAGGCTATTTATACTTTCTATTTGTTTTTATCATATTTAAATTCTTTAATGACATCCTCATTTGAAGAGTTCTTTGTTTATTTTGTGTGTTTGACATCTTTAAAAAGTAATTTCTTAAAATATAAAAGACGTCGTATATACGACTAAGTTTATTAGTGGGAGGTCCTCTACTTTACAGAATACTACAGTCAAAAACTACACACAGTGTTGTGTTTCTTTTAAAGTCAATATGTCAAACTCACTTATTCTTTAGATCAAAAGCACGATACTTAGAATATCATCGTCATAAAAACAAATGCCAGCATTTTTTTCCCACGACCAATTCGCTGACTAGAGTAAGGCTTCGAGTAGAATTGGCAAGAAACTCGGGTCACTCTGTTTCAACGCCAGAGTATAACATTTACAATTTTGTATGAGTTGCAATATTTGTAAAGGGGATGGAAACCAATAAGTATACTATACAAAACGAAATCTAGGTAAGTAAAAAAGGAAATAAACAATGAATTAAAAAAATAACTTAGTTGCCACTGTTTTGTAATTAGGGATCGTCTCCTAAAAGCTATTGATTTCTGAACCCTGTTGGGTTGGCAACATTTGGATGGACAAATGAGTTTTTCAGTCCAGTGAAAACGCCTTTATAAAGCCTTATTCAATAATAATAATAATAATAATAATAATAATATTCTTTATTGTACACCATACATAATTTATACAAAATTCTACAAAAAAAATATTTTTTTTAACTAGCAGTATGTACAATGGGCGGTCTTATCGCCAAGAGCGATCTCTTCCAGACAACCTTAGGATGGACTTTGTCGAAAGAAAGAGCGTTGTTGATGGTGTAGGTATAACATACCGAAATACTTAAAATATAATAGATAAGTGATAATACATATAAATATATGTGTTTATATATAATACTAATATACTTAATAAATATAATATATATACATGAATCAATATTTATATATTTCCTATAATGACAAATAATAATCTTTAACTAAGGATTTAAATGTACTTAAAGTCTGAGCGCGTCTAATTTGCAAGGGTAGTGCATTCCACAGACGTACAGAGATAACTGTGAAGGAGTTGTCGTAAAAAATTGTGGAATGCAACGGCATTTTTAACTTTAGATTTTCTGATGATCGTAGGGACTTCGTATGTGTGTCGTGAAGGAACTCAAAACGTCCTTTAAGATAGGAAGGTGTAGATGGGTTAAACAATATGTTATATAGCAGAGAAAGGATGTGAGCATTCCGGCGAAGTCTGATTGGTAACCACTTGAGCTTTTTACGAAAATCTGAAACATGATCATACTTGCGCAGACCAAATATGAATCTTATACAAACATTTTGAAGTCGCTCAAGTTTGTCTAATTGGTTTTCGGTGAGATCTGGATAGCTGGCATCCGCATAATCAAGAATAGGAAGTAGGAGGGAGTTCGCAAGCGCAGTTTTGGTGGCAATGGGCAGAAAGTTTTGCAACCTTCTCAAGGAGCCTGCAGAAGCGAAGACTTTGCGGCTGACCTCCTGCAATTGTGGTCCCCAAGATAAATCTCGATCTATGAAAATCCCTAAGTCCCTGACTTTATTACTAAAGGGTATAATAGTGCCATCAAAGATAAAGTGCCATCAAAGATAAAATCTTTTCACCAGACGTATAACCTAATATAGGCGCTTATGCCAAAAATTTACAATTCTATTGGCGTAAGTATCGTTCACATAACATTCGTCACACCTAATCGTATCAAAATAAATATTAGGTGTAGTAATTATACATATAACATATGACCAGTGGTGTTGCAGTTAGTTCTCAAGTCACGTACAGCCGTGCTCGACGATATAAACACGCGCTAAGGTGGTCCGAGATATTAGCCATACCATTTTTGTGAGCGACTGTACGTGAGTTGTCTGATGTAATTATGTTCATGTATGTTTATGGGTTTGCACTTGTGTGCTGAGTTTTGGATAGTCGTGAATAAAAGTTGTTTTTAGATAATATTGTTTATCATTAGCAAGCCCGACTGAGAAAAGACCTCCACCCTATAGAAGAGCATTTCTTTTAAGGGTGAGGTTGTTTGCAATAGATTATTATATTAAGGGCCTGTTTCACAAATCACAATATCTTAATAAAGTCCTGAATAAGCTAATTGTTACATAAGTATCAAGTAAAGTCATCGTTTGCGTTTCACAATCTGCAATTAAGACTAAGGTGGTAAATGAATTATAGGTCAGATCAAGTGGCAAATAACAAAGTCACTCGACGCCTAAGCTATTTAGTTAGTTAAACAGCTGGAAGATGTATTATCTGCCAGGTAGTTAATTGTTAAAGTAAATAAAACGTATTTTTACATTCTACATTTGCATTATTCGCGCGTTGCCAACCTTACATGTCGTAACATCAATGGTTTTATGTCATGGTAACCCTAGGATAACAAAAACTGTTTTTTTAAAACTGTATTCCTTTAAATTTATAGTAGGTAAATTTATAATAAATTAAGTACAAGTACATAGGTATCCATGACATGTTTTGCATTGCAAAAAAAGCACGTTTTGCTCATTGTCATTGCGCATAAAACTATATTCTTCCTCGCTTACTGACCCAAATAATACGAGGAACGTGCGTTGGTAACTCTTTTGTTTAGTTATAATGTAAGCCCATAATAACCACAATGTATACGGAAGTGGTCTAAATCACGAAGAAGCAAAAACTAATGACGTAAATGCCACTTTTAATACTATCATTTATTAAACACGTGGGTTGAAACTAAATGGTGGGTAGTTATGTTCTTATCATGACATCTGTCAATTTTGTTTTATACTAACGTTCTTTTGACGTTCAAATAAAATAGTGATGTAATAAACTATTTATTAATATCATTTGAATTTAGAATGTCACCTATTTATATCAATCTGATTGGTTTTTAAGTGAATGAGAGCGTCGCATGCGGGCAAATTGTGAACTAATTTATTATTACCATTTGAATTTAGAATGTCACCTATTTAATATATCAATCTTATTGGTTATTAAGTGAATGAGAGCGACGCATGCGGGTAAATTGTGAACTTATTTATTATTAATCGCTTAATATTAAAAGTTAATTAAATTGCATAAGTAATTCATTAAATTGTCATTACCTAGTTAACTATTCATTAGAAAATATTCTTCGCTGTTAAATACAATGGGCTCATTTTGCATATTATATTAAAATAAATTCATATTTACAGATTCCTCTTGATATATGTGATGTCCCAAATCTGTGGCTACTGACGTCATGATTACGTCACTCATCCCTAATATGCACCAAACGTGGTACTTAATATGGCCCAAATAAACACTCAAGATGATTATAGTAATTAAACCTTAATAAATAAAAAAGTACTTTTTATTTTTAACATTAAGTTACAAATTGAAAGGCTCTTTTCACAGTGTACGTTTTTAGTTGACATGTGACAATGCAAGAGAGAGAGAGAGCACGAATATTTATCATGTTAAAGATTTTCACGAACCATGTCAACAACATAATTATCGTCATCTTGTCAGTCTTTTTGCACCTAATGCAGACTCATTAGGTCTTCTCTTCATTATGCTATCCCTTTCTCTCCTGTACAAGTCTATGTCATTCCTTTTCTGGTAAAACTAAAGTGTCATCAGACTATTATTCGAAGTTCTTTAATAAGACAATATATTATAATTTGTTTACTTTTCAAACAAAAACCCAAAATTCATTTAGGTTACAAAGTAACACTCTTCTTCTTCTTATTTAGGCCTCTGTCGTGATCTAACGACTGATAACAGTCGGGACCGACTTTTTACGTGCCCTCCGAAGCACAAAGTAACACTTATAAAGGGCATAAGTTTTAAATAAGCCAGAAAGTAAAGTCAGCTAATTTACCTATGGCTAGTTCGCTGATGTGGAGCCATTTCGTTTTCACTTGTGTGCAATATACCATAGCGTTTAATCGATTCTTCTTGTAACCAAAAAGCGGACAATTTTTTGGCTCGAAGAATAACCATTGTCCTCCTCCAATGTAGCAATGCTGACAGTTTCTCGGCACGTCTAGTACGACTACCCTATTTTTTTTGTAGTCGTATTAATTAGCCTGTGTTTGTTCTTTTAGATAAAATATCAGCCTAATTTCTGTAACTATATTATGTCAATCAAATCAATTTTATCAAGGTAGGTATTTTTACATTTACTATAAGGACGTCAAATGCAAAACCTAAAAAAGATCATGAACAAAGAAATCCTTTATAACTGTCAGTGAACTGCAAATTTAAACAAATATTTGTATAACTTTTGTAAGCCCTTACAATCCCGAAACCGCTTCTTCGTGCGTCATTGCTTATTATTTTATTTATTTTCCCTTTATGACCCTATGCGTTCAATACGATATTAATTGAAACTCATTAGTTTTGGAACCCAGACATTAAAAAATCCGACAAGTTCATGTCATTACCGCTCTCTTGATAGAGGAGAGTAGACCCGTGCCCAGCAATAGAACATAATACCTACACAATTATATTGTTTTTCTTACATTATCGATAGCTTCTTGGCCAACCTGATGATAGAGTTATTCAAATTGCCCATACAGGTTTCTACCGACTCTAACGACTGCTGACTTTCGGGGCCAACTTTTGACGAGCACCCTTCGAGGCACGAAAATCAAATTTAATACCACTATGCGGTCACCCATCTATGAGGTAACTCCGCTCCATCTGGCTAGAGCGCTTATAATCTTTGTTATTAAAGTTTTATTACAAAATCCGGCGGTCCGTATTGAGTCCTTATCCGTTCATTTTCAATGTTTTAGTGACGGTTTCGCATGTAAATCTTAAATATATTATTTGTAAATCGTAAAATACACAAGTTATATTATGTACAATCTACGAAGTTGGTGCTCAAACACAGTATATCAATCTTTACATAGTTTTAAAACAAAAGCGCGTCCGCTGTCTGTACGCTTAGATCTTTTAAACTACGCAACGGATTTTAATGTAGTTTTCAACAATAGATAGAAGTAATACATACATAATTATAATTGTTAAAATCCTTCAAATCAATGTGGAATATGCAAGATTGCATAATATCTACGGAAATATAATAATACAATTTTGGGACCTCTCTCACATAGCCATCTGATCCAAAACAAGGTAGAGCCTGTTCTTTAGCAACCAGACAACTGGTAAACATACTTATATATTTCTAAATACATATATTAATTACATCTAAACCTAAAATAAATAACAATGCACATCACACAGAAAATCGAACTTAGCAGCCAGGTTTTCTAAAGACTAAATCAACCAGTAGATCTAGACAAATGGTATAAACGGTAGTAGGATAGAATAAAAAACAATATTGACCTAAGTGCACGACATTATGTCTAGGCTATTATAACTGTTAAGGTCAAAATCACTAGACTAAGTGTCTGATCGCCAACTTTGTCAATAGTACATAGATCTTGGGTTACGTAACATGTTATGATATAATAAAATAACTAAGTAAATGTAATGGCGACCATTTGTGGTCACGACAATTTGGATATAGCATCATTATTATACGTATTTGGTATGATAATAGGATATTAACGTCATGGCTAGGCTCTTTGGATATACTAAATAATTTTTATCTTTGTTCTCATATCATGTCTTTTTTTATACTACTTGGGTGGCAAACAAGCATACGGCCCTCCTGATTTTTAGTAGTTACCGTAGCCTATGGACGCTTCCAATACCAGAGGTATCACCAACACATTTTTTTACACCAAGGCTTTAAGACGAAAATCTCCCTAGGATTGGAATACGTTTATTTCAAAACGCATCCCTAAATGAGCGCTGGAGACCTATACTCACACACAGGAACACAATTACACCGCTGTGTGTAGTTATTTGGCTGTGGTCTTCTGTAAGGTAGAGGTCCTTCCCTAGTCAGGCTTGCTCACTAGTATGGTGCCCTACCTCTCTTAAATATGATAATCCTGTTTCGACACACACGACTACACACACCTTCTTCCTCTACGGGGTAGGCAGAATAGATGCCCATGTTTTGCCAACTATGGTTATGTCACAAGTCTAATGGAATCATATTGATATAGACCCACCAGGTACATTTATAGACTAAGCTACAAAAACATTTTGACCGATAAGCTTAAGCTTTTTCCATAGTTGTTTTGTAGTGCAAACCTCTGTATGTATTTTTTTGGAATTGTTCTTTCGTTAAATTAGGTCGCAAACAAGCATACGGCCCGCCTGATGTTAAGCAGTTACCGTGGCCTATGATGCTTGCAATACCAGAGGTATCACTTGCGTGTTACCAACGTTGTTCGCTTGTATGGTTTGTTTTTTTTGTGTCTTTTTTTAAAGACAACGCCCGCACTAGAGAACAAGCTCTGTGTCGCGGGGACTTTACAAACATACAATTAACGGACACAAATTACACCCAGACTCAGAACAACACTTTGTGGGTCACACAAAGTTTTGTCCTGTGTGGGAATCGAACCCACAACCTCGTGCACAGCAGGCGCATACTGCGGCCACTGGACCACCAAGGCAGTCCTGTCATCAAAGTCATGGTGTTATACTTCTTTTAAACTCACTTCGATTAAGAACAAAAGTTGTAAAATCGACTGACCAAATGCGGCTGTCTACATACGTCATAGGCTTGACGTCATCGTCTGCATATTCCAGTGTGATGTAATTACAATAATTTACCGATATTATTTAATAGTTCTGATTACATTAGTGTCCACTAGAATATTTTAGATAACAAGTCTTATAATGTCTCTGTTTTACTCGGCGTGTTAGACAGAGATAGCGTCAAACTTGTTCTGGAAAACTTCGATCGAATAAATAAGCCTTTGTTTAACAGTACGTTCTATTATTTAGTATACTCTACATAAAATTATATTGATCAAGATGTTGTGCATATATTTTATACTAACTTGGCTCACCGCGACTTCGCTCTTCGAGGTATTCCTCGAAGTGCTACCATTTTGAAGCGCACCTAATGAAGCGCTCCTTTTTTATTCCTCGGAGCGCACCTTTTAGGAGCGCTCCCGATAGCAATTAAAAATATTAAAATTTTATTTCTCCTAAAATGTGCGCTCCGAGGAATAAAAAAGGAGCGCTTCATTAGGTGCGCTTCAAAATTGTAGCGCTTCGAATAATACCTCCGCTCTTCGGGTAACTGTTTTCTGGGCAATTTTCTTTATTTTTTCGTAAAAATCTTCTGCAAAGTATTAGAAAACATTAAAAAGATGAATTAAATAGGTAAAGTTGTTCTCAAGTGGCATAGGGATTTATTTTAACTGACTTAAAAAATGAGGAGGTTCTCAATTCGTCGGCATATTTTTGTATGTTTACCGATTACTCGTAGACGGCTAAACCGATTTTTAAAAAACTCTTTTTGTTTGCCTCGCAGGTGCCATTAACGTTTTATTGAAGTTGGTGAAACAGTTTTTGATAAATCAACAGGAATCTAAAAATTGTATATATATATCGATTTATTTATTATATTTTATTGAAATCGGTTAAAAAATAATTATTAGATATATAGAGGTAGATGTCAATTATTATGTAACCTTATTTTGCGTTTAAGGCCCATAGTAAGCAACCACTTTAATTTATCTAATACTAGTTTCAGTTTCCACCCGTGGTTTCGCCCGCGCGTACAATCCCCAGAGGACAGTGTTTTATTTTCGGGATAAAAAATAGCCTATATGCTATGCCAGGCTATATTCCATTTCTGTGCAAAATTTCATACAGATCCGTTTAGCCGTTATTGAGTATAGATTATATTATTATATCGCACTCGCAGAATAAAAATGATTGAATATGAATGACGTCTGTATTGCAATATTTATCTTATGCCTTTATAACTTAAGGGTTGAAATTTGTCAAACTTATACTTTCAAGTTGTGCCTTTCTTTCACTACGGGTGCGATATAGATTGCACAAAAACTGGGCCCATTCTCTGTACATTCTTTAAACATTTTTCAACCATTATACTGTCATAAATTTATCAAGACTAGTACTAAAGAATGTCATTCTATTTAGCATAATAGTCTTGATAATAGATAATGAATGCTTATATAGGAATTAAGAGCACTTAAGATAATGTGTGCGCATAACTGTGCTGGGTATGGTGAAAATAATGACGTTTGTTATAGGGTATACGACCCTGTTATTGTCATAGTATAAGATCCCAGCTCCCCAAGACGTTACTTATTTTCAGATGGACAAAAAGTGAGGAGTAGCAGCTCCCCAAGACGTTACTTATTTTCAGATGGACAAAAAGTGAGGAGTAGTGTGCGAAGAATACATTTAAGCTAAGTATTTACCGGTACCAGGTAAATTTAATTTGTATTTTTTTTATTCTACTTGGGTGGCTAACAAGTAGTAGTACTAGTATGGTGCCCTACCTCTTTTGACTTTGTGTAATTTAGAGTGATGTGGATAAAAAGAAGATGTAGTGACAAAAGTTATAAAAAGGATGTTAAGGTGGTTTTGACAAATGTCAAAACTACCTTAACATCCTTTATCTATACATGGACGTATGTATAAAATTAATATAATAATAACAAAAGAAATTTCTAGAGCGAAAATGAATATAAATATTTATAGAGGTGCCTCATGTAGAGTAAACAAAAGAAATATATTTGATTTAATAAATTAGCGTGCCATAATCTTTGCTTACACGGGAATAACAATTTGTGTGATCCATAAATTGTGAATCTAGGTATACTTTTTGTCCGTGATTGAATGTTTGTAAAGTCCCCCGCGACACAGGGTTTGTAAGTTTACCCTACTATGAGCAAATTGAGATCGGCTAATGCTAGAGCTAATACACCTACTTTACATACAGATTAAATACGATTTGTGCGTTGTAAACTGGGTCCCTTAGATCATGTTTGAAAAGTGTGTTGGTACTAAGATTATGTGCTTCTTGACTTATATGTGCTATACAGTGTCCTACATCTGGGCATTTAGGAAGGCACAAAATTTATTGTGGCGTATAAGCACAGATTACTAAATAGTTGTATAAATCAACTATAACATTTTAAGAAAAAAATTTTTTTTTATTCTACCAAGGTGGCAAACAAGCATACGGCCCGCCTGATGGTAAGCAGTTACCGTAGCCTATGGCCGTTTGCAACACCAGGGGTGTCACTCACGCGTTGCCGATATGTTGTTTTATTTTTGTTTTGTTACTTTAGGCTAGTTATTATTATGTAAGTATTCACTTCTAGTCTTTCCTTATTGTTTACTTGTTTTGTATGTGCTAATAAATGTTTAAAAAACATAATAAACGTCGAAAGTAGAGATGGACATTC
Organism: Trisateles emortualis; assembly: GCA_947095525.1. NCBI lineage: Eukaryota > Metazoa > Arthropoda > Insecta > Lepidoptera > Erebidae > Trisateles > Trisateles emortualis. The sequence goes on along the minus strand of OX352743.1, from coordinate 5,716,726 downwards.
AAACTATAAATCTTTGCGAGCGAGTGTCAGTAGTGCATACCTAGAATTCAACTACGTGCATTTTCTAACGGATCCCTACATAGTCTATTCTATCTACTACAATATTGTTAACTTTCATCAAAATCCGTTAAAACATTTTATACACCCTGGCTCGGGACAACCATTTATGAATCACACAAATTTTTGTCCAGGCGTGGGGATCGAACCCACAACACGCCGCGCAGTGGTAAATGATGAAATATTCACGTAAGCCAATAGATATACATACATTGTATGGCAAAGCAAATTCCGTAAAGCATCGTACCTGCACAGATATCCCCCTAAAACATATCGTATCGCAGGGGGTTTTGGCAACATTCAAACTCTCAAACGCCTCCAACACGAGGAGATAACCCCTGGGTTGGATAATGTTAAAAATAATAATAAATATGTAATAAAACATATAAATAATGTTACCGATTAAAAGTTTTATAGCAATGATCCGTATGCTGACGATAACCTTAAACTGCGTCTCATAATTTCTTTTAAAGTTGATACTATATTAAGCACTTCACCTTGTAAGATAAAACAATACAAATACTTTAATTTATAGATAGATAACTCTTTATTGTACACCAAGTTACAATTTTGTCTTAATGATAAATTTATAGCTATGTACAAGGGGCGGCCTTATCGCTAAAAAGCAATCTCTTACAGGCAACCTTAGGATGGACAGAATAGATAGGAAATAAGAAAAAATATTAACAGGGGGAAGTTTGGTGCTTATAAAAGAAAAAGTAGAAATAGAATAGAGAAATTATCCACTTATACTATTTTTAGATAGTTTTAAGATCTAATATAAATCGCTTTATGCACAACATCGACATCGGGCGAAGTCGGAGCGGGTCGCTAGTTATAATCTAAAGTAATATTATAAAGAGGAAAGATTTGATTTTTTGTTTGTTTGTTAAAATTTAACTCAGAAACTACTTGACCGATTTTAAAAATTCTTTCACCACTAGCTACATTATCAGCGGGTAACATAAACTATATTTAATTGAAAAAAAATACGGGATCCCTACGAAAAATAAATAAATGTCCACCCGTGCGAAGTCTGGACGTGCTGATAGTAAACAATAAAACTACATTTGAAATATAAAATAAGTTTTATTTTAATATAGCTGTTGCCCGCGGCTCCGCCCGCGTGAATGACGGTTATCGCTGCAAAAAGTAGCCTATGTGTTATTCCAGACCATAATCTATCTCTGTGCCAAATTTCATCCAGACCCGTTCAGTAGTTTTTACGTGAAAGAGTAACATACATACATCCGATATATATATCCGACCGTAGATATAAAAGGGAATTCCCTGAGTTACTCGCAATTATTTAACTATATAAATGCCGGGCCGGCAAAAGGATATCCCCTAAAGCCGACACACAACAGACGGAGCTATAATATAATATTAATATGAACTATAGCAAGGTATATTACGATATATTTTCTATAATAATCGGTGAGTGACCACAGATGCAGCTATAAGGTATATTTTTATTACGTCACCAAAATACGTCGACAGACATAGCATGATATATTTTAGTATTTTTCGGCTGCAGAGTAAATGAGTGTAAAAATATGCTGTTGCTTGCGGCGCGTGGATGTCGGTTATCGCTGTAAAAAGTAACCTATGTGTTATTCCAAACCATAATCTATCTCTGTGCCAAATTTCATCCAGATCCGTTCAGTAGTTTTTACGTGAAAGAGTAACAAACATCCATCCATCCATTCTTACAAACTTTCACCTTTATAATATTAGTAAGGATAGCATAGCTACTGTCTGTGGCAGCTTGCTATATCGTAAAATATAGATAGATAGATATTAGTTTAAATTACAGCTTCATCTGTTGTGGGATTTAATGAAAAGCCATATATTTGACAAAAACATATTACGATTGTTTAATTTCCAATTCAAACTAATCAATACTAATATTATAAATGACTAGTTGTTGCCCGCGGCTCCGCCTGCGTAGATATCGGTTATCGCGATATCTACGCGTAGCCTATGTGTTATTCCAGACCATAATCTTTCTGTCTGCCAAATTTCATCCAGATTCGTTCTGTAGTTTTTACGTGAAAGAGTAACAAACATCCATTCATCCATCCATCTATCCATCCGTCCATACTTACAAACTTTCACGTTTATAATATTAGTAGGATATTAGTAAGGATAATTATTTCCCGGTATGAAATTCTTCAGAATTAAGGTAAACCACGAGCTTCATCGCACGCAATGAATATGACGTCAAAGCTTGATCTCTGAATTGTAGTTGACTCACTATTTTAGGAACAATAGGTGGATTATTCTGTGAATTAGTACTATTAGGTAGTAATAATGCTAAATACCTTGTTACTTCATATTAGTAGCCACGTTTACAAACTTAAAATGGAAGAAAACCAAATCACGTATTATTTTGTTTTTCTTGCCGTAACAAGTATAGAAACGAATAAGCAGCATTGCTGTCCGATGACGATAACCGATGACAAAAAAGTCGAATGCATTTAGGCAAATGCAGCGTAGAACGACTTCCCACTTGATGACCTAATCAGAGCTGTAGTCAAGGATGCAAGGCGCTTATAGAAAAATATAGGGCAGGCCTGATATTATATAATTATAATATAATATCAGGCCTGCCCTATAGAATGTCTTTAGGATTAAAATTGGTGTTTTCAGTCCCATCCTCAAATATTTCGAAGTTTGAAATCCGCGATTACATAGCTAACGAAGCGTGAGCGTGCCATATCTCTGCTTACCCCCATGAGACATTGCCATTGTTATGGAACAAATATTTCGTAAATTAACCTTAAAATACTTGTAGTACCTTGTTTTGAGGTTCACCTGTCTCTACTGACGTCGTTTTCGCATAATTAAAGAGCACAAACAGGCTATCATATTATTTTCATATTCATATACACAAAACTACAAGATTAGCATTTAGCAAACTATAATTTATGTTACAACGTAAAAGAAAACTTAACAATTTTACGAGGATTTACTAAAAGATCACGTTTTAAAGCTCATGACAACGTTTTGCTTCGTTATATATTATTTTTGTGTATTCTTTGTTGTATTTAAAAGTACTAGCTGTTGTCCGCGGCTCCACCCGCGTCGATGTCAGTTATCGCGATAAAAAGTAGCCTTTGTGCTATTCCAGACTATAATCATAATAATAAGTAGGCATGTTTAACCTATCAATCGCCATTGACTCGGCTTGTCTGGATCTGAAGCCCCAAACTCTCTTTTTCAGCTCTTGACAGAATAGTAATTATGTAAAAATGCAGCAATTGGATGCGAATTGAATCTTTTCCTTTGATTTTAGGTGATTGTTTGATTAATAATAATTATATATTAATGTAGTTAAAACTACAATAATAGCAACCCATTTATGTCCCACTGCTGGGCACGAGTCTCCTCTCCTCTATCAAGAGAGAGAGAGAGAGAGAGTTTAGGCCTTAATTCACACACGCTGGCCTAATGCGGGTTGGTGAATCAGACATGTCTCTTTAGAATTTCTTCTAAGACATGTGGGTTTCCTCACGATGTTTTCCTTCACCGTTAGCAGATGGCGAATCATTTGATTAGCACATATAAACTCCACAAAGTGAAATTTACATTGGTACCGACTACCCGGGATCGAACTCGCACTTCTTGCGTGCATGTTAAAACCACATTCAAGCGTAAAGTACGAGGACTAATTGGAAAACGGGCTATTAAAATGTACACGAGACACAAATTATGCAACAGTTGTCTATACGATAACCTTTGCGGTCTGTCTGGGTATCTTCTGGCAAAAAACAAGCAAATTTCAACTCTATTGCTTTGAAATAAAACCATATAATAAATTATAAAAAAGTGGGAATTTTCCAATCGTCATGATAATAAAGATCGGTGACCTCTGTTATTGCTGACATATTCTAATTTATTGTTAGTAGTGATTATTATATTGGGGAATTGGTTTCTCGCATAAGCTTATTATGTTGCTGTGTACGATAAAAACCCACTATTGGGATTACTATCCATAGCAACTCTGTCTTAACGTATGGACGCTTTCAACGCCGAAAAACCACTTGCTATGTTCATGGCAAAAAGTAAAATACTGGCCATCAAGAGATCTGCTTCTTTTTCTGAGCGTGTCGATGGCATTCAAAATCGCTTGTATCCTTAAGTTCCTTTTACATAACTTTCACGGACCGTATATGCTTGTTTGCCAACTTAGTAGTTATGTCAACTTAGTAGTACGGTGGTCTTAATGGTCCAGTGGCCGCAGTATGCGCCTGTCGTGCACGAGGTTGTGGGTTCGATTCCCACACAGAACAAAATTTTATGTGGCCCACAAAGAGTTGTTCTAAGTCTGGGTATAATTTAAGTCCGTTAATTGTATGTTTGTGAAGTCTCCCCATATATCATGCCTCGCAGGTAAGCTTAGCTCTGCGGCTTTTGCAGTTAGTAAAGTAAGACAACTTACTGATGTAGATACGGCTAGATTAGTTTATTTTAGTTATTTTCACAGCGTCATGTCCTACGGCACATTGCTGTGGGGCAAGGCTGCTGATATTGAAACTATTTTCTTAAATCAGAAACGAGCTGTACGCTCAAGTTTGAGTTTGAGTTCCCGCGCCACAGAGCTTGTTCTGTAGTGCGGGAGTTGTCTTTTTATAATAAAAGTAATGTAAAAATAGATTGACTGTTGTGACCGAAACTGTCCGGAGAACATTATAAGTTTGTGACAACCTTATGAGTATTTTAGGGCTTTGATAGCTTTTCTATTGTTAGTAGTAATGAATCAAATGATCATGCCTTTAATGAGTGCTTTTGTTGTCAATTTTAATCTACGGAGATTATAATGAGCTTATATTATGCTACTCTTATTTAGTTATTTTTAAGGCAATGTTTATTCATCATCTCAACCTGGTGATTTATTTATTTATTAATATGACATATTACACTGACATTGTTCACTGTTGAACTTTTTTTTTTATATTCTACCGAGGTGGCCAACAAGCATACGGCCCGCCTGATGGTAAGCAGTTACCGTACCCTATAGACATTTGCAACACCAAGGGGTCAATCACGCGTTGCCGAACCTTTAAAAATCTTATGACTCCTTTCTTGAAGAACCCCATGCTATAGTCTCTTGGCAAAACCTCGGCAGGGCGCTCATTCCACAGCCTAATCGTCGGTAGTAAGAAATTCCAAAAAAAAGCAATTGAACTGCCTGGCGCTTATACCTGACCTTGTCCTTGTCCATCGGTTACCTGCAACCTTCACCAGGTCGTTGGTCCACCTTATTGGAGGCCTACACCCGCTACGTCTTCCAGTTCTTGGTCGCCTTACCAACGCACAAAAAAAACAACATATTTTGATTTTTTATTTTTTTTATCTGGTCTTAAAATAACTAATGACATCCATACCAAGTCAAATCCGTCATATTTTTTGTGTGCCAGTGTTATTTAAGTTATTTATAGCGTTATAATTTAGTCAAATTCTACCTTGGACAAGCTCGCATGTAGTTTAATAACAGAACTTCGTATTATACACTCAGTGGAAAAAATGCCAAGATACGATACGTGCTGTGCTGCAATTTTAATCTTATTTTTCAAGACGTTAAGTTTAAAATTGCTTAGTGGCTTGTTACTTTTATACCTGTTTTCTCACTGAGGGTGTCATATAAGAACTTCTATTAGGCACTAAAATTGACGTGTGTTGAAATTATTAAATGTAATGCTAGAGGCTAAATTGATTTACAGTGGCAATATTTTTAAGTATGTAATGTTTGTGGCGAAGTTGTTTTGTGGACTTATTGGTGCTGTATATTAAATTACTTAAGGTCTTTTTTCTTTACAACTCTCGCACTATCCCTAGTGCGTTAATATACCCAGGGCTTGTTCCCACAAGCCCTGGGTCTAGGTCGTGGGGGACTTTACAAACATACAATTTACGGACACAAAGTCCAAATGGATTACACTAATTGTTGTCCCATGTGGAGATCGAAACCACAACACGCGGCGCAATGGTAAATGGAGAATAAAATTGTCTTAGTGTACAAACTTTACGAAATCTTATACAGTGGACTTCAGTGTTTGCAATATTTACAATAAGGAAACTTTACGTGAGTCGACTGCAAGTGTCCTTTTATTTTTATATACTACTAAGGAAGCAAACAAGCATACGGCCCACCTGATGGTAAGCAGTTACCGTAGCCTATGGACGCTTGCGAGGTGTTTTTGCTCCATGATCGTGTTTTATTTAGTATCTAGTATAAATAATAATAAAACACGATCATGGAGCAAAAACACCTCGTCCGATAAAACCCTAATCGTATGACAGAATTCAACTATTTGTCAAATCATCGTCAATAGTGTGACCGGCGCCTTCAGACTCTAACTAGGTAGTTGACCTGACATGAGACGCACAAAAACTTCATGTTTTTCCAAATGATTTCCACTCTAGGGAATAATCCTTGTAATACTGGGAGTTTTGAAATCGTGAATACTAAGTAATTCAACTAGGGAAGGACCTTACAATACACCATAGCGCAGCGGTCAGCGGTTGCGTTACTGTGTGTGGTATAGGTTTCCAGCGCTCAATTAGAAATGCGTTTTGAAAAAAACGTTTTTCTGTTCCCGGGACACCTACTTCATCTTAAATTTCTTGTGTAAAAAAATGGGTCGGCAACACACAAGTACGATACTCTGGTATTGCAAGCGTCCATAGGCTACGGTAACTGCTTACCTTCAGGCGAGCCGTATGCTTGTTTTCTACCTAAGTAGCATAAATAACACTACAACATCCTTAATCAAGACACATACGTTTGCAGCGATTTAAAAAATCGTATCCAGTGTATAACCACTCTAACGGATATATTTTTTCGTATTTATTTTTTGTAAAGCATTTTATTGAGCAGATAGAATCTAACATTCCAGGCACAAACAAAAAATAGGATGACCAACAATATACAAACAAAAAAACAGCTAAATTGATGCGGTAACCTTCAACTTTACTTACAAAGACCGATTCGTAGCAGAGTTTAATTTGCTACGGCAATTGTACATTCATGTGGGTGGAACTTAGTCGAGTAGTCGACCACAATCGTATGTTTCGTGACAATTTTAATTGGTTACTTTGTACTTACTCATGATTTATGATAGCTATGATTGTTATTACTGCACAGCGTGTGTTGTTTGTTTTTCATTCGGATATAGGTGTTGGAGAAAATGTTAGATCCAAATAGATATTGTAAGCTTTAAGGTATAGTTCAGATACTGGTGTTGGATAAATTAATCCCTTTTGTGCTAATTAATATGTATCTAGGTACATTCTTTACGTGTTTTAAGAGGAGGTAGGGCACCATACTAGCGAGCAAGCACTAGGAAAGGAAGACCGTAGCTAAATAACAAATAACTAGTTGTGTTCCTGTGTGAGAGTGCAGATCTCCAGCACCCATTTAGGGATGCGTTTTGAATGAAACGTTTTATTATTCTAGGGACACTCCATCTTAAAGCTCTGGTGTAAAAAAATGGGTCGGCAACACGCAAGTGATACCTTTTGGTATTGCAAGCGTCTATAGGCTACGGTAACTGCGGCCGTATGCTTGTTTGCCACCCAAGTAGAATCAAAAATAATAATAATAATGACCACAGTTAACGGATGTAACATTATGAACTTTACACTGAGATAATCCAGTCATTGCTTGATTAAGTATATCTATATGAACTATGTAGTTTATATTATTAACCTTACTAATATTATAAATGTGAAAGTTTGTAAGAATGGATGGATGGATGTTTGTTACTCTTTCACGTGAAAACTACTGAACGGATCTAGATGAAATTTGGCACAAAGATAGATTATCGTCTGGAATAACACATAGGCTTTTTGCAGCGATAATCGACATTCACGCGGGCGAAGCCGCGGGCAACAGCTAGTATATACATATATATACTTTGTATAACTGTCTCGGTGGCTCAGTGATCTATGTGTATGACTGCTGTTCCCGGGTTCGATTCCCAGATTGGACCAAAAATCAATGTTGAGTTTTTCTGCCAAGAAATCCACAATACATGCCCGGAGTTTGGATATTGGCGGTGTGTACACCCCCGTCCCTCGGAAAGCCCGTAAAATCGTTGGTCATACGCCTGATATGTCTCCGGTCCTGTTGGATGACATTTTATTTTAGCTTTGACATTTTATTTATCTTTGACATTTTATTCATCTTTGACATTTCTTTTTATACATCTTCGACATTTTAATCTTTTTTTTTGTTTTGTGTTTTTGATATCAATAGGGATTATGACAAATTTGTAAACTGATAATTATTGTTAAATTCATCACAATTGTTTGATAAGTGCCATTGCCATGTAATTAATGTATTTTTTAGTTATAAGTTATATTTTGTAATTGTTTCAACACAATGTAATATTGTTCAAGAAAATAAATTGAAATTGGATTGCTGTCACATCGGACTATGAGAGTGACTATACCTGTGTTTGTGCACTATAATATCTACCGCGCTAAAAGTCTCCCTTAAAATGAGCCGCCGTGACCAAAGTTCGGTTAGGAGGACATTATTCTTATTAGTTTATATAACTATGGTACTATCTGTAGGTACGTGTTACATTTAAAAATATAAGTATAAAAATTAAGTAATATATATTTATATACGTGACATATATTTAGACGCGTTATTATTGTTTTATATAACGTGCTTAACCACGGTCATGGTACGTAATTAGGTACCTATCAGGTTATCAATACTACACTACGGTAGTCTAGGCTACGGTAACAACTTTCCATCAGGCGGGTCGTATGCTTGTTTGCCATCTAAGTAGTATAAAGAAAGAACAGCGGATAAAATTATATATCTAGTCTTAGTTTCACACCGCCAAAGATTTTTTTACTTCACTTGGTAATCGGTAACTTGGTAATCGGTAACTTGGTAATCGTACTTGGTAAGTTGGTGCCAAGCTAAATATTAGGTGACAGGATGAATATAGCACCGACTACAATCTGTATTCAGTTATTTTTATCTTTTTGAAATTGGTTAAAAAATTTTCTAATTTTTTTTATTGATTACGTAAATGATAATAATTTTTAGTAGAATCAATACCAGATATTACATATTTTAAACTTTCTTATTTTTTGTTGGGTGGCAAACAAGCATATTATTATGGCCTGCCTAATGCGTAGCTTATAAACGCTTGCAGTAGCAGAGGTATCACTTTTTTCTTGCCGACCCATTTTTAACACCAGAGCTTTAAGATGGAGTATCCCTGGGATAGGAAAACGTACTTACGTAAAACGTTGAATTATTATAAATCTGTAATGTCACATGTATTAGGGCAGGAAACAAACACATTCAACCCACATATTTACATACACTACACGTGTCAAAGGCATTTTAAATAAAATTATAAATTTAATAACTTGTCAATTAATATAGATACATTAATAATAATAATATGTCCAAGCAGATATCCGTATTAATGTTTACTAGAAATAAGGAATTATTTTTATATTATTTACAGTAGATATATAATTATACTATTATTAAAACGTAGTAAAAAAATATTTCCTTATTATTTTTATAATTTTAAAATTATAAAAATAATAAGGAAATATTAATAATTTTTATAATTATAAATGCAAAGAAGCTATTTTATTAATTATGTCACGATAAGACAGATCTCCTAATCTCCTGCTCGCCGGTAATTTTTTGTTCAAAATTAGTTAAAGAACTGCTAACTACTTTCTTTATTCTAGAACAGAGAGATGATACCCCTGGTGTTGCAAGCGTCCATAGACTACGGTGACTACTTGCCATTAGGCGAGCCGTATGCTTGTTTACCTTCTCAGTAGTATAAAAAAACTATAAGCTAGCATATTCTAATATACCTAATTCAAAGTATTGTTACGTACTTAATCTCTTCAAAAGAATGCACAATCCAATCAGCCTTGGCAGGGTTAAAATCTTATACTCTGGCGATTAAAAGAGTGGCCAGAGTTTCTTGCCAATTCTTCTCGAGGCCCTACCCTAGTCAGCGAATTGGCCTTAAGATAAAAGTATTCTGGCATTTGTTTTAATGACGTTCATAAGTATCATGAAAAAAAATTAACCACGTATGAAAAATCTAGTGACAAACTCAGCACAACAAAATATGGACATAGAGCTATTTCAATTAAAGTTTAATTATTAGCGTCTTCAAAATAAAACATCATAAATTCAACCAAAGAATTCGTTAACAAAAAACGCATTTACATGTAATCAATCAACTACTTTCATCTCACTCATACACACGCTTTACATCCTTTGATAGAACCCAGACGTTATACGTCATACAGCGTAACACTGTACTACCAAAACGTTCTTATAATCTGCCTACTCCCACGCCAATGAGAGAGAATAATGCTACAGACTTCCTGAAGCGGGCCATTATCCTGATGTCATGACCGATGGACTTATTAGTCTATTTCTGGGCACGCGTCTACTTGATGATATGGTTTATTAGTTGCTCGTTGACGATACAAGAGGTCAAGTGAAAGATATGATCTATTAGATGTTGCTGTGGCCATCAAGGTAGAGTTAAAATCCTGACAGACAGGTCTGGAATGTTTTGAAGCAAGCTTTTACTTAACAATGGCATACAAATTACACCCAGACTTAGAATAATTCTTTGTAGGTTACACATAGTTTTGCCCTGTGTGATAACCTGGTATACAGCGGGCGTATATTGCCACTGGACCATAAAGGCCGTCGAATTCAATCCTAGCACCTCACGATCAACAATCACACTCAACAACCACTAAACAAACAAGGCCGTAAAATCCTTAGCAGTTCAAACACCTATTGATTCGTGACGTCTCTAGCTTCTTCTATTAACACCATTTACAGTTAGTTAGGATGTCCTCGACAATCCAGCGCATGACATGCTAGGTCATCAGTTTATCACGCAACTCAAACGTGTATGAGGAACATAGATGCATTATACAAAGATGAACACTGACCCCTCAACTCAAGCCATCATTAATAATGCTGAAGGACACGGACACAGTAGACAAACATAATTTGATGACAATCCTTACTAATACGAGTAGATATTATAAACGCGAAAGTTGTAAGAATATATGCATGTTTGTTACTCTTTCACGCAAAAACTATTGAACGGATCTGGATGAAATTTGGCACAGAGATAGATTATAATCTCGGTGCCAAATGCCATTTTTTATGGCGATAACCGACATCTACGCGGGCGGAGCCGCGGGCAACAACTAGTTAATTATATTTCTAGCATGGTAAATGATATAACCCGGCAAATCGTTTTCAATAAATATTATACTCAATAAAGACGCATCCAAATTTGAATTACGTAAAGAAATTAATTTATTGTATTGAGTATACTGATTATTATGCCCTTGTATCACATTTACAATAAGGGGCGGAGCAGAGACGTAGGTATAACAACAGTGGACGAGTATCATAAGCAAACTAAAGATAACGCCATTGTTCTTGTATGTAAATCTTTGTTCTTTCCGGTAATTAATTTTATCATTGCTAAATTGTAATCGCTGCGTTCTGTTAAGTGTTTCTGAATATAAAAACTTGATAATGCGTTATTATTGTCATCGTCATCTCAATGTGGGCGTGGCCCAAGTATTGCCCCAGTATTTAGTCCAGATCTGACCTTGTCTATGGCTACCCGTAATCTTCACTAGGCTTTATGTACCTACAGAAGTAAATCAAGAGTCTTATGTCCACCTTGTCGAAGGCCTTCCGATTGTTGATGATATGATAATTATTATGATGATTATAAGTTCTATTTTTGCATGCCATCCAGCACAACTACGTGCTATAATAATCGTAAACAATCAACATAGCCTATGGACTCTTACATGCACTCCAGTGTTTAAACCCCGTGCCTCGGAAAGATGAAGAAGGTAAAGATGTTCTTACGCCTATTCACTATACGGTCGATTCGGATTGCCGTCCCATCAGACTATGAAAGTGAGGGAATAAAGAGTGCACCTATATTTGCGGATACAAATTTAATATCTTCCGCAGATACGGCTATTCGTTTTCATACTAACAAAATAGACGTATAAATTGCATCCGAAATATATAAAAATTATTATCTATTATTTTCCGACGATATTAGCTACGCTTGTAGTTTCCCTGCGAGATCAAATCTGAAATGAGGAGATCCGTAGGAGAACCAAAGTAACCGACATAGCTCGAAGAATTGCCTCCATTAAGTAGCAATGGGCCGAGCACATAGCTCGCAGAACTGATGGCTGTTGGGACAGAAAGGTTCTAAAGTGGCGACCACGAACTGGAAGTCGAAGCGTGGACAGGCCTCCAACAAGGTGGACCGATGACCTGGTAAAGGTTGCAGGCAACCGATGGACAAGGTCGGCTCAGGATCGAGAGTTGTGGAAATCCTTAGGAGAGGCCTATGTCCAGCAGTGGACGTTTTTTGGCTGAGATGATGATGATTAGCCGCCAAGCTAATTAAAGAGACATTATTATTAGTACAAAGAAAAAAAACAGCAATATTATATTTTTATATAACTTGATAAAAACGAGCCTTCTAATATACCGCTACAATGAACATGTTCTGATTGTATCTGCAGTCATGGTTGGCAGGCAAATTAATGATAGCAGGAAGATGCGAACAAATGAATGTCGTTGTCTGGGTATAAATATGATTAAAATCTTGCGGCAGGTTCTATACGCAAAAGAGTGAATTTTCATTTGAGCTTTTTATATTACTAAATAGGCAAACGAGCACCTGATGGTAAACAGTTATCGTAGACAATGGACACTTGCAATTCCAGGGACATTTAGGCGTACTACGCGGTGTTTTTTTTTTATTTGACAACACGCGTGTGATATCTCGGGATTCGTACTTATTATCAAAAGACATTTTAACGAAGCCCATTTCTACTATGTAACGATTTAACCGATGCATGTGTTATTTCAGCGATGGCCATTTTACCAAAATGCCAATTGTTCGAAATCATTTTACCGATATTACATTTCTTACACATACATAAACATATTATTATGATCACATATCATTAAAGGTAATCTTTAAGATTAGAGCATCCCTGGGATAGAAATACGTTTCTTTCAAAACGCATCCCTAAATGAGCGCTGGAGACCTGTACTCACACACAGGAACACAACTACACATCTGTGTGTAGTTATTTGACCGTGGTCTTCTGTAAGGTCCTCCACCTTACAGAAGACCACGGTCGAATAACTATAATAATAATCCTTCCCCAGTCGGGTTTGCACGCTTGTATGGTGTCCTACCTCTCTCAATATCTGTTTGCTTTTTTCTAATAACTTTAAATGTTCGAAAACGTGATATTGTAATAATAACAAAACTATACATAACAATACTATAAGTGTCTGCTCAAAAAACTAACCTTTACAAAATAACAAACACAAATTAATTAAACTTCTCTGTTTGTTAGTGGACGTCTGGCGAATACACGTGCCTAACGATGTTATTTTGCTTTTATTTTTAAGCTTTATTTGATAAAAGATTACATTCCTAATCTCTGGTATCTTTTCTTTAATGTTGGTCTGTCCTTGTAGGCTAAAGCGCTTTGTCTTTATAGGATCTTTTTGTGCTGTACTCTTTTGTTACTAATTCTTTTGATGAGATTTTGATTGCCAATCATGGCTAGAGCTTCAGCCTCTGTGAGCTGCAGCTGCCACTTTAGTACACGTAGGTCTACCTTGCTAATGAAGAAACAACGTAACTGCACTAAATACATTTATAGAAAAACGAGTCTACAATTATGAATCTAAGATGCGAATTTTCTGTGGATTTGTATCATGTAGTTGTGTCGTTTTTCCTTAGCAGGGCAAAGGTGGATCATGATGATAAGAGGTAATCGCCACTCATAAGCGTTAGATTAACAAAGCCTGTGTTCCTAGCATTAGCTAGGATGCAGCCATATGCAGGATGCATATGGCTGAAGTATTCAATGCTAACTTTATTCAACCACGGCAAAGACGCTTGTATTCAAAACACAATCCTTTTCCTACCATCTAGTTTAGTATGATGATATTTAAATGGTTTTTTAGAGTTCGTTACATCGTATTATGTTTCCACAGAACATATAAAAGAGGTTGTGTTCTGTGCCCGTTTCTCAGTATCTTGAGGTATAAATTAATTTGCTAGAAGACTGATTAAGACAAATTGGCTTACATCAGACGATGATTTTAAATTGCATTTTATGTTCGTTTTGTTTGTGTCAAGACAAAAACAGTCAGTTCTTTGGCTGCTATAAATTATACTTTTGTTTTAATTGTTATCTTGTAAGTACCCAGCGGTTCCCAATGACGTCACTGTCACAATTTTAGATTTCATTATTCAAATTCTAGCTGTCGGTGGAGCAGTTTAGGGATTTTAGTAACATGTTTTTGTGGATGTTTTAGAAGAAATTCTTGAGGCATGTCTGATCCACCAACACACTTAGGCCAGTGTGCGTGGACTGTGGCCAAATGCCTTTTAGCTCTCATGATAGAGGAGAGGATCCAGAGGATGCCCAGCAATGAGACATATAGCTGTTATACACACACCATAAGTTACACTATCGAAAGTTAAATAAAAAATATAAAAAATCTTTGGAGGACACCTAGGTATATTAAATTGGGTAACGTCCGTTTGGTATAGTTCCCGTTTTGCAACGCTACATATACATACATTACATCGCCTAAGAAGCATGAAACTATGCAAAGGTCTTCTTATAAAATAATACTGGCTTCTTACACCTGACTATATATAATAAATATGAGAATATTTATGTAATACCAATCATCTTGCGTTAAAAAATAAATTCATAAAATGCTTGGCTCTCAATTAATATCAGAGCTATAAAATTTATTTAATGAAAGTACCATAACAAAAACACATTTATAAATATAGATTATCATGAGGTAACAACGAATGTATACAATAATGTTAAGAGAGGTAGGGCACCATACTAGCGAGCAAGCCCGACTGGGGAAGGACCTCCACCTTACAGAAGACCACAGCCAAATGACTACACACAGCGGTGTAGTTGTGTTCCTGTGTGTGAGTACAGGTCTCCAGCGCTCATTTAGGAATGCGTTTTGAAAGAAACGTATTCCTATCCCAGGGTTACTTCCATCTTAAAGCCCTGGTGTAAAAGAAAGGGTTGGCAACACGCAAGTGATACCTCTGGTGATGCAAGCGTCTATAGGCTACGGATACTGCTTAACATCAGGCGGGCCGTATGCTTGTTTGCCACCCAAGTAGTATAAAAAAAAAAAAAAAAAAAAAAAAAAAAAACAATAATAATTATACATAGGTATATACATATACACATAATGGTAACAACGTAGGCAATGCAATTAAAATCGATGACGTGTTGTTCACAACTCTCATTGTAGATACGCCATAATAATGAAATAATACATCAAGTTTGTAAACGTGATTAGTAGAAGTAGGCACAATGTGATATAGAAATATGTTTATAGTTTCCTGTTAAGCGTTACTAACGCCACTCTATTTGTAATATTCCGTTTCGTTTTCACAGAAGCTTTTGATAGAGGTGCAATGTAGACAAAACGTCAAGTAAATCTAAAGTAAATAATATAGGATACAAAATCTAGAAAGCTTCACACACAAAATTTTATGCAATTAATAATAAACAGTTTAAGATGTTTGATTATCAATAAAACAAGACTAGACATTCCACATTAAACGATTTCATCTAAACTAATATAATAAAGAGAAGAGATTAGTTTTTTTTTGTGTTTGTCTTTTACACGATTAAACACAAAAACTACTTCGCCGATTTAAAAAATTCTTTCACCATTAGAAAGCTACATTATCGGTGGATAACTAAGGCTATATTTTATTTTAAAAAATATGTCCCTACGAAAACTAAATAAATGTTCATCAGAGCGAAGCAGGGATGTACCGCTAGTTATTCATAATGCTATTAAAATTTATGAATGACACAGAAGATTAAAGCTAGTCTTCAATAAAACAAACAAATGAATGGTCATGAATGGGTGTCCCATAGTTTAATCATTCAATCCCAGAACAATGAGAGATGTGAGAAAGTAAGTAGGTTATTGGTTCAACAACGGTTAACAGTTGTTACTTCGAACCAAGTTGCGGAGAAAGCGATCGATAATTTCATTTATCAATGACATGATCGATCGGCAATAAATGTCATTGGAATGGAGTGTAATATATTAATGTGGATATATGTGGAAACTTGTCTTTATGTTGAAAATATTGCTATAATTATATAAAAAAGTAAGAATTACTTTTTGGAAGCTGTTAAATCATTGTTTTAATAAAGCACAGAAAAAAAGTAAATCATTTTAATTATACTACGTGCTAAAGTCAAATCAAGATAAAGTATGATGCCTAGAATAAAAAGAAGACAAAGATGATGATGAAACTGTTAGACCACAAATAATTTATAAATTTGGAAATACCAATATGTGCTATAGCTTTTACGGCTTGCAAAAGATGACTTGTTGAATTCCATAATAAATATATTAAAAAACTTTGTTCAAATCTAGACTCAGGAATACAAATACCAAGATTAATTTCAAATTCTAGTATTTAACTAAATTTAACAGTAGTTTAAATTAATAATCATATTAATATATTTTCAGACAGATCCGTTTTCTATTGCGTCATATCTACGTTGTTAACTTCTATGATAGTTGCTCATGTGATACATATAACTATAATATTATAAATATGTCTCGTGAAATAAGTGAACCGACACGATAATAATTATAATACTAGCTACGTGCTTAGGCGCAAAGCCGGCTGCGTTAAAAGGAACCAAAATGCTGATATTATTGTTATTAGAGAAGCCGCTAGAATCAAATTATTGCAAAATGATATTTATTTTTATAACATAACTAAATATTATACACAAATCATCAAAGACGCTATGGATCTTCCTGTCACTAAAACCGGCTCTGTTGCCGAAATAATTATGATTGAGGTTACGGATTAAAATTTTAATTAAATAGCTAGAGTTATTTATAAATATTTGATTTCATTGGTATTTGGGCATTACCTGATATTAAATTATGATAAAAATAACGTTGTTCCGCTTCCGATGCGAACTCTAATACAGATATTAAAAATTGAATACGGATTAATATAAACGTAAGAAATTGAGTTTTGGTACTTACTTCTGTTTTATATCTTTATCTTACATAAGTACATTCCTTTAAATTGAACTCAGTATAACAGAAATGTGTACAAAAAAATAACAATCACTTGGTTAAAGTATTAATATTTTCTGGTCGCATAAATATAAAAAGATATAAGTCATTTTATGATCTTGAGTAACAATTACCAAACAACGCTGTGAGTCGACACTATATATAATATTAAATTACTGACATATACCATAAATCTCGTTTCTTAGATCTTTATCTTTGATTATAAAAACTAGACAAGCCAACCGCAAAATTTTCAACGGCAAAATTAAGGAATCTAAATTTAGAAATAAACGCTCTTGGACAACTTGCGAACTAGGTCAAAGTCGGATCAAAACCGGTAACTTTTACGTTTTTATCAGATATATTATAATTATAAGTACTACAATCTCCCTTTGAGTAATATCATCTCCATAAAGCATCAATTAAAACAGTAGAAAACTTGTTTTAAAGTAAATGATTCAAGTTTTTGTCGATTAACTTCGCAACAAAATTTATCAATAACAATTTGGCGTGTTTAAATTTTTTGTATAACGACGTCGATAGTAAAAATGACTGGCCTCTCGGTGTGTCCAATACAATTAACAAAATGTATTCTCGTACGCAAATTTGCAATTCAATGTTCAATGTTAATTACCTATTGAATTGTTTCACGAATGTCTGTTATCATATCAATAGCTGTATTAGCTTCATTGACACTTTCAAATGTATTGTTTAAACAATCAGCCATTAACATTATTGCAAACTTGACATATAAGCTGTAGAATTCGAGATTAATATTTTATTTATTCGGTATTTAATTTAGTGTTCTGGTACGTGAACACTGTTTGAAACAATTCATTGTGACGTTATTTATAACCTGCTTTCCGCATACAATTTAATTAGTAAATTAAAACAAAAGGCAATGTAAAAGACCGTTAATTAACCTAATTTAATACAATGAACTCTAGAACAAAGGTCGAGTGATCACACGCAGCTTAGTAGCTGTTCAGTTTTCATAACATCAACTGAAGTATAGATAGAACTTCAAATTATACAGTTATATAGTAACTTACCTTTGGAGGAGCCGGCTCAGGAACATCAGAATCCCATTCCGAACTGAGATCGTCGCTAGACGCTTCTGTATAATCCTCGGTCCACGGCACTTCCAGTAGAGACATCTTCATCTGGTCGTAACCAGGAGACATGGTCTGTGGACCATAACCCGGTGGCAACGGACTAGATGCTCTACAGTCCTCACAATTACACGGTTTAGGTCCAAAACTATCCTTTGTTGGCGAATCATCTTTAAGATTAGACTTGGAATTCTTCCTTGAATCACGTTTCCGCGCACTTCGAGGAGACAATCTATTTATGCACTGTGGTGGTATGTAGTACCGTGTAGGCTCCGAAGACCGTCTCCCAGTTCTCCCACTATCCGGAGGTTCTATCTTCACTGGCGGAAGCAAAGACATCTTTTTAGTAAGCTGCTGCCTCTCTGCGTCCGTTGGCCTATCATCAGAGTCCATGGTGTAACGTATAATGGGAATGGTAAAGGTGAATTGTTCCGTACACTCCGGCATTATTGCAAGTTAACACTTCACGTGCTGCCTCCCATAGGATGACAGGTTAACGACATTTTTATACAAGGTCACTAATTGTTACTTGGGTTAGTGCGAAGTACGCGAGCGGCGTGCATGCGAGCGTTGTGAACACTGCGCGTGAGCTGTGTCCCGGCGCGGTAGGCTTCACGCGACGCGCGCGCGCAACTGATCCACGCTCTACCAAATACTTGCGCCTACGTCCATGTACAAGATATGCGGGTGATAGTCCAATACCCGGTTGTACATTTAGAAATCAACCAGACCCCAATGCGTGACTCCAATATAAAATTGTTCCAACTTGTGTTGCAATTTGTAATGTAATCATTGATGACGTCAATTCAAGTTACAATTTATAATAATATTTCCTTTTTGTCTTTAAATGTCCTTATATAGTTAATAGGCAATTATATAATAATTAATTGTCTACACGTTTAGTCTGGTGGTGAAGGTAGTCACCATGCTAACAACACCGCATATAGTGTTGCGGATTCTATTCCAACATGGGACCAAACTTTATGTTATTCATAAATGTTTATCCCGAGTTTGGGCGAACTCTGTATCCGTAAGTCCGTAAACTGCGTGTTTGTAAACGATCTACGTTCATAAATATCATTATATACGACGTTATATATAAAGGTAAACAAATATGTAACACACGTGTACTAATGAATTGCTTATTCACTATTTGCAAATAGGAAATCAATTGCATATTGTTTCCGAAACTGACTCATGAAAAACTTGTTTTTGGCAAAACATTTTGTTCTAATTAAAATTATCAAGAGCGTTAATACTTGAATGCGATAGCAATTATGTAAATAACGGAGTATTACTACATACATACATATCATCACGCCCGTCTCCCAGTGGGGTAGGCAGAGACTATGGTACGCCAATTGCTTCGATCCAAACATACTTTCTTCGCCTGCTCTACATTCATCTACCTCTTCACGTATGAACGTCGATTCTGGCTACTTTTAACTTGGCCCTTTTTTAGCAAACCCCCTACTTGGTCGCTGTACGTTCTCCTAGGGCGTAGCATTACTATACTGTTTTTATATTATATATACCGCATACTTCATGAAAATATAACACAACACAACTAGGCATTTTAATTTTATTTTCTACAATATATTTTGTCCAATCTAAGGCCTGTAAGTAGTTTTTTGCGATAAGGCCGCCCATTGTAGTACATAGTATATCTTCAAATCTATACTAATATTATAAAGCGAGTTTGTTTTTTTGTTTGGTTGAACGCGCTAATCTGAGAAAGTACTGGTTCGATTAGAAAAAATCATTTTTTGTTGAATAGTGCATTTATTCAGGAAGGCTATAGGCTATATAACATCACGCTATGATCGATAGGAGCGGAGCAGTAGTGAGGTATGTTGCAAAATCGGGGAAAATATTCCAAATTACCACGCGGACGAAGTCGCGGGCGACCCCTAGTTTATTATAAAGACAAATTGTAACTTTGTGTATGTATAATAAAGAGCTATTCTGTCTATCGTGTCGCTTATAAATCGACACTAACGGTTAAGGAATACATCAAGAGGAAACCCACATTAGATGAAATTCTAAAAGCAAGTCTGTTCCTCCAACCGTTCTCGCTCTGCAATTCTCCATAGAGAAGGAGAGAACCAAGGTTGTGCCCGTGAAATTATTATATGGGTTTCTATTGTTGGATTTTTTACAAACATCAGACTTAAGTACTTACAGACTGAGAACAATCATAATTTTGCAGGCCACTAAATTTTTGTCCCGTGTAGAGATAAATTTCAACTATGTAGTTGCTTGCTTGGATCTAATTCAAACTTCGAACCGACAACCGCATGCATTAGGTGATGATAATATTTGACTTATGTTTTACCTTAAATTGCGAAAATTATTTCACTTTGCTAACGGTGAAGGAAAACATCGTGAAGAAGCCCACGTGTCTTAGAAGAAATTCTAAAGATATTTCTGATTCACCAACCCGCATTAGGCCAGCGTGTGTGGCTTAAGACCTGAACCCTCTCTCTCTTTTGATAGAGGAGAGAAGACCTGTGCCCCAATTTGGACATAATATGTCCCACTGCTGGGCAAAGGTAAACAGATAAAAACATCCCATATATTATATGGGATGTTTTTATTATTATTATATTGTATTTTATACTACAAAATATTGCTATTTGTAGGATTTGTTTACATAGTCAAAAAAAAAATGTGATGGTAGCCGTGTAGGAATTAAATAAAAATAGATGTGAGTTCGATCCCGACCGGTACTTACGATGAGAATGAATTTCAGTCTGTAGTATTTATAAGTACTTTTCAAATGATTTACTGAGATAATACACTGCAAAATACTAAAAATAATATTAATGAAAATCATCATACAGATTCGGAGCAATCATTTCTGAATCACCGCCTAATGTCAAATCTATTTTTCTGAAGTCATACACTAGACAAGAAATCCTCCATAACTGCGCTCACACTTGTCCAATTTACGCAACATTGTAAAAAGGGCACTAGTCCGAAAACAATAGGTCATTAATTGTCAAAATAATTTATAACCTTTTTCATAAAAATAAGATATAAAATACTTGTAAGGCTTTACGACATCATTTTGTATGAAGGTAGTGTTATGTGTTTCATAAATACATAACACATAAATATGTAGTAGTTATAAAACGAGTTTGGAATAAATAACAATGTTGTTCAGTTAATATAGTTAACAAGAATATTATACAAAATAAGAAAATAGGTAAAGGTGCCTTATCGAAAATAGTTTTTCTTTTATTGGCAATAGCGGCACGTCCCGGGTTTGCACGGGTAAACATTTATTTATTTTATTAAAAAAAAATGTAGCCTATGTTACTCGCTTATAATGTAGCTATCTGTAGGTGAAAGATTTTTTTAAAAACGGTCGAGTAGTTTTTGAGTTATATCGAAACAAATAAACAAAAAATAATCTTTCCACTTTATAATACCACTTAAGATGGTGGCGGATGAATCGCTTCAATAACTTGGCACAAAGCTCGCAAAACCAATGGCCGTTGGGGCAGAAAACAAAGGTTCCTGACTGGCGACCACGAACTGGAAGACTAAACGTGGGTAGCCCGAAGGTTGCGGGCAACGGAATGGTAGCAGACAAGCCAACGGCCAACGATGGTAAGTGGCAACCTCTCATGGACTTGAAATAGAAATGGCACAGCCAAGAACACAGCCAAGCCACTGCCTATCGTGAAGTTGTATTCTCTTTAAACCTCGTTAGAAGAAGGATATGCCGTAGCGCTAGCTCGATGAAGTCGGCTCCAAGTAGGATGTAGAACGCATCGTCACCGTTCTGCCAACGCACCAGTCAAATCCACCCCAGGTTAAGTAGTTCCTCAGAGCACTATCCGTGAACTGACGATAGAACACGCATAATGAGCCAAATCTATAAAACTTCTTACAATTGCTGTATAATTTATACATCTTTTGTCATCGTATCCGATGGCGTTGCTATATTTTTCCGATGTAAACAGTCTTGTAGAGGATTTTAATGGTAACGTACAACGAATTGATAAATGATGCAGCTAAATATTATGTTGCGGCCCAGCCCTTAGAAATCCCAACTCAACTCACAATATTTCAGAAAGATAATTGACACTTCAAAGTGCTTACGGAAGTATTAAAACTTTCTTGCATTTAACGATGGCCTCAAAAATTTAATCTTGCTCCATTGCATTTAATTTTATTACACCTTGTTGTATGAAGACAGTGGTGCCCTTAAGGCAAACCATTATTTATCACTTATCATTTATAATAAATCAATAAACAATTTACAGAAAGATCGTCCTCACTCCTGACATTAATAAATATTTATTATTTTGTGACGTCACTGTTGTTAAAGAGGTATCGTCAACCATATTTTTTCCAATGCAATATTATGACGCCTGTTTTCGTTGTGCCATTGTGAAAGGCAGAAATTATGGTAAGCCAATTAGTTCGATTCTGACATTATACTTTTTTCACTTTTCCTCTTCGGTTGTACACTTAGCTTACTCTCATTTGTATTTTTTCCTCTGCCACACTGGTTTGCTGGTAGAAAACTCTATCTTAAGTTAAGCTCGCCTTTGCACATGTTATATTTATATGTATTTGTTTCTATGTTACAATAGACAATTAAAGTTTTTTTTTCTACATTCATTAACCTCTCCATGCATGAACGTTGGTGCTCTGAGTTTCAATTAGGTATCTTTTAGAGCATCACCTTCTTGATTGTAATGTATGTATGTATGATCGATTGTGTAGTTTCGTAAAAATCATTAAAATCTTTTCATCAGTTTCTTTTAGGTAAGATTTTTTTCATTAAAAAAAACTTACCTGCCTTAGGGCAGAGACATTGATTTATCAACGCAGAACCTAAACCCCTGGGGCTACCAACTTGAAATTTTGCACAAAGATTCATTATCTGACGTAAGTAGCTCTAAAAAGAGTTTTTGAAAATTCAATACCTAAACAGGTGAAAAATTGTCTGGCGAAGTTGGAGCAGGCCACTATTAGTTTATAATCAAAATACTACTGTGATAGAATGATTGTTTCCTGAGTGTATGATATTCCAATCATATAATAAAAACATCGAATGAGTTTCATATGAATGACGCTAAAATATTAATTTATATCAGTAATTATCATGAATATACAATTACATACCACTGCTGCGCCTCCGATATAATTCCGTGAAAACAAGTGACTTACCTGCAAAACGAAAACAATAGTTAATTACACAATAATAACATAGAGCTATAGAATTTATAAGTAGAATGGTATTCCATGCGTCAGCTTCTATATAATTGTTGGGTTTTTTTAGATATAAAGAAAGCAAGAAAAACATTTATTCATACATACATAGAACAACAGAGAAAAACAATAAAATATTGCATTGAACTAGTTTTTTTTAAAGACAACTCCCGCACTAGAGAACCAGCCCTGTGGTGCGGGGGACTTTACAAACATACAAATAACGGACACAAAGTACGCCTGGGTATACTTTGTGTCATAAAAGGTTGTCCTGAGTCTGGACTCGGGACAACCTTTTATGAATTTTTCTACACAATTTTATGTCCCGTGTGGGGATCGAACCCACAAACAGCGCGCAGTGGTAAATAGCTAGGTAACCATATAGCCATTGAACCAACCATGCAGTCAGACTGAAATAAAGTAATTCTGAGCCTCTAGACAAGTGGCATAAACGGTAGTCGAATCGAAAAGTCAAAAAACCAAATGTATGGGATTTGACGTAAGTCTACGATATAATGTCGTAATCTTACGTCAAATCCCATACATTTTCGATTTCGATTCGACTATCGCTTTTGCCACTTGTCTAGAGGGGCTGTACGTTGTTAGAATGGGTCCTAATCTCAGCTTTATGCTGCAGCATTGATTTTTAGATCCTTAGCCTAAATTAAGCCACGGTCAGTTAAACATACCTATAAGTTGAAAAAAAAGAGATAACTGAGAAAGAATGGGAAAAAAGAAAAAAAAACAAAAATCGAATATAACAAAATCGAAATGACGGGCTCAAATATTTGCATATTTAATCTATGCCATTCACGCTTAAAGTATTCAAAAAACAAAGAAAGAAAAACATTATATCTATGAAGATGATACCCGCCGCGTTATGGAAAATTGCTAGTGACTAGATGACCACGACCACGGGCACCACAAAAAGTTTTTACTATTTACGAAAGGAGTCTGTATCCTCGAATCTCAAAGTGGATAGCTAAGTATCAATACTTATTAGGTTGTAGTTTTCTGTAAAGTAGAGATTATTCTACAGATTGCCTCGTACGGTGACTATCTCTCCTTACCGTTTGTATCTATTTTATTGGAAGAATTTATCAACACAAATATTAAGACATAATTATTAGAGACTAACTTCATTTTTCGCCGTTTAAAACCACTTCAAGAAAGATCAATCGCTTTAAAAAAATAAATCTTTTTTAAGTACCTCTTACCGAAATACGCATTGGGTTTTTTTAAAAAAGTATTCTGGTTTTTCTTATGACTTTAACGTTATCCAGTATTTGAGGTTATTGTGGTTAAATTAATATTCTGAATGCATAAATTATATTTCAACAGAAATATGACGTCTGCATAATATATTTTTATAAATGTTCTGAATATAATTTAATGCCAAACTAAGAAAGGAAAGCTTTTTTAAATTTCAAATTTTGGAATGCACCAACTAATTGTTATGCCTGCATCTCCTTAGCTCGACTATCAGAGAACGTTTATTAGCATCAAGTCCACCTAAGTACAAATATGCGTAATTCAAAAAGTTTAATAAATAAAATAATGAGAGAGTAACGTATAAAATCATTGATATAAATATTTTGTATTAACTGTTCCCCACAATTCATAATTTGTATGCCATCTATCTCTTTGCCACATTTCATTAAAATCCGTTTAGTCGTGAAGAGGCAACAGACAGAGTAACTTTAAATTATTAGTAAGAATTTCATAAATAGATAGAATATCTGTCAGTGGACGTTACTTTGAGTCAATAGCAACCCCTAGTTCTATTTACTTCTAACACATTGCCTATTAGATTAAGATTATATTAAGTATTATTATTAAGTATTGTTAATTTTAAATTGTGTAAAAATAATTAAGTTAGTTATATTATCACTTACCTCTTACCTATAACTTAAGCGTGTGGATGTATCTGTTAGTTTAAGTTAGTAAATAAATAAATAAATATTTTAATGGCACACTACATAAAACAATATAAAAAGAATCAAGTGACAATTAAGAGCAATCTCGTCCAGACAACATTTGGATGGATTTGTACAAGAGTATTTGGTAGTTAGTTGATGGAGTGTGTATTAGGTATAATTCATCTTCATTTTTCACTGAAAAATCACCTTATATCACCATACCGCTAAACACCATTGCATGTACCAAATACTAAATTTAGACGATCAGATAATCTGAATTAGTTTTTTCATAGCTCCGTAAATAAATCTATGGCTAAGTCGTGTCATTATAGACATGCAATGCACCAATCAAAACAAGTTGCTTATAACTTCCCAGGCTATTTTTTAACCATTGTTCTGTAAAGGGATTAACATACATAGACTCACGCCTGCGATTTAGAGGGATAGATAGAGATTACAGGTTTCCACTCTTTTCGCATACGGCCGGCCTGATGTTAAGCAGTTACTGTAGTCTATGGACGCTTGCAATACCAAAGGTGACTTGCGTGTTGCCGACCCATTATACATATTTGCACCAGGGCTTTAAGATGGAGTATCTCTGGGATAAGAAAACGCATCCCTAAACGGACGCTGCAGACCTGTACTATTAAGTATTCTGTGCCTGCACTGACTTAGGAACACAACTACACCGCTGTTTATAATTATTTGGCTGTTTTCCTCTGTAAGCTGGAGGTCCTTCCTCCGTCGGGTTAGCTCGCCTGTATGGTGTTTTACCTCTCACTTTGATATACAAATGTATATCATAATTCTTTCGCTTTATTTACACTCAATACAATTTCCATGCCTGCTAATCGGTTCAGGTTATTTCTAATCTAAACTTATCCCAGAACATAATTACATTCTAGTATGTAATTTAAAGATAAAAGGGTATATACCTTTAATTAGAGGAATTCGTTTTTTATACTACTTAGGTGACATACAAGCATAAGGCCTGCCTGATGAAAAAATAATTTAAAGTTTTTTTTTCTTTATTTTTTATAAGCAAGGTGGCAAACAAGCATACGGCCCGCATTATTTAAAACTAGGCCCTGCCCGGTGGAATGTATTTGATGAGGACAAAAAGTGACGTATGTCCTTCCACAGGATATAATCTATCTCCGAATGACGCATTTGTCATGAAGGAAAAAGGTCTGAACCCTTTTCCACTCACGAAAGTTGAAAGGGGCCATCCCTTTCAACTTTCTTGGTTAATGACTTAATGCTTAGCTGTGTAACATAGTGTCGCTATTTTATATGACTATATATAAGTTCTTCTACCGAGAAAACGAGACAGTATGCCATTTCCATAGGTCATCATAACACAAGTCTTTGCTCTGTGACATACACTACAAAAATAGCATATAATAAATGACCATAGAATTGCAAATAAAAACTACATACATCAGTAATTATTTTAATCATCATCTGAAAGAGGAAAGATTAGATTTTTTTTTGTATGATTATTACGATTTAACTCAAAAACAACTCAACTGAATGAAAAAAAATTTTCACCATTACAAAGCTACAATATATTTTATCGAAAAGAAATACGAGGTCCCTACGTCATCATTGTCATCTCAACCTATAAACGTCCCACTGTTAGGCACGGGTCTTCTCCATACACTTGGAGGGATATTAGCCTACTGCCCGTAGGAAAAAAGTATGCTGGCATTTGTTTTATGACGTTCATAAGTATCATATATTTGATCTAAATGAATAAATGAGTTTGACTTTGACTTTACTATACCACGCTGGCCAGACGGGTTGGAACAGGATTTTGTTTCGAGTTTTCTCTCTCTTTGGGATCTTACGGGATCCCTACGAAAACTTAATAAATGTCCAACCGTGCGAAGCCGGGACCGGCCGCTGTAATATATAAAATTGTTTGTTCTGACAGACCAACGCACAGCTAAAACTACGATGTACTAAGTTAGTACTACTTCTAAGTTTAGAAAGCTGAAATTAAGGATACTTAAGGGAATAAAAGTTTTTTTTTTCTTCCAAATACATTTTTTTTAATTAAAAATAGTTGGCAACCCTAGCCAACTATGACGCGTGATGTCCGGGATGATCCAAATCATAAATAAGTATATGTTTATTTTCTAACGCAAGCACCCGCTAAGAAAGGATTTTTGGAAATTTAATCCCTAAACGAGTGAAAAATTGTTTAACGCGAGCAAAGTCTGGGCAGGCCGCTAGTCATCATCAGACGATCAATAAAATCAACTACTTTATCGACTAAGCTAAAATTTGAAACAAAGGTTTATTGTACAAGGTAAACATCCTCTAAGAAAAGATTGTTGGAAATCTAACCCCTTCACGGGAAGTTGTACATCCATACTTATATTTTTACTAATATTGTAACAATTTTTTGTCTGTATGTTTGTTGCATTTACACGGTTTGTACATCTAAACGGTTTACCGGATCTTAATGAAATCTGGCAAGAAGATAAATGGTATCTTGGAGAAGAACATAGGATACTTTTTATTTCGATAACCGACATCCACGCGGGCAAATCCGCGGGCTAGATAAATGGTATCTTGGAGAAGAATATTGGATACTTTTTATTTCGATAACCGACATCCACGCGGGCAAATCCGCGGGCTAGATAAATGGTATCTTGGAGAAGAATATTGGATACTTTTTATTTCGATAACCGACATCCACGCGGGCAAAGCCGCCAGTCATCAGCCCACCAGTGTCCAATGTCATTATAATGAAACCTGATTATCATGGCTGAAAGACGAGCGGTCACAGCACTGTGTACACTCTGCATTACATTATATAATAGTGTAAATAAACCTTATTACGTCAATTATTACGCAAATGTAATGCAATTGTATAGTTTTACAATGCATATGCTTTTTGAAATTCAATGTAACTTTAATTGCAAATGCTCGTATATCATTCTTTTGTCTTTTGGTATGGGTTGTATGTAAATATATTTTTATATATTACTAACGGCCCGCCGCGACTTTGCCCGGGTTAAATTTAAGGCCCTTAGCGAGATAAAAAATATTTTAAGTTGAATTAAACTGCACACAGTGTGCAAAATGTTATTAGAATCGATTCAGTAATTTAGGATATTTATATATTATAGGTATTTTTTTAAATTAATGTAATAAGTTGGTCTTGACCTGACTTTGACCACGTGGATCAGCAACCTTACCATCAGTGCGCTTGTTTGGCACTTAACTACTTACTAGCTAGTACTAAGCCGAGTGGGAAAATTCCGATTTCCCGATTATATGTACTAATCAAATGATTTACCATCTACTAACAGTAAGAAAGAATATCTTAAGGAAACCCACATGACTTAGAGGAAATTCTAGAGGTATGTTTAATTCACAAACCCGCATTTTTTTATATGTGCCGCTGATGTTCAACAGTTACCGTAGCCTATGGACGCTTGCAATACTAGAGGTATCACTTGCGTGTGACCAACCCATATTTTTACACCAAGACTAGAGCTGCCCATGTAAGCTGGAGCTACCCATCTTAAGATTCTGAGATCTCTGGAGCTACCCATCTTAAGATGGAAGTATCCCTGAAATAGGAATACGTTTAATTTAAAACGCATCCCTAAATGAGCGCTGGAGACCTCATACGGGAACACAACTACACCGCTGTGTTTAGTTATTTAGCTGTGATCTTTTATAAGGTGGAGGTCCTTTCCTAGTCGGGCTTGCTCACTAGTATGGTACCCAACCTATCTTAAATTATTAGCATTCATTGCCTATGCCAATGAATGCTAATAATAATTTAAGATAATTCAAACAGGCTGGCCTGCGTGTTTGAATTAAGGCCTAAATCCTCACTCTGTCTCTCTTGATAGAAGAGAGGAGACCCCGTGTCCAGCAGCGAGACATACATATATATTGGTTGCTATTATTATAACTAGGTACGAGCCCCTCTAAACTAACTAGCCAATATAACAACGCCAAAGAACTCGCCCACTAATATTTTTATTAGTCTTTTTAGCGACTACGTACTAAATGGTAGCAGTGGCACCATTATGACGCACATAGCTACAGTATGTACTTAAAACGTGCTGAAAAGAACCTTGGGGTAAGTAAACATGGCTTCTTCAAATAACGTAGGAAAGTGTGTTCGTGAAGTACGTACACACACAAGAAAGATAGGGTTTGAGACCTTTTCTGAAATCCTACTATAATCCTACTAATATTATAAATGCAAAAGTTTTTAAGTATGGATGGATGCATGTTTGTTACTCTTTCACGTAAAAACTACTGAACGGATCTGGATGATTTTTTTTCACAGCGATAACCGACATCCACGCGGGCGCCACCAAGGGAAATAGGGATTCATTTTATATATAAGATTTGCCTGTAAAAAATAATAGCAATAAATAATTTGTCCCACTGCTGGGGAAGGGTGTTCTCTCCTCTAACAAGAGAGTAAGAAATCACTCTCACTTGTGTGTACCGATCCTAAAATTTTATACGAGTACCAGTGTTTCATATTTTGGACAACCCTAGGACACTTAGAACCAAACAACACTTAGATTTTCTATCGTCGTTCGTTTGGGGTCGAAATACTATGGGTCAAAGTGCCCACAAACTGTATTGTAAGATATGTAAGCGTTGTTAAGTCGGGCATCTCACGATCCTAAGGCTGGCCTTTACTTGAGTCAGCAGCGTGGCAATGTGGCCAGTCTTTTGGGCACCTTTCCTCAGAACTGCGACCTCAATCAGATATTTTGTTTATATTTTTTTTTTAAATACTATATCTGATTGATTGTAAGTAATATCTTATGAAATAAATGCGGTTTCAGAGAAATTTCCTCCCATGTACGATTAGGTTGTGGAATGAGCTTCCTGCCGAGGTTTCCCCGAGAGACTATAGCATGGGATTCTTCAAGAAAGGAGTTATAAGGTTTCTAAAGGGTCGGCAACGCGCAATTGATACCACTGGTGTTGCAAGCATCAATAGGCTACGGTAACTGCTTATCATCAGGCGGGCCGTATGCTTGTTTGCCTCCTAGGTAGTAAATATAAAAAATGTACATATGTGCGTATTACATAAAACAATAAAAATAATTTGTCCATACTGCGATTACACACGTATTTTGTTTTTTTTGCCAATACAGCAAATTTGGTGTATTGCTTTTTTTTCTTTGTAGTATGACGCATTGACAAAGTGTTATACGATAGCAATCATACCGTATTGGTACACAAATCGCTGTAGGTAAACAAAATTAAACGTTATTATCCACACGTCATTCGACGTATGTAATTTGTTTAATGAGTTCTTCAGTTAATAATTTACCAGTAACCATAAATGTTTGTTCAGAAATCTGGAGCTACTCTTGTTATTGTCATGGTATTTAAACTAATTTAATAATTAACTAACTGTACCTAGAAGTACCTACATTACATAATTATAATGTGAAATGTAAACCGTTAGGTCAACGGTTGTTCTTTAGAATTGTCTAATTGAACTGAACATTGAATTCTATTGTCCGTCGAAATGCTAAGAAGAAGACTGAATCTCTATAAGAACTTTGATAGCGCTATTCAGAATCTTATTAGGTACTATGACAGTCTGAATAGCGCATTTTTACTGCTATGTTACTCGAATGCGTGTTTTTAAAAATAACCTATCCTAATCCCAGAGATGTACAAAATGGTTTTAAAAAAGCATTTAAATACAAAATGCAAAATACTTTTCAGATTTACTATTTCAAATGCAAAATACTAAATAGTTTTGCGTTTTGTATTTCAAATGCTAAATGCAAAATAGGTATTTTCAAAATACTTTTTTAAAATAAAATACCTTTTGACCAAATCTCAGATATTTTATTTTATTTTAGGTATTTATCATGAGAAATAGAGACACAATGCCGAACCGAACAAAAACGCCCAATAACATGGCACCTCATTCATGACATTTTGGTCATATTTATCAGTAGGTACGCGTATCAATAAATTCTATTATGTATGTTATTAATAACAATAATACACACTTAAAATAATGTAATAAAACTAGATCGTTAGTCTAGTTTTTTTAAAGAGAGCTATTTTGTGAAAATTGTGTAGCCATTTATTTCGGTGAATTGTGCATCTAGTTCTTATTAACCGACTTCAAAAAGGTTATCAATTCGTGTATTTTTTTTGTCTGACTGGACAGACATACTTTCAGTTTGGTCCCATTATCACCAAAAGAAAGTTCTGATGACATCCATGAGGAATTGAGGGAACTCCTCAAAATTTGCAATTTCAATATTTTTATCAACTAATCAATCATTTGCATTCAGAAAGTGTAATTTGGTGAAGTAAAACTGATACAGATGGCCATCTGAACTTTTCAATAATAAGTATTTTACTGATGGCGATTATATAAGTTTCGGTTATTGTTGCTAAGCAACTATTAATAAGAAATAATGACGTGAATGAATTGAGCGCGGATTCACAGATTAAATATTGCTTTTAATACCTACTTGACCTGTGTTCAGCCCGACGCTCAGTCGATTTTATTCGATTGTAACAAACAAATATTTGAAAATTTTACAACCTGCCGTACTGAAGTCGGTTTTTTTTTGTTAAAATTATTTTATTATTAAGTATAACACTTTTCTTTTATTAATAACAACTGGACTGGTATTGTTAAAAAGGGTAAAAAATAAACATCAATTTTTATTTATACAAAAGAAGAAAAAAAGGGCGCGCATCGCTAGCAGGCGTTTCTATCGGTCAAATTCGAAAATACAAGCGTCATTCGTTCATTTCATTTTGTTTGACTGGTAATGTTGGCTAAACTTGATCACAAAGTATTTTGCATTTTTAAATGAATATTAAAATGCAAAATACATTTCGAAAGGTATTTCAAATAAAATACAAAATGTTTTTTACTAAAAGGCATTTAAATGCAAAATACAAAATAGGTATTTTGCATTTTGTATTTGCATTTTAAATAGAAGTATTTCAAATAAATCGCATCTCTGCCTAATCCTAATCCTAGGACGATTGCAAAGAACCGGATGATAGTAATCTAACAAAAAAAGTCGTAATCATCCGATTTATATATTTTCTGCATCATTGAAAATCAGAAATCCAACCTATACAATCTATACGTACAATATTATGTTATATAATTAGTGGAAAACCACTAAAATAAAAATAAAATCCTCGTCTGTTTTGAATTTTACCGCGTTATTTATATAAATTGCCATAATCCCACCTCATTGGTAAAGGATGCATATAAGAAATAAGAATAAACAATTTTCAAGTTTCATATCATACAAACAAGATTCAAATTGCCGAACAGACAATTATCTCCCTTTACGTCTTTTTTGTGCGACGTAAGTAATTTTGTATTACAAATTCCTATTGTTATTTTGAGGTCGCACATCGCGTGGACCAAGTAATTGCAAATAGGACAGGTTGGAAACAATACCTGCAGACGTCATAGTAAAACTATGTTTATTTATATAATACCGTATCTGAACGGTTATGTTGGAAGCCAAGGTCAATAAATATGGACAACATAATGTACTAAACGACAAAACTAATGAAACAATTCTGCTTCTGGTTTTAAAAGATTTGTCAAAATTGACAGCTCATTAGTGGTAAGTACGTAGACATACGTGCTTACGTAGTAACGACGTAAGTGACGGTATACCTAAACAATAACATATTTTTATTTAAAAAAATTAAACCGACTTTAAAAAGCGAAAAATAACTGAATACAGATTGAAATCGTTGCCAAGTTGAATATTAGGTGACGGGGTGAACCTAGCATAATTTTCTTTAATAACAACAATAGCTACTTGATTCTGAGGAGTTTCTTGGTATATCTACTGGATGCAAGATCTAATACCAACAAAATTTATATCGGACCACCTCGAGCGTATCTTAAACAAAACAATTAACCGAAATATCGATATACATACAAAAAAGTTAAAAAAAAAACAAAACATACACACAGACAAACATAGCACCTCCTCCTTTTTGGAAGTCGTTTAAAAACACACAATAATATAAAAACAAGGGCCTACCATCCATGTAGAATCCATAAAGGTAAGAAGGACCGTATAAAGCTCTACTAATTTCGATTAATAAAGACATTTTAAAAACAGGCAAATAGGCTTAATTCTTAATTGTTTAATATTACCATATATCCCCTGAGAAGTCTGGTTAGGCTAGTTACTGTCCACTGAGAAGCTAAAAACGGTGCTATGCTAATCCTATTAATATTATAAATTCAATAGTTTGACTCACGCACTGGACAGATTTTGATAAAACTTAAAAAAAAAATTACGCTTACGAAGTTGCGGCCAAAAGGTAATGGACATATTTAGTATATTTCATATTTTAATGCATCGATGGCGCAGTTTCAGCGCGTAAACATGCGTACCTCCAGATTTATTAAAATGGTGTTGTATTATCAGGCTCGTCCTCTAATAGAAGCTTGTGATACACCTTATGCGTCATAATCATGCGTCAAATGACCTTTAATTTTTAATCACGTTAAGTATTTGGTGGTTATTTCAGGGAAGCAGTCGAATCCGCTCAAACCCATCCTATTTTGAATCCGTCTTAATTTGCCAGAAGGATCAGAATCACCTTGTCAGTTATACGGGTTTAGAGTAGTCCGTATTTGCTGCATGCATATAGACAGTACGACAGTCGAAAAACAAACCAACATTTCAGGCATTACGTAAAAGCATCAAATTGAACGGCCATAACAAGAGACCCAAGCTATTAGTAGAATAATTACGGTAACTACTATTACTTATAATTCGAGACATTGAGCTACCATTCGCGCAGCAATTTTATTGGCATTTCATCACAATTTGGTTAATGATAGGCGCCAAATTTACTGTCTGTTCACCTTTAAGATTTACCGAATACGTTTTAAAAACCCACTTCGACGCAATCATTTTAATTTGAGTTTTACAACTACAGCTTTAATATTCAATTTTTTATTGATCGTTCACAAAAGACGTAATCACATTATTACATTGAGTGACAACGAAATATTATGGAAGCGAGACATTCAACGATTTATACCATGGTACGAAATGAGGTAGTACGAGTACGTAACAAGAAGTAAGATACCGCCTTTTGACGCTTGCGGCATTATTTGTATGGTGCCCCCTATTTCTTGCAATGGTTCCAAATAAAAGAAGACGATTCTCATCAAAGGTCAATGAGTGGTTGATTATATGTTATACCATGAACTAACTGTCGACGTTAACGATTTTTCCACACCAAGCATTTAAGTATGTGGATTGAAAATCATATCGCGTGACACGTATAACAGTGTTTTATACGTTTTTCTTCATATTTCACAGTACTCATGGCAAAAGGAACAACAACGCGTGCGTCCCAGTAAGGGCTACAGCAGACATGCTACTTATAGCGTTGGCGATCAGCGATTTATTCGCTTTATAGAAGTTAAATGCTGCGACCAAACATTCCACACCGTACAGCGACGAACGTTACACTCCGCATACATTCGGATGCCAGCCGCATCCATTTGGTTAATTATGTCATATGTTATAAAGAGATTCGCAACCATACGCTAAATCGCAATTCAGCTACAATACAGTCGCACAATCGCTAATCGCCAATGCTTAGAGTAGCACATCTGCTTAAGGTCTAGGTCGATCAGTGTTTCAGTTTCCATTTATTCATTTTCGTCTAATAGTTTTTCTATGGTAGAATTCTTCTTCCATAGCATTCTCAAGTGCATACGCATTGCAACATCTAACTATTTATACTTGGTGAATAGATGTATCTCCTGGAGGCCAGTTAGGTACATTAAACCACATTTAAGAGAGGCGATTATTCATATTGCACTAAGTAAACAATACCATTATAATCGTTTACCGCAGACAAAAATATGTTAATTGTAGTTCAAATTAGTCATTGAGTCGCAATTAGTGACATCACTTTGTAAGTCATAGTTTAAAACACATTCTGAAGTCATTAGGGTTCCAAAATTCTGATCTCTTTAGCTTTGAATATACAGAAAGTCCTGGATTATGTTCTCCACAGAAAGACGTCTATGGCTTGATATAGACGTCTTAAAGTATTTCACGTTATTTGTCCTGATCTGATCTTTTCTATCAGCGACCCACAACCTTTACCAGATCATCAATTCACCTTTTGAGCCCACAATTCGACAATCTGACGAAATTTATAGGCACAAACTCAAACTCAAAATTCATTTTTTCATTTAGGTTACAAAGTAACACTTTTTGAAGGTCATAAATTATGAATAAGCCAGAAAGATGATGTCAGCAAAAAAAATCCTACGGCATCTCACATCCAGTTGCATCCAGACACTAAAGAGATTACATCAGTTCTTAGTCAGTTCAGTCTTGTAATTTTTGTTAGGACAGTAAGTATTTACTTTTTCTACAAATTTTGTTTCACTGCTAAGTAAAGGTCTCTTTGCCACGATCTTCTAAAACTGCCCTATCCTATCTTGGATAAAAAAATCCGGATGTTCTTTCTAAGAGCCTAGCTAAACTATTCCTATTTCTATCTCCATCTCAGCCATAAGACGTCCACTGTTGCATATAGGCCTATTAATTAAAATGAATTCAATTTATGTTCATTACATCACTTCATTCATAAGACATTTATGAACAGAAATTCCGTAACACTTAAATATAAATGATCGCGTCTTCCTGGATTATCCTATCGGCTTTGATAAATGGCATCCGCACCGAAAACAGTAATTGTGCTATGCTGTCAACCATCACGTAAGCATAAATTGAAATTTCTCAGCACGTATCAAAAACGGAACAGCAGAGAACCATAAAGAGAGTCGTGACGTGTTTCTGACGCATAAGACGAGGAGGAATTCGTAGAGTGTTCATTGACGTCATTCATATCCCTGATGATTTTATCCAACTTATCCATATACGATGAAGCTTGTTACCTTTTTTTTAATGTCGTGGTAAGCCACTTAAGGTGGGAGTTGTGGGTTGGTTTAGCAAAAATGAAGAAAAACAATACTTTAGCATAATAAATACGAGTATATGCAGTTTGTTTGCAGTAAAGCATTTTAACAACCATGATGGGTGGCTCTTCAAAAGTATTATCACATACCTAATACCTTAAATTAGTATTAATGATTCGCAGAATGAACCACCAGAATACCTAAGTACGATAAAAAGATTTACAGTTGCACTTTCCTATGTTAATTCACTCTTATCCGATATAGGCTCAGGTTTAGGCTTTAAGTGCTTTACAAGACACAGAGCAGTCTTTTTAAAATGTCCTTAATCCACGATTTGACCGCGGCAAGTTATCAATGTTCATGTGTACATTATATCATCAGGTCCGCCTTCCATTGGGGTCGGCAGAGACAATGGTAAAGAAAAAATCGATTATCAGTATACCGTTTTATTTCTATTTTATTTTCTACGCCTCTACTCAAATTATTATCATTATGAATGGGATGGGTCACAATGGTCACATTCACGCATTTGAACACAAGGCATGCATATTACGCAGTGCCCTACCTTCACAACATATATTCAGGTTTGTAGAAAGAAAGCCTTAAAGAGAGTTGTGACGTAGTGATGACGCACGCGTCAACCGAGCATCCGAGCCGTGTCCGCTGACGTCACAGGACTGGATTGTAATAAATAATGGATAATATAAATAGAGACAAGTATTCGATTACTGAGGTGCGAGTTCGATCCCGGGTGGTAGTACCAATGTGAATTTCACTTTGTGGAGTTTATATGTACCTACTAATCTAATGATTCGTAATCTGCTAAAGGTGAAGGAAAACATCGTGAGGAACCCGACATGTCTTAGAAGAAATTCTAAAGACATGTCTGATTCACCAACCCGCATTAGGCCAGCGTGTGTGAATTAAGGCCTAAACCCTCTCTCTTTTGATAGAGGAGAGGAGAACCGTGCCCAGCAGTGGGACGTATATGGGTCGCTACTATTATTCGATTAATAAGTACTTTTAAATGTTTTACCATTTCTTTTTGTAAAATTGATTTGGTTGTATGGATATGTCATAGTGATAAATAGTATCTTAATTCCTTAGGATCCTATCTCATCTCCTTGCCATATTAATTAAGATCCATGCAGCAGTCGTGTAAAGCAAACAGACAGATAGATTTACTGTATAAGCAGGGCTCAGACTTATTATTCTATTAGTCTGAGTAGCAGGAATAAGGATTGGATAAAAATAATTCTTGCCTTTTTTATAGAAGGGATGATTTAAGCATACCGCCCCGCCCGGGGAAGCGAGGCGATTATGTCAGACTCTCCGACCTAAAGGTGGTATGCGGCCGGAGTACCGACTAAAACCCCCCTGTGCACCTGCACCAACCTTCACGGGTGGACCATCGAAACTTGATATGACATCAGTGGTTCACCCAACGGGTGCCCGCGCTACGCGGGCTCCATACCCAGTGACAGCGTCCGGGCGCACCGGGAACGCTGTCCCTCCGCGGAAGGATGCGGGTGAGTCTCTACAAAGAGCCTTGCCTACCATAATCTTTAACAACATCGTTATTGCTGTTAAGTTGTTACTTTATAATGTGTCATACATAATACCTAACACATTAAGGGCCCCTTTTCCGAAATTAACGTTTCTAGATCGAGTTGTTTTCAGAGAAATCAATATATTAAAATTCGCAAAAAAATATATAGTACAGATACATGTTTGATCTAGTGACTTTTTTGGTTAAAAACGCAAAATTTTACTTTTTGCTCGATAAAAAAGAAGTCTGAAGTTAAGTCGATTTTGAAAGTATTTCGAGTTGTATGAGACTTGGGGGAACGCAACTTGTATGAAAATTTAACATTTCATTTACTAATCGGGTTTGACAGGGATATTATTGGATAGATTTATAAAATTGCACTTATTTTTTTTTATATAAAATAAATACGTGAAAAACTGCTCGCGCGCGACGCGCGCACCGCGCCAGTGTCCTGCCGGACGTCATCGAGGGAGGACCTACGCAATTTTTGCTCGCGACCACATTATCGTCGCCACAATATAATACGTCACAATATAATACTGTAATGTTTTTCTCTACACAGAATAGCGAAGTCAGTATGACTAGAATTTTGAATCTTTAATATCTTTAATGAAAACTTTCACCTTTACATATTTATATATGTAAAGGTGAAAGTTTTCATTAATCTGATCCTCAGTTAGTATGCTAACTGAGGATCAGAATGGCGCAGCGGTAGTGAGGCTGCCTTACGGACTTAGGGTCCCGGGTTCGAATCCCGGTAAGGGCAAATGTGCATGGACATTTGTTTCCGAGTGATTAATGTTTATACATAATAAGTACCTATACATAATAAGTATTTACAAAAAAAGTATATATGTATTATATCAACTATCTGGTGTCCACGATACAAGCCAACGATATTTATTTATTGACTAGTTGTTGTCCTCGACTTCGTTCGCGTGGAAATTTGAAAGAGTATTAAGAGCGTATTCACAAAATAGCGCAGCTACAGATTAGGTAGTTATCGGTCGACCGGCCGTGGAGTGCGCGTGTGTGCGTGATCCTCGCACACATACATTGTTTGTGAAGTATATTCGGCACAGTGCAGGGTGCGTAAACTTTATTGTTATATTACGGTAAGATTTTTGGTGTTATAATATTATTGTTCATTTGTAGAATATGTTATTATTAGAGAAGTAAAGGAACACATTGGCATACCATATCTATTCTAATACATATTATTATTATAAATGCGAATGTTTGGATGAATTGATGTACCTAAGTACCTATGGAGCTTTTTATTGCTTGTTTCTGCCTGGGGTTGTAAGTGCGGGCAGGCCTCCGTCACTCGCTCAAGGTCACGCGCTATGTGCCTATTGCTATGTAGCTCGTAACCGAGCCGATCGCCAGTGGGCTGCCGCACGCGACACAAAGCGCGCACAACACGTTTCCCGCTCAAAACGCATTATTCCGATATTTACGTACACTACGTATATTAAGTTTTGACTAACGACACTATGGTTGATTATTGTGAAGTCGTTGGATGTCATAGTCAAAAGAAAAAAAAAAAAACTTTTTTTCATTGCCGAAAGATGAAGAAAGGTACGTTACGTTATTTGAAAGTAGGGACGCATTTTAGCTGGCTTCAGTTAGTAGTACCTAGTAATTTTTAAATGCTTCTTGTGTGTAGGTAGGTACTCTTCCTTAAAAATTTACGAGAAAGTTAGAAAGACAACCCTACCACATTCGTGCGATAATGAGCTTGCACGTGAGTCGCACGGCGGGCAACACAATCTCGACTCTTTGTGCGCGTACTTATGGTACATTTCTTTTCGCTGCGAACAGCAAGTACCTACTATTATTAAGATTTTGTAGGCTATTATGGCGTAGGTATTTTCGCTTTTGTATGGGAGTGATGTATCTGTTACGTAGTAACTATTTAGTAATCTGTGGTGCGGGTGAAGCCGTGGGTGGAAACTAATGCCATAACATGGTACCTAGCCTACAAAAAAGTAGTAGGTACTACTTTTTTGTGGGCTACTTTTTTGTAGGCTAGGTAAGTACAAAAAACAAAAATGATCATAATATATTATTAATAGACCACAGCCAAATTATTTATTTATTTAAAACTTTATGCACAATCGCACACAAGCGGACTTAATGCCATAGGTATTCTCTACCAGTCGACCTTGGGTGATACAGAGATGAACATAGGTAGTAGGTGCACTCAAAAACAAAAAAATATTGGATAAGACAAAGAAACAAATTTAAGATAGTAAGGATATAGATTCAACAATATCTAAAAAAATATATAATGAATATATATGCTGTGGTATATATTATTATTATTATTATAAGCCTGTACTGTCCCACTGCAGGGCAAAGGCCTCCCCACTCTCCTTCCACTTCTCTCTGTCTAAAGCCGCTGAGGACCAGTCATGGTTAAATGAAACCAACTCATCCCGCCATCTCCGCCTGGGTCTACCGCGATGTCGCTTGGCATTTAGAGGCACCCACTGGGTAGTGAGTTTAGGCCATTGATCATCTGACATGCGGCAGATATGACCAGCCCAGTTCCATTTCAGCATGGCAGTTTTCCTGGTGACGTCAGTGACTTTTGTGCTGGAACGGATTAATGTATTCCTAACTCGGTCTGTTAGTTTAATCCCCAGAATACTTCGTTCCATAGCTCTTTGGCAAACCTCGAGCGTGGACCTCTGCTGAATTGTCAAAGACCATGTTTGAGAACCATATGTGAGGATGGGAAGAATGCATACGTCCATGAGTCTACTCTTTAGGGTAAGAGGAAGATCACCCTTCATGATATCTTTCATAAACCAATAGCTCCTCCAGGCATTTTCGGTGCGTCTTGCAACTTCTTTATTTTGTCTTGCCTGGAATGAGACTATTTGGCCTAAATAGAGATACTCATCGACGTATTCAATCTATGGTATATATATATGGTATGGTATGGTATATATAATATATAAAATAAATATAAGTACCTACTTACATAAATAAAATTTATAAATATAAACAAAATTGTTATGAAAGTGTTAGACGTACTAATTCCGGCGATTTATCAGCGAGAAGAGCCCGAATCTTTACTTAAATTACTACACACATCGGTGTAGTTATGGTCTTGTGTGTGAGTAGTATAAGTACTCCAGGGCTCATTTAGGGATGCGTTTTGGAAGAAACGTTTCCTATCCCAGGGATACTCCATCATAAAGCCCTGGTGTTAAAAAAATGGGTCGGGAACACGCAAGTGATACCTTTGGTATTGCAAGCGTCCATGGGCTACGGTAACTGCTTATCATCAAGGGGGCCGTATGCTTGCTTATCATAAGGTGGTAGAACAAAAAAAATGCTTATTAAATTTGCATATTAGGTAAAATAAAAATAGCTACCTCACACTCCCATAGATGCTAATACGCCATAAATCGATTTAGGTATAAACCTACCTACCTACCTACTACCTACCTACCTACTGCCAAAAAAAAATAGTTGACCTACTATTCCCGAGACCTACTGAATATACACACAAAATTTCATAAGAATCGGTCAAGCCGTTCCCGAGGAGTTTTGTTTGTTACAAACACTGTGACACGAGAATTTTATATATAAGATCATCGCCTGCTTTGTCAATACATTCATAACAATATAAGTGTATTAGTGTTTACAGTCAATAGTGCAGTGGACATACATCAAGCTATACGTTTTTGTTGCAAACTAGCTCTTATTACCAGCACGCCAATAATATTTGAACTACTGATTATTTATACTGTGGCGTGCTCGCCCGCCGCCATAGGTCACCGGAGTTCATATCGCAACGGCTCCTGTGCAACGCGGGCGCAAGCCGTCTCCGTGCGTAAAATGCCTAAACTTTCGGGAAAAGGGGCCCTTAAAGCCCTATTAGATTGCACACAAAACCGGACTTAATAGGAAACGTATTAATATTAATAGTGATTTAATTATTAATTTATTTAATTTAACTGGCTCAACTAGACACATGTTCGTTTAAAAGCAATTAAATAACTGTTATATGCTTTATTTTATGTTCAGTGTGTGGTCTTAGTCGCAATTAAATCCTACTTATATTATAGTACTAGCTGTTGCCCGCGGCTCCGCCCGCATGGATGTCGGTTATCGCTGTAAAAAGTAGCCTATGTGTTATTCCAGACCATAATGTTTATAACTCTTTCACGTAAAAACTACTAAACGGATCTGGGTGAAATTTGGCATAGAGAGAGATGTCTGGAATAGCGAATAGGCTTTTTATCGCGATAACCGATATTCACGCTTGCGGTGCTGCGGGCAACAGCTATGTAGTACAAATTTATTATCATTGAGTATGTACTAAATAAACTCAAACAAAAACTTATTGATTTTTAATATACAAAGTAACACTTATGAAGGTTGACTGCACATTATATGGTTTAGTAGTTAAGGTAATCAACTCGCCACCGTGTAGTACTGTGGGTTCGATTCCCACAGGGGACAGAACTTTGTGTGATCCATATTGCTTGTTGTGAGTTTGGATGTACTTCGTGTCTGTTATGACCGTCCGACTTAAATTGCGCCGTAACCTCTTTAAATATGGACTGAATTGTTTGAAATTTAATGTTTTATTATTATTTAAATAGGTGACCGTATTGTAGTATTTCAATTGAGCCTCTCCGTGCTTCAGAAATAGTACAACCAGGTACAACTCCAGAACTTGGGGCGCACATACTAAGAATTAGGGCAGAGGTCGGTCCCGACTGTAAACAGTCGTTAGAACACGATAGAGGCCTAAATATGGAAGTAATGAATACGATAAGAAGAAGTAGAATCACCTAGTTATTAAAATGATTAGTGGCCAACCTGATGACAGAATTGTTCAGCTCGCCGATATAAGCCTTTCATCATCTTAACCCATAAACGTCCCACTGCAGGGCACGGGTCTCCTCCAAACACTTGGAGGGATATTAGCCTACTATATCACCCTGGCCAGACGGGTTGGTACAGGGTTTTGTTTCGAGTTTTATTTACTTCGTTAGTCGACTTTTACGACACCCTCGGGATAGAAAGTGGTGACATTTGTATTCTTAATCCGTCACCACACGGACCGGTATAGGAATTTACCGTGATCTAAAGACTGTCAACAGCCCGACTGTTGGCAGGCCGACTTTGAACAGCTCACATGATGATATGTAGAGATAATTAAATATGTAAGCAATGTGCTTTTGTAGGAGTGCCTGTATAGGTATCCTGATATGGTGATTGACGTCTTCTCTGACGCAGGTTGACTGTAACTTAGGAATACAAAGTTTGTTGATGGGTTCCTAGTAGCAAATGTGATTCAAATTTATGGGTAAAGAAAAAATGGGTTGTTCCCAAACATCCACAACCCATTGTTTTCGAAAAATAAACTTTCATACATTAGTTCCCTCAACCTCCATTGTCGTGGAGGTCGAGGAAAAAATACCAGGTACCTTTTTTTCATTTTAGATAAGGTACTTCTTCAGCCCAGCCTTACTTAGGTGGCAAATAAGCATACGGCTAGCCTGATGGTAAGCATACCAGATGAGCACTAAGAGAGTTAGGGTACCATACTAGCGAGGCAGCCCGAATAGGGAAGGACCTTCACCTTAAAAAAGACCACAGCCAAATAATTTTACACAGCAGTGTAGTGTTTTCCTATACCAGGGATATTCCGTCTTAAAGCCCTGGTATAAAAAATGGATCGGCAACATGCAAGTGATACCT
The DNA here is from genome assembly GCA_947095525.1 of Trisateles emortualis. Classification (NCBI taxonomy): domain Eukaryota; kingdom Metazoa; phylum Arthropoda; class Insecta; order Lepidoptera; family Erebidae; genus Trisateles; species Trisateles emortualis. The sequence continues at coordinate 5,672,940 of OX352743.1, read as the reverse complement.
CGGGTTTAACAAGCGTCTATATGCTGCTTATTGGTATTTCATCTAAGCGTTTAATAGCAGTTTAAGCGTCAATCCTAGGATAGGCAAAGGCCTACATGGGAAAACTAACCAACTCTGTTGTCAGGTTGGTTATACCACTCAATAAAAATATAGGCTACGTTTACCTAACTGCTTACCATCTGGCGCGATGCATGTTTGTTTGCTTCCTACAATTAGGTTGTATAAAAAAAACTATTTTACATAGAGCCACACATTGTAAATGTAGAGCCGATATGTAACGCCATCTGTGTTCGCACGCATAAACTAAACGCGGAGGTTGTGACTTTGCGTTTACAAACTTAACAAGCTTGAATAACTGCTTTAATGAAGTCTAGATGGCGTTGTGTGTACATATTGTGCATGCGCAATTTACGCCTTGAATGTTTACAAACAAATCAGAGGTTATGTTTCTTTAACATTTTCGCACATTGGAAATAAGTAAGTATGGATGTATTTTTTAACCCGTTGTTTATAGTACTTATGGCAATTACTTCACATAACTGCTATGACTAGTAGAACAAAAATATAAATCGACGATACATTTATGTAAATTACAATGAAAATACTCAGAATTTTTATCAATATAATAAGTTTTACTTACCTTTTTAAAAGTCTTATTCACTTCTGTAGGACTCGGCATATAAAAATCCACGATACCAAGTAGACAATCATCACAACGGCACACATCACTTGGCAGCGAGGACATTGACCCAAAACTACTGCAACTATCCATAGAGTCTGTCCGCACCAACTTCCCAGTACTTAACGCTTCCATCTTCGCCACTAATAACGACTCCATCAGTGACCGTGGTCTCGCAGGTGAACGAGAACGTCGAGCAAAATCCGGGGACAAAGGTCGGCAATGGTCCAAAACGTCAGGCGATAGCGGTCGATGACGGGTAAAGCTTAATGACGACAAATCCGGGGAGAGAGCGCGCCTTGACAGATCCGGCGATAGAGGACTTGTTAGATCCGTCGATGAAGTTCGAGTGAGTGGCGGAGTCGCACTCCGACAATGCGATGACGTCATCTTTGTCGCCCGCATCACTTAACAGTTTTTTAAACACACATTATTGCCATAACTTCGACTGAAATCAACGTAAATCAATGAGTATAGTTTATTGCCCTGTTCGCGTAACGTTTATTGGCTGTATCGAATTGATTGAGCCGATAAATTATTTATTTTTGCGGCTTTGTAATTTTATTTGTATTTAATATTAATGTTATTGGTTAGTATAATAGTTGTAAACAGTTTTTTAAGTGTGTACGTACGATGATTAACTCCATATATTGACACTACGGGTAGGTCTTGCTGAACAGTTGGTTCAGTGGCTGGAATAGTTACCTCGCAATTTGCTGCACGGGGTATTGTGGGTTTCGACGGGATAGAAAATTTTATGATCCACAAATTATGAATGAATGGATGTGCTGCGACTGTGTTTGTGTCCATGAATTGTGCGTTTGTAAATTAAAACAGGCCTGCTGGTCTAGTGATTAGTGACACTGACTGCTACGCTGGAGGTCGTAACTTTGATACCCATCCAGGACAAATCTTTGAGTGATGAACATAAATGTTTGTTCTGTGTCTGGGTGTTATTTATCTGTAATATGTATGCATTTAGAAATACATAAATATGTTTATCAGTTGTCTCGTTGCTATAGTATAGGCTCTGCCTAGTTTGGGATCAGATGGCGTTGTGTGAGTTGTCCCAAAAATATTGTTATTATTATGATTTCCCAGGACACAGGGCTTCTTCAGCCACTACGGAATTACGGAAGAAGGGCTGTGTGATGTGGGTCATTTCGTCATTGTTAGAAGATTTTTATGTTTTAAATTAACTAATGAGCTACGAATTAAATTTGCAGCTCTTGGGTTCATATTATCTAACTTCCCTTTTTATATTACTAAGTTAGCAGACAACAAAAAATATATAAAACAACAATGAGCTCATTAGGTTTCATTTTAAAAATACTCAATGTATATATACCTGTCTACGTCATAATCAGAATTTTAACTATTTATCATATCGCACCCACAGTGGAAAAATGACTTAAGTGGAAGCCTTATTCTTTTGCAATTTACATCTTATTCTCACAACTAAGGTTCTAAATTGTCCAGTGGCATTTCTTAAGTTACGCCAGTTTTCTACTAAGGATGCGATATATACAACTGTCCGTCAGTAAGCTACGTTTGTTTACATCTCCGCTCAAAGCAGGAGGTTATTAGTTATTCTGCACACATACAAAATGTAGCCTTCGCACACCTTGTCGGGCCACACCTGCGCGTGAGTGCCTACCGAGATGTACAGCTACTGGATGTGACCATAACTAGAGATGTTTCATATTTATTCAAACACTTTTTTAAACATATCTTTATTTTTTATTTCGCGCAAAAGAGAAGACCTATACCCAGCAGTGGCCGGTTAAGGGCTGATTGATGATGTTGATATCTTTATTAAGGTTTTTCGTATTAATTCGCTAATAATAAGTCACCTGAGTCGATCGGTCAAGGCCACCCGCCAGATAAGCTAATGCGGCGCCTTCTAAGTCTACGCAACACCGATATGACAAGTAATGATGCTTGATTATTGCACTATTTTCACACACCATTGTTATGGTAGAATGTGATGGACTTTATTAATTTACCACCTCTATGTACCGCAGATTTAGATAATAAAGAATGTGTGTGTGTGTGTGTGTTTGAGTGCGTGCGCGTGTGTGTGTATATAATTATGATACCACTCTAATAAATAATTCAGTTTCGAAATAAGATTGTGTTAACAACGATTTCTTTACCAGGGTTTTAACTTTATTAAAATTCATATACTATGAAAATAAACTTAAAAATACATAAAACTATAAAAAAATGACTTCTTGGGAGCCTTAACATATGCTTTCCATGTTCAATAATAAATTGAATATAATATTATGTTCAAGGTTAAATAAAATACTTATAGTAGATATCACTGACAAGAAACTGAAAGTCACGTCTTCAATTTGATTGATTATATTTTTTCCAATTATTTTTTCAATCAAAAAATTATTTATGGAAGTATTGATGAATGAATAATAATGAAATTGATGGTTATTTAGAGGGTTCCCAAGTAATAAAAGAGACAGGGCGCTATACCTACAACCGAACAATCCTGATTGGGTACTGGCATAGTAGGTATATGGGCGAAGAGGAATAGTCTTCGTAACACTATGGTACAGATCTCCAGTGCGTAATTCATTAATATTAAAAAAAAAAAAATTGCAAAATAAAATTGTTAAGTACCCGAATTTTAGTGATAAAGTTTATTTTTCTAATTTAGTGATAAAACAAAAGTAAAAAAATATATGAAATAAAAACATTGTCAAAACCTAACCTAACACTTGACGGTTGCCCTCAATTTCCCTAGGATTCCATCATCAGATCCTGACTTGGTGCCAATGGGACCACCTCAAGAGTATACTCTTTAAAAAAAAAAAGAATTTTGAGAATCAGTCCACAAATGTCGGAAAAATCGGTGAACATACATTAAAAAAAATACATACAGTCGACTTTTTTGAAGTCGGTTAAAAGGTATGAAACCTGTTGTCTGTTATGGTACATTTTATAACTAAAAGGCTGAACAGAGAGAGAGCAAGCGTTACAAAAGACCACAGCCATTTCACCCAGCGGAATAATGGTCCTGTGTGGGAGTATAGGAAGGAGCTCATTTAGGAATGCGTTTTAAAAATAACGTTTTCCTTTCCTAAGGATACTCCATAGTCGCAAGGCTACGGTAACTGCTTAACATCAGGCGGACTGTATGCTTGTATGTCACCCAAGTAGTATAAAAAAAAATATAAAGGTACTACTTTTTATCGCGATAACCGATATCCACGTGAGCAGCATCCAGTAATCTATATTTCAACGTATCAATCGTAACAACTCGTTATATAATCGTATAATCTACGTTTCCTTCTATTGCACGTATTTTATTACACTCTACCAACTATAAGATGCATTATTAATAATAATAATAATAATAATAATAAAATTTATTTTAGGAACAGTTTACAATAGTGTTTTATGACAATTTACAAACGATAATAGCTGTAGTAGTGGAACACTGTGGCACAGCCATTAACGCCCCCTCCAGTAGGACAGCGGCGTAAACGTTCCTTAGAACTAAAGTAAAATAAAATAAAAGCATACAATTTTCACATATAGGTATAAAAATAGGTTTTACATATAGATAATAAAAAAGTGTAAGTGATGGTATGTGTGTGTGTGTGTGGTGTGGTGTGTGTTTGGTGTGTTTGTGTGTGTGAGTGAGAGTGTGTGTGGATATGTGTGTGTGCGCGCGCTAGACGTATTGGTATATTAGTGCATACGTTACCAAGTAGATGTGAGAAAGTTTTCGACTTCCTCATATGTTAGACCAAGTAACCACCCGGTGACACGAGATTTGCATTTAAATGTAGTGTTTGGGTATATGTTGAGGATTTTATTAGTTTTATTATATAGTGAAGGAGCAAGAAATTGATAATGTCGTTTGGCCAGCTGAGTCTTACAAGGGTCTATGTTGCATACCCTATCAATTCTGCGCTTGTTGGGGTTAGGTTTGTAGGGAATATCTTTATGTTTGCGAAGAATCGTATTTAAAATAAATAATTTTCTTACTGTTAGGACTTTAATTTCGTCATATAGTTCAGTGGTAGAGAACCAAATTGGTTTATACAACATCACTTTTAAAATACCCCTTTGGGCTCTCTCAAGGCTTAGAAATCTAGTTTTGCCAGCACCACCCCAAACTGTTATGCAGTAACCAGCAACAGACTGTACAAGCGCATAAAACACGAGCTTTAATGTGGGAAGATCAAGTACTGAACGCAAATTTTTGAATAAAAAATTAATAAATTTATTTACTATCAAAGCAAGGACAGAGACCTAAGAATGATTTGCACACAAAGGGGCTGGGTCCCAGTGCTCTGAGAAATAATTTAATATCACGAACAGATGGTAAGTGTCATTTGAAAATGTGGAACTCGCTATTATATCGTAGATAATTATTGTATATAAAAAATATATATTTTGTACTGGAATTTTTCATATTATGGGAAATATTCTTGATTCTAAAATAAATTAAAGCCAAAATCATACTCATTTATTTAGATCAAATACATGATACTTATGAACATCATAAAAACAAATGCCAGCATACTTTTTTCATACGGCCAATTCGCTGAAGGGCCCCGAGAAGAATTATTGGCAAGGAACTCGAGCCACTCTTTTTAATCGCTTTTATATAAGATTTAAAGAGAGATAAGGCAACATATTAGCGAGCAAGCCCAACTGGGGAAGGATCTCCACCTTATAGAAGACCACCGCTAAATAACTATAAAAAATGGTGTTTTTGTGTTCCTGTGAGTGAGTACAGGTCTCCTGCGCTTATCTATGGAAGCATTTTGAAAGAACCTTATGTGTCGGTTAAACACGACTGTAGAGATCAGGCGTAATACCAACAATATCAGGCATTTATAGTGAGTAAAAACCCAATATATATTTTAGCCTGACCCAAATCGAACCCTAGACCTCGCGACCAGCAATCCAACTCAACTACCACTATTTATCAAGTAGGTTTTAGTAATCATTACTAAAAAGGTAACACTTGAATTACCAACTCACTTTTCAATTCCAATTCTAATTCTACTAATATTATAAACTAGCTGTTGCCCGCCGCTCCGCCCGCGTGGATGTCAGTTATCGCTGTAAAATGCCTATATAATAAAAATATGCCTAAACATCCATCCATCCATACTTTCAAACTTTCGCGTTTATGTGAAAGTTTAGTAGGATGTATGGATGGATATTTGTTACTATTTCACGTAAAAATTACTGAATGGATCTGTATGAAATGTCATATAGATTATAGTCTGGAATGGCGACTAGCTACTTTTTATCCCAATAACCGACATCCACGCGGGCGGAGTCGCAGGTAACAGCTAGTATTTTATAACCAACCAAAGCCCATAAACATCCATTAAAGGAAACTTATTAATACTATCCATAAAGTAAAATATCTAAGCAATGTAACGTGTAATACCACTGTCGTGTAATAACTCTTCTGTCTATACTAAGTTGTACACGCGGCTTTGCTTCTGTTCGTGCTATTTTATTATAACACAAAGTTGACTGCATGTGTTGTTTAATGATTAAAGTGGTTACCTAAGGGGTTCTATTCCTTACAGGGAGGGAACAAAACTTATCTTAACAAATCTATACTAATATTATAAAGCTGAAGAGTTTGTTTGGTTGTTTGGTTGAACGCGCTAATCTCAGAAAGTACTGGTTCGATTAGAAAAAATATTTTTTTGTTGAATAGTGCATTTATCCAGGAAGGCTTTAGGCTATATAACACCACGCTATGATCAATAGGAGCGGAGCTGTATTGAGATATGTTGCAAAATCGGGGAAAATATTCCAAATTACTACGCGGACGAAGTCGCGGGCGACCCCTAGTGTATAGATAACTCGCGCTCTCGGGGGCAAGCCCAGTGCCGCGAGAGACTTTTGAATCATACATTTAACGGGCACAAAGTACACTCAGACTCGGAACAACCATTTATGAATGGGATCGAACCTACAACATGCCACGCAGTGGCTTGACGCATGCAACATCAGGGGATTTTGCAATTCGAGTGCATCAATTGTCTTTAAAAATAATAGAAGTCTTTAAGAATAATCTAAAAATTTCATCTATCCATGTAACTTTCTTTCTTTCTTGTTTGTTAGTTTGTTTCTTTGTTTCACGACTAAACGGCTTAACTGATCTTAATTAAATTTGGCAAGAAGATAAAAGGCATCCTGGAGAAGAGTGTGCAAGACTTTTGACTACGATAACTGACATCCACGCGACATAATCTAGTTTCATAAATATAAACAGACAGACAAACATTCTTTCACATGTGTAATACAAATAAGTATTTATAATATGATTGCACGTAACGCCTTTCAAAGCACAGCGGGTGGCCGTCGTCCACGTACGTCTCACACTAAGATCTGTTCATCATGTTATGCTAAATTATAGCTCATTCGCATCACTTATTACGAGTACGTGAGAAAGGAAGTTGTAAACATTAAGAAGCATATCGTAAGTTTTTGCTCACAAATTCATGGAAATCCATAGATGTATACGGTGGGCAATGGAGATAGCTGTACATGGCCTTTATACGTACATTAGATTTTTGGGAAATCCAATGTATGAATTTGTTTGAAATATATTTTTATCTGTATGTTTAGTCTTATTGTACAATTACCAAATTCCACAGGAATATATACAAAAGTTTTGTTAAAAAACTAATCTTCATATATAGCGGCCCTGTACAGCTATCTCCGTTGCTATGTGTACAACAGTTTTTTTTGTATCAATAACATGCCTATGAGGAAAGCTTTTTTAGACCAACAGACCAGCCCCTCTAGACAAGTGGCATAAACGATAGTCGAATCGAAAAGTCAAAAAAACAAATGTACTGTACGTTTTCTTTTTTGACTTTTCGATTCGACTACTGTTTATGCCACTTGTCTAGAGGCTCAGTTAATTAGCTGCTATGTGAGTTGTTAAAGAAACGTTTTCCATTTCCAGGGATACTCCATTACAATGGGTTAATTTTTTAAAGTGGAAACATCTTTAGGAGTGTTGAGCTCTTTTTGAGTAAACAAAATTCATGGAACTCGCGTCATCGTCACCGAAAGCTTTCCATATTCAATTTTTTTGAGTGAACAAAAATCATGGAACTTGCGTCATCGTCACCGAAAGCTTTCCATATTCAAACCTTTTGGTTGAACAACAATCATGGAACTCGCGTGATCGTCAACGAATGCTTTCCATATTCAAAAATAAAAAACTATTAGCTCGACGATGCAATTTACAAGTAACTTAGTTTTCACTTCTATCAGCAGTCCCCAAAGACTGCCCCGCATGTTATTTTTTTAACTTATAACGAGGCGGGCCGTATGGTTGTTTGCCACTTTAATAGAAAAGAAAAACGAAAAATCAAACACCTTGAGTAGATCAAAATTCTTATTTTAAAAACTCCATGTCAATCAAATCATTTCCTTCAAATACAACGTTCATGAACTGTCACTTTTTGTCCAATATCACGTGCATATAATGCCCATATCTGTAAGATCGATGCCCTGAGATCTGAGACATTATCAAGCGACCCGGTCCATGTTTCACACGATATAGAGAGCAATTTGTAAGCGGTAATGTATGACGTAAGTAATGGGTTTATACGTAACTATCCTGCACCTAAAGTTGACTAGATAACATTAATAACTTGCCAGTATCAAGCTAAGCAATGAAGAGAAGTATGAGTATGTGTATGAATCCTTATTAATATTATAAATGTGAAAGTTTGTGAGAATGGGTGGATGGATGGATGTTTGTTACTCTTTCACGTTAAAACTACAGAACGGATCTGGATGAAATTTGACACAGAGATAGATTATGGTCTGGAATAATACATAGGCTACTTTTTGCAGCATCCACGAGGGCGGAGCCGCGGGAAACAGCTAGTTTAAATTAATATTAGTTCGAAACTAAACCTTATCTATATACATATAAAAATTAATCCATATTACCCTTGGTGTGACCAAGTATGTTGTAATAAGTTTAGAACGACTTTACCGATTTCATTCATCTTTTTTTTAAGTTTCCTGATACTTAGAAAGTTCTTACAGGAAAAATAAAGAAAATTGCGCAGAAAAATATTTGGTTAGATTTTAATAACAGTCCCCTAGACCGATTTCAAATTAAGGTACAAGTACAAGTCGGTGTGTACGCAATCAGAAATACGTTTCTCTCTCGGGGACTAAGGATGGTAATCCGACGTTATAATGTCCCAATAGATATTTACGTAAATTTTCTTTCTATTTAAAGTTGTCATTGTACAAAATTTAAATAAATAACTATATGGTATCAGGACCAACGGCTCTACGTGCTTTTCACGGCACGATAGAGTCTAGAGCTATAGTTTTAGAAAGCAGATGCCTATGTCCAATTTATTAATTTTCACATTGTAGTTAATAATCCTGATTCAGCAGAGCCTCTGTATATTGAACGTGACACTTCTAAAAGCTCTTACAGCAATCATTTTAATATTTATTGATTACTAATCAACACATTAAAGCATGTGCTAAAATACAGCGAAAGATTAATTAAATCGTATGTTGAAATAGAGAACGCATTGAAAAATCTCAGCACATTAAATAAATAAATTCATCAATTTCTGACAAGTTACAAATTACGATGCTATAGAATAAATTAGCCTATGTAAATATACATACTTATAAAGATGATCATATAAGGTGGTACTCGAGTGGGAAGTGATTAGGTTGTAACACATAAGGTGTGAGTTAAACTGGCATCTGTAGTAGCAACATGAAATTCATTTATGTACGAATCAAATAACTCATTTTGTAAAATAGAACTATAATAAAATTTTAAACACATATCTGATCCACCGACTCACAGTGGGCCAATGTGGGTGGATTTCTTTCAGACTTTCTTTGAGAAAAATGCGATGTTTAATTTGCTATTTAATTGATGTTATATATGAACATTGTTTTAACAGTACCTAATAATAATAATGTCCTCCTAGCCGAATTTTGGTCACGACGGCCAATCTCAACGGAGATTAGCCAACTGCGCAGGACATTATTACAGTGCACAAGTGTGTGCGTAAACACAGATGCACTCTATCTCTACTCCTTCATTCTCATAGACATGAACATTGTTTTAACAGTATCTAACAATTGGCAAAAAAAAATTAATCGGTTTTAGCATGAGAAAGGTGGTTGACTTTCCTTGGCTATCCTTTCAGCGAGAAAGGTATTTCTTAATTCTTTATTGTACAAATAAAATAACATTACAATATACTTTAAAATGTATTTGTCCGTGTGGTGACGGATTAAGAATACAAATGTCACCACCCCGTTCCATCCCGAGGGTGTCGTAAGAGTCGACTAAGGAAGTAAGTCAGGCAGACAATATCCACTGCAAGAGAGGGAAAACTCGAAACAAAACCCTATACCAATCCGTCTGGCCAGCGTGGTGTAGTAGGCTAATATCCCTCCAAATGTATGGAGGAGACCCGTGCCCAGCAGTGGGACGTTTATGGGTTGAGATGGTATAGTATGGTATACTTTAAAATATTATTTATAAAGGCGAACTTAACTTATAATGAGCTTTCTCCCAGCAAACCTTAGTGCCAGGTGCCAGAAGAAAATATAAGAATTATGTACCTACATAACATTTTTTGATGTTTTGTTTTTTAATATTAATCAGAATGTACTGTTATTAATACAACATGTTTACAAGGCTGGATACTAAACCAAGGTTAGCCTTAAACATTAAAAAGCAATGCTAACTGTAAAAGATCCAGTATCGTTCACATCTGGCTAAATTAGGGTTGCCATATTTTTTTAAGAAACATAGTACCTACGTATATCTTTTATAGGTGTAACACTTTTGTTAAATTAAAAAAGTACACATTTATTTTTATCACACCTACAAATAAAAAGTACAACAGAACCAACTTATATCATCATCTCAACCCATAAACGTCCCACTACTGGGCACGGGTCTCCTCCAAACATTTGGAGGGATATTAGCCTACTATACCACGGGTTGGTATAGGGTTTTGTTTCGAGTTTACGGTGGATAGGTATTGTCTGCTAGACTTACTCCCTTAGCCGACTCTTACGACATCCTAGGGATAGAACGGGGTGGTGACATTTGTATTCTTAATCCGTCACCACACGGAAACCAACCAATATAAATACCAAATAACGACACACGAAAACATCCTAGCAACAACTCTATGAGAACCTATAAATGTGACTCGAACGCAAACACATGTGGAATCGTGTAAGAAATTATTAATAAAAGATTTATAATCGCATAATATATCTAGTAATAGTTGTTAAGCTGATCGCAAGATTAACAAGAAAAAAATCTTCGACTAATTGGTAAAGACAGAAAGTTGACGTTCAATAGCTGTGACAACTAACTAGTGTGGCAAACATAACAGATCAAGCCACGAATGTGTGATTTCATTCAAGTCACAGTACTTAAATATAAAAAAAACGACAACCAATTAACATTAGCGATGAAAATATAGCAAGTACATTTTTTTAGTATATTATTCATCATCATCATCAGCCTATCGCAGTCCACTGCTGGACATAGGCCTCTCCAAGGGCACGCCAGCTAGCACGATCCTCGGCTTCCCGCATCCAGCTACTCCCAGCCGCTTTGCGAAGATCGTCGCTCCACCTCGCCTGAGGGCGTCCTACGTTACGTTTGCCGAGCCGCGGTCTCCACTCAAGAACACGTCTGCTCCAGCGGTTGTCAGTTCTTCGGCAAATATGACCCGCCCATTGCCACTTCAGCTGGCTTATTCTTTGAGCTATGTCGATAACTTTGGTTCTCTGTCGGATGACCTCGTTTCGAAGTCGATCTTTCAGAGAGACACCTAACATAGCCCGCTCCATAGCTCGCTGAGTGACTTTTAATTTATGGACGAGCCGTACCGTGAGTGTCCACGTCTCGGCTGCGTATGTCATTACTGGTAGAACGCACTGATTGAAGACTTTTGTCTTTAGGCTTTGAGGTATTGGCGACGAGAAGACTCGACCTAATTTCCTAAACGCTGCCCAGCCCAACTGAATTCTTCTATTGGCCTCACTCTCGAAGTCGTTTTTACCCATCTGCAACGTTGAGATGAATCAGCTAGGCTGTGCAGCATTTTTTGCAAGTCCTGCGGCGACTCGGCCATAATGACGATGTCATCTGCAAATCGCAAGTGTGAAATGTACTCGCCGTTTATGTTAATGCCTAGTCCGTTCCAGTCCAGCGTTTTAAACATATCCTCCAGCGCGTTGGTGAACACCTTAGGGGAAATAACATCCCCTTGTCTCACCCCTCGACGTAGGTGGATATGTTTAGTCTGCTGGTTCTGTATTTGGACGGCCATTGTTGCGTCGTCATACAGACACTTCAACACTTGGATATATCGCCAGTCAACTTGGCATCGCTGCAAAGAGTCTAGGACGGACCAGGTCTCGATAGAGTCAAAAGCCTTTTCATAATAAATAGTATATTATTGTTCTGTAAATAATAGTACAATGTGTAAAATACCATAAATGATACGGGTGACAACCCTAGGCTAAATAAACAGTAAATTTAAAGAAACAACAAAAAGTTTAATTGGCGGAAATGCACGGCGCGCCAGGCGCACTTGCCACTAATTAAAGCTTACTCAGAAACATCCACATTATTTCGTTAATCAGTCAACTCACATTGAATTTGCGGTATTTTAAAAGTAAGAATTACTTACTCAATGTTTTGCTTTATGTTGTTAATCAAAATAAAAGATTTTATATAATAACTAGCGGAACCCGGAAAAGCTGACATACCGACAACAGTGCCACCTACCGGGTCCAATCTTAACCATCCGAAGCCCTACCCGAACACACGCAGAGATTCACAAACTAATTTCGTATGCTGCCCACTTTGAAAATCAATAATTTTCCAGCGCTCCAAAATTTTCTTTTACTTTGACGATGAGATTTTTCTTTTGATCATTATTTCTCTGAGCCCATTACCGCCCCGACCTCCAGTGCCTACAGCGCGTTATTGTCCACTTTGGGAAAGACTGACGAATCGCATGGAACCACATGCGATACCTAGATCAGTCTTTCCCAAAAGCAGAGGTTTTCATCAATTGATAAAAAATGCAGTCAAATGTTCGTATAAAAGTAAGAAAGAGAAAGACTGTTATGTTGAAAAGAGATAGATTTGTTTTTCCAATATGCTGCTGCTATTGCTACTCAGATAAAACTTGTATTTAAGTATATCGTAGATAAATTATACCGCGCTCATGTTCCCACATAAGAAACTTTCGCAATATGTTAGGTACCCTGTGCCATTTATTTTATTGTCCAGTCCAGGCTGATCAACATACTAGCAAAGGCAATAACTAATACATTTGTATGACGTGGTACATTTTGCTACGCTCAATAAAAGTGTCTTTATACAAGAAGACACGACAATTTTATTATATATTTTCAAATATTATGCAGGGATAGTTGATAGGTTGAGATTAATTGAATAATGGAAATGGAATATTAATATTGAACTGATATAATATAATAGTCGCAGAATAGTAGGCATAACCTGACAGACAGGCCAATAATCTATACCGAGTTAGTGATAAATATAAAAGCAAACGCTACTAATATCGTTTACAGTGTCTAGAAAAATATACATTATTTAGATTAAAAATGAATGAATGAGTATCGTGACCTGATTGAAATTCCTTCAGGTAGGTATATTATTATACGATTTTAAGCGCCTTCCTGTATAATGTCGCCACAATGTCGTAACCATGTCGTCGAGTATAAATCTGCATCATCGTCTTAGAGAGTGCAATTCATCGTTGTAACCTATTGATATAAAATATTATAACTCATTTGTTTTTTTTGCGTTCTTATACTAAATACCTATACCATGTCGCCACAATCTCGTAACCGTGTCGTCTAGTATAAACGTCTGTATCGAGAGTGCAATTCATCGTTATAACCCGTTTGATATATTACCGTATTGCGTCCAATGAATACATGAATATGTTTTGTAGACATATCATATTTATCGCTTTTCAATGTGTAAAATTTAAATATAATGCGTTAGATTGTTGTTTAGCTAAATGGTTTATTTGCTATTTGTATTAATGTTGTTTAATAGCTTGTAGCTAATGCCTGGTTTGAGTTGCAATACATTTACATTATAGTTACAAACTCATACTCAATTTTTTTATTCATTTAGGTTACAAAGTAACACTTATGAATAAATGAATGCAAAAGTTTTCCTACGACTAGTTCGCTGACGTGGAGCCTTGAGAAGAACTAGCAAGAAATTCAGGGCACTCTTTTTAATCGCCAGATAGTTACTATCTTTTGTTACAAAAGGCCTGTCCCGTATTCATCGTACGGTTAAACATTTATTGCTCATGCCATTAAAAGTATCTATTCTACATTTACTAAATACGAATTTGCAATTTTAAATAAAATTAAAATGTTTAAGTATATTAAATACTAGGGGTCGCCCGCGACTTCGTACGCGTGGTAATTTGGAATATTTTCCCCGATTTTGCAACATATCTCATTACTGCTCCGCTCTTATTGATCATAGCGTGATGTTATATAGCCTATAGCATTCCTGGATAAATGCACTATTCAACAAAAAAAGAATTTTTCAAATCGAACTAGTACTTTCTGAGATTAGAGCGTTCAACCAAACAAACAAACTTTTCAGCTTTATAATATAAGTATAGATTTCTTATCACGTATTCCATTATAATAATTATGTTATTACTTTTACTGTGGCCGAAAGGACCACCTACCTGTACCTACTGTAACATTTCTTTTTGGGACGATTAAACGGAAGTGATGCGCAAGCATCCATTGGCTACGGTAACTGCTAACCATCAGGAAGACTGTACTCGTATGATTGTTTGCCTTGTCTGTCTAAGTAGTAAAAAAGTATTTTTGAAGTGTGTTCTTTAGGCGCGTTGAGCACTTTTTGGATAAACAAAAACCATGGAACTCGCCTCACCGAACGCTTTCCATATTCAAAAATAATAATCTAACAGCTTAACGATACAATTTACAAGTTACTTAGTTTTCACAGTTTCACTTCTAACAGCAGTCCCCAAAGACTGCTCCGCATGTTTTTTTAAATGGTAAACATGTGGACAGTCCAAAAGCACAGAATAAATACTGTCTGTGTGCCAAAAGCCTACTGCCAAATACAGGACACAATTCCGAACTTCGAATTGATATTGTAAATTTTGACAAAAACTCGGCCTTCGATCGAACTCAACTTTTGCACGTCAGCCCGTAAGCTCTACTAGGACTGCACCACAACGGCGGCGTTATACATTCAAATTAAGATCGAAATTAATAATCGAATTCGATCGAATCGAATCGAATTATTAATTCATTTTAAAAACTAATACCTACATTGAGCTACTACTCGTATGTTGTTGAATATACCTACAAAATAGCAAGTTTTTTTTATAGGTACTTATTGTACCTACAGTGTTAAACTACATAATTACTGGTTATGAATGGTTGTAAACCTTGTCGTACATTAATAATGGTTTGACATACCTATACCTACAATGATTGACATGATTGTAATTTAAATAAAGCATAAAATAAATATTGTTGAAAAAGTAGATAACTTTTATACGACAAAGCCGTTGCCCAAGGCTTTGCTTCCAACAGTCAGTATTAAATAAATTAAGCACTATATTACATCGCACTAAATAGCACTCATTAAACCTTCATAAAAGATCATGCTTCCGCACCTTCATATGTATAGGTCGATACAGATTTTGGCAAAACAAGCAATAAAACACTTAATTAAGCTTAATTAGGTGTGTCACAATTTACACTTACTTTCGATACCGGCATACTTTTCAGCCAGTTCATTTAAGGTGTGAATACATTGAACAAAAAGTGCTAAAATATAATTAAATAAGTGTAGGTATTTGAAGAGCAACTCCTGACGACATTAACATCATCTCGGCCGTAAGACATCCACTGCTGGACGTAGGCCTGTTTTTTCTTTAAGAGTTGATCATAAGCATATCTTCTGCCCACCCGGGCGAACGAGGCAGCTATAATAGTATAATATAATATTTTCGGGACAACTCACATAACGCTATCTGGTACTATGGTAACCAGACAACTGATAAACATACTTATATATTTCTAAATACATACATATTATAGATAAATTACACCCAGACACAGAACAAACATTCATGCTCATCACACAAAGATTTGTCCTGGGTGGGAATCGAACCCATGACCTCCGTCGTAGCAGTCAGAGTCACTAACCACTAGACCAACAGGCCAGTCAATGTCGGGCTACTCTTATTCTCTTTTCTGTAGTTGGTATTCAAATTTCATTGTAGGTTTGATTTTGCTTTAGAGTACTTGATGTTTCGACACTTTAGCTTTAGTCCCCTTAGACGTAAGTTTACCATATTATATCGTAAACTTATATCAAATCCCATACATTTACTTTCTATTCTATTTGACTACCGTTTATGCCACTTGTCTAGAGGGGTCATTTAAGATGTGTTATCAGCGTAAGAACTGTGAAAGTTGAAAAGTAAGCTTTTCAAAGTTCTGTACTCGAGTTAATACATATTTTTTAAGAAGACACAGACTTAATAAAGACATATCGCATGCAAACTTTTTCAAACAATTATCTAATTTTAATTCGTAGATAATAAGCATCTGAAAAGGATATCGGGACAATCCCACCCACATGCAACAACTGCTGTGACTCCTGTGAGCCAGGATTAACAGCGGAGTAACCAACTGATACAACGAGCTTTGACACTCGTGCGTTCCGTGGATAACTAAACCTACTGTCTTGGACCCCGCAATGAATTTGATCAGAAGTAAATAGGAGGAGTTAGAAAGAAAATCGTTATATAATCTGAATAGTCTGCATTCCGTTAAACTAAAGGTAAAGCATGTTAACATTTATTAAACACTACATAAATGTTAACTGTTCATAAATATAGTAATCAATGAAAAGTAGAAGAGAGCAGGTAGCCATAGTCTCTCCTTGCTACAAACCTGTAAAGGTTAAAGGTGGCGAATAATCGTCGATAACGTATTACTCTCAACTGTTTTATAATAGCTTGTATGAATATAATAATATGTTGTTGAAACTCGTTAATATTCTACAATCATTTTATTTTTTTCTTTCTGTAATCGTAACATACCTAATATATACGCCAGTCTACGGACTAAAATAGTGGTAGGTATAGTAAAAACTAACATGCAGGTAAAACACTAAATGCGCATGCGGTAGTAGGCGAAAATCCTTCTGTGAGTCCTTAGCCTTAGTAAAAAATCTCGATGGTAATTTTAGAGGCAGATTTTAAGTCAATATTTATTAGATTTGAGACGCTGAAATTATGTAAATGAGGTATTATGGAAAGTTTAGAAATGCTGAAAGGAAACCCTAAGGATACATTTTGTAAGAGTAAGTTTCAATTTACTGTTAACCGACTTCAAAAAAGCAGGCGGTTTTCAATTCTTTTTTTAAATGTTCGTTCACCAATTACTCGAAGACGCCTCGATTTTTGTTTAAAATTTATACTTCCTAAGTTGGTCCCATTTAAATTATATCGAAATCAATCAATCGATTTTTGAAAAATTAACAAAACTAAAAAAATCGATGATATTTTATTGAAGTCAGTTTTTATATACATGCATTAGAATATTTATTTGTAATATCTATAATAATAAGAAAATTATAGTCTTATAACGGTGCAATCGATTGCTGATGTACGTACTATATAGTTAAGTAAGTCACACACACACACACTCTTACTAAACACCCAGCCCCTCACAATACTTAATTAATCCACTTAAACAAAAAACAAAGGAATAAAAATGAAAAACTTATTCAATTAACAATTTCTCGAATTGACTTTAAACAAGCGATAAATAAATGACGTTAAAATCGATACCGCTGGAGGCGCAATCGTTTCGCAAATCGACTCACATCCCGACACGATTGCTCGATTAACGTATCGATATTCACAACACCATATTAAGGTATCGTACTTGGATTATAATTTACTTTATTTTGTATGAAATTGGTACCTACGTAGATGTAATTGGTGTTACTGCATTAAAGAGTTTTCTATACCTACTATTCTATGAATAAAAGACTGAAGAATCCTTACTAATGTTATGTATATATGCAAAAGTAACTCTGTTTTTTAATTTGTTTGTATTTTTTTTCTTCACGCGACTAAACAGCTGAACGGATCATAATGAAATTTGGCAAGGAGATAGATGGTATCCTGGAGAAGAAGAGAGAAAGAGAGTACTTTTTACCGCGATAACTAAAGTCAACGGGCATCTGCTTGTTTGTATATATTTATGTAAGAATCTATTATAATTAAACAGGCAAACAAAAAACAATCCATGAAATCCTAACAGCTATTGAATTTCTATATTATTTTTTAACTTAATGTTTTTTTTGTTTAACAGCCAATAAAAAACTGCTAAAACACCGTTTTTTCCACCCCATGCGATCGATGCCCCAGTCGAATTTCGACCACCTCTAGTATTTTTATTTCGGTGTCTTTACTCTTAATATCGATTATTTAATTTTTTATTCGGTATCGACCTCATACGACGCACATCTGTAAGTTTAAAACATAAAATGAAATGATACATCATTACTCTTTCAATCAGTAATTCGTTGAAACCGAATGACGAAGGAATAAATTGTTTTTTAATCGATTACAGGTATTAAATTATATAATCGACTCCAAAACCGAATAAAATTATTTCAAAAAGTATGTGCAAGACACTTTTATGAATTGCAGAAGATTGTTTTCATCTGCCGCATGCTATGGAAAGGCCAAGGTGATATATAATATTATTACAAGAATAATAACGATGATATTAAAATTCGAATATTTGTGAAATTCATATTTTCTGGCTCTAGAGTAGTTTGGGAACCTTTTATATAACATAGGGGTCGCCCGCGACTTCGTCCGCGTGGTAATTTGGAATATTTTCCCCAGATTTTGCAACATATCTCACTACTGCTCCGCTCTTATTGATCATAGCGTGATGTTATATAGCCTTCCTGGATTAATGCACTATTCAACAAAAAAAAAATTTGTCCAATCGAACCAGTGCTTTCTGAGATTGGCGCGTTCAACCAAAAAAACAAACTCTTCAGCTTTATAATATTAGTATAGATTACTCCATAGAAGGAATTCCCAAAGTTGTCTATATATGTTTTCCCAGGGGTCAACTGGTTTTGGGGGTCAACGAGGTCTAAAAAGTCGACCCCAATTAATTAACAAAAGTTGTTATTTTAAACTTTCAAGATATACTAGTATATTGAGTGTTGTTGTTGTAAGAATGACTTAATATTTTATTAGGAAGTAAGGTAAAGTAGTGCAAAGATTTTAAATTGGTTTAAATCTTTCTGGCTTATTCATAGTGTATGACCTTCATCAGTGTTACTTTGTAACCTTCATGAAAAATGTTGTTTGAGTTTAAAGTAATTTGGCTATAATTCCATTTCGGAAAAGTGGACTCTTGCCCAAAATAGTTTTTAATTCCCTGCACTATAGTTTAATTATGTAACATCTTTTTTTTATACAACTTGGGTGGTAAACAAACGGCCCGCCTGATATCAAGCAGTTGCCGTTGCTTATGGACACTTATTATTTATTTCATTATATACATTAATCGTCACCTCGGTGTAGTCTCAGCATATCTTTTACTGAAAAAACGTTTCCTTTCGTTTTTTCTTTCTTTGTACGAAACCAGTGTTTTTTTGTTTTTGTTTATAAATATTTTGAATGCAAAGACCGTAATTTTTTTTACGATGATGAGTGATGAGGATGAACTTTGAATTCATTCTTCCACTCACACCGTTACGCAAAGGCGTTAGTGACCTTTAATCACTGCTAATTATCTATGAACCAGTTTTTATTTATACGGTGTAAATATTATAATTATGGCGACAAGATTAAATATTATGAATGCTTTCTAATACGACCTCATTATTCAATCGTAGATGATAATTTATAGGTAAATTAATTAACTGTTAAGTATGTTTCTGTTACTAATTAATGTTAATTTATATGAACAATCGTGATTAAGGTGATACATTGAAAATAATAAGGATATTATAATAAGTGTAATTCGCTAAGCATTTAAAATAGGAAGTTTAAACTTTAGCATACATTTTTTGATTCTATGATCTACCATATGGTAAGAGGAAAACGTGATTGGAAGAAATATCCTCGATAGAAAACAGCTGCGAAGTCCATTCTATTTTTTTCCCTTTTTCTGTATTATGTAATAAAACTTAAGATTTATTCAACGGGGTTTACTTTAAAACATAGAGGACAATCGTATCAAAGTTTTGCTAAGATTTTTTTTTTGATTTGATAATGTATTTTAGTAAAAAGTAGAAAATTCAATTTGGCACATACGTTATTTTATTCTGAGCGCATGCATCATTATAGCTCTCTCTTCTTTTGCCTTACAAAAGTATTTGCATCACTCTCACTCGCCACACTTTTAGTCGGCCGGTAGGCCTCACCAACGACGGACGTATGCTACTTTTTTGCAGATCGGTTCTCTCAGATTTTTGTAGTTTTAAATGTTATAATTTATTAAACAGGTCATTAACCAAATTAGTTATTCAATTCATCACAAATTCGTATTGAATGTACTACATTATAGTATATTTTTAAGACTTACTTTATAAAGTAAATGATAGCAAGAGATGCCCAATGTGTTTATGCCTGGCGGGCAAAATAATAAAACCCGATAATACCGACATTATATGTTTTTGGTTCAGAATCAATTCCTAATTATCATCAGCTTTTGCATTCCTCTGCTGAACATAGAACTTCTCCAAGTTCACGCCACGATCACAGGGCAAAAATTAAATCGTGACTTTATGCGTTTGCGCATCCTTCGTTTCATTTCCCTTCATTGCGTTATTCACAAAGAATAACTAACAATAAGTGTCGAATGCGTCTCAAAGTGCAACTGAGCACATGGTATAACATTTTACAACTTACATAGAATTTCTTCGGGCATTTATAGACATTCTGCCATATTTGCCTAAAATGCTCAGGCATTTTCCCAACTCTAGTTGAACTATTACCGAAAGTGACAGACTAATAACAAAAAGAGGGATGGAGTAGCACTTCAACTTTTTGTATTTAAAAAAACTGTAAATTTTCGAGATTATTTTTAGTATTTTTTGATGATATACGTAAGGTTCTATTAGTATAGTAGGTAGTAAAATATGATTAAGTACCTATGTCCTAATCAGAAATATTTTTAAGATTGGATTATAAAAATCCAATCTTAAAAATATTTCTGATTAGTTTCCTTCAATGTAATAATAAATAAAATAATTTTAATAATAAGAAAAAATAAAAGTATTATAGATTTTCGTTTCACTTTTTTTATCATATTGTCATTTCATAGAATATTCAATACACGGAATATTTACTCTAAACAAATTCAACTCAAAATGTTTGTTAAAAATTACTTTTTATTTTTCGATATTCTCATAGAAAATCAAATTAAATATTCTTTATCCTCATATTGTTTAGTTTATATAAAAGTTATTACCGAGAAAACGAGTTTACGATCTTTTTTTAAATACAAAGAGTATTTAAAAAAAGATAGAGAGATAAAGTCAAGATAAGATAAGTCCTCATCACAACTCAAGTCTAGTTCATTCTTCCTTCTATATTCAATCTATTCTTCTTTGGAATGCACTCCCTCTCGAAATCAGGATGTCAACTAACCGAGACACCTTTAAGGCTAGAGTACGGCAGCTCTATAGCAAATACTGGGCAGAATCATCACAACATTCATAATATACTTATATTATTTATTTTAAGTATTGTATTGTCATATAATATATGTGTATCATGTATGTATGTCTATTATTTTATATTATATGTGTATAATATGACATTTATTATATGTAGTATTATTGTTTTGTCTACGGTTTATGCATCTACCTAGTATTATCTCTGCATCACCCAAAGGTTGACTGGTAGAGAATGCCTTTGGCATTAAGTCCGCCTTTGTACACTTTTTTTTTGTGCAAAAGTTTTTAAATAAAAAAAATAAATAAATAAATAAAGGGTTGCAAATTTCACTTCAGTCAAATATTTTACAGGTAAAGTATAATTTTGAATTAAAATAATAATGTTATATTTAAATAATAATGTTAATTATATATTCTCAGGCTGCGGTAAGTTTTTTTAATTTATGTAAAATTGTTTCTAGCAGGTCGCAGTTTTAACCTAACCTACTTGCTATTGTCATTTCTGGTATTAACAAAATTCTATGAATTTTCTGTCTGCGAATGATGGGAACGCCGTTTTTTTATAATGAAGGGAACGCCCTTCATTCACAGACAGAAATTTCATCGAATTTTGTTTCGCAGAAAATGTTTCATATAATATTTAAGCTACAGGGCCCAAATATTATATGAAACATTTTCTGCGAAACAGTATTTATAGTTCGAATATTATTGTTTCAATGAACTTTAAAATGTCCATATTTCGAATATAATGGTTTCAATGGACAATTGACTTCAATTAAACATATTCGACATTGCAGAAACTTAATGAATTTAAAAATATTTGTTTTTATTTAACAAAATAATCAAACAGTAGAATTTTTAACGCATGCTGTTTGATCGGTATATTTTTCCATGGTATTTTATTTCAATAGAAATAGATACATTACGTATATAAACATAGATTTTATTAATTATTAACATTCTATGAAATTTCTGTCTTCAAATGAAGGAACACCATATTCAGTCAGATTAATTAAGCAGTATAATTGGAAATATTAGATTAAAACACCTAAATTAATTTGCTAACTGTAAAATACGTTGGACTAAGTTAGAAATAGCTACTAGAAAATTAGGTTAGGTTGCAAACTGCGACTCCGTCAGATACGACTTGTTACCAGAAAAGAAAAAAGTTGGTTAGGTTATAACTGCGGAGCCGTCAGAAACAACTTGTTACAAGAAAATTAAAAAGAAATCACCTCAGCCTGAGTAATTTTAAGAAAGATAGGGCACCATACTAGCGAGCAAGCCCGACTGGCGAAGGACCTCCACCTTACATAAGACCACAGCCGAATAACTACACACAGCGGTGTAGTTGTGTTCCTGTGTTTGAGTACAGGTATTAAGCGCTCATATTGTGTTTTAAATAAACGTATTCGTATCCTAGGGATACTCGCATCTTAAGCGCTGGTGTAAAAAAAATGGGTTGGCAACACGCAAGTGACTGGCAGACGTCGTCCTACCCGGACATTTTCCGGGTAGGACGACGTCTGCCAGGTCCGATATACCGACAGCAGCGCCACCGGGTCCAATTGTGAATCTGAACCATCCGTGACCCTACAAAATTTCATTTAAATTGATCCTGCCGTTTAGGAGTTCAGCGACATACACACATACAGAAGAATTATAGATATTTATTTATTTACTTATAGTTGATTAAACACAATCGTAGTTATATTATATAATAGTTATTACCAAGAAAAATATTTTATCGAGTGATATTTTCTGAACTTTTTAATTAAATATATATATTTATAAATATGTATCTATGTATTTTGCCAATGGTAAACATTTAATTTTATAATTAATTGTTCTATTTTTGTCTACTCCATGCCTCCTGTGCTAAAATTCCTAAAAACTCAATAAAATATTTCTAATCACTTATTTGACAACGTCACACGGACGAAGGCGACGCGTAGCGGCCAGCCGTGGAAGCTAAGCCACGCCCACAAAACCACAATTTATTTTCGAGGTATCGCCTTAAGGCCCCTCTCTCAAAAATGATGAAAAAGAGGTGTAAATAAAACCATTTTTTGTTGGCATAGACAAATGACTGTAAAAAAATACAGAATTAATCTACAAGATGTGTTTTATAATACGGTTTTGTCATAAATGATATAGTAATTCTAATTAACTAATTCGTATTATTACGGAAAAAAAAACAATATTTAAAGAAAACATACTTATAATTTGGTAATATTATATTTAGACTAAGTTTAAAAATTTAAATTTGTTAATAATTAAAAAGACGCATTCAAAGAGTACATCTGTTTGTATCCCCCCGCTCGCCTAGAGAATTAGGTCGTGTTTGCTTTGCAAAAATGCTCATGGTCATTGGCGATATCACAAGCCTTAATGAGAACAGACATACATATTTTTTGGCAGTTGACCAATTTCCCCACCACTTTTATGCAAATAGTCACGCAGTTTCAGTCCGCGATGTATACCTATAGGTTTCTTCCAGTGTCACGTTCTTATGTTTGGATCCAAGCCATTTGCGTACCATTTTGACTGCCTTAGTGGCCCAGTGGTCGCAGTATGCGCCTGCTGTGCACGAGGTTGTGGGTTCGATTCCCACACAGGACAAAACTTTGTGCGGCCCACAAAGAGCTGATCATTTGGCTGTGGCCTTCTGTAAAGTGGAGGTCCTCCCCAGTTGGCTCGCTAGTATGATGTTCTACCTCTCTTAAAGAATTTAATTAAGAAAATTCTTTTGATTTTGTGGTGGGCCATTAAAAACCGTCTGTCACACAGTTTTCAAAATCGTTGTGGACCGACCCACTGTTGTATACACTTAGCTTTAATCGTACAAATAAATGTACACAACATTGACATTTTGAATGTCATTTAAAATCTTAAAAGCTTTAACACTGCGAATTAAATGTGCGCAATTATATCAAGCTGTGTATTAATTACTTTTAAGACTTCATTTTGAGGTTACTACCTTTAAATTAAAAAAAAATGCTTTATTTTATATTAAGATACAAGTATTTGTAGATTAAGTCGTTTTAAGATAATAAGGTGTAATACCTTATTATCTTGAAACCACTTTATCTTTAAGCGAATCAAGTAAGCATTTTTCATTATTAATGGTTAATTTAGAATTGGCGAATAAGCTTCGGAATTAACAACTTCATTTAAAAAAAGCTAAATTATGATATTGTAAGCTAACTAAGATATTGTAATTTACCTGCGACGGACAATCTTTATCAGTATCTCAGCCAAAATACATCCACTGCTGTACACACCACTATACCCAGTCTGAGTCCTTTTGCAATTAAACATAGATATATTTTTAAACTCTGGGCAATTTATCCGCAAAGAAGTTTTTGAAATCTTATTAATCAATCAATCATACAGCCTGTTTCCATCCACTACTGGATATAGGCCTCTCCTTATTCACAAATTTTAAAATCCAAGACGCGATAAATCAAACGTCACGACAACAACGGACAGGTGCCGAATTTTTGTCTTGCTGACATTTTTATGCGGCGGACAAAATTTCCGCCGCATACCACCCACGAAACCATGATCTGAATACACCAATCCATCAAAGTCTCTTAACCAACCACTTAATTTACTTCTTCTAAACTATTTACACAGCCATTAACTAATAACTACCGGATAACTACTCTGGTTTTTGTTCTACTAACGGTACATACCCTGAGGCGGTCCAACTAAAACAACAGTATACATTACCTTATCTGAACTCAAATACATTAAACTAATTAATTTTGGGTAGGCAGCATTCATCATTGACCTCTTAAGAACTGATATTAAATACTTTTATTAATGGATGGGTTCTGTACAAGTGATTGCGGATAATAATATAATTGGTGGTATTATGTGCTTATTTATGGGTGGTTTGCGTGTTCAGTGATAACGATCATATTTTGGGAATGTTCTGGTTTGAATATCAATGCAAAAAATTCATATTATAAAGAAGTAAAGTTTGGATGTATAGGTTATCTTTGAATCTGATCCGATTCTGACTCTTTCTTTAATAATAAACTACATACACTGAAGCCGTGGGCGAAAGCTAGCCTTAAATAAATAGATAAATATTCTATAGTATAGATAGTGTCATTTTCCACATTTTTTTTGCTAAAGTTTGTCTGTATAAATATATATCGTGATGAAATATGCAAAGACTGCGTGTCTTGCTGTGTCCGTAAATTATATGTCATTGTAGAGGTTTTAGTTACTGCAATAGTAACCAAAACCTATACAATGACATATAATCACGGACACAAACGACGCCAGAACGGTAGTTCTCTTTTAAGAAATAAATTAATTTATTTTACTGACAGAATAGTAATATTGTAGTCTAGTCGAACGTAAAAGAAATAGTAAAAAGTATACAAGGAACCCCAAGAGCTAAGCCATTCAGTCAATTCACACAACTGTATCCACAGATTGACATGGAGCTGTAAATTGACACACAAACAAATGTTTCTAACAAGAACATTTATATAATTGCTCAAGTAGCTCAAGATGGCCGATAACTGCTACCTGCTATTCGTCTTTATCTCCTCCAATCGCTAGCTTGGACTAACTATCCATCATGTTAAATAGTTACGCCGTAAATTTTAATTTGCTAAAACTTTATTGATGGTGAAACTTTGCTCAATGATTAAAAGTAATTATTACACTGCAATTTGTCTCTTTATCAAGAAATAAATGAAATTGATTAATTGAACTATTTATTAATATTATCTACAAGTGATGTGAAAGGTCCATTACAGTAATTTAAACCTAAGGAACACCCTATCACCAAACCCTGTTTTAGGTAGCAAACAAGCATACGGCTCGCCTGATGGTAAGCAGTTACCGTAGTCTATGGACGTTTACAACACCAGGGGTGTCATTAGGGTTTTATTTTTACGTCCAAGTTTTACGTTAGGTGGATTACAAGCACACTTCCCGCCTGATGGTAAACACTTACTCTATGGACGCTTCCAATATCTGGGGTATCATTTGCGTGTAAGTACACAAATAAACCGCTGTGTAGTTATTTGGCTGTGATCTTATGTAACAGAGACCCTACCTTTGTACTACGATCTTGACATACATTTTTCTGTTTATTTACACTAATAACATTCTTCATTCTCATCAGTTTGTTGTAAGAATTTCTTATACATACAATTGCACTCAGCCACCATACCAACAGCGTTCAACGTTCGCAAATGCCATTAAAAGGTCGACGAGGATTACAATAAAATAAATCTGCAAAATGTCGAGCTAAAAAACTGGGCACATTTCACCACATAGCAAACGTTACCCAAACATGTCCGCACGTATCACTACTGCAAATATAAATAGGGTTGTCAAATATACTTTTATGATGGATATTTCTTACAAAGCAATCATAAATTTAACGTCAAAAAATTTTTTTTTTTAGAATGTTATAAAAACAAAATACAAGCATTGATATCCAAGAGTGATGTTGGGGAACACTTTGAAAAGCAGTAAACGCCTATTAGACCTTATAACAATAAATAATATATTGTTTCTACATTACTGTCTGCCAAAGAATTGTAAAAACTAAAAAACTTTTTGGGTAAAAGTAACATTTTTTTTATAGGCATATAATAATATCATAGACATGTTACTACTTTGATATAAAGGTATTTATCAAAAACAGATTATGTAAATATTTTATGTAAAGAACTATAAAACGTATCCTTTTCTTTTATACTTTCTCGATTTAAAATATCAAATAATTTTCAAATTGCTGGACACAATACAATTTTTTACCATACAACATCACGTTTTCACACAAATGCCTAATATAAGATATTTACTTGTCAACCCTAAATCGCAAAATAATCACAAAGACAGGACAACGTAACAAATCACTCGTAACTTGTATAACCATAAGAGCTCGTATGGGAAAAAACATTCCACGCTTGATCAACGTCTGTATCGATACTATAAATTCTTGACGAAAACTGTCCGCTTTATACGGATACTTATGGCGAAATGGACATCTAGAATTTGACTACTACTCACTCTGTAAGTTTAGAGTAAGTACATTGATTTCTTCTGATTAGTCAATCTTTAACTGATGACGTGCGGTCTCTTAGACCGTGTGGCTTTGCAGTAGTAAATGAGATGTTTTCCAGGAAGGGGTTCTTTAAGAAAAGTGTTATAAGATTTTTAAAAGGTCGGTAACGGGCGTGTGAAACCCCTGGTGTTGCAAGCGTCCATTGGCTATAGTAACTGCTTACTATAAGACTGGCCGTATGCTCGTTTGCTTCATTGGTAGTATAAAAAATTAAGTCTGTCAGAAACAATTTTTCAAGACTCATTAGTCAGTTACACAAAAAATCCATCACCAGCTAAAAGTTAAATTAATAATCTTTCAAGCATATTACTATTGAACTATTTTCACTTTACCTATTTATAAGTATTACTACGTGTAGTAGCTCGCCTCGCGAACTGTGCCCACCTACCCCACTTGCTCAATTTGGCTCATGTTCGAATTATAACATTCCTTTGTTCTTTTTTTTAAAGACAACTCCTGCACTAGAGAACAACCTCTGTGTCGCGGGGGACTTTACAAACATACAATCAACGGACACAATTTACACCCAGACTCAGAACAACTCTTTGTGGGCCACACAATTGTTTGTCCTGTGTGGGAATCGAACCCACAACCTCGTGCACAGTAGGCGCATACTGCGACCACTAGACCACCAAGGTAGTTTGACTGCCAAATTTCACGACTATCCGATCAAAGATAGTCGAGTTACCATCAAACAAACAATAAGACATACAAACAAACGCGATTTTCCCAGTAGACTCGAAGAACTTTGTTAGCTTCGCTCCACTCGCTTGTCCAAATATTCCAAACTTTATCGCACACCTTATATGCGTAGAGCTAATAGAATAACAGAGTTTATTCGATTACAATGTACGGTCGGCAAAAGAGTTAGCTGTACAGAGCCTCTAGACAAATGGCATAAACGGTAGTCGAATCGAAAAGTCAACAAAGAAAATGTATGGGATTTGACGGAAGTTTACGACATTATATCGTAGACTCACGTCAAACTCCATACATTTTATTTTTTGACTTTTCGATTCGTCTATCGCTTATGCCACTTGTCTAGAGGGGCAGGGCCGCTATGAAAATTAGTTTTTAGGGAAAACCAATGTATGAATTTGTGTGAAATATATTTTTATCTGTAGGTTTAGTCTAAATGTACACTGTTACCAAATTCCACAGAAATATATACAATGGTTTTCTTAAAAACGAATTTTATATAGCGGCACTGTACAGCTAACTCCGTTGCCGTGTGTACGTAATACCTATTTAACGTTGCCATTAAAGAATCGAGGCCAGTCTTATTTTGATTAGAAAATATATAAAATCTACTCCATTTATTTAGACATGTTATTATTGACATTACATATATTATTTACGAGGCTGTATTACTTTATTCTAACCGCAAAACCTACGCGAAACTATTTTTATTTATCGTTTATCATAATAATTGATCATTTGATAGCGAGACTGAGTTATGTCGATGTATTTTTATGTAGTAAGTGGGTTGAACGTGTCTTGTTTATTCAAATGACTACAAATTAAAGCTAGGGCATATATGTATATATTTTTTTATGCTTCTTGGATGGCAAACAAGCATACGGCCCACCTGATGTTAAGCAACTACCGCAGCTATGGACGCTTGCAATACCAGAGGTATTAATTGCGTGTTACCAAC
The DNA here is from genome assembly GCA_947095525.1 of Trisateles emortualis. Taxonomy (NCBI): domain Eukaryota; kingdom Metazoa; phylum Arthropoda; class Insecta; order Lepidoptera; family Erebidae; genus Trisateles; species Trisateles emortualis. Next base: position 5,643,677 of record OX352743.1, on the reverse strand, counting down.
CCATTTTTTTACATCAGGACTTTAAGATAGGAGTATCCCTTGGATATCAATACGTTTCTTTCAAAACGAAATTCCCTAAATGGGCGCTGGAGACCTGTACTCACACAAAGAAACACAATTACACTGCTGTGTGCAGTTCTTAGGTTGTGATCATCTGTAAGCTGGAGGTCCTTATCCACTCGGGCTTGCTCGCTAGTACGGTGCCCTACCTCTCTTTATATTAGCTATTGAATAAGTAGGTATAGTGTTTTCATGGACCACATCATCAGCCATTGCAATTACTCATTGCATTAAGTGCAATTATCTCGTAATTAAATAAGTATATTATTATTTTCTCATTTATTGTCATATGTAAGTAGATACTAGAGCCACAGATTACTAAAGAGTCTAGAGCAATGGTCGTAACTCATTCTTCTTTTGCCACTGAAGCAACCGAGCAGTCTCTATTATTGAAAAAATATAAAAGACGTAAACATTGTAAACAAGTACGTAAATAAAATAATACGCTTCAAATAGCAATCAAACATAATATTACAAACTCCGCCTCACGTGTATGCTACCCAAACGGGGAGTCGAAGTCCCGCCCATACAAATTAATATTCATATAATTCTAACTATTTGTCGTATGCCTTATTAGTCGAATTTATTACTACACCGTAGATGGATAATTTTAGCTTTTATTGTTACCTTATTCGTACGGTTGATAGCTTTATTTTATGTCTAACTTTTTTCCGCGAGTTCGCCTATTTAACCGACTAGCGACATAGCGGTCAACTGCAGAACTACGTTGACATCATTACGTCATTACTGTGTTATATGCGATCGAGTTCTTTTATTTTGCCAACTAGCGACATAGCGGTCAACAGCAGAAATATTTTGACATTAATGACAGTTTTAAAATTCGCACAGCAGATTACTTGTCATTCGTCTGGCCTCAGGTAAGAAGATCAAACTTTTAAGGCCGTGGGAACAAAACAACACTCTTCTAAAGCACATATATACAATTAACATTTATTCGCTTCATGACAGATTCACTTTCCTTTTGTGCCAGTATTTTATTTTTATAGCATCTAGTTTTATTATTACGCCATTAAGAAAATTATTTATTAGCGTATGGTCGCTATCTAACGTGTTTCTTGCTACTAGTTCTTTTATAAGTTGTTAAAGATCATAATGAAGAGAAAAAGGTTTAAATCTTAAGATGAAACAATGATTGCAAAATTATTTCATTTACTTTATTTGGTTTCGTGGTACTTTTAAATACCATTAACGTGGTTTATTTTTTGTTATTTCAGTGGGTTTATATTTAGATATATTTAAAGTATTGTTGGAAATCTTGGAATTTATTCTTTCAGTAATTTTGGATGTACATTTACTAATGAAATCTGAAAAATTCCAAGATTCCCAACAATACTTTGTTGGGAAAGGCATAGGCCTTTCCCAACAAAGTCAAATCAAATCAAATCAAAAAGTCAAATCAGCCTATCGCAGTTTACTGCTAGACATAGGTCTAGCAGTAAACTGCGATAGGCTGATTGATTGATTGGTAAATTTATTAAACTTATATTTCTTTTCATATTCAAACAGGATATATTCTTGTAAGTTTCTTTATACATATATATATATATATATATATATTATATCAATCAGGAATATGTATATATATATACATAGATGAACAAACTAACAACTAAATAAAATGTACTTATTTCGAATATGTGGTATTTTAACGGTTATTACGCTTATATTTGCTCTGTTTGAACTTAAGATAATTCTGAGTTCAGGAATTTCTGCATTATGGTCATAATAAAAATACCTGATTTTAGTACATATATTATGGTCATAATATATGTACTAAAATCAGGTATTCTTTTCCCATGACAGCTAAATTAGTTGCTTGTTATTGCCTACGTAATTGTTATAGACTACTAGTACTACCACAAATCAAATTTATGTTTATTTAATTCAAAAACATAGAAATAATAATTTTGATATTTATTTTCTAAGTGTTTTCAGCATTAAAAATTGCTGCAGACATGACTAAAACCTAGAGTTTCTTAATGTGTGTACCTGGGCTCAGTCTCTAGAGCTTCCTTAGGAATGCAGTTTAAAAAAAAACGTTTTCCTATCCCAGGTATTGCAAGTGTCCTTAAACTATTGCAAGACCATCCATCAGGTGGTCCTTATGGTTATTTGTCACCTTAGTGCTAAGAGTCTCTAAAGCATGCACTCTGTTATTATTGACTGGCCTGGTAGTCTAGTGGTTAATCACCTTGACTGCTAAGCCGGTCATGGTTCGATTCCCACACATTGCAAAACTTTGTGTGATACATAAATGTTTGTTCCGAGTCTAGGTGTTAGTGCTGGGTGAATTGTATGTTTGTAAAGTCTCCCGTGACACAGGGATTGTTCCTTAGTGCGAAAGTTGTTAAAAACTAAATTGAAATGAATCAATTTCAAAGAGAAAAGTACATAATTTATTCATCTTCCAACAGTAAATATTTCAGAACCACCTCTTTATTTTTAGCAAATAAAACGTGAGAAAACAAATCGATATTGATCTTTATGTGTTGCCATAAAAGAAAGGCGAATGTATTGCTAATTAACGCTTTGTGTATATATATCGGAGATAATGGTTTGTGAATTCAGACATTGTCGTTAAGTTCATTAACCTCCTTGAGGTCTGTTTCCATTTCATCGGTGAATTGACCAATATTGTTATATCGTGTGAACAATATTTTTATTCTTACTAGCTAGCATACAATTTTTGGTTTCGAAGAGATTTCTTCCTACGTAAAATTATTAGGTTGTGGAATGAGCTCCCGTTCTCGTTTTTCCGAGAGACTATTGTATAGGGTTCTTCAAGAAAGGATATTAATTGGCAGATATAGATCCTAATAAAACTAATAGACGCCAAGCCATGAGTATTGACTTGGTACTATTGTAAATAAGAAGAATATTGGTTTTTGACCACATCATATATATCTGCAATATAGGTCGCGGGCAACCGATGGACAAGGTCAGCTCAGGACCGAACGATGTGGAAAACCTTGGGGGAGGCCTATGTCCAGCAGTGGACGTCTTATGGCTGAGATGGATATCTGCACCAATTTGATTGGAGAAAAACAAATGTTACAAAACAAATCATCATATACTAATATTCCCATATCTTTACATAAAAAACAATATTTCGAATACTTTTGACTTTCTAAATTCGAGTTAAACAACCAACTATGAACCGATAAATCTATACCACTCGTGTTACATATAAAGCTGAAAAGTTTGTTTGGAACTACAAGTCAGATTTGAAAAAATCTTTTTTGATCCGATAGCCCAATTCTTTAGGAACATTTATGGGGACGGTAGCAATAATAAACTTGACGAAATCAAAATTTTATACGAGTGCAACTGCAGGGCACAACTAGTATATAAAGGCCCTTATTCATAAGTTCGCAGTAACGCACTCACGTAACTTAATTATTGATTCGTCGTATTTACAACAAGTATTTTTTATTAGCCATCGCAGTGGGAGACCGTTCGGCATCTTAAGGTTGAATGTGTCGGAATCTCATACGACTAGTGGAAAATATATTAATTGTTGGTAATTTCTAGCTATTCGCTTTTTGTTTGAATGTCGACGACATGGCTACGTTGAATTCCGAGCATAACAAAGCTATGTCGATGAAATGTAGTCACCATTTTTTTGTTTTTGCTGTAATGACTAATCTTTAATGTGTAACTTGCCGTAGCATTAGTAGAAGGAACAAAAATCTTTTTTCAAAGTTTACAATAACCTATGACACAAAATATCAATTAAAAAAGCTATCATCAAAACAAACAGTTTAAATGCACTTTGCGTCAAGTAAGTCGCCTTCATCATCATTGTTTACCAAAAATGAAATTGAACGCACGACCTTAGGTTCAGCAGTCATGGTCACTTACCACTAGTCTAGACCAACAGGCCCATTATAACCAAAAGACACAGTCTGCACAGCTCCCAAACTTATTGCAAACGCATTGCCATACAGTGGAAAGCTAAATTCATTTTTTTCCGTTTATTGCTTCCTTATTAAAAAATTTTTTTTACTTAAATTTGTATGGTATATTGGGTTCCGTCCCTTTTTGTTAACACTAATATTGTAACTCATACCAAATTGTAAATGTTATACTCTGGCAATTAAAAAGAGTGCCCCGAGTTTCTTGCCAATTCTTCTCGCGGCCCAACCCTAGTCAGCGAATTGGCCGTAGGAAAAAAAGTATGCTGGCATTTGTTTTTATGACGTTCATAAGTAACATGTATTTGATCTAAATGAATAAATGAGTTTGACTTTGACTTTGACTATTATAGTATTGATTCATCCAAGAATTACAAGCCACCTATATCAGAAACATCACACATACAAATCTCAGAAACTCACTCAACTATACATAATACATACAGATCATAAATCGGACCCGCAAGAGAACCGCAGGAGAATAATGACTTAAGATGCGATACGCCTGTTTTGTAATTTTCATCCTATACTGCTTTACAGTTAAGATTCAAAATTGTCAAATGGCATTTCTCAACTTACATCTCTTTTCCACTGATGGTGCGAAATGTCCCTTGCAACACCCCGCCTAGCACAAAACTAATGGTAACAAGCACTAACCTACATAACCTTTTCAAAATGTCAGCTCACAAAACACATCGCACTAAACGTAAATATCAATATAACTTTCGAAACAATGAGGTATTAGAATCAGCAAGTGCAACTGGCTACGTGGCGCTTATACCCAGGTCCAGTGTACCCTATTGAAGAGTGCTTAGTGACTTAGCTCAGCGATTTTTTTAATTCTAAAAAAGTGGCAAACAAGTATGCGGCCCGCCTGATGGTAAGCAGTTACCGTAGCTTATGGACGCTTGGAATACCAGAGATATTTACCACCTGCGTGCTGGTGACCCATTTTTTTAGCCCAGGGCTTTAAAATGGAGTATCCCTTGAATAGAAAAATTATCTCTCAAAACGCATCCCTAAATTAATGCTGGAGACCTGCACTCACACACAGGAACATAACTATGTGTAGATATTTGTTTGGCCACTACCATTCGATAATAGCACTATACGTAAATCCATAATAATATTATAAATGCGAAAGTGACTCTGTTTGTTTGTTTGTATGTATGTATGTTTGTTTGTTACCTTTTCACAATTAAACGGCTGAGGGTATCGTAATTAAATTTGGCAGGGAGAAAGATTTTATCCTGGGAGAGGGTTTTTCGACATATACGGAGCCGATGATATTTTCAAAACACTATAGAATTTTAATGAAGACATATGGCATTATTTCAAGATCATATCTCAAAATGTCAGAGAAAACAAACATAAAAATAAAACGCAGTTACAAGAGTCAAATATAATGTAACTTTGAAATGTGATCCGATCTCCAGCGATGCCTTTCGTATATATCTTCGGGATTGGGCATAAATCACAAAGTTGATGCTACTTATTTTTAATTTTTCCTTATTTGGTGGCCGACTTCGATTAGATCCAAGCGCATTTGAAAGTACAAGACTTGATTTAAACATAATGTTAATAAATTCCACATTTTCCGCTGTGAAACCATCATCATACATCACTGGAATCTAGCTAACATATCTGGGTCCTCATGTCGGAATTATACTTTTATTTATTTATTTAAAACTATCGATTGCCCGCGGCTCCGCGTGGCTGTCAGTTATCGCGATAAAAAGTAGCCTAGGTGCTATTCCAGACTATAATCTATCTCTGCGGTGCCAAATTTCATCCTGCCATTCAGTAGTTTTTGCATGAAAGAGTAAACAAACATACATCCATATATTCTTACAAACTTTCGGGTTTATAATATTAGTAGAACTAGCTTTCTCTGCCTACCCTTCAAGGAAATAATTGCGAATATATATACCTTTATCTAGTAGTATAAGAGACAGGATATACATAAGTAATTAAACAATTATGTTAACTTGAAGTACAAAACGGGGTTAATTAAGCAATATAAGTTAGTTCAAAACATAAACCAATGTGTTTTACATTAGTTACCTTATTTAGTTAAGAATTTACAAAAAAGCTGTGATGGCCGAGTGATAAAGTAACTGACTCCACACAACAGGTGCAAATTCGATCCTGGGTGGCGTGGAGTTTATATTTACTAATCAAATGATTCTCCATCAGCTATGTTAGCTGATGGAGAATCATTTGATTAATAAAGGAAAACATCGTGAGGAAACCCACATGCCTTAACTCACACACGCTGGCCTTATTCGAGCTGGTGAATCTGACATGTCTTTAGAATTTCTTCATAGTTTTCTCACGATGCATTAAAGATGAATCATTTAATTAGTACATATGAACTCCGCAAAGTGAAATTCACATTAGTACTGCCACACGGTATCGAACTAACACCTCTTGCGTGCAAGTCGGTTACTTTCCCACTCGGCCACCACCGCTTCGAATTCTGTCAAAATTTGCAATTTAAAAACATTTACAAACAACCCACTTTACTCTTACATTACCTTGATATCTTGTTGCATATTTCTGCTATTAAAACCAAAATTATAAACAAACAGTGCATCATTTTCCTCAACATCTTACTTTGGACAAAATTGTTTCGTTGCTTCCATACATGGACGCACTTATCTGCATTTAAGTCTTCATTCTTTTGTTTATTAAGGCGTACAACAAAACTGACTGTTTTATAAGGAAAACGAATATCATAACTTAATACTATAGTGTTTCAATAAATATTACTTTCTTTCCATCTGTAAAAGTCATATACATATCAAAAGATATTCGATAATAGTGTATCGAGGCGATAACTTCAGGCCAGGTCACGAAATGGCCCGCGGCGAGTATCAAATTTGGCAGCCTGTTCCATACTTTACAGCCCGATGGTAAGCAGTTACCGTAGCCCACACTCGCAATACCAAAAAATATCACTTGCAAGTAGCTGATCCAGCAAAATTAACACAAATGTTTAATTTAGAATAGGCAAACGTTTCGTTAAAAACGCATTCCTAAATGAGCACTAAAAACCTGTCCATACTGTCGGTAGTAGGTACTTATAATTTGACTGCCTCGGTGGTCCAGTGGCCTTAGTATGCGCCTGCTCTGCACGAGATTGTGGGTTCGATTCCCAACAACACTTTGTAATACCCACAAAGTGTTGTTCTCAGTCTGGGTGTAATTTGTGTCCGTTAATTGTATGTTTGTAAAGTCCCCCGCGACACAGAGCTTTTTCTCTATTGCGGGAGTTGTCTTTTTAAAAGAAAAAGTATATATCTTAAAGAAAAAGGTGCTTAAAGCTAAGTAGTAAGCGAAGAATGGATAGACTTGCAATGTTAAGCAATTTTGTCAAGATCAATCCATAAATGGGTCTTCAATTTTAAAAACAAGCACGTAATCTCTTTCCGCTCGAGTCGGAATACCGTCCCATCGTACTACGAAAATGAATAAAATGAGAGCGCATTTATATTTGAGCACACACTTGTGCACTATAATGTCGTTGATACCTTATTGTAGCATTGAATATAACTTAATTTCATAAGATTTTAACATGACTAGTTATTAAAATAAAAGTAAATTAACCTAAACTACTTCCAAACAATCAGATGTAGTATTTAACTTTAATTTTTTTTACCTATAAATAAAATGTCTGATTGAGGTCGCAGTTCGGAAGAAAGGTGCCCAAAAGATTGGCCACATTTCTACACTGGATTGCAAGCCTAATACGTTGACCCAAGTAAAGGCCAGCCTAAGGATCGTGAGAATTAAATTAAGCTACCTTATCAGATAAAGGTATGGAGGAGACCCTTGCCCAGCAGTGGGACGTTTATGGATTGAGATGATGATCAGATAATTCGCCACAAACATCAAACCTCATTCAGACATCGAAGCAGTACCAGTAGTTATACATTTGACACCTAATAAGGCAAAGGCGTAGCTATAAATCATATCTCTGACAAATGACACTCCCTATATCCATTTTTATGTTATTACTACATTAATGAGCGGTGTTAACACTTTCTCTACAACATTAGTGCTAAGAGTCATGTTTTATAGTTTTATTTTTGACTAGCTGTTGCCCGCGGCTCGGTCTGTGTGGGCGTCATTTATCGCGATAAAGTAGCCTATATGCTATTCCAGACTAAAATCTCTCTCAGTGCCAAATTACATCCAGAGCCTCTAGACAAGTGGCATAAGCAATAGTCGAATCGAAAAGTCAAAAAAACAAATGTATGGAATTTGACGTAAGTTTACGACATTATATCGTAGACTTACGTCAATACATTTCCTTTTTTGACTTTTCGATTCGACTACCGTTTATGCCACTTGTCTAGAGGCAAAACCGAGCAAAATCTGGTTGTCAAATTGAAAATCGGTATTCCGTAAGAGCCCTTTTTGACGTTTAGTCAATAGATTGTGCTGTCACCGAGCAATCACAACTGTCTGTTTTGCGATCACAACTGTCAGTTTGCCATCGCTGTTTCTTAGAAAATCAGCCGGCCGTTCAGTAGTGTTTGCGTTAAAGAGTAAGAAACATACTTCCATACATTCTTACAAACTTTCGCGTTTATAATATTAGTAGGATTATCTAATACAGCAGCCTATCCGTTCTAAACAAACGTCGTGATGATTTACAGGTAGGCAGTCTTTAGCAGGCAATCTTTTTTTTGTCACCTTAAGGAAAATCGAATAAAAAATACCTGTATGTAAAGTAAGCTCATTGTTATGTATGTCGTCAGCATGAGAACGCAAGAGCGATAACCCCTGTCGACAATCTTTAGATACGTCTTTGCTCCTGATTTTCATAATGCCCTAAATGATTACATTAAATGGACAAAGACAGGGAACAATAATGTTGAATGTTGTCAATAGTAAATTAGTGTATTCCTTGACATAATATATGTAGGTATATAGTTTTCTTTTGGTCAATAAGAAAGTCACGTGATAATATTAAGCCCTAATATTAAGCTTTGCATCGACTTCAATCTATATTCAGTTATTTTTCATTAAAAAAAACGTTTCATTCTTGCATTTCATTTTTGAAAACGGTTTAAAATATATGAAAAACATTGTTAATACCTATAACATTTGAGGGTTGCCCTCGATTTCCCTGGGATTCCATCATCAGATCCTAACTTGGTGCCAAACTGCCAATAGGCACACCTCTAGATTATTCTCTTTCAAATAAAAAATAATTTAGAGAATCGGTCCACAAATGGGGGAGATATCGATCACAATCCATAAAAAAAAAACATACTGCCGAGCATAGAACCTCCTCCTTGTTTGAAGTCGGTTAAAAATCCCTAAAATAGCACCAATATATTATATACTAGCTGTTGCTCGCGGCTCCGCCCGCGTGGATGTCGGTTATCGCTTTAAAAAGTAGCCTATGTGTTATTCTAGACCATAATCTATCTCTGTGCCAAATTTTATCCAGATCCGTTCAGTAGTTTTTACGTGAAAGAAAGAGTAACAAACATCCATCCATCCATACTTACAAACTTTCGCGTTTATAATATTAGTAGGATTTCCATAATATGTTGTTCACCAACGTATGTGTAAATAACCAATTGTATGAACTAAATGTATGACGTGACTGAATATGTTTGTCTGTCAATAATAACTGCCTGTCTGTCTGCTAGTAGAACATGTGAGGTAAAACTGGTGTTATATGTTAACCTTTGGGTCGTTGTCAGTTTGTCTGCTGTACTGTGGACGTTTACAAAGTCTCGGTAACATGCATTGTATGTTAGTTTGTTTGTTTAGAAAGAAAGAACATTTATTTTGCTGAACAAAAGACACATGATTATAATATGGAAGACAAAAAATTATAACAAGATTAGGTAGGAACAAAGTAATAAATTAATAAATAATAGCTTTAAAAAACTAAAAAACACGCTTTTTATAGAAAACCGAACTAAAAAATAGAAAATAAATTTTAATAAATTTAAATAAAGATGAAATTAAAATTAAAAAATATATTTTATTTTTAAAAAAGCGTGAGGTGCATGGTGTCAATAGTTTCATTTTGATAATATTTTTTTTTAAATAATTTTTTTTTTAAATTCTTAATTTCATCTTAATTTAAAATTATTAAAATTTATTTTCTATTTTTTAGTTTGGTTTTCTATAAAAAGCGTGTTTTTTATTTTTTTTTAACTATTATTTATTTTTTACTTTTTAGTAATAATAATATTATTTATAATTTTATCAAATTAGTGTATATTGTCATCGGTCCTCAGTTTGAAAGAAATCTGGCCGTTTAAAGTGGGTCAAAATCGCGCCCAAAGAAGTCGGTTACAAACATACAAATATACAAACATACAGGTGAAGCTAATAAAAAGCGTGTAAAAATACAAAAAATAAAAACGACAAACAAAAGTGATAGATTTTTTTCTTTTTTTTTTGCTCCATTGTAACTACCATGTGTCTCTATGCTCAAAATAGGTATCCAACTCAGCATAGTGTCAGGCTACTGGTTTAGTTGACTGACCCTGGTATTCTGCTGGACCCCAGTAGATGATGCCGATGTCGAGCAACTTTCGGTGGGTAATTGATGTGTGTAGTAATTTAGTGATGATGAGAAATGTACCCGGGTCGGTCGGGCCAAAACTTGATATTGGGTTTTTCTGTCAAGAAATTCACAATAGATGCCCGGAGTTTGGAAATTAGCGGTGTTTACACGCCGCGCCGTGCCTCGAAAAGCACGTAAAGCCGTTGGTCCTACGCCTGATCTCCCTCCGGTCGTGTCGGATTTCCGTCCCATCGGACTATGAGAGTGAGGAAATAAAGAGTGCACTTATGTTTGCGCACACACTTGTTCACTATAATAACTCCAGCGCAGGTAGCTAGTCTCCGAAATACGGTTAAGAGGACATTATTATTTATTATTATAAACAGATTATTAAAAAAATATTCATATTCCACAGAAACATATTCGCCAAAGAATACAAATATATAACCGAGCTCATAAATAATACAGCATCTACAAGAAAAGATAATATCGAAAACAGTATATGCATTTAACATTCATTGTTTCATCTCTAACAATACAAAACAATTGTTCAATAATTTATGCCGCCCATACATACTAAACACAAGAACACAAATAAACACGGATGTTTTTATACCCATAGGCGTTAAAAAAATTACATATACATTATAATAGAGTATTGTGTTTTATAAAATTAGCGAAGAATTAAATGTATGAAGAATTCCGTGTGGTGACGGATTAAGAATACAAATGTCACCACCCCATTCCATCCCGAGGGTGTCGTAAGAGTCGACTAAGGGAGTAAGTCAGGCAGACAATATCCACTGCAAGAGAAGGAAAACTCGAAACAAAACCCTATACCAACTCGACTAGCCAGCGTGGTATAGCAGGCGAAAAGTTACTGAACCAACCGTGCAGTCAGATTGTTGTAATAACCAAAGATGGGTTGCCATTTTGTAAAACACACCAAGACGCCTCCATGCTTCGGAAAGCATATGAAGCCGTTGGTCCTGCGCCTGATATAGTCTTAGAAGAAATTCTAAAAGCATGTCAATTAAGTCAGCAAGTGCGGATGAAGGCCCTCTTAGCTTTCTTAGTAGGTAAGCGGAGACCCATCCCAAATTACAATTATCATAATAGCACAGAATACTTAATAAACAATAGTGACTTGAAAAGAGCTCTTTTCAATTCACTAGAAAGTTACACTGTCATTTTACAAAGCTAGTTAAAATACTAATAATAAATATGTATCAATCATCTCAGCCAAAAGACGTCCACTGCTGGACATAAGCCTACCCCAAGGATTTCCACAACTCTCGATCCTGAGCCGACCTTGTCCATCGGTTGCCCGTAACCTTTATCAGGTCGTCGGTCCACCTTGTTGGAGGCCTGCCCACGCTTCGTCTTCCAGTTCGTGGTCGCCACTCTAGAACCTTTCTGCCCAACGGCCATCATGTCTGCGAGCTATGTGCCCGGCCCATTGCCAATTAATAGAGGCAATTCTTCGAGCTATGTCGGTTACTTTGGTTCTCCTACGGATCTCCTCATTTCTGATTCGATCTCGCAGGGAAACTCCAAGCATAGCTCTCTCCATTGCTCTTCGGGTGACTTTGAGCCTTCGCACGAGGCCCATAGTAATATGTATCAATATAATTTATCAAGTAGTTATTGTGCAGCTGCCTTTTGTCAAGACAATGAACATTATTTAACACTAAACATACATAAATAACTCCCATATATAACAAGTACAAGACTTCAAATTGGTTACCGTGAGCTGTATCCATTTACCGTCAGTAATCACTTACGATAATAATGTACTGAACCATTAAATATGTTCTGACGGGGTTCGTGAAGCTAAAGCCGTGTACAGACGTACGAGTACACACGGCAACGGAGATGATTGTACAGGGCGGCTATATGAGGATTACCTAGTATTTTTAAGAAAAACATTGCATATATTTCTGTTGAATTTTATAATATTGCACAATTAGACTAAACCTGCAGATAAAAATATATTTCACACAACAAAAAACAAAAAAAACTAAAAAACTAATCTTTATATAGCGGCCCTGTACAACCATCTCCGTTGCCCACCGTACAAACAAATTTTAGTATGTTCTGTATGGACAGTGATCGAAGGTTTTTCGCTACTTCACAATCAACAACTTCTATCGGCAACTAGATAGAGTAATAGAGAGACTGCACGGTTGGTTCAGTGGCTTAAGTCGTTACCTCTCCATTTACTACTGCGCGGCGTGTTGCGGGTTCGATCACAACACGAGACAAAACTTTGTGAGATCCAAATGGTTGTCCCGGGTCTGGGTGTTGTTGTGGCCGTTAATTGTTAATTAAAAAATGTCTAAAACACACACGCACACTCGCCCTGCGCGGTCTTACGAATTTTCGATTAGGTCACGTGTCCTGACGCGAGTTTTACATCTTTTACCCATCAAAAAGTGCACAACGCCGCTAAAGAAGCTTTCACTTAAGAAAATGTTTGACTCGAATTATCTTCGCGTTGGGGTTCGAATATGCCGTCCATAGGAACCCAATGTTCGTACGTGCGTACATAGCTTTACGAATTGTACAACAACGTATTTATTTGAATGCTTGTTTGGTTCATTTGGAAAATCGACTCGACAGTTACGAGGGTCGATTCACACTGAAATTAATATCAACGGCGCTAAAGACCGATCATTGCCGACAACTTTGTTATTTTTTACATGGCTAAAGATCAGTTCTCACGATAGGGAAAAATCCTCACGCATGCTCGGGTACCTTATAGGCATAAACGGACTCTGAAGTGACAAACAACAACTAGGGCTTTCAATAGCGGTAGAATGTTTTTTTTTAACTACGAATTCTGATCTATGAAAAAAAAATATCGGAATATCTATCCATGGCTCACAAAAATATATGTGTCGTGTGGGGATTGAGCTTCCAATACTCGGCATAGTGTTGGTGGCAAGGTACCTTAACTCCTCCTCCATAGGTGCAGTGCGGTACCCCACACCTACAGCTAACACTAATCTAGTATTAACCTGATATTGCCGCCGATATTTTATAGCAAATGGTCAGCTGTTTTACGATTGTCGCCGTTGTCAGAGTTTTTTTAAATATAATTAATGATTAAAAATGCAAATTTTCGCGCCATGTGGTCTGCTTTCCATGTCGGCACTCATGAAAGGAGGTTTTGTAATTCAGGTTATCTTTGGACAAGATTGTAATCAGTAATGTCACAAAGAGTTTAATTTAGTGTCCTTTCATGGTAGGTTAAAATGTTCTCTTTATTCTATACTAGCTGTTGCCCGCGGCTCCGCCCGCGTGCATGTCGGTTATCGCTGCAATAAGTAGCCTATGTGTTATGCCAGACCATAATCTATCTGTGTGCCAAATTTTATCCAGATCCGTTCAGTAGTTTTTACGTGAAAGAGTAACAAACATCCTTCCATCCATCCATTCTTACAAACTTTCACATTTATAATATTAGTAAGGATAAATTTAAGTTTACTTTTAGATTATTGCTGTTCTGTGGTTCGGCTTGTTTTATACAGCCCGCCTGATGTTAAGCAGTTACCGTAGCCTATGGACGCTTGCAGTACCAGAGGTATCACTTTTATACCTACACCAGATCCCTAGGATAGGAAAACGTTTCTTCTAAAACGCATTCCTAAATGAGCACTGGAGACCTGTACCTACTCACACACAGGAACACAACTGTGTGTGAGTACAGGTCTACAAACGGGTGCGTGAAGTTATTTGGCTGAGGTCTTCTGTAAGGTGGAGGTCCTTTCCCCTGCATGCTCGATAGTATCGTGCCCTACCTCTCTTAAAATGGTGAGCAATAAAGAGTATTATATCTTTTATCTTGTATTAAGTTTTATTAAATGTAAGAGCAATTTCTTTTTCTTTCTTTCTTTTTTCTATCTATCTAAAAGACCTAACCACTTATAATAAGAAGTGTCACTTGCGTGTTGCCAACCCATTTTTTTTTACACCAGGTCTTTACGATGGGAGTATCCCTGGAATAGAAATACGTTTCTTTTACGTTTCAAAATAAGCGCTATAATTTTCACAACATTATTACTTAATTAAATAACACCTACTTTTTGCTTAATATAATAACAATAATAACAAGTCATGGCACAAAAAATAAACATACGGTAATTCAATTGTAAGCCAAATAAAGATTATACATGAATCATTGGTTATGAGTCGCGTAATAAGAGGTCCCAATATTTGCAGGGTGCTTAATAATAATGATAATACTAATAAGTCCCTTCCTAATCCCCCACTAAAGATAAAAGCGTGATAATAGATAGATAACTCTTTATTGTACACCAAAATACATATTGCTTACATAGTATTTAGTATGTGTTATTCCAGACTATAATCTATCTCTATACCAAAGTTCATCCAGATCAGTTTAGTAGTTTTTGCGTGCAAGAGTAAAAATCATATATCTATACACTCTAACAAACTTTCGCGTTTATAATATTAGTAAGATATGTTTAAATTAAATACATAGGTACTCAAAATTACTGTGTAATTATATAAGAATGGGAATGCATAAAACATCCTCTCCCATTGGGGTAGGCAGAGACTATGGTATATCAATTGCTTCGAGCCAGACATACTTCTCCCGCTTCCTCTACATTCATTAACCTCTTCATGCATGCATGTTGGTTCTGGTGCCCTTTTTTAACAAATCACCTATACTTGGTCGATGTATGTTCACCGAGCGGCCCTTACGTCTCTATTCATTGTCGCACGTTATACCTAATTTGTTATTTAAGTGAAAACTTCTATAAGTAAGCGCGTTAAGCACGTTTTGGGTGAACAAAAGTCATGGAACTCGCGTCATAGTCATCGAACGCTTTCCATATTCAAACTTTTTGGTTGAACAAAAATCATGGAACTCGCGTCATAGTCATCGAACGCTTTCCATATTCAAACTTTTTGGTTGAACAAAAATCATGGAACTCGCGTCATAGTCATCGAACGCTTTCCATATTCAAACTTTTTGGTTGAACAAAAGTCATGGAACTCGCGTCATAGTCATCGAACGCTTTCCATATTCAAACTTTTTGGTTGAACAAAAATCATGGAACTCGTGTCATCGTCAGTGAACGCTTTCCATATTCAAACTTTTTGGTTGAACAAAAATCATGGAACTCGTGTCATCGTCAGTGAACGCTTTCCATATTCAAACTTTTTGACAAAAATCATGGAACTCGCGTCATCGTCACCGAACGCTTTCCATATTTAAAAATAATAATCTAATAGCTCGACGAGTAGTTTTTACTTCTGTCGGCAGACACCAAAGACCCCCGCATGTATTTTCTTTCATCCATCCTTTCCACATATCTAAACCATTTTAACATCCCCTTTTCAACTTTGTCTATATAATAAAACTCCTCTTACACAACCCAGGCTCACAGGCCACAGCAATAAACATACATTTTGAAAGCTCACGCACTCAACATTGCGTACGAATAGTGCACTAAATAAAATCATGTACGTGTCCAACTCGATGGCCAACTCATTAATTGTGCATATGATTTATATGAGCCTCGTGTGCCTTGTAACTCGGCATTAATACACGTGGCTGTTTTCACAGATGTTATTAGGTCACGATAAGTAATTATACGATAACTGCACGCAGAATAGAAGCCTTTTACTTGTGTTTATTTACTAGCTGTTGCCCGCCGGTTCACTCGCGTAGATCTCGGTTATTGCGATAAGAAGGAGCCTATTCGCTATTCCAGACTATCTATCTATCTCTATCTATCTCTATGACAAATTTTGCACCTTGCACCTCAAACTTGCTGTACCGTAAGATTCCAGAGGAATTTCTTACCACGTACGATTAGGCTGTGGAATGAGCTCTCTTAGGATTTCCCAAGAGACTATAGCATGGGGTTCTTCAAGACGACAACGTGTGAGTGACTGTTTCACCATCAGGCGGGCCGTATGCTTGTTTGCCACCTGAATCCAATCATCAAATCAAACCCTTCAAGAAAGTAATAACTATAGACTACTAATAGGGCTAATCTTTTTGGATCTTTAGTTAAGTTAGATGAATTGTGAGCAAAACGAAAGGAGATTCTTGCTTTCACTTTGTTCACAATTCATCTAAATTTAGCTAAGTTAGAACATTGCTAATAGATAGATCGATGGCTCCTAAGTATACTGAGTCAACTATCAAATTTTGAGAATTGCACTTTAAGTATATAAATCATTTCCTATCTGCCTGTAAAAAATAAAGCTCATTTCTCCATAAATAACATTTAAATAACATTTAATTCACTTTGATTAGTTATTTTTTTTGGGTTGTATTAACAATTTTAATATAACTATTCGCTCTTCTTATCGCCTTCCTGTAAAGTTATTAGAAGTATAGTTGACTCAGTATACTTACTGAGGAGCCGTCGAGATAATATTCTTCATTATGTAATCTTCTTACTGCAATTGTCGTACTCAGATGTGCGTGTCTAGCCACTATACATATAAATCATATCAAATCAAATCATAAAATCAAACGCGTCGTCTCGAGTATAATTACAGAGGCGTAATATGAAATTACAGTCGATTAGACAGACTGTCAAATGTCACGGCATCTGTCAAGCAGTAAATCTGGTCAGATTGATAAGAACACGACTATTGCACCTCAAACTTGCTTTTAGCGATAAGGCCGCCCATCGTACATTACCTTTTTAAAATGTTTGTTAAAAAAAACAAATAATAAAGTTTTTATTTCGAAATCATACAGTGATACATATATTACCATCCGCCACACTGCACAGCGGTTGTTGGCAGAAAGAGTACTCCCTCCTTAACACAATATATTAACAACATTCTACTTATTATACAGGGTGTTTGGCGCATGGACCGACACAATTTTTTCCTGGATTTGGGGGGTTACCAGCTAGGTTCTACGCATACACCCTATGCCCTAAGTGATGCGGTTGGTTAAATATGATTTTTTTTACGTTTTTAAAAATAATACCCAAATTCTTACCTTTAATACGAAATAACTTTTTTTTAAGTGGGTGTAATGGTACAAAATAAATTTTGTTGTATTCGCCAATGTCTTCCTAATCTAAATAACTCATTATTTTATACAACTGCTTTCAAAAAAAAAAGTTACGTGCTTCCAAAGTTTAAAAAAATGTTTAAATGTATGAAACATTGCAACTTCTAAATTCATTTAAAAAAAAACTAATATCCATTTGGAACTTAGTTTTATTTTAAGAAGTTCTTTAGTTTATACTCTTTCGAACGGTATGCTACATGTCAAAGAATACAATTCATTATGCAGTCAAAATACTAGTTAAAAGAGTCAGGGTTAAAAAAAGACTTATAATTTTATTGTGTTTTATTAAACTACAGTTACAAATCTTGTTCAAATAGACCTTCATTTCGTATACAATCATTTCGTATACATTCATCTTATTACAACAATCGTCGTACCTAGTCGCATTTCTTCCTTCATTACGTTAAACGCGCCGGTTATTCTTTCAATCAGAATCTTCCTAGTGGGCACCTCTGTGTGGTAAATTAATTCCACGTCCCCAGACTTAAATATCCAAAGGTGTCAGGTCCGGTGATCGTGCCGGCCAAGGTATAAGACCACCCCTACCAATCCATGAGTTTGGAAACTACGGCAACGTCGCCGTGGTACGGCGCGTGGCGTCGTCGACCGACGTCGCTCGATCCGGTGCGCTTGCTCAGTTAATGCTTTATTGTCTTACCGATTAGATGTGATTTGTGATTTAAAAAAAATACGAGGCACGGCGACGTGCAACGTTGCTGTGTCGTGACATGCATTTTTACATTACGTTTACGTAAATTTGCACGTCAACGTACCGTTCCACGTTAGCGCACCGTTTCACGTTGACGATGTCGTGACGTGGAGATGTGGACAGGCCCAACCGGCGCGTTTAACGTAATGAAGGAAGAAATGCGACTAGGTACATACGACGACTGTTGAAATAAGAAACAGGTGTCATGCTTGTATACGAAATGAAGGAGGTCTATTTGAATAAGGTTTGTAACTTTAGTTTAATAAAACACAATAACATTATAAGTCTTTTTTAACACTGACTCTTTTAACTAGTATTTTGACTGCATAATGAATTGTATTCTATGACATGTAGCATACCGTTCGAAAGGTTATAAACTAAAGAACTTCTTAAAATAAAACTAAGTTCCAAATGGATATTAGTTTTTTTTTAAATGAATTTTAAAGTTGCAATGTTTCATACATTTAAACATTTTTTTAAACTTTGGAAGCACGTAACTTTTTTTTTTGAAAGCAGTTGTATAAAATAATGAGTTATTTAGATTAGGAAGACATTAGCGAATACAACAAAATTTATTTTGTACCATTACACCCACTAAAAAAAAAGTTATTTCGTATTAAAGGTAAGAATTTGGGTATTATTTTTAAAAACGTAAAAAAAAACATATTTAACCAACCGCATCACTTAGGGCATAGGGTGTATGCGTAGAACCTAGCTGGTAACCCCCCAAATCCAGGAAAAAATTGTGTCGGTCCATGCGCCAAACACCCTGTATATTATTATTGAGTAACTAAATTAGCATATGTTATATGGTGTACAATAAAGAGTTATCTATCTATCTATCTATTGATAACTAGCTGATCTCCGAGGTTTTACCCACAAAACTCATTTAGGTACGTTGGTCATTTCTGGAATGGGGTTAAAAGGAGAGGCACTATGGCTCTTTAGTTAACTTTTCAGAGACATAGGGCACCCTACTAGCGAGCAGAGAGGGGAAGAACCTCCACCTTACAGAAGACCACAGACAAATAACTACACACAGCGGTGTCGTTGTGTTCCTGTGTGTGAGTACAGCCCTGGTGTAAAAATATGGGTCGGCAACACGCAAGTGATACCTCTGGTAGCAAGCGTCCATAGGCTACGGTAACTGCTTAACATCAGGCGGGCCGTATGCTTGTTTGCCATCCAAGTAGTATAAAAAAACTGATCCCGCTCTAAGCTACTAGCAAGCAATCCCAACTGGGGCGTCCACCTTAAAGACGACCACAGCCAAATAACTACACACAGCGGTGTAGTTTTATTTGTTTGTTTTTATAAAAGACAACTCCCGCACTAGGGAACATGCCCTGTGTCGCGGGGGACTTTACGAACATACAATTAACGGATACAAAGTATACCCAGAATCGAGACCACAATTTATGGATCACACAATTTTTTTGTCCCGTGTGGGGATCTAACCCACAACTTGACCCGCAGTAGTAAATGGCGAGGTAACCATTTAAGCCACTGAACCAACCGTGCAATAGCGATCATTTAGGGATGCGTTTTGAAAGAAACATATTCCTATTCCAGGGATACTCCATCTTAAAACCCTGGTGTAAAAAAAATGGGTCGGCAACACCACCACACTAATAAGTGTACATAGGTAGGTCAGAGGTCATTACTTAACTCATCACCCGCCCTTACATCATACGTCTACATCTGCCTACCACGTTTAGCTTTTGTTTACGTTTGTATTCCACCATATTATACATAGTTTATTTATTTATGTGACGTAAAACAAAACGTGTAGATCCTGTGAGTAATTGTCGATAGAGAAGACCGTGAATAAGCCGTGTGTAGAAGCACCAAAAACTTTTTATTTTTTGCTTATGAAGAGCAGAAGAATTCCAAATTTAAAAAAGAAATATCAAAACTATTATTTTTAATTCATAATTTATAATTAAAATAATTATGGACCAAGAGCCAGCAACGTATTTACTTTTGTAATGTCATAAGTCATGAATATTCACAAACTAACTCTTATAACCCTGCAGTAATATAATAAAAGCCTCTTTTGGCAACCCTCTCGGCCGGAGTGTTGTTACCACCAGTTTTATTTGTTACCCTTAAAACTTAATTTGGTTATAGTATCAGTCCTAAAATCTGTAGTAGATGATATTGGCAGTAATTTCTATTTTAAATTTAGTATTTTAGTTTAGGTTTTATTTCTCACCCTCTTTGTTATTTTAGGGTTAAACATTCCGGCCGCAGAGGGTTGCCAGAATAACCTTTTTTATTATTGTGCAGGTATAAAAGAGTTAGTTTGTGAATTTGCATGACTTATAAAATGACAAAAGTAAATACGTTGCTGGCTCTCCCTCCATTATATTACGCATGCAGAATATTTTTATATCAGATTTGATATTCTTAATTCAAATAAATGCTGGCTGCTTATTGTATACATAATATTTTCTTATTTTGGTGCAAGCTTTTTATAAAATTATCTTGAATTTTAGATAATATGTTTGAACTTGAATTATCGAAACGCCTGTTATTGAGATGTTTCATTTGATACATACCTACATAATAATATTAAATCAGTGCAAATTAAATTTTAAATAAATGTAGTTATATATTTTATAACTAACACTATATAACTAATAAAACTAAAAAGTAAACCATATTGGCAAATTTTAAAAGTATTCCATTATATTGCAAATTATAATACAACAAATTTTTATTAAAGCCTATATTACCCGCTGATAATGTAGCTTCTAATGGTGAAAGAATTTTTAAAATCGGTCCTGTAGTTTAGGGTTAAATCGTAACAAACAAACAAAAAAATTAAATTTTAACTCTTTATAATATCAGTTTAGATATGTGCTCATGCGTTGTTGACTTTACATTTAGTAAAACCAGAGTTTTATGTTATGTGTACTGTTTAAAAAAGGAATACGTTATTTCAAAAAAAAAAATTTAATGTGCACTGGAGTCCTGTACACGAACACAAGATGGAGGACGAAGGTTCTTTCCCAGTCAGGCTTACTCGCTTGTATACGGGACCTTAACTATCTTGCATTGATTTATTCCACAGGTTGATAAAATCCGTCTTGAGTCACATAGCTTCGCAAAATTTCCGAAGTTTTATCCGAAGCTTCGAAAGAAAAACAAAATACTTACAATCAAATTGAAAACGTTCTTATTTTAAGGACGGTAAAAAACAAAATAAAACTATTTATTTTTAGACCTTTCCTGCAGGTTGTTATTTAAGAAACACACGTAAACATAGGTACTACTAACTAATAATTCAAAAATAGAATAATTTCGTTATCTCTGAATTAAAAAGCCATTCATCTAATTCACACTCGACAATCGAACAAGTTTCAATATCGATGCATCGATAAACGAGATGTGATATCGATAAACCGTTCTGGCAATTAACGTCACAGAGTGCGTGAAGATCTATACAAAGATTACTTCAATCAAATCAAATCACTCTCGAAA
The DNA here is from genome assembly GCA_947095525.1 of Trisateles emortualis. Lineage (NCBI taxonomy): Eukaryota > Metazoa > Arthropoda > Insecta > Lepidoptera > Erebidae > Trisateles > Trisateles emortualis. The sequence continues at coordinate 5,621,871 of OX352743.1, read as the reverse complement.
TTGGACAAGTTGTGACCCTGGATAAATATTGTTTGTTTGTTTGTCGTAAACAATTGCTTTGGACGTTGCCCTGTAGGAAATATATTTAAAACGTGTTTTCGGAAGCAATTTTAAATGAATCCTTGAAAATACATCTCGGTTTCTCAATTTAAAGATTTTTAGGTTAATAAATCAATTATCTTAATTGCCTTTATGTTTTTAGAATTTACTTATTTTAAACCTACTTTGTGTATAATTAAGATTTACGCTTGATTTCAGTCATGATAAAACGAACATATGACAATAAATACCGTAAACTTCTGCCGCCGGCTAACAGCTACAACACATAACACAAACTTGCATTACGTCAATTTGCATTAAAATGTAACACAAAACCGACACAAATCATTTGCACTGACACACGAGCCGATCATTAACGATCACTGTCAATATCGAAACAAAACTTCATATCGACTTATTTACACATCACTAAAATCGAAAATTAAATTCCGAATTCGATTATCGCGTAAATCGAATGCGTGTAAGCGGTTCACGGGTTGTAGAACTACTGGCGGTGTAATGTAGGTAGTGTTGTGACTTGCACGACTCGCCCCACAGCCTTAACCAATGTATTAATTCATGATTTTAGATAACTCGAGTAGTTAAGAGTAAGACATGGGACTGTGACGCTTTTTGGCGAATAGGGACGTGTGACATGACAGTCTGCCGTATTTAAGTCATGTTCTTTAAATATGTAACAGTAAATCGATGTTTAATCGATGATCTCAATTAGTTTTCGTTTGACACGGTGACTCGTCACTTATCCCTACTATTTTTTTTGAAGCGAAAAACTTTTTTTTTTAGCTTGGCAGGCAAAAAGAACACGAACCGCCTAATGTTAAGCAGTTATCGTAGCCTATAGACGCTTGCAATATCAGAGGTATCACTTTCGTGTTGCCGAACCTTTTTTTTACCCAACCGCTTTGAGATGGAGTATCCCTGGGATAGGAAAACGTGTCTTTCAAATCGCATCACTAAATGCACTCTGACTGTTGCCTCTTCTCGACTAAACGTCTGAACAGATCTTAATGAAATTTGGCAAGGAGATAGACGGAATTCTTAGGAAGGACATAAGGTAAGTTTTATGGCTATAACCGACATCAACGCGGGCGGAGCCGCATGCAAAATCTAGTTAACAATATTTACCATTTCCGTCATGCAATTTGGATCAAATTGTGCTCTTTAAAAGGCCTAGTTAGCAAAGGAATTCGTTGTCAGTGATTCTTCACGTCTCAACAAGGTTGTGTATTGGACAGCACAAACTTGTTTTAGGATTAAATTCATCTGATTAAAGCACTAATAAAAAGTTTGTTTGTTGGTTTGTTTGATACCAAAGTCTACGTCGTGAGTTTATTGAAAGTGCTTATTCATTGAAAATAAGATTGTTTTGTACATGCGTATGTATATGTACTTAATATACTAAAACTGGAAATAATTTTAACAGATTACGTGAAAAAAAAAACTAAATATAAAAAACAATAATCTTATAAGTACTTACAATATTTTTATTTTGTGTCTACGTGTAATTTATCTATCTACATTAATATTATATAGAGAATATATTTTTAGTAGGTAGTATAAAATCTATTTGTAACTGCTTAATTGTTACTTAATATACCTACAGTTGGTTTTAATGATAAAAAGTAGCCTGTAGCCGTCAGGGATAATGTAGCTTTAATATCGAAAGAATTTTCATAAGCGGATAAGAAGTTTCAAAGATGACTCACATCTAAACTTACTTTTTTTTATACTACCAAGGAGGCAATTAAGTATAGGATATCTTAGAAATAATTAACGTAGAATTTTATTTTTCTTGTTTTATATAATTTATCTTAGTATGCCTAGTAAAAATAAATAAAAGAGTATTATAAAACTGATTTAAAATTAACAAAACCTTACACAAGCATACGGCTCGCCTGATGTTAAGCAGTTACCGTAGCCTATGGACGCTTGCAGCACCAGGGGTATCACTCGCGCGTTGCCCTATAAAAACCTCATAACTCCTTTCTTGAAGAACCCCATGCTATACATTTTTTTTTAGTACTTTATGCACTAATTGTACAATGGAGAGCTTAATGCCAAAGGCATTCTTTACCAGCCAACCTTAATGTATAGACTCTTGGGAAAACCTCGCTATTGCTATAATCCTAGGCACAGTATCAGGTTTCAGTCTGATATTCCTGGACAAAGAGCCTGACATCATTTCAGACTGGGAAAGAATCTGCAGGAGCTGCTGGGCGACTACCGATTGCGAGAGGTCCAAATCTAGGTTTGATTCCTAGCTCGCCTATATATATATATACCTATAGACGACCTATAGACGTAGGTGTCCAAAATTTGTTAGGAGAGGTACACCCCGGGCCTCGGAACGCACAAGGGAATAGGGAGTGCACTCGTGCACTATAATATCTCCCACATAGATGTTTCCACCGTCTGTTAGTCTCCCTCAAGAATATAAAATAGAAAGGCATTACAAAAAATATTCGGGGCAGTCTTTGGGGACTGCTGATAGAAGTGAAAACTAAGTAACTTGTGAATTGTGTCGTCGTCGTGTGTTTAGTGCCCAGTAGAAAAATATATTTGTTGTCGTGCCCACGGCCCGCCTCTCGAGTCGTAAGATCGTAACTATATTTAGTTCTGCCGGATGAAAATACAAAATTAAGCTATACCCATCTAACTTGACAGTAATACAAGTGAACTGAAATATAATTTGGGCGATATTAAGTAGTCTAACACTTTTCTCGGTGTCTATACAAATTATAAAATTAATGGAACGGGATCAGTTGACCAATTCAAAATATACATTAGGTTAACTGATCCCGCGGGATCAGTTCGAGCGGGATCAGTTTACTAAAGAGCCGTATCGTCGAGCTATTATTATATTAGTTTAAATATGGAAAGCGTTTGGTGACGATGACGCGAGTTCCATGATTTTTGTTCACCCAAAAAGATTGAATATGGAGTGCTCAACGCGCATAGAGTAGTGTTCACTTCAAAAACCGTAGATATATGTCTTCTATCTCTTCAGTCAATCACTAGACCCATCAAAGTTTACAAATTCTCATCGCCCTTTACAAGCATTATCAGTTCGTTATTTTGAGCCCTTTACTAATGTCAGACACATTTGACATAATGAGCTTTTTTTTCAATCTTTTTAATGACACTTTAATGGCAACCAATTTATTTCAATTGCTTACGACAACCATTTCATTCATTACTATCATTATGCACCGTAAGAATGAATGAAATCTTTTGCGGATGAAATAAATAATATATTTTGTTATACTACCTACTTGGGTAGCAAACAAATATACGGCCCGGGTAGCCTATGGGCGCTTGCAATACTAGAGGTATCACTTGCGTGTTGTCAACCCAGACCTAGTCTGATGAAGCAGTCCAAAGGTGGATTTATAACTTTACATTGAAACAAGATAGCCCCGCTATGTTAGGGCTCGATAGAAATAATATTAAACAAATTTGAACGATAAAAGCTTATGTTAGCAAATAAGCAAACATAACACAGGATCCCAGCGCTCGCTTTCTTTTTAGGTAAATAGCGAAACGAATGATCGACGCTTCGCGTCAAGCCTGTTTCTTGCACAGAGAATCAGCATTGCCATTAAACGTGGCAATGCCGACAGCCTTTTGGGCACTTTTCCGGTTGACAGTATGCGGAGGAATATTATGACACCTAAACTATTGCCTAACTATTTATTTAATTAATTAGTTTTTCGTATTAAGGTTTAGTTATTTTAAATTAGTTTTTAATATTATTCTTGTTTCCAAATTCAGTAAATCAACACGAAATATTTTTTTTTTTCGGGAAAATGAAATTTCGTGCAAATTACTATACAAAATATAGATGCAACTCTTAGTGAATAAAGCACTATTTTTTTTTATACTACCAAGGTGGCAAACAAGCATACGGCCCGCCTGATGGTAAGCAGTTACCGTAGCCTATGGACGTTTGCAACACCAGGCAAGTAATTTTTAAAGTATATACAAATAAATATAAAGCCACCGCGATGATCCCGTTTCTCAAGTCCGATTCCACAAACTCGTAGCCGCACGCACGCGCACTCAACATCGTCGCTGGGCAAATAAATCACGCGTTGACACCTCATATATCTCCCGCAACTAATATTGTTTTATATCAACTCAATACCGAGTTACTTCAATCGATACTCGGCCAATATCGATCATTTGTATTCGATACGTACACTCATCGCCTAATATGATATACGACGAAAATTCTTTAGATTTACCCTAGACCAAACTTATTTAGAAAAGGTTCTATCAAGCCTCTAGTATAACCATAGTTAGAACTTTAGCACTGTAATTAAATTTGTTCAAGAGATAAATAAGAAATAACACCGTTTATAATTATCTGTGTCCGATCAAACATGATTGCGATTCGAAAGGGTGTGTGTTAAATGTGCAAATTTATTAAATGGCCAATTTGTACTCCATGATAGGACTGTCCAATAAAAAATGATGGATAAGTTCGAGTAGGACTCTCCTCTTGAAAATTCCGTCGAAATAAAGAGAAAACCTGCAACCTTTAATCTTACATTATCTTTGAAATAACGTTATAATTGTCCCTATTCCATATGAGATAAAGATAGATCCAGTACTAAAGAACAAATCCTAATTTGCAGGTTACTTTACAACCATACAAATATGTCTCCAGCGCTCATTTGGGAATGCGTTTTGAAAGAAACGAACAACTCCCACACGGCTATCTGATCCCAAACTACCCAGAGCCTGTTCCATGGCAACGAGATCTCTGAATAACATTCTTATATTATATTTTTAAATATGTATATGCCTAGACATAAAACAAAGAATCGTGCTCATCACACAAATATCTGTTCTGGGTGGGAATGAACCAAAGACCTCCGATTTAACAGTCTGGGTCACTGCTAACCAATAGACCAGGGGTCCCCAAATGGCGGACCGCGGTCCGCATTCGGACCGCCGACCCATTTTGTGCGGTCCGTTAAAACACAGGAACGTAACAGCAAGCATAAATTGATGAACATCCGAATGAGTCTGGTTGTAATTTGTGTCCGTTAATTGTATGTTTGTAAAGTCCCCTGCGACACAGAACTTGTTCTCTAAAAACTCGTAAAAAATGTATTTTTTATTGACGTAATTACCTTTGTTTATTAACTTTTTTTTATATTAAATGTTGTGCGAACCACGTTGGTCATTTCATTTCTTAAAACGGACCCCGAGCGAAACTAATTCAATAATAAAATAGGTAGTACTGTAGGTACTACCTATTTTATTATTGAATTAGTTTAAGCTTTGGAAATAGATACAGAACCCTAAAACTGTGATAAATATTCATTTATTACTATAAAATATGCCTTTACTATATTAAGAAAATAGTTTATACGTGTTTACATTCATATTAATATCTACGATCTAGTTGTAAATAACTTGACAAACGATAATCTCAACATTTAGTTTTAGCGATGATGTTTTTTTTATTAAAAGGTGAATTTAACTTGACCTCCTTAAATCGCACCCGCAGAAAAATAATGACATACGCTTGTTTTGCAATTTTCATCTTTTGCTCCATAATAGTTAAGGTTCAAAATTTTCAAATGGAACATCAACTTTACTTTAAGAGAGATAGGGCACCATACTAACGAGCAAGCCCGACTCGGAAAGGACCTCCGACTCACAGAAGACCACAGCCAAATAACTACACACAGCGGTGTAGTTGTGTTCCTGTGTGTGAGTACAGGTCTCCAGCGCTCATTTAGGGATACGTTTTGAAAGAAACGTATTGCTATCCCAGTGATACTCAATCTTAAAGCCCTGGTATAAAAAGAAATGGGTTGGCAACACGTGATACCACTGGTATTGCAAGCGTCCATACGCTACGGTAACTGCTTAACATAAGGCGGGCCGTATGCTTGTTGGCCACCTAAGTTGTATAAAAAAAATGTACCCCTCTTTTCCACTAATGGAGCGATATATGCTTCAAATCTTTCGACAGCTTTTTCAACTACTTCTACTAAACCGATTATGAAACTGCACACATCATGTACTACAATTATTGTAACTCATACCGAATTGTACCAAATGTTATATTCTGGCCCGAGTTCCTTGCCAATTTAGACTTTGACTTTTGTATTCTCACAGGCTAATTAAGCTAGGCCATTATTATAATCTATTTCCTGTCTGTCCTACTACCTATCTAGCTGTACATAAAAAGTCCCATGAACGCCTTAACAACAAAAGATATATGCATCAAAGCATATTGCTACACAATTTAATCAGGCGCTTATAAAAATATACTTTTTTTTATACTACCAAGGTAGCAAACAAGCATACGGCCCGCCTGATGGTAAGCAGTTACCATAGCCTATGGACGTTTGCAACACCAGGGGTGTCACTCACGCGATGCCGACCCTTTAAAAACCTTATAACTCCTTTCTTGAAGAACCCCATGATATAGTCTCTTGTGATAACCTCGACAGGGAGCTCATTCCACAGCCTAATCGTACGTGGTAAGAAATTCCTCTGGAATCTTACGGTACGGCATGTTTGAGGTGCAAGGATGTGAGGATGAACTCCCCCCTGTCGGTGGCGAGTGGTGCGTTGATATACATATATATGATAGATACTACAATTTGTAGTCATTTTAAAAAATATATCTACATCCTAGCTGCTACCCGCAACTTCGTTCGCGTGTTCAGTCTTTTACCTACTGCAAATCTGAAAACTGAGCGTAAAGTCAAGTAATATACATAATATTACCGTAGCAAAGTCCCCGTAGAAACTTTTATCGGCTGATTTTTAAAGTTTTATTAAAAAAATCATTTCTTAGCAGATGCATATAGTAATAGTTATATGTGTATCCAGTGGTTTAAACAGTGCGCTGATAGATTAGTCAGTCACGTTTTTCTTTTATATATTTAGATTCTGCGATTAATATACTTCATGAAGAAATATTCCTTATTTTTATTATTGCTCTGCTCTTTAAATTGTTTTAGTACAAATATGAACTAACTAACTTAATTGGCCTATCACCTAGCTAATAGTTTAAGTATATGTATTGTTAGGTATCATTTGTGCCGTACCCTGTTGAAATCTCTGCATCTATTAGGTACCAAATTTTATTCTAGGTATCTTTGGTCAGAGAATATATTGTTGTCTCTGTACCAATAATTATTAAAAGTTTTTAAGATTCTTTTTGTTTTCAGTGGCATAAACGGTAGTCGAATCGAAAAGTCACAAATGTAAATGTATGGGATTTGACGTTAGTTTACGACATAATATCGTATACTTTTACGTCAAATCCCATACATTTACTTTTTTGACTTTTCGATTCGACTACCGTATAAGCCACTTGTCTAGAGGGTAAGATATACCAACCCAATGAGACATTAATCTAGTCACACCACTCAGGCTCTCTCATCCTAATATCTGTCACTTTCAAGACTGATACGACTACTACCTATGAATCAAAACCAGGTAGGTGTGTTTATTTAATATAATTTATAATAATGGTGTGCCATTTATTCATGATGCATATCTGTACTTATAATTATAAACCGGGTTGTGCGTCAATCGACTTTTAAGTAAGAAACATAAATTGTATTAGATCTAAACATATTCATAGATTAGTATATATGTATGTATGTATCATAATAAAGCCCTGGTGTATAAAAAGCAAGCGTCCATAGGCTACGGTAACTGCTTAACATGAGGCGGGCCGTATGCTTGTTTTCCACCCATGTAGTAAACAAAAAATCGTAACCGTAAGCCTTTTAGCACTGCGCGGCGTGTTTTAGGTTCGATTCCCACGCAGGAAAAAAATGTGTGATCCATAAATGCTTATCCCCAGTCCTGGATGTAGGTACGTTGCGTTCGTAAATTGTATGATTGTAAAGCCCCTTACAACACCAGCCTTGTTCCCTAGTGCGAGAGTTGTCTCGAAAAAAAGTAGGTCAAAAACATTGCCATGTCTAACTTTTGGACGGAAACGCCTAATTTCACCCGATGCGCGTCGCAACGCGACCCGGGTATTGAACCTACATACGGCAATCGTACTGACTACTACTGTGCGATACTCAGGTACCTACTCATAATTATCTACGCACGCCACTAATGAAATTACATCTCGTAACAATGATGCAAATGTTTCTATTGTAGATATAATATAAGTACTAGCTATTGCCCGCGGCTCCGCCTGCGTGGATGTCGGTTTTCACGGCAAAGTGTACCCTATGTCCCTCTTTGGTATATCATCTACGTCCTTGCCAAATTTCATTATTATCCGTTCAGCCATTTAGTCGTTAAAAGTCAATGTTAGTGTACTAACATCCCACTAATATTATAAACGCGAAAGTTTGAACGAATTTATGGATTATGTTACTCTTTCACGCAAAAACTACTGAACGGATCTGGATGAAATTTGGCACAGAGATAGATTATAGTCTGGAATAGCATATAGACTACTTTTTTATCGCGATAACCGACATCCACGCGGGCGGAGCCGCGAGCAACAGCTAATATATAATAATTTATGCAAACCATGGCGGAACGGTTAGTTACTCGTAACAATAATTACCTACTTGTTGACGTATTTGAACAAAAAATATTATAATGCGTTTAATTTGTTGTTAGCTTGTTAGGCATTCATGTTGTTTAATCTTTTTTTATACCAATAAAGCTGCAAACAAGCATACGGCCCGCCTGATGGTAATCCTACTTCCTACTTATTATTATTAAGGCGAAAGTTTGTAAGAATGTATGGATGTTTGTTACTCTTTCACGCAAATGCTTATGAACGGATTTAATTTTGGTTTAAATTTGGCATAGAGATAGATTATATCTGTCTGTCTGGAATAACACTAAGGCTACTTTTTATCCCGGAAAAAATCTCTGTTCCCGAGGGTTTGTACGCGCGGGCGGAAACTAATATACTATATTAATAATATTAGTATAGATTTTGTAATATTAGCATAGTTTTTTCTTAAGTCAACTTCCGCACTAGAGAACATGCTCTGTGTCGCGGGGGACTTTACAAACATACAATTAACGGACACAAATTACACCCAGACTCAGAACAACACTTTGTGGGGCACACAAAGTTTTGTCCTGTGTGGGAATCGAACCCACAACCTCGTGCACAGCAGGCGCATACTGCGGCCACTGGACCACCAAGGCAGTCATATAATGGCAACCCATATATCGGTGGACTAGAAGACAAATTTAAATTACAACATTTTAACAATTTAATATTATAATGCCAAATGTATAAGCATGCTTATTTAATACATTTGGCATTAAAATGTTAAATTATCAACATTTTGTAATTAGCACATTTAATTTTGTCTTCTAGACCATCGATATTATATGTCCCACTGCTGGGCACCGGTCTCCTCTCCTTTAGCAAGAGAGAGAAGGTTTAGGCCTTAATTCCTATCACACACGGTAGCCTAATGCGGGTTGAAGAATCTGACATGTCTTTAGAATTTCTTCTAAAACATGTGGGTTATCTCACGATGTTTTCCTTTACCGTTAACAGATGGTAAATCATTTGATTAGTAGGTACATATAAATTTCACTAAGTGATCACATTGGTACTGCCACCCGGGATCCAAGTCGCACTTCTTGCGTGCAAGTCGGATACTATCACACTCGGCCGCCATAGTTTTTTCACCTGAAGGTAAGCACTAATTCTTTTGTGGAATTATGGAAATCTACAGAATTATTATTATTATTAGCCATTACGGTCCCACTGCAGGGCAAAGGCCTCCCTTTAATTCTTCCATTGGTCACGGTCGAGACCTCTCATCTCAGCTCATCCCGCCATCTTTTCCTGGGCCTGCCGCACCGTCTATTAATGTTCTGTGGCAGCCATCTAGTTATGGTCTTTGCCCACAGATCGACCTAATTTATTAATTACAGTATGTAGGGTACCTAAAGACCTAAACAAAATTAAGATAAAAAAAAAACGTCATAAGAACATCATGGTACGGCCCCAGAGATTTATGCCTTAACGTATTCGCTTTTACCGCAGAATACATAGTTGTACAAGTACTTTTACAGACATAAAATACCAACAAAAAAACATCGCTAGAAAGAGATGGCTACATTTAATACCGACGAATTCTTTTCAAATGCCTTCGTTGCTTTAGCTGGTGTTAGAGGGAGACGTTTGATGTTCCCACGCGCTAAGTCGAGGTCAGTACGCGCGTCATCCGCGCATGCGTTATGTCATTGTATGAAAAGGGCTTTCGAACAAAGGAAATTAGTTTGCTTTATGTTTAAACGATTTTAAACTTTAACGTGTTCTATAAAGGTTTAATATTAAATAATTTGATTTTTAAATTCGTTTCGTTGTGTGACCTAATTCGCGACGCTTGTTGTAGATTTATGGATATGTATATCAAAGGGCATCATTTACTCTTCGTATAATAAGTATGTAAATACCTACTTACAGATACAGCAACCGTACCTTCCTTCCTATAGTGTAATAACAATAATTACTACACTTTTAGAGTTGATCCATTTTGTAAGTAAAAAATCAAACCACCATAAATCATATCTACACTAATATAATGTACAGATAATTATTAACTTAAAAATAAAATCAAATAAATAAACAATCAATAAATTTTATTCAGTATTGCCATATAATTTAATAATAAATCTAACGTTTTTTTATCTCAAACAAAATTGGCTGCACACGTCTTAACTTATCTTACCTAATTATAAGTTTAATTTCGAATTTAATCATAAGACAAATTATTTATTTAAAAAATAACTGTTGAAAATATTAAAATTATGGAATGTTGTTTATTGTGCAATAAATAATAATAATATTAATATTATTCATTTAAAATACTTTTACAGTACCTAATCTCAGAAGGCAAGATATTTTGGTATAAAATATTATCACTAAGTGAAATAAAAACAAGTATTAATTTCTACAATAATAATGATATGTCGTTATTCTTTGTTATTCTTGATTGTGATGAAAATAAATTATAATTAAAGGAAATTGAAAGTAAGAGATAGATATCTACTCTAACACTTAATACTTTGACGGTAAAATAAATTATACATATGTAATTAAAATGTAAACTTATAATAAGTCATAAGATTATAATTTATGAGAATCAATAATTTATAATAATGTAATATTGGTATAATTTTTCATAAGAATTTATCAAATATTTTTTCGAAAAAAAATGTGTCTAAAACAAATTGAATTTATGCCAGCGTGCGTGAGGAACGCAGAATCAGGGCTCTAAATAAAGGAGAGGACACCCGTGCCTAGCAGTGGTACATATCAATATGACCTACAGTACATTATTTTTTTCTATCAATTTGTTTAATCTTATCAATTTCAATATTTCAGCATAGAAACTTGTAACATTTAATTTTACAAACAACTAAATTACAGAAGCCTTCATCAATTTTCTACTAATATATTTTATACAACATAAATTCGTTTATACGTGTATGTAGCCTCGTGAATTTCAAATTAGAACATTTTTATAATGGAAAGAATAATTAATCTATTTATTAAATTATAACTGCAATAATTCTCTAAGTATCTATAACTTTTATCAGAACAACAACAATTAAAACAAATTATACATTATCAAATATTATTTGGTAAATAAATAGATGTTTAATCTATTAATAATCTCAGATATTAAATGACTTTACTGGAAAATTTCAAAATTTAAATAAAGAAAAATAATCAAATTTAAAAAAATTAACAATGATTATTGATTTAACTTATTTTTAATATACCTATTATAACCATTATTTACACCTTAAAGTTGAATTAAAAAAAACATCTTTTGGCAAGGATCATTCATTGAGATACTGTTTAAATTTTGATTTATTTTAAAACAAAACAAAATAAGAAGCCAATATACCTAGTTATTTAGATAAAATTGTTTAAATACTGATACATAAAAAATACAATTATAACAAGGGAATGAATTCAGAATATAAGTTTTATTCAATCATAATGGAAAATATATATTTTATGAGATTTTATATACAAAATAATTTATTCTGATAATATGCCGACTCAGATAGTTTAGTAATTTAGAGCTAACAAATTTTGAGTACATTTAAGCTAAGTATATAATATTTTGAGTATACAAAATATAATACATATAAAGAAATAAGTAGGTAACAAATTTATCAATCAATCACATATACATTATACACGATACTCTCAATAACTCTTCACAAACCACATAATAAAGTAATCTCTCTTCACAATAGCCTCTTAATTATAGTAATATTGTTAGCAACATGAAAACTTACTTAAAATTAGTTTGGATTTTGAAAATATTTTACATTCAATCTTTAGTTTTAAACAAGACTATATTCATTTTAAATATTTGGTTTGGAATAATGGGCCTTCAGACTGTTTTCGGTCACGGCAGTCAATCTCAACGGAGATTAGCAAACTGAGCAGCGCATATTGTAGTGCTATAGACAATGTGCAAAAACAAATGCCCTCTCTATTTTTTCACCTTCATAGTCCGATGGGCGGCAATCCAATACGATTGGAGAGAGATCAAGCATATGACCAACCGCTTTACGTGTTTTCCGAGGCACGGAAGGGTCTTACAGTGTTTTTGGAAAATGGTCATCTATCTTTGGTCTGACCGCAGCAAGCTTGCTTAACCAGGCAGATCTATTGATGCGCCCAGCTAGTACTGCTACTTACAGTAGGGAGGAGTACTTCAAGGGTCAATTTTAGGTCCAGCCTTAAATTCTTTCTTGACGTCTCGCCAAATATTGTTTCTTTTTAATAGAAAAAGATGTGAAGATTTTCACATTGCTATTTATCAACAATTTAACAAAGCTAAACATAAAGGAGTAACTGTGAATAACAAAGTAGTCTACACATTGGAAGCTTTAAGTGTTGCAAAGATTCAAGTTAGATATCCAGCTCTTCTTGTCGATGTCCGGCGCTCGCAGATCGCTCAAGAGTCAACCGGGCCCTCAATCAGCGTTTATCATCTGGAACAAGGAATTTTACTTTTTAATTTATCTCGAAAGTAAAGTAAGCAAGGGTCAGAAAGAGTCCTGAGCGACCTGTTTTTAAAGAGAATACAACATTATTTAAAATTGAAATTTTAATTAAGATTATAATCACAATTCAAGAATTATTACAATAATTATATGTAAATAATATTATATTGTATTATAATTATATTATTATTATTGTAATAATGATTTTATAATTGACGGTTCTCTTTCAGTATAGTTTGAGGTTAAAAGGTATCGTAATAAAATATAAATTTATTTAATTTTTAAATGACAATATGACCATGTCAGGTACCTGACATGGCGAAATTGTAAACAAACCGCCTATTCAAAATATGAATGACAACCGGTCCCGGCTTCGCACCGGTAGATTAAGCTTTCGTAGGGATCCCGTTTTATTTTCAATAAATTATAGCCTATGTTACCCGCTAATAATGTAGCTTTCGAATAGTGTAAGAATTTTTAAAATCGGTCGTGTAGTTTTTGAGTTAAATCGTAACAAATAAACAAAAAATCAAATCTTTATAATATCAGTTTAGATTTGACATTTACAACATTTTTTATAAATAGATGACACTGTTGAATTATGTATATTATTAATAATCTTGAACAGACTATAGGCAGTCATGATTTTATAATATCCGAAATAGTTTTAGTCCCAAATCCCAATATTCTAGTTTTTATTCTACTATAACCTGATGGCAGGCCCCGTAGTCTATAAACGTAATTAGTGAAGTAGTGACCTAAGAAATCACATATATACATTTTACTACCTATATACACAAAACTAATTTAATCATAAATACAAAAAAAAACGAAAAAATAAGTAGTAAAATTAATATAGAAATCACGTGCATTATGTCCACAATTTGAATCCTACAAGTAAGCTCAAAAATAAATAAACAAAATATCAAAATTTGACATTATCATTCTACAATAATAATGTCAATTTGTTATAGATGAAATGTCATATGAAGGAAAATTATTATCATAATTATCAACAGCTAGTTTTGCTATATTGTCAATAATACCATCGTTAATGATGACATGCTCCAGGATCTTCGAGAAAAGTAAACCGCCTTGATCTTTACAGTACAATTTTCTCTTCAACCAAGATAAAAGGATCACATGCCACAGAATGAGGAAGTTAAGTAAGTAATTGCTTTTTGACAGCTTCACGGAACTTAAATACCGATACTGCGCAGTCATCAAGCTTATCTTCAATAAAAAAACGTTTTATAAGTCTATCAGATAAACCAAGATTTGCTTGGCTAAAATCAGTAACGTTAAATAAATAAATTTGTTATGCTCTTATGGTAAAGGCAATCTTGAATGTAAATAATATTTTGGGATTACTCACTCACGGACACCTAATCCATAACTATACAGAAAACCTCAGACAAATAACTACACAGCGGTGTAGTTGTGTTCCTGTGTGTAAATACAGGTTTCCAGCGATGGAGTATCCAGGAAAAAATGGGTCGGCAACACGACTATGGTGTTGCAAGCGTCCACAGGCTACGGTAACTGCTTATCATCAGGCGTGCCGTATGCTTGTTTGCCACCCAAGTTGTATAAAAAAAAAGGCTGAGCCCGTACAACAACAAAACAACTGGTAAACATACTTTATACTTCTAAATTCAAACATATTATGGATAAATTATGGGTCTGGTTTATAATATCGACTAGTCACTACATCGACGGTTGCTGTATGCTAAAATGGTCTATTAACGGGTTAATGAATCGACAGTACGCCAAATCAATGGTACGATACATCGATAGCAACCTCGACGATGACTTCACGATGCTTCTTTCTGTGTTTGACTCGGCTTGGCAATCGATACAGCGTACTATCGATTTGGTGTACCTGCCCCTCTAAACAAGTGGCATAAACGGGAGTCGAATCAAAAAGTCACAAAAGCAAATGTATGGGATTTGACGTAAGTTTACGTTATAGTGTCGCAAACTTACGTCAAGACGAGCCAAGTCAAACACAGAAGGAAGCATCGTGTCTTGGGAGAAAACGAACCTACCGATCTCTAGCCTCCTGACTGCTAAAGTCAGGGTCACTAACCACTAAACCTGACCAACAGATCAGTCAACCATCACGTCAGTCCGAGCCATTACCGCTGTCTTATCGTAACCGACAACCCCCAAATTACACAACATAATTCAGCTATTATGTTGAAAATTATCATACAGTTATGATTTTTATATGTTACATTTCAATTATCTACATACTAATATTATAAAGCTGAAGAGTTTGTTTGTTTGTTTGGTTAAACGCGCTAATCTCAGGAAGTACTGGTTCGATTAGAAAACATCTTTTTTTGTTGAATAGTGCATTTATCTAGGAAGGCTATAGGCTATATAACATCAAGCTATGATCAATAGGAGCGGAGCAGTAGTGAGATATGTTGCAAAATCGGGGAAAATATTCCAAATTACCACGCGGACGAAGTCGCGGGCGACCCCTAGTTTTAATAAAATAGCGCAATTATTTGTAATATTTTGTAAAATATATATTATTCTGTGAAATTTGATGGTTGTCGGGTACGATAGGTCAGCGGTAATGGCTCGTCAGTCATACCAAAAAATGTATCAGTCAATTTAACAGTATAATAATACCACATTATATTTCGTAATACTGAAATTATCTGTGCCATGTGAAGTCATATTCATAACCATAACTAATCATAAACAAGAAGAGAGGAACATCCAACTACATGCGCAGACGCATGCAGTGCACCCACACAAACCAAACTTTAACTACTTATATAGATACACGCCTGTATGGATATAAGCGATTTGACACTTGCTCAATCCTTTCAGGGCTGTCAAATTACATAAACATATCTTCCAAAAGAATTAAGAAAGGTTACTAGGATACTAGCCAACAAGCCGGGCTAGGGAAAGGACCGCCATCTTACAGAAGACCACAGCCAAATAACTTAAAACAGCTGTTTAGGTACTTGTGTTCCTCTGTGTGAGGACAGATTTCCAGCGTTCACTTAGGGATGCATTTTGAGTGAAACGTATTCTTACCCCAGGGATACTCCATCTTAAAGCCCTAGTGTAAAAAATGGGTCGGCAAAACGCGGGTAATACTATAGTCTATAGGCACGGTAACTGCCTTAAGAGGAAATGCGGTGTGTCTATTCTCCATAGAAACGCTCTCGCCTGTTTTCTACCTGGTTTACGATCTTAAAGTAAACATTTTTTGCAATAAAATTAATATCAACTTCTTGTATGTTCCTATGTTTTCCTTTTTAATGATTCATTTTATTTATAAGCACTAGAAACCCTTAAAAATGCTCAAAATAACCATTTTAGACGGCTGTCAACATAGGCCTGGTATACAAATATGACAACTGTAATTGAAAAAAGGAAAACATAGGGGCACATTTGATATCCTAATCATGCAGTTTACGAAATATCTTTTAAATTGGTCTAGTAATGGAGGAGGAAATAGGCGAGAGCCAAACCTCGAATTACGACTTTTTACTTATGCTGTTTAGTCGGATATGCAGTTGTCCCTGTCGCACAAATCGCGCGGCCGATCGCTCGCAGAGCGACAGCGATAGTTTATTCAAATACCTAATATTCAAAAGTCTCTCCGCCCGCATTTCCTCTTAAATCAGGCGGGCCGTATGCTTCTTAACCACCCAAGTAGTATAAAAAACCGGTTACTACCAGTAATTAAAATGAAATAATAATATTACAATGTAAAACAAATCACCGTGACTAATATTTCCATGAATTTATTTTACATAGAACAACTAAGGTAACAATTAAAACCGCCGCTAACATAACGTCACGGTATAAATACAATACCAATAACTGTCATAACATAAAATAATAATAGTAATAACATAACTGAAGTAAGGCACAAATTTAACGCCTTTTATTGTTTCACACATCATAAAAGTATGCGTTGCCAACCCTACGCTTAAATCGAAGCACATCACACACACATGCATATCGTAACCGGTCGATTGACGTCAATGGTGGGTGGGGACGAATGTATAAAAAAAATTAAAACTATCAGTTTACTACGGACGGAAAACGAAACAACGACACATAACCATAACAAGCCATTGTTCCCTATATACCCACGTATCAACAATCAACTCTATTTATTTGCACTAATGACATGATGCTTTTTGTAGGCGATAATGAACGATTTAAACTGTTCCTATTGTTTGATCTTGTTTACTAACACATTCACAATAGTTTATATCATAGGGTTACGTCAGAAGACAAGTAAAGAGTTTTATGTGAATTTTATAACCTTTGATTTAATGTACGCTTAAGATGCTAGGTGCCTACGTCATTCATACTATACATACTAATGGCTACAATAACGTATTCAATGAGGTGAATAATAATGCAAAATTGTTCATAAAATTCATTCTGGCCAGCGTGGTATAATAATATCCTTCCAAGTGTATGGTATATGAAAAAGCGGTGGCCGAGTGGGAAAGTAACCGACTTGCATGCAAGAGGTGCGAGTTCGATCCCGGGCAGTACCAATGTGAATTTCACTTTGTGGAGTTTATATGTACGAATCAAATGATTCGCCATCTGCTAATGGTAAAGGAAAACATCGTGAGGAAACCCACATGTCTTAGAAGAAATTCTAAAGACATGTCAGATTCACCAACCCGCATTTGGCCAGCGTGTGTGAATATTCCAAATTCCTAAACCCTCTCTCTCTTTCTTGATAGAGGAGAGGAGACCCGTGCCCAGCAGTGGGACATATATGGGTTGCTATTATTAAGTGTATGGAGGAGACCCGTATCCCACAGAGTGGGACGTATATGGGTTGAGGTGATGAAACAATAAAGAAAACTTGCGCGGAATATCTTTAAAGTACTACTAGATAGACCCGCAGTTTCACTCGCACGGATAACGGTTACCTTGTTTAAAAGTACCCTATGAACTTTCCAAGGATTCTATCTATTCTTTCTTTCTATCTATGTCTTTGCCAAATTTAATTAAGATCCGCTTAGCCGTTTAGTAGTGAAAAGATAGGGGATTAAGGGTATAACTGAACATTTTTGATGACTGAAACAGAGAAATGATGCGTAAATGTGTTGCAATGTCTAAAAATAAACAGCGTTGTTTGTTTGTTTGTGTTTTGTTGGTACCACAGGTATTGTTCAATAATATTTTCATATCAATAGCCGGGGCCGTTGTTATTTGAATTAAAGGAAACATCCTCTTCGTATTGAGTTCAAGTGGTTGGAACTCGTTGAATATTAAAGTACACAGTATATAATCCTTTAGGTACTCATATATCAACGTAGCGTTGCTTTCAAGTGACAAACAAGCATACAGCCCGCGTGATAGTAATCAGATACCGTAGATAGAGTGACAGGAAACTTTTGTAGGTACTCCAATTATATTTTTGATACAAACTTTATTTTACTCAGTTATGTACAATTGGCAAAAAGCTATTTCTTCCAGTTCGTTTTTTTTTCTTTCAGAAAGTTAAATATAGTTTAAAAGTGGGAGGTTTTTGTAGTTGTTGAATAAGTACAGCAGGATTATAAATGCTTGGTGGTTAAGGCCTCATTTGAGTATTGTCTAACAATTTTAACACCAGGGTTTTGTAATCCAATGATTCTTAGAGTCCACAACCCACGACCGAAAATCGTAGACCGATTGTAGGACCTACAATCGGACTGATGATTGTCCGTGCGCAATTGCAATAAATACGTTCTATTTTTCACCTACAAAAAGTCGGTCACCAATTGTCGGTCGCGCGCTAGGATAAAAAAGGTTTCTTTAAAACTCATTCCTAATTGAGTACTGGTGACCTATACTTGCGCACATAAACGCAACTACACCACAGTGTTTAGTTATTTGGCTATGGTCTTCTGTAAGGTAGAGTCAAAAACAGTTACATCCTCTAAATGCTACTAAGCTAGTTTCTTAAAATCAATTTTAGTGTCAGACACGATTAATAAAGTTTAAGAATTAGGAAATTCTGTAGTATCTTTAGGTATATTATTTATTAATAAATTAAATCTATGCAAAACGGAATTCTTGCTTAAATTAATAATAAATACTACAATAACAGTAAATAACACCTGCCAAAGAAATTTCTAATTTCACTGCGATTATAAATTTCTTTGTTAAAAGTATTTATATTAATCTAATAGCATAGATATCCGATGAGAATGAGACCAGAAAGACTGTGCATAAGCATGAATGAAGAATGAAATTCATGAATGCAATTAACGCTATTCCTAAATGACCGCTGGAAATCTATTAGCTCGCTTTCTCTTTTTTTACAAGGACTAATTAGTTTTTATTACTAAAAGTAATAACATTTGTTTAAAATGTAACTAAATTTAGAAGTCAGATAAAAAAACTGCAGGTATACAACTAATTTTGGATGTCAAACATTCCAACTTGGGGTCAAGCCGATGTGATATTTGAGCGGGCGTTCTTTGACGTCAGCAATGTCCATGAGATGCTTGGTCACTACATCATAAGCACAAGTCGATACATGTATTATATTATTAGTTAGTTATGGGTTTAGTTACTACGAGAGTTCGTATTACGACAGTCTATGATGTAAAAGAGCTTCAAGATTCAAATCTATACCAACATTTATATGCCCAATCCCACCGAAACGGCTGAATGGATCTGGATGAAATTTGGCATAGAGATTATGGTCTGGATTGGCACTTTTATCCTGGCAAGGGAAGTCAATTATATTGATGTCACGAAGATTCGTATCAATTTTCAGCCATGTGCGATTTATGTCGACTTACCCCTATTTTTTGTGCTAACTTGACCGGGCTAGACTACACTTATAATATTATAAAGAGAAAAGATTCGTATTTTTGTATGTAACGAATACACTCAGAAACTACAAAAAATAATAACATGGCGTAACATAGGCTTAATTTTATTGAAACAAAAAAGATAGAATAAATGTCCACGACGCGACGGGACGAGCCGATAGTAAGTAATGAAATTGATAAAAAATATCTTACGAATAATAAGCCCTAAAATAAATCTCTATATGGACGTCATGATACGGCTCCTGATCAATTTGATTACCATTTGATTAATTAGATACATCAAAAAATGATTAACTGTTTTTATCACAATACAGACGTTTTAATGATTACGGAAAGTTTTTGCTAATAAACATTTTGGAGAAAAAAATAGGATGGGTATTTATTTGCAATTCATAACGCAGAGCCTAAAAAAGGTTCCTTAAATTATGTAAGTGAGCACTAAGAAGGTATTTTTGGAAGATAAAACCTTTTTTTATACACCTTGGGTGGCAAACAAGAATACGGCCCGCCTGATGTTAAGCAGTTACCGTAGCCTATGGACGCTTGCAATACCAGAGGTATCACTTGCGTGTTGCCAACCTATTTTTTACACCAGGGCTTTAAGTTGGAGTATCCCTAGAATAAGAAAACGTTTCATTCAAAACACATGCCTGTACTCACACACGGGAACACAACTGTGTGTAGTTATTTGGCTGTGGTCTTCTGTAAGGCGGAGTTCTTTCCCTAGTCGGGCTTTCTCGCTAGGATGATGCCCTACCTCGCTTAAAACTAGTAAAAAATCGTTTAACCCAAGGAAAAAATCGTTTGTACAGGGAGTTCATCCTTACATCCTTGCACCGCAAACATGCCGTACCGTAAGATTCCAGAGGATTTTCTTACTACGTACGATAAGGTTGTGGAATGAGCTCCCTGCCGAAGTTTTCCCAAGAAACTATAGCATAGGGTTCTTAAAGAAAGGAGTTATTAGGTTTTTAAAGGGTCGGCAACGCGTGAGTGACACTCCTGGTGTTGCAAACGTCCATAGGCTACAATACTGCTTATCATCAGGCGGGCGGTATGCTTGTTTGCCACCTTGGTAGTATAAAAAAACTAGTATGCTTGTCATGCTAATTAAGCGCAAATAATCTGAGAACTAGAACATCACCGTATCATTCAGTCATTTTGTACGGTTATTTGTTAATTTACTTGTACGGTAACTAGTAATTAGCAAAATGAAGAATAATATGTTAATATCGACTGCCTTGGTGGTCCAGTGGGTACAGTAAGCGCCTGCTGTTGTGGGTTCGATTCCCACACAGGGACAAAACTTTGTGTGATCCACAAAGAGTTGTTCTGAGTCTGGTTGTAATTTGTGTCCGTTAATTGTATGTTTGTAAAGTCCCCCGCGACACAGAATTTGTTCTCTAGTACGGGAGTTGTCTCATAAAATGAATAAAAAAATATACATTTGTCCCACTGCCAGGCACTGTCCTCTATCAAAAAAGCAGAGAGCTTTTTTTAAATAAAGACAATCCCCGAACTAGAGAACAAGCCCTGTGTCGCTTTATCCACATAAGCTGGTGCATATGGTTGGTGAATCAGACATTAAATAGGTACGTGAATTTCCTCACGATGTTTTCCTTTACCGTTAGCAGATGGTGAATCACTTTATTAGTATGTATAAATTTGTTGTCTTGTGCCTCAAAAAGCACGTGTGTGGAAACAATTCCAATTCCCAAACTTCGGACTTCTATTGCGAATTTTAAAACGAAATAACCTAATATATCGAAAATTAATCGCATCGGGGCCCTCATCAGTATTCGCAATCAAAGACCAACTATTTCTTAAAAGCAAAAACCATTTTATGCAAAAGACTAATTTATAGCAATTGAACATAATGCGATGTGTCCCCCCCCTTACCACAAGATTTATTTCAGGAGTAAAAAAGGAAACGCCAGTACAGTATAAGTACCCATATCTACAGGGAAGTAAGCAATTGAATCGTAATTTGAATCAACACCACTGTACATTGAACTAGGAAGATGGTGGCACGTAAGTTATTCACTTTTTATTCGCATGCCTCGTCACTACAAGCGAGACCATATGCCGAGGTTTTTACTCAATTACGCCTTATATTGACTGCCTAACTATAACGACTGCCTCGGTGGTCCAGTGGCCGCAGTATGCGCCTGCTGTGCATGAGGTTGTGGGTTCGATTCCCACACAGGATAAAACTTTGTGTGACCCACAAAGAATTGTTCTGAGTCTGGGTGTAATTTGTGTCCGTTAATTTTATGTTTGTAAAGTCCCTCGCGACACAGAGCTTGTTCTCTAGGGCAGGAGTTGTCTTTTTAAAATAATAAAAAAATAAAAATTATTGAAATTAAACAGAAGTTCAATGTACAATAATTGGTGGCAAACAAGCATACGACTCGCCTGATGTTAAGCAACTACCGTAGCCTATAGACGCTTGCAATACGAGAAGTATCACTTGCGTGTTGTGTGGTTTATTAACAACCTTTAATTTTTCCATACAAAATTGTTAACTTTTTACCGATACCATTAACCTAAATACGGTCGCTTTTCCAAAACTAAAACCGGTAACGACTCTTACAAACAATACTACAATTGACAATTACATAGTGGTGTAACTAATAGTTTCTCGCTCCAATTACTCCATACAATAACTGGACACGTTAATGACGGATGCACACATCCGTTTTATATACGTAAATAACAAACATATCAAACCACATGGATAAAAGGATATGGAGGATCAAACAATGTCATACGAGTTCGATAAATCTATATCTGTTGTATGGAATTTAACTGGAGAAATATCCTGTTGCCATTGCCGAGATTGCGAGGTTCCGAAAGGAAGCATACCAAATTGTAAATGTTATAGGTACTCTGGCGATTAAAAAGAGTGGCCCGAGTTTCTTGCCAATTCTTTTCGAGGCCCTACCCTAGTAAGCAAATTGGCCGTAGGAAGAAAGTATGCTGGCATTTGTTTTCATGACGTTTATAAGTATCATGTATTTGATCTAAATGAATAAATTATTTCTACTTTGACTTTGAAGCCTCACCACATACGTTCAGGTAGTGAGAGTCGGGGTTATAAATAAAGTTGCCTGAGTCAACAAATACAATTGGATTTATTGATGAGCGGTTACGGGGTGTCGGTTGATCTGTCGCACTAAAGTACTTAAAACGCACCAAATTTTCGCCATACCCATCGCGGCATACTACTCAGGCGGCGTGCCAAGCCGGGACGTGCAGCTATTATACATATTTTTATTAACATTAATTTGCAGTCGAATACATCGTGAAGGAACCCACGTTAAGCCAAAGCCTAAGACTTCTTCTTGTCGTTTAGTTAGTGGCCAACCTGGTGACAGAGTTATTTAGATCGCACATATTTAGGCCTCTGTCGTGATCTAACGACTGATAACAGTCGGGACCGACTTTTAACGTGCCCTCCGAAGCACGGAGACGCTCAGATGAAATACCACTATGCGGTCACCCATCCATAGGGTTACCGCGCCCTTGGTTGCTTAACCCGCTGATCGTTTACCGAACAGCTATGAGCGCCACTTGACTTGAGCCTAAGACTAAAACCCTCTTAACTCTCTTAGTAAAAGTCCTTGCCCGGTTGTGGCACATGTTATTATTTTTAGTTGGTAGGGAAAAGGTCTATTTTTTTTTTCACGATAGACCCAAAAAGTAACAATATAATAATGTTAAAATATCTCTTTAGTGGATTTTGTCTTCCAATCTAATAACTAATACACTAAATGACATTTTTGACTTTTAAACCAGTTTCTCAAAAATATCTTAATGCGATTATTTAAAAACCTGAATGGTATATCCACTAACAAACACAAACTGCAACAAGGTACGGAATTACTTTCAAATAATCCTACTAATATTATAAATGCGAAAGTTTGTTAGAATGGATGGCTGGATGGATGGATGTTTTTTACTGTTTCACGTAAAAACTACTGAACGGATCTGAATTAAATTTGGCACATAGATAGATTATGGTCTAGAATAACACATAGGCTACTTATAACAGCGATAACCGACATCTACGCAGGCGGAGCCGCGGGCAACAACTAGTCTATAATATAAAAATGAATCGCTGAATGTAGCAACACATTCAGCGCAAATCTCGCGAACAGCTGAACCGATTTCTCTAAATCTTTTTTTGCTATGTTCGTTATTGTCAGGAGAAGGTTCTTGTAGCTGTAAAGAGTTTAACTCGGGCGAAGTCGGGGTGGGCCACTAGTTTTAAAATATTTTCAGCTTCGAAAGACTGTGTCTGTCCACACTTTTGGAAAATAAATAAATAAATAAAAAATTAATGCAAAAGCCTGAGTCTTGCATAGGAAAAACTGAATGTATAGACTGACAAAGTCTGATTAATTAATGCAAAAGCCTGAGTTTTTCATAGAAAATACTGAATGTATGGACTGACACAGGCACATATGGGTGGCTATTATTATAAAGAACCATATTGATATCAAATTTAGTAGGTAGGTATAATAGCATACCACAGAATTGATTACAATATATCTAAATATGCATTAGTTTTCTATCTGGTCCATACATTATGACCTACGTGAGAAATTTTATATCCTCGCCATATAATGAAGTGTAAACTATACATATAATATAAAGTATAAAAAAAAAATTATGCCCCAAGTTTTGTATGCGTACGGTAACTGCTTTCCATCAGGCGGGTCGTATTCTTATTTGCAACCTAAAAATGATAAAATTATACTTATGTCTTGTTGCGATTTGTTCCCCATTTGCCACACGAAGTTTAGCCCCACAGAAAAAAAACCGTATTTGTCCTACAGTTTATTACGTTTTAGCCCCAAATGTAATATTTTTGGGCTAAACGGAATAAAATGTAGGGCGAATACGGAATTTTTGGAATTTGAATGCGAAACAAATTCTTGTTGCATTGTTGTGTAGTTTCATGTTTATTTATAATCGTTGTTATTTATACTAGATCGTTATAATTCAAATGAGTTTTAAAATATTATAAGATGACATTTAAATATTATTAGTTTAATGCGTAGTAAACAGGTTATCTATTTATAGTAAAAAAACTCAATGAAGAATAATGTGTTTTGACTTCTCTGCGTCCAATAGATTTATTTTGTACTAGTCGTTACCCGCGGCTGCGCCCGCATTCATGTCAAATATCGCAATAAAAAGTATTCTATAAATATTCTTTCCCAGTTCCATTTCATTCAGATCCCACACCTTTACAGTTAGTTATAATAATATTAGTAATATGCAAATCATTTAGTTACTACTTTTCTAGATCTATCGCATTTATATGTAGAATTCTGGTAGATTTTAACTTGAAGTGACAACTGAATTGTCACCAATTTTCCTTTACGTTAGTTGAGTCGTTTTTACGTCTACGTTAAGTTGTTTTTACGTTTAAGTCTACTATTTATTCCTCCTGTTGTAAGAGTACATAATAAGTTAGGTATTTAACACAAACAGTTAAAATTATTACTTTTTCCATAACGTTTAATAATAATTAGTTTATCACCAAACATACATAATGTATTGACGTCACGTTACTAACGTCACTTAAAAGTTATTCAAATAAGGAAAACTGAAATGGCACATCGCAATGAAAATAATAATTTTGTCGCGTTTGTTATTCAAAATATTGTTCAGGGACCATGACGTCATGGTCCCTGAACAATATTTTGAATAACAATATTTTTATGATGATTTATTTCAGACCTTAATTTGAAATTCGTAAGACTTAATTGGATAGTAGGAATTTAAGGATGTAAGTTTTCAAAATTCAAATTAAGATCAAGAAAAAAAAAATCGCTTGTACAATAAGCGATTTTTCTTGATCAAATTGTCAAGTTCCTACAGCCCCAGAACAGTTTTAAAAAGTGAATTCTTTAATTCTTATTTATTTAACGAATGCAAATAATTCCAAGTCATCAATTCTGATTGTCAAAAAATCACATAGAATTCATTTAAGCCAAAAATTCATTTAAATAGTAATTTTAACGTTAGTCATTAGTGTATTTTTCTTTGAAGATCAATAAAACAATTATTTGAACAATTACCGAGATGATAAATTACAAATTATGTAAGTCATTAATTTACTATTTATCAAGGAACGATCGTTTGCCTTTTACGTCAATGACACGTAATAATTCAACGAGTATGACTGTTTAAATAAATATTTATATTTCAGTATTATAAAGAATATGAGGTCTAAAGTCGCTCTGACTAATAGGTACTAGGTATGTGTAATATGGAAAATGAAAAGGTTTGTAAAAATGGATGACTAAATAAATCTTACCTTTTTGGGCATCGTTGGTGACTCGAACTCTTCATCATCGCGACTGGACAGTGTAGAACATGATGAGCACGCGGAATCAGCAGACAACGACCTGGACCTCAACCAGTCCACCTCCTCTTCTGTAGCACCAACTGCCACTCCGTCCGAGTAATCGCTGACTACCACACTGGGCGTCCTCACGCACCTTCCTCTGATCTCACAACCCTCGCTGCTCCTTCGCCCCAATTCCACCACATGAGCCTCTATTAAAGTCCTCTCCCGTCTTGGCGACATAGCGTCGGGTGGAGGCGTGATATCTCGAGGATGTGAATGTCTTCGTAAACGGGTCTCTAGTTCAACAGCGGAGTCGTCGCTAAGGTCGCGGCTGCGGCGTCTGACTGCGGCTCTGTCATCGTCATCAGAAGATGAAATGTCTTCAGGTGGTGAAGAGGTACGTGGTGGTCTAAGGTACTGCATCGGTGCTGGTTCAAAACGACGTAACAGTTCAGAGATGCGCGGTTGCGCCTGTCGAGTGACGCGGCCGGTCGGCGGCGCACGCGCGCCCGCACTGACGTTCATCCTACGCGGCGCGTGGACTTGTGCTTGCGCCGGTTCGCGCGCATGCCCTGGCGTCGAACCACTGCTCAGTTTTAAGTAGAACATGCTGTGGCTTAGCGCTTTTTCTCGCAACACTCTGCGGAAATCTTCAGGCGCTGGTTTCTCTAGTCGTGGCATTTTTACTGCAAAGGATAAAAACATTACACTGTGGTTTTTTTATACTACTTAGGAGGCAAACAAGCATACAGTTCGTCTGATGGTAAGCAATTGCCGTAGCCTATGTAGGTACTCTTGTATATCTGGTACATTACTTGCGTGTTGCAGACCCAAGAAATTGTAATTAGGCTTAGTAATGTTCTTGTAATTAGTCAAAGTCAATTTATTTTTAAATTTAGATTAAATGCATGAATTAAAGCTGACTAGGATAGGGGCCACAAGAAGAATTGGCAAAAAAACTTGCATTTTTATCACAATTCTTGCAAATATCTCATGAAATAAATGTGAACATCGCAATTAAAAACACACCCATAAATAAGCATTGGAGACACACACAGAAACAACTACACCGTAGTACCTACTGTAGTTGTTTGGCTTTTCTACTAGGTGGAGAACAATTATCACAACATCACCCCAGTCGGGCTTTCTCGCTTGTATAATGCTCTAACTGTTCTTAAAATTGTTACTTCCAACAATAAGCTTGATTGCTACTTCAGAATGTCATCCTACTTAGCCGACCTTGTTTAAATTTTATTAAAAGCAAACATTAAATATAATTCTATGGTATCGTTACAGCACAACGCATGGCAAATTAAATGGCTACTACGTCAATTTGTTAATTAAAAAAACACAACTGACCTTGTGCTAAATTAACTGGTACTCGAAAACGTTTCAATAATTGAACATTTCAGCCTTATCTGAAACAAAACAAATAACGTTTAGGATACACGTTGACACCAGGATGTTGATTATAATTTAACATTGTGATTAAAAACTTATTTTTGCGTAATATAATTCAGCATTCGTTATTTCTTCGTGGGGGTAGGCAGAGATGTATTACGTGTGATGTTAATACGATAATGAAGAGCAGAACCACCCAATACCTATTTAATTAAAAGGTGGTCTACCTGACCCGCCCTCAGTTTACTTCAGTTTATTTTATTTTATTGAAATACTAGCTGTTGCCCGCGGTTCCGCGTAGATGTCGGTTATCGCTGTTAAAAGCCTTGTAGTAGCCTATGTGTTATTCCAGACCATAATCTATCTCTGTGCCAAATTTCATCCAGATCCGTTCAGTAGTTTTTGCGTGAAAGAGTAACAAACATCCATCCATCGATCTATCCATCCATCCATCCATCCATACTCACAAACTTTCACGTTGATAATATTAGTAGGATTGCAAATCCGACTACCACGAAATAGTCTTTTCATTTTCTGGATTAATATATAGCCTATGACACTCACAAATAACTGACTTTCTTTTGGTAAAAGAATTTTCAAAATAGGTTTACTAAACCTATTTTGAAGATCCAGATATACAACCTCACAAATTAGGTATATATAACTTAAATTATTTAGATAATAAATTTATCATAAAGATTTAAAGGAAATCGGATGTTGATATTAAAATAAGAATATTTTCTGTACAATAGAGATTGTGCAGATGTTTTCTCATATCTATGGATGGATAGGTACCTACGTGCCCATTCATTGAAGATGGAAATACGTAATACAATGTTGCACTTCCGTGCATAACAATGTTACAATACAAAAACCGTTACAAAGAAAAGGAAAAAAGTAAACCATGTTATATTGCTTACTGGATTATAGTTTAAACTATTTTTGATATAAGTCCCACAGCTGGGCTCGGGTCTCCTCTCATCGAGCAAGAGAGAGAGAAGATATTTTAAAGACGATAATAAAAGTTAATGCCTTATGCCACATATGTGGCAAAGTTCTATGATTGTACAATTTAAATACTGGACGTACCATTGAAAATAAAAAATAAATATTTAGAAAAAACAATAAAAAATATGACAGTCAAACTAATTTATTCATTTATATCAAATGCATTATACAAGAACGTCAAAAAAGCATAATATTTCGTTCCTACAGTCAATTCGTTGTTATGAATACTCAAATTCAAAATTCATTAATTCATTTACAAAGTAACACTTATGAAAGTCATAAATTATGAATAATCCAGAAAGATGAGTCAGCTAAATTGCTTACCGCTAGTTCGCTGACGTGGAGCCATGAGAAGAACTAGCAAGAATCTCGGGCCACTCTTTTAAATCGCCAGATAGTTACAATCTTTTGTTAAATACAATTATGGTAGGGCCACGAGAAGAATTTGCTAGAAACTGTAAAAATCGTATTATTTTTACAATTTAGTAAGAGTTACAATTTGTAGTAGGTAGGCCAATCTAGAAGACGCAGCGTGGGCAGGCCTAGAACATGGTGGACCGACGACGGTTAAGGTCGCGAGCAACCGATGGACAAGATCAGCTCAGGACCGAATGATGTGGAAAACTTTGGGGGAGGACTATGTCCAGTCCAGCAGTGGACGTCTTATGGCTGAGTTGAAAGGTCAATCTGATTGTCATTCAACTAAGAACAACATATTTGTCAGATATTATACTACTTAACAAATATATGATATTTTACGTACTAAGTCACGTAACACATACTGTTTTGAGTTTTATGGGTTTTATTTAATGACTTCATAACCAAATACACGGTCAATATTACCAGGCAAGCAGCAAAAAATAAGTGTATAATGTTATGAATATTTAATTATATATGTTACTTACATATAATTAAATATTCATAACATTATACACTTATTTTCTTACGTTAAGCAAATTAATAAGTTTTTTTTGTATTTTAAAAAAATACAACTCCCGCACTAGAGAACAAGCTCTGTGTCACTGGGGACTTGACAAACATACAATTAACGGACACAAATTACACCCAGACTCAGAACGATTCTTTGTGGGTCACACAAATTTTGTCCTGTGTGGGAATCGAACCCAAAACCTCGTGCACAGCAGGCGCATACTGCGGCCACTGGACCACCAAGGCAGTATACTCGTAATAATAATATGCAGAAGGCAGTGCTTCTCGGCAGATCTGTAAAATAGGTACTTTTTTAATAGTTTATAATCATCTTAAGCTTTTTGGTTCATCATTACGTTGACCAATTTTTTTTATTCGCAATAATTTACATATTGAATTTACAAAGCCGAGGCAAATATATAGAATAAAAAAAGATTAGCGTCAAAATATTCTTTTATAACTTTCTACAGGAATCATGCTCAGAAGACATTAAATGTCAATATAATTTAGACTGACCTGTTGGTCTAATAATAGTTAGTATTTCTGACTGCTAAGCTGGATGTCCTGGGTTCGACACCCACACAGGACAGAACTTTGCGTAATACATAAATTTTCGTTCCGACTCTGGGTATAATTTGTGACCGTGAATTGTATGTTTGCAGAGCCCCCGTGACACAGGGAGGCACAATCGCTAGTGTGGGAGTTGTCTTTAAAAAAGACGTACTCTTTGTGTAACACAAACCAGTTATTTTCATATTTGATCACTCTGTAGCTAGTTATAACAATTCAAGTGAACCTTTTCCTGTTGATCATAACCACAACATACTCAACTGATTCCTTCCCTCATTCTTCACTCATTTTGAAAGAAAGAAAGAAAAAATATTTATTTTGTCTTTACATCTTACTACAGTAATCTAAAAAATATACATAATGGTTACAAGACAAAACAGGACCTAGCTCAGCGATTAATTGCAACATCGCAGACGCTGCAGCGCTGATATTCTGCTAGGACCCCTTAGGGAAGGTATTCGACACCTAGCGGAGCAGTTCAATTTAAAATATAAATGAGTAACGAGTAGATAAATTTAAAATATAAATTAGAAAATGATAATATTATATAATAACAATTCCACCTCATGTATCTTTTACAACTCTACTACATTAATAACATCAAATACTATTTTTTCACATCTAAATAGGGAAACCTATTAATAACAAAGTTATTTTAATAATAGCATTTATGTAGAACAATGATAGACGATTAAAATCATTGACGTTACATTTTTTTTTTGAAGATAATACGCAATTTTACAAGTCATTCCATTGAAGTATTCTCTCACAGATAATTAAGATAATTATCAGTAAGTGAGAACCGAAGAAAACGATTGAAGTGCATATTTAGATTGAAGTTACGTGATTATATAATTCCTAGTTCCATCGTCTTAAGATTAGGCCACACCGCAGCGCAACGTTGGCCGTGTGGTGACGGATTAAGAATACAAAAGTCACCACCCTTTTCCATCCCGAAGGGTGTCGTAAGAGTCGACTATGGGAGTAAGTCGTGCCATGCGCTGGCCTCAAGAAGAATGAGCCTTCTAGGACTGGCATACCCTGAACCTGAGGACTACAGGCGCGCCCCCGTCAAGGACGTACTGAAGCTCATGCAGGAGGTATTCAGGGACCAAGACGTAGGGTGAGAGGTAAGGTAGGGGCATGCACAAAAGATCCCAAGGGTCGAAGTGCGCTAGCCGCAAGGACAGCCCCGGCACAAGATAAGATAAGATGGGAGTAAGTCAGGCAGACAATATCCACTGCAAGAGAGGGAATACTCGAAACAAAACCCTATACCAACCAGTCTGGCCAGCGTGGTATAGTAGGCTAATATTACTTATACAATCTAACACC
Source organism: Trisateles emortualis (assembly GCA_947095525.1). Lineage (NCBI taxonomy): Eukaryota > Metazoa > Arthropoda > Insecta > Lepidoptera > Erebidae > Trisateles > Trisateles emortualis. Next base: position 5,590,356 of record OX352743.1, on the reverse strand, counting down.
AGGGCTGGACTTGAGAGCTTAGCGGAAAAATGTTTGCGCCTGATCTCTGATTGGGGAGTGCGCAACCGCCTATCGTTCGCGCCTCATAAAACATTTCAGCTACTATTGAAAGGGAATCTAAAAACGCCACCTAGAATTAGATTTAATAATATTACTGTTAGAAATAAGGATTCCGTTTGTTATTTAGGTTTGATTTTAGAAAGGAACTTCACTTTTGTAGATCATATTACAACGATAGGAGAAAAATCTAAGAATAGTTTTTACTCCTTGACGAGGATATCGACGTCGACATGGGGTCTGTCTTTTAACACCTTAAAAATTATCTATGCAGCAACTTATTTGGGTTGTATGTGTTACGGTGCACCTGTGTGGGCTGATAGGGCAACCATCGGTGCCGCACGACGCAAGTTGCTTCAGAGTCAACGTCTGGCGTTGATATTTTTGTGCAAGGCGTATAGGACAGTTAGCACTGAAGCTTTACCAGTACTGGCAGGTGTTCTTCCTGTCGATCTAGAGGTACAGAGACGAGCGGCGATTTATTACACCACACGTAACAACACCAATTCCAACTTTTTAATGCCACGTGATCGCCTTAAAATCACCCGATTATTTAAAGAACAAACTGAAGTTTATAGAACCCTCATTAATGAATGGCAACAGCGATGGGATACATCAACCAAGGGACGCCACCTCTACCAGTTTTTTCCTTCCGTTACTGATCGGTTGGCAAAGACATGGCTGGAGGTTGATCACAGTGTCGCTCAGTTCCTTACAGGTCATGGTAACTTTCGGAGCAAGTTATACTCATTTAAGCTAGTTGATTCGCCGAACTGTCAATGCTCAACACCTGGCTCCGATCAGGAGCAGTCTGCTCATCACATACTCTGGGAGTGTGGTCTTTGGCATAATGATCGTACTATTATGTTGAACAGCTTACATATATCATCTGGAGCGGCTTACTATGGGGATTTAGTCTCATCTGGGGGGAATTTCCGTGCATTTAAACGTTTCTGCCATACATATTATAGCAATCAAACTTAGCTCACTTAGGTCCCGTAGTTTAAGGTCCTCCGTGGTGCTCCTTTTCATAGGTTACAAACCTATACAGATTTATTTTGTCTCCCGCTTTGCTATGGAGGGAAGTGGAAACTTTTCTTTCTAACTCCTCCTATTTACTTCTGATTAAATTCGTTGCGGGGTCCAAGACAGTAGGTTTAGTTGTCCACGGGACGCACGAGTGTCAAAACTCGGTGTATCAGTTGGTTACTCCGCTGTTAATCCTGGCTCACAGGAGTCACAGTGGTGGGCATGTGGGTGGGATTGTCCCGAAAGTAGGCTAATATCCCTCCAATAGTATGGAGGAGACCCGTGCCCAGCAGTGGGACGTTTATGGGTTGAGATGATGATGATGATGATGCAGCGCAACGTAAGCCGAAGCTAATTTGTAAAACTTTCATTACACAATATGTTATGTATAAACGTCAGTGCACCAACTGCCTTTCTCCATTAATTCTGTCTATCCAGGATGTCAGGAAGAAATTGCCGCTAGCGATAAGACCGCCGATTGTACTAGCCTTAACTTAGAAATTTAAGTTGGAAAAATACATTTTTATGGTGTACAATAAAGTATATTGTTTTGTATTGTAATGCCTCCCTATTCTCCTTCCACTTCTCTCTGTCTAGAGCCGATGAGGACCAGTCTTCGTTAAATGAGTCCAATTCACTCAATTGTACACATTCTTATTAAGTAAGTATAAATATTTATTTAGAATCGAAGTTGTAAAAAAATGATGTGCTTTCAATTGGTAAAAAAACCCTACGACGCAACGTTTTCTGGTTTCTTTTTTGTTTTTCACTAACAGTTAAAACTGTAAGTGAAAAACAAAAGTGGGAACTTTGTTGTGGACTCTGGCTTGCCTTCTAGACGTCAGGCCTTCTGGTATTTTTTTTTTTTTTTTTTAAACTACTTGGGTGGCAAACAAGCATACGGCCCACCTGATGTTAAGCAGTATCCGTAGCCTATAGACGCTTGCATTACCAGAGGTATCACTTGCGTGTTGCCAACCCATTTTTTTACACCAGGGCTTTAAGATGGAAGTAACCCTGGGATAGGAATATGTATCTTTCAAAACGCATTCCTAAATGAGCTCTGGAGACCTGTACTCACACACAGGAACACAACTACACCGCTGTGTGTAGTCATTTGGCTGTGGTCTTCTGTAAGGTGGAGGTCCTTCCCCAGTCGGGCTTGCTCGCTAGTATGGTGCCCTACCTCTCTTATATTCTTGGTATGTTCACTTCCTAAGCATCCTGAACAAGTTTCTAAAGGAATCCCTTAGGTACCTTCTTACGCACTCCACTATACTTATGGGACTTAAACACACAATTAACGGACACAAAGTACACCCAGACTCGGGACAAAAATTTATGGATGACACAATTTTTTTGTCCTGTGTGGAGATTGAACCCACAACACGCCGCACAGTAGTAAATGACGAACCAACCGTCCAGTCAAATTAAATAATCATTCTAAACAGACACAGTTCGCCATTTACGGATTTAACAAATACGGATGTACAACATCCACCAGACTATTCCAAAATAGCATTAAAATGGCTACACAACGAAATATTCCATTCCACACATGGAACATATCTTGAATACAAAACACATAAAACAGTAGCCGATCTAATTGTAATGTACGTCGCGTGTAAACTTGCGTACGCGCATCTCATCTGCGTACAATTTACGCTAATCTATAGGACCGATGCGCACGTGGTGAGAAACACAAAATATTTTACTACAGCCACGAATGAATGTAAGTAAAACAATATAATTATTAAGTATACAATTTTATTGTTTTTTACAAGAATCCTACTAATATTATAAACGCGAAAGTTTGTAAGTATGGATGGATGTTTGTTACTCTTTCACGTAAAAACTCTGAACGGACGCTGAACGGATCTCGATGAAATTTGGCACAGAGATAGATTATAGTCTGGAATAGCACATAGGCTACTTTTTTTTGTGACAACCGACATCCACGCGGGCGGAGCTACGGGGAACAGCTAGTATTTAATAAAGAAACAACATTTACACGATTTTAAACAATAACAAAAAGAGACCTACTACGTTTAAACAAAAAAAAAGACTGCTTCAATAAGTGTCCTAAAATTCTTCCGCATCCAGATGACCGGCAGAATTTCCACGTTGGATGGAATCATTAATCAATCATCACAACCCATAAACGTCCCACTGCTGGGCACGGGTCTCCTCCATATACTTGGCTGGATATTAGCCTACTATACCACGCTGGCCAGACGGGTTGGTATAGGGTTTTATTATTTCGAGTTTTCCCTCTCTTGCAGTGGATATTGTCTCCATAACTTAGTCGACTCTTACGACACCCTCGGGACGGAATGGGGTGGTGACATTTGTATTCTTAATCCGTCACCACACGGACCACACGGATGGAATACATTTAATATAATTTTTAATAATAACCTTCATTGCATGACTGGTGCAGTAATGTCGGTGGACTTCTGCGATTGAAGGTTCGTTCCCGACTTGGTACGAATCTTTTAGTTAACCCATACATGGATATTCCGAGTCGTGAGTATACTTAGTTTGTTTGGATGTTCATAAAACCCGCGACACATATCTTGTTCTATTAATTTTATTATTAAACAAAATAACTTGGAAACACTACCCAAAAAGACAAGTTACTAAAAAATAAATTAGCATTTTTTTTCGGTTATTGCTCACGCTTGCTTCCCAGGGTAGGCAAAGACTACTAACTTCCTCTCACTACCATCTTGACATACTTCATTCACTTCATTCAAATCATGTAAACAAGTCATAATTTATACCAAACCATCTTTGAATTCCTGGGTGGGCTAAAGCCTAGCCTATTAGTAAACCGATCAGGAAGTACGGGAGTTAAGTAGAAGTCTAAAATAGAAGCGGGCTCCATAATATTTCAATGAAACAAGTATTGTTTTGATATAACAAGAAACAGCCAAGGACGTTGTATGTTTATTTTGACAACCTTATTATGTGTATGTTGCTTTAAAAGTAAACAATGAAAATTGGGGCTTTTTCTGTTTATGTCACATTGATCTACGCGTCTTCGTTTCTTGTAGATGTTCTATTTAATATAATTTATTAATTATGATCATTCTAATGTGTAGTTAGTAGGTATTGGCGCAATTTTTTTTTTTTGTTTAAACGACAACTCCCGCACTAGAGAATAAGCAATTAACGGACACAAATTACACCCAGACTCAGAACAAATCTTTGCGGGTCACACAAAGTTTTACCCTGTGTGGGAATCGAACCCACAACGCGCATACTGCGGCCACTGGACCACCAAGGCAGTCAAATCAATTAAAGAGACAATTGATCAATTTAATGATTTTCATTTTTATCCTGCAGTTGCGTTCCGCTTTTCACTGGCTTTAGCACTTTATTTTTTTAAAGAGGTAGGGTGTTGGTGGTTCGCTGTCGGGCTTAATTAATCGCATGTATGGTACTCATGAGCGAGCAAGCGCCTTTAAAGGTTCTCCATCTTACAGAAGACCACAGCAAAATAACTACACACAGTTGTGTAATTGTGTCTCTAGCGCTTATTTAGGGCAGCATTTTTAAAGAAATAGTTCTACTATTCCAGAGATACTCCATGCAAGCCAAACATCTGGTATTGCAAACATCCATAGCTTACAGCAGCTGCTTACCATCAGGCGAACCGCATGCTTGTTTGGTCCCATGTCAAAGTACGTCGTAATTGAAAAAGCCGCATCTATTCGATAGTACAGCGATGTACACAATCCGTGTGACGTCAAAGGCAGCCTTGTCTCGGCGTTAGGGCAATACTACACGCACTAAAATAGCTTAATTTAGACAATATCACAAATTGACCACTTTTGCACGTGATGAACCAACGTGGATGTTCCTGGTTTATTAAAATAACTATTTGAAGTACGCACGATGAAAAATAAGTATAATTTGGTTTGATTATTATTTTTTAAATAACTACGCTGCACTAGATGCGGAAATGTTAAGTTACCTTATAGCGATTTAGATCTTAAATTAATTCTATTTTTTCTATTAATTCCGAGAGACTATAGCATGGGGTTCTTCAAGAAAGGAGTTATAAGGTTTCTAAAGAATCGGCAATGCGCGAGTGATACCACTGGTGTTGCAAGCGTCCATAGGCTACGGTAACTGCTTACCATCAGGCGGGCCGTATGCTTGTTTGCCTCCTTGGTAGTATAAAAGAAAAAGTTTCGTAAGTTGCCACCTTTATTACCTAGTAAGCCAGAATGTCCACTTAATTCTCTTAAAAGAAGGTACAACTTACGTAGTAACTATTTAGTAATCTGTGGTACAACCTTCTTTTAAGCTGTCGGTAAATGACGACTGCAGTGGTAAATGGCGAGGTAAGCACTTAAGCCACTGAACCAACCGTGCAGTCCAAATTATAGCAATTTGTTTTAGATTTCAATTTATGTTCTAAATTATGATTAAAACTTTATTACTTCGTTTAAAGTTTTCATGCTGTTATTTTGATAGAACAAGCAGATACTTCAATTTTATTTATTAGTATAGACGTGTACTGCAAATGATGTTTGCAAATTTAAAAATATTCATTTTCACTCTCCCTCTCTCATCTCAAAATATAAACGTCCCACTGCTGGGCACGGTTCTCCTCCATACACTTGGCGGGCACTAGCCTACTTATACCAAGCTGGCCACACGGGTTGGTATAGAGTTTTGTTTTAATATTTATTTATTTTAATAAAATTACTAAATTAAGTACCTAGTAGATGTATGTTTGCCCTAAGTTTTAAGACATTTCATTTTCAGAACGAAAGACTGAAAACGCTAGATCGAATGCTATGACGACAATCGACACAAAAAAAAGCTGATTGTACCGTACTTCATCTTATAAGTCCGCCTTTTGAATATTTCCGTAATGCTGACGCACACAATTGAAGGCCTAAATCCTATACCTACCTATTGACATTATATATTTTTAAATCTAAAGACGACATAGCGGCCATGTTTTTTTTTAAGTCACCGTTTTTTTTGGACCTAGTAACTTAAAATAACATAATTTTAAAATGGTTCGATTCTCACCCACAATAAATATTTGTGTGTTGAACACGACTTTTTCTTCTGTGTCGGGTATAGGTGTAATTTATCCATAATATGTATCTATATATTTAAAAATATATTTAACTAGCTGTTGCCCGCGGCTCCGCCCGCGTGGATGTCGGTTATCGCTGCAAAAAGTAGTAGTAACCTATGTGTTATTCCAGACCATAATCTATCTCTGTGTCAAATTTCATCCAGATCCGTTCAGTAGTTTTTACGTGAAAGAGTAACAAACATCCATCCATCCATCCATTATTACAAACTTTCACATGTATAATATTAGTAAGGATATGTTTACCACATGTTTAGTTTGGGATCAGATGGCCGTGAGTGAGCTGTCCCAAAATATAATCATCATCATCTCAATCAAAAGACGTCCACTGCTGGACATAGGCCTCCCCCAAATATTTCTACAGCATTCGGTCTTGAGCTGACCTTATCCATCGGCTACCCGCGACCTTTACCAAAATATAATGCTTTGTTATGAATCTACCTTCTTGCATCTATCTTATTTGCTCTACATCAAAATATTTGACTTGAATTAAGTAGCCATTCAATACAGTTCCTTCAGTTTATGTTAAGACGATTCAACTAAATGAAGTGCTCATAGCCAGTCAAAACAGTATCCTGAAAATTATTGCGGGCAGGCTGGATTCGGCTGTGTTTGCTTTTGTCATTGACCTTCATGTGAGAGGTGTGGGTCAATAATATAATGTGTTCTAATTGATAAATTGTGAATGTTTAAAATACTATTTAATTTAATTGTACTAACATAGACTATAAGTATTTTGTTACTAACATAATATGGATTGTAATTATCTGTAAATGAAAATAATTTGAATTTGAATAGCCAGGTGCTTTGACCGCACTGTTGGTTCAGTGGCTTAAGTGCCTACCTCGCTTTTTACTACTGCGCGGCATGTTGTGGATTCGATAGAACAAAAATTCGTGTGATCCATAAATGGTTGATCGAGTCTGGGTGTAGGTATTATGTGTCTGTTAATTGTATGTATATGTTTCTTGGAAATTTGAAACTGTTTCGTTGAATCGTCTTACTTAACTAAAACTGGAGGAACTGTATTGAACTGTTGATTAAAGTTAAATATTTTAATGTAGAGCAAGAAAAGATGTCTCTTTTTTGTCTCTGGTAAAAAGACAACTCCCACACTAGGGAACAAGCCCTGTGTCGCGGGGAACTTTACAAGAAGTAAAGTTCCCCGCGACACATGGCTTGTTCCCTAGTGTACATCACATTATTAGTGCACATCTTTTCTCGCTCTACATCAAAATATTTAACTTAAATCAACAGTTCAATTCAGTTCTTCCAGTTTTTGTTAAGACGATTCAACGAAACAGTTTCAAATTTCCAAGAACATAATATCGGTGTACAACGACGAATCTTCTGCGGTTTTACTGTCATTACAATAGTACCTAGTCTACCTAAATGTAAGCAATATTTCAACCTCAACGGGGTCGTTGAACTGAGCAAGGCAGCGGTTTTCTGTTGATGCAATCATAATCTAGAATATCTAAACTTATAGGTAGTTACTAATTTACTGTGTCTTTAAAACTTTCGTAATCCTTCTGAATAAACTATCGTTCAAAGAGATTGACAATAAAGAGCAATGACCCATTAATAGATTGTTCAGGAATCAGCAAACATACCCCCTATTAAATTAACAATTCTTTAAGATAGGTAGGGCACCATACTAGTGAATAAGCCCGACTGGGGAAGGACCTCCACCTTACAAAAGACCACAGCCAAATAACTACACACAGCGGTGTAATTGTTTTCCTGTGCGTGAGTACCTACAGGTCTCCAGCGCTCATTTAGGGATGCGTTTTGAAATAAACGTATTCCTATCCCAGGGATACTCCCATCTTAAAGCCTTAATGTGTTGGTAACACTCAAGTGATACCTCTGGTATTGCGTCCATAGGCTACGGTAACTGCTTAAAATCAGGCGGGCCGTATGCTTGTTTGCCACCCAAGTAGTATAAAAAAGTATACCACGGAACCAGCTGAAATCGATGAAAAATATTACACCATGCAGGCTGAGACACGACCTCCATTATCGTCGAAATTTCAGGTGTTTGTGGTCGATGGAAAAGGCAATAGGCTCTCTATAACGAAGCTCATTTAGGTATACGTTTTGATAGAAACGTTTTCCTATTCAAGGATTACTACATGTTAAAAAATAGTAAGTCACACGTATTGCAAATATTCATAGGCTACGGTAAGTGCTTATTATCAGGCAAACCGTATGCTTGTTTGCCACCTAAGTAGTAATATATTTAGCGAAATGTACCTGTATCTCTGCCTATCCCTTCAAGTACAAAGCGTGATGCTATTTATTTATTTATTTATTTATTTATTTATTTATTTATGACTCACCAACAATTGTACACACTAAGTATAGTTAATAATAATTGACACAACATTGAATTAAGTGTTACAACTTTTTACAGGTGGGTACCGCATGCACAAAAAACAGAAAATATTTAAATAACTAACACTAACATAACATTTACATAAAAACAAAATAAAATACAAATTATGTTACACTTAATTTTTTAGGGTACTAAATATGACTTTGCGGAAGTTGGTAAACGAATCAAAATGTATGTCAACCAGGTCACTGTAACTATTGAGTAGCTTACACATTCGAGGTATAGCGGAACCTGCACCTAAGTTGGTCCTTCGAAGTGGTGGATGTAAGGGGGTAATGGCAACTCGCGGATATTTGGCTGGAGCACTAAGATTAATTCTGCCAAGTAATTGAGGACAGTCTATTTCGTGGCGCAGCAGCTTATATAGAAATATGGAATCTGTTACGTTTCTTCGTTTTTCTAAAGAGATTAGACTATAATATGCCATGTTATATTACCTATACCATCTTTCAACGATAAGTTTTCTTTGCTCATAATGATGTTACCCCCAATCCGTCATTGCGTACATATTATGTTATCGTTTTAATTTAAGCCTTATCTGTATAACTAGGCCGACATGTCCTCTTACAGTAACGTGTTTTCGGGCCATCGCTCATGCGTGTACGCTTGTTACATAGATTTTAACTCGATAATTGGTGTGTTCATATCGAAATTGCATTAAAAAATTGTGTCCGAAAAGGTGAATTTGGAGATCGATTCTGAGAACATCGAAATCAAGTTGTATATATTAATTATAATAAACTAGCTTTTGCCCACGGCTTCGCCCGTGTGGATGTCGGCTGTCACGGTAAAAATAACCCTATATAACCTACCTGTCTATATAAAATAGGCAACAAACAAACATACATTCTAACTGAGTTTCATTCGCGTTTATAATATTAGTATAGATTAAAGATTACTAGATCTTGCTCCTGTCTCCACCTGCATGTATGAAAAAATATTCTATATTCTTCCCCAGAATACCATCTATCTCTTTTCCAAAATTCATAAAGATCCGTTCAACCATTTAGTCGTGAAAAAGTAACAAACAGAAAGACAGACTAGCTTACTTTTACGTTTATAATATTAGTAGGGATACGGAACTCAAAGTAAAACAAGTATGGAATTACTTATATAAGAGGAAGCCCGACTGGGGAAGGACCTCTACCTTACGGAAGACCACAGCCAAATAACTATATACAGTGGTGTAGGTGCGTTCCCGTGTGTGAATATAGGCTTTATTTGTCGGCCAAAGATCTAGTTAGTTTATATAATAATATAATGCTATTATCGGTATACTTAGTTAAATACCGATACACCCCAAATTTGTATAAATAAAATAAAAACTCACGATGTTATAAGCTGATTTTAGTGTGTAGTTTTTCTTATGGTAACCTAGCGGCAAGTGTCGCTTGCGCCGCACGTAACAGAGCACAAACCATTTTGGTATATTGTGCATTTGTAACATTAAAATATGGGTGTCCAACTTTCGACAATTTCCCACATTATTGGGACAAACTATAACATGGTTTAAAAATGATTATTAGGTACTTATTACTAATTCTGAGAAACATTATATAGTAAAAATAGTACGTATTGTTAATATATGTATTTAGAGTCACCATAGTAAACGAACATACATTTTATATCATTTCAATAATTTATTTTTATTTTCAGAAGGTGTAATATAATAAAATAAATAAAAAAATAAAAAAGCCTTTATTTGATCAAGCTTATTCAGTTACACCTTAAGTATTTACTAAATTAAATTACTCACTAATTGCTAAGTATAAATGCTAAATTCTATTTACTATTGCTATTAAAAAACTATATAATGACTATTATTAATACTATACTTAATATAATTACTTAATTCTAGTTACATTAATATGCATTAAGCTAGGTCCCCAATTTGGCTAAAAGCCTCCTCCAAAGACGCCTATTTCTCTCTATCCTGTGCTATTAGCAACCAAGGTGTAATATATGTATGTTAAATGTGTGATTCCACGCAGAACTTTTGTTAAAGTGCTTTGAAGTAGGTGTATCAAAATAATATATAAAAGTAATAAAGAGATTATAAAATATTGTTATGTTAAAATAAGATACTTGTTATACGATCGTTTTTCTCTATGGGAAACAATCATTAGAGTCCAACATTTGTTGCGCAGGATTAGGGAAAACCTGAAAACCCAGGAAAACCTAATCAGACTAAACTCTAGCTAATTATTGAACTCTTACATTTACCATTATAACACTACATGATATAATTTACAACGTCATCCTAAGCTTCTTTTTCATAACGTCCAACGACACTGCATACTGGGAAGAGCTCAGAAGGCTAGCGGCATTGCTACGTTGGATGGCAAATTTAAAATTATTAACAGATTTAAAACAAAACGCTATAAGGAGAAGCCATGATGGTAACGATGGCTATGTCGTCAGCATTCCAGCAAGCGACAACATTCTTTATTTGTCTTGTAGGGCTGTCTGCAATTTATGATCCCTTTCAAGCACAGCATGACCCTTTGTGAGTGTGAGCAAAACGAATGGTTGTGTTATTTTTTTGCACTACAAAAACTCAAGTTAGTTCGGGCACAACAGATGTGCTTGAGGCATTTATCATTTTACATTCAAAAAGAGATTATTTATATGCCTTTTAATACAGTAAAATTTTGCGCCTAATCTTTGCTGGGCATGGGTCTCTCCTCTATCCTAAGAGGACTAAGGCATTATCCAGACACTGGCCGGCCTGACTGGCCTAATGTGGGTTGTGAATCTTCTTAATTTATAACGATCAGTTCAAAATAAAAATGCACCATTACATTTGTTTTTAAGAGTTCTATCCGTTTCTAATATAAATTATTGTAATCTTATGATGTACAATGAAGAATAATTATAATCTATATATTTATGTATGTACCTAATCCTATTTTGAACACTTGTGCATACAAAGATGACCTGCCACCAAGCCGACCTGCCTTTAAACAGAATCCAGACACATTCTAGTAGTCTGGTTCTAGTTCGCCATCGATACTAATCTATTGGTTGTTTGAATTTTGTAATTAGAGTATTTTGGACTCTTCTGTTATAAAAGCAGCTTCTTTTCAAGTGCCCTTTTTTTCCACAGTGATAACATTTTTTGGCTTTCATGTCATTTTTAAACGAATGTTCTTTGTGTACAAAACTTTTTGTCGATTCACTTTCTGCTTTTATTGTTTGATCTTGAAGCTTCAGTCTTGTATCATGTTTTTCAGTTAATAACAAAATACATGTTTTTATAAAAGCTAAAGTCATGTTATCTTCAGCCAATGTATCTGTAATGATACTGCTGTAACTATCAGGAAGAGTCATTAGAAGATAGACCACTTTGTCGGACTCTTCTAAATTCACACCTGTAGCTGTAAGTTCGGTGATAATGTCATCAAATATTTGAAAATGTCTTACTAAAGGAGTGTCACTAACCAGCTTCAATTTAAGCAATCTTTTTCTTAAAGATATCTGCATCGCTACACTTTTCCTTTCATATACAGAGTCAAGTTTAAAGAACATGTTTTTAGCCGTGTCTTGTTCCGTCATCGAACCAAGTAAAGAATCTGATAGAAATTCAACTATCGTATTCTTAGCTGATGCATTTTTCCTTATCCACTCAGCATCTGGCGTTACAGGAATTTCTTCGTCTATCACGTGTAGTAATTGAAGTTCATTTAATAAACTGCGTATCCTTATTTTCCAAACACTGTATTTATCGCCATCAAATGGTTTAATATTCCGTTCTAACCTTATGTTATCCATTTTTAATTGCAAAGTTAGATCACGACAAAAGTCTACTACCACTAGCCAAATATTATGAAGATTTGTAAAAGTTCACTTCACTATTCTCACCGTCTTTTAACGACCACTGTCTGCAATACTTGACACAATCCTCGGCTTCTTGCAGCAGCTGCACCCTGCCACTAGGCGAGGCCTATGTCCAGCAGTAGACTGCGATAAGCTAATTATGATGATGATGATGACCACCGACGTTTGTCACCCCCACTCTTGTCTTGTGCTCAAAAAGTCTTCCACTCAACAGCTTTAGTTTTAACTCAATTTATTTATTTTATAATTAAAAGGTATGTGTGTAAGGCGTGAGGTTCCACGCAGAGCTTTGGGTGAAATGGGAACAACGAAAATGCAGTCAAGTGTTCGTAGAGGACTTGTATATAAAAACTAATATTTACGAGTGAACAGTCTCTCTTTCTAACTTATTAGTTTAAAATGGGATAGACTTATTTTTTGTGATAGACGATAGTGGTTAGTATGTATTGAGTTGTTCACAGTATTGCCTTTAGTTTTTTTTTGCGGAACCGTTTTTTTTCTGGACCATTGTTTCTATGTAGTTGAAAAAGAATAACAATTTGAAAGGAACTTTATTCCAGATGGACATAGGCTTATTTCTGTCAACATATCAGGCGAACCAAGCCGCGGGCGGCAGCTAGTATATCATATAATTTGATTTGAGATGGACAAAATGTTAATTGTACCAAATCAATCTGAAAGCAGATTTTCAAACGCCCGAGTTTAATATAACTGGCTAATATGGTAAAATTACAATAATTCGAAACCATAAAGTTTGATATTCTAAATTTATCCTTCCTGGTGGTAAGCAGTTACCGTAGTCTATGGACGCTTGATTTTTTTTTGCCCCTGGGCCCGAGCATTCTTGACATTATGTATGCCTACAGTTGGTGCGGGAAAAAACATAACGCGGATTTGGTTACTATTACCATAATTTCCAATGACACTTGGTGGTTGATTACTCAGTAGTGTATCTACTTGTTACAACTTTGTACCGCTTATGTTAAAGGTTGAAGTGTTCTTGGGGTTTTTCTGAGGAGAAAAAGTACATGGCAAACAGTGATAGACATTAAAATAATATGTCGCAGATAAACTGTGAAGTTTATCGTATTATAAAGCGTCTTTGTTATACTATTTAGGTGGCTAACAAACATATGGGCAGCTGTAGTAGCAGTAGCTAGTAGCCTACGGACGCTTGCAATAGCAAAGGTATCACTTAAGTGTAGCCGACCTATTTTTTGATACCAGAGCTTTAAGGTGAAGTATCTATACCCAGGTATAGATACTTGATAGGAATACGTTTCCTTAAAAAACGCATCCCTAAATGAGCGCTGAAGACTTGTACTTAGACGCAGTTACACGTCTCGATAGTTAATTCATGACATAAAAATCTTACTTAAACTTTTGTTATGAAGTGGTGGCGCTGGTGGTAGCTCAGAGGAAGTAACCTATTCATACAGATGAGGATACGAATTTTATTGTGTGTAATTTATACGTATAATAGCAACCCATATATGTCCCACTGCTGGGCACGAGTCTCCTCTCCTCTATCAAGAGAGAGAGATTGTTTAGGCTTTAATTTCACACACGCTGGCCTAATGGCGGGTTGGTGAATCAGACATGTCTTTAGAATTTCTTTTAATACATGTGGGTTTCCTCACGATGTTTTCCTTCACCGTTAGTAGATGGCGAATCATTTGATTAGTACATATAAACTCCACAAAGTGAAATTCACATTGGTACTGCCCGGGATCGAACTCGCACCTCTTGCGTCGGTCAAGTCGGGTTCTTTCCCACTCGGCCACCACCGCTTATTTATACGTACCTACTCATTAAATGATCCATCTGCTGACGATAAAGAAAGACGTCTGAATGAAAGTACCATGAATAAACCTACGTCTTACGTCTAGCCTTAAAATTTCTTCTAAGACACGTAGGTTTACTCATGGTTACGGGAACGTGCACCGTAGCCTATGGACACTTGCAATACTCCGTGTTGCCAACCCTATATATTTTTATCACCAAGGCTTTATGATAGTGTTGCCCTGGAATAGGGAAACGTGTCTTTAAAAAGCGATGGAGACCTGTACTCACACACAAGAACACAACTACAGCGCTGTGTAGTTGGCTGTAGTCTTCCGTAAGCTGCATGTCTTTCCCCAGTTAGGCTTGCTTAATTTTATGGTATCCTACCTAGTGATGTACGTCTGGGAATATTGCCACTCCCGGAAACTTTCCACTCCCAATATGCCCGGAAAACTTCCGGGCACATTGGGAATATTGCCCAAAATTCCCGCCGCTCTCCGCGTTTCACACGCGCTCCCCGCGTGCTGCCGCCACTCAATCGCCTCGATTTGCGCAGTAGCTTCGTGTATGTTGCAGAGAATACGTGTCTTGTTAGTGCGTGGGCCCAACGCATCGTAATATTTTGTTACAATACGTGAGAAATCAAAAGTAAACGAATATTTCAAAGGCGACAAGGATAATACGGGACGTAAAAAATATAAATGCACGTTCTGTGGTCACAGTTTTACTTTAAAAACACGCTACAAAATTTGCGCGCCAATTTCTTAATGCAAGCATTGAACAGCAACGCAACAACGCAGACGATATAATATAGGGACAACATTTATCACTACTACGAGCCAAGCAAGTTTCTTGAAAGAAAACTTACATATCCACTTCACAGCAGTGATATTAAGTCCCAAAAGACATGGTTCTAGACTTTATGCAGAAGACCATTTAGAAGGATATAATGCTATTTTGAGCCTAGTCAGCACTCAGCAATGATGATGCTGCTGCCAATGTAATAAAAGAACTCTCTGACTTTAAATACCGAAATGGACGTTATGTACAAAATATAAATTGGCAGGCTGCTAATTCTATCGACCCAAAAGAATGGTGGACCACCTTTTGCTCAAATACACCTTTAGGTCCTGTTACAATAAAAAAAATTACAGTCCATCTACTTCAGCATTGGTACTAAGATTTTTCATTTTCTATATTCTCTCATATACACACTCGAAAAAGAAACAAATTTACAACAGAAAGAGAAGGAAAAAATATAGCTTTATAGCTCACAATTGAAAGTTTATGAACGAAATTGTTTCGATATATCGCTCTAGCGACATGAAATCTGACGTGAGTTTAACAGATATCAACAACGAAGAAATTAATTCAATAAATGATTCAGATGAAGACTTTGATATGGATTCTATAAGTGATTCAGATAAAGATTTTGATATATGGAACCATTGGACTTTAGGTCATTCACAGAAATATTCGAAGAGGATGTCTATTCTTTTATATTTACAATCAATGATGAAGATGATAATTAATTTACAGTAAATATTAAAGAATAAAAGAAAAAAATACAAAAGGAAAAGTGGGATTTGAGTTTGTATGAAAGTTCATCTTGTTTAAATACTTTAGACTTAGGATTTTAGGGTTTTTGAAAGTTGCCGTATTGAATTCTGTTTTTTTTTGTTAAAATTATATTCTACGCCAATAATTCAAGTTACGAACGTAGTTAAATTAAAAGATTATTGTTTTATATAGTATTTTTTTACAATTCGCATTTTTGTTTATAACATAGTTAGTGATCATAAAAGTTAATTTGTTGCATACCGGGGTATAAATACATTTTATATACTATATTATTTAAAATTATGGTTGCGTTATAATACAATTGAAACATTTTTTTTGTTGAATAAGAAAAATGAAGCTATCTAGTAAAAACGGTTTTTTTATTCCTTACTTTCCTAAAATTTATTTAGGATATTACGAAAATTAATAAAGACAGCCAAAAAATTCAAAAATCTTATTTAAAATAGTAATGATTGGCTTTTTATACTTATCCAAAGTTCGTTGCCGGCAATATTCCTAAGCAACCTTGGGAATATTGCCAGCAACGAACTGGAAACATTGCTGGAAATATTGAAATAAACTGGGAATTTTCGTTAATATGATATTTTATTGTCTGCTTTTATTATAAGTATATAAGCTATAATAAACTAAAGTAAATGCAATATATCTTTCGTAAAAAAACCGAAAAATTAACCAAAATTCCCAGAATATTTCCAGTTTGGGAACATTGCCGGCAACGCTGCCGGCAATATTTCCAGTCCTTGGCAGTGTTCCCGGGCATGGTACATCACTAATCCTACCTCTCTTAAAGGATGATTTGAGCTTTCATGATAGAGTAGAGGAGATTCTTGCCATCCCTTTTTTTGTAAAACTTTGTAATACGTCGTGGTTTACGATTTAACTGTGACATACACAGACTATGGATGCGAAACATAATATGTTATTTTAATATCAATTGTTTGTTCTAAGAATAATTACACAGTGTTATGTTGAAGGTATAATAAAATTGTTCATCAAGGAGGTATGAGATCGGTATGTGCGAATTGCGTCTGGAGTCCTAGATAGAGCCGTTTTGAGACTATAATATATCATATATAGTAACTTATATAAATAGTTCTAATATAGTACCCAGAACCGATGTTTTTGCATGAGGAGGTTGGTAAATGTAGAGGAATCTAAGGAGTATGTCTGGATCGAAGCAATTGATGTACCACAGTCTCTGTCTACCCCGGAAACGGGCATGATAACATGTATGTTTGTTCTAAGAAATAATCAGAAACAATAACTGCAACATCGGATATTGTGACAAAGGCTTTCCCAAGGATATCCACAGCTTTCTTATATTTATTTTTCTATAGGGTATATAAAAATTGTACCATAAATTATGGTTCCGAATCAAGTCCGACTTCGAGTAAGTAACTTAGTTAGTACCTTCGTTAAATTCTTTTCCACCAGAATTATAGTAGACTAGTTGTTGCCCGCGTGGATGTCGATTATCGCGATAAAAAGTAGCCTATATATTCCAGACTATAATCTATCTCTGTGCCAAATTTCATCTAGATCCTATCAGTAGTTTTTTGCGTGAAAGAGTAACAAACATCCATACTTAGTTACATTATACAAACAAACATACAATTTTGTAAATTCTATGTATTTATTCAAAAAAAAATTGTAGACGTAAACAATCGAAGGACGCGCATTGTTCGAAAACATTTTCTAGTATTCAAATGTATTGTAAATGCAGTCAATGTTTATTTTGTAATTGTAATAAATACGAGGATGTTTGCGCAATAGGCAGAAGGTTAAGGACCTGGGATTTCTTTAATATTTGTATGCAGGCTGTTGCCTAGTAAGCTTACACAAACGTCTGCATAGCTTAAATGAGAAACGGAGTCTACCTTCAGCTCGTCCTATATACATACAATACTATTCTTGGTATACCTAGTAAAATACCGCAACACCTCAATTTTGTGGTATTAGAAGAGTAGAGAAAATAATCCTTACTAATATTATAAATGTGAAAGTTTGTGAGAATGAATGGATGCATGGATGTTTGTTACTCTTTCACGTAAAAACTACTAAACGGATCTGGATGAAATTTGGCACAGAGATAGATTATGGTCTGGAAAACACATTTTGCAGCGATAACCGACATCCACGCGGGCAGAGCCGCGGGCAACAGCTAGTGATATATATTTAGCAATAATATTTAAAGACAAGTACCTGAATGACCTAGCTTTGCTCGGTATTTTTAGTTTTCTATAAATGAAACTTCGCTAGATAGATTAATCGCCCCCGAAACCCCTGCATACAAAATTTCATGAAAATCGTTGGAGCCGTTTCCGAGATTCAGATTATATATAAAAAAATAAATATTTGACTGGCCTGTTGGTCTAGTGGTTAGTGACTCAGACTGCTACGCTGGAGGTCGTGGGTTCGATTCTTACCCAGGACAAATCTTTGTGTGATGAGCACGAATGTTTGTTCTGTGTCTGGGTGTAATTTATCAATAATATGTAGGTATTTAGAAATATGTAAGTATGTTTATCAGTTGTCTGGTTACCATGGTACAGGCTCTGCCTAGTTTGGGATCAGATGGCGGTGTGTGAGTTGTCCCGAAAATATTATTATTAATTGCTCGCTTAAAGGTATTATTAGATTAGGTAGCGCACCACTGCCTACATAGTAAAATAGTTACAACCTTTTAACTTGCCTAATTCATGTTATAAAAGTAAATTTAGAACTCTGTCGAGGCTAGAGGAAGTTAAAAAAATTACAAAGTGATGGTCGCATTTCATAATATTTACCTTCATATACTTACTAAGTACGGTAAACTTAAATTATTTATATTACCTAAGATTTTGCTAAATATGTACCCACTTTTCAATATATACTTTTTTTATACTACCAAGGTGGCAAACAAGCATTCGCCCACCTAAAAACGCATCCCTAACGTGTTCCTGTGTGTGAGCACAGGTCTCTAGCGCTCATTTAGGGATGCGTTTTGAAATAAACGTATTCCTATCCCAGGGATACTCCTATCTTAAAGCCTTGGTGTAAAAAAATGGGTTGGTAACACGCAAGTCCTCTTCTTATCGTTTGGTTAGTGGCCAACCTGGTCACAGAGTTATTGAGATCGCCCATATTTAGGCCTCTGTCGTGATCTAACGACTGATAACAGTCGGGACCGACTTTTAACGTGCCCTCCGAAGCACGGAGACGCTCAGATGAAATACCACTATGCGGTCACCCATCTATAGGGTTACCGCGCCCTTGGTAGCGCTATGAGCGCCTCTATAGGTGATACCTCTGGTATTGCAAGCGTCTTTAGGCTACGTTACATCAGGCGAGCCGTATGCTTGTTTGCCACCCAATAAGTATATAAATTATAATAACAATAGTTTTCAATAAATAATTGCAGTAACACTTTCTAGTACATACTAACATGGGAAAAGTTAATTTATTATGCACAGTTACTTAGCGATAAGGCCAGACTACTCTCATATATGCGTCACGGTTTCTAATCTGTTTAATGTCTTTTGTGGATATACATTAAAGGAATTTCACCCTTATCACAAGGTGTTAGGATTGAAGTATGAAATATGAGACAGATACTTATGATAGAGTGATAATTGTTCGCTTAAGGAGTACGTACGTGAGTTTTGTAAGCGATTTTATAATGTCTGCTTTGTTGAATAAAATACTAAGTACTAATGAATGGTTGCTGTCCGGCTTATTTGAAATTAAGTTTAAGAGAAGTAGGACACCATACTAGCGAGCAAGCCCAACTGAGGAAGGACCTCCACTGTGTATAAAATCACAGCCAAAGACTTAAGTACATTCAGTGGAGCATTTGTGTTACTGTGCGTGGGTACGATAATCTCCAGTGCTCATTTAGGGATGCGTTGGAATACCCGGTGTATCACTTGCATGTTCCCGAATCCAAAACTTTTAACATCAGGTTTTTTTATTAAGTATCTATCCTAATGCTCTAAAAACACCCTCCGCAACGAACACCAGAGACCTGTATCACGCACGGGAACACAATTACACTACTGTTTGTAGTTATTTGGCTGTGTTTTTTTGTAAGGTGAAGGTCCTTTCCTGGTCGGACTTGCTTGTTTATATGGTGCCCTAACTTTCTTAAACTACTAGTGAATCTACTACTTCTTTTACGCATATACATATACTTACTGACTACCTACTACCTAAGGTTGTCTGAAAAATATTGATTTTATCGATAAGGCCGCCCATGCATTATGCTGAACCATTTAAAAATGTTATGTTAGGAATAATCTATTTTGGTGTAAAAATATGATAGTCATGGTGAGATTTTTGAGAGGATGAGGAGAAGTTACATTTTTGAGCAGCTTGGGGTCGAAACTCTAAGGCCATGGGGACCAAGTGCCCACAGACTGTGTCGTGAGATATCTAAGCGTTTCGTCGAGCCATCTCACGATCGTTAAACTGGCCTTTACCACAGAATACTTAATAGTACAGGTACGTTTACTTAAATTGAGTCAACGTATTAGCCTTATGATCCAGCTTGGCAATGTGGCCAGTCTTTTGGACACCTTTCCTCAGAACTTCGACCTCAATCAGATATTTTATTTATAGGTATCATATATAATAGGTAATTAGTTTAGGTTAAATTACTATAATTTTATTTATTTATTTAGATTTACCAACATTTGTGTACACAATGACCTTATAAATACGTTACAATGTAGATACAACCAAGTGCAACAAATAATTATAGGTAAATACAGCATTTACAATATTTTTACCAGTTCAAAATACATATAAAAGTAACCCCGAGTTATCAAAAAATAAAATATAAAAGATGACATTTAAAGAATGAAAAGAAAACATATATATTATAATTAATCTCAACTTACATTTTGTTGTTAATCTACGGATGCAGTTTTTCTTACTTCTGTTTATTCTTTAATTTTAATTATTATTGTAAATATCTTATGAAATAAATGTACATAATACGAGGTACACTGAACAGTTATCTATCTATCTGCTACCTAATACGCAAAAGAATAATCATTGGCGTAACTTCACTATTTGAGGTCCGTGGCAATGTAATAATAAATATTAGGATCCTTCTGTGCTCACGGCCACTGAGCCGAGAGCCCGTGACATTTTACCCGTAATGCCACTCTATTTACACCATTGAGAATAGTCCTACTTATAATATGGATGCATGTTTGTTACTCTTTCACGCAAAAACTACTGAATCTGGATGAAATTTGGCACACAGGTAGATTATAGTCTGGAATAGCATATATGTAGGCTACTATTTATCGCGATAAACACACGGACGAAGCCGAGGGCAACAGCTAGTTCCATCATATTTATCACATACGGAACTGACTGTACGGAATTTACTAGCGAAATATTCCATTAACAAATTAAAATACAACCGAAACTAGCTCCTATTCTGATAACAATTTATGTACTAATTCCTTTGAATACTTGTTAGCCAGTGTTTACATCAGTTATCAGTTTGTTCAGTAACTGTTACTGCGTTACAGTTTCAGTTATATCCTATTATGTGTGGCGATACTCCGTGTGATAACGGCTCTAATTGAATGTTATCATTATGGTATTTACTATGATACGGTATGACGTCATTGTTAGCGAAAGTAACAAACAAGTGAGCAAACCAGAATAGGGAAGGACCTACACTACTTTGTGTCCATTAATTGTATGTTTGTTAAGTCCCCCGCGACACAGAGCTTGTTATCTAGTGCGGGAGTTGTCTTTTATAGCAAAAAAAAACTAGAGAACAAGCCCGGAGGACTTTACAAACATACAATTCACGGACACGAATCTTTTTTTAATTTAAGAAACAACTTTTTAAAAAAAGAATATAAATAATATTCTTTTTTCAAAAAGTCCAGAATATAAACACATGGCAAAGTCAGAATTAAATGAAAATAGGTCGGCAACAGCTGTCTGTTGTTTTTCTTTGTCACCAGGTTGGCCACTAACTCAGTAAATCAGTTCACTATCATATTTTATCAGTAGGTAAACATATTCTCAACAAAGAACATGAAACAAGCTGTAAAACGCATCTCGTGACTATTTCCTACTAATATTATAAACGCTATGTTTATTACTCTTTCACGCAAAAACTACTTAACGGATATGATTGAAATTGATGACATAAAGATAGATTACTAGCTATTGCCCGCGGCTTCGCCCGCGTGGATGTCGGTTATCCCTGCAAAAAGTTAGCCTATGTGTTATTCCAGACCATAATCTATCTCTGTGCCAAATTTCATCCAGATCCGTTGAGTAGTTTTTACGTGAAAGTGTAACAAACATCCATCCATCCATCCATTCTTACAAATTCTATATATATAGATAAGATAAGATCCAGATATTCCAGACTATCCTACAAATATTATAAATGCGAAAGGCATTTATAATATTAGTAGGATAGTCTGGAATATCACGATAATCGACAAACACGCGGGTTGAGCCGTGGGCACAGATTACTAAAGAGTTACTACGCCGTGGGCAACACCTAGTTTCGATAGCTAATGTAATATGCTGTCAAATCTTGGTATCGAGCGGAAACCTGGTGACATGTAACACAGGTAATTTCTTACCTACCACATGCACCAGCGATCCACAACGATATGTATTGTATATTATTATGTTAGCTTTAGTACTTTTGTAATGTCGGTTTTGGTGAGAAATAAATGATTTATTATTATTATATATGTATTTCGTCGTAGTCGTATATGTTTATGTAACAAAAGCCAAGTAATAAAAATAATAACTTTAGAATACACGATATGTATAAGTTATGTCCTCAGACTAATAGAATAAGATAGACGGAGCGTGTAGAACTCGCGCGTGAAGCCGCCAAAAGCAATACTAAATAGCAATGTCATACGTTTTCGCGCGCAGTCGATTTGAGCCGCTAGTGAGTACGCACGTCTAAACACGTTCTGACAAAATATTATTATAATGCCGTATTGTGTAGTAAAACGTTGTAAAAATACTTCAGCAAATCTCAAAAAGAGTTCTGGAGTATCGTTCCATAGGTAAATAATTTTAACATTATAGATTTCTTATTGTTTTCGTAAATATTTTAGTTACACAAACTAGGAACACAAAACCTCTACCATGTTCTACAGTGTTGCCATTCTTAGCATATCTTTTTCCCTAAAATATTTTGCAACGTGTTAGTGGGAATATAAAACAATATTAATCAGTCTATCGATATACTATTTAAAATAAATCTGAATGATAGTTGGGGATCCACGCGAAAAAAAAAGAAATTGTTGTTTGCATTTAGCGAGTAATTCCGTATTTTTGTAGTGATTTTAAGAGGTACCTAGGTAGGTACTTAGATAATGTTTTTCTATGTTATTCAGATGATGATCAATTAATATTAATATAATAATAATAATTGATCATTTAAATTCATAAAATAAGTAGATATGTTAGGTTTATGATTTATTTAAAAAAAAGTATTTACATCCTAACCACGGCTGTGAGCGGCGGCGGCGAACGGTATGAACAAAATTTGTTCTTACCGCTTGCCGCTAAATATTTAATTTTTTTTTATACTACTTGGATAGTAAACAAGCATACACCATATATATACATTTTTTTAGATACAATTTTTGCCAGTTTTGTTTTACGAGTAATATGTTTTGTATTTATGTTTGTTTTTTTAAATATAATATTGTATTTTGTCTTGATATGTTTGTTAACAGAAACCTTTTTTTAATGTAACATAATGCTAAGATGTATGATGTTATATTTAAAAAGATTTATTTTATTCGTCAGAAATTAAAGCATGTAGTTAGTGTTTATTGTTACCTATTTATTTTGAAATATTAATGTAAAATAATTATAAATAATAACATTATTTAAACAAACAATTTGAAGTATAATTTTTAATATTGATATTGCATATTATTATCACGAGTTAACAGTTTTGTTTCAACTTTTGTTGGGAGTATTTCATTTGCTGGCAACATCGTTTTCCACGTCACACGACATTGACAGCGCTTTTTGGCTTCACTGATTTGTTCTACACGCTCCGTCTATCTTATTCTATTAGTCTGAGGTTATGTCATACTTATATTGCTCTATATTCGTAGAAACTATGGCAGTTAGCCGCGATACGCTTAGTAAGAATTCTCTATGATACTAACTATGGTAGTAGCATAGTGTAAAGAAGACTCTTTATAGTGAGGATACTGCCGCATTATCTTTCTAAATGTAATTCTTTTGTACCCACGTGTGTTTGTCACCTAACTCCTTCTAAACGGCTGGACCGATTCGGATGAAATTTTGTGTGTATATCTCAATGGGATTTTAGTTGGTTTGAAAACAATTGGACCTGGTAGGTGGCGCTGCTGTCTGCATGTCAATGAGGCGCTTTTCAGGGCAGGACGACATCTGCTAGTGTTAAAATACCTAAATACCTAACGCTCAGGACCGATCCTAAAATTTAAATACCTTAGGAAGTATAACCATTTGAAATATATAAAAAGAATCCAAATCGGTTCAGGCTTCTTCGAGTAATCGGTGAAAATACATAAAATAAAAGATTCTGACAAATTGTGTACTTCCTTTTTACACGCTTTTTTTTAAATAAAATATTTTTATTTATTCACACTATTATTAATTTATATTTATAGAAATTTTTAACACTATTCTTAATTTAAATTTATTAAAATTTATTTTCTATTTTTTAGTTCGGTTTTCTATAAGAAGGGTGGTGTTTTATAGTTTTTTTAATCTATTATTTATTTGATGATGAT
Source organism: Trisateles emortualis (assembly GCA_947095525.1). Classification (NCBI taxonomy): domain Eukaryota; kingdom Metazoa; phylum Arthropoda; class Insecta; order Lepidoptera; family Erebidae; genus Trisateles; species Trisateles emortualis. The sequence goes on along the minus strand of OX352743.1, from coordinate 5,565,767 downwards.
GATGATTGATGAATTTTAACTACCTATATTTGTTGATATTAAGAAAAGTAAGTTACGTGCATTGTATCAATTCCCATTATTATTATAAACTAACTAATTTGTAAACTTATAAATATATTCCACTCACGGCTTTCCATGAGTGGTATATCAATAAAAAGTTTAAGATCTGTAATTCAACGACCCACTAACTATCACCGCAAAAAATCAAGACGACCCGTGCCCGTACCCTCCTTTTAAAAGAGGGACAAAAAACACACTAGCACTTTCAAATATAAGTTAAGAATTAACGACATTTAAGGAAAAAAGACAGAATGGAAACAAATTTATTTCGAATCGCACTAAGTACTTTCTTGTTAACTTATATGCTTAATAAGCTTTGGTCTTTGGCAAAGAGGAGGTCCTTCTCCAGTCGGGTTTGCTTGCTCGTATGGTGCCCTGCATACATAGTCTTTAAATCTATCTTTAGAAGATAAGCTTGTGGACCGTCGCTTAGCCATCTACTTAACACTTTGAAGGACAGTGAACTCCTATAGACGTCATGACAATAAAACATCTATTGTGTCTACGTTACTGTCCGCGAAAGTGTTAACTAACTCAGAGCAATTTTATTTATGAAGTGATTCCATAAGTAGAATGACATTTTATTGGTCATCGGTATAAAACTCTGATTTCACGGAATATATGACCGTCATGACACTAATCACTAGTTTAGTGTACAATGACTAAGCAGTTCCAAGGACATGACGGCTTTCCTCAAGTATTCAAAGTCCAAACAGGAATATCCTGCATTCCATTCATTGCAATCATCAATGACTATGAGTTATACTAGTAGTAGGTAGTAGAATGTCGGTTATCGCGATTAAAAGTACTCTATGTCCTGTCCAGGATACCATCTATCTCCTTGATAAATATCATTAAGATCCGTTTAGCCGTTAAGTTAGTTTAGTCGTGAAAATATAACAAACTGACTGCCTCGGTGGTCCAGTGCCCGCAGTATGCGCCTGCTGTGCGTGAGGTTGTGGGTTCGATTCCCACACAGGACAAAATTTTGTGTGACCCACAAAGAATAGTTCTGAGTCTGGGTGTAATTTGTGTCCGTTAATTGTATGTTTGTAAAGTCCCCCGCGACACAGATCTAGTTCTCTAGTGCGGGAGTTGTCTTTTTAAAGCCAAACAAAGCCAAAGCCAAGCTAAGCCAAACATATGTAGTTACTTTCGCATTAATAATAGTATTGAAAGCGGTGGTGGTCGAATGGAAAAGTAACCGACTTGCATGCAAGAGGTGCGAGTTCGATCCCGGGTGACAGTACCAATGTGAATTAAACTTTGTGGAGTTTATATGTACTAATAAAATGATTCGCCATCTGCTAACGGTGAAGGACAACATCGTGAAAAAACCCATATGTCTTAATTCTAAAGACATGTTAAACTTACCAACGCGCATTAGACCAGCGTGTGTGAATTAAAGCCTAAACCCTCTCTCTCTTGTTACAGGAAAAGAGACCCGTGCCCAGCAGTGGGACATATATGGGTTGCTATTATTTATGTTGTCAAATTTTATTAAGACCCGTTTCCGTTGAAAAGGTAACAAACAAACAAATAATTACTTTCGCATTAATAACATTAGCATGAATGCTAATAATATGACTTTTACGATAAGTGTCGAAGGACCCCTTATCCACGCCCGCCATAATTGCATTGACGTCACATGCGCAGGAGTCGAAGTACAGTCATTATTTAGCAGCGGCCATTCAGTACTGTAACGGTCGTTTTTATATTTAACATTTGTTAAGTTGTAACTATATTAAAGTTATTTTTTTAAACGCTTTTATATCTATGCTTCAAATCTTGCGACAGCTTTTTCAACGAATTCCATTAAACCGATTCTTATGAAATTTGCACACATATTAAGATCCAGAGACAATACAATTATTATGATGACTTTGGCCCGACGTCGGTTATCGCGATAAAAAGTAACCTATTCACTATTCTAGACTATAATCTATCGCAATGCCAAATTTCATCCAGATCCGTTCAGTAGCTTTTACGTGAAAAAGTAACATACGAGTACATCCATCTATACATCCTTCCAAACTTTCTCTAATGTTTTTTGTTTGTTACCGCAGAACTCCGTCATTTATGAACCGATTTGAAAAAATATTTTTGTATCCGAGAGGACATACTTCCATTTTAGTCCCATTTTTATCAAATCAAAGTTCTGATGCCCAAGCATCAGAACTTTCAAAAGAAGCATGGATCCAAATCCATGAGGAATTGAAGGAACTCAAAGGAAAATTATATGCATACATAAAGCAATTTCAATATTTTTAATAACAAATCAAACATTTGAATTCAGAAAATATAATTTGGTAAAGTAAATCTGATGAGAAGACCACAGGTGGCCATCTGAACTTCTCAATAATAAGTAGCATTTCACGGATGACGGTTAGGTAAGTCTCGATTAAGGTTGTTAAGCAACTATTATTAAGCAAATGTAATTTAGCAAATTGAAATGGTACAATTGAAATTAACTGATGAAGAAGAAGAACATAGGCAACGGAACTCTAGCCGTGTTTGGGCTTCTTTGAATGGTTATGAGATGCACTTTCACTTTATATGATCAGATTTAAAAAATAATGCATTTAAGGGAAGAAAAGTCAGATTAGAATTTGTATAAAAAAATATCCTGTTTTTTGAAAATTCTACAACTTTTTTTTGTTAAAATTATTTACCTGAGAAATCAAACGACGAGTTAGGTCGATTCAAGATAGGTAGGGCACCATACCTACAATTGAGCAAGCCCGACTGCTCCATTTTACAGAAGACCACATTCAAATGACTACACACAGCGGTGTAGTTGTGTTCCTGTGTGTTAGTACATGTTTCCAGTGCTCATTTAGGGACGTGATTTTCCTCTTTCAAGGAAAACTCCATCATAAAACTACCGTGTAATTTTTTTTGGGTGAGCAACATGCAAGTGCTACTTTGATATTGCAAGCATCCATAGGCTACGGTAATTGCTTACTATCAGGCGGGTCATTTTTTTTCATTCTAATTTTAAACCAGTCTGTTAAGTTAACGACGAGTGTTGACGTTGCTTCATGAGGGCATGAAGCAACGTCAAGACTGACTAATTGACATTTGTCCGGATGTTGCAGTAGTTGCAGTTAATGTATCTTATGAAACAAGTTCAATAACCTTTACAGAAGAAGAAAAATAGGACATAAAATAGATACTTTTCTTATAACTATTAGATATATCCATACTATCTATTTCTATGCTTATAAATACATACTATAAATGCAGTGAGATTGTTTGTTTGTTGCGCTTTCAGAACGGATCTTAATTAAATTTGGCAAGGAGATTAATGATATCCTAGAAAAGAACATAGGGTAATTTTTATCATGACATCCACGCAGGCGGAGCCGCATGCATCAGAAAATGAAAGCAATCATAAATCTAAAAGTGACTCTGTTTGTTTTTATGTTTGTTTGGTCGCGATTAAACGGCTGAACGCTGAAATAAAATATATCTTCTTACCAAAGTTCATTACAATTAATGAAATTTGGCTAGACGATAACGCGATAATCGACATCCACGCGAGCAGAACCGCGGGCCACACCTAGTTTATTATAAGGATAATTAGAGGTATTTAGTACTTTACTACTTGCTAACGGTTAGTTTGTACTCATTACTCTCGTCAAAACAAGTTTCGCTTTTAATTCTTAGACGCATGTACCGTTAAGGCTTTGACCTGACCTTGTCAACTCACTAGTAGAATGGATGACTGTATCGAAGCTGCATCGCGATTTGGTAGTCACCAAATCGCATTAGTGCTCAAATAGGGGAAGCGTTTTTATAACATAGTTTTTTTTTATGCCGGGGTTACCTACCCATAATATCTACTAATCACTGGTCAGTTCTACAAGATGTAATACACTACACTGGTATTACAAGTGTCTATATCGACATCACTCTGTGTAGTTATTTAGCTGTGGTCTTCTGTAAGGCTGCTAGTTGTTACTAATCGATTGTCAAAATTTTTTGGAAAATCCCAACACCATCCAATCTAGTATTCTGTATCTACTACCAATATCTACTAGTCATGAAATTCATATTCTTCATTTTTAAGAGGCGAATACTTTAAGAACACTGAAAGACTGAAGTGGAATTTATGTATTTAAGAGAGGTAGGGCACCATACTAACGAGCAAGCCCGACTGGAGAACGACCTCCACTTTACAGAAGACCACAGCCAAATACTACACACAGCGGTGTAGTTTTGTTCCTGTGTGTGAATACGCTCATTTAGGGATGCGTATTGAAAGAAACCCTGCCCAGGCGTAAATAAAATAGCTCGGCAACACGCAAGTGATACCCTTGGTAGGTATTGCAAGCGTCCATAGGCTACGGTAACTGCTTAACATCAGGCGGGTCATATGCTTGTTTGCCATCCAAGTAGTATATAAAAAATATGTACCTACGGATATTAACATAAGTATTATAAAAAAATAACTTGTTACGCAAAAAACGCATCACCTGTTTATTTTTTTTAAACATCATTGACGCATTCAAAGTGTCCGCGCGTCATTTAAATACAAAATATTATTAAAACATATCAGACAATATTCTATTACAACATAACATTAAAGATATAGTTTCCATTGACTAAACATTTTACATAAAACACGTGTTTGATGTAAATTATGATATTTAATATACAACTAGCTCTTGATGGATGTCGGCTATCGCGATTAACAGTAGACTATTCGCTATTCCAGACTATTATCTATTGGCACTGTACTCCTAAATACAGGTTATTTTTTAACCTAGCTAGGAATATAGCACTACATCGAACAAGATATTGTAGACTACCTACCTACTTAAATTTAAATAATTTTGTTTATTGCACTACAATATTATTATTATGATAAATAAAGGTTATTATTATTATTATCCATGTCTATGCTATATTTCATCCATATCCGTTTTGTAGTTTTTACGCGAAAGAGTTACAAACATCCATACATACATCCACCCTCCCAAACTGTCACATCCTTACTAATCCTTAATAATATTATAATTGTGAAAGTTTGTGAGAATGGATGGATGGATGTTTGTTATTCTTTCACGTAAAAACTACTAAATGGATCTGGATGAAATTTGGCACAGAGATAGATTATGGTCTGGAATAACACATAGGCTACTTTTTGCAGCGATAACCGACATCCACGCGGGCGGAGCCGCGGGCAACAGCTAGTTTATAATATTCGTAGGATGGGCAGGGCACATAGATCGTAGACCGTTTGTCTAGAATAGCGACCACAAACTGGAAATCTTAGCGTGGGCAGCCACAACCAAGATAGACCGATTACCTAGTCAAAGTTTCCCGTAACCGATGGACATGGTCAGCTCAAGATCGAGTGTTATGGAAATACTTGGGGGAGGCCCGGAGCTGACCTTGTCTATAGGTTGCCCAATGGATGAATCCATTGGGCAACCTATAGACAAGGTCAGCTCCGAATGCTGGAAAGCTTCAGCAAAGGGCGTCTTTTAGCTGAGATAATGAGAAGCTAGCTTTCAGCAGACTTCACTTTATACTCGTAACGTACTTGAAATCACATTTCTATCGATGCAGTAAACACATGTAGATCTATACAAAAAATTTACCATAAAGTTGACTTTTACGTTATTTTAGTAAATCTACTCTTATAATGTTTGTCTAATAATATAGACGTCATGTAACATAACAACATTAAAGTTTTCGGAAATAATAAACATATTACGTTGGCCGATGAACCCTAATTCCGCGGAATGCGTTGGCGCGCAAATATTTTGGCGCCATGTATTTTTAGGGAATAACTTACAACGCAAAATATACTTTACGTCAATCATGCGCTTTGTCGTCATTGTGTTTTACAAATTTTCAGTTTTTGACTAATCGGTTAAAGTCCGCTATAAACCTGTGGTGTACGTAAATGAGAAATTTGTTTGCTTGTCCAATATTTTACGTCAACAAAACTGAGCTATGGATCAACATGATTTTGTGTTAGAGGGCAGCAGAATGACATTGGATACTTTTTATCAATATACGAAAGATGAAACATGAGATATAAGTAGGTAATGTATAATGTTGAAGTGAAATCTTCAACGTTCAGCACTCTCGCGTCGTCGTCACCGAACGCTTTCCATAAGACAAACCAAAAGTAATTCAAAAATAGAAGTGAACACGTTTTAACAAAAATCATAGAACTCGCATCATTGTTGTTTCCATATTCAAAAATAATAATCTAATAGCTCGACGATACAATTCACAAGTTACTTAGTTTTCACTGCTATCGGCGCGGCGGTCCCTAAAGACTGCCAACCCGCACGTTTTTTCAGAGTCGGCAACGCACAAGTAAGGTTACCGCCAGATGGGCTGAAAACTCGTTTGTCACAGTATTAACAGAAAACATAACAGGGCTGGGTGCAGGAGATAGACGAGGGAGTGTCTTCTCTAGATGACAAAGTAAGAGGTATTTTAAAAAGAAACCTCCCTTTACGAAATGTGGGCGGGGTGAGATCGATCGAATCCTCTGATTGGTTGTATTATGGTAAGAAGAATCATTAAACTCAAACTCCATTTATTTCTTTAGGTGACGAAGTAATACTTATGAAGGTCATAAATTATGAATAAGCCAGAAAGATGATGTCAGCTAAATTTGACTACGGCTAGTTCACTGACGTGGAGCCATCAAAAGAACTAGCACGATGCTCAGATAAGTTTTCCAATCCAGCTATACCACATTACAAAAAAAAAAAAACTGGTGTCACAATTTCTTGAATTGACAACACAAGTGATACCCGATCCAAAGGTCTTACTTGTGTTGGCACACACACTAAAGGCTACGGTAACTGCTTACCATATTTGCCACCTAAGTAGTCCAAAAAAATAACAAGAGGAAGCATCTTATCAAAACGTTGTCATTAACGGGACTCTAAAAAACCATGAGAACCTATTAGTAAGAAGATATATACTTTCCCATAGCGATACTGTCATTATTGTATACGTATGTGAAACTATGTTATTTCCGTCAGTTAATGCCAATACAACCTATTATTATTAACATAAATATACTGATTATTCGTTGTTTTGAACATTAATATTTTGCATCTCTATCGTATTCATATTGTCTGAGAAAGATGGATGTGTTTTGGCCGGTGTATTTACTGTTTTAGAGTGGTATATTAGAGAGGTAGAAAGTACAATAAAAGTGTACTTAAAAATGCAAGATTTGGGGTTTTATAAGCAATTTATAAATTTCTTTGTTTGGTTCCTTTCCTTTTTTTCTTTTAAAAAGACAACTGCCGCACTAGGCAACAAGTCCAGTGTTGCGGGGACTTAACAAACATACAATTAACGGATTTAAAGTACACCCAGACTCCGGACTACCATTTGTGGATCACATAATTTTTCTACTTTGTGAGGATCGAACCCTCAAAACGCCACACAGTAATAAATGGCGAGGAGGACCACTTAAGCCACTGAACCAACCGTGTTTGGGTGGTCGTCGTTTTTGACCAAATCCATCTCAGCCGAAAGAAATCTACTGCTGGAAATAGGCCTCCCCCAAGTATTTCCATAACATTCGATCTTGAGCTGACCATGTCCATCGGTTACGGGAAACTTGGACTAGGTAATCGGTCTATCTTGGTTGTGGCTGCCCACGCTAAGATTTCCAGTTTGTGGTCGCTATTCTAGACAAACGGTCTACGATCTATGTGCCCTGCCCATCCTACGAATATTATAAACTAGCTGTTGCCCGCGGCTCCGCCCGCGTGGATTTCGGTTATCGCCAAATCAAAAGAGTCCTTAGGTAATTCGAACCGTGGTCCGAACCCGCGTGTGAAACGACTAAAGACCTACCTTTTCTAGGTCGTCAGTCCACCTTGTTGGAGGCCTGCCCACACTTTCTAGCTTATCTTAGAAGTGGTTTCCTTTAACCTGTTTTCAGGACATTTAAAGCGACAGTTTTCCTAATAACTACTTATTGTAGAACTTACACACAAATTACAATATTACGGGAACAGTATTTTAAAATAATGTAATAATATTCTATTTCTATGCCAAATTTCAACCAGATCCTTCCAGCCATTTTGGCGTGATTGGAAAACAAAGATCCATCCTTCCATCCAAATTTTCGCATATTAGTTTAAATAAATGTTCAACAATACTAAGTTACACGTTACATTTGTGTATCAACTCGTGCGCAACACAGAAGCGTCTGAACAATTTGTCACAAGACCTCAATTGAAGATAACTGTGACTAAATGGATAAATACTTTTATATATCTGACCTCTGATCATACCAACACAATAATACTTTCATCTCTATACCTATTTTGCTATTGTAGAAAATAAAGTAGGTACAGAAGTTTCTCCTTTCTAGAGAAGTCACTGTAAGATTATAATGATTGTATTGTAACTAAATTAAATTTATTCTTATCATTCTGTTTGTGTAAGATCAAAGAAACTGAAAAGTTGACAATGGGGAAACGAATGCTATAGTTTACTTGTTAAATTTAATGTTTATTGTATTCTACTATACCTATCTATAGAGAGTTAGGGCACAATAATAGCGAGCGAGCCCGACAAGGGAAGGACCTCTACCTATCAGACGACCACAGCCAAATAACAAAATAACTTAATACTGTTCCTGTGTACATGTACAGGTCTCCCGCACTTATTTAGGGATGCGTTTTGATAGAAACGGTTTTCTATCCCAGGAAAACTATTTTAAAGTCCTGGTGTAAAAAAATTGTCGGCAACACACAAGTGATACCTCTGGTATTGCAAGCGTCTGTATGGCCGTATGCTTGTTTGCCATCTAAGTAGTATGAAAAAAGGTATATTGCTATGGCTACTAATGCTAATTGGTACCAGGCTACAGATTGTAGTTTTTTTATACTACCAAGGAGACAAACAAGCATACAGGCTACCTTATGTTAAGCAGTTACCGAAGCCTATGAACGCTTGCAACACCAGGGTTAGGTATCACTCGTGCGATGCCGACACTTTAAAAACCTTGTAAATCCTTTCTTGAAGAACCCCATGCTGTCTCTCGGGAAAACCTCAGCAGAGAACTCATTCCACTATCTAATCGTACGTAGAAGGAAACTCCTTATCTCTTTCTTTCCTCTTAAACCGTACAGATTGAATAAGCAAGCAACCATTATTTATCTGGTTTCCAATCAGCTGCGCATACACCTAGCTACAAGCTCAAAAACAAGTTATTATTGAAATTAAACATTATGTAGACATTAATTTATGTGAAATTAAGTAGACATGTGATTATTTAGCGATTTAAAATAATAGCGTGGATGGTTTTTTTTGACGATTTTTTGTCTCCTAACTACCTACCTACTCTCAAGTTTTAGTATAGGTAGCGGCAACTTTTAATTATTGATAAGTATATTAAAAATTGAGAGGTAGAGCAATATATAAGTGAGCAAACCCGTCAAAAAAGAACTTCGACGCAACGTTTTTTGTGTCGGGGTTTATATCATTTTTAATTATATACAGTATATAACATTTATTTTTACTTAATAACAATATATATAATACAAGTAATTTACAACTAAAACTATATTTAAACAAATTAGAAATAAAAAAAAGAATAAAAAACACAAAGAAGGGGGGGAGGACTGCTTAATAGGCGCCGTAAAATTCCTCCGCATCGACGTCTACTGAAAACGTGCCCAGGAGACGGCAGCATTGCCACGCTGAATGGCAATGCTTATTCTTTGAGCCGTTTATTTTTAATTTGATTTTTATTTCATACTTCTTAATAATCATTATTTGCCAACTACGCGAAAGACTATTCTAATGAGCACGCGATATCTGCTGTAAATTGCTGAGAGTTGGGTATCTCGCTGACTATTTGATGCTGCAGCATCAGCTCAACGTTAAGGTTAAGGTTAGGTTAGGTGTATTTCAAATGAATTGGATTTGTGGAAGTTAGTAGAAGTACTTCATCATCTCTGATAGTCTTCAAACACCTGGAAAGATCTTTAAATCCGTTTATTTGGCTGGGAGTTATGATGCCACAGACAGACACACAGATACAAAGATAGACTTAGACACGTTCAACTTATAACACCACTCTTTTTACCCGACTACGGCGAAGCAAAAAGGAGGGTTATGTTTTTGACCTGTATGTATGTTTGTATGTATGTATGTATGTATGTATGTTCATCTGTTCCCGCATAACTTCTAAACTATTTATTATAACTTGACAAATGAGGTATTGTTAGAAACGTCTTGATTGTCTGCTGGTTATAGGCTATGTGACGTCACCATAAAATCAATATGGCGTCCTCTGTGGGACCTGAAACCTAAAAATAAAAACTAAATTTCTTTAAAAAGTGCCGTGATGGGTATCAAATGATAGGATTTAATTTGCAGGTTTCGAATATGTAAATATTACTAGCGTTCGCCCGCTGGTGTGCCTGCATTGTTTGTTTGTTAGTTGGTTTAGGCCGAATCTTGCTTGCAAGATTTGAACCACTTTTCAATGTTTGATTGAGCTGAAATTTGGTATACCGACGGCACTTTGGTGACGATGTTATAATGTAATACCATGGAGCTGGTCTGATGATGCAGTCAGAAGGTGGGCAAATGACCTCGTCAAAGAAACAAGATATCCGCGTCGTGTTTAGGTGCAATGGATTTATCTTGAAAAGTACTATATTCTTAGGTGGGTGTTCAGGACGAGGTGATGAAGTTGAAAAGTGGCTATAGGAACTCTTCAACGAAACAAGATAGCCACGTTGTTTTTGGGTTCGTTACATATATCTTTACGAGTACTTTATACGAAGGTGGGTGTTCAGGACGAGGTGATGAAGTTGAAAAGTGGCTATAGGAACTCTTCAACGGATCAAGATAGCCACGTCGTTTTTGGGTTCGTTACATATATCTTTACGAGTACTTTATACGAAGGTGGGTGTTCAGGATGTGGTGATGACGTTGGGAAGTGGCTATAGGAACTCTTCAACGAAACAAAATATCCGCGTTGTGTTTAGGTGCAATAGATTTATCTTGACAAGTACTATATTCCTAGGTGGGTGCTCAGGATATAATGATAAAGACGGAAGATACCCATAGGAACTCTTCAACGAAACAAGATAGCCGCGTCGTGTTTGGGTTCGTTACATATATCTTTACGAGTACTTTATACGAAGGTGGGTGTTCAGTACGTGGTGATGAAGTTGGGAAGTGGCTATAGGAACTCTTCAACGAAACAAGATAGTCGCGTCGTGTTTGGGTTCGTTACATATATCTTTACGAGTACTTTATACCTAGGTGGGTGTTCAGGACGTGGTGATGAAGTTGAGACGTGGCTATAGGAAGTCTTCAACGAAACAAGATATCTGCGTCGTGTTTAGGTGCAATGGATTTATCTTGACAAGTACTATATTCCTAGGTGGGTGCTCAGGATATAATGATAAAGACGGAAGATACCCATAGGAACTCTTCAACGAAACAAGATAGCCGCGTCGTGTTTGGGTTCGTTACATATATCTTTACGAGTACTTTATACGAAGGTGGGTGTTCAGTACGTGGTGATGAAGTTGGGAAGTGGCTATAGGAACTCTTCAACGAAACAAGATAGTCGCGTCGTGTTTGGGTTCGTTACATATATCTTTACGAGTACTTTATACCTAGGTGGGTGTTCAGGACGTGGTGATGAAGTTGAGACGTGGCTATAGGAAGTCTTCAACGAAACAAGATATCTGCGTCGTGTTTAGGTGCAATGGATTTATCTTGACAAGTACTATATTCCTAGGTGGGTGTTCAGGACGTGGTGATGAAGTTGGGAAGTGGCTATATGAACTCTTCAAAGAAACAAGATCGCCGCGTCGTGTTTGGGTTCGTTACATATATCTTTGCGAGTACTTTGTACCTAGGTGGGTGTTCAGGACGTGGTGATGAAGTTGAGACGTGGCTATAGGAACTCTTAAACGAAACAAGATAGCCGCGTCATGCTTCGGTGCGATAGATTCATCTTGATGAGCACTATATTCTTAGTTGGGAGTTTTGGACGTGATCGTGATCGATAGGTGCCCATGAGAACTCTTCAACGGAACAAGGTAGCCGCGTTGTGTTTTAGTGCGATGAATTTATCTTGACTAATACTATACTCCTAGTTATGTGTTCAGGTTGTGATGATGAAAGTCGGAAGGTTGCCATAGGTACTTTTTAATTAAACAAGAAACTCGTAGAAGCATCGTATTTGGGCTCATTAGATTTATCTTGACGGGATTACCCATCAAACCAAAACGGCTAATATGCTTCTAAGTTGTGACCTAGAAGCATATTAATACTTCTAAGTGGTGTTTAGGGAAATGAAGTCGAAAGCTGGCCATAGGAACTCTAACGAAACAAGATAGCGTCATGTTTGTTGGATTTATTAAAATATGTTTTCTTTTGCCATATTATATTATGTTATTATTATGTAATATGTAATGCAAATTTAATTTAATATTTAATGCCCCTCATATTTATGTTATGTAATATGTAATGCAAATTGAATATATCCTAAAGCTGCATTGTATAATATTGTCTTAAAAATAAAACCCCAAAATAATTTAAATAAAATAAAGTTTAAAAACTAAAACCCGACTACTTAAAAATCGTCCTCTGAAAAGTATGAAATAAATAAATTTTATATAGGTACAGAGTGTAGCCGTGGTCGTATGCCACCTTTTACATAACAATATAGCGATCCTTAGGGCATACGACCACGGCTACCCTCTGTACCTATATAAAATTTATTTATTTCATACTTTTCAGAGGACGATTTTTAAGTAGTCGGGTTTTAGTTTTTAAACTTTATTTTATTGGTTCAGGGGTTAAAAAATAATGTTCTCCACCTTACAGTAATCCTGACACTACACACAATGGTGTAATAGTTGTATGCCTGCGCCTGAGTAGAGAGTTAGTGGATGCTTTGTTTTTCTATCCTAGGTATATTCTATCAAAAAACCTAATGCTTATTTTTTTACAGCAGCAGCACCTGCCCAAAATTACATCCCTTACGTCAATTACACTTTTTTTCTATTCTATTCTATTCGACTACCGTTTATGCCACTTGTCTAGAGGAGCTAGTATTGCATGCGTTTATAGCGTCAAGCGTGTTTGCCACCTGAAGAGTATAAAAAAAAGCTCTTGATAACCTGGCATATTTCACCATACATCCTTACTAATATTATAAATGTGAAAATTGATGAGTATTGATGTATGGACGTTTGTTACTCTTTCACGCAAAAACTACTGAACGGATCTGGATGAAATTTGGCACAGAGATAGATTATAGTCTGGAATTGCATAAGCATTTTTATCGCGATAACCGACATCTACGCGGGCGGAGCCGCGGGCAACAACTAGTATTATATAATCAAAAATACGTACTGTAATAAAATCAATATATAACGTCACTGAATGAAACCACGTGTTTTATTGTATAGTTTATACATCAGATAATATCTCGCATGCTTCAGATAAAAGAGATTTATTGTCCCGTCAACTCTCACACGGCGAAAACTTTTCCGCGAAATCTGCTGAAGTCCACACGCGCGTGAACAAAAAACTACCAATTACACGCAACTAAGATTTTGCATGTAAATTCGTTTCTTATTGCAATTAATGTCTTATAAAACTGATTTGAAGTAATAGATCATAACGTTTTAAGTGAGAATAGTTTGTACGCTATTTATTTTCGTTATGAAGATGAAGAAACTTCAGTTATATTGATCAGCAGAAATCAACAACATAAAATCACGATTCTTGGCCAATATTGGGCCATTGTGTTCCAAACATTATCCAAATAATAATGCCAACCGGAACATAGGAAAGTAAATCCATCAAAACTCAGAGAGACATCGTGACCCATTCTCTTTACCGGCAACGTCTAATTTTGTATTTAAAAGTAAATTAGCTACAGTCGGAAGGCGACGTGTTCCGTATGGTACAATCGTCACGCAACACCGTACACCGTATAACAATAACTTAATCGATGCATTTGCTTCCGTACGTGCCTGTTATCTACCAATAATTTAATTATTGGAAAGTTACCGTGGTGCATTATTGAGGTTTTTGTTAGATCAACGGGCAATTACTAGTTTTTTTTGCTATGGTTTATCGAAGTTCTGTTGTTGAATAGTTTTTGTTGATGTTGACATAAAGTTGAAGGCGATGAGCATGTTGGCTGACGCGGACGCGCCACGCAATACCGCTTACTGAGCCGTGGATTGCAGTTCTGTGGTGGTTAAGCTTTACTTATACTAAGTAGATAGGTCGTGGGCAGCCGGAATTGTCCGGAGAAAACATCTGACGACTCCGTTTCAGCCACAATAATTCTCTTTTGCAAGACGATGTGACGATTCATCGCAATGATTTGAATGCATTAAAGCAATTACGTCTGTTAGCGGCTATTGCCTTGGTAGATTGGAAATCGGTAGTCGGCTAACCGAAGACAGCAGTCGCTTCTGCAACTCAACAAGTACGATCGATTGCGTAAGCTGCCTGCATGCTGAAGTCGTCTTAATAAAGCCGAATAAAAAAATCAGGAGACGACCCAGTGTATATATCCATAAGTTATGATAGATTCTTACCACGATATAGGCCGTATACTTGCTTATCAAAAAATAATTCTAGCCTATATTTTTTTCTAAAAATCTCATCAGCCTCCACAATAGGATTGCGATCTTGGATCACACAATATTTTGTACGGTGCTGATCGAATAGAACCCACAACACACCGGTAAATGGTAAATTCAATTTCCACACTAGGGAACAAGCCGTGCCACAGGGGACTTTACAAACATGCAATTAACGGACACAAAGTACATCCAGACTCGGGACAGCCATTTATGGATCACACAATTGTTTACCCCGTGTGTAGTGGTAAATGGCGAGGTTACCACAAGCCACAGACCCAACCAAGCAAACATTATTTTGTAATGTAATTAGCTAGCAATCAGTGTTTTAATCATCTCTTTATTGTAGTATTATGTTAATCCATGTTATATAAGTATAGGTAAAGATAATATAAAATCTAACAGAGCTGTTACCACTTCAAATCTTCATATAAACATGTGACTTTCCCGTCGTCATGGAAAATAGCAAAACATTATTGTTCCGACGCGTTTATTTAACGACTGTCGTAAAGTAATTTCCTTTGCGGGCTTTCAGATGAATCTTGTTTTAATAAATTGTTTATTTATTATTGTGCCAGTTTTATGTGCTGTTGTTATGCTGTTTATAGGAGACAACATATTAAGGGTAAGCGTAAGTTATAGTATACGGACTTTACAGACAGAGACAGAGTTATTCTTTTTTATTGCTGAATAACTGTTGCCCGCGGCTCCACCCGTTTGGATGTCGGTTATCGCTGTAAGTAACCTATGTGTTATTCCAGACCATAATCTATTTCTGTGCCAAATTTCATTTAGATCCGTTCAGTGGTTTTTACGTGAAAGAGTAACAAACATCCATCCATCCATCAATACTCACAAACTATCACATTTATAATATTAGTAAAGATGATGGCAGCCAAGTTAGCGGCCTGGGTGGTAAGTGGTAACCACCGCTCATGGTATTTGGAAAAGCTAGGATTTTATCGTAACGCTCCGTAAACACCGCCTGTCTAAAATGTTCAGTCCAAACGTTGGCTTGCTTGCTATAGTCCAGCAAACCTTTTTTTTATATTTGAATGCTCGCAGTGCCACCTACCGCGTCCAATTATGAGTCTAAACCATCTAGAGACCTATTCAATTACACAAGAAATAGTGAGTGTATTGCCGGCATTGCCACCTAAACGGAAAATAACATTGCCACGGAGAAATGCCATTACCACCTTATACGTGAGACCCATCTGTTGATTAACCAAAGAGGCCTAATATATGTATATCAACCTCATTATTAGTTTTGATACTGTCTGAATTTAGACTTTTTTTTCTTGTTGCTTTGTTTTTATTATTATTCCTTTATTTGTTTTTTAAACAAATATTAAGTTACTCAAATTACCAATCTATACTAATATTATAAAGCTAAAGAGTGATTGTTTGTTTGTTTGTTTACGCGCTAATCTCAGAAAGTACTGGTTCGATTAAAAAAAAACTTTTTTTGTTGAATAGTGCATTTATCCAGGAAGGCTATGGGCTATATAACATCACGCTATGATCAATGGGAGCGGAGCAGTAAGACCACGCGGACAAAGTCGCAGGCGACCCCTTGTAAAATATATATTAACGTGTGCTTGTGCTGTCCTACTCATCTAAAGCCAAGAAGAAATAAGTAAATATAAATATTGTTCGTTTGGAGTTTTATATTCGACTACGGTTTGTTGTTAGTTATTTAAAATGCAAGCAATATTATTTTAAATATTGGTTGTTAGATAATAATTATAGTAAATTAAATATTCAAATCGATATAACCTGTTCAATGGCCTACTTTTTACAAAAGACTCACGTTTGACCTGTGGCCTGAACTAGCCACGATTGTCTAGAAAATGCCAAATACAAGGTTATGCTTATTTACATCACGATACGGTATTAAATTTAACAATATCATTGTTGGGAAACCACAGCGCTCGAAGACCTAACGGTATACTTGACCTCTTGTTAGAATGCCTAAGGGCACTGACTCCTCAATGGGCACACAGAGGCGGGACACCTTCCACTCATTTAAGAGAGGTAGGGCACCATACTAGACAGCAAGCCCGCCTGGGGCAGGACACCTCCACCTTTCAGAAGACCACAGCCAAATGACTACACACAGCGGTGTAGTTGTGTTCCTGTGTGTGAGTATAGGTCTCCAGCGCTCATTACCCGACTACGGCGAAGCAAAAAGGAGGGTTATGATTTTGACCTGTATGTATGTTTGTATGTATGTATGTATGTATGTATGTTCATCTGTTCCCGCATAACTTCTAAACTATTTATGATAACTTGACAAATGAGGTATCGTTAAAAACGTCTTGATTGTCCGCTGGTTATAGGCTAGACAATAAAAACAATATGGCGTCCTCTGTGGGACCTGAAACCTAAAAATAAAAACTAAATTTCTTTAAAAAGTGCCGTGATGGGTATCAAATGATAGGATTTAATTTGCAGGTTTTGAATATGTAAATATTACTAGCTTTCGCCCGCTGGTGTGCCTGCATTGTTTGTTTGTTAGTTGCTTTAGGTCAAATCTTGCTTGCAAGATTTGAACCACTTTTCAATGTTTGATTGAGCTGAAATTTGGTATACCGACGTCACTTTGGTGACAATGCAATACCATGGAGCTGGTCTGATGATGCAGTCAGAAGGTGGGCAAATGACCTCGTCAAATAAACAAGATATCCGCGTCGTGTTTAGGTGCAATGGATTTATCTTGACAAGTACTATATTCTTAGGTAGGTGTTCAGGATATAATGATGAAGTCGAAAGATGGCCATAGGAACTCAGCAACGAAACAAGATAGCCGCGTCGTGTTTGGGTTCGTTACTACTGTACCTATATATATCTTTACGAGTACTTTGTACCTAGGTGGGTGTTCAGGACGTGGTGATAAAGTTGGGAAGTGGCTATAGGAACTCTTCAACGAAACAAGATAGCCGCGTCGTGTTTAGGTGCAATGGATTTATCTTGACAAGTACTATATTCCTAGGTGGGTGCTCAGGATATAATGATGAAGTCGGAAGATGGCGATAGGAACCTTTCAACGAAACAAGATAGCCGCGTCGTGTTTAGGTTCGTTAAATATATCTTTACGAGTACTTTGTACCTAGGTGGGTGTTCAGGACGTGGTGATGAAATTGAGACGTGGCTGTAGGAACTCTTCAACGAAACAAGATAGCCGCGTCGTGTTTAGGTGCAATGGATTTATCTTGATAAGTACTATATTCCTAGGTGGGTGCTCAGGATATAATGATAAAGTCGAAAGGTGGACATAGGAACTCTTCAACGAAACAAGATAGCCGCGTCGTGCTTCGGTGCGATAGATTTATCTTGATGAGCACTATATTCTTAGTTGGGTGTTTAGGACGTGATGATGAAGTTGAATGGTGGCCATAGGAACTTTCCAACGAAACAAGATAGCCGAGTTGTGTTTCGGTGCGATAAATTTATCGTGACAAGTACTATATTCTTAGATAGGTATTCAGGAAGGTGCCCATGGGAAGGTGCCCATGAGAACTCTTTAACGGAACAAGGTAGCCGCGTTGCGTTTTGGTGCGATGAATTTATCTTGACTAGTACTATACTCCTAGTTAGGTGTTCAGGTTGTGATGATGAAAGTCGGAAGGTTGCCATAGGTACTTTTTAATTAAACAAGATACTCGTAGAACCGTATTTGGGCTCATTAGATTTATCTTGACGGGATTACCCATCAAACCAAAACGGGTAATATGCTTCTAAGTTGAGACCTAGAAGCATATTAATACTTCTAAGTGGTGTTTAGGTTGTGATAATAAAGTCGAAAGCTGGCCATAGGAACTCTAACGAAACAATATAGCCGCGTCACGTTTGTTGGATTTTTCTTGACGAGAACTATATTTCTAGGTGGTGCTTAGGATGTGGTGTTGAAGTTGGCAGATAGGAATATAAAAAATCTGTAAATTACAAAAATAAATAATGAAAATGACTCATTAGGCAAAAAACTCATGTCCCAATAGTTTAGACTATAAAAGTCTGATGACCTACAAAAAAGAATAAATAATATAGTTTTAAAATATGTTTTCATTTGCCATATTATATTATGTTATTATGTAATGCAAATTGAATATACCCTAAAACTGCATTGTATAATATTGTCTTAAAAATAAAACCCCAAAATAATTCAAATAAAATAAAGTTTAAAAACTAAAACCCGACTACTTAAAAATCGTCCTCTGAAAAGTATGAAATAAATAAATTTTATATAGGTACAGAGGGTAGCCGTGGTCGTATGCCACCTTTTACATAACAATATAGCGATCCTTAGGGCAGGGTGGCATACGACCACGGCTACCCTCTGTACCTATATAAAATTTATTTATTTCATACTTTTCAGATGACGATTTTTAAGTAGTCGGGTTTTAGTTTTTAAACTTTATTTTATTTAGGAATGCGTTTTGAAAGAAACGTATTCCTATACCAGGGTTACTTTCATCTTAAAACCCTGGTGTAAAAAAATGGGTTGGCAACACGCAAGTGATACCTCTGGTATTGCAAGCGTCTATAGGCTACGGATACTGCTTAACATCAGGCGGGCCGTACGCTTGTTTGCCACCCAAGTAGTATTAAAAAAAAACTCAACCCCTGACTGAAGTTGACATTTCAATTCCTAAAAACTTAGTACTCCAATAGACTGGTTTAAAAAAACTACTACTGCCACAGATTACTAAATAGTTACTCTACTGCCCTAGGGAACAAACCCTGTATCATGACGGACTACACCTCTAGGTTACAAAGTATACCCAGACTCAGAATAACTAGGTTTAACCACCCAAATATTTGCCTCCTGTATATATCAAAGCCACAACACTCAGCGCGGTGTTAATTTTGAGGCGATTAAATTAACACACGTCAAATGTTGCATGTTACCATTAGAATTGTGATCCCACTTCTAAATTGCATGCTGGGAATGTTTTGACGGGCAGATCATTTATAGGATTTTTCTCCCACGAATGATTTGATTGTGGAATAAGCTCTCTGCCGAGGTTTTCTCGAAAGACTTCAGCATAGGGTTCTTCAAGAAAGGATCTATGGTTTTTAAAAGGTCGGCAACGCGCGAGGGTTATTAAGTGTTGCAAATCAGGCGAGCCGTATGCTTGTTTTCCTCCTTAGTAATATAACAGATTAAAAAACATATTAATCAGTGTGAAGTTAATTGATCGTTCGTTTTTTTGCAATTGGAACCTATTCTGACATCGCACAGAATAACGTAATCAAAGTCAAACTCATTTATTCATTAAGATCAAATCCATGATACTTATGAACGTCATTAAAACAAATGCCAGCATATTTTTTTCCTAAGGCCAATTCGCTGACTAGGGTAGGGCCTCGAGAAGAGACAAGAAACTCGGGCCATCTTTTTAATCGCCGGAGTATAACATTTACAATTTGGTATGAGTTACAATAGTGGTAACAAAAAGGAACGGAAACCAATATACCATAGGAAAGAAATTTAGATAAGTATTTAATTAATGAGTAAGCAATATTAAAAAAATGAATTTAGCTTTCCACTGTATGGTAATGAGGGATCGTTTCTTTTTGTAAGTATAAGATAGAAACGTGTCGAGATCACATTGCATTGCTGCTAATAATTGTTGTATTCTCTGTGATGTTCGACAAAACATTATCCTTTCTTTCTTTGTTCTTATACATACCTACATACAGCATCGGTAAACTACCAATACATTAAAATAACACTATCTACGTAGTTAAGAAATGTATAAAAAGCTCCTCTCTGACTTCAATGTTTTACCCCCTGAACTTTTGACAATGACAACACCACTGAACTCATAGTGGAAAAAAGACATAAGATACGTCTCTTCCGCAATTGTTTTCTTCTGCTTTTCAATTTAAGGTTACTAATTGATCAGTGGTACTTGTGACTTTCTTCCATTTAACATGATAATGTGGTGTGCTTGAAAAAGGACGTAAAACAAGTATTACAGGGTCGTCAACACAGTGATGACGCTTTTGATGTTGAAATTTGTGTCCGTGTCCTACCATCTTGAGAGTTATCAACTCACTTACCGTCTTTAATTTTAAGGGAAATCAATATTATGAATTTATATATTGTGCCTTGATTACTCGACTGGCCTGTTTGTCTAGTGGATAGTGACCATTACTACTCAAAGAAGGTAAATCTTAGTGTGAGCACGATTCCTTGTTGTGTAATTTATCTATGGGATCACAGGGCTGTGCCATAACGTCCGATCTATAATTCGAATTTCAAAAAATTACTTTATGATTCTCAAAAACTGTCTTTATTGTTTTCTTTCTTTTAACCTTGCAAAGCCTCAGTCACTTAGTAACAAAATAATGATTAATAACGTTGTCTACAATAATTTAATCAGAGATTTTTTTTCAAATTATTTTCAGATCAAAGAAACAAACGAGTTATGTTTTTGTCTAAAATCATTATATCTCGTGATAACCGGCTTTTGACTATCATCACTTGATTGCGTGATTTCCTTGTCTAAAAAGACCTCAGAGAAAATACCGATATGTATTGTGAAGTTTGTTGTTAGGCTAACAATGTTAGCAGAAAATGTTGTTTCGATCTTGGCTTGTCAGTTAAGTTTATAAATGCACAAAGTGGCTTCCTCCTTTCATCCGAAACTACTTCTATTCTTAATTCAAATTCAAAATAATTTTTTCCACATATTCAATAATACTTAAATATAAAATAACATAGACTAGACAACTAGAGCTGGTTTTAAGCCCACCGGAGAATTAATTTATAATTCCCGTAATGAAATGCCGCTTTCGGCGTTTCATTACGGGGATCATCCTAGCATTCAAAGTTTTTTACAAACCAAAAATAGATAAATGAAAATTGCTTTACATTCACACTATAATTTCTATTCACCATGTTTCCAAGACCTAAGTAAGGGTAAATCTTGAAAAAAACAATACCGATTATAAAAGTTTCGAGGCATACCCGTGAAGGGCAGGGGGTCATGGCAGAGGCATTTGCCCCACTGCACACTGGGACTGGCCACAATCCAATAATTTAATACCTAACCACGTTTTAGCAATAGGAAATTCCTGTATAATCACCTTCATTTGAACCAAATGCAATGTACGCAAAAACCACGATTAAAATAAAACGTTTTGAAAAAAAGTTAATATTGGCAGAAATAAGTTGACATCCGTTGACTGATTGCCGTAGGAAAAAGGAAAAACATATAGCACCCACAGTGGAATGACTTAAGTTGAAGCGTGTTGGTTTTGCAATTTATATCTTATTCTTAACATCTAAAGTTCAAAATTGCCAATTGCAATTTTTACTAAGGATGCGAATTTATTTATAGTAAGATCGTTTTCTAATGTTAAAAAAAGTGTTAATAACTTTCTTTAGAGATTACTTACGATTTTATGTCGTTACAATTAGTTGATAGATTGGTTTTAGTCACGAATACTATAATTAATCTCATCTTGCAAAATGGTCTAGTTTGCTATTTTACACTCGTTTTAGTGGCTTCACTTTCTTGTTCTATGCGATCCGTCTGTCTGAATTTATTCGCATATGTACTGACACAAAAATAGCATCAAAGTAGAGATGGACTTTCAAATTTATTAATCTTTGTCACTCCATGCATTCATTTCTACAAAGACACTCAGTTTACGGATACGACCCGCCTGATGGAACTTAGCCTATGGGCGCGTGCAACACCGTTGTCAAACCTTTAAAAACCTTAAACTCCTTTTTGAAGAACTCTATGCTATAGTCCCTCGGGAAAACCTCGACAGGAATCTCATTCTACAACCTATAGTCTATTTCACATAGCATGGGTACTGTGACGTTTGACATTTTAAGATAAAGATGAATGAAAATGATTGAATCAATCTCTACTCTCTCTCAATAAATAATGAAGAGCCTAGAGTAATCAATCAATAGGTTTTAATTTGATCTTATATCATATCATTGATCTTTAACTCCAAATGTCAAACGACACAGTATCCATGCTATGTGCAATAGACGATAATAGTGCGTGGGAGGAAATTCTTCTGAAGCCGTACAGCACGGCATGAAAGAGCTTCTAAGATGTGAGGAAGAACTCCCTGTCAATGGTGGGACGTGCGGTCATGAAACGTAGTTGTGGGCATAAGATCAAAGAAGGATATGATGTTCATCATTGTTGTTGAACACATACATGATGGATGTGTGTGTTACGATTTAACTCAAAAACTACTCGACCGATTTCAAAATTCCGTCCACCATTAGGAAGCTACATTATCAGCGGGAAACATAGGCTATATTTTATTGAAAAATACGGGATCCCTACGAAAACTAAATAAATATCCACAAGACGGAAGTTGCATTTGAAAGTCATTCTGTACTTCCATGCAAGTTATGCGACTAAGTGTATGTAGTAACAATCATCATTAAAATTTGTTTTGTTTTTATGTTTCAATAAACTGCCGATACATACATCGTTTTGATCAATTGAAGATCAATAAAAAATATAAAGCATATTTTGATATTTTTGCAACTTACATAATGGACAATGGGTCTAAATCGTGCAATATTTTAAAGGTTTCATACCTTTTTGTTACCTGACGTTTCGGTGGAATTGCAACGACTGTGGTCACGGGTCTGGTATGAAAACCTTCAAAATATTACGCGACCACTTATTAGACCCATTGGCCATTATAGTAATAATATGTATACAAATGAAAAAAAAAAAAGTTTATGATAGTTTTGCTGTTACATGTTTTCATAATAACAAGCGTTGAATATTGATATTTTATAATTAGAATATTGCATCGTTTTCTAGTTCATAGTTGCTATAGTCGTTAGTGCCCTGACTGCTAAGCCGGAGGTCGTGGGATCGATTCCCACAAATGACAAAACTTTCTGTAATTCATAAATGTTTGTTCCCAGTCTGGATGTAATTTGTTTCCGTGATTTGTATGTTGAAAGCCCCTCGCGATACAGGACTTGTTTGTTACCTAGTGCGTGAGTTGTCTTCAAAAGAAAAAACAATCCATACTAATATTATAAATTTTTTTTTTATTTATTACCTTTTTACAACTAAACGGCTGAACGGATTTTGGCAAGGAGATAGCTGGTATCATAGGTAGGGACGCGCAGACGGTGCCACTGGCAACAGCTAGTTTAATGTAAAGATCTAAATAATAGGCTACAGTAATTCATTATGTAACTACAATGAATGGGTGACGAGCTGACGAGTGCACACGTGGTTTTAGTATTTAGTTACAGACCGTAGTTCCACTTTTGTGACTAAGTTACGTGGAATGTTTGAATTACAATTCTATTCTGTTATTTTTAGCCATTCTTTTAAGGAAATATGAAACTCTGCACTGGAACTGCAGGAAATCTAAATCACACTAGACGAAAATGTCATATTATGTATGTTTCACTGCTGAGCAGCTATCGCGAGAGCTGAGAGATATATCAGATACGCCTTCTTCTAAGGCAAGTGGGTTTCCTCACAATGTTTTCCTTTACCGTTACCGGATAATCATTTGATTATTACCTACATATAAATTCGATAAAGTGATATTAATTTGTACTACGGCCGGAATCGAACTTCTGTCGCACGTGCAATAAATCGGTTACTCTCCCACACGTATTTTAATATTATTATTGTAATAAGTAACAATATTAAAATAAGTTTGCAACCCGTATAACAATTTCCTAAGGCAAAGGCCTTTATCCACACACTGACATCTGGTGGGTTGATGAAACAGACATTCCTTTAAAATTTGATACATGTAGGTTTTCTTATGATGTGTGTTACTTCACCGCCACCGTTAACAGGTGGTAAAATATTAAATTCATTTAAATTAATATCATATTTAATTAAATACATTTCATCATCCCATTTTTCGCTATGACAAATATAACACAGCAATTTTAAATTATATGAATGGTAAGTCACGCTGTTACGCACGTTCGCGTCGCGGTCGCGGTTCTCGTGGCAGTACATCGAGCATTCGCGGGTTAATGCTCTTTGTAGCGTGTCTGTCATCAGAGATTATTATCTGGATCGTTTTTGAACGTTTTTATTCAACCAAATCCTTCGTGTAAAAATAGATTTGATCATTTTATTTTTTGTTACATTTTTTTGAATTGTCCATAGAACATAATCTGAGTTTATTGTTGTTAGAGTTACTTAAGTGTGTATTTAGGTGTTCCTTGAACATTGACCTCTATAAATTAAGAACCCTTGATCTGTCAATATCACGCGTTGAAAACAGTCTATGCTATGAATGCATAGTTAGTTCAGTGGCGTAAGTGTCCTTACTCCTTACTGTTGTATGTTCGATACCCACATGAAACAAAAAAAATCGTATCTATCTGTGTGCAATTAGTGTTCGTTAATTATTATGTTTGTTTAGTCTACAAAAGACAGTCATAACTGCCATAAAATAAGCGTAAAGGTAGGTAATTTCAAATGTCAGAGTGAATACTGACTAAATTTCTATCATGGGATGAAAATGGTTGCCGGAAGATATTAAAACAGTAGTCTAATGGCGTATTAATATAATTAATGTTTTCCTATCAACCAATATTAAAAAGTAACGGATTTGTTTCCTACTAAATAATAACGACGAATATTCTAAAACTACATCATTTATTTCAAATACATTCGGCTATATATTTATATTATAGGTAAAGGCGCTCAAAGCCAGGTGCACTCGTCGTTCGTTAAACGATCAGCGGGTTAAGCATCCAATGGCGCGTTATCCCTATAGAATTATAGATGGATGTCCGCATAGTGGTATTTCATCTGACTGTCTCCGTGCCTCAGAGGGCACGATAAAATTCACGACAGACGCCTAAATATGGGCGATCAAAAAAACTGTGTCACCTGGTGTTGCAAGCGTCCATAGGCCACGATAACTGCTTACCATCAGGCGGGCCACATGCTTGTTTGCCTCCTAAGTAGTATAAAAAAATATTTTTATGTACTCATTACTAGGTTTATTAGTATGTAGATATTAGCATAACACAAACCGCTAAACCTCCGCCAATAAAATAGTTCTATATAATCTATGAGCATCCTTGAACTAGTTTACAATTTGCGCGGGAAAGAATACGCGGCTGTGAAGTGCTGTTTACTATGCGCCATTTCTAGATAATCGTAGAGAAATGCGTATAAAATCAGTTACGTATGAATGGTATATAAATATTCATAAATATCATGTTCCTCATAGCAAACCGTTCGTAAAAACATGCTTCTTGCACACTTACCCGCACTTCCCTTACTTGTTTACGTTTCCCACCGTTCAAAGTTTCCGTTACCGTTGTTTTCTTTACATCAGTTAATGCATATATAATTATTATAATACACTATAATATATTTTTGGAGTATAGAACTTCTCCCAAAATAACTTAATTAAATCCAATTAAATAAAACCTTTTTAACAAAAAGCAACAAATTACTAAAACCTCAATTCAAGTTCTGGCCATCATTATTTTAGATTCTATTTTTAAATTTATCTGCGCTTTTGTTTTTTGAAAATATAATATTTTAGGTAAGTTACCTATGTGTTTGGTTATTGTTTTAAATGCATGCAGTTTTTGTTGCCGGACAATACACTTTGAATCATAAAACTCTTTCTTCTTTCTTTCATTGTTTCAAGTATTTAAACATACCCCATAAAACGATATGTAGAACAACTAACAGTTAGCGAATCTCACAACATGAATACAATGGTACACAAAAATTGGTATCAGAACGGGAATAAATCTGTTTAACAATCGTATCGTTGAATCTTGCCAAAGAGCAATATCCGATTAAGGGTCAAGCGGTTACCTGCAAGTCGACGACGTCGCACTCGTACCGTTAACACTGCACACACACTTCAATACAAGCACTTAAAAAAAACAATTAGCCGAGGAGGCAAGATCACGACCGTCGACCACCGGTTGCGCTAAGCGACTACACAACACCAACATACATTCGCGGAGTGAGTTGCTCAGATAAGTGAATCTAGATAATGCAGTAAGGTAAAAGCGGGTAAAGGCGGCCGTACACGAGTTCACTGACGTTGATGGAACGTACAAATATTGAGCGAACCGTGTCGACGATCTAATGCTACGCATAATTTCTAGGTCATCTTACTATGTTTGTTACAATTAACTAATCAAGATGCAAATTATTTTATTTATAATTATAACTATCAATCAAAACTATTGTTTTTTTCCAATTTGCTTTAACTACTAGCACACAATCGACCAATTTAAAACTAATATTTATAGAATCTCAGTTCGTTATTCGAAATTAGAAAGTAATTAACGGATATTTTAGACGAAGATAAATTAAATGACTGTGATTGTAACAAATTCAAAATTCAAATTCCGCTTGCACATTTAACCGTGGAATACAGTTATGTTTACAATTTGATTGGCTTATTTATCCAAATGTTTGATTACTTTTATTATTATAATCAAAGTAATAAATGATTTAAAATCAACCTTATTTTAATTCAATAATATAATAAACTAAAATAAAATCAGCCTTGCTTTTCATTCATACCGTTAAAATTATTTCTTACTAACGAGACTATTACCTAATTGTTTCAATATATTCGCTATGTACACTGTATTTTAATAGAATATTTTTAAACATTGCTATTTTATAAAAAATGTTGCTATGTAACCGTTCTTTCACCCGGTTTCTGAAAGGTTGATCAACTCAAATTAAATTATTAGTTTTTAAATTTCTTGTTCATTGTCACTTGTTTTTCTAAAATATAATTTGATTTCCTAGCTATGTAAAGTTGCTAAACTATTAAACTTTTTAAAGTGGCAAACAAGCATATAGCCCGCCTGATGGTAAGCAGTTACAGTAACCTAAGCACACTTATATTATCTGGAGCTACACTCACGTGTTGCTAAGCCAAAATTGGTATCCCTGGGATAGGTAACTGTTTCTTTATAAATGCATCCCGGAATAGGCACAGGAGTCCTGTACTTATTATGCACAAGAACACAACTACACCATATTGTTTTTCAAGGACGATTATGCTGCCGTGCTTCGTGAAAATCCTAAAGATCATAATATACATATTTATTTTTGCCATTGCAACATAGCCCGTGCCCACAATTTATAGCAAAAAAGAAGTACATATCGTACTAGCGCAAGGAATTGTTGCCGGCAAAGGGGGCTAATTGTTGTTATTCGGCTTATATCTATCTCTTTCTGTATCATACGTTCCATATTATCTATCGCATTCATACTTGAAACTTGTGAGTAAGCACGCGTACAAAACTGAACGCCCGCCGCTCAATACGAATGTATTAGGTACTTATACTTCTTTAAATATCATTCTACTAAGAACTATGTCACTATGGACAGGTCCATAGTGACATAGTTCTTTGCATCAGGATGCGAAAGCTCAAAGTCACGCAAAGAGCAATGGAGAGAGCTATGCTTGGAGTTTACCTGTGAGATCAAATCAGAAACGGGGAAATCTGTAGGAGAACCAAAGAGACCGACATAGCTCGAAGAATTGCCTCAATTAATTGGCAATGGGTACGGAACATAGCTCGCAGAACCGATGGCCGTTGGTGCAGAAAGGTTCTAGCGTGGCGACCACGAACTGGAAGACGCAGCATGGGCAGGCCTCCAACACGGTGAACCGACGACCTGGTAAAGGTAGTGGGCAATCGATGGACAAGGTCAGCACAGGATCGAGTGATGTGGAAAACTTTAGGGGAGGCCTATGTCCTGCAGTGGGCGTCTTTTGACCGAGATGGAAATATCATTGTGCCCAGTAGTGGGACATATATATAACTAATGAGTTGCTATTATTAACCTTTCCTTACTAATATTATAAATGTGAAAGTTTGTAAGAATGGATGGATGGATGGATGTTTGTTACTCTTTCACGTAAAAACTACTGAACGGATCTGGATGAAATTTGGCACACAGATAGATTATGGTCTGGAATAACACATAGGCTACTTTTTGCAGCGATAACCGACATCCACGCGGGCGGAGCCGCGGGCAACAGCTAGTGAATAATATTAATTAAATTAAGGTGCCTCAATGTGTTGACAGTAAGTATTGACACTTCATAAAGCCTATTGTTCTTCATTGTCTAATTTAAATTGTTAAAAATGTTTATAAATATTTGATGTTTATATGATCGACCTAGTGGTTAGTAACCCTGACTGCTAAACCGGAGGTCATGGATTCGATTTCCATCAAGAACTAATATGTTTATTACCCGACTACGGCGAAGCAAAAAGGAGGGTTATGTTTTTGACCTGTATGTATGTTTGTATGTATGTATGTATGTATGTATGTTCATCTGTTCCCGCATAACTTCTAAACTATTTATTATAACTTGACAAATGAGGTATTGTTAGAAACGTCTTGATTGTCTGCTGGTTATAGGCTATGTGACGTCACCATAAAATCAATATGGCGTCCTCTGTGGGACCTGAAACCTAAAAATAAAAACTAAATTTCTTTAAAAAGTGCCGTGATGGGTATCAAATGATAGGATTTAATTTGCAGGTTTCGAATATGTAAATATTACTAGCGTTCGCCCGCTGGTGTGCCTGCATTGTTTGTTTGTTAGTTGGTTTAGGCCGAATCTTGCTTGCAAGATTTGAACCACTTTTCAATGTTTGATTGAGCTGAAATTTGGTATACCGACGGCACTTTGGTGACGATGTTATAATGTAATACCATGGAGCTGGTCTGATGATGCAGTCAGAAGGTGGGCAAATGACCTCGTCAAAGAAACAAGATATCCGCGTCGTGTTTAGGTGCAATGGATTTATCTTGAAAAGTACTATATTCTTAGGTGGGTGTTCAGGACGAGGTGATGAAGTTGAAAAGTGGCTATAGGAACTCTTCAACGAAACAAGATAGCCACGTTGTTTTTGGGTTCGTTACATATATCTTTACGAGTACTTTATACGAAGGTGGGTGTTCAGGACGAGGTGATGAAGTTGAAAAGTGGCTATAGGAACTCTTCAACGGATCAAGATAGCCACGTCGTTTTTGGGTTCGTTACATATATCTTTACGAGTACTTTATACGAAGGTGGGTGTTCAGGATGTGGTGATGACGTTGGGAAGTGGCTATAGGAACTCTTCAACGAAACAAAATATCCGCGTTGTGTTTAGGTGCAATAGATTTATCTTGACAAGTACTATATTCCTAGGTGGGTGCTCAGGATATAATGATAAAGACGGAAGATACCCATAGGAACTCTTCAACGAAACAAGATAGCCGCGTCGT
This sequence comes from Trisateles emortualis, assembly GCA_947095525.1. NCBI lineage: Eukaryota > Metazoa > Arthropoda > Insecta > Lepidoptera > Erebidae > Trisateles > Trisateles emortualis. Next base: position 5,535,796 of record OX352743.1, on the reverse strand, counting down.
GTTTGGGTTCGTTACATATATCTTTACGAGTACTTTATACGAAGGTGGGTGTTCAGTACGTGGTGATGAAGTTGGGAAGTGGCTATAGGAACTCTTCAACGAAACAAGATAGTCGCGTCGTGTTTGGGTTCGTTACATATATCTTTACGAGTACTTTATACCTAGGTGGGTGTTCAGGACGTGGTGATGAAGTTGAGACGTGGCTATAGGAAGTCTTCAACGAAACAAGATATCTGCGTCGTGTTTAGGTGCAATGGATTTATCTTGACAAGTACTATATTCCTAGGTGGGTGCTCAGGATATAATGATAAAGACGGAAGATACCCATAGGAACTCTTCAACGAAACAAGATAGCCGCGTCGTGTTTGGGTTCGTTACATATATCTTTACGAGTACTTTATACGAAGGTGGGTGTTCAGTACGTGGTGATGAAGTTGGGAAGTGGCTATAGGAACTCTTCAACGAAACAAGATAGTCGCGTCGTGTTTGGGTTCGTTACATATATCTTTACGAGTACTTTATACCTAGGTGGGTGTTCAGGACGTGGTGATGAAGTTGAGACGTGGCTATAGGAAGTCTTCAACGAAACAAGATATCTGCGTCGTGTTTAGGTGCAATGGATTTATCTTGACAAGTACTATATTCCTAGGTGGGTGTTCAGGACGTGGTGATGAAGTTGGGAAGTGGCTATATGAACTCTTCAAAGAAACAAGATCGCCGCGTCGTGTTTGGGTTCGTTACATATATCTTTGCGAGTACTTTGTACCTAGGTGGGTGTTCAGGACGTGGTGATGAAGTTGAGACGTGGCTATAGGAACTCTTAAACGAAACAAGATAGCCGCGTCATGCTTCGGTGCGATAGATTCATCTTGATGAGCACTATATTCTTAGTTGGGAGTTTTGGACGTGATCGTGATCGATAGGTGCCCATGAGAACTCTTCAACGGAACAAGGTAGCCGCGTTGTGTTTTAGTGCGATGAATTTATCTTGACTAATACTATACTCCTAGTTATGTGTTCAGGTTGTGATGATGAAAGTCGGAAGGTTGCCATAGGTACTTTTTAATTAAACAAGAAACTCGTAGAAGCATCGTATTTGGGCTCATTAGATTTATCTTGACGGGATTACCCATCAAACCAAAACGGCTAATATGCTTCTAAGTTGTGACCTAGAAGCATATTAATACTTCTAAGTGGTGTTTAGGGAAATGAAGTCGAAAGCTGGCCATAGGAACTCTAACGAAACAAGATAGCGTCATGTTTGTTGGATTTATTAAAATATGTTTTCTTTTGCCATATTATATTATGTTATTATTATGTAATATGTAATGCAAATTTAATTTAATATTTAATGCCCCTCATATTTATGTTATGTAATATGTAATGCAAATTGAATATATCCTAAAGCTGCATTGTATAATATTGTCTTAAAAATAAAACCCCAAAATAATTTAAATAAAATAAAGTTTAAAAACTAAAACCCGACTACTTAAAAATCGTCCTCTGAAAAGTATGAAATAAATAAATTTTATATAGGTACAGAGTGTAGCCGTGGTCGTATGCCACCTTTTACATAACAATATAGCGATCCTTAGGGCATACGACCACGGCTACCCTCTGTACCTATATAAAATTTATTTATTTCATACTTTTCAGAGGACGATTTTTAAGTAGTCGGGTTTTAGTTTTTAAACTTTATTTTATTTAGAAATTATATAAGTAGGTACCTACTTATGCTTAGAGCTACCACACACGGCACACACTTACGGTTTTCTAAATTTAAATCTGATGGTACGAATGTATGAAAAAAAACAAAAAAAAAACACACATTAGGTTTCCATACGGAATCATTTCAGATAACTGACCCGTGCCCACATCGTTTGGCATTTTTCGTGTTATCTATACTAATATTATAAAGCTGAAGAGTTTGTTTGGTTGAACGCGCTAATCTCAGAAAGTACTGGTTCGATTTGAAAAAATATTTTTTGTTAAATAGTGCATTTATCCAGGAAGGCTATAGGCTATATAACATCTCGCTATGATCAAGTGGTAAAAGAATTTTCTAAATCGGTTGAGTAGATCCAGAGATCACCTCAAAAACTTACAAACTTTACCTCTTTATAATATTTATTGTAGATTTGTTTTCTCCGTGCGGAATCAGTAGTAAGTATGTATGCTATCAGAATATATACCGAATGTGTGACACAAGCTTTACCAGTTGTCTGGTTGCCGATGGCCGGTTATAAGTTGTCATAATTTATTTTAGTCTCATACAAAATTTAATGAAATTCGGCGTTCCAATCAACGATACTCGAATTATAGTGGAACAAACATTAATACAGTATGTAAAACCGACGGATTTTTCCAGTCATTACTTCAACCCATAGAAAGAAAGAATGTTTTATTGGGCAGTAATTTAGAAACACACAAACAAAAAGTGACAGAAAGAAAAAAAATAAAACATAATTATAGGAACATGATATGTCTCATGTTTACGCCAAAATGCGGGATCCAGCTCAGCATAATGCCTGGCAGTAATGCTAGGCGCTGATGAAACGTCCCACTGCTGGGCACGGGTCTCCTCCATACATTTAAAGGGATATTAGCCTACTATACCACGCCGTCCAGATGGGTTGGTATCGGGTTTTGTTTCGCGTTTTCCGTCTCTTGCAGTGGATATTCTGCCTGACTTACTTCCTTAGTCTCTCCTTACGACACCTTCGGGGTAAAAAATGGTGGTGACGACATTTCTATTCTTAATCTACCACCACACGGACTCGATTGTTCCAGTAGACTTGAACACTGAACTTGAAACGCACTTGAATCGTCTGACATTAAAGTTTGTTGCAGCGATCGCCGGCTGGCACGGTCGATGACTCGTCCGTTGGCCGTAAAAATTGTTCTAATATACTTCCAGCTTTCGCAAAGAAGGTGGTAACTGGATGAGAAAGTAACTGACTTCAACTTGTACCACATTATTAACAGAGCTAAAGCACTACACAAGCCTGATTAGTGAAGCACCTGCACTAACCCACAAGCAAAAATTCTCAAACACAGCAATGTAGCCGCGTTCTTCTGCATAGTCAAAGTCATTTATTCATTTAGACATGATACTTATGAACGTCATAAAAACAAATGCCTGCATTTCTTTTTTACATAAAGTACCTACCTACAGGTCTCCAATGTTTAATGTTTTATACTAGTACCTACTTAGGAGGCAAACAATCATAAGACCCGCCTATTAAGCAGTTGCCATAGCCTATGGAGGCTTGCAACACCAGGGGTATCACTCGCGGGTTTCCGACACTTTAAAAACCTTATAACTAATGTCTTAAAAAACCCCATACTAGAGTTTCTCGGGCAAATCTCATATTTTTTGATAAAATTGTTTTTCTTCCAAAGGAATGGTTGATAAAGCATGTTAAAATATTATTACCAAAGCTAAGTAAGAAATATGTATATGTATATGAATGCACGGTTGATTCAGTGGCTTAAGTGGTTACCTCGCCATTTACTACTGCGCGGCGTGTTGTGGTTTTGATCCCCACACGAGACAACAATTTTTGTAGTTCATAAATGGTTGTTCCGAGTCTTGGTGTACTATTGTGTCCGTTAATTGTATGTTTGTAAAGTTCCCTGCGACACAGAGCTTGTTCTCAAGTGCGGGAGTTCTGTTTTTTTTTAAAGTACTATTAGTAAAATTGTTAAAGGATAAATTATTGGCATTAAACGTGACTGTGGACAGGTGAGTAGTAACATTCGTCATGCGCTTTGACGTCAATATTTATGCGTGTATCCGAGTCATTGCATGCCTAACAAGTTGAAGGTAAGATTGCGCAATGCGAACTATATTTCTTGTTTTAAGTAAAACAATTTAAGAAAGAAAGATTCTTTTTTATTAGCTCTTACACTATTTAAATAGGTCCGTGCGTCAGCTCTAATGCTGTGACCTGGACCACAACGCTGATATTTTCGCAGGACCTATTAACTAACTAAGTTTGACGACGGAATGGTCCAAATTATTATTAAGAGAAGTAGGGCACCATACTAGTGAGCAAGCCCGTCTGGGTGGGTAAGGACCTCCCCAAAAGTACCGTTGTTGTACCGTAGTAATATTGTCTCGTACACTCGTGACAAAAAAAACTTTGTTTTTATTATGGACATGGACACTTTTTCGCATGGTCAGTTGAGAGGGCAAACGATTGTTATTACTGTGGCTAGCGCATGTATGTAATGAACACAACAATAAATACCTCAGGGTTGATATTCTTGCCTGTCTTGACGTACGTATACGTAGGGAACCATTGTCTCGGCGGACTTTACTAACATACAATTCACGGACACAAATCACACTGAAAGTTCACCCAAAGTTTTTGTCCCGTGGAAATCGAACCCAGTGAATGGAGTGATGATCTTCTTAAAATGGTTCTTTGGTGAAGCAGGATTCGAGAAGCCTAAGATAAAAAAGAGGAGACTTACACTGACACGCAATGGGCACAACTGAGTGCAGTAAGCCGATGTCCCTCAGATCTGACCAATAGGTAAGTAATTCTTGAAGAGATTGTAAGGCTTGAAAACAATACTCCAATACCCCAACTTTCATACCTACGACGTACATAAAAAGTCGACGAGGAAAATACATTGTATAGCTTTTATAGTTTCCTTCACAGAACTCGGGAAAATAAATTTTCCCCAACAATAATGGGTAGTTAAAGCTAAATTGAGTAGGTATTGGGGAATTATTAAAGCATATGTCATTCATCTACGAGTATACTATACCAATATTAAATGCGAAAATTTAAACATAGATACACAGTCTAGAATAGCACATAGGCATACTTTTTATTACAAAAAATGCACTGTCTGGGACTGTACACGCGGCCAAAACCGCTGGCATAAACAAGTAAGATATAAGATTTGTTTTACAAAATTTTGTAGTATCTAAGTACCAATTAATGGTTCTGGCGTGGCGACGACGAAATTAAACATGCAGCCTGGGCTCACCTCCAACATGGACCAATGACTGATAAACATTCTATATTTATAAATGCATAAATATTATAGACTGACCCAGCAAACTTCGTACCGCCATAAAAAAAGATCTTTTTTCTTTTAATTTTCTTCTATACAAACCTTGTCCTAACAAATAACAATCACAAAAAAAAGAATTATCTAATTTGGTGCAGTCGATCGGAAGTTATGCGCGTACATACGTTTGTGGTGTTTCATTTTTAATTTATAAAGAAGGTCACCCGCGACTTCGTCCGCGTGGTAATTTGGAATATTTTCCCCGACTTTGCAACATATCTCACTACTGCTCAGCTCCTATTGATCATAGCGTGATGTTATAAATAGCCTATAGCTTTCCTGGATAAATGCACTTTTCAACAAAAAAGTTTTTTTTTAATCGAACCAGTACTTTCTGAGATTAGCGCGTTCAACCAAACATACAAACAAACTCTTCAGCTTTATAATACTATAAGTTAAAGTAGACTGAGCATAACACGTGACTATCCAAAGATGGTCTGCGCAGACGCCGGAACGGATAGTTTCTTGACATCGAGTAAAGCACAGGAAGTAACGGTGTTCTTGCGGCTCCTTAACTATTAGTTATCTAATGGTCTCTTTATTTATGTTCGTTTTTATATCTTAGGTGAATAGTTGTATATTGTAAAATTATCATTAACTAGCTGTTGCCCGCGGCTCCGCCCGCGTGGATGTCGGTTATCGCTGTAGCCTATGTGTTATACCAGACCATAATCTATCTCTGTGCCAAATTTCATCCAGATCCGTTCAGTAGATTTTACGTGAAAGAGTAACAAAAATCCATCCATCCATCCATACTTACAAACTTTCACGTTTATAATATTACTAGTTGTTGCCCGCGGCTCCGCCTGCGTGGATGTCGGTTATCGCTGTAAAAAGTTCCAGACCATAATCTATCTCTGTGCCAAATTTCATCCAGATCCGTTCAATGGATTTTACGTGAAAGAGTAACAAACATCCATCCATCCATACTTACAAACTTTCACGTTTATAATATTATAGTAAGATAGTAGGATAACCCTCTCTCTCTTGATAGAGGAGAGGAGACCCGAGCCCAGCAGTGGGACATAATAATATATGGGTTGCTATATTTTTATTATAAAGCTTTTATCTACTTACCTCGTGGGTCTAGTAGTCGTCGACTGCGACTGCTGATCATGAAGTCCCGAATTCGATTCCCGGGTTAGGCCAATAATAGGTATTGTGTTTTACTGCCATGAAATGTTTAATAGATGTCCGAAGTTTGGAAATTGGCGGCGTTTGGGCTGTTAGCGGCCATGGAAATGTTCATTTTCAGTTTTTGTTCATTATCAAAATTAATACGGTAGCCTGCGTGTCAGGAAGAAGTACTACATAACCCTGTACTTGAGAGTATATATCTTAATTTGTTAGCCCGATAAGATAAATTAATTATCTTGGCTGATATCAGCACTAAAATCACTCAACACTTGATTAAAATCACTTGATATAATGTTATCTATGGTACAGGGAAATTGACATAGGTGTTACTGACGTGGGTGGTTTTCTCCACACGCCTTCTACAGACCACAATAGGAAAAGAAACGATTATAGTCAAGTGGTACTAGAAACATACGTACTGGCCGTATGATGGTAAGCAATTACCGTTACCTATGGACACGTGCTAAAATGCTTTTAAAGTTATATATCTAAGATGCATTTGCCCTTATCTTTCGATATGCTGTTATGCCTTTAATCTTTAATAGGGCAGTGCAGTAGTCAGGCAGGAGCATCACTCGCGCCCTCGCACTTTATGTAACACCAGAGTTTTATGTTATGGCAAAAAAAGTTAATTATAGTAGGAAGTAGTAGGTATAAAATACCTACAGCTACCTCAAAAAGATATTTGGAGTAGCCCGTTGTATAGTGGGGAGTGCAGTGAGGGTAGTGGTTAGTGACCCTGACTGCTAAACCAGAGGTCGTGGGTTCAATTTCCACACGAGATAAAACTTTGGTTGAATCATAAATGTTTGTTCCGAGTCTAGGTGTAATTTGTGTCCGTAAAATGTATGTTGTAGGGTCCCCGATACAGAGCTTGTTCCCAAAACTGTCTTTTAAAAGATAAATAAGATTTCCCGTTTACGAAAAACGAAATCCTTTCGTGCCCCGGAAAGTAGGTACGTAAAGCCGTTGATCACGCGCCTGGGACCTTACATCCTCAACCTTATAGCATATTTATTTTCGATATCCTTACTAAATATCCGTGTGGTGACGGATTAAGAATACAAATGTCACCACCCCGTTCCATCCCGAGGGTGTCGTAAGAGTCGACTAAGAGAGTAAGTCAAGCAGACAATATCCACTTCAAGAGAAGGAAAACTCGAAACAAAACCCTATACCAACCCGTCTGGCCAGCGTGGTGTAGTAGGCTAATATCCCTCTAAACGTAAGGAGGAGACCCGTGCCTAGCAGTGGGACATTTATGGTTTGAGGTTTGAGATAGATCCCTACTAATATTATAAATGTTAAAGTTTGTGAGAATGGATGGATGGATGGGTGTATGTTACTCTTTCACGTTAAAACTACTAAACGGATCTGGATGAAATTTGGCAAAGAGATAGATTATGGTCTGGAATAACACATAGGTTACTTTTTGCAGCGATAACCGATATCCACGCGGGCGGAGCCGCGGGCAACAGCTAGTAATGAATAATTTCAATCCTAATTTGAACAATGACACACTGGGTTGACATCATAATAATTTCAAATTAAGCCAAAAATAAATAGCCTCTGAATTTGAAAAAAAAATCTATGAATTCAATTGCCATGAAAATTGAAATAATCGCATTTGAATTGTATAAAATTCTTTCACTTCGCCTATGCAATAAAATAAATCTCTTACGTAATACATTTTTATATGTTTACTTTTTTATCTTTATTAGGTATACATGTAATGTTATCACGGCAGTAAAGTACTCGTATTGTGTGTACAAAGCCTAGGTTAGCAGACATTTTGTAAACTAGATTATTATATTCAAGTATGAAGTAAAGTATCAAATACTTTGTTCCTACTATTATGCAACAGTCTTATTGGAGGGAGAGCCAGTAACATACCTACTTAGTTTTGTTATTTCCTAAGTCATGAAAATTGACAAACACACTTCTAAAAACTTGCAGAATAATAAAAGCTTCTTACTTCTAGCAACCCTCTAAAGCAAGTTTAACCCTAAAATAACAAAGAGGGTTAGAAATAAAACTTAATTTAAAAGAAAAATACTGTCAATATAATTTACTAAAATTTTAGGACTGATACTATACACATACTTATTTTCTATATTTATATATAAATAATAGATTAATTATTTTGCAGGTGAATAAATTAAATAGGAGTTTGTTAATTTTCAGGACTTATGAAATGACAAAAGTAAATACGTTGCTGGTTCTTGGTCCATATGTTATCGTAAATTTAGTTATGTTGATACCAATTTTGTACATATTTGAGGTGGGATTTGTACTCATTATAGCTAAACATTTTAACGAAGCCCATTTCTACTAAGTACGCCACATCACCGAAAAGCTAAGAGAGGTAGGGCACCATACTAGCGAGCAAGCCTGACTGGGGAAGGACCTCCACCTTACAGAAGACCACAGCCAAATGACTACACACAGCGATGTAGTTGTGTTCCTGTGTGTGAGTACAGGTCTCCAGCGCTCATTTAGGAATGCGTTTTGAAAGATACGTATTCCTATCCCAGGGTTACTTCCATCTTAAATCCCTGGTGTAAAAAAATGGGTTGGCAACACGCAAGTGATGCCTCTGGTAATGCAAGCGTCTATAGGCTACGGATACTGCTTAACATCTGGTGGGCCGTATGCTTGTTTGCCACCCAAGTAGTATATAAAAAAAAAAAAAAAAAAAAAAAAAAAAAAAATTAACCGATTTCATCGATGCCCCATTTCACCCAAAAACCAAATGTTCGAAATCCCATTTTACCGATACCAAGTACATTTCTTCTAGTGACATATAACCACACGAATAAATAAATCAAGAGTACCTATATTTTTTGCACGTATTACGTATTGGTTTGGTTACAACAATGTTGTATGCAAAATGCTGAGATTTCGTTTTTTTCGATACGATGAGTGATGACTTTATTCGAAAATTCAAATATAAGTTCGTAAGCAGAACGTAGTCATACCTTTATTGACGTCATTCCAAGTTACCTATTGTCAATAACATTGCAGGGTTGTCAAAATATGCTGATTTGTTCCAGATTCGTCATCTGCCAAATTGGTCATTCTTGTTCATAGTCATAATCTCAATACTCCCGTCTTCTTCTTCTTATCGTTTGGTTAGTGGCCATCCTGGTGACAGAGTTATTTAGATCGCCCATATTTAGGCCTCTGTCGTGATCTAACGACAGGGGGCCCCTGTGTAGTAACCATTCATTAGTCCTGCCATACTAATATTATAATACAATAGCAACCCATATATGCCCTGCTGAGCACGGGTCTCCTCCTCTATGAAGACAGAGAGAAAGAGGGTTTACGCCTTAATTCACACACGCTGGTATAATGCGGGTTGGTGAATCAGACATGTCTTAAGAATTACTTCTAAGACATGTGGGTTTCCTCACGATATTTTCCTTGACCGTAAGCAGATGGCGAATCATTTGATTAGTACATTTAAACTCCACAAAGTGAAATTCACATTAGTACTGCCACCCGGGATCGAACTCGCACCTCTTTCGTGCAAATCAGTTACTTTCCAGTGGGAAAGTAACCGACTTGCACGCAAGAAGTGGCGTAGCTTCTTTTACCCTGCCACCACCGCTTTTAGATACTAGTATTTGTTTTGCGAAAAATGGAAAGAATTTTTTCTAAAAAAACAATGCTGCCGTGAAAAAAAAATTGTTTGGTAACAAATTATATTTTGGTGTACAATAAAGTTTTCTATTCTATTATTATAACATCTTTATCATGAATCAATGCTTTAATCTATTTTATTTCTCCTTTCTTAAGAACTAGCTTCACGTCCCGGCCTTGCACGGGTGGATATTTATTTAATTTTCGTAGGGATCCCGTAAGTCTTTTTCAATAAAATATAGCGTATGTTGCTCGTCGATAATATATATATCTAGTTGTGAAAGAATTTCTTAAATCGGTCCAGTAGTTCTTGAGGTAATTCAATCCAAAAATAATACCTTATTCTAGTATTAGGAAAATACATTTTTATGTAAAACATAACATTATCTACTAAGATTTGATTATTTATTTTGTAAATTATAATTTAAAATAAGTGCATTGTATCTTACGTGCGCTCTTTGGTAATATTTACAGTTTTATTTAAACAAATAAAGATAAGTTTAATTAAATATTTAATGTTAACGACTGTGATGAAACATCAAATAGTTTCTTAGATAACGTTGTCAGTTGTAATCGTCATAGAAACGCAGATACATTCTATGAACGTCATCACAATAGCTTCTACTCCGGAGGTTGGATGGCACAATTGGTAGTGCGCTGGGCCGGAACCCGAAAGGCGCAGGTTCTATCCTGCTCCGGGCAGACTTTTTCCGCATTGCTTTAATATTTAGGTACTGGCTGTTCACCGCGGCTCCGCCCGCGTGGATGTCGGTTATCGCTGTAAAAAGTAGTAGTAGTCCATGTGTTATTCTAGACCATAATCTATCTCTGTGCCAAATTTCATCCAGATATGTTCAGTAGTTTTTACGTGAAAGAGTAACAAACATCCATCCATACTTACAAACTTTCGGGTTTATAATATTAGTAGGATACTTATCTAAGACATGTGGATTTCCTCACGATGTATTCCTTTACCATTAGCAGATAGTGAATCATTTGATTAGTATATAAACTCCTCAAATTCACACTTTTTTTATATCTACTACTTGGGTGGCAAACAAGCTTACGGCCCACCTGATGTTAAGCAGTTACCGTAACCTATCGACGCTTGCAATACCAGAGGTATAACTTGCGTGTTGCCAACCCATTTTTTTTCACCAGGGCTTAAAGATTGGAATATCCCTGAGATAGGAATACGTTTCTTTCATAACGCATCCATAAATGAACGCTGGAGACCTGTACTCACACAACTACACCGCTGTGTGCAGTTATTTGGCTGTGGTCATCTATAAGGTGGAGGTCCTTCCCGAGTCGGGCTTGCTCGCTAATTTTGTAATAAGATATCCCTAGGATAAAGAAAGAAGAAAAGGTCGCTGCCTTACCTAGCCTAGCTTGCTCGCTTTTTTTATTGATAACCCTGGCTAAATAAGAGAGAGAGAGAGAGAGAGGATGAGGAATATTTTCTTATATAAGATACTTACGTACGTGTTTGGGATTCCCAGTATAAAATATTTATAGGAAACGTTCGCTTTTGATTTATGGCTTTTTTTACCCCTTACTCATTGATTCCTTAGTTTATAAAAATTATTCAAATTCAAATTCAGTTATTCATATAGATTATACTGTGACACTTATGCAGGTCAATAAATAATGCAATATGAGACGTCAGCTAATTTGCTTACTGCCGAGTTTGCTGACTAAACAGACAGGGACAAGGAAAGAAACTCAGGCTAGGATAAGACTTCGCTAGATCGCCAGTTATTTGGTCCAGTATGAAGAACTTCAAGATATACTGTATCTATGGATTAACACTCATTTACACGATGCAAGTTGGAGGCTGCCGGCGATTGGGACCACAATAGCCGAGTGGGAAAGTACCCGACTTGCACGCAAGAGATGCGAGTTCTTTAGTTTTATCCGGGGTGACAGTACCAATATAAATTTCACTCGGTGGATTAATTTCACTTGGTGAGTATGTACTTATTTAATTATTTATTATCTGCTAACAGTGAAGGAAACATCTTGAGGAAACCCACATATCTTAGAAGAAATTCTCTTGTCTCTTTCCCTTGGTATAGAGGAGGAGACCCGTGTAGCAATGGGCCTTATCTTCTTCTTCTTATCGTTTGGTTAGTGGCCAACCTGGTGACAGGGTTATTTAGATTTACGCCTCTGTCGTGATCTAACGGCTGATAACAGTCGGGACGTGCCCTCCGAAGCACGGGGACGCTCAGGTGAAATACCACTATGTGGTCACCCATCTATAGGGTTACCGCGCCCTTGGTAGCTTAACCCGCTGATCGTTTACCGAAGAGCGAGTGCACCTAGCTATGAGCGCCTCGACTTATATGATGGGACTTATATGAGACGTTATTATGTTATTATTCTTATATTCCTGTATCATCCTCCGACATGATAAAGATTGCGGGTAGACGATGTAGGTACAAAGCCAGCTCAAGACCGAATGTTGAAATTTTTGGGAGTTGTAGTGGACGTCTTTCTGCTAAGATAATAATAATGATTCCTGTGAAATTACCTCGCGGGAAACGTGAGAAAGTCTAGAAAAACTATCTATATAAGACTAGATAGTGTTGTGGCGTACGCATGCCGCGTACAACACCGGAGCACCCGCAGCCCTAAAAATCATCAACGTGCATCCGCTCGCGACGCGCTACATCAGCCGACTACGATGCAAGTTACAGAGCCAAGCAATTTATACGTGGCATATTTATACGTCGACAACGGTGCCGTCTGGTGGCGAATAGCAACTCCAATCTCAACACACGCTGATTGGTTCCCGCCAAAAATATATCTGTAATCTTAAAGCTAAATGTAAATACGCATCGTGATTGGCCAATGTTCAGATATCGCTCCTGTAATGTTTAGATGTTGCGTGACCTTATTTGTGTATAAAGATCGATCAAATTTGTAAATAAATCAGTTCAGTATTGTACCTCGAAACGTCTTTACTTTACCATACTAGCGACGGTCTAAGGGCTCTCAGCCCATCCGGTCTAGTTCTTCAAACCCTACCTACTCTTACTAGCGACGGTCTAAGGGCTATCATACCCGTCCGGTCTAGTGCTTCGAATTACCGACCTCTAGGGTCAGCGACCTCACACTGATCCTAAATTGGTGACCCCGACAAACCCTATCCAAGACGTTTGAACACATCCGCATCATCGCTCAAGTTACCAGCGTATTACCTACTATCCAGCTGACTGCGTGTATCTACCTAACACGATGTCGAGCGAAGATAAGCAGCTACTTAGCGACGCCCAGGGAGTTACAACCGTTACGAGCGACGTAGCTACTATATCGCTGCCTGCACGACTACCACCATTCTGGCGGCAGAACCCCCGTTTATGGTTCGCACAGTTTGAAGCCGCCGTCGCTGCCAGCAAGATAGGAGAAGAACAAAAATTCAACCTCGTCGTCCCGTTACTCGGCTGCAGCGACCTAGAACAAATTGCTGACATCATTTTAGACCCACCTGCTACCGGTAAATACATCACACTGAAGAATAGGCTCATCTCCACGTTCCAGGAATCAGATCATCGCCAGCTACAAAAGCTACTTGGTGGCCTAGAGCTCGGCGATTCAAAACCCAGCCAGTTACTTCGCAAGATGCGTGACCTAAGTGGGAAATTACTAACAGACGAAGCGCTCAAGGTCATCTGGCTAAACCAACTACCATCACAAGTACGTGGCGTGCTATCTGTCAACACGGAATCATCACTAGAAGTCCTAGCTGCGATGGCCAACAAGATGATGGAACATTTCGAACCTGCCACAGTCGCCGCGATAAAAAGTGAAAATCCCATAAATAATAACCTAAAATTCGACCTATTAACGAAACAAATCGAAAAATTATCACTAGAAGTAGCCGAATTAAGAAAATACAACCTACGACCGACGTACCGCTCAACGCAGAGATCACCGCAACCGCACCGTCCGTCCTTACAAGGTCACGGTCGCTACGTAATGCGCCCGCGTTCCCGCTCTAATTCAAACCGACGACAACCGGGCGACGCCGACTGGTTATGTTTTTATCATTACCGCTATGGGGATGAAGCTCGCAAATGTGAATCGCCTTGTTCGAAGACTAAGACAATTAATAAAGAGGAAAACTAATGAAAACATCGACTATGGCGGGCGTCGATGTTAATCAAGGAAGCCACCGCCTATGTATAATAGATAAAAACAACCAAGAAAAGTTTCTAATCGATACCGGAGCTGATATATCAGTACTAGCTGCGAAAAACAAATTTGCAAAATCAACGCAAAGTACGAGTACATACAAGTTACACGCCGCGAACGGCACAGAGATACGTACCTACGGAGAGCGAACACTTGAGCTCAACTTAGGCTTACGTAGAAGTTTTAAATGGACATTCACCGTCGCCGATGTGAAGACATCAATACTGGGTGCAGACTTCCTCGCAAAGTACAAGTTATTAGTAGATTTACATCAAAGAAAACTTATCGACCGAATCACCGACCTAAGCGTAAACGCAATTATACATAAATCAGAAGAGACCGTCTACATAGTAAATCGCAATCACGCTTATCACGACATCTTAAAACAGTATCCCGACGTCCTGCGACCTATGTCACTCAAGACTACAGCGAAACATGACGTCGTGCACTGCATAGAAACAACCGGACAACCTATCTACTCTCGACCACGCCCTCTACCGCCGGACAAGTACAAAGCTGCGAAATTAGAATTCGAGAGAATGATGGAAATGGGCATATGTAAACCATCCAGCAGTCCTTGGGCTAGTCCACTACACGTCGTAAAGAAGAAAGATGGTTCACTACGTGTATGCGGCGACTACAGACGTCTTAACGCCGCGACTATACCCGACAGATATCCCATACCTAGACTTCAAGATTTTACCTACCAGTTACAAGGGAAGACAATATTTTCTAAACTCGATATGAAAATGGCATACTACAACATACCCATCTCGAAAGAAGACGCTGCTAAGACCGCTATCATCACACCGTTTGGATTATTTGAATTTAATTGCATGACGTTCGGCTTACGTAACTCAGGACAAACATTCCAACGTTTCATGCATGAAGTACTACGCGGACTCGACGACATCGTATTCTGCTATATAGATGATCTCTTAATATACTCCACCAACGAAAAGGACCATAGACAACATCTACAGCAGGTTCTCGAACGTCTCAACCACTTCGGAGTCACTCTCAACATCGATAAATGCGAATTTGGCAAAGACAAGACACAGTTCCTCGGTTATGAAGTTACAGCGGAAGGAATCAAACCCGCGAAAGAACGTATGGAAGCCATAGTAAACTATCCCAAACCTACTACAGTACAAGAATTACGAAGATTTTTAGGCATGATAAACTTTTACCGCAGTTGTTTACCACATCAAGCAGACCATCAATACCTATTAAACAAGTATCTACACAACACTAAGAAAAACGACAAATCACCTATACAGTGGACATCGGAGGCAGAGAAATCCTTTGAACAATGCCGACAAAGCATACTCGAAGCGACCACGTTAACTCATCCTATACCTACCGCACCGTTATGCCTACTCACTGACGCGTCTGACACTAGTCTCGGCGCCGTTTTACAACAGAAGATCGACAATATTTGGAAACCACTCGCATTCTACTCCAAGACGATGAGCGACACACAAAGACGATACAGCGTGTATGATCGCGAATTATTAGCTATATACACCGCTGTCAAAAGTTTACGACGTCTGATCGAGGGCAACGACCTCACAATATATACCGATCATAAACCACTGACCTACGCACTTACAAGAACAGCGAGTAGCAGCGACACACCGAGGCGAGAGCGACAACTTCACTACATTAGTCAATTCTGTACTAATATTAAGTACATACACGGAAATCGAAACGAAGCGGCCGACGCGTTATCACGTATCGCAGAAGTTGAAATCTTAAACAACACAATCGACTACAACAAATTATCCGCCGAGCAAGAGAACGACACAGAACTACAATCATGTATGAAACAGCCCAACCTGAACTTTACGCGCGTTAATCTACCTGGAGTTCAACGACCGATATGGTGCGAAACATCGACAGCGAACATTAGACCATACCTACCGCCGACTTATCGTCTAGTAGCCTTTAAAGCACAACACGAATTAAGTCATCCCGGAGTACGTACAACAAGAAAAATAATCATAACAAAATTCTTCTGGCCGAATATGAATAAAGATATAACTCTATGGGCAAGATCATGCATTGGCTGTCAGCGCGCGAAAATTCAAAGACACGTTATCAGTCCGCCCGGCGAGTTTCAACAATCATCGCGTTTCGAACATCTACACGTCGACATAGTGGGACCGCTACCTCCATCGAATGACTATAGGTATTTAGTTACGATGATCGACCGCTGCACTAAATGGCCCGAAGCAATACCTACACGCGATATCACCGCCGAAACAGTAGCGAAAGCAGTATACGACGGGTGGATTACAAGATTTGGCTGCCCATTACGAATTACCACGGATCAAGGTAGACAGTTCGAGTCGTCACTTTTTCACTCTTTAATGAAGAAACTTGGCGTCACTCGAATACGTACAACCGCATTTCACCCGCAATCAAATGGACAAATAGAACGATGGCACCGTACATTAAAAGCTGCATTGATGGCAAGAGCAGTGACTATCAAATGGAGCGAAGAACTACCTACTGTTTTACTAGGACTACGTACAGCACTATGTCAAGACACTTCAGTCAGCCCCGCATTGATGACCTACGGATCTACACTACGCATTCCGTCCGATTTCTTCGTGCCTACACAGCCGAACATCGAAGACGCAGAGTTCGTTCGTCAGTTAACTGAAACAATGTCGTCACTCACACCGAAGAAAAGATCTCATTCATCAAATCTACATACATTCATTCACAAAGATCTCGAAACATGTACATACGTATTTGTACGCAACGACACCGTGCGACGACCGTTGACCCCACCTTACGATGGCCCCTACAAGGTCATTGAACGCAGTACGAATGGCAAGCAATTCACATTACAACTACCACTTCGCACTGCAGTCGTATCCATTGACCGTCTGAAGCCTGCCCACCTGTATAATCACGAAACATCGCCTCTTTATTCACAAACGACTGCTACTGCGAAGAATACAACGACAGATGCAAATCCAAGTACAACAACAGCCCCGGGTACATCAGTTCCAGTCACACAGCGAAGTACCTACATCACCCGCACCGGCAGAGCTATCAAACCCAACGTACGTTTCACTTGAGGGGGAGTGATGTGGCGTACGCATGCCGCGTACAACACCGGAGCACCCGCAGCCCTAAAAATCATCAACGTGCATCCGCTCGCGACGCGCTACATCAGCCGACTACGATGCAAGTTACAGAGCCAAGCAATTTATACGTGGCATATTTATACGTCGACAACGGTGCCGTCTGGTGGCGAATAGCAACTCCAATCTCAACACACGCTGATTGGTTCCCGCCAAAAATATATCTGTAATCTTAAAGCTAAATGTAAATACGCATCGTGATTGGCCAATGTTCAGATATCGCTCCTGTAATGTTTAGATGTTGCGTGACCTTATTTGTGTATAAAGATCGATCAAATTTGTAAATAAATCAGTTCAGTATTGTACCTCGAAACGTCTTTACTTTACCATACTAGCGACGGTCTAAGGGCTCTCAGCCCATCCGGTCTAGTTCTTCAAACCCTACCTACTCTTACTAGCGACGGTCTAAGGGCTATCATACCCGTCCGGTCTAGTGCTTCGAATTACCGACCTCTAGGGTCAGCGACCTCACACTGATCCTAAAGTGTTATTAACACTAAAACCTTATCAGTATAGATTACAGTATTTAATTTAACGTAAACCAGTGTCTTCGTTAATTAGCTAGTATAGTTTATCTACGTCAAACAATAGAGGGCGAGCGACAATCAGGGTCGACGAGCGCGACGCCGGCGACGGAAGATTTTCTTATTTCCCAGAATTTGATAAGTGTCACGCACGCATGCTTCTATCACACCTAGTAGGCTTTGCTTTTACTTATATTATAGGAACAATGCTTGTGTGTGTTACAATTACCCACGATAGTTGTCCACTTTTTTTAGGTAATGCGTGGTATATTGCGGAAGACCGTAGCATAATGTACCCAGGTGTATTTATGTACATCGGGTGAATATCGGTCTTTAGAAGTGCTTAAGGAATAGCCATTGACTTGGTCAATCACGCTACCATTTGTTCTGCTTTTAGCGGGACGTCCCTATTTTCATATATAGGTAGAATATACTCAAGTTCTGACTGACAAATATATCAAACCACAGCCCAAACTGCTGGGCCTAGAAAAATGAAATTTGAAGTGAAGTTGGGATATACTAAGAAAGGATTTTTTGCAATTTCATTAAATTTTCAATTTTTTCCTAAGAGGATGGATGCGAGTTGCATTTTCTGTGATTTTTTTTTAGTTTTTAGGTCGATTGATTTGAAAATTGGTTCACATATCCTTCAATTATGATATACTTGTATCACAGTTTTGCCAAAATCACCCCTAAAAGTCACATAGGGCTTCGGAAATAGCAGGCGTTCACTGCTAAGTTACAAAATAACTGTTAATAACCATAATAACCAGGTACTGGCAGTTACCTACATATTTTTATTACGATGCTTACCTACCAACACAAAACACACTGCCACCGTCATCGTCATAGTTAAAATATTTGTTATACTCAACATAATATATTTTCATGATACAAAGTAGGTCAAGATTTTTATATCACACGTCATTTACCTACCTAGCTGATTAGCAAACTAGTGTCTAAGATTTTGAAGAATTTAGAGGCTTAGAATTTAGAGGAGCCGTGATAGTGATTAATTTTCAATGTTAAATGAGTAAAATGTCAAATTTATTTCTTAGCTTCTCATTTTTCAAAACCAATAAATAGGAGGCAATGAAAATATTTATTGCGTCTACTAAAATGATTTAAGTATTTATATGAAGGTACCTACCTATAATGATTTGGGACCTAATACGGACCTAACATAGCTGGCGCAAAACTTGGAATGAACAGAGAAAAAGAAAATAAACCATTTTAGGTTTATTTTATCCAATATTTATCTTTCTCTACCTTTCTTGAAGTACCTATGTAGGTACCTACCTATATAGGTAGGTACTCACTAAAGCATTGTAACCTGTGTAGGTACGATTTAAATTTATATTCTAAACTAACTAAACAATGTACCTAAATACTAAATCTGTACCTAGTCTGTACCAAACAAAAAAATAAATAAAAATACCTACACCTCTACCCACCCCTTCGGATAATAATGTGCGATGCTACTTATATATGTTATTTACAATGCAATTTATGTCGTAGCAAAATAAATAAACATACATTCTGAGTCTTGTTGTGAAATGAAATCTGAATTGTATTGATAATATCCTACCTACTTACCTACGTTAGTGCGCGGGGAATACCGTTTCCTGTAGGTATGATAAACATGATGAACTTACTCTGGAATATTTTTGATAGTTTATTTGTTTGTTTGAAAAGACAACTCTCGCACTAGGAAACAAGCCCTATGTCGCGGAGGACTTTACAAACATAAAATTCATGGACACAAATTACAGCCAGACTTGGGACGCATTCCTAAAAGTATAAACAGACGATCGAACTTGGTTCGGGCCGAACCACGAACATGGTGCGCTCCAAACCAGATTATAATGATATTAATAATAAAAATGTCCGGCGGACCGTGCACCACACAAGCGAAATGGTTCGGAGCGTACCATGTTCGTGGTTCGGCCCGAACCAAGTTTGGTCGTCTGTTTACACTTTAAATGAGCGCTATATAGTAGGTATTAATGTTACTGTGCATTTCGAAAGACACTTTTTCCTATCCAAGGCGCAAACATACATTTTATTACATGCATGTTATTTTATGGTGCAAAAAAAATATTGTCGGCAACACGCAAGTGTATAGCATATATAGCATAAAATCATGACAACACAAAAATTCGCAGCAATTATTATATAATAGACATATCGGGTAGTAACTATTTATTAATCTGTGATATCGGCACTGATCATTCCAAGTTGTTTTTGTTTATCAATAAGAAATTGTCGCAAACGACATCTAAAAGTGTCTAAGGAGAGACTTCGCCACCGTGTGTGTTCTACCGCCTGTACAATGGGCTGTGTTCTGAGGAATTGTTCGAGATGATGGCCACGGCCACATTCTATCAATGCACCTCTCGCCACTGACAGGGAGTTCATCCTCACACCTCAAACATACCATACCGTAAGATTCCAGAGGATTTTTTACCACCATTAGGTTGTGGAATGAGCTCCCTGCCGAGGTTTTCCCAAGAGACTATAGCATGGGGTTCTTCAAGAAAGGAGTTATAAGGTTTTTAAAGGGTCGGCAAAGCGTGAGTGAAACTCCTGGTGTTGCAAACGTCCATAGGCTACGGTAACTGCTTACCATCAGGCGGGCCGTATGCTTGTTTGCCACCTTGGAAGTATAAAAAAAAACCACCACCACCTAAGAAACTTTTTAAATATTTTATTTTTCTTATTTGTATTTTTAAAAGTTTTATGATAGTCGTAACGTTTTAAGCCTGGTGTAATCTAATCAAACAGGTAAAAAGGCCAAAATTAACGATTTCTAAAGAAAAAATATAGGTACATAAAAAATATAGGTAAATAGGCATTAAGTCCTCCGACTTAATGCCTATTTAGGTACCTAAAGCATACTCCTTTCTTTGCACAAATGTGTAATGGATTGGTACAAGGTACCCGTCATTTCTCGAATGTAAATTACACTCCGATTTTTGCTGCCCCTGCCATCTTAGTAAAAACTTTTTTACTTAATTTAAAATAAATATTATGATTTTTGTTTTGAGATTTGAGAACCTCATCATCTCAACCCATAAACGATATTAGCCTACTATACCACGCTGGCTAGACGGGTTGGTATAGTTTTGTTTCGAAGTTTTCCCTCTCTTGCAGTGGATATTGTCTGCCTGACGTAGTTCTTAGTCGACTCTTACGAGACCCTCGGATGGCACGGGGTGGTGGCATTTGTATTCTTAATCCGTCACCACACGGATAAGAGAACAATGATGACAAATTTAATAATGACAAATTTAATAATTATAGTGGGGCGGCATTTTTACCCAGCGGCGTGATGTTAAATCCGGCCCTGGATACTAGTGCTTATTATTTTTATGTTGTTCAGATTTAGTGTAGTGTACTAATAATAATAATAGTTTTTTTTAATTACCAAGGCGGCAAACAAGCACACTGCATACTGAAGGTAAGCACTTTTGAATATGATAGCGTCATTATTCGCCTCTACAGCGTATTGCGGCAAACGTATGTATTAATGTGCAAGCTACTACCAGACAGATACAATACAATGCTTGATTTTAGATGTTACCAGCAATCTGCTTTTTATTGCCTGGGTGTAAGAAGTACCTATTTTATTCATTGTCTATGTATTGTATAGAATACCTGAATAGTTTGCCGGTAACATATAATATAATAATGTGTAAAAGTACTCATTTATTATATAACATGACGAGGAGCCTCAGGAGACAAAAAATAAAACATTACATAAATTAAAAAGAAAGATTTAATTACTTCAATAGTAAGTAACAGTCTTAACATTAAGTCTTAGAGTAATCCCTAACACCCATCCCAGGCCACAGGGGGATCTTAGCTGTTCACAAACACGCGGCCAAGTAGAAAAGTGCTATTATTATAATAGTGATGCATTCATCACGAACACTGAGGCTAGCCCACAACGGACCGACATCCGAGGGGGTTCCACCACAGGAGTCCAATACGAGGTCTATAAACACTCGCATTATGCATGTCACAATCGGGTCTCGCCCATACCCAGCATTGTATTTAAAGCACTGATATAACCGGCCCATTTCTGTGAAAACTCAAGCCTTGATACACCACTACTGCGGCCTAACAAAACCCAAAACGAAAATATAATCGACTATGTACAATTAATTAATTCGAATTATTACGTTTGACTTTTTTTTTTACAATTTCGTAAATTTAAAAGTTGACAAAAGATTTTTTTTTTAGACAAGTATTTTGAGAGCATATGTTTTTTTTTCTGCATATTATGTTAAAAATGTAATGGTAAATAATACATATATTAAGTATATAAATCATAGTTTTAAAAGTAAGTACAATCATCTCTATTATTATTGCTAAGATGAAACAATTATCTTTAGTACAACATTCGAGATTTAAGTTTTTTTTTTTTGTATATTTGAAAAAAATAATGATTACACAAACATACAATCATTATTCACACACGTAATCTATCAGATATTTGTTTACACCTTAATTACAAATATATTGAAAATCTTTTTTTTTTTCTAGGAACTCAAGACAAAAAATATACTTATATTTTTTTACATATTTTTTGAGATATTCATGGCTTTTTTTTTTCAATTAATAAAAAATAAAATAATCTTGAATCTTCAAGTTTCTTCTACAGCAATCTTCAATGAGGTATGAGCAACGAAAATCATAGAAAATTTCTTCAAAAGATAATCATCTCATTGAGTCTGCAAACTCCAATACAATATCGGTGAAGCTTCGCAGCAATCATTGTGCGTATATTTACACCACCGTTACATCCAACAGGAATCAATGTTTTTTTTTCATAACTCGATTTTCTTTTTTATTTCATCAACTACAATTCTTGTAGCTATATACTAAGCTTATATCTTACAGATATTTATTATTTCTTTTTTTAAGAGAAACTGCCTTCTAAATCCATATAAAAATGTTGCGGGCACACAACAGATCTTTCAACTTTTCAATACATTTTTTTTTTGGGTGTTTCGACGGCAAAAAATATTAGGTTTTTTTTTGTTGCGGTCTAAATTACAGCTACATTGAGTGCATTGACGGAGGCACCCACTAAGTCCTCCTGCGTGCAAGTGTTAGGGCAAGCAGGACACAATGTGAGACAGACATTTTCCTTGCTCCAACCAGAGTCCGAAGTCTATATATTCTTCTATTCAATATATTCACTATCTTAGAAGAATAAATCACATATCCCACACAATCAATCTTTAAGTCACCAAAAATAGTTTATCTTCTATAAAACTAATGTATGTACAAGTGGCACAGCCCTCTTATTCAAGCTTTATTTCACGAACGCATTTGGCGGGATTTTTCCTTCTGAATTTAGTTGGTTGAAGACGAATAACGCTCTTTGGAAGTCCCATCCCGTTTCTTGTAGGCAGCTGAAAGATAAATTGAATATTACTTTTTTATTGTCGTTTTGAAAAATATATTGAGCTGCCTTGCCCTGTCTAAATTTTCCCAAGAATATTGTTACGACGCACAGGTTGGCCCTAAAAACTACCGCTATCTGAAAACAATAGCTATTCATAAAGTGTCTCGAACAATACAGAAAAACATCATAAAGAGAACAAAGGATGAATAGCGGTCGAATGGAACGTGCGAATATGAACCTTAGCGTTTAGGCACAAGGTTTATGGCACTTAGCACGGTGACTTGTTTACATAATGAATGAACGTTCGAGTAACGGGTTTCTTCGTAAAGACGTTACTATAACTTACTACGATCCTCGCGTATATTCTCGATTCCGTGGCGAGTGATATATAAGGGGCCGACGTGCGGCGGACATTCAGTCTTGGTTGAAGAGTCTTAGTTGAGTCTTCGTTGAGAAGTCAACGAGTCTTCACTGAGAAGAAGACAGCGATACAGGCGATATATCGGGACGATATTGGAAGACTTTGGTGAAGTGTTTTGTGTTATAGTGAAGAGTTTAGTGAGTGAACTGTTATAGTGTGTAATTGTGTTTACGGTGTATTGTAAGTGTCATTGTGTATTTTGTGTTGAAGTGCTAATATACTCGTTATCGCGTAACCTGGCATTTTAATCGAACCCTATCCTGACAAGCTACTATTGTTGTCGTCATTGAACATAACAATTAGTGTCAGCGGTAGTTCGTAACATTGGTCTCAGAGTTGGGACGTAACATTGGTGTCAGAAGTGGGATGTCAGTCACACTACGCGACGGAGACGAGGGAGTATACACGCAACAGTTGACGACAGAAGTGCAAATGCCTGTCAGACCGAGCGACGGTGACAAGGGGGCATGCACTCGTCAACAGGCTGTTTTGGAGTCTTGTGAACCTGCGACTGCAGCTCAGGAAGATAATAGCACAGGACAGACTATTCGGGGTACCTCTACGGCCCGAATGACCACGTCTATTATGTGTGATATGTCAATCATCTTGGCCACTATGCAAGACTTCCAACGTCGATATAAAGAGAGCCTACGCCGAACTGAAGAGAGCCTACGCCGAACTGAAGAGAGCCTATGCCGAAGAACTGAGGAGATACAACGCCAAGCTGAAGAAAGACTTATGCAAGGTCATAGGGAGGCTCAGCGCCGAAATGTGCAAGAGCTAATGCGGATCTGCGACTCCATAAAGCCTAGCACACATCAAGCTATGGAAGACGTCAAGAACAGCCAACGTGAAGGTACGGAGGACGTCAAGGATGTTCATCTTCAGAGGCAAGATATGGAGAATGTAATGGATAGCCAAGGACAAGCTATGGGGAACGTCAAGGATAACTACGGTGAAGCTATGGAGGACGTCAAGGTTAGCTATGGTGAAGCTATGGGGGACGTCCAGGATAGCTGTGGTGAAGCTATGGGGGACGTCAAGGTTAGCTATGGTAAAGCTATGGAGGACGTCCAGGATAGCTGTGGTGAAGCTATGGGGGACGTCAAGGATAGCTATGGTGAAGCTATAGAGGACGTCAAGGATAGCTATAGTGAAGTTATAAAGGACGTTAAGGATAGCTATGGAGAGGCTATGGAGGACGTTAAGGATTGCCAACGTGAAGTTATGGAGGACGTCAGGGATCTTCAGAGGCACGTTATGGAAGACGTCAAGGATTGCCAGCGGTATGCTATGGAGGACGAACTCAAAGTGTCTACGAGAAAGGCGGACTGTAGCGAGGCAGCTGTATCAGAACCGGGCCCCGAACCGTTGGACATGCAGAAGAAAGAAGATTTAGTGAGGGAACTGAAGAAATATAGCGGACGTGAAAATATCGGCGAACGCGACAGTGAACATTGTGGCTACGGCGGACGCGACGAGTTCCCCAGTATTGAACGTGCTGAATTAGCACGAAGAGATGATACCTGTGAATTTGTGTATAGAAATTTTGGTGAACAGGATCGTGACCCACCGCCTAAGAGAAGATGGCTATGGGTTGAAGAAGAAGTGAAGCCTCGTGTGCGTATGAAGTTGAATTACTCTCGAGACCCGCGACAGAAATCGTGCGGGTGCCGTGCAGACATGCCGAGTGACAGACCATACCTATACGGAGATGTTGCTCGGGACGAGCAAGTTTAAGAGGGGGGCAGTGTTACGACGCACAGGTTGGCCCTAAAAACTACCGCTATCTGAAAACAATAGCTATTCATAAAGTGTCTCGAACAATACAGAAAAACATCATAAAGAGAACAAAGGATGAATAGCGGTCGAATGGAACGTGCGAATATGAACCTTAGCGTTTAGGCACAAGGTTTATGGCACTTAGCACGGTGACTTGTTTACATAATGAATGAACGTTCGAGTAACGGGTTTCTTCGTAAAGACGTTACTATAACTTACTACGATCCTCGCGTATATTCTCGATTCCGTGGCGAGTGATATATAAGGGGCCGACGTGCGGCGGACATTCAGTCTTGGTTGAAGAGTCTTAGTTGAGTCTTCGTTGAGAAGTCAACGAGTCTTCACTGAGAAGAAGACAGCGATACAGGCGATATATCGGGACGATATTGGAAGACTTTGGTGAAGTGTTTTGTGTTATAGTGAAGAGTTTAGTGAGTGAACTGTTATAGTGTGTAATTGTGTTTACGGTGTATTGTAAGTGTCATTGTGTATTTTGTGTTGAAGTGCTAATATAACATTGGTCTCAGAGTTGGGACGTAACAATATATTGCGTGCATTTTAAAGAAAGAAGTTATAGGGCACCATACTAGCGAGCTAGCCCGACTGAGATGGACCTCGTGTTGCCAATCCATTTTTTTATACCAAGGCTTTAAGATAGAGTATGCCTAAGATAGGAATACGTTTCTTTCAAATCGCATTCCTAAATGAGCGCTGGAGATCTGTAGATAGATAGATAGAAAACTCTTTATTGTACCCCAATTACATTTATGATACAGATATTATCTGTACTCACACACAGGAAAACAACTACCTACACCTGTGTGTGAAGTTATTTGGCTATGGTC
This sequence comes from Trisateles emortualis, assembly GCA_947095525.1. Taxonomy (NCBI): domain Eukaryota; kingdom Metazoa; phylum Arthropoda; class Insecta; order Lepidoptera; family Erebidae; genus Trisateles; species Trisateles emortualis. The sequence continues at coordinate 5,509,580 of OX352743.1, read as the reverse complement.
TTCTGTAAGGTAGAGGATCTTCCCCAGTCGGGCTTGCTCGGTAGAATGGCGCCCTACCTCTCTTGAAATGTTTAACAGGCCATGAGTTATCCTCTACCTCTAGATTTCTTTTTTAATTTCTTGATCAGATTCTATTATCTCGAATACAAAAACATGGTTGAGCTACTAACTTGATACTCCAGTGTTCGTTCATGCCAGTCTGCTGACTGAGCGCGGTCACCATCATCTTCTGCGCGTTCACGTCGTTGGTGGGTGACACTGGAAGGGTGGCGGGAGTGGGGGCAGCCGCCACCGGAGCTGCTTCTACGGGAACTGATCCTGATGCGAAAGCTTTGTCCTCCTAAAACAAATACATGCATAATGTTACTAATCATTTTGACTGCCTTGGTGGTCCAGTGGTCGCAATATGCGCCTGCTGTGCACGAGGTTGTGGGTTCGATTCCCACACAGGACAAAACTTTGTGTGACAAAAGAGTTGTTCTGAGTCTGGGTGTCATGTGTCCGTTAATTGTATGTTTGTAAAGTCCCCCGCGACACAGAGCTTCTAGTGCGGAAGTTGTCTTTTTAAATTAAAAAAAAAACATTATTAAAATAAAGTTCAAGTCTAATTTAAAGCACTTTTAGACCTATTTAAAATGTCCTTTAAGGTGGCCACACACGGGCAATAGGCGACAGCCACAAAACGCCGACCACCGAACTGTTTTCATGCATTTCATTTGTAGCTTGTGGCGACCATCAGAGTTGCCCGTGTGCGGATAAAATGTATGACAATTACATTGAAATACACACAACAATTACATGAATTACATGAAATATGCCGGTGGTGGAGTTTTGTGGTTGTGGCCGGTTGCCCGTATGCAGTGACGCTTAGCTAATTGGAAATTGGCGGTGTTTACGTCTTCGTGCCTTAGAAAGCTCGTAAAGCCGTTGGTTCTATGCCATCTTTCTCCGGTCATGTCAGATTGCCGTTCCATCAGACTATGAGAGTGAGGAAATAAATAATACAACTGTGGTGGCGCACACACTTGTGCACTATAATAAATCATCGATACCGATTAATATCGATAATATACAATCGATTAGTCTCCATGTAGTAATCGAGATTAGCCGCCATGCTCGAAATCTTCGATTTAATTAGGTAAACATTATTATTGTTTTTTTTTAAGAGAGCTTTATTAATAGTAGTAGAAATAGTATACCTGTTCTTTAGTAGTATTGGAGACGAACAACATGTCGTTAATGATGCAGAATCCACCGCCCGCATTCGGTACAATAACGAACGTTCGATGGAAGGAGCGCGTTGGGTTACCGTTGGTGTTCGTCTCTTTGTACACCCCGTTCATTGTGAGGACGATCATTGTGGGCTGTAGGAAAACAAAAGCAAGTAATTAATGTTCAAAATACTAATATCGGTGAAAAGGAATATAAATGAAACGCAACTTTAGTCGAAAATGAGTTTTATAAACAGTTCGATAGGGTTTTGTATTCTCTGTCACAATATAAGGCACAAAAAACTTGATTTGAAGCTCATAAAATTTCAAAAAATGAATAATTTTTTATTCATTTTTTGAAATTTTATGAGCTTCAAAAAAAAGATTATACCTTTTGGTATAATCTTTTTTTTAAATTAAACTTTAAACAGCTCTGCTGAACAATTGGCCTAATGGTGCTTCATTTGTTTTTCCTTTCCACCGTCGTATTATTATAAACTATATATTGACCAGTCACCCTGACTGCAGGAGGTCATAAGTTTCACACATAACTTATACAGAAGAGAAAATAAAAATAAAACAGACGGATTTTTTTTCTTTTTAAAAAATAACTCCTGGACTAAAGAACAAGCTCTGTGTCGCTGGGGACTTTATAAACATACAACAATTCTTTATGGCTCACACAAAGCTTTGTCCTGTGTGGGAATCGAACCCACAACCTCGTGCATAGCAGGCGCATGCTACGGCCACTTGACCACTAAGGCAGTCTAATGTATTTTTGTTATTCACGCCACGCCAGAACAGCTGAATGGATCTGGATAAAATTTTGCACAGAGATAAGTTATAGTCTGGAATAGCACATTATATTCGAAAACTCTCTTACCGTGAAAACCAACAAATCGACAGCAAATCCCATGAGATCGTGCGTGGTCTTCGGCAAGTCAGACAAGAACGATACGACCTGTAGCTTCCCGCTGCGTAAGTATCTACGCCGGGACTCACGCTCTGTGATCCGGATCAGATTGCGACTGTTTGAAATGTATGAATTTAATCTGAAACAAGGCAGAAATATAATTAAATAAAATCAATTGCCACATTGACAGAGCATCACTTTTTTTTATACTCCTTATACGACCCGCCTGATGTTAAGCAGTTACCGTAGCCTATAGACACTGCAATACCGGAGGTAACACTTGCGTGTTGCCAACCCAAAAACGGCTAAACTTAAAAACTTATTTGACTGTTTCGATCCACAGGTCTAAAATATGACTTTTTTGAATAAAAATCTTAATAACACGCGTGCGAAACGGGAACGGGTTTCTAGCATTTAAATAAGAATATTATTTAAAAAGATATTCAATTAATAAAGGCCGACTAAAACAGGTTAAGTTTTTACAGCGTCGGCGATGCGCTAGTTTTACCTCTGATGCCTCTCTGCTTATCAATAAGAAAAATAATTATAAATTATCAAATTGAACTTGCCTTTGCGTAGGAGCATTTCTACCATCATTACTCAAGTAATTAGCTGCCATCGACATAGTCGCATTCTCATGGTACGCCTCAAGGAGTTGTTGACGAGATTCTCCGTCAAAGATGGCGTAATACTGAGTAAGGAACTCGCGAACTAAGTTTTGGCCAGCTGGGTCAACGAGGAATGATTGTTGGCGCATGGGAAGGTTGGCATCTTCTTGAACGTCGAAGCCGATGGCTGGTGGCAGGTCCACTCCATCCTAGATTATAATTAGCTTTTAGATTTTATTTTTAACCGACTACAAAAAAGAAAAAGGTTATGTATTTGGTTCATATCTATCGTAGTTAATCGAATATCCTAAAAAATAATGTTAAACATTATTTTCTAGGGTATTTTTTGCGAACAAACAGATAAAACCTGTTACTCGTAGCCGAAGCAAGATAGCACAGTTAATTCTATCTGCCATCGCCAGAGGGCAGTATCACCTACAAATAAAAGAACAACTAAACAAATTATTAAAAATAAATATTTTGTTTTTAAAGTAGGTACTCACCAACTTGGTCAGCTTAGGGAACTTCTTCCGCACATCGCTGGAGACAACAAAACAACATGGCAACACATGTGAAATACAATTCTGAAACTCATTTGGTAGGTTAGCTTCAGTCATAAGGCCTAGCGCACACTGTCTTGCGATGGAATGCGGTACGTTTATTCTACTATGCGGTAGAATAAACGCAGTCACCGCTCCGCGCATTGCGACGATAAAAACCGCACTTTTGTCACTCAAGGATCAGCTATAGTGCCCTATTCGTAAATCTCTATGCAGCACAACATATAAAGCATATCACCACAATCTGCAGCGGGAGGCTTACGGTAACTTTACCGCATGCGTTTATTTCATCACAATGCGCGCACTTCTATAACATTCCATACTTCACAAATTATGCGTTGAAATGCAAGGCAGTGGGCGCTAGGCCTAAATGGAAAGAAATTCAGCATAATTTATTTCCATGTCAATAGCCGAATATTGACTGAATGAGTTGCCTCGCGAGGCAAACGCTACATCGACGGTGCAACTATAGTACGTGCAATCTAAATTGGCCGAACTGAACAGCGTAAGTGGCGTCGCTGTGAGTATTTTTGGTACTAAATTGTGAATATCTGCGCATGCGTGAAATCCCACAAAAGCTAAGATCAGGCTAGCCAATTTAGCTTGCGCGAACTAGACAAATATGAACTTCAAGACATACGCTGCGTCAAAATACTGGTACACTACGAAAATTATATTCCTGCGCATTTATTACTGTGACGTCAGATGTGCGAAAATACAATTTTCATACTTTAGTATTTTGACGCATCGGCTCGACCAATCAGAACGTGGCATCCTGTTGTTGTTGCAGGGTGTATTATTTCATTGCAATACATTAAAAAATCTTCTTGAGGCTATCACCCGAGTCAATATCCAGCTATAATACAAATATCTATGATCTTAGAAGGTATGTCTCCATTTTTGTATTACAAAGCCTACCTTACAGGTTTTGAGACACAAGTAATCTCTCCATCTTGGTAACAAAAACACAGATAGATATATAAACTGCGTCAAAGTACGGATTGGTTTTCAAACTATCAGCCTTTGCATTAATTAATCAAGTCATACATACTGGACTAAGAGCCAGCAACGTATTTACTTTTGTCATGAAAATTCACAAACTAACTCTTATACCTGCAGAATAATAAAAGGCTCCTCTGGCAACCCTCTGTGGCCGAGGTGTTTAACCCTAAAATAACAAAGAGGGTAACAAATAAAACTTAATTTGGTTATAGTATTAGTCCTTCAGTCTGTAGTAATAATATTGGCAGTATTTTCTATTAAGTATTTTATTTAGGTTTTTTTTCTTACTCTTTCTTTGTTATTTTAGAGTTAAACATCCCGGCCGCGGAGGGTTGCCAGAAGAACTGTTTATTATTCTGCAGGTATAAAAGAGTTAGTTTGTAAATTTTTAAGACTTATAAAATGAATAAAGTTAATACGTTGCTGTCTCTATACTAACACCTGTTTACCAGGGGTAGGCAGATACAGTTTTTGACTGCTGGAATTGTTTGTATATGTTTTTTTTTTTTATTTTAAAGACATTCTGTACTTTGATGCAGTTTAAAAGGAATTTCAAAATGTTAATGTTTCAAAAACCTATAAAGTATACTTGTTTGTCAAAGAGCAGATTAGACTACAGATATTTTTATGATATAATTTTAATAAAGATGTTTCATTAGCTTTTTGAACAAAAATGTTTGACAAAACAGACTGCTTTTATTATTCAACAAACAGATACAATTTTTAAATAATATTTCACAACTAAATACACAACAGGATTGTACGATCAGTGACAAAAGTAGCAGCATTTTAGTTTTATAATGGCTTTATTAGGAAACGAAATGATGCACAAGAAATTTTAAATTATTAAAAAAAAATGTTAGCTAATTCGTTTTCCAATAAATGCCATGTTTAAAAATAAAATTGTTTAGTTGAGTCGACTGACTTAATAGTCTTACTTCGTCATGAGTCGCCTCAATCAAACAATTTTATTTTATTTCGAGCTACAGGCAGACGCCTAGATGCAAGGCGCCCATAACTGCCTTTTGTGGAAACGGCCTTCATTAAACAGTGGACCTCATCGGGCCAATGAAAATATTTGTTGCTGACCATACCATGCTGTGTACCAAGAATGGCTGCGTATCAAGAGCCACAAGGCGATGTGTTTCTACATTTCTAGATGAAACAGTCATAATGGTTGATGCATTTTTTATTTGAAAGCAAGAATTTATGGACTCAAAAAATCTCAATGTTTGTTGAATTCAAGAAGAATTTATTTGAACAATTTGCAGCTAAATAGCCCTGCCTTAACCAAGCACACTGAAAATAACAGAGATGGCACAGGATTTGGCTGACGACACTTGCAGTTTAAATGAAACATCTTTAATTAGGACTTGAGGATTAGTTATTTCGATAAATAAATATTATTACATGATTTTATAATACTCTAATTGTATTTTTTTGCCATGGTTGTAATGAAACAGAGTAAGCAATACAATATACCTATAATATAAACTTTATGCAAGATTTTTATATTACTGTCGTGAATTTTATAGATAAAATTACTACACTCGAACAGGTATAGAATCCAAGATCGATAGATAATGCAACTGCGTCAATGAGGAATTCATTAATATATTATCTTGCATATAAGTTTAAAAATTTTAAATATACACACTAAATAAATAAAGTTTTTTTAAATAAAAGCAGCCGTGCCCTTGACCTTAGAAGATCTAGGTTGGGAAAACGGCGATAACAGATTCTGAAAAGTAAAAACACAGGAGCAAATATGATAGAAATATAATATTTTGATTATTTTTGAATCAACCTAATAGATGCGTAACGGTCAGTGGGTAGTCTACCAAGGGAGCTAAAGATAGGAATTATTATTATGGCAAATGATGAACTAGAATGTACTTATACTTAGATATGTAAGAGAATGTTATTAATTACAATATTTTTTACCAAATACAAGAACTTTGTAAGGAACAACAACACCGTAATCGTTTAGAAATTGATTTTAAAAAATCTAAGTAGGTATATTGATGCACTTAATTATGTGATGTTTAAAAAGCATAAGTAGTCAAATTAAGAATCTATGGTTGAATAGAAACATTTTGTCATAGCATTGCCATAAAAATAACTATAAAAGTAATATTGATATTAATTTATGATTGCAATTACAATGGTTTAGACCTAGATCTTAGATTTTATTTCCAAAAGGTTAATTCCGATTTAATTGATTGATTGAAAACATATTATAATAAAATCACATATTTCCTTATCACAGTTTAAAAATGAACAGCAGTAACAGCGTCTCGGAATACCCGCCATTTGTGTGAAAGTAAGCTATTCTTTCTAAAGCTGTGGCTGTTGTTTCAAACTTCAGATTTCTGAAGTCACAATTAAGGTACATTATGGCTTTCAACCAATATTATTACAAATACTACCTGACATAAATTTCGTGATCCTGAAACCTGTTCACCAATGGATTGCCTTTGAGGTACAGCTCGACCAATGGGAGGGCCTTTAGTGAGTCCAGTGACCCGATGAATGGAATCTACAGACAAAATTTTTTTTTTGTTAATAAAACTGTATGATGAAAGTGATAAACTAACTACTAATGTAGACTGTATAGCTTTGGTGGCTCAGTGGTTGATGTGTGTGACTGCTGACCACGAGGTCCCACGGAAAGCACGTAAAGCTGTTGGTCGTTGGCCGTCCTATTTGACTATGAGAGTGATGAAATAAAGAATGCACACTCTATAATATCTCCTGCGCAGATGGCTAGTCTCCCTTGAGATTAGCAAACCGTAACCGAAAATTCGTTTAGGAGGACATTATTACAATTACAATGTAAACAAATTGAAAGTAAAATATATATTCTAAAGATAGTGACAGACTTGGCCAAGACACATATGGGCCAGTTAAGTACGGAGTTTAGAATAGTGTACCTATAGCGGGTTATTTCATGAACTCCACTGCAGAGTGTGTAGTTTGCTTGTTGGTGGATGAAAAGTGTTAATCAATCCACCCCAGGTAATCAAAAAAGAACAGCAGGTGTTTGATATGGCCACAGCTCTATCAGACAGTATCAGGGTTAAGTACTTATCCCTATAGGTATCAGCAGAAACTCATAACAACATCAAGTAACTTACCCTATTATCACCCATGTATAAAATCTTCAAATTCTTCAGTTTAGTAGCCAAATTCTTGAGATGTTCAATGCCATGCAGTTTGTTATCATTGAGATTCAGAGCTTCAAGATCTGGGATGTTTTCAGCAATAATGTCAATTGCAGCCAGCATGATTACAGGGCGGAAGAGTGCACAGAAGATATCTGATAGATCTGGAATTAATATTACTGCATTTATAAAACAGACTATACCGGATCTCTCTTCTGTCTTGTAGGATTGCCAGTCCATCAGATTGTCTACACTAATATTATTAAGAGGAAAGATTTGATATTTTGTTAGTTTGTTTATAACGATTTAAATCAAATCATGACCGAGTTAAAAAAATTCTTTCACCATTAAAAAGCTACATTATCAGTGAGTCATTAGGCTATATATATATTTGAAATTAAGGAAAATTAAATAAATGTCTACCCATGTGAAGCCCAGATGTGCCACTAGTATTTCATAAATAGATATCAAAACATAAATTTTTATATGCCAAAGTTATTTCTTTTTCACTAAGCAAAACAAAGGAAAACAATACAAAAATAAACTTTAATTAAAATATCTATCTTGTTACGTAATACTTATGAAACAAGTTGCCAGAAAACTTGAACAAATATGATGCAATAGTTCTGAGGTTTCTTTGGTACGCATAATAACAGGAAAATGTAAAACAAATACTGAGAAGAGAATTGCCTCAAGATTCCATTTTAAATTTATTTGTCGCTTTGGTACTGACGCCAAGGTGTGTGGTAATCAAAATGATGACACGTTGTCAGGTTAAAATATATTTTTTTACTTGTGGTGTAGTGACTGAACCAATACTATTTGAAATATAAGCATCAATTTTGAAATAGTGCGCATATTTTATATATATGTTTTACCAAACAACAGTTCATTATACCTAATGAACTGTTGTTTGTGTATCTTGGGTTTTTCTGTATATCAATAACCTAGATAGCAAATTAAGCATAGGGACAGGCTATGAATGCTGGCAATATTTTCAATACTTGGTGGTTGAGACTCAAGAGGCCAAGGGATCATTGGGGAAGGTTCACGTACAGACAATCACAAGCTGATACTAAATAAATTTTTTCAATAAGTGTTTGCGCCTGATCTCTGATTGGGGAGTGCGCAACCGCCTATCGTTCGCGCCTCATAAAACATTTCAGCTACTATTGAAAGGGAATCTAAAAACGCCACCTAGAATTAGATTTAATAATATTACTGTTAGAAATAAAGATTCCGTTTGTTATTTAGGTTTGATTTTAGAAAGGAACTTCACTTTTGTAGATCATATTACAACGATAGGAGAAAAATCTAAGAATAGTTTTTACGCCTTGACGAGGATATCGACATCGACATGGGGTCTGTCTTTTAACACCTTAAAAATTATCTATGCAGCAACTTATTTGGGTTGTATGTGTTACGGTGCACCTGTGTGGGCTGATAGGGCAACCATCGGTGCCGCACGACGCAAGTTGCTTCAGAGTCAACGTCTGGCGTTGATATTTTTGTGCAAGGCGTATAGGACAGTTAGCACTGAAGCTTTACCAGTACTGGCAGGTGTTCTTCCTGTCGATCTAGAGGTACAGAGACGAGCGGCGATTTATTACACCACACGTGACAACATCAATTCCAACTTTTTAATGCCACGTGATCGCCTTAAAATCACCCGATTATTTAAAGAACAAACTGAAGTTTATAGAATCCTCATTAATGAATGGCAACAGCGATGGGATACATCAACCAAGGGACGCCACCTCTACCAGTTTTTTCCTTCCGTTACTGATCAGTTGGCAAAGACATGGCTGGAGGTTGATCACAGTGTCGCTCAGTTCCTTACGGGTCACGGTAACTTTCGGAGCAAGTTATACTCATTTAAGCTAGTTGATTCGCCGAACTGTCAATGCTCAACACCTGGCTCCGATCAGGAGCAGTCTGCTCATCACATACTCTGGGAGTGTAGTCTTTGGCATAATGATCGTACTATTATGTTGAACAGCTTACATGTATCATCTGGAGCGGCCTACTATGGGGATTTAGTCTCATCTAGAGGGAATTTCCGCGCATTTAAACGTTTCTGCCATACATATTATAGCAATCAAACTTAGCTCACTTAGGTCCCGTAGTTTAAGGTCCTCCGTGGTGATCCTTTTCATAGGTTACAAACCTATACAGATTTATTTTGTCTCCCGCTTTGCTATGGAGGGAAGTGGAAACTTTTCTTTTTAACTCCTCCTATTTACTTCTGATTAAATTCGTTGCGGGGTCCAAGACAGTAGGTTTAGTTGTCCACGGGACGCACGAGTGTCAAAACTCGGTGTATCAGTTGGTTACTCCGCTGTTAATCCTGGCTCACAGGAGTCACAGCGGTAGGCATGTGGGTGGGATTGTCCCGAAAAGTGTAATTAAATCATCTATCATTGCAACAGAAAAATGTCCACTGCTGGACATAGGCCTTCCCCAAAAAGCTCCATGGCATATAGTCTTGAACTCCCTTACCATCAGCTGCAAGCGACCTTTAGCAAATCGCCAATCCAGTTAAATAATAACTATCAGAGAATTGTTTAAAGCAACATAATATTATTTTCTTACCTGGATCCGCATGGAATTTAGTCAAGTCCAATGCCTTGGTAGCAGCATTGTACCGCTTAGCCATAGTCAACTTCATCTTCTCTTTCATATCAGCATCTACGGTTACATTCGGAACAGCATTCCTAACGATCACCATCAACTTGAATCCATCAGACATAATAATCTTCCTATCTGTATGGAATAACTTCTCAGCAAGCTTGACATCGTCCACATAAAAGACTGCAGCATTTCCATTAATTTTGTAGTAGTGAGGTACAAAGACGTCAGGCGAGACGTAACTCAGTAGAGCTCTTAGTACAACATCTTTTTCATGCTTCGCTCCATAAGGAATGATAATCTGATACCATGGTAGAACACCAGCGATGAATCTTTTCTTAGCCAGTCCATGAGGAGCAGGTGAGATAAGGCGTCGACCTCCACGACCTCTAAAGGAGCCTTTGTTCCTCATATGAGGACCTCCAGAGCCCGTCATGTCAATATCATTGTCATCCAGTAGTAACATGGGCTTGTTCCATTTATTTTTGCCTTTGTGGGTTCCAGGTTTGAAACTAACACGTCTAGTGTCACTACCGTGAGAGCGGTCATCATGTTCTGCAACAAGAACAGTAATAAATTACTTAAAATTAACCACAAAGACTGAAAACGATGTATTACGAAAACGTGGGTGATTTAATTCCAACAACATAACATTGACAACACACATAAAATAAAATAAGCAACACAAACGCCGAGAGATCATTCGCACCAAATACTTACCAAAATGTTCACTATTTTTAAAGTTTCTCAGTCTGCCACCGTTTTTAGGCATTCTGTTGGGTTTTTTGGGGTGACTCAGGTTCATAGACGTCAGACTCGGATTTGTAATAATGGTGAAAGGAAACTACGCACAAAGCGATACAACCTTTTCATCTAACTCTTGACTTTAGAATAATTTCTATTTATTTGAGTAATTGCCAATACTTCTTATTTAGTTATTTATTTACTGTCTCCAGAAAACTTACGCCAGAGATTACGATTAAAAATAACACGAGAAATCTGTTTCTGCAGCCAACACAGACAAGATGGAGATAATGTTGCCAGTGCTACATTCCGCTTGAGGAGGTACCGTGTCATTAAATATTTCTACCAATTGCTTCCAAATATTATAGGATGTACAAAAGGAAGGCTCTTTGCACAAATGTTTTCTTCAAAACCAACTAGATATTATTTTGTAAATATATCTGGCATGAAATATTTTTATACTTCAGATTCATATACTCTCTTGACTCTGTTACCGTTTATTACCGTTATTATTATTTCAATCAATCAATCAGCCCAGTCTACTGCTGGACATAAGCCTCTCCTAACCCGCGCCACAGCACACGGTCCTCCGCCTTCCGCATCCAGTCTATGCCAGCGACCTTTTTTAGGTCGTCGGTCCACCTAGCTGGGGGCCGATCTACCTTACGCTTACCGAGTCGCGGTCTCCACTCTAGGACACGTCTGCGCCATCGGCATTATTATTTACTGTTAGGTATTTCCCTTGATGAGACAATAATTTAAAGACAAAACGTTTAAATGGGGAAAAAAATGGGATTGTAACTTGTAGTTTTTAATATTATATTTATAACATACATACTATACATAACTTATTTATTTAATTCTATGGTAAACTTACAGCTAAACACAGCAGACAAAAATCTGTAAGTTTCACTATAATTATAGCTCTTCACGTATAGAGACTGGTTAATGATATACATAATATATAATATATTATGATATACATAATTACTATAGCATCGAAATAATTTATTGATTGCATACACGTATGATTTTATACAGACAATCCTAATGCCTTAGTTAATTTCGCATAAGTGAGGCGTATAAAAAGAAATACAAAATCTTTTTTTCTATTTCTTATCGCATAAATGACTCTTATAAAAAACAAGCTTTAATGGTAGAAATTATGTTATTTGTAATAGTTTTCATGAACAGCATTTTGGCAATACTACATTTCTATTGTCTATGATAAATGCCATCTTCATTCCATTATACGCAATATTTATTTTGCAGACTTGGAAGAAATATCTTAATTACTTTTTTAATAATTACAACAATTAATAATTCGACTCTTTTATCAATATATTTACAATTATTAATACTCTTTGTCATATGAAAAATATAATTTAAAATAAACAGTTTCCTAAAAGAAAATTAATTTATTCACCTCTGCATAGAACCATAGCGATCGTTTAAAAATAAAACGACCACAGACAAAATTCGTGTGCTTTTCGAGTCTGCCATGTTTTGTCCTATTTGTCGCGCTTGATCAACGCGTTCGCGTTTACAGTTCTAAACTGTTATTTTCTGAGTGTATTACGGGCTGTGTTTTGTTTACAAATAGTGTAGTTGATGGTGTTGTAATTAGACTGCTCAAACATTTGATCAGTCAATCATTCGGTTACTTGTGAGTGCGACAGTGAAGTTCGTATTTCATAAAATTTTATATTCGTTAGCTAGCCATCAACTGTCTGCTTTCAGAGGTATTCCGTCGTAATATAAAACATTCTGATCGGTAACTGTGATTTCATAATATTTTGTCAGTCCTGTCTGTGACGCAACCCACGTGCACGTATTATAGCGAGCATCTCATGCACATTTGTTATTATTTTGTTCGCGAGTTCGATTCGGAGCAGTGAGGATCGGATCGGCGAAGGGAAACCGCGTCGCGCGTCTTGCTCGCTCCTGTAGCGTTTCGTGGAATTTATTAATTCGTCAGTAATATCGGACGGTGATTGCATTCGAGTGTGAATTCATTTGTGCGGGATAGTGTTGTATGTCGATGCGCTGCACATAGCGCACACGTGACAGGGGACGAGTGTTTGGGTGTCAGTCGGTTGCGGCTCACGGGCGCCGCTACAGTCCGCCTGCAGTGCGGAGCGCGCGACGGGCGTTAGAGGTGAATCACCGCTCGGTGCCGTTTTGATCGTGCTTGTTTACCCGCGTGTGCATAAGTGCGTGGAGCGGAAGTGCAAGGCATGTGCGCCGCGCGTCGGCGCCGATGACACCGCCGTCCGGAGCGACGGCGTTTTGAGCGCGAGTGTGTGATAGCTATGTTCCTTGGGTTATGAGTGTGTGACAAAGTTGTAGTGCTCTGAGGACACTGGAGCCCCTAGACGGAGTTGGGCCCGCCGGGGCGGCCCTGGTGCTTCTCGGGGCTCCTCACGAAGGCAAAATGGCTGCGTGGAACCGCCACCACCATTTCAACATGCTCATGGATGAGAATGGAAAAAATAAGTGTAAGTATTTTGTAGAATATGTATTCCAGCACCCTTAGCAACAGTGATAGCCCCCTGTATCAAGTAGTCATGAAATTGACCAATCAAATCAGTATTAGAACCTAGATTTGGTGGTACAACATTATAACTACTCTAGGTTCTTAAGTCATGATTCCCTCCATTACCACCTACAGTTTCCCATAATCATTATACAGTATAGTTATTCATTCTAAAATGATTCTAAAATTATTTTCATGCGAGGACTAGTCCTTGTAGCATGTAGTAGTTTTGCATTTATCTATAATACCCACCTCACCACTAGAATGCCTGTAGAATAGTTGAATATTTCGCCAATTGTATACAAATTATTCTAAACACTACATCTTTCATTTAATTCTGTCGGAGAAAGTCTTTAGAAATTTATTATTCTAAGAGTATTTACATGCTGGTTTTGGAATTACTTTAAATAAATCTTTCTCTTGCTTGTAAACATAGTTACTAAACCATAATCAAATAATATCCATCCCCATCAAATTTTATTTAAATTATGAAACCGTAAAACCATACTTAGGATGTTCACTTGTATAGCTATGAAAACTTACATGTATCTATTCACTTAAATCTGCTTATCACAACCTCTTTTGATCTTACCCTACTCTGCAACACTTCAAGTGAATCAAATCACATGGGGCCCTGTTCTGTTGGACATAATACAATTTTCCATGCCATGACCTCCTTTGGTACAACAGGCTAAACAAATGCAGGTGAATAAAGCTTATGGGTGTACATTGTTGAATGCACACAGCCCTCTTTGACCCACCTGTAGGGTATAAGTACATCTTGTCCTATATCCCTTTGACCTGATTTTCCAGTGGCACACAAATAAATTGCATTGCTTTCCAATACAACAAGTTAATTCACCCAAATTACCAAAACAAAACAATGTTTAATTAATTCTGGACGAATGAAACAGCACTATATAAAAGCTGCACACAAAAAATAGCACTACATCTACGACGCGGGACGCGATGTTTTTGTAAAAATATCTGATGTATTTTTTGATTCAAAGTTGTTTGAAACATCGATCAATCACTAGCAGCTAATATGACGGCTTGTTGCCGCATCTATTCCCCACGCGTCGACATTATTATTACATTCCAAATATTGTTTATTGACATAATTTTTACTTTATTTTGCGGGAAATTATGATCGGTTCATATAACTGCGACCCTAAAGCGGTTTAACCCGTGACGGCGACCTCCCCAACCTTTAACCTAATTTTGTGTTCAACCCTCGCAGATGGGTGCATTGACGCTTTTATTAGATAACACCACTTTTACCTTTGGGTACTATGTTGGGTTACGTTTTCGATCTCGCATATCGATTTAATGAATCACTTCGACGTTGCTCTATTTGTTTAAACACGGGTTGGGGAACATCAATAACAGTGTTATTTAAGCAATATAATGATTAATGTTAATTTAGTAATAATTTCTGTATAAGTTCCAACAGCAGTTTGTTTAATTGATGAGTCGTTTTAAGTTGAGCGATAACTATATTAAATTTTCTGGTGGTGATGCCCGGCGACTAACCTCCCACGCTTTTGGCACTATACTGGATATCGTTGCATTTGCCAGTTCTAAATAATACAAAGACTGCTCTTAATACCCAGTTTCTTCGAAATTCGGGATACATTGCCCTGAATTTACATTGAATAGAATTTAGATTGAATATATCATATACACGACTTCTTGGGACCTGACGTCATAATTCCAAACATTAGACGTATATTGATCAATTTCATCATCATCATCTCAACCCATAAACGTCTCACTGCTGGGCACGGGTCTCCTCCATACATTTGGAGGGATATTAGCCTACTATACCACGCTGGCCAGACGGGATGGTATGGGGTTTTGCTTCGAGTTTTCCCTCTCTTGCAGTAGATATTGTCTGCGTGACTTACTCCCTTAGTCGACTCTTACGACACCCATGGGATAGAATGGGGTGGTGACATTTGTATTCTTATACCGTCACCACACGGTTGGTCAATTTACCTCAATCAAATTACCGAAACGGCGAAACTCAAAATGTTTAAGTTTAGAAATCTATAAGAAGTTCACCACATTCTTATAAATATTATGAAAGGTAGTGCACCATACAGGCGATCAAGCCCGATTGGGGAAGAACCTCCACTTATCAGCAACAATGGTGTTATTGTGTTCCTGTGCTGGGGTACAGGTCTCCAGTGCAAATTTCAGAATGCGTTTTTAAAGGATCGTTTTCTTATTCCATGAATACATCACAAAACTGATGTCACAACCCATGTATTACAAAAGTGCATTAACTACAGTAACTGCTTACCATCGGGCGGGTCGTATGCAGTTTGCCACGACCCGCCCGATTATTAATATGGAAAACTTATAATAATACAAGTACAAAAAATGTAAATGTTGTCATTTCAAATGCACCTATTGTGTTTATCTTTGCGTCACCCAAAAGATGACTGCTTAAGTATGCTTCGGGCACTAAGTCCGGAACTAAGAGCGTTTGTTTAAATAAATAAATAAATAACTTAATTAGCATAAGTACAAAAATAAATAATTAATAATAATATACGTATTATCGTCATTGTATTGTGCATGTCAAGCTTGGCGTAAAAAGTAAAAAAAAAAACTAGGTTATTGACCACCTTGGCAAGCTATTTGTACTGTTTACTGTTCAACGTTCTGTGTAAATAATCATCAAGGATTTCTTCGGAAGCCGCGTGGAAGAATGTGTGCAATCTCTGTCACTTACAGATGAGGATAAAGGCTTCAGACAATTTCGGTAAAAACTTATTCAAGAATGCGAAATAAAACTTTAATTTTCATTTATCTCAGAATGTTTAGAGATATTTTTGTAGAATAAACACAAACAATACAAAAACAAAAGTGAACACAGCGAAAATGTATTTAAACAATATTCTAGGATACCTACAGAAATGTTGACGAAAATTGTGAACCGGCAGTCGAGCCGCGCGCTTCGGGATCCGAGTGCCAAATATTTACGGCGGTCGTTTGTGCCGGAACCATCGGTGGTTTCGCATTTTTTCCGCCGCGATCAACTTTCATTCACTGTCTGAAAGCTGTTGCTACGCGGATGCTGGCCTCACGGTGCGCTGTCATTAAAACCAAACGCTCGTGCACCGCCGTCATGTAGATGATATCGTGTTGTTTGGAAAGTGGTCGCTTACAAGACTTACATTATTTAGTTTTGTACTTTGTGCCGATACCGCCTTGTTGTTTACCGTATTATGGGAATAAATTACCGCTTGACGCAATGTTATGATAAAGTGCGTTATGATCAGAATGGGAGTGTATAAAAATAACAACCAAAGCTCTTTTTATAAGTTTAACATTGCGGTTACAAAATTGAATCGAACGGTATTTCCAAACTTTATCAAAATCCTTAAGAATGTAATATGTTCGGATGATATCGAAGTGGATTACGAACCAGTTACACGTCTGTGGGAGCGGAGTCGGTTTGCCTCGCGAGTCATGCCGGCCGGTGAATGGTCACCTTTCTCCGACACACAGTCTAGACGACTTCGTTACGACCCGTGAATGAATTTCACATTGGAATGCGGCACGACGATTTATCGTTCCCCACCAAAATTGTCTGTACGCATTGTGCGGGTGAAATTGTCTCGAATAATTAGAAATTTCTTGGGTCAGAAATCGTAATAAAGAAACATCAAGCTCCAGAGAACAGCACGATTAATTGAGCTTTAAAGTAACCAGAAATTGCATTTTCTGTACAAGATATTGTCATTCATTATCACGAACCACTTAAATAAAACCCTATATACATGTAAAAATAATTTATTGCTCTTATTATAAAACACGCCAATACGCTCTCTTGAAATATCAAAGTTCAATAACAATCCGTTCAGGGTGGTTATTCATACTCATACATCGAGGACAATGTATTGGCAGCGTGGGTGAATATCTGTGTGGGCATTCAGGTACCCTATGCTAATGCTAAAGATTTCTCCTCCGAGTCAGTGATTTCTGTGACTACACTTTCATTGCTCACCAACAACTCTCATTTTAATTGGATTAGACTTTATACCTCACATGCACGTTCACTAATAAGAACTTGTGTCTTTGTAACGATTATTGCGACAAGCATTATGAATGCTATTTAGAAAGTATTTCAAATCAATAACGCAAGATCCGTAAAGTATTTTGCAATCAGCAATTCGCACTAAGTAGTCTATAAGGAAAATAAATTACCTAAGTATTTTTTAAGTTTGAAGTTGACGAAGTGTGACGTGAGTTCGCCCTAAAGTGCCCCTTGGTGTCATCGACCGACTGCTAAGGTTTTTGCGCGTCCAACGGTGCTGTTATTTTAATAATTGAATGAGTATGGAAAGCATCAAGACTTAACGGTAACCGAATGAATGTGTGACGTCTGTTAATTTTCGGATACACTATCTGCCTCATTCAGTTTCTTGTTCTAAGTACCGGTTTGATATTTTCATCAGTAGTAAAATAATTAACTAAATGACTTATTACCTTAAACTAATTATATTTGTATAAATACTTAGTATCAGGGTGGTCACAAATGTTTTATCAGTTTATCCAACAGCAAATTTACCACGTAGTTTTGCGACCTTCACACTCTAGTGTTCATTGCCCTTAGTACGACTTCCTGTTCGAGACCTTTCAAGACCAAACTAAATTGATCGCCATTCAATGGATATCAGAAAGCTGTCTTGGGGGCATTATGAGGAGCCATTAATTATTGTAAATTACAAGTTTACTAGCCATTTCATAAACAATGTAATCAATATGATTTGATCTGACTAGTCGCAATATATCTTACGACTTATGCCATTTGTCATTTTCGCGCGAAACACTTAATTTTCTACGTTTATGTCTAAGATACTAAATTACGTCTACTGTGTCAAATTATTAGACGATTGTGTAGGAATAATATGAAATATGAACAATGAGTAATGACTGAGCCCATTTTGGTGGTGTGGCGCATCCCTATCGGGCCTCGCAGCGTCGTTGACCGCCGAGTTTTTGCACATCATCGTCGCAACGGTGGCCGCCTGCACAATCTAGAGCGACACACTTATCTCGTTCAGAGCTCGGATGCTGGACAATGGTCTGCGTCGGTGTCTTGAAACATTAACTAAATCGGCCATGCAAAAATAAACAGCGTATCGTAAGATTGGTTACATGTAAAAATAGTTTGATGATATTCAATTTCCCATTACTATCAATCCCCAAATCGTTAAGTTAAATTAAGTATCAACATAATTTCCCGTCAACGTGCATTCAACAGATTGTATTTGACTTAAAGTTTTAACAAAGTGATTAATTAATAATTTACCAGCATAAGCATTATAATAACAACAAAGCTAAGAATGAGCCGCGAAGTGAACAAACGAAAGTTAATTAACAGTTAACAATAATTGGTGTTATTGTTTTCAGACAATCTTTATCTTGTTTGACAGAGAAATTGAGGAAATCGCGCGCTAAGTGATTTGTTGGGATTTACGAATTGAAAACAAGTGAACTGTAAAAGACCTTTATTCACCAAAGATTACGCGGCCATTGAAGAAATATTGCGCGCATTTAGGTTAATATTCAGCCGAACTGCCGAAACAGCTGTTGATCCTAAAATCCTAATAAGACAAGATGCGTGTTTAACTCATTAATTTCTTGGGCATAAATCCCTTGGTTGGAGAAATCCGCTTTTAAATTAAACCGCCTACTTTATAGTCTTGTTCCGTTATTAGATGAGCAGAACGCAAACTGTGCTAGACGTTAAGCGGTCTTCTAATGTAGCTGTATCATTAAACGTCACTTGTAACTTTAGAGTATAGTGTAAGTATATTGGTTACAAAACTTGTTACTAATATTTTTTGTTCACCAATCATACCCATAAATTATAATATACGATACTACGCATGTTTCAAACTTCCTTATAAGCTAAATTATGCGGCATAGTTAATACGTCAAAAATCAAATGAAAAATTTGGGTCTATCTTACAAGATAAGATATACAGTCTTGTATCGCTTCCTTGTATCAGTGTTTTGTGGTGTTGTGTCCACACTTGGCGAGTTTGCACTGCGTCCTTTACTTCCGTTAAGAAACAGAAAGAGATAACACGACAAAGGAAAACGTTTGGCTATGTGTAGTTGGAGCGTGCTTCGATAACGGCGCGGGCGCGGTGTTTTCGCGCACGTTTCGCCCCCGCGCGGGCCCCGGGTGAACGGCCAGACAGGCGGGCGGCCGGCCGTTAAACCTGCCTTGGACCCGTCCTGTGGCCTCGCGGGCTTCGCATGCTACCATCTGCACCGCGCTTGCCACAACGCCGCCGCCGAAGACGTCGCCGACCGCCGCGCGTCGTCAGCGACTCGGTGACGTGTTGTCGCGGTGACACCATGCGCGCGCGATATATTTATTAATGACATCCTTACGATACAGCCTTCGTTTGAGCTAGAGGACATTCGAATTGATTATTCATTGTCAACGAACTTTTTGTTTTAATTTTATAGGACATGTTTTATACTAGATTGCTGGCCTAGAGAAATGTTAAGAATTTCTGTACCGATTAATTTTTATGTCCTTAAAAAGTTAAACACGCAATTAACATGAAATAGGAAATGTAATGTGGCTTTGCTTATTTATATTATTTAAAGTAATTAAACACACCCGAATATTTCAACCTTAGGTTTCCTCGTCGATGTAAGCTTTCGCAATTAATTATAATTTGCGAAGTTTCTAGAATATCATTTTTATGCCACGAATTGAGGCACCCAACAACAGCGTAATCGCTACCATGTTTATGTGACGTAAGTAAACCCAATCATATCATTTAGTAGGTATTCTTTTACTTCACAGTCAATAAACCACTCGTTTACACCACACACCAATGGAATTTTGATAATACAATCGCGTATACATGACAACTGCCGTGTTTATCATTGTTTACTAATGAGACTTATACCCTATGAATATGTAACAATATAAATTAATAAAGATTGTACACATATTATTATATTGAGTGAGACTATTTGTTATCATACACTTCATTAAATGGGTCACATTCTGATGCATTCAATTCTATTTTCCACTGGGCCGAACCGCCGAGCTTCGTTCGGGCCAAGGTGATGTTTATGCGACACGCTCGCCGACCCTGCCACTATGAAAATCTACTAGATGCATTATTCTTCTGCCTAAGTGCTTACTAGAATACCCGCTGAATAATTCACTAGTTGAAGACGGCTAATAAAAGCGTGCTCGACAAGACGGTGGCGGTCGATATGTAAAGAGATGAGATCTATTCAGGAATAATATCGTGGTTGTTTACGGTGCGGCTCTTCGTTGGATTGCATCGCAACGGTCGCTAGTTTGCCCGCAGCTCAGACGGACGCGATGGGGGGGACACAGGTGGGATGGAGCGAACGTCGCGTCTGCGTCGGTGCTTTTTCATTCTTTGTTTGCGTCGAGGATTTGCATACAATCGGAGAAATTGCGTGGCTTGCAGTTGCAGCAGCCGAGAAAAAAGGAATTCGTGTAGTTTATGCATATGACTGTTCGGAGGTGCGGGTCCTGCGCTTTTATTCCTAATGCTTCAAACACTTTGCCATATTTGCTGAGAAATTGGTAGAGGCAACATTTAAATTGGGGTTCATATTGAGGTTGGGGAAGCATACTTGCTGATTGATCACTTGCACTCCTGTATTTATCCGTAAGGCGATGAAATTGTACAAATAAATGTCTTCACAATGAAGACAGTTTTTCTCACACCACATTGCATCAAAGACATGTCAGGAAGTAATTAAAAAGTTTAACAGAAAGAAGTATTTATTTAAACAACTTTCGCACGACCGTGTACCCTACACACTCTATGGCGCGGGGATTCCCTCAAACATACAATTCATGGACTCGAGGTACACGTAAACTCAGCACAATCTTCTAACTTATATTTTCCCCGTAGAGGTATCGAACCGCCAACACTAGCTGTAATATCAGTAGTGAGGTGACTGCACTTACCAATATGTGACACGTGTAGTGAAAGTCGAGATAAAAAACATTTTACTTTTTTTAATACTTTATTTTTTACTATGTAAAATGTATAAGTATACATTACCTAGCAAACGTTGTTTTGCTACTATAATAGTAATATCGCTATTTAAAAATAGGGGTTGATCGTAGAGGGGTGAAAATTAAGGGTTGTATGTATTTATTAATGCTAAATCATAAAAAAATAAAAACAAAAAACTTTGTCTAAAAAATAAAATAAAACATGTAGGGGTGGACCACCCTTAACATTTAGGGGGATGAAAAATAGATGTTGTCCGATTTGCACACCTAACCGATATGCACACAAAATTTCACGAAAATCGGTCGAGCCATTTCGGAGGAGTTTAATTTAATATTTTTTAACATGTTCTCGAAATTTGAGTTCAGATTAATTTGATTGTTAGATAAAGATTACCTTTATATCCATAAGTAAATCAATGCTGGTTATATTGTTGTCTCTTTTTATACGCTTTTTATTAGCTTCACCTGTATATTTGTATGTTTGTAACCGACTTCTTTGGGCGCGATTTTGACCCACTTTAAACGGCCAGATTTCGTTCAAACTTTGTAGATTTATCGAGGACCGATGACAATACACTAATTTGATAAAATTATAAATAATATTACTAACAAGTAAAAAATAAATAATAGTTTCAAAAAACTAAAAGACACGCTTTTTATAGAAAACCAAACTTAAAAATAAAAATAAATTTTAATAAATTTAAATTAAGATTAAACTAAGAAAAAAATATATTTAAAAAAAAGCGTGGGGTGCTTTTAAGATATTATCAAAATGATAATCACTCTACTCATATCTGTCAATAAGAAGTATTCCATATTGGGCACCCGTTTTAATGGCACCTGAGTGAATGGCACCTAAGGTATTCCAGATTGGGCACCTACCGATATTTTTATATCGATATGTTCCACTAATGGTACCTGCGAAAAATATCGGTAGGTGCCCAATGTGGAATACCTTAGGTGCCATTCACTCAGGTGCCATTAAAACGGGTGCCCAATATGGAATACTTCGTCAATAAAATATTTATAACTATTGACACCATGCACCTCACGCTTTTTTTAAAATATTTTTTTTTATTCTTAATATAATCTTAATTAAAATTTATTTTCTATTTTTTAGTTCGGTTTTCTATAAAAAGCGTGTCTTTTAGTTTTTTTTTAAACTATTATTTATTTATACTATAAAATAGTAACTTGATTACAATGAAATCACAAACTTATCTATTATCTTATTCTAAAAATAAAACAATGCCAACCAATATCGTTGCAATATTATAATTTCAACTCGACAAAAGAGTTTGAAGTAAAACATCGTAATCATAAACGGATAAGCATGGCTCGATCGGTCGGTCAGTGTATAGTTTACCGACGCGTTTGTCATCTGAATCACGTGGCCTTCCGTTCGGTTATTACTAGCAAGCATTGGTTTCGCGCGTTAGTTGTGGCGGGCTGGCCGTGCCGACATAGCGTCCTTATCGACGGAGACGTGAAGTGCGCATCAACACCGCCACGTGTATATAAACATTGTTTCACAACAATAACACGGGTGACGCGGGCAAGGACGCGCCGTCGACGATGCCGGCCCACCGCTCGCCGACAGATTGATACTTCAACAACTGCGTTTTGTGCTCATCCACGACCAAATACACCATGTTTCACTATTAACATCTTGGAATCACACGATGAGCGCATTTGCATGTTTGTGTTTACTGCGGACGATGATTTCTCACAATGTTTGGATTGGACAAGTGGTGTTTTGTGACTTAATAAGTTAATTTAGTGATTTGATTATTTGTGTAGTGCTGTTTACTATTTAGAAAGTGTTGTGTAGTGATGTCTGTTTACTTCGAAAGCGAAACTGGCAATAGTAAGTTTCACAATTGTTGTTATCGTGCAATAGTTCCCCGAGTGGCATTGCTGCCAGTAATGCGTCAAGGAGATCGTCGTAATGGATTCCTCGAAGTCTCTACTCGAGAACTGCGCAGTTACATCGAACTACGATCGACCATACATTTTACTTAAACTTCCATGTCACGGTTTTAATACGACCTTGTGCTTAATGCTACTTAATTAAAGTTCTTGGTAGATCCCTCATCAAATCAACTTGTGATACAAAAGATCGTAGCAATATTACTATAATGACAATATTGATAACCTTTTGACTAAAGAATAGCGTGAACTATTAAAGCTATGATAGCCTAAATGTATATGTTGTTACATTGATAAATATAACTTATTTCCCATCTGACAATGAAAACAGAGCTTATAACTATATTTCTAGATATTTAATCGATAAATTTTAAGAAACAATAGTTTTAAAACTCACTGATATTTTGGTCTTAAATAAATTGAGAAGGAATATAGCAATTGCGGTTTGTAAACAGCAAACGTAGGTATCCTGCACCTCCCACGCCAATCTACCGGAGGCTAGTCACATTCCTAACATAGCTACCACAGGTTGTCGGCCGACACCGCGGCCGGTTCCAAACGGCTCGCACACCACACCGATGACGTAGCTGCGCGTCTCTGCCGTCCGTCGGTCCAATACCTTCGTCATACATCGTTATCCACACCTCCCTTCACACTATAAAACTCAGGTCTCTGAGGGAGAAGCCGACCTTCTCGCAGAGGTCTATATGCCCTGGGCATTTTAACTGCGCAGTTTAAATGCGAACTAGTTATAATATCACCGATCGTCGCAGCTCTGCTACAGATATTGCATGCGCTTTCGCCGCGTGCCGCCTTTCTACGCCGAATTGTCATATGATCCTAATTTATTGTCAGTGGCATAAAAGGGAAACCACACTTTGCGTTATTGTCATTATCAGATCATCAAATTGAAAAGTTACCCAGCTCAAAGATCTGATGGGGTGTAACGAATTTTGTTAATGTTTCAGTAAAATGAAAACAGTATCCATTCATGAACATGAATTGGCTTATTAGAGGTTCAGTCGGTCGGTTTGTACGGAACTAGTAAGAATGTTTATAATGCTAATAGGCGGATGCGGCCTGATTTTCAATCGGAGCGGCGTCGTACATCCATTCATCAGAGCGTCCGGAGAGTTATCCGGATGTAGATAATTTTAACATTTATGTATGCCACGAGTATGTTATTGGTTTATCGTTTGTCATGCCTCTTAGAAGGCATTTTGATATCATTGATATTCAATAGAATGATGCACTTAATAAATAATATATACGCATGTAAATATTTAAATTACGATTTAGAAATCTTTGATTTTAACGATATTCAAGGTGTTTCTTTTTTACATCACTACTTTACTGGTCAATTTTAAGAAAATATTACAGAATCGTGATGTTATTATGATTAATATATTGATTATTATAATAGCGTAATCTGAAGGTAGTCAGATAACACTAGATTTTAACATTATATAAAATACAATTATAAATGCAAGAGTTTGTTACTGAATTACGCCAGAACGGCTGAACGGGCATGGATGAAGTTTGGCACGAGAGAAAGATTATGGTCTAGAATAGCATATATAAATATAGTTTTATTTTATTTTATGTTGCTACATTTTTGCATTATGGTTTAGTGCTAAGGAATCAGAAAAACTAATAACAGTTAACAAAAGTCAAGTAAACACAGATAAACAACTAAGTTATTGCAAACCCAATACGCAATTCAATCAAAACACATAATCACAAACAAAGATTGCACCAATATTAATTCTTTATGCGAACGAAGGTTCAAATAAAAAAGTAAACAGTTTTTATTTGCACCTTGTTAAATAAAAAGCGAACTCGCAAAATGATTTTTGCACACCACAGTACATTTCATAATAAACTACGCAGTTGCATACTCGTTGGGGTAACATGTGTGAGTGACGATAACACATCGAATGCGCGTGCGCATACGTATTTGATAATAGGCCTGATAGGCTACCAATATTGACGTTACATTTGTTTGATTGTGAGATTTTTCTATTGTTATGTTTTGTTAGAAATTTTGAAGTATTTTACTTTTATAATATAGTATCGTTAAGATACCGTTTCCGGATTCTTGCTTAAATTATTTTTTTAATTTAATGTGGCTAGAGCCGACCTTGAAGCAGGATTCATACCTCACAACGAGATGTGAAAAAAAACCACAGAATCGTAGTTTCACGGATAGCACAGTTGATAGTGTGCTAAAACGGAACCCGAGAGACGAAGATCATGATTTGAAGTCTACGTCCACGTTTTAAGACTTCTTTAAGCATATTTCATCCAATATGGGACAATAATCGAGTCTGGTGGTTTCCCAATTGCCTTTCACACCGATACTTCTAGATATTTGGCCTCCAGTCACTACTTATGTTAGTGCTGTCTAACGTGAAGGAATTGTTTATTTATATTAGTCAAAGCAAAGCAATATACGCAAAGCCTGGCACAATTGTGTGCGTAAAGCTATGCATTATCTATTCCTTCACATAGTCCGACACGATCAAAGAGAGGTCTGAAGCAGGACCAACGGTTTTACGTGCTTACCAAGGCACAAAGGGGTCTCTATATTTACCTATATTCATCTATAAGATAGTCCGCTGTAAGCTTGCCTTATCCCACAGAGATCGAACCGCGCTGTTGCATAGCTCAAGCCTAACAAAATAAACAAGTTGCTTAATATTAAAAACAATAGCTTTTACAATCTAAATATCGATTGCATCAGATTTTTACAAATTACCTGATGCAATGTAGAGAAAGATTTAAATTATCCGTTTTAGGCTTTTTAGTCTCATAACATCATTGAAAAAACTTCTGACTGAAAAAAAGCTGATGGGTTTTCTTCTTTTACGTAAAGCTTCTTTATGTTTGTCACCTGTTGCGCTAATAAAATGTAATGACTTCAAAAATTAAAGCCAATTTGAATAGATACCTGGTGTACGTAACGTAATGAGAACTTGCGAGACGTTCAACAAACTTACTTTTCTCTCTGTAAAGTCGCTAGCGAGCCTCGAACGTCGGTGTTTTATTATGAAATGTCACGTCGTACCAGACGGTACATAAATAAGACTAAATTAACTTGTCTGCGACCTCTGAATTGAACACGATAAAGTTCACATTCGCACCTTAGGTTATGTTCAAACGAAATCAACTCAACATAGTAATATATTAAACAAAAGTTGATTAACATTTCCAACCTATCTCCACATTACTGACTTAACTCGACCGAGGACACTTTGTTTTATGGGGTTTTATTTTATTGGGTGATTTAATTTTATGGGTTGAAATATTTTTTTTATTGCGAGAAGACTGATCAAAATTTACTGCCGTTAAGAGCCGAAATTAGTCGCGTAATGTGTGTGAAGTTGTTGTGAGATGGTTAAATCTTGAAAAGGGGCCCAACGATAACTTAAAATCAAATAATGTAATTTGATTTTAAGTTATCGTTGGGCCTGAATAAATACAATATTTTGACAGTGTTTCATTCAATAAGTACCTACTTAGTTTTTAAACTACTGCTACGTGCTAAAACGCCCGCACTGTGCCCAACGATAACTTAAAATCAAATAATGTAATTTGATTTTAAGTTATCGTTGGGCCTGAATAAATACAATATTTTGACAGTGTTTCATTCAATAAGTACCTACTTAGTTTTTAAACTACTGCTACGTGCTAAAACGCCCGCACTGTGTCGCGGATTTAACAAACATACAATTCACGAACTCAAAGTACACATAGACTCTGAACAAACATTCATAGATCACACAAAGTTTTGTCCCGTGTAGGAATCGAACACACAATACTCAGCGCGGTGTTTGTGACCACCTTTACCAAAGACCACACGGGCAGTCCTAAATATCTAAAAGAATAACTTGAATATTTTGAAACTTAAAAGCATGAAAATGAGATGACGACGCAGATCGTCGCAGATCTCAAACATGTCGGAGCGTCCCCGGGAGGACATTCCGATGTGAGAACTTAGACGTTGCGATACTTAGCGACTTGTTCTACAGCTTTTGCGGAACCAACCAGAGCTCTTACAAACAACTTAATATGCTATGAACTTTGAACTAGATAGGATACCGCATAGGTAAAGACCGAAATGTACCGTCTAAGAGTAGACCAACTAGTAGTTAAAGTGCTGTGAAGTTGCCGGGTTATGTTTGTCTTGTGTAACAGCGCTACGTTATTACAATGTACACAATGTCATATCATTTTCAAGAAAGTTGACATTTATAAGTAATTGCATGAACATGAAATGTGTTCTCGTCGGACTTAAAGAAAGAAAAACCCTTTTTATATTTCTTTGGTTTGCCATTAGTTGAAGCAAATACCTCCAGGCGGCGGGACAAGTTTGATGCGTACAAAATGACTAGTCTACTTTAGCTGAAGATCAGGTTGAGTGGAGAAGAAAAGTGAGGACTCTCTTTACTCCAGTGGGACATTGACAAGATAGATAAGGTGCAGGACTAATGTACTCTATAATGTAATGTATTTACGGACACCAATTTATGGACTGACCGCAGCAAGCTTTCTCAATATTTCAAATCTCTTGATTACTAGGTACCATCTTTGTTTCCTAGCTACAAGCTTATTAAAAGCAATACAATGTTTACGAACAAAGACTACATACATACAT
Organism: Trisateles emortualis; assembly: GCA_947095525.1. Classification (NCBI taxonomy): domain Eukaryota; kingdom Metazoa; phylum Arthropoda; class Insecta; order Lepidoptera; family Erebidae; genus Trisateles; species Trisateles emortualis. Next base: position 5,481,578 of record OX352743.1, on the reverse strand, counting down.
ATCATCACGCCCGTCTCCAATTTGGGTAGGCAGAAACTGGTACACCAATTGCTTGGATCCAGACATAAGTGTTTCGTCTCTAGGGGAAGCGAAAGAAGTATGTCTGGATCCATAACTAATAACGACTTTTATGTCCCCCATCCCTTTCTTTTAAAAAGATGCATTACACTACTTTCACGTATATCGATGTATGATTCATTTTTCTTCTCAAGCCAATTTTTGGATCACTTCAACATCACAACATTTCCATGGAAGTCGAGTCATACTTACCAATATCTAATAATATCCATTTTTAACAGATTTTCCATAAACGCATGTGCGATGACGTAGTCCTTAGTCCGTGACACAAGTAAACACGCCGGAATGATTCATTCACCTCTAATATACCTATAAAGCATTCGGATCCGGTACCATGTGGGCGGTGATCAGGTGTACGAGGCATGTTCACACGGCAATTTGAGCTATTACATTATTAGATTGATTGAGATGCGCCGCCCGCGCCGTCTATTCGTCTAATGATGACTAAGTTTAGTAACTCGTTTTCGACAAATTATCACTAGCCGCGAGAACATCCAGTTTATTGGATTTTTTATAATATCGATTCAATTTTTGTTTCAATTTTTGTTCTTAGAAATCCATTGGTCGATGTATCTGTAGAAAATAATAAGAAAACACCGACCATTTTACCAATTCTTTTCACATTATTATTAATTATTGTATCATGTTTTTGATAATAAAATAAATTTCACTTCAAACTCGTCATTCACTCTGTAAACTCCAATATTAGAAAAATACTCATTGCAATTTTCCCATGTAAAATTTCTTTGTTATTGTTCGGAGCTAGAACTAAGCTCTATAATTCCGACAGTGCCAAACTTTCAACCCTTCGTGTGTCCAAATTTAAAAAGCAACATCGCCGAAAGGTTGTCGTTCGACAGTAAACCTGTGTTTACACGTTCGAGATGTTCCCCCTCACGGGATTACCGACGTGATGGTTATTGATTAATATATTGTTCCGGCATTTATCTGCAGTGAAATCAAAATTTGTCCTTAAATATATTTAGGGCTTACAAATCCTTGGGCACTAGATAGACCAGTAATAAACAACAAACATTAAGACTGAAGTTAACTCGGTCTGTATATATAGCTCAACCAATTTTAATGAACTTTGGTAATGCTTATTTTTATTTTCGGTTTCTAAAATTTTCAATATTATTTGTAACATGTTGATTAAAATTATCAAATCCTAAAATATGTAGATATTTTTAATCTATCATAGAAAGTCATTTCATCATGACAGTCAATTCATTGATTAAAATATATTTAGTTTTGAAATGAAAACTTTTTATTGTATAATACTATTTCAGGTATGTTGGTTCGTGACTGCGTGCATGTTGTTGTTGATACAGTAAGGTGAAACGTGTTTGTTTGTTGCAGTGGGTGTGGTTGGCGGCGGCATGCCGGAGGCTGCCGGTGGCGAGAGGCGGCACGTGCCGCTCTACGGCAGACTGGTTGCCGAAGACCAGCTGGCGTCGATGAGCGCGCCATCAGACATTCAGGTGAGCGCCACTGTGCGCGACCCCCGAGCTTTCTGCTGCTACCATACCCCCGCCCAGGTAAATGATGCACGAGGCAGTTTGCAAGGGACTAACGTCCCTATCAATACCAGACGACTCCGAGGAAAGTGGCCCGTTGCTTCTGCAATAAAAATCCATTCAGATGCAACATGGCACTCGCATGTGCATACACTTGAAGTTTCTTAAACCCGTGACCTCCGCGCGCCACACCTATTGTTTTATTAAAAGAGCCATTACCACGCGCGTCTAGACATTACGCGCAAGTAAATAAATTAGTCAGTAAAGTGCCACTAATTACCTGCTACAACTAAGGTCTTTTCACTCACATACTAGTGATTTAGTTAACGTTGAATACGAATATCCAACAAACGACAGACATGCCCCTCGTCTAGACTGGGTTAATTAATATATGTGCTAGACTAGAGTTTCTCTCGCGAAAATATCGCGTTCCCTTCTTATTGTATCAGAGTTAACATGTTTCAATACGAACTTTGTTAGATAATCATTGTTATTCGCGCTCGCCGAGTACCTATGTTCTGTGACGTTAACAGTCCCGAGACTAATCTATGGTTATTACTGACAGTGATTGCGTTAGGGATATATTGTAGGCTTGCCTCAGGTGTGAACCAATTGTTCAACATAATTATTATTGAATAGATGTTTATACAAACCGTCTCGTGTATTAAAACGTCTATGTGCGTCTCTTGTTTAGCTTTACCATGATATGTTAATTCTATAATATTTGTACACTTGATTTGCTTTTATTGACGTGATAACGTTTCGCTCAGCAGGCCTGCATGTCATAAAAGCGCCTTTTTCGGCGAGGATGCATTCAATTTTATATTGCAGGTAAACGTTGTCACGCCTCACACACTCACAGCCGTATCAGTTTTATTTTTATTTTATTAAGCTGTAGACTCAGATTTTATTATTTTTCATTCACATTTTCCCATCATTGCGAGTCTTAACTTCTATACTTTGCTTTGTTTTGTAGTGTAGCGATAACCGAATTTGCCTGAACGTCCTTAGCTTGTTATTGCTTATTGTCTGCTTAAACGTTATCTTCAGTTATAAATCAATATTTCTCGCTTGCCCAGGCTATGCAGGCCCGAATACCACATCACTTTCGAGACCCCTCGACAGCACCTCTACGGAAACTCAGCGTAGACCTCATCAAAACCTACAAACACATAAACGAGGTAAGTCAAATATTAATTGATACAAGATACTGAATAAAATGCTCAGTTTTCTCTAGGAACACTATTTCATACGACAATATTGAACTAGACAGGTAGAGACACAGTAGGTAGTCGACCAAACATCGAATAACAATCGATCATCGCATCGAATAACATCCGATTGTTCGATTAATCCGGAATTAACTGGTGTCATCTGCGGTTATTAATTTACTTATTCCGTACCATATATGCAACCGCCATTGTTGATTCTCGCTCGGAGCTATTAAACTGCAGGTACTTTCGTAATTATTGTTTACATGTCGTATGCGGAAATTGCTCATCAGCTTTGCATCATGTTTTCATTTTTAAACCGTTGTTATTTATAATACATTGTAGATGCATACAAAATATTTCTAACACGCATGACGGATTTCATGCGTTAATTACTTGTTACTGTTTTGAAATCGATCAGTTGCTACATCCCACATGCCGTAAAGAAGGCGTTGTAGGTACATACATCACGCGTAGTCAGTTCCGTCCGACCTTTTTCGATGCCGGTGGGCGAACCGTTGCTAGGAGGCGGCCGAGTCGTGTGGGAGCAGATTTATTGCATCGTAAATAAAAAAATCTCAATGAACTACTGACTGTACTCCTCAATGAAGCAGTGACCGAGTTAAATCTGAGGCCATACGAATATATTACGCGAATAATATTATTGTTGTCACCTCACAACATTTGTGAATGAAACCTCGGTTACTCGGTTAATCCCTCTTGCCACTATTATTAAGCATAATATCTCACGATTTTGAGAACGTGTGAGTTAATTTCAAGCCTGTTTCAGTATTGTGTATATGTGTGATACTACATAATCACAAAGACATCGTTGGCTTTACTAAGAATTTAATTAAAAACGTTAGTAGGTATATGTACCTTGCTTCCTCCTAAAAGTTGCTAAAAATATTTTTAATATGAATTTTCATATAAACGGAGTAAGTCCTCGCTCAAGAAAGCATAATATATTATGGTATACCCAATTTACATTATAATCTTTATGTTAATCTTTTGCCTCTGTAAAGCATGGAGGGATTGCGAAGAGACCTACGTTGGTATAATAAATATTTAACGCCTAATAATTATTATTGAATTGTAAATCTTTTGTTTTAAAACGGTCATGAATTAATGCCGTATGTCCCTGTACCTACTAAAAATAAGGCACTCGTGTTTTGAAGCATGTTTATGTCGTAAGACCGCACTGCGCAAATGATCTCGTTCTAGGAAAACATTTTTCTTGCTACGCAAATGATTTCTTTCTCCATCACAGTCTTATATACGACACATATATTTTAGCTCAAGTTTGCATACACGACTTTTTATCACTTGGACTTTAAAATTACTTACGTCTTGAAATTGATCACAAGCACGTACAACAGGGTTGGACAGATTGACACGTAAATAACCCAAAAAAATGAATTTTAAAGAAATTATAGATTTATTGGATATTATTGAAGACACATCTCTTAGTGGATAGAGTATCGAGTAAATCCAAAACTAAAAGCTCTTTGATTCCATCTGAATTTGGTAGTGCTTTACAGACTAACATTCTCGTTCTCAGACAAGACCAACAGCGGGACGATCATAGATAGGAAAAATGCCGATTGTCTCGACGGTCAGAGAACAAAAACTAGCCGTGAATTAGAGATCTTTGGAATTTTCTCTGCGGCATCGTAGCGGTGCTCTTTTAAAGTCTGCGCAATAAACACTGCGTCACAGTACTCGTACACGAGCCACAAATGACGCCACCTAACAAACGTGGAAGGTTAGACGTAGTGGAAATTGGTTTTTAATATCGTTTTAAATGGTACTTATTTTCTCGAGAAAAAGTTAAAGGTCATTCATTGTTATATGTCGGTATTGTAGACACTAACGCTGCAACTTATTTTAGAATATGAGAGGGTCCTTAATGGTTTAATATCCCTAAACTACCCAAATAAGAATGTCTATCTACATTACTGGTATTATATCATTAATTTCATTAGGAATTTTTTTAAACCCACTGTAATATATTTATGAGCCTAATTTTGTTTACGTATTGTGCTATTGGTCTGCCTACACAACCCTATGTAAAGTTACTATCAGAATACATTCCATATTCAAAGCCAATATGTTTATAACTGAAATCCACGATTGTTTTCTTAAATCATCTGGAGCTACGTAATATTGAATCAAAACAATCACAAACCCATTTTGAGATGAAAAGTTCTATTTACGTAGCATATAAACAGCGGATATAAGTCTAAAAATAAATTTAACTAGTCTTGTTTACGTAGAGATCTCGAGTGGTTTTATTTTTATCTAATACAATGACAAAGGAAAGTTGAGATCGATCTATTTGCGTCAATTTTAATCATTGGCAGAAGCATGAACAAAGAGCTTATTTTTAATGTAATTTGAAATTCAATATCGATTTAATTACTATGAATTTTATATTTATAAGCTAAGTCTCGCAAGTATTTATTTACTACAAGCCGTACTGGGACGGCCGGCAATTAATCTTAGTATACGGGAGACACATGGTGTCTCCCCTCACTTTGTATTTATTTTCGGACGCAATTATTAATAGAAAATATTCTATTTGTGTACGTAAGGTGGTCATTGCCCTATTTGGTGGTGTGTTTACATGGCGCTATGCCAGGGAACAGTTGTGATGCTTTGTGTAGGAGTTAAAGGTAGACGGCTTCTGAGTCTTAAACTTGCATGTGCTTGGCTTGGCTCGAGATAAGCGCATTTGGGAGTATAAGATAAATTTAGATGTTTTTGTACTCTGAATTCTTTAATGCTACAATACATTCTCGTGTGTATTCAGGTATGTGTTCATTATTAGTATGTTATGATACGCTATCATCTAATAAATATATAGAGAGCCAAAGTACCGCCTACACTAGATAAACTCAGAGCTAATCTGCGGGCAGTTCGTTTGGACATAATTATTATTATAAAAAAAATGTACGAATTGATTTCAAATATCGTATTGTCGCAGCGATTTCTTATATTATCTGATTGTGGTTATGGTTGGTTTAATCATATAGTTTGCCCAAGTCTCTGTTAACAACAAATTCAAATAAAGGGCTTGATGAATATGTCAGAGTCTCAGTATATTTGTTTACAGAAAACTGCCTTCAATCTCTATTTTCGGCTAGCTATAAAATAGTTTTACATCTGTAGGCAACGTTACAAAAATTCTAAGTAAAGTTTTGTACTTTTTTTTCATCATTTGTCCATTCATTAAATCATGTACATATGTTGCCATATTTAGGTATTTTGCGTTTGTTTCCATCGCTAGCTACAACCCAAAACAAGGTGACCTGTTAAAAATAAAGTGCTATTATTGCATGCACTTCTGCTAAATCAAGCCGCTTGTACTGCCTTGTCAATATTAGGTAAACAAAGAAATTCCTATGTGCTGATGCTACTGATCATTTTAAGGCCAACTCTGACGTTGGCGAAACAGTTATTTGATGTCAAGTTACGTCACTTCCCGCCTTTTTTACTTCGAGTTTTTATATCTGTTGGGTTGCCGAACATTTGTTCCCACTTGATGAACGATCAAAATAAACAATCGTCTTGGTAAACAGTAAATTTAATTCTTCATTTTTTACTGCCAACCTACAACAAGTAATGATTTGTTTATTTAAGTTTTCTTTCCCTTCCTTTTATTATGTCAAATGATCATTAAAATGTAATTAAAATAAGTAATTTATTGTTATAAATTCGTATAAAGCGGTAAGTAATCTCGAATCAATGTCTGTCTGTAGTTGTCTATTAATATCACATTGCGGTTACGCCGGCGAAGTTATTGGTTTCAAATGACCTAATTGCGTCATGTTTTTTGCATTCCGCTGACGGACAATAGATTTGTACATTTGTTCAGTGAAACTCGTGTTGACCTGATAAAACATTTGTTCATATTTTTCTAATAATAAATACTTAAACAGCAACTTAAATGTCAGTAATTAACTTTGTTTATTTACCATAAAGTGCATTGGCAGCAATTTAATTGTTTAACTTAAGATAATTAGTTAAGCGAATAAATATATGGAATTAATTTGTTGCAATTTTTGCTTCATCATAAATTGAAACGGTTAAGAGAGCGTGTATGTTACCTAACCATATTACAATGCCTCATCAATATAGACTCGAATTGAGCATATAACACGATGTGAAGCAACGCCTGTCTGACTGCACTGGATGCAATAGGCGACAATGACTAACGCCTGCGGCTTGTGGGCGAATTTCGCAACGCGCCGACCCGCCGATGCCAATACGAAACGAGTCAAGGAGCTCTCAGATCGAAATCTCGCAGAATCAGACCACCATTGCGGTCGCCTTTTTTATCCTTATCCACAGTCTAGACTGGCCGGACCGATACACGATTAGATGTACAATGATTTCTCGGACTTCGTTCTTCGAATCGATATTTTATCAAATGAATTGCTTCATCCGCTTGAAAGCTCTTGTTGCGATATAACAAAAACGTCAGATTCTTAGAAAAGCAATCGTCATATACACACGCCACCAATACACCGTTCTTTATTATTATTTGCTGACGTATGTAATAATAACAAGTAAACATTATAAAAACTACTATACCATAGTCATTACATACGGTGTGTATGTAACATTTTCGCATCTTTACGCATATGGAATTTGTGTAAAAACCCCACGTCACGAGCACGCTTTCGCCCCATGAATATTATCGTGTTGGTACGACACGAATGGCAGAGCATCAGCTGTTTGAGTTATCTGCCTGCAATTAATTGCGATATCGCCCATTCATAGCGCAGCTAGTTTCACAAGATGCACTTCTATTTATTTACTTTAAGTGATAATTGTTTGCTTTGAATACTACCGCAATAGGCAAGGCCGTAACTATCCGGCGACATCTTTGAAAGAATTCATCATCTGCTGGCCGCGTTGTGACATGATTTATTTTTGAGATGATATATTGAAGTATCTAATGAATACATGCAAGCCTCTTTCTCTAGACTAATCACGAGTACACGTCAAGCAAACAGTGTAATGCAAACGGGCCAACTAAAGTGAGTCAAGGTGAGTGCTCGACGTCACGCTCACACTGTTGCTACCCGGATTATTGTACACGGCTGCCGGCGCCGACAGGGCGGGGTGCGGTCTACCTACTCTTGGAAACTCGCACGGTTTTCCGTCCATAAGATACTACGCCGCCCTACTGCCAAATTGTGCTCACTAAGGATAAGGCGTAGCGTACAAAACGCTTTGGCATCGTACACAATGGTTGGATCGCTTAGCGACAAAATAAGTATCTTGTATACCACACACGCTAAATATTGGATTGTATCTTATATTAAAATATCGCTTTTATGCTGTATGGTATAGAAAAATAAAAAACATCTGGCATTGAAACATTTAAAAATGTATAGTTGATCAGAAAGGTACTGGAGTGTAAACCTTAGATTACCACCCCATATCGAAAGAAATAGCCTTAGATTACTTATTATTATAATTATTGTATTTTGAGGTAATGTGTAATACACACAAAAATAATTGATTAATACTATAAAAATATTTTTCGGATTAAGGAAATTAGAGCTCTAACAAAGTTTCTTTATACGCCTATGGTACGTAACTGACAGATTGCGTGTACAGAAACAATGATCGACATTTGTTACCAAAGACCTATTACGGAAAAAAAAACGCGTTAAGCAGCGAACAATAAAACTATTCGCAACCTCCGGGCCTCCCCCGAAATATCGTGTCCCAAACTCTTAACCCTCTGTTGCTGTGCGGCTGTACGGCGGAATTTTGCCGGGTGGTTGCGGCCACGCGTCCCTGAAACACCCAGTCGATCGGTGCCAAGGTGTCCGGCGGGTTACTAATTGCGTGTTAAAATTTACTTGACATCGCTCAACCTTCATTGTCGGCCGGCTTGTTTAGAGCCGCCTCGGTAACTAATTTATTACCGTACACAATAAACACTCTGGGATCTCATGAAGCTGGTCACTGTTCACGATTTACTCGGAAACATTCACGTTTACGTTTGCTTCGTTTCTCAGGTCCTCTGCTTACAACCTTGTCACAGATAACCCCAATAGCGAAGTATTGAAACTTTCGCGGGAATGGGGACGCGGCTTGTCACCGCCGACTGTAGCCGCTTTGTTTAATTAATGAATCGTCGGCCGTTATTTTCTTTCATGAATGTTCGGCAAGTCTAAGTGATCGATTACACAATGTTTCACTTAACGGTTCACGTTAAATACGTATACATATGCTAAAAGAGTCTTAAAAGTTTAGAATACAAAAGAGGTATTTAGGTCACTGACCCAACTCTAAATAAATCTTACGTTAAATTAGGCCTTCGGTGAAGTGGGAAGTATAAATTACCTTATTTTTTAAATAAATGATAAAAACACACCAGCTGTATTCACAGTACCCTAATGCCAGAGCAAATACATAGTTTATTATTCACATTAAAACAACAGGCGCAGGCGTGTCGATCACACTCACTGAGTTAAAAACTAAGGTCCATATATATTATATGTATTGTAAGTTACCGGTGTTTATTGTGATATGTGTGTCGCGCCCATAACCCGTCTGATAATAAAGTGTTTCAAGGAGACGATTAAGTAACTTTATGACTTATTACATACTTGCGTGCACTGGATACAGACCCAATACAACGCATATTATATCACTTTTATTCACATTAACACAAGGACTATTTTTAAATATCATTTCGCTCACATATCTCTTTTCCTAATTGTCCATCATTAATTCGGACGCTACGTCAATCAAATATTCAGTTTTGAATAATTGCCTGACATGTAATATGCAAAACTGTTTTGTCATGATTCGTCATAATTGTTCAAATTGCTATAAAAACCTATTATCATAAAAATTTATCAAGCAGGAAGAGCGAAGATTAATTTGTAAAGATACACTTATAATTAAAGATTCAAATTCAACGCCATAATTTTCTGCGGTTTGCACAAGGTAAATTGAAATAAATTGTTGCTTTTATTATCATATGGTGGAGTAAATAACATGGTATAACAAATAACACAAAAACTCCCGAATGTTAAGGTTACAATAATTAAATTTAAACGCGGGGACGCGGACGCCAATTTTCTACATGGTCTTATTAAGTGAATCGATTGTTTCTCGGCCACACAAACATTTTCGTACAAAAATATGATAACACAAACAATTATAACGGTCCTCTAGATGAAATTAACATTTGAACACAAACCGCCAGCTTTTATATCATCCCATAATAATGTCTTCATTCAATTTTACGAGAAATATAATTTGTCGTGCCTTAATTAATTTCTAAGTTTGTAGAATATTATTGTCCTGCCAGTCGCCGCTAATTTTGAATTTTTGTCTCGAGAACAAGAAGAATTTCCCACCCCTAATTTTCCTGCTTACTAATTACTATCTTCATTTAAAGATGGCGAAAGAATTATCGTAAACTAATACAATCACTGGCTCATTTGCGGCTGATTTCTATCTATTGTTTCCAAATCTGTTTAACTTTGCTGTAAGTATTAATAGCCCGTGAAATTTGCGTGTCTCATATAATTTTTACCGTCTACGTTTCTAAGTGTACTTGAAGATACATAAATTATTGTTTTATTAAAAGAAGCCTTGTAAAATGTATCTGAAAATAGAAATACTTTCCTTTGATGCATAAAGCTATAAAACATGATAAAAATCTCTTAAGTTGTACACCCACATGCTTTTATGTTTAATTGTCGAGTAGTTATTAGAATATTATAATTTTTAAAAAAAGAAGCTGCTGGCCCTAGGCCTCCCATAAAAAATTCTATAACATGTAGTCCTGAGCTGCCCTAATCTATCGGCTGCCCACAAGCTTTACCAGGTCGTCAGGCCACTGTAGGAGGTCTGCCCACGCTGCGTCCTCTCTTCTCATAAACCCTTATTTATTTACGCAACGATTGTCAGTCGTCTATTAGAAAATACTCCTACAAAATAATTGGGATTTTAAATAAGTAAAAATATATATGATTTTTTTTTTAAATTTTGCGTTTAAGCGTTTAAGGTGTATTAAGATGATAATAAGTCGACTGAGTTAACCAAGCATAGCTATGATACATTGCTCAATGCAGTCCTTTTCTAAGTTTCAGAATTTTGTTTCGGAAAGAAACATAGGAAAATAAGACCTAAGTCTTATTCTTCCTATGTTTCTTTCTCTCAATCTCCTCAAACTACTAATAGTTTGAGGAGATTTTAAACTATTACCGTTGTAAAAATATCAATTATATGGCTTAATGTGCCAGGAAATTCCTTTGTAGTTCTGAATTACTTAGTAGGAGAAACAGACACAATATACAGACATATCTGTGTTATGTACGTAGCATACACGGATGCACTACAGGTAATCACGTTTGTACGGTTACCAGCAATTAGCCACCTCTGTTGTCTACTCGCGCACTCGTCTCATGTAACTGCAACCAGCACACCGTTCAACCAATGTTTACCATCAGTATTTATTGTTTGTTGTGGTCGTAAACATTATTTACCATTGAAATATTACCATATTGTCTCCCTTGTTGTTATTTCTAGCATATAGTTATACTCAAGACTTAAGCTTTATTATTCATGTCCGACCGACCACTCTATTTTGATTGCCAACTTGAAACTGTCTAGGACATCAGTGGGCACATTTAATAGTGTTGATTTTACGATGATTAGTTAGTTGCTAATATAAATGTTATCTCGGCGTTTCTCCCTAATAAAATAAGTCTATTAGTGGTGTTGTAAAAGGAATGAAGCTGGGGTGGTAAACAGAGCCATCCTCGTTTAGTGCCTCTACAGTGAGCGTTAATCTCGTTTTTCGCAATTAGTTGGCGGCTGCCTCTATTGCCCACCCCGGTGGGGGTAAATACGCTTCATCTTTTTTACTTTTTTGTTTTATATTTCTTTTTAAAACGAGTGTTTTTGTGTCGGCCACATCTAGGCTATGTTTCATTGGTTTTTGTACGATTTACACCATTGTGTCATTGAGAAACTGGTTTCAGCATGGCCACTTGAAAAGACTACGTGATATTTTTGTATACATATATAATAATTATATTATTCATCTCAGTTTACTCACGAAAATTGCGAAAGACGTTTACATTCAAACTTTAACTACATCTCATTTAAATATACGCTTAGATTTTACATTATCTTAAAATAATAATAAGTCAAATGGAAAAGGCAACAAGCAACTAAACAGGCGTGGGTTCATCAAACTATTATATTACACCGAGTGCGGGTCACCTTCAGGTCATTGATGTCACCTTGCTTCCGAAACTTGTTCGGCAACAGTTATCGCACATACAAACTTAGTGACTTTCATTCATCATTGTTAATTGTACGTCTCACCTTCTTTCATAAACCGAGAATAATATCACCGAGTGAAATCGTCCGTAAGTTAAGTAACTGAAGTGAATTATCGCTCGTGTTTTTACTCATAAAAGTAACTTGATTTTCCACCCGTATATGTACAAATACTAATTACTCGTTGTGTATGAGAGTTATTACTTCATATTTACCTCGAAATATCCTTCAGTCAAGTAGGTGATTAACATCACTTGTATATTCATTCTCACAGTCGGTGCATGCAAGGCCGCTTACTCGACGAATGAATCAGCTGATGCCAGTCTCTGATTCACTGCTCCACCGCACCTTGCATTGTCTAACAGCTGACTTTGATGTACCTCTGCACACATAGGAATTTTCAATTAAGATTTTCAACTAAGTCCTTATACGAACTCCTTGAATAAAGATGTGTCCCACTTTGTCTAGACTGTTTATGGTTTGTCTGGTCGTGAAATGGCGCTGTGGTCATCAAAGTAAATTGTTTGACAACCATAAAGATATTTGTGGTCTTTTTGTTGTCGAGTGGATTTATATTGTTAGTCCCCGGGGCTATTTGAACTAGCTTAGAATTATTAAACTTGTCAGTAATATGAGCTGAGGATATAATACGTACTCATAAAACGAAATACTTGGAAAATACACTTTCAACAAGTGCCCCTTATAATAACACTATAGATTTCCAGTAAAACTGATAAATAATAATCGACATAAACAAGTCCCGAGTGAAATTATTGGAACGTAGGGGAGGGATATAAAAACTATGTTACTTAATTTTTAATACAATACAAGTATTTTATGTTCTTTCAACCATAAAATGTTAGAAAACAAAGCCCTTAATAACAATTATTATGGCTTTGTAGTTTACGACAAATATAACGCAATACATTGCAGTTCCGTCCTGTGTTAAATACGAAAATAGGTTTGACCTAGCCTTTGTAATCGCGTGGGATTGCGGACGTATCACACGGGTTTACCCAAGCGGAAAAAACTCTGTACACAAATATTGTTAACATAACCAAAATACCCAATTTTTATATACTACAAAAAGAGAGAATATTAACGAAATAATAAATTCGAGTGCATACAAAAATGTCGTGAACTTTACAAGATTTTCTCATTACATCACAAAGCAACTTCAGTGCAATTTCTTGGAAACGAAACCGGTAGTTCCAATGTCTAGCAATAAAGTTCAAAACACTTTCTAGATTTAAATGCAGTTCTCTTTGAGGGTTGTACTCAGTACCGAGACATCGGACTAGATTTAAGGACATTGAAAACAATGGATTTCCCATTTCCATTCGCCAGCGCCGATGCTCAATGAGTCAGCTGATGTAGCAATGGCCTCTAGTGACTCATTGCTGATCTCAAGCAGATACGAATAAACATTTCGGATATGGCATGTTGTTGTACGAGCAACGAAAGCCTGACGCCATTAGACACGAGGCAATCATTAGGTATATGATGTTATTATTTATCAGACAACGTGCAGTAACTACACGTGTGGCGTTGAGGCTAAAGTTACCTGCTACTACTCGCCAAATGTGGGTTTTCTCTTCATTCGGGACTGTGTATGTTGTCTTTGAGTGTTCTTTGTATAGAGTAAAGTCCCTAGTAACAGAAACCTACCAGGAAAAATATGGTGAAAAATATTAAGTCTGTTGTAACCATAGTTACAGACACAGTTTTCCTTGAATATGTATGTATATATATATTTATTGAGTATTCTATAAGATGGTTCACTTCTACTAGAAACAATAGAGGACGAATCTAAAATAATAGTAGTATTGTGGGCATTGTGGCTCACTTATTATTATAGTTGTACGCTAAATATTTGAAAGAAGAGCTTTTTGTTGTCTTTGTTACCTTGTGTCGTGTAAGCATTTTATTATATTAGCCAGCTGGCCCGCCTGATGGTATTCAGTTATTTTCCTCACTACAAGGTATTGAATGTTTATATTAGGTTTTTGTGTTACGGGTAATATTTTTTATAAACCCATCCTTAAATGAGCACTAGGGATCTTCACACATAGGAACACAACTACACCACATAGTTATCTGGCTTTACACTTTTTCATGTGGCTCCACGTCAACATTTAACAATATCATTGCCGTATCTATTTTCATGTCTATAGTTTCGTGGCTCGTAGGCCGCAACAGGCGAATACGTCCGCAGATTTCGTCGCGTCCTTGTCATTAGTGATGTACTTGAAGCGATTATATGCCATAGTCGCATGATTACCTCTCGATTCGCTAACTTGCATGACACTAAAAACTATTAAAAAATACCTAGAGGACATTGCAATTACATGTATTATCCGAATCCTATTCTTGTATTCTTTCATTGTGAAAAACATCTTGAAAATGACAGTGATTTAAGTTATTTGTTGATACATACGCTTGCGATTGCATCATCATCATCTCAGCCCAAAGACGCCCACTCCTGGACATAGGCCTCCCCCAACGATTTCCACAACTCTCTATCCTGAGCCGACCTTGTCCATCGGTTGCCCGCAACCTTTCAGCAAGCAATTCATCAACCGATGGGCAACCGATAGATTGCTTACCTACCTTTAAATCCGGACATTTCCAAATGTATGCTGTGACGTCTAAAGACTCCGATACATTAACCAGAGGTGCCATATGCATTACTCATTACTGCTAATATATATGATTGATATACTTCATCACGTTTTATATGCCTTTGAAAATTTTGCATAGCGATAACAGCGATAAATAAATAACAAACCAGTCTCATCTCGGGACACAAAACTTCAACTTGACTATAAAACTGAACCTTAGACAGTCTCAAGTGTTGAAGATTGTAAATGATGTAATGATAAAGAATTGTTTCGATAAACAATCGCTTCTATGAAATGTTAGCTTACGCAAGTTTGACGTCATTGACGGACGCGGCGTGAGTGTGACGTGACGTGAGAGTCGCGGCCACCGCTGCCGATAAACACCCACTCTCGTTTTCGCGCTGACGTCGCCTGTGATAACTTGATGATGCGCATTTTGCACTTAACTAGATTAGTTCAAAGCTTCGCCCGTTGAATGTTGACGTTAGATACTAACTCTTACGTATTGACGCACTGCACGATTTTTTTTCCAACAAGTTCTTCAGAGCACCGCTATGTCACAATAACAATTGCCACCAAGTCGAGTGGAATCACTTAGACAAGCAAAAAACATTTTCATTTTATTTCGTAAATAGACAGATTGAACAGCAGATTGGATTCATGCAGAAATTGGATTTGCAAGATCTACCTAAACTAGGTTTGACTGTATTTCTGTTATTCTGCAAAGAACTCACTATAAAACAAAAATATATTAAACAGCTGTACATTGTCTATTGCTTTTAAACTATATACATAAATCCTTGCATAAAAAGTTCATGAAGAATGAAATGACTTACAAACAAAATACTCAGGGCAAAATGATTGACTTCGATGACATTCCCACGAGCCACTAGATTTACAATCATATTTAAACTTTAGTTCAGTCTACACTTAAGTTAATCACTACTATTTGTGTCGGGTCAAAGTCAAATAGTTGCACTAATTGAAGAAACTTGCTATTTATGCAAACATCCGTTCAAACGTGATATAGAGATCACCTTTGCAATAGTTAGCGGTCAGAGCAATGAACGATAATAATCATCTGAGCTACTTGTATTATGTATTGAAACGTTATAATATATCGCAATCACTGTACCTATATGATGGGTCAATTGGTCGTAAGCCTCTTGTGTACCTTGGTGTACCTCAATACGTCATCAGTTAAATTTTTCAAAAACTAACGCAATCGTTACTCAATGTACGGGTTAGTTTGATTTTAAGCATTTATTTTTTGGCTTGTGGTATGGAAGCTATAAAGTAATGTAGGTACTTACGGTTTAAAAAGAAAAAAAACAAGCATCAGAATACTAACAATGTCCTCTAATATCAATTTATTATTTTAAGAAAAGTCAACAGAAGCATCCCAAATTGGATTGCAAAAAATCATCAACATGTACCGGCAGGAAAAATTACTTCCTATTTAAGCTTCCTCTTAGTGATATGAATACACAATTTTGTCCGTATGTAAATATAACGCCTTCATTTTGTCGTTGAACGTAACACCAACTGAATTGTTAAAATTATCCTCATAATTACATTTGTTGATCTGGCAACTGGTTTTTACCAATTTTGATAACATTTTCAATTAGTATTCTGTGTCGGCACAGTCTGCATCCGGCTTGTGTATTATATTATCAAGCTGTTTAGTTGGCAACAAAACAATTTACGTGCATTCAGATATCCGGTAGGTGCCATTAGTCATTAGTACCAAGTGCTAGTTCAACTCCGTTATCTCTTGATTTATAAAGTCTTAAGTTACACGGGATTTTACACTATCAGGACAGATCTTCTAGTTTTTTTCTTTATTAATGATCGCTTCTCTATATGATCCTCATTATACGACTTCAGCTTCAACTATATCTGCCACCATTAGTTACTTTGTTTCAGTTCGTTTAGTTGCAATTTCAAAGACATGGAAATATTTTTGTTCTTGTGATAGTTGAGTCTCAACAGAGATTCTATTCTTCTCTACCTCTAGACGGCCTCTGAGGCACACAGGGCATTTTCTTTTTTTTGAAAAGTGTAGCTTGATTAACCTTGCAGATCTCTCGATTCGGGCGGCCATTACTTAGCTACGAGCCACCTATTTGTTTACATTTTTATAACTTATATTATTATCATTTTTATTTTTACAAGAAAAGAAAATAAATAAATTAAAAAAAACGGAAGATATAAACACTAAGGAAATCATCAGTCCAAATAAGTGCGAACTTACTTGTATAGTCGATTGAACTAATAGTTATTGTGTATTTAATCTTAGTATAGCGAATGAGTGTGTGTGAACAATACCACACATGATCAAACATCCGGTGTGTTATCGCGCGAAAGTTCGATAGAAATGTGGCACGCACTAATCTTTTTTTATGAATGGACATGGTTACTTTTTTATTTGTGACCGCGTTTCCTCTAGCTTTTCTGTTTCCACTTTGTGTGGGCCGTTTGTCGTTTATCTCGTATTTTGAAACCGTATCGGTATTCTGGCGAGTGTGATAACACGCCAATTTAATTTAAGAGCCGTTTAATTTATTTGTTGATTTATATTATGAACAATAGATTTTGTGTTAGCTACTCGACCTTTGTTGAGCACTTTCACTTACTTATCAGAAAGGCTATCTTAATTTCCTTTAAAGATGAAGTAATTTTTATTAAGATGTTTTAAAGGTACATAGATACAATTACCAGATTTATTTTTATACAAATTGATACTATTTATCATAACAAGTGGCATTAAGGATTGTTGGCAAATCTTGTTACCAAGCACCTCAATTCCGACACTCCATTTAGCGAAGCCAATAAAATTTCTGCGTCACACAATAGATTAATGACATTGTCGGAAGCGTGGTTCTAGTTCTTGCGAATCTAGTCTGTTACCAAGCGACGCGGCCGAATGAATGGCAGTCTCCATGCGCGTGAGTGGATTGCGCAACGGCCGGTGACGCAACCTGTCGCGCCTGCGCGGGACCGTTGCTTGTTAGTATGCAAAATAAGTGAAATATTCGTGTCGGCCGGCCGAGGCATGCGCTTACGGTTTCCCTCCCTAGATCTGCGTGTAATCATTTCTTCGTAGCTTCGTTATCGTTTAAGGTCACCCTGTTTTCGTTTTTGTAAATACGCAACTTCTAATCGGAGGTCAAGACAGGTTTACAAAGTCAGCATATGGAATAAGTAATCAGTTTTCATATGCTGATTTTGTATTCAAGGCAAGTGCCAAACGATGTTTCTATGTGCTTTAAGTACGCAGAGATTTTTCTTTACAGGTGTCTTTCGACTAGATAATTGTACAACGCAAAGAGCCGCAACATGTATCATTTTATAATAATAATAATTTATTGCAAATAATTAAGGATTTATACAGTATTTAGGTATTAATTATAACTTAAAAATAGGACATAATTATAAACTGTCTGTACTAGGTGAAAAACCTGTGTCACAGGCGAAAAAAAATACAGTTAAGTATATATTTAAAATTCATTCAGATGTATGATATACTAATTTTAAAACAAACGTATCAATTGAGCATGAAATATCTTATAAATTCAAATGACTTATTTTATTACAACTAGCATAGATTCTGTTTGTTCATAGGACAAATTTTGTACCTAAATACTTATATAAAGTCTTAGTACTAAAATAATTAAGATCGTAAATAGATAGTGCTTTATTTATTTTATTATAAAGAAAAGGGCCTACGAATTGGTAAAATCTATCTGAGAAAAGGAATTTTGATTCTGAAAAGGTACTGCAGACAATATCTTTCCGTCTCTTAGTATTAGTAATAATGGGGTTATATGAAAGTGTACTGTGTTGTTTAAGTATAGTGGACATGATGAAGAGTTGGCGAACAGTTAATACGTTACAATGATCGTAAATTTGGCGTGTAGGGAAACGAAAAGGACGAAATGTAGCTACTTTTAGGATACTCCTTTGGGCTCGCTAAATAGCTAGAGCTAAATAGCATTACTGATTTTGGAGCACCGCCCCAAGAAGTAATGCAGTATTGAATGATGGATTGACATAATGCTTGATAGACTTGTTTGATTAGCTTGTAGTCTGCAATATGACGAAGTGTTTTGAAGACAAATAGTAGTTTTCGTACTCGTTTTACTAATGTAGCAATGTGTTCTTTGAATGAGAGGTAATCGTCTATGATAATGCCTAAATATTTGATGCTGTTAGTATTGTTGTTTTCTGGACAAGAGCAGGGTTTTATGACCGGGTTATTGCAATTATGTGCAAATAAATGAAGATTAGTAATAGTAGCACTTGCGCATGCTAAATTTTATAAAGTTTGTCTTATCAGCATTTAGTGTTAGTAGGTTATGACTAAGCCAACTATTTACAACATTAAAAGCATCTTGTGCAAATTTATGTGCTTCATTAGTAGTATTCGCAGAAAAAAGAAGCGCAGTGTCGTCATCGTATGATATAATTTTTCCATGATCTAGATTAAGGTTGCATAGGTCGTTAATGTAGACAAGGAACAGGGTAGGGCCGAGGATGCTACCTTGGGGAATGCCAAATGCAGGAATGTTTATGTCAGAGCTCATGACTTCGTCTAGTTTGACACATTGACATCTTTTAAACAGTCCGCAAAAAACTTATCATGTATAACAACAAACTGTAGTGTGACCATATTTAATTAAATTACGATTTTTCACATACTATTCAACTCCCAACGTGTGCTTATTTATAAAATGTTGATAGCGAAATAATAAACAGGTCTTGTTATTTGTTATTGTTCACTTCTCTTTCTATGCATGTGGTGGTAGAACAAACGATGTATCTTAGAATTTCAAGAACAGTTAACCTTGATTTTGTTTAGCTTCACGCCCACATAATGTGATACCAGCAACATTATTTTAATTTCGTACCAACTTTCTTTGATAATTTAGACATTCCTTAACATTAGTAACTTTCAATGTCGTGTTTATTTTTAATTAATTAAAAAAAACAAAGTATTGTCATTTTATTATATAATTTGTATGTTAATTAAATCGGTAGGGCTAGTAAAGTTTTGTAACAATACGTTTACAACAATCCTACAATAAGCTAGTGGACGTCTGGTAACTGCAAGCGTGCGGCGACACAAACGGGAACTGGAAACTTTGCTCATTAGCAGCTCCGCTTTTATGACGAATAACGCGGCGTGTCGCGATGTCGTCATCCGCGATGCACATCGTTTCGGCTTTCGGTCCTCATTTGGCCAATTATTGCTTCGATATACCCACTGCACCATCTGTCCTAATTAGTACAGTTTTACTGCTGTTGTTTTACAATGGGCTCCAGTTTTCCATTTTGAACTAGATCGTAGAATCATTTTATTTCTATGAATATTTACAGTTTATTATTGAACAGTTACGTGTAACACCTAGGTTACTGACAGCGAAGGAGGCAAGTTCTGAGTCGATAAGTACGAGGAAGATTTACGACAAGTTGACAAAAGATTGGCACACATTGTCAAACGTGAGAAAGTTAGTTGAGCTGTTACTTTACGACTCCTCGGCACGTCACTCTTCTGAAAACGTTTCACGCCTCGTCAAACAGTATTTTGTGCACGCCTTACTTTCGTTAGGCAATTAATGACAAAACAAAACATTTTTATCGCAAGCGTTTTATGAATTGTTTTTCATAGTTATTACTTAAGTGTTTAAGACATGTGAAAGGTATACTTTCTAATAAACATTTTGTTTATACTTAAGGAGGCACAGGCAAGTATATTATAACTGAATACTTAAAAGATGCAGTGACATACATGTCGCAAGTATTGCTCAACAAAGTTGCCATTTAGCTGTAACGGTTAAACAAAACATTATTATTATGCTGTAACTCATTTAAACTAATAGATTTCACTATTTTATTTTACACAAACTGTTCATTTAACACACTAGATGAGCATATACATAAGTATAAGTATACCAACTTGTATAGCGAATTTCAAATATTGTGTCTGTGAAGTTGTAACAAAAACAAGTTTAATAACCTCATGGTCGTTGCCGCTTTCGGGGGCCAGGTACCAAATCATAAACATCTTTCGAGAAACTACAAAAACTGGTACCTCTAAAGATTACCTGACCTAAAAAAACAACCTTGAATACTAAATATCTATTCAACAACCCTTAGCTATTATATTCAAAGGTCATTTTATTTGATATACGACGTAACTACCAGGAAAAAATCTGCGCCAAATTGGCTCGCCATAACACAAAAATATTGCAAAGAAGACCGATGCATTCCGGGAACTGCATTGAAGCGCAGTGTATAGGATGGGCGATCCAACTATCTGGAGTAACGCCACGCAGTATTGTGACTTATGTTGCTTTGTGTTAAGCCGATATTCGGCTGCCGCAAGCGAGACGCACGGTGGGGCGTTGGCCTGTTGAGAATGTTTGCCGCTGACCTAAGTGGTCAATAATGATCTGTTATACAGTTTATACTACGTATTTTCTTTACTGTTTCTCGATAATGCGAGAATTATTATTTTTAAGAGATCGCGATACTTTGATGTCAGCGATAACAGCGTAGTTTTGTTTCTTTTCATTTGGTTAAACGAAGCCACTGCTGTTCTTACTGTTTGGCATAATTAAAACGGCATCGCAAGCGAACTTCATTACGAGACTTAATCAGTGCACAACAAGACAGTTACCTTTGGTACTGAAAAGCGAATATGTAAAATAATAGTTTCGCTTTTATGAGCTTACTTTAAATTCAATGCTGGAATACTGTCTTAATTTCAACTTAGTCGTAATTAACATAGAAATAAACTATACTAATGATAGCAATTAACAAAAAGTTAAAGCAAACGTCTACGTTAAAGTTTCGACTAATTTTTATGAGCGGCATATCTGCGTATAATTTGTATTCACAGTATAATTAAATATGGAGGCTATTCGCAATAGCAGTTTTGTCATGATCTGTACGCGCGGGCAGAACAGCGCGTCCTAGATTGTCCGCGCTGGGTGGTCGCCGCTCGCAGTACAATTGTTCTCGATTCGCCACTTTTTACCTGTTCGTCGTCGATGAAAACGCCCGTGCAGTCAGTCGAAATTGCTTTTAAACTTGAAATATTTTTACTTCTTTCCTGGAGCAATTAGCTCAAACGGCCAGTCTGCATCGATCGTGATTAAAATAGAACAATGATTCATTAAAATTGATTTCGTAGCATTTATCTTGTAGATTGTCTATATTTATTTTTACTTATATGTCTAAGGTGTAGAATGTTATTCGAAGAAAGTAAATAGGTCGAGATATGATTAAAACGTCGGTGTTAACAGTATGACCTACATCGACGTCTTCTCGGGTGGTCTGTAAATTAGCGGTTAGCTTTTCTGTCGCCTGTCGTTGTGATAGCTTTCTTGTTCTGTTTTTATATTGTTATTCATTAAGTTTTCTTTAGTAAAATTCTCTTGAAACTAATCATATTTTTTGTCAACTAGC
Source organism: Trisateles emortualis (assembly GCA_947095525.1). Classification (NCBI taxonomy): domain Eukaryota; kingdom Metazoa; phylum Arthropoda; class Insecta; order Lepidoptera; family Erebidae; genus Trisateles; species Trisateles emortualis. Next base: position 5,459,351 of record OX352743.1, on the reverse strand, counting down.
AATTTCGAAGAAAAGTCAATGCTTGTTTTTATAATTATTTATTTTCTTAGGCTAAGGTTTCGTTCAAAGATTTACCTGTTGATTTGTAAACAAGAATAAAACAGCGACTATAATATTCTTATTGTTTTCCTCTCGCAGTATATTCTGTTAGGTTTGATGGCTTAAAATAAGATTGTGGTTTAGGGGAGCAGGACAAAATGGTTCGATTACCACTTTGTTTCTGTAATCTGTTTAATCAATTTTGCTAATATAATTTGCTAATATGTAATAGCTTATGAAGTACCGAATACACGTGTTGTTAAGTGGCTTAAGTGTGCGGTATGTTGTGGGTTCGATCCCCACACGGGACAAAAAATTGTGTGAATTCAGAAATGTTTGTCCAGAGTCTAGGTGTACTTTGTACTCCGTTAATTGTATGTTTGCCGGTTAATTGTGTAAGAGTCCACCACGACACAGGGCTTGTTTCTATTGCAGGCGATGTCTTTACCAACCATACTAACATAAATAGGTGATAGTTAGTTTGGTGTTTGTAAAGAACTAATAATATATATAACTCTAGTATTAACGCAATCATGCGTTATTTACCTAAGAAGACTATAATGTTGTTGCTTAGCTACGACCTCCTACCGGTGTAACCAATAATCATCATCATCATAACGATCTCAGCCAAAAGACGGCCACTGTTGGCAAGAGGGTAAAAACTATGCCTTCTCTGTTGTATATACATAATAGTGTGTATGTATTAAAAGACAAACACCTAATTATCACTATCCATTTTTTAGCAAATAACAACACTGGCACTTCACCTAGATACCTAATGAGAACAGCCCACCCTTAAATTTTCAAGGACGGTTTTGCCGATAAAAATAGATATCAGATCCAAGTCAAAAATACTTTACCTCGCCCTTACCTAGCTAAATCGAGACACGCGGAACGAGATGCGTAGGCGTTGCCATGGGTTACAGTTATAACTGCTATTTACGGTGTATTAAATATAAAGAAAATAAATACTTATTACGTTATAGTGACGTAATGTTTATTTTTAAATAGCTGTTGGTAGCCGATTGGGAAAGTAACCAACTTGTAACTTACCAGGTATAAATTCGATTCCGGGTAGCGGTACTGATGTCATTATATTTGTACCTACTTATATGATACACCATCTGCTAACGGTGAAGGAAAACATCATGAGAAAACCCACATGTCGTTGAAGAAATTCTAATTCGTATTAGGCCATTTCGTGTGGATTAAGGTCTAAACCACCCGGAGACCCCTACGGGCCGTCCATATGGGCTCCCGAAACGGAGGCACACATGAGGCGCCAAAACATCGTTTCACAACGACGCAAATTGGTCAGTACGCGACCTTAGCTGTAGCGGCCCACTCCAGACGTCCCGTACGGGTCTCCTGGACAGCTATAAAATAGCAACCTGTATACGTCCCAGCAGTGGGACATATACAGGTTGCTTTAATATGTGAAATTTTAGGGGTGAGTTTAGCGTCGTCATTTCATTGATCTAATCTTGTTCCTCGTTTCACGTGTCGGTGGTCGTGCGTAGGACGTAAATGTAGGCTTAGCTTCCGATTCCGTGAATTTGCGTCATGCACTCGACTCTGGTGACGTTGGCGATGGCTCATTATGTCTGCACACTTCAGTTACAGTGGAAATACTAGTTGATTGTGATTGCTAGGAAGTTTATTGTGTGTAGTTTGTTTTTGTTACGTAATAATCTTGCAACCGACCACTACAAGACACAATAGAGAAATATTGTGACCTATTTTGCGCGTTGCGGACTCAACACCAGTTTTATGACGGAGTATCCCTGGGATTCTATCCTTGGGCCTATTTCCAGCAGTGGACTCTTTAAGTGTGAATCTCTTGGCTAAGATGATGATGAACCCTAGGATAGGAGGTTTACCTAAATAGGTATTGGAGACGTGTGCCTGCAAAAGAAATACAAGTACATACCTGTATGTAATTATTTATCCCTAGCTTTCTGTAAGGCGCAGGTGTAGGATCTACGCCTTTCAGAAAACACAGATGGCCAACCTATCTGTGTTTTCTGTTCGTTTGTATGGTGCTTAGCACTTAAATTAATCTTCCCAATTTATTCCAATAACAAATGTTAATTATTTAAATAGAGTAGTAATAGTTCACTTCTGCGGCGTTACCCTAACGCTACGACAAATAAAAAGAACATTTATTCCACTCAGCCAATAAAAAAATTATATATAGAAAATATGTTGTATTTTGTATGAATCGAGTCCCCTAATGATAATTATTCGTATTGTGTACCGTCTATATATAGATTTTGATCTCACTGGAATATACAATATTGTACCAAATATACATAAAATTCACTGAACATAAAAGCAGACTTATAATTAACTTCGCAATGTATACAGTAGGTTTTTCCTCATTTACATAGAAGGCCAGTAATTTATTATTTAGTTTGCTTTAAGACTGTACGAGGGGTGATCAAAAAGTAATGATAATAGGTATGAAAAACTACGGTTCAGGTTAAAATATTATTTTATTTTTCAACATAGTCTCCTAACAAGTCAATACATTTAGTCCATCTCTTTTCTAAACCTGAAATACCCTTAGAAAAAAAATCCTTGTCTTGACTCTCCTAAAATGCCTCTACGGCAACCATCACTTCACTGTTGTCGTGAAATTTCGTTCCTCTGAGATGTTCCTTGAGCCGAGGAAATAAATAGAAGTCGCTGGGGGCCAGGTCCGGAGAATACGGGGGGTGTTCAAGCAGTTCGAAGCCAACTTCTTGAATTGCAGCCATCGCAACTTCAGCCTTGTGTGCCGGCGCGTTGTCTTGATGAAAGAGAACTTTCGCTCGCAGTTTGCCTCGTCTTTTCTCCTTGATAGCTTCCCGTAATCTTCTTATTTGGGCCGCGTAGTAAGACCCTGTTATAGTGGCCCCCTTTTCCAGGTATTCAACCATAATTATTCCCTCGGCATCCCAGAAAACGGACGCCATAACCTTACCCGCAGAGCTTGCAACTTTGAATTTCTTCGGTGTTGGTGAGGATGGCCTCTTCCATGTCATGGACTGTTGTTTCGTCTCAGGATCAAAGTGGTGAATCCACGTTTCATCCATAGTCACAAAACGGGTCAAAAAATTTTCTTTATCAGCTTGGAATTTGTCAAGATTGACCCTTGAAATGTCCAATCGCTTCTTCTTTTGCTCGTCGGTTAACATTCTCGGTACCCAACGCGCGGAGACCTTTTTCATGTTCATTTCAGTAGTCAAGATCGATTGAATGCTGCCATATGAAATCCCTGTGATCTCAGCTAAATGTCGGATGGTCACTCTTCGATCAGCTAACACGAGATCTTGGACTTTTTGAACATTTTCTTCGGAACAAGACGTCGATGGGCGCCCTTCGCGATGTTCATCTTCTGTGGATGTTCTACCCATCCTAAACTCCTTACACCAGCGTGCAACTGTAGAATATGGAGGAGCATTGTCCCCCAGTGTCTCCGATAAGTCGGCATGAATGTCTTTGGTAGACATTTTTTTCAAGCAGAGGTACTTGATGACGCTTCTCACTTCGTGTTTCTCCATTTTCGTGTTATCTCTCCGGCTACTCGTACTCGAATGAGTGTAACTCCGTGAAATACCGTCCTATTTATATGATTTTTGGTCTGGCAAGTCGTGATGAACTAAGGAACTGATAACAATTTTTTTTATAATTTTGCTGTTTATAAAAATACCCGTTTATCATTACTTATTGATCACCCCTCGTACTCATGAATTACGGTTATAGATACAGGTGTTTCAAGTTCAAAGCTATCCATAGATAATTACTATGCATTAGGGTAGACCATAGTATAATAAAATATATAGTAACGAAACTGCAAAATATTAAAAAAAAATAATACCGCTCGCAACGTTGCGGTAGGAATTGTCAGCATCGTATCGGTTTATCGCAACTTGTATTCCTGTATTTATTTCGATATATGTATTCATTCATCATCATTCATCTCAACCCATAATCGTCCCACTGCTGGGCACGGGTCTCCTCCAAACATTTGGAGGGATTAGCCTACTAAACCACGCTGGCCAGACGGGTTGGTATAGGGTTTTGTTTCGAGTTTTCCCTCTCTTGCAGTGAATATTGTCTGCTTGACTTACTTACTCCCTTAGTCGACTCTTACGACACCCTCGGGATGGAACGGGATGGTGACATTTGCATTCTTAATCCGTCACCACACGTTCCACACGGAAACGATATATGTAGTTTCATATAATTACAATAATAGTTGGTAGGTATCTGTAATACCTACCTCATATTAACAATACAATAGTTACGTTACAGTGACAGTGACAGTTAGCGGGGTTAAGAGGCGCGCTTGGTGTTTATTTGTCTGCTTTTGCGCACTTTAAAAAAGATTCGCTACTACATACTATTTATACTGTAGCTAGACACATATATACATAAAATAACATATGTTTGATGACGTAATTAATTCATCTTTTCTATTTTTAACTTCAAGATCACTCAAAGATAACACGAACTTAGAAGTTTATTTGCTTTGCCCTACTATCGTATTTAAAGAGAAAATTTTGAACACGTGTTCTGTCAAAGCTTGATCTACTCAATGTTATTTGTTTGTAAACAGTTATGAAAATAACTTTGATTGATTGAAATTTTATTTATTTATTCAGTGATATTTATCCTTGCATTTCTAAGGTTTCGCCGTTCGGTCGGTAACAGTTGAACGGTATTTTAATTGTTAAAGTAAAGTAGTAAAGTAATTATACCCTTGAATTTGTGGCTAGGAGAACCTATATGCTAAAGTCAATTTTAGGAGGTTATTCCTATCAATACGCCCGTCTCCCATTGTGGTTAGTAGAGATCTAGGTCGCGGTAGACATACTTCTTTGCCTTCCTCTAGAAGATTATTATAAGTACTATATGATCTGTGGGGTTGATCAAATCATTAACCATTCCAAATTATACCATCAGATGAGGAAACAAGTCTTTGAAGAAATTCTAGATGTATGCTGATTGCTGGCCCACCAACCTCTATAGTGCTACAGAGTATGGGTTAAGACTAAACCCTCTCCTCAGTTCCCTTAAAAGAGGAGAGTAAACCCATGCCCAGTAGTGGAACATTATATGGATTACTTTTATTATGTACTAGCTGATGCCCGCGGCTCCGCCCGCGTGGATGTCGGTTATCGCTGTACAAAGTAGCCTATGTTATTCCAGACCACAATCTATCTCTGTGCCAAATTTCATCCAGATCCGTTCAGTAGTTTTTACGTGAAAGAGTAACAAACATCCATCCATATATTCTTACAAACTTTCACATTTATAATATTAGTAAGGATTCTACCTATCCTAGTTTTTTTTTAAGCTAAAACGTAGATATTATTAAATAAAAAAATATGTTACGTACTATCACTACAAATATGGCAAACGAAGCGAATGTCTATTAAAAACACCACCATGACCTTTATACAGCATATCGATAATTTCATTTCCGTTCACAATTATACGTTTGCGGAAAACTAAACTGACCTAAGGTTTACTGGCGGTAATGGTTTCTGTGAATTATATAAAAAAACCCAGTCCCTGATAATACTGCGGTTTTATTACCAAGAACTGTGGGGGGCGTTTATTTATGTAGCCAGACACTAATGCCGACAGCAACTTATCAGTTCTGATTATTGTTGACATTACTTGCAACGTGATTCACTATAAAAAACATACGACTTCAGACCTTTATCAAGATGTATGAGGCTAACATAACCTGACAAATAAGTTTATAAAAATATATTTTTAATCCGCAAGCTTTTATACCTACGAATATAGAACTCATAAAGACAAATCTAACGAGTCCAAATACGGCGGGGCTACCGTGTATTGTTGCGGAGTTCCTATGTCTACCTTCCAACTCCATTATCAGATCAGCTACTATATTATTGTTGTTTCATTAGTATTCCAAATTTCAACTCAATTGGATTCCAACAAGTGGTTGATAATTGATTGGCAAATTTTAAAGCGGACACCATAAAAAGTGCAAAATAAAAAACCCAGCATTTGTTATTTTAAGTGTTTAATACAATTTAAAGCGTTTTTACCCGTTTTGTTCTTGTCTATCGTCCTGGTTTCCCATAATCAAACAAAGCTTATAGAATATTGGCCATCTAATAAATTGTATTTCACTACTGTATCTTTGGAAATGGGTTTTATTACAAGCTTCCTATAAAATCTTTATTCATTCGTCTTTATAGAAAATTCGATCAGACACCTTGCTTTCTGTGAAAAAGAAATAAGATTGTTAATATGTGTATATCAGCAAGATTGATAAACACAATAAGGACTAAGTATGTTCAATGTGTTTTTCAACCTTAATTTGATTTGACAGGCCTGTCGATCTAGCGGTTAGTGACTGCTGCTAAGTCGGGTTCTATTCTCACACGGGACAAAACTTTGTGATTCATAAATATTATGGCGTAATTTGTGCCGAGATTTGTATGTTTGTAAAGTCCCCCGCGACACAGTGTTTGATCTCTAGTGTGGGAGTTGTCTTTAAAAAATTACATAGTCATAGTCTCCTTTGAGCTTATTTCTAACCGATGGGAAGTCTCGAGTTTAAGTCAGGAAGTTACTCTTTCGTTCTTTAGAAAACACGGTACGCCATCGGTCCTTTGGCTGATCTTTCTTTTCCCATGTCGACTTGATATAGTGAAAACTTATTCCCCGTCAAACAGGAGAACCACGACAACAAAGGCAAGCCATTATTTTTCTATTGTTTATCAGCTGAGCAAGATTGATGTGTTTCTCTTCTTTTTTAAACATTTTTGATGCAAATTATTATTTTTCTGTTCAAAACTAAATAACTTCGATCATTTTAATGCTATATCAAGCAACGTTTACATTTTCCACAAATTTCTATGCATCTTGGCAGAAATATAACCGTCTTATATATCAGACTTGTCTCAGTTCGTTGAACACTAATTCCAACAAAGTCTAGACTAGTCAATAGCTAAGATATGCAAATGATGTATGTAAGCGCAGTATTGTAACTGTTTTAACCACATCATGTCCTCTCAATAAGAGTTGTTAGGCCAAGATAACAGGTTAAAACTGCATGTTTTTTTATCGCTGAAACCAATAATATATGTATAGACTGTCGTTACAATTTGCAATCTAAAATTATACTTGTTCTGATTATCTGCATGCCTGTCTGTTACTGTTGTTACACGTCTTAACGGCTAAAGAAGAATCTTAGGCAATCCGATGATCTAAATATTCTAAATGATACTTCGTATCTGTTTAAAATTTATGTACCTTATGCAACACCTTTTGTAGAAATAAAGATACTGTAAAGAGTATTTTTTTAATTTTCAAGATTAATATTTTGGATTCTTAGATATTATTGAAATATCTACGAGCAATCTGAATTGTCCAGCCTAAAGTTAACCTTTATAGATACCTATGCATGTGCAGTATAAAAGTATCTTTATACATTCCCGCCCCCTGTCACCATCTATTCAGAATGCTTACTGCGGCGACACCATGTTAAAAAAGAAAAAGAACTTATAAATTGTGTATAATTAGTAAATTATAATCATTCATTTAATAATGTTTCAAGAGATAGTCTGGCCGCACGCACCTGGCCAATATACTATACTGTAGCCATAACCCTCTCATGCTCAGAGCCCCGTGCTTGCTATGACTGGGGCAGGCAAAGGCTGAATCTATTTAAGTAAAACAGGTGTTATTGCGTCAGGTGCACGTTTTCTTAGACTATAAATAGAGTTAATTACAGTGCAATAAATAGGCTGGGTTATGAATCGAACACCGTTTCGATAATTATATTTTAAAATAAACATTTTTAATTTAGTTATGTAGTACTTGCTAACAGAAGCCGATAGAAACACGTCATTCATTTTAAAATCAAAGACGTCCAATCCTGATCTTCATAATAAAGGAACGACTGGAGAGAGAGAGAATTAACTTACCGAGATTTGCCCGGCTTCGTGTGTCTGGAGGAGATAATAGTTATTTAGAAAGCGATGGTAGACCCATCTATTCATTACATTCTTAATAGTCGATCGTTCGGCTGGATTATAATTAGCTGTGGATTGAATATTTTTTTATGAATATAAAACTGATCGTCTTTGTACTACACACTTGAAGAAAACTTGTAAGGTGGTAAATATATAGTAACGAATTGTTCTCGAGTAAATTTGTTCTAATATACATATGAAATTATGTTTGAAGTATTATTCGACAAATGTTCACGTTTCACATGTATTTTGCAACGCTGGAGGACATAGTATCAAATCGTAATTATGTGCGATGAAAGCCAAAAGCGTGACCTTTAGCGCTGGGTCGCTTTTAATGGAGATTTGTCTGGCCCAAACATGACCTTTCGACGGTAACCTCAAACGATACATTATTAATGTCTTTTGTAAAATACCAATGTATATAAAATACACTGCACCGGATGACCAGCATACTCCATTTCATTTTCACAAACGAAAATAGAGAAATCATTTTTCACGTTTCACTACAGATTGACTGTTTCTCTTGCATTAGGTCTATCCGCTTTATTAATAAACGTGGCGTAGCGAGTGAATAGTTACGCCATGCTTGGTCCTCTTCATTCAAATGTCAAATTATTGTTAGAGAGATTATATAATAAACCTATTCTATTCCACGTTTAACAATAAGGCTGGAGTTTAAGCACAGTAAACAAACAGTAAAACATCTTCATACAAACGTGCCGCTCTCGGTTTGAATGTGTGCGTGCGCGCCGCGCGCCATGTCGGCACGCGATTTCACGCACACGCTAGCATAATATAAGGTAGGAATAAGGTAGCGGCAGTGCGGGCTGTGCAGCGCGACTGTGAGCACGCGCGTACGCTACATGACCGCTTGCGTTCGTCAACTCTCGCCGGCGCGGGCGGCGGACACTTGTCGTAAATTACGAGTATCATGACTTAAAAAAGGGGAAAAAAATATTGTAGTGTTTTCGGGTGCCTCAATAATGATTTCGCAAACCCGGACTTATCATACTTCCTACTCAACCAGAAATATAAGTACCTACTTATACTTAAATATTATTAGAAAATATGGTATTGTATTGTTTATTTCACAGTTTATTTGCTTTATTAAGAGCGTAGCCGAGTCGCATTTTTCTGAATACTATGTTTAGAGCTAAAGTTTATTTTAAGAAGTCTAGTTTTACTATAAAATAGAGGATTGAGTACGAAACATCGTTTAGGTAAACATATTTTTCGCGTAGGTATAGTTGTAATAAGGGCAATTTCACAATAATTAATATTGCAAATTAATTACTTTTGAAATTATTATTTTTTCTATTGTCTGATGTGTTGTTCAATCCAAATATGGTTCCGGTAGTCTGACGATCGACTTATATACTTGTGTGTACATCGCATTTTTTTGGCCGGCGTTCGGGTCGGCCACTTGACACTTGTTTTGTTTCGCTTACCTATCGTATGAACAACCCTGGGTATCAACGCAAGAGTAGGCTAATAACTCGGCGGGCGGCCTTAGATAACCTACTGTTTGTTTACTGTGGTTTAAGTTTATTTATTACCATCAGGAGGATCACTGGCTTGACTAGTCATTTAAATATATTTGACTCTAAACGAATGCCACCCGAGTTACGACTAAGATCCTTACACGGTGCGATTAATTGTGTGATTTATTAATCTTTTGAGTTTGGGCAATATATGTAGCTTGTCTGTGACTTCGTTAGTTAAAGGAGTTACATATTATTTTATTATAATCATAATATAATATGATTACTCGTGTTAATTACGTAGAACCTCAGTTTCATCCGTCCATTGAGGTTTTATTCCCTGAACTGTACTCGAGCCGTTGTCTTAGGCAGGTATGTCTTTTGTCTTGAACGTCTTATTTCCCGAACATCTACCTTCAACATTATTAGTAATCATCAGGTTTCCACTTCGTTAAAACAATAAAGGATTGCAACTTCATGGCTTAGTTTATTTTCCTCTAGCTTCTATAATGAGGCTCCAAGCTACCGGTTGCTTTAAAGTTCATAATTTCATTATAATATCGCACAACTGATCATTTTCGCAGAACGCGTACCGGATAGAGTTTCTAACCCTTTCGCTCGCGTTTTGCATCTCAAAAGAGTGACAAGGACGGTGATCGGTCTGAGCCTGAAGCATAAGACTAGGCGCCATAAGGATAACAATGTATATGCATAACTTTTCGGAGAAACGGGATTTATAAATGACTTCCTATTATATATTTGCATATGTATGAATCTTGAATATCAGCACCTACTGCTACTAGACACACTACTACATTGGCTTCTCTTAAATAGGTATAACTCAAATCATTTGCTGACTTCTAGTAACTTCAATAAAGCAGCGCATAAATGCGCAAATATGCTGTAATATTTTAATATTGATTTTGACACATATTATTTATGGAAAACGGGTTTAAATCGCGTAATATTTTGAAGATTTTCATACCTTCATAATATTACGCGACTTAAAAACATTATAGTAATAATAGTAATTGATTTGCACTAATATAATGAAATAAAACAGCAGTGGTCCAGGCCATAACATTAGAGTTATTTCTTGTTTTAAGTTTTATTTAATGCATTAATTTTATCCTTCTTATTAAATCCTTATTTTTAGCTTCCAAACTGGAGAAGTAGCCCTGTGTCGCTCGCTTTAAAAACATGCGACTCGATGACACAGAGTACAACCTTAACTCCCAGACTTGTATAAAATATTTATAAATTTTGTCCCGTGTGGGAACCGAATCCACATTTGGCACGGTTTTCCGCGGCCTCGTGACCACTTTAACCACTAGACCGCACATGCAGTCTTTCAGTGATCAATAATTAGATAAATAGAGGAAAATGTGCCAAGGAGGTTTACGATGTTCCAGAGCGCCTTCTTCATGACAATTGACTTTATTGACAAACTAACAGAAATGTGCGTTATCTATAATCATACTCGTAAATTACCGCACCGTCCTTGACACGGTTACTTGATATTTTAAAATAGTTCCGTTATAATAGCTTGTAAATTCAACATGAGACCGCGAAGAACAGGGCAACCCGTTAAAATTTCACAAACCCTTCTTGCTTAATTGCTTCGAAACTATGAAAGGAAAAATGAAACCCACGCTAAATTTACTCTATGAGGTAATATGTACATAGGTCTCTACTTATTTAATATTCAATGTAATAACAAAGGGTGAAGTACGGTTATTTCTAACATAATAATATATATTTATAAACCTACTTTTCAATATATCTTTTACATTGTTTAAATTTTAATCTTTATTGTTTTTGCTTTCAGGTATGTACTCCGATGACTTTGGTTTATTCTTTCCTAGAGTTGACGTAAGTGTAAACATATTATGTAGATATTATTATTACCAACCTTGGCAGGGCTATTTAGACGCCGCATAGTTAAAGGACATCGCAATAAGTCATAAACAAATAACCTAACAAGGAAAAATTTGAAATTATTTCGCATAATCTTTTATTGAAAATTTAATAAATTGAAGATATTGCTGGCAAAGGGTGTATGGAAATTTTAACAATTATCATACCCTGTACGTCCCTTTAATATGACGTTTCATTTAAGTTGCTCGGTCTCTGGACTCTGACAGACCGAATCGTAGCTATACCTTTTCCGAGGTATATGCTCACATATCAGTCATGTCACCAGCCAGTCACGTCAACGTCGGGTGTCTGTGACCGACGACGTTGACTGTGACGTGGCCGTGACGTGACTGACGTGTGAGGCCGATGCCCTATGATTTCAACATAACTATTTTTTGACTGGTATGTGTGTGAGTCCTGATGAGAGTATTATATGTACATTATTGTACATACTTATCTATTAGAATTCAAACTGTTCAAGTACACATTACACACGATGTTTACTTAAAAACGTCTCCTTAGAAATACGCATACATATCTCATGTTGATAAAATTTATTACCAAACAAAATAGCAGTTGACGACAACCTGTTGCCATAACGCTTTATCATAGCGTCGCGTTGATATCGAAATTCCTTTAAGGATAATTCCAGTCGTTTTATCTCGATATCGCACTGATATAATAATACATACATCATTGAAGATCGTGAGTCACCGATTTTTATCGACAATCGCTAGTGCCACTCCTTGTTTCATCGTCACTTCGCACCGGACTCGGGCGGACATTGAAGTTTAATCTTGTTGATTACAGAAGTAGACATTATAAAATAATCGCTAAGTGGATTACGGGCGCCCGTCTGTGTTTGTAAACTCGTGTGCCAATTGATGTGTTTTTACTTTTTATATTATCTACTATCGATATATAAACAACGTTTATTAAATAAAGTTGTTATTAACGCATGTTTTGAGAACTAGCGTATTACCTTTACATTAATAAATAATTAAATTCTAGCCCTGAATTATCATCATAAGCCTCAAAGGGATAATGTGATGCAAGTCTTGAATGGTCTTGGTGGTCTGCAATCAGTCTACTGCCGAAAATAGGCTTTACTAGTGAACGTCACTTGGTACTATACTCGGCTTCTCGCACCCAGCAGCTCGCAGCCATTTTGCGAAAATTGTCGAACCTCCTAGTCTGAGGACGCCCTTTACTACATTTATCGGGTCGCGTTCTTCACTTTAAATACGTCTGCATAGGCATAATAGGTAACAGTTCTGCGGCATATACTCGTATGGCCCGCATATTGCCACTTCAGGCGGCTAATTCTTTAAGCTATGGACGGTACTTTTACCGATACTCTGTGGAATCACCTCGGTCCGAATTAGATCCTTCAGACCTGCATAATAAGTGTCAATATCAAGACGAGTTTAAAGTACAAAACTAAATTATTTCAATGGTTTATATTATTAGGGCAAGTGTGTTGGTTAAGTCTAATAAACGTCAATAAAAATAACGCACTAAGTTAGTTTCCTTTACAAGCTATAAAATACCAATTAAAGAATTTAGGTCAATATGGTGCTTAGTCGATAACACTAGCAAGCTTATTCCTTTAGATTAACATGCATAAGCTGTTTTGTTTAACACTCATTTGTAAATATTATTTTGATTGATTATTCAATACACCTAGTTAAATACCAAACGTTTTGAATTATTTCCAAGTTTTGTCGCCTGTTTATCATAAAAAAGTAGATTTAACAATAAAAATGGACCATGATAACAATGGCCGGCCTTTTTACAGTTTTTTTTTAAATCAATTTGTGGCCAAAATACAAAATTGGTATAGGTTTTCAAATAATGAAGATTACATGATTCGTTTTTTAGATTCAGCTGGCAAATAATACAGCCACACAAAGGAAACCTTATTACGAAAAATATAGCTATAGAAGCGAACATAATTTTCGTAAAAAGGTCTACTGAGGTACGAAAACTAGACAACCTATACAAAAGGCGTCGGACAAAAACAGCTCTCAGCACCTGAGTGGTTACTAGACACAAGAACAAAGAAAAGCCATTAATTTCCCAAATTCTACTACATAACTCAATCAATTTTGACACTTTTGGGCTGATAAATTATTGAATAGGCAGATACACTTGATATATGTATGTATATGTACGTACTTACTTGTTTTCAAAAGAGGAATGAGAGACTCACTAAAATTAGACAGACATTAGACTTGAGAAGTACTTGTGAAACAGTAGAATGCGATAACCTTACATTCGAAGTGTTGTTTGTGCCAATTAGTAGGCTATTTCTTTCAAAAGTAGGTAGTGTTGGTACAGTCTACAGAGTAATCAGTCTTTCGGCTTAATATGTACAAGCGTTTTCTTTTATTTACGGATTGGCGACGCGCAAGTGATGCTTCTCCAGAATTCGAAATAATAATAATATAGTTGGACAGTTGTTATAATTATGAATTGATGCTCGTTGACGTATTCGAACGCGCTAAGTATCAATTTGCCGTGGGGATTCCCTATAACATAACATTTTCATTCAGTTATTATATGGTAATTATCATATGTTTATTTTAAGTTGCTCATAGCCAACTTGGTGACGAGACTTCTTCAGATAGCCTATATAAGCGACTGCATTAATCTAACGACTTTCAACAGACATAAAATTTTAACAGCTCTCCAAAGCAAGGAGAATTGTCAAATAATTATTAAGAAGTATTATTATCTTGATAATTTCTAACCTTAGCTTTTGGCTGGCATCTTCTCTTTAGGGTAACACTGCATAAACAGTCCATGTAGATATCGTCTGTGAGGACCTGAACCTGTTTTCATTACTCTGGCTGACCTGAGTCTGAAGTATACACAAGTTTCCATAAGCTACAAAAGCTACTTACTATCGAAAATAATTCTAGACAAACTACATCGCATTAATAAATAGTAAAGAAAAACTTTAATATTTGTCTGATTATGATTAGTCATAGTATCTGTGTGATAACAAAATGGCTTTATTGCAGCACGAGTTCACATTGTGGTCAGTGCAGGTGTACTGGCGCTTAACTATTTTTAGACATGTTGACTGGTACACAACACTTGTCTGTTTTACACGGTGACCTAGTAGTGTGCGCTCAAAAAGGTTGTCCAAAATGTTCTCGCTAGATTGTACATCTGAATTCAGGTGCGTGATTGGGTTTTGTACATACGTGATTTGTTTCGCAAAAAAAAAATGATCAGAATATCCTTGTTATGTTTATCATCAATTCGATGCTTAATAGTAAAATTGAAAAGTGCCTGTGTTACTTCTGTATAGATAAAACGATCACTATGGTGCCATAGTAATTGTTTTATCCTTACATACAAACATAATTTACATGTTTTTGTATGAAATTATTTACATAAAATCATACAGAAAATAATAATTAAATTAATTGAAAGAATAATACTCACATGTCATAAAAATGTCTATGAAATGCCTATAATGTTGGGAGCATAACTTGTCACCAATCCTGTTAAACCTGACAGATTATTATTATTGGCTAATATACTATCTATTCGACGTTAATGAGTTGCCATAGTTATAGTTTGTACCGCATAGTTACCAAGACACCACAAAACATATTCTCGAGATAAACAATATGCTAAGTCATGCATAATTTGCAAGTTATGCGCAACCTTGTGTAATGTTTGGTGTATTATCAGTGATTTATTGAAGTTATCATTATAAATATTTTTTGATCAGAATTCACGGTTTGTCCATATTTTTTATACTATATTACGGTGACAAACAAACACACGGCTCTCTTGATTGTCCATAATCACCGTAGCCTATGAACGCTTGCAATAATTGGAACATTGTATTGAGTGTTGTGGGAAAACCGAAAACGTTATTTAAACAGAAAGAAAAAAGGCTACACGACCAATCGATGGACAAGGTCGGCTCAGGATCGAGTGTTATGGAAATCCTTGGAGGAGGCCTATGGCCTATGGCCAGCAATGGCAGTCTTTTAGCTGAGATCGTGATGATCACCCAGTGCTCACGTTTAGACTACTTACCACTCGAGTAAAGCCACAGGCAGACGCTAGTTCATTATAATTATAGAATTAAGCTGTTTTTGATTATGAACAACACTATCCACGATTATTATGATTGACGTGTATTTATTTACGCAGAATGTTTCAGCTAAATTATACTTAGGCGCCAAAATTAATCTTATCATTCATGGAAACTAGTTCATTATATACTTATCTATCCGCAGACGTCAAGGCAAACTTTACCAGGTAACAGGTTGATGATAAGAAATATTTTTATTTACGCATTGATAAACAAATATATCGCAATACGATGGCGCAAACTTTATTTACTTGATAAGCTTATAGAGGGAGAGCCAGCAACGTATTTACTTTTGACATTTCACAAGTCATAAAAATTCACAAACTAACTCATATTTATCTGCAAAATAATAAAAGACTCTTCTAGTAACCCTTTGCGGATGGGGTGTTTAACCCTTAAGTAACAAAAAGAGTAAGAAATAAAACTTAATTTTAATTGAAAATACTGTCAATATTATTTTAGGACTGATACTATAACCAAAATTATGTTTAATTTCTTAACCTCTTGGGCTCTTGGTCCATTATATAAAACCGCATTCAATAACACCTGGTGACCCAGAGCTGCATATAATTTAATCATTATCTTCAAATTAGAGAGGATGGACATTGAACAACCTTGTAAAACTGGTATTCATTCATAGTTATTCCGCCGATAGATGCATAAATGCCAACGCCGGAAATACTCATTGACATGTTAATACTAACGGTTGGTGTAAAATTCGCTTTATTCTGTGGGTATGAGAACCATATTCTGAAAGTGTAAGATTAATTTCACGTTCCATTCACACAGTGGTTCCCCAGATTCGATATACTCACAATACCAGTGCTCGCATTCCACCCTGTCACGATAATATCGACGTTTCCTATCCCGTCTCTATCTGTCTTCATAACAATGTAAACACTTTGAATACGTCCCGACGTTACACGTTGAATTTCCCACAAAGACGACCGATGTTACCTATTTTAAGTAACAAGTTGAAGCGAAAACGGTACCTTCGTAGAAACTGAGAAACTCTTCGATATACTATAAAATGTTTTGTATAAGCTTGTGCTATATTGAAATTTAGTTGTTGATCGTATGCTAAGTTATTCGCCATTCGCTTCTGCCTTATGCTGGTATCCAGTGTTCGTCAAACCGCCCCCGGGAAATTACGTGCCACGTAGCAATTCCTATGCGTAGTGCTACTAGAAAATGTAATTAATTTCATATATTATTATAAAACAATGAACGCTTTCAAACGCGCATTTGTGTACGATACACTACGTTGTTTTATATGTATATACGTAGCAGCTTTTGTTGAGGATTGTTTCAAGGCACTCCTAATTAACCTTTTTTGCTTAGCAACAGTTTGTTAGTTAATTCCTCTATATAATCGTCTAAAAATACCTTATAATAAGTACAAAAACAATTGTTAACTATCATTTCTACGCCATAAATAGGGTGGCTGTCAGAGAAATGAAATCGATAGCGTCAAACAGACGGTTCCTGATAATTAGAGTTGTCATTGAGTGAAGAGTTGATGAGTTAAGATGCCGCGGACGGCACGCTTAAGGCCGCAATTATAAAGAAAAATAAACAAAAAATGTTGGTAGGTAGGCCCGATGGCGGTGGGACACCTGTCTCTATGAAACAGGTTTAGTGCGCCGCTCGCGTCGCGACCGTGTGAATGGAAGTGATGAATCTTCTCATATGTACCAAAACTGGTTTTGGTGAGAATGTTTTAATCAGCACGTTTTAGGGTTAGAATGTAAACGGCTCTGTTGCAAATAATTGAGCTATTGTGTATTGTTAAAAATGACCTAATTATCTTGAATACAAAACAACACAGCAAACAAAGTAGAAGAGCTTTTCATTGTTACAAAACGTTGCCAATACCATCCTACCTTTATATTATAGACTGCTATCATCAGATTAAAGCTAGGTGTTATTTTATCCGTGCTCGATCATTATCAATCTATCCTGAACGCGCGCGGGAGCCTGACGAATTGGGGCGCATTCTACCAGTACTGAGACTGACCGCGACAAGCGCGCCCGCGATAATACATTGTGTGTGTATGTGTGTGCGGGTAGTTCTGTTTAATACTTTATTTAAGAATGTGGTATTTTTGCCTTGCAATGCTATTCGTACTTATTTATACATACTCTTAAATGTATTGTTAAATCTTCTTCTTGACTTTATATTTTTTTTCCAAAAGAGATCGCTCTTACTAGATTAAAGTGGCTCGTCGGTCGTACTTCTCTTTTATTTCACTCTCAGCTGAAATTGCTATTTCTCTCTAGGCTGAGGGGGAAGAAACAACCGCCTACCTTATGGACTGCAGTTAATAAATTTAAGACGTACAGGCAAAATCTTTTCATGGCCCTTAACTTAACTAAGATTAAAATTAAAACGAGTTGCATCAAACCTGGCCTTGATGCACAAAGAGGAGATATAAATAATCAATATATTCGCATTTATAACCCATTGTGGAGTTAACAACCGTTGTAAATGTACCACGTAGTAAATATTTTTATAGAGTCACAGTGAATTGCACGTGCAGGTAAAATACAAATACCTATTGTCGGGAATCCCCGGTCGCGGCGCCCGCCGCCGACGCCATAGTAATTCTGCTATGGGTAGCGTGACCGCCTTATTCTACTGTACACGAAACTTATGGTTTCGGCTGTAAAATTTTAATAAATATTAAGTACTCTGTTTGATCGTGGCTAATTGCCATAGTTTACAAATTATTGGGGCGAACGCGGCGATGGTCATTGAATTAGTACGTTCTGTAACCTGTGGCCGTACAATAATAATGAAGGTAATATTGTTTGTGGTGATTAGGCACAAGTTTATTTTTATTTTTGGTTGATTACTAGACTTGTTTATGCAGGTTGGCGAACATTACGTACCAACTACCAGTATTCTAAGAGAGATAGCTAGTTAGACCGACCTTAGTCGATTAGCTAGAGATATTCGGATGCGAGAATCATACCAGGGCCCCAATTCTGCTAATTTAATTGAATATAAATTAAATCTCAATAGCAGTTTTAAACATGTTTTGGTATTCTGCTAATAATTTAGGACCAATGGTTTTCTATTGACGCTTCATTAAACTGCCACCGGAATATTTGCTATTCTACTCTTCAATCGTGTCGCAGTTGTGTGCAATATCGGTATTCTGCTCTTATTTGACGTTTGTTTGACATTTCAATTTTACAATTGAAGTACGATCGTGCAACAATACGTATTGTTACGATTTTACAAAGGGACATTGACTTAAAGACATCATTTTTCAAACATTTGATCGATTAAATGCTTATCTTTCTTACTTAAATAATTTTTGGAAAGAATTTAAGTACTTTTAGGTTTGTATGTACCTAATGAGTTAGGTACTTAACTCAAAAACTACTTTTTCAATTGTTTTTTACTAAGTAATATAATGTTCAATTGTTATTCATTGAGAAATTGTATTAGAAAAAAAACAGGAATCCCTGACAACTACAACGGCATAACCTCTTGGGGTAGTGAAGGGAATACTCTCTTCCTGCCTTTGGAGAGAGCACAAAGAGTTCTACTAAATGTATTGTTATGAACTAACTTTACACAGACATAGGTACCTACCAGTCCTGACAACTTTACATCTTACAAAGCATTCAAATCTAACATTTGACAAGAGTACCTATAATATATGTAAGAAACAGTTGTGCAGATAGGTTTGTAATGTACCTATTTACCCACCAAACTACACTATACTTAAACAATTTTTGAGTTGTTTCCTATATGAAATCTACATTATATTATTTACCACTTAAACAACCAACAGTGCAAGTGCAAAATAAAACTAAAAACATGGCTTCAAGAACAAAACTAAGTATAGTTACTCAGAAATCATCAATTATCATGTAGGTAGCTACTTTTTATCTATATATAAATTTATTGATATCATAATTTTTGATACCTACACCTATTTAATTTTGATTGCCCGCTCCACATTAATTTATTTTATTTCATCCGAATAAAGCCCACAATCCATACAATCATCTACACTTGACATTAACCTCACTTTCATACATATTCACAAGATGTGGCATAACACACTTATCTAGTGCTTTGATTAATTTACTTATAATAAACAAACTGGTCCACATATGATAGGCGCGCCTAGTTTGACGACTGTGTACCTAGTTACGTTTAAAACCTACTAATGTAATCTAGCACCTAAGTCTTTTGCAGCTGCAGAGAGTTGTAGGGTCTATAGGTACCCCGACCAACCCATAACATAGGTTCATCCCTAACATGGGATTGGATGGGGAACGAACTGACCACCCCTGCAGATATTATGTCATAGTTTCATGAATATCAGTGCTATGAAGTGGTACTATATTTTACTTTTATATATTATGTATATTTTACTTGAATGTTTTAAGTCATTAAATGAACTATCTATCTAATTAAATAAATTACTCCTGTGATGCCAGAACAGGCCACTAGTTATTAATATTTTTATTGTAGCCCTAAGGCCGCCCACTGCAGATATTATAACTTAATATAGGCACCTACTTAATAAATATTGTAATAAAAATAATAATCTCATAGTTTTCTACTTACCTATCTACATATTTTAATTATTGTAAGGTAATAAGTTGCAACCACATGAAAATTGAAAAAAATATTTATTTATAAAGTATACATTTACATTTTACTAGGTAGGTACTAATTAATAATAATTAACATTTCAATCAACAATAATGACATGGTATAGCAGTCTGTTATTCACACTCAAGAGTAGTAATGTAGACTTCCATGTTTTTTTCACTCGTACAAGCTTTGCAGAAAGGAATGTCTGTAACTTCTAGATGGTCGCTCTGATGTGTTTATTGAAGGGACCATGACAAGTTATAGCAGTGACTTTGTGATTGTACTGTAGTTGTAGTACTGATTTGGGCTTTGGTGATATGATAAAACACATCATTTGCAACAGAGGTCCTTTATCCTTGCTGTTACCCGGAGTATTCCAGTCTTCATCACCTGTAGAAACAAGAAAAAAATTATATTCTATAGGTAGGTAGGCGCATTATAATAAACTTTTCTTATAATTACTTAAAAATATGCAAGAGTTGTCAAGGTAGGTATAACAATAACAACACACACATGAATGGGTACCGTCTTAGTAACATTATAATATTATTATATCACTTAGTAGTGGTGATAATATTGTGCATAGTTTTTGTAGTTTGTGGATTTCTTGTGCATGTACAATAAGGTCTCAGGACTATATTATGCAGTGAGTAGGTAATATAATATATCAACTTACTAATCAATGTTGCTTACCTCCATCTTCCCAGGGGGTATTATATAATACTCCATTTTTTCTACATTATATTCATCTTCTCATTAAAATAGTATTAAATAGGTATTCGTGTAGTAGTCTTGATACGAATACGTTACGATAGTGTTAAATGTTTGTGGTAAGCGTAGTGCACATACTTATTGGCTCTTATTCTATTGATTCTATGCCACGGGATCATACCAGACTCTGGTTGGCCAGAGTATCTTCACAATGTCTCTCAGATTACTGTCTCTCGGGCCATACGGCAAGTTGCTGAGGCACTCAACCACCCTAACATTTTTAATAAGTACATAAGTAAACAAACAAGTAAACAACATGGCTCACTCCACCTTGTTTTTTTTCTTTTTGATCTGACATTGACATGACAGTTACTTTTTTAATTATTGTCTTTGTCATAGACAATTGCATAACACAGCCATGATGCGGCCACCGTATTTACAAAAGTCGTGTTTAAGTGACATAGCGCTTCATTGCGGACGATATAATTCATAATTAAATAAAAGAAAATAAATAAAACGTTTATTTTAAACAAAACTATAGTTCGTTTAATCATTCAGTCTTCTGGTAGATTTTGAATGGCAGCACTAATGAGTTAGTAGAATATAAAAGGCAACACATGTAACCATTCAAGTGACGAGAGAGTTTCAATTCCAATACGACCCCATTGAGCTTCCATACAAGTTTTTGCAGAATACCAAATTCGTTTCAATCGTTGTAGATTCGTAATTGAGTCTCAGCGTTAATATTATTAGCGGAATTGGGGCCCAGGTGGCGTGTAAGCGCCTCTAGCAGTAGACCGCGATAGGCCGATAATAATGTCGTATGATAGTCACAAAACAGTTTGGTTTTATCCTACTTAGAAGGCATACAAGCATACGGCCCGCCTGATTTAAATCAGTTACTGTAGCCTATAGACGCTTGCCAGTACCAGAGTTATTATTTGCATATTACTGACCCATTATTTATACCAGTGCTAGATGAAGTTGGTATCCCTGGTATAGGAAAACGTTTAAATGAACGCTGGAGACCTGTACAACTACACCACTGTGTGTAGTTAAGTGGCTGTGGTCTTCTGTCAGATGGAGGTCCTGCTCCAGGCGGACCTCCCTTAAAATTTACACTACAATCAAACCAATAATGATTCATAGTCAGCCGTTCATCAGTTCGCAACTTTACATCAATAATGCAATTGTGGTCAATTAAAACATACATAATAATCATATCAACATAATAGGTGTTTTTATAGAGTTGTTATATGTTAAGATCTCAATTATGCGATAACCTGGCGCCTATGTTTAATAATACCTACATGTCATTTCCTTGTTAACTTTATAGATTAATAATGCATTAAAAAAATGTTATATTTAATTTAATGTAGATAGAGGGTTTCCCGAGAGACTATAGCATGTGGTTCTTCGAGAAAGGAGTTATGTTTTTAAGGGTCGGCAATGCGCAAGTGATAGGTACATACCCCTGGTGTTGCAAGCATCCATAAGCTACGGTTACTGCTTACCATCAGGCGGACCGTATGCTTGTTTACTTCTTTGGTAGTATAAAAAAAATAGCATTTACTTTAGTATATTGCTGGCTTTTACTCGTGTTTCGTATGTATATTTTGAACTTTAATTTGTGTCAAAACTTAACACAGTGCATCTTTTGTCTCAGCGTATTATCCAAAAGTAAACGTTTTCCTATCCCAGGATTACCAAACATTTATGGATTGGCAACTCGCGTTTGATACCTAAGGTATTGCAAGCTTTCATAGCCTACAGTAACTGCTTACCATCAGGCAGGCCGTATGCTTGCTTGCCGGCTAGGTAGAATATAGAATAAAAATAACATGACCATACTAATTACAACAGTGTTTTCCATTAAAATACTTTACTAAACTTCGTATACAATTCTCAGAATTATTTGTTAATCAAAGAATTGTAATGGTTTTTGTTTCACCTGCGTTTAATAAGTGTATAGCTCGTAATTGTTGCAAAATACCTCTTGTTAAGTTATTGTTGTGTGTAAATTTATAAATTCTGAGGTCTTGAAATGAATGTTGAGTAGTGACTTCCTTTGAAAATTACAAATTTTGATAATCGAGTCTTTTTTTACGGCAACTCTCGCAATAGGGAACAATTTGTGTATCGCGGGAGAAATTACAAATATTCAATTAACGGACACAAAATAACATTCAGTTTTGAAACAAATATTTGTTGATTGTACAATTATTTGTTTTGTGTGAAGATCTAACCCACAACAACGCTGCGCATTGGTTAATAGCAAGGTAACCACATACGCCACTAAACTAACATTGCAGTAAAAAATTGGCGGGATTCGTGCAGTGCTCAATTTTTGAAATTTGAACAGTTTTTTTTAATTTTAATAATAGGCTGTCAATACTGTCTATCATAGATTATTAACGCAATAATGCATAATAGACCTTTAAAAGTTAGTATGAATGAAGGTTCTAGTTTTTTTTAACAATTAAAGACTACTTGGTAATCTAATTCCCGGGACCTATAATGACAATATCGTTTGGCAGAGCAGTATTAATCGACTGACGTTATTGTGCCACTTTTCGTCCTATTAAAATATATTAACAATATATATTCGACTTCCATGGAAATTGTATTGATTTTATGTACTTGTTTGAGCTTTAGCTATATAATTATGTAGTTTGCACTATCTAGTTAATTATAATTGAAATGAAATTGTTTTATTAATTTTATGACTAAACTAAAACGCGTGCGAAAGTTTGTAAGTATGGATAGATGGATGGATGTTTGTTACTCTTTTACGTAAAAACTACTAAACGGATCTGGTTGAAATTTGGCACAGAGATAAATTATGGTCTGGAATAACACATAGGCCCTCAGACTTTTTACAGCGATAACCGACATCCACGCGGGCGTAGCCGCGGGCAACAGCTAGTTCATAATAATATTGTGGGACAACTGACAAACAGCCATCAAAGTCAACCTTGTTATCTTTGAACGGCAAAACTAAAGTTGATGTCAGTAGTTTTCTTAGCAGTCAGGATCATTATCAAAAGACCCAACAGGTCAGTTAATTAGGTAATCAGGCAATCAATCAAAGGTAGACTGTTGAAACTACACTGTATGTCTACAAAAACGCCTATTATGTACACAGTTCTGCAATAAATGAATCTTTATCTTTTATCTTTATCTAATATTATAAATGTGAAAGTAACTATCTTTCTTTCATATTTTTTCACGACTAAAAGGCTGAATGGATCTTAATGAAATTTGGATTTTTGCGAAGCCGCGGGCAACAGATAGTATAACATATGATAATAATGAAGGTAGTGTCAGACTAATATGGTAACAAGAGACGACCAATGTCATACACGTGTCAAAATATATTAAGGAAGTCAAGTATAAGCTCGTTTTAATCTACGATTGTCTTACAGTGTAAACTAAAAAAATATAATAGCACCATTTAAGCCCTTCAACAGAATAAAAATGGCCGCAATCATTTTGAATTACATGTTTATGTGAAAATAATCACGTCACGTAGAACGTAGTACACAATTAAGGACATGTACCTACGAAGATTACTAAATAACCGTGCGACTTGAAAACAAGACTAACCAATGCACATTGACGTCATAAGGTATATACAGTTAAACAATTGCAGGCGACATAACAATTGTTTATGTGAAGTTGTCAACTGATGAAAGAACAATAATTTAATCGAAAATGGTTAGAACTGCTTGAAGGTATGATTGCTGTGGAACTGGAAGCTATAAGTAGATACCAATATAAATAACGCTGGCTGTCTATCTTTTTGTAAGGTCGCGTTGATATTAGCTTTATTGATACAATGATAATATTAACTTGGTTGTTCAAGAAAGGAGTTCTAAGGTTTTTAAAGGGTTGCAACGCACGAGTGATACTCCTGGTGTTGCAAGCATCCATAGGCTACGGTAACTGCTTATGGCGGGCTGTATGCTTGTTTGCCTCCTTAGTATTATAAAAAAAATACCAAAAAAATATCCTGACGAACAACTGCATCAAAGTGAAATGTACTTTTAAATTAAGACCTAACGATTGACATTACTAAGATGACGTATTTATCAGTCTGCTGAATATCTGTCCACTGCTGGACAAAAGTCTTTCCTTAGTTTTGTTTTTTACATTCAATCTCCAGAGCCTTCCACATCGTCTACTTAAGCAACCTTTTTGAACTTATCCGAATTATGTCTATTGACTAGATATAATTTTCACTACGTAATAATATGGTCTGTAAAAAAAAATAATCTTATAATCTACAATATCGTAAAATGTACCTACATCCAATATTTTTTTCGGATGACCAGGAAAATTGCGGGTTCGAGACGCGCCACGTCCTAATGCGTAGCTGTAGCCGCTGCGTAGCGTGCGTAGCTGTCAATAGGAAATGCTCTACGCTCTACCTTCAGTACAGACATAAAAAAACATCTATTTGTATATAAACTTAACACAAAGCGGGAATAATAGCAAACAGTAAAAGCACTTTAGGTTTGAATAGTAGCCAATTATTGCGAACCAGACTTTATTATTTCATCGACCACTGTATTTGAGCCAGTTTCACACCAGACGCATGAGACAGGTGTCACAGGTTAATTCGTAGACAGGCACGGAACAGGTAAATAAATAATATGTCCATTTCGGTCTCAGAACTGTGATGCAGTCTGCAAATATGTGCATGATTACGTTTTAAAGTCCAAATTAAATTAATGTCATTATCCTCAATCTGTAGTATAAATCTTATATAAACGTATCCTTATAAAATAGTTTTACTCGGACCTCTCACTCTGGCACAGTAGGTTCTAATAGTTGTTGCGTAGTAGCATCTCGTTGAGATGTATTTTATTGCTGTTACGAACAACAATTGACTCGATGCATTTACCTATTGTAGTTTAGGACCGCAATCTCGCTTTATGAGTTTTAAATCTTATTGTAAATGCATAATGTTTTGACATGTTGATTTGAGCTTATAATCAAAGCGCGTTCATATAAATTGTGTTTTTAATCAAATTATCAGCTATTTCTTGATAGATAGACAAGTGGCACGTCCCGGTTTCGCATGGGTGAACTTTTATTAAGTTTCTATATCAGTATTGCTGACATAGATAGTGATTTGAAGCTTGTGAAGAGGTTTTTTCTTTAAATCTCTTCACAAGCTTCGAATTTCAAAACAACTGGAGAAAATTATTAATGCGAATAAAGACCAGCGAAATCTAATTAAATATCAGGTCTACTTACTCAACCAGTTAGTCACGCTTGAAGTTCTCAGCAATACGTCCCATGACTATATTTTGAGATCGGTTTTATTACTACTAACAAACAGCGATAAGACACTGATTGGGTGGACGATTAAAAATATGAACAATGGAATAAAAAGAGAAGAACAGAAATGCTGATTTAATACATCACTATGTTACATAAGTGAGATTTACATGAATACAATACTTGTACGTCACAATACGTTCGATAACCAAAGTCCAACCGTGAAGACTTGTAATGCTACTGACTGTACCATCGGTTCTCAATCTTGAGCGAACATTTTATATTTAATATTTGCTTATAAATATCGTGAAGCATCGGGTATTTTCGGATTTTTCACAGAGTTTCGTGTATTTACCATAGCAGATGAAGAAACTTAGGACTCTATTCGGATCTTTAATATTATCACTAGATTCCGCCCGCGGCTTTGCCCGCGCGTAAAATCCCATGGTAACAGTGATTTTTGGGGTTAATAGTAGCCTATGTGCTATAATCTATGAATGCCCAATTTCATGCAGATCTTTTCATCCGTTTTTATCCGTGAGTGCGTAACAAACATTCATACATCCACCCAGACTTTCTCATTTATAAGATTAGTATAGGTTAAAATTAAGTTACACATTCCGTCGAGCGACGATCCGACTATTTTGTCTCTGTGAAAAGAAAAATGCTCTTATTGTTTGGTGTAACAAGTATTTTATCGATTTTTTATATTGTTCTGTAGAGCGCCTAAGATGTCGCAGTGAGAATGTGGAAAGTCCGCCAGGAGTACCCCGACGTCAGGAGTAAAGCGGCTTTCAGACTACGCTATAATATAGTAGCATATAGTATATAGCTCATAGTACAACAATATTGCGCACCATAGATTGTTATGGACACGTTCACATTGTACTGTAATAGAAAGAAGAAAGATAATCTATCTGTATGCGAAATTTCATCCAGATTCATTCAGTACTTTTTGCGTGAAAGAGTAACAAACATCCATCCATCCATACTCACAAACTTTCACATTTATATTATTAGTAGGATTGACTTACTATACGCTATAAGTATTAATATAATATTAAAACACTTAGGTCTTTCTTTGCTATACTATATAGCACAATAGTATAGCGTAGTCTGAAATTAGCTTTATGGTATTGAGTTTCCTACGCGGTATCGTCCCTAATTCCTAATATAATTGCTGAAAAGTAGTTGTGAATTTGTGATACACCTTACCCTTCTCTCGGGGTCTTTGGGTAAAATTGTACTCTGTATTGTTATGTTTTATACTAATTGATTGTGACTAAAAATAAACAGAACAGTTAATATAAAGCGAAACAACCAAGCCTAAAATATAGGAGGAAAATGTGTAATTGATCACATTGACATTAGCAAGTTCTACAAAAACCTCAACATAAAATATTTATACCTATTCATTTAAAATTCGTATATTTGCCTAAACCACCTATAGCTATAGGAATTGTAGGCATTAAGTTTAAATTTACAATAGAAAGAACAAAACAAAGTCAATTCCTATTAGTCATTTGCGTTAGGTACTGATATTCTAATACAAAATGTCTATTACTCATTGTTTTGTTGTTGAACAAAAAGTTGGTTACAACTTACAAAGTAGCAAAGAGAGCGCAAGCAGAAAAACTAGGTTTAAATGCTTTGCGACAGTTAATAAGTCTAATAAAACGTCGCAGAAGACTATTAACAACATCGTAACTGCTTTGTATGATTTAGAAACGCAATCTAATCGCTTGAAAATAAAAACTAGATGTCAAGTTGAAAATAACGCGTCTAAATGTGGTGTTAGTAACTATACGGCGACTTAAGTGGGGCCAGCCAAGCCGTCCAGTGGGCAAACACTCGCACCCGACCCAAATTGGCCCTCACTTGTCACACTCTACCGTATTCACACTTCTCGCGTGACTGGCAAAAAAATCCGTATTACTCGCCCTTTTCGCCTTATTGGCACAATTAGCCGCTAAGTAGGCCCCTTATGTATCGCTGTTGGAACTATGTTTATTGGTCACATTTTAGACACGAAACATATTCAACTTTTTACTTGATTGTTTTTGTTTAGGGTTAAGTTTGTTAGTTTTATAATTGCGAAAAAATCGATGTGTGTACTTAAAATGGATAAAGAAAGAAATAAAGTAGATAGAGAGTAGGTTATTGCAAGTATATTATGATAAACGGACAGTATAGACGTAATTATGATGAAGAGGAAACAAAATAATGTTCTAATGAGAGTTTTGAAGTGTGAAGGTAGAATAAGTGGCCTTTAAGTAAAGTAAGTTCAAAAAAAATGCAGATGGAGAGCTTACAAAATCATAGGTAATAATGCTAAGTAATAAAAATATTTTGCATTGACCCGAAATAATTGGATAAGGGCTGAAGATTGATAACGTAATGATCGCCAATTTCTTAACACAATTTCTTGTGCAATGTAACTCTAAATCAACTGACAGATCCTTTTAAGATTAATACAATAGCCATTATTGATAGACATCCTAAATTATCTACTGAAACTAGACAAGATCTAAAACGTTTTACTTGTTTATGCGCTGATTCAATAAGGACCGCCTTCGTTTCTAGGCCTTTTGATATGTCTGCCAAGTGTACCGTCCAGAATAGATATGCAATGAATGTAATGTAGAGCAACCTGAATACACGATACTTGGAAATCCTTCCGACATTATTATGATGGCATTTAGATGTTGTGAGTCTGTATTTATTTTAGTATAGCTGTTACTATACAAGCGGTGGTAGCCGAGTGGAAAAGTAACCGTAGAAACTTGTGTAAGTGTTCGATCTCAGGTGATAGTACCAATGTGAATTTCACGCGATAAAAGAAAAATCGTGAGGACACCCCAATTTCTTGAAAGAAATTCTAAAGGCATGTCGAACCCGTATTAGGCTATATGTAGATTAAGGCTTAAACCTACTTTGCTATCTTGATAGAGAAGAAGAGTCCAGTGCCCAGGCTGCGGGCCATATAAATGGGTTGCTATTAACTTATGATTTACGATTCTTATTCGATTAGATCTTATTCTATTCTTATTACTTGTTATAGACAATGTTATAATTGAAACAAATCAGCAACAGTCGACGTTTAACAATATCAATACACATTTTCAGTGTTTGTGCAACTTTAAAGAACTATTGAGTGAGTACAAAGCGAAGTTGATGCGCATCACCGATACTCGCCGGGCCCCAACAAATTTGCTCATCAGTGTATTTATAGAGAAACAGGATATAATAATATTAAAAGTGCGTTGACATCAGGACACACAGGTGTCATATCAATTCAATTGCTGCATCGTAATCACCACTTATTTAAAATAATTCGCTGATAATAAAACTTGTTAGCAAACAAATCTCAATTAAATGTACCTAGTTTCTAGTTAGTGTTGAGCTTTGAGCTAATCCCTCTCAATTAGCACGAGTCGTATTATCTGAAATTAAAAGGTACTTTGAAACGTTAGGATTTTATTTATTTATTAGTGGCTTATTTGTTGTTAAATTCTATTTAACAACAACAACAGGGTATGTAAAAGATGTATTGTCATTACATTATTTTATCGTATGTCTACAATTTTAGTAGTGTTAAAATTAATGAGCGACTGAGCGAAGCAAGACGCTAGGCGTTAGCTAGGCTACGTTACCAACAACTAATATAATATTATGTAATATTTACGACAAACCCATTAATCGGAGCGTTTTCCACGATTCTATAATTCGCTATTTTTTATGTGAATATTAAATTTATCACGGGCTACATGTAAGCTATTACGTTCGGATAACAGCGGTTTTATCGGTGTTTCGTCCGCGGCGCGTCTCTGTCACTGGGCGGGCGCTGTGCGTCCTTGACTCGCTCGGGTCGTTGACGCCGGCGCCGCTGCCGCGGGGGACGCCGTCGGCACTCGGCCCTACATTATGCACACGCGACTGCCTCGGCTCCCTTCTGATCGTTCAAGACGTGCTTTGGCGCCGCAGACACGCGCCGCACACGCGGCCCGCGAAGGGTTATGAAGAGAGAAAAAAAAACGCAGCGAAAATTTACCCGCGCTTTAACACTTGACGCGTCTTTATTTGATTCCTTCGACAATTATATTTAGCATCTTCTTATGCCTTGATTCTAAACCTTTGATTTATGGCGCAATTTTGCGTGCTGGGTTTATAGTTATACACATATGTAGGTATTAATTAAATCGGGTACTCAACGATTTTATTATTTTTTTTTTTTTAATTCAATCGTTTTAATCCGGTAATCCGATTTATAGTTTTTGTGCTTGTTTTATATTACATGTTATTTCTATTAATGTATGTATTTATACTAATATAGGTACATACTATTAAGAGGGAAGTCCGTGACTATGACGCGTTACCGCTGTAAACTCCCTGTTACCTGATATAAGCTAAATGAAATTAAGTTTGAACAAGAATACGACGATCGTAAGACTTGAGTTCTATGTGATGATTAAATAAATAATATTGGTATCTAGTAATTTCGAGAATTTGTAAGAATTATCTAGAATACCTACAAATTAAATAGCAACAAGCCCGGCGCCGGCGTGGACATACACGTAAACAAAAACAAAGTCGCTAATGTCCGTGTTTATTGACGTTCACGTCCATAGACAAGGATTTCCCGAGGCGAACTTCATCCCAAAGGAAATTAGCTTCTTATGTTTCACGCGTTTCCTCCGCCTGCGGACAATTGAATCTTCCCAACGCAAATTGATATTTTTTGCGACACTGATTGCACGATGCAATTTCCCGACGTCTGACAGGCCTCATCCTACGTCTATGTATTGTGAATCAAAAGTTGCTCAGTCATTGCATGAAGTTTTTTTTATACAAGCATCTTACCCACATTTGTGTAACGGACTGACGGTTAGCTAACGATTTCTTGTTGAATTAAAAAAGTAAATCTTTACGATCATGGTGGTCTTGCGCTAAAAACATTCCTTTCACAAACACTTCCATGTAATCAACCCCATTTCATTACCGTCTTAGCGGTCGTAACATTTGAACTAATTATATTACTAAATCTTTTTATTATTTGTTTAATTAATGAAATTACCACTTTCTTAGATTGTTCATGGTTCGACAATAAAAGTGTCTGTAAAAGTTTTGTTTGACAGTCTACTATATTAATGTTGGAAAGTTGTGAGAACAAGGAAGTGTTGAGCAGTAAAACTGGGTTATTAATTGTTGTTGATCTCACACATAGGGCTTATAGTTCCACCTTTGAGTTCAAAAAGTGAAGAGCTCGAAATATTATTACTTTTTATTTAGATATATTAGCTATATAATGTCAGTAGGTACAACTACTTACAGAAGTATAAAAGGTAATTTGTGATTGTTTCTTTAAACTCTACGATTTTCCGTTCAATCGTCTTCGAGTAAAATTTTATGTTTCACGAGCCTCTTTAGTACGACGCATTCGACGTCAATGTATTTGATCAATGCTTGTAACGTTGGTATGTACCGTTTTATGGTTCATAAATATTTTTTTGTTCCGTGACCCGTCTCAAATACCAGAATAACCATACGATAATCGATTCAGTGCGCATGTTACGTGTTTCAGGGACCCCATAAAGCTGTGTTTCCGCACTGCGCCTATTATAACTGTTTTACGACTCCCGACTAGGTATCCTCGGCGCATGCACGTTCATTTTCCACGGAGGGTTTTCGAGTACACCCGATGTCTCGATGCTAAACGTGTAATGGTATAATCGCTCTCGTTTCATAGGGGTTATATTCGGGGCAATTACACCCTGCCGCGGCGTTCCTACCCTCGGAAATGCTTCGATTAATGCCGCAAATTTAAAATGTTGCAATACATTCTTTTGTGACCAAATTCCCCGTAAATACCATCGAATCGAATACTAGGAATAAAAACAATCGACTCTAACGAGTGCCTTTTCAATCGCATTTGGTTACCTAGCAACAGTAAATTCTGTTAAGTATTGAGATAGGAGTTTCGAATTTCTAACCCTTTGTCGGCGATTTGTGGGCGTGTAAACGTCTACCTCTATTTATCGCGAGTAGATCGGGCCGTAATGGCCGTAACAGGCCGACAGTGTTACTTGTTTGACCGTTCGCGCACTATATCATTGTGATTGCTGAAACATTAGGTCGGACACTCGGGTAGCGGTCAAGTCGCCCTCGTCTAGACGCCTACTAATTTCGAATTAACCACCTGCCGATATTACGAAAGCCGCTTATTGATTTCTTTTGTTTTCTTCGTAAATATTAAATACTTGGTCTAGTTTAACGTCTCATGTTAAATATTCAGAGGTGCTTCGAAATTTGGGTGTAAAATATTGAACTTAACTATCAATTGTCATGTTTGAAATATATAAATAAATATTTTATCAATCATCGCCGTTATTATTTATTTGTATATTTAGATTTAAATAGCTAGTTTACAGTATATACACACTTATGTCGTCGTACACTGAATTACATACATACATTATGGACAGGCTAAGGAAGTAAGGTTGCTATTTCTGGAATGCGTATTCGGGAAGGACTGTTACAAGCACGAAACAAACGGTAGGGATTACGCACATCGCATTAGCATATAATGGTGTTATTTGCATTCGGCCACTGAGGCTTATTTTACGCCCGTTTATTTTTCAGAAATCCAACCCGTTCACTGCAGCACTGTAATTTATGCAAAATACCGCACATGATTGGACGGCGGCGGCCCCCTTTTTGCCTTTTTAAGTCTCCTCGTTTATAGTTTGGCCGTAATATGTTCCGACTTGACGAATTATGTGGTTACTTGGGTAATTTTTCAACTCGACGTGGGTATGTGTTATTCCTTTAATTTGCCGACTCTTGTAACTTGTAGCCGTCAAGACTTTTATTTTAAAATTTCCTTTTGCAATTTGTTATAACTGAAACCTTGACTTCCTCGTTGAAATAATTAAAAGCCAGTGTTCTTTAATTACTTTTTATAAACAATAATAAACAATAAAAATTCATGTAAATAAAGTACGTAGTAGTAGTAGTAGTAAACAAGGGCGAGCTTAATTCAAGATTGAGTTTTATAACAGTGTCGTAGAGGAAAAAGATACGGCACAAGCGTGAGAATAAGTTGAAAGAAACAACCGAAGGAAAAATTATGAAGAGAATAGAGGAAATAATCTAATTAACGTATGCTTATATAGGTACACGAAAATACGTAAATGACTGATACGACAACATACAGATATTTTGAGCTTTTTCCAGGTTTCCTCTAGTGGAAGACGAATTAAGAATTAACATTTATACTAAGGTTATGCATTAAATTTATAAGTTTTCCATAATGTTTGGAATACAACTAACCTATTATTTAGAAACAAATGCAAATTATGAACAGTTACATTCACAGCTTCTGCATTTGACAGGATATATTTATGCTATTGCAAATTATTGTACCTAATGTAAATGATGATAAATAAAATCAGAATAGATTTGTAGAGAGTTCACCGCAGAGGTTGGGAGTTTTAGTGAGAGTCTGATGCCATCGCGAATATCGCAGATGCTTCTAGCTCGGTGTGGCTGACACGCGGGCTGGGAAAGAATTTCAATAAGTTGTTTTCATTTGCAAATTGTGCGCCGCGGCGACACCTAATGGAATAGGAATCTAGGGGGCCGCGTGCCGGCCGTCGCACCAGTTCCGCTTATTGGATTATAAAGAGCTCTTTTTATGCGTTCACTACGTTCCTACGATTTTTTTCGACCGGCTAATGCGATTTATTTTCAAGAAAATTAACAAGGTTACACCTGAAATGCGTCCAACGACTTGCTTACTTACTCTATTAATTTTAAAAGGCAATGGCTACGTTTCGCTCGCTGCCGAGTCTTCGATGAAGAAGGATCTTTGTCAGGAGGTACACTGGTGAAAAATGCGAGAGTCGCGTTATTAGCATCCTTGGGACAAATTGGTATGCCGCGGGCGTGTTCCTTTCGAACGCCATTATTCATTTATTCATAGGGATCGTGTACTAAGCACCGACGAGAATTATATTTATATATATTTATACTTAATTATGTATTAAATAACAAAAAGGTGTTGATACTGTTGATTATTCAAACGTTTGGCCTTAAAAGGCTCGTAATTTCAATAAATATAAATTAAATTACAGCCTTACAACCATTACTTGCTCGTAAAACGTTACAGACCAGGAACTTTCAATTAGAATAAGTAAGGGACTTGAAACACGTGACTGACACAATATTAAATTATTATGGTTAATGATCGGTTAGCAATGGTTGCTCCACCTCTTTCTATTGTTTCCTATATGTTTGGTGTTGAATTCTATTCCATGTCAAGCAAGTTTATAGTTAGTTAAATATGTGAACGGAAATATTATTTGAATTTGACGGTGAAAGTACTTTAGATTGGGGCATTTGGAGCGTATCTATTGTATTCTGGTTTTTTTTTCACAGTTAAACAAGTTATAAATACGACCTGGCAACAGAAGTACCTACGCGCCAAAGGCATACCCACCCTAAAAAAACGCGAAATTCCGAAACATCAGAGAGGAATATAAAAAAGTTAAAAGGGCGCAATATTAGAATCTCGCTCTGGGCACCCTTTACAAAACAAATATAAATAAAAGCCTTACTTACTAATATAATAAATGTTAATCTGAATTTAATCCGTTTTTCGCATAAAAATGAGACCGTGCATCGTGAACTTAAAGCCGAAGCAAAATAACAGCTGCACGCAGATTTTAGCACACAGTAACAACCTAACATATGTATGTATATACCAAAGAATGTGTGATTAGAAAAAAGTAAATAAATAACCACGAACAAATAGCAAATCCATACAACTTAAACAAAGTCTTTAACGCTTCACAATATCCAATCTATTCAAAGCTCATACAAGTTATTATCTAACTCATTGTTTACACAAAATAGTGATGAGTTGAAGGTAATACATTCGTCTGGCATTATGCAAATACGTAACGGTATTCTTCGTGCCAAGGAACGCGGAAGCATGTTTTCCAATAAAGCGAGCAATAAACGCGTACTCGTGACCACCACCGATGTGTATGTAGTCGGCCGTGGACACATTCCTACTGACCATTCAAAAGGTCTGACCTAAACAGGAATCTTTCTTTATAGTCCTACCACTAAAACTGTATACATAGGCAATCTTCGCCACGTCGTGTGGCATTACCATAGCATTTACACTATTTTCGATTAAGCCCGTAGGTATATAGATTAGCGAAAACTTGCCGCGGTCAGTCTGATGATGGGTAAAACACACTGAGACTCATTCGCTTGATGATTTAGATTAGCGAGTGTGCACCAGTGTTTCTGCGCATTTAGCTTAGTCTCTGTTGAAAATGGCCATTGTGACCGAAATCGGTCTGGATGACATTACTACTCACTTTTTACTATTGATTATATGATTGAAGCCTTCGTTACATCAAGTGTTAAAAGAACTCATTAGTATCGAAGAATATACATACAAATATCCGAAGATAATACATAATGCCGATGTCCACACTTTTTATTGCAGTACAGTTAGTGTGGTTAGTAGTTAACCTGGTGTGAAGAGTTTTCTAGAGTCTTGAAAAGCTCAACTTTTGTAGCATGATGCTTTTTCCTCTTGTATAGACACAAATGCTGTGGTAAAACAATAGCCTCGGAGCATCGAGTTGTGGAATATTGAGATAAACGATATGATTGAACATAGTAATATGTGTTTTATGAATATGATATTTACAATACAACATATACTTCACCCTATCAAGTCTCCAACAAATATTACGATAACAACTTTAAGAATACAAAGAATAGAACGCCTGCAGACCCTTTTCGCAATACGAATCTTACCGATATTATAAAAAAGAAAGTTTGTTTTGTTTGTTGAGGTAATCTTGATAACTACTCGATTGTTTTTCGATAGTTCTTTCAATTGTCCAAACTTGTTCCCTTCTCAACACGGGGTGTGACAAGTTTTGTTTTCCATCGTTGTATACACACATATACACATATTTGCCGATGTGCACATATTTTGTTATAAAACTGTACATGTCTATCCATCTTTTATTTATGTACTCTTTGACCTTCGTGATTGGCATTGTAATGAACCACTTGATGGCGCTTACTGAATGAAGACTCAAGTGTTTTACGTATTTGCCTAGTACCTATCACTTACCAATACCCAAATATTACATTTAAAACAATGCGGAAAAAGTCGAACCCGGAGCAGGATTACGAACCTACACCTCTCTGGGGTTCCGGCTCAGCCCAATATTACTTATATATTTTTAAACCAATTTTTATTAGGTTAATAAGGTAGGGCACCATACAAGCGAGCAAGCCCGACTGAGGAAGGACCTCCACATTACAAAACACCTCAGCCAATAATTCAGCTTTGTTTCTGGGCGTGTATACAGGTCTCCAGTGCTCATTTAAAAATGTGTTTTCAAAAAAACGTTTCCCTATCCCAAGGACAGGCAGGTATCTACTCCAAAACCTAAGTTTTTTTTTTATTTAAGTCGTCAACCCGTTATTAATGCCCCTCGCAAGCGTTCATAGGTACGGTAACTGCCAAAAATTGTATTACCATCATTAAAATATTAATATCGTTCGACAACTAAACGTCAAACAAGTGCATTTGTCGAAGATATTTATTTTGCTGGTGATATCAGAGGGCGGTCGTAAACATGTCGTCAATAAAGTCTCGAAGTGACCCGCGTTCGCCCCGGGCACGACATTGTTCCCCGGTTTATAAAATTATACCGTTAAAGGACGTGCGCCTCAAAGGACTTCAGTAGTAGTCACTAATACGGATAATGCTTCGTTTGTTTTCGAAAGCCTGCTTATGAAAGAAAGCAGTCGTTGGCTGGGGAAGGTGACATGTTTGTTATTTATATTAATAAGGTGAAAAACAAGCATATACGGTCAGTCTAATGCTAAGCAGTTACCGTGACCTATGGACTATTCTCTCTTGATCTATTTAAAAATTCAAATAGTGAGTGAACATTTGTACCCATCAAAATATTTTTGTAGAAAAAGAAAATTTAAAGAAATAATTCATACTAATATTATAAATGCGAAAGTGGCTCTGTTTGTTGTGATGTACCTATTTAAGTTTGTTACCACTATATTTATATTTATTAAATATTTAGTAGGCTGAACGAATTTTAAGGACAATTGGCAAGGAAGATGGTATCCTGGAGAAGGACATATGATACTTTTTGTTACAAAAACCGACATCGACGCGGGTGGAGCCGTGGGCAACAGCTTGTTTAGAACAAAGCACTTCTAAACTTGCACCTTTGAATCTCTCATTGCTGTATATTAAAGCGTGTAGTTGCAGACCAAATATGGGGAATAAAGCGAAACAGAGTAATCAAGTGTAAGTCGGTGCTTAAGATGTTTAATTCCAAGCTCTTTTACAAGTCACTTGATTTATGGAACACGAATTAAACTTATAAATGTATATCCCTATGTCCTTACCTAGGAGACCATCTATGGCCATGTCAAATTTCATAGATACGTTTAGCCAAACATTCAAACAGAGTTACCATCGCTATTAGTATAGATATCCGGTTTGTTACAATCTTGTCATATATTTATTCCGTAACAATTTTGTCATTTCCCACGAATCCTCGACCCAATGCGCGGTTAAACGAGTCTAAATTATGTGTAAAGGCTTCATTTCTCGTTTTATATGTGTAAACCAACAACGCGCGCCTGATAAGTATTCAATACACGTCTCGACATAAATTAACCAACAGGTGTGTTCTCCCCGAAATAAGCATAAATAAAAAACAGATCGACCGCGAAACAGTGACATTCGCAATAAAGACTACAATGTTACACATCTTTTGTGCACAATACAGTGAAAACATGCAGACAATCCGCTATTTATACCGTATTATCGTTGCTAAATAACCAATCAAAATGTTCGTTTTTATTTCTAAAAAGCTTAACAAACAGCAACATTAAATTGTCCATTGTAGGGGTTTTAACAACGACTACTTTTTCACGATTTATGTTATTGAACCCTAAAAACAGATGAGAAGTGCTAAACGTCGACCGCTTCGTACCTTTATTTATATTTAAAGCCTTTATTTATACTCGGTTCGGTGTATGCTAATGTTCCGAAACGGGATGTAGACAGATAGAAATAGCTTCTTACTTGTCACGATACTTTGCCCTTAAAGCTACTCCGATAGGATACTGTCTCCCGTTTTACTTATATTATTGCCATGTACACTGTACGCAACCACAGTGATGTGTAATTTTGTTTTATTGTTGTAATCGTAATAAATTACCACCACCACGCGCGGTGATGGCCGAATAGGAAAGTAACCGACTTGTACCCAAGAGGTGCGAGTTCGATCCCGGGTGGCAGTACCAATGAGAATTTCACTTTGTGGAGTTTATATGTACTAATCAAATGATTCTCCATCTGCTAACGGTGAAGGAAAACATCGTCAGGAAACCCACATGTCATAGAAGTAATTCTAAAGACATTATGTATGATACACCAACCCGCATTAGGCCAGCGTGTGTAAATTAAGGCCGAAACTCCCTCTCTCTCTCTTGATAGAGCAGAGGAGACCTGTGCCCAGCTGTGGGACATATATGGGTTTCTATTATAATCGTAATAGATGCACAAAGTTAGTGGAA
This sequence comes from Trisateles emortualis, assembly GCA_947095525.1. Taxonomy (NCBI): domain Eukaryota; kingdom Metazoa; phylum Arthropoda; class Insecta; order Lepidoptera; family Erebidae; genus Trisateles; species Trisateles emortualis. The sequence goes on along the minus strand of OX352743.1, from coordinate 5,420,522 downwards.
ACGTTGGACCTCGTCTCACCGCTAGACTGACTACAGCAAAGTTTTGCTATGAGAGAAAAATTGCGTAGTTTTAATCAAATTATAAGTTGCTTTGGTAGCAGTTTCAAACTAGACGTTCAGTCTTCTTAAATGTATTTCCTTTAATATCAAAAGCTATTAGATATATTGATTTAAATATAGCTTGATGCTGTGAAAGTAAAAAAATATTTAGTTTAACTAAAACATGGACGATAAAGATGTTTATCACGTCAAAGCAGTAAATTTTAGACTTAATCACAATCACATCCCAGCCATAGAGCTTGTTATCCATAAATATGCAAAAACAATCGCGGCGCAGAGCTACTCTACTTACAGCAGAACTCCATCTAATACTTTTTCCCTGACCTATTTCTAGGATATAAAAATGCATTTTAAAGGACGCCGGCGTCTTTAGTGAAACTATTAGAAGTGCACTCGGTGCGACGTTAGTGAGACTTTCGAAGAGACGTTTGCGTGACATTTACAACGAGTGCTAATTGTCGTTCGACGGTTGCGGTTGTTACGGGAACAGACCTGTATCGAGTGTACTTCACTTGGATTTCTCTTGTCTGCATCTGATTTGAGCCGATGCAACTTTCGCTCCAGACACGATCTGGTTTTAACGACGCGACGTTATGTCTCGACTGCATTTCTTCCTTTAAATTCCTTGTCAATTTTATTGTACCTTGTAACATTTTATTTTATTGTGTTTTTTTATTGTTAGCAATCTCAAGGTATAGCTTCTTTCGTGTTTACTTACTTCTTAATATTTTTAAGCTTTGCTATGAATATTTTATCGATTCAGTAGATATTATCAGATTCAGATTGATCTTGTAGTTGCGTCGATTGAACTCTGTAATACATCGATCGAGCGCCTACTGCTCGATCCAAACGTTTCGCCAGGCGTTACTCAATCGACCCAGAATGCAGCCATCGGTGTCGTCTGCTTGTCGTTCACATTGATCCGTAGGCAGACAATGTGCCAAAAGCCCGCCAATATACCTACAGTTGCCTGGTAAAAATATAAATCAAATACTAATTTATAATAAGAACATAAACTGAAATTAAACGTTATAAATTACAAAGAATTCATCCCCCATCTAATAAAATATTCATTTCATTTTTATTCCGTTTGACTTGCATATTAATTCCTTTGTGTTATTTATCTGTTCGACTTCGAAGTTATAATCCAATCCGCACTTTTTTGTAATTTATCGATATCCATAATTAGTTCCTGTATGTTAAACTAGGAAAAAAATATCTTTTTAAAGGCCACCGTTACGGCTCATAGGTCTCACGCCAAGCCAGCTAGCCTCTAACTTTAGTATTCTATTTTAATTCGATGCAAAAGTTATATATAGACGACTTGCATCGCATCTAAATGGCTAGTCTAGAGTGACCACTACGTCTTTCCCCGTTAGGTTTGTTATAGCCCTAGAATAATTTATTTTAGCTTTGTTCCTCGATTATTTTTTATTATAACAATGAATATCTCGTCATGTTAAAGCTCTATTAAACATCAGTCCATTAAAAGGCATTTAATTTTTATTGATTGGTGAAAACTAAATCACTTAAGTCAAAACATTTAAATTTAATCACCACCTATTATAACAAAAAAGAATATAGTAACCATTGAACGATGTTTCCAATTGTTTGCATATCGATAGTGACTATTTAATGGATCATACCGCGTTATAAGTTAAAGCCGGATCTAAAAGGGGAGCAAATTGTTTTAAATATAATTAAAAAGATAGAGTATCGATATTGGGAGTGCGATGGTTAACGTAAAACGCGGATATTTAATAGTTGCGCCAAAGTTTTCCCAGTTAGCGATGATATTGTGTTCGTGAGAAGTTTGCGCCGGATCGCCTAGGGCGTGTCTCCCGCAATAACGTTTTCTTTCCCACAATCTTTGCTTGTGATAATTTAAAAACGTGTTTGAACATCCGAGCGGAAGCACACAGGCTACCCTTATAGCTCCACAAGTATCTTAAATATTATAAATGTTTATTGATATAAATCTTTTAAGGAGACTTGATTTTTATAAAAATAACGAAGTCAGTATGGATTGAGAATAATAATATACCTATTTAAAGTTTCATATTAATCACGTATCTATTAGTTCTAAGACTCGGCATGACTATGTTAATGTTGTAAAATTCATAGAAAACAAGATAAGCGTCAAAATTGATTGGTCATCATCAACTGTTACCAATTCTTTGAATGAAATGATAGTATAAGAAGTAGTTCAACCGTAAGATAAATCTTAAGTACAACAGTTCAATATGTTTAACTACCCACCTTTGAAATTTGACAATCTGCCAGCTTTTTCCAACACATCTACACAATAGGACCATCAAATACCAATTTGCTTTAATAAACGTCATGATCATTAATACAAATAAGAAATATTTTATGTCCTCGATAAATTGACATAAAAATTATGTCGTATCAGAAATATTGCGTAGTATGTATTTTTATTTTTATGTACTATCGACAAAGTTAGACCACTCGTCTTTAAAGCCAAATGATGTTGTTCTTAAAAGCCTAAATTGGTTGGTAAAAACGTTATGACGCAGAACGTTACTTTCGCAAAATGTTATCGACAAAAATTTGCTTACTTTAGCGCAATGTCATTTTCGAAGAAAATCACATTCGTAAATGTCATTTTTGCACATGGTCACTTTCGTAAAAAGTCGCTTTCGCAGAATGTCGTACACAAGAATCGGACCCTATACTAACAAACAGTACAAATACTAATGATATTCTGCGAAAGTGACTTTTACGGTTACTTATGATATTATGTCATTATTTGATGTTAATCAACTTTGTTTTTACCACCTACCTTTATATTTTAAATACCTATATATACATTGCTAATTGGCGACAGATAGTTGGACCTTAAAGTTGAAGACCGATCGGTTGCTATACGCGTGTTCCATGCCCGTTACTGTACTGCGGAGACAACCACTCATTTCGATTTGATGAGCTCAACTTGATTGAGTGTATGACCACATATAAAACCTTTTTATATTGATTCATTTTGTTGAGGAAAAATAAAAACGTCGCGTGTAAGCTTGCGGCGAATTGACATATTGTGTGGGTGATACTGAACTTTGATTTATTGTAGATATTGTAACTAATTAGGTCGAAATAAAGTACTTGTATCATTTTCTTTGTCAATTTCTCATTAAGACATACACAACAATAGAAAATGTACGAGTTTTTACGACTAAAATGTTATCTTCTGTTTCATGTTTGCTTAACTACTAAACAATTCCTGTGTCTCCTCTTATAAATATACAATTCAAGGACACAGTACCTACACCTACACTCGGCAAAAACCATTTTTAGATCACACAAAGTTTTGTCCCGTGTAGGAATCGAACTTACACCATTCGGCGCGGTATAGGTAGCGAGGTGATCTTCTTAACCACTAGACCACGCGTGCAGTCTTCTTGTTTGTACCATATGACCAGCCATGGGAGTAAATAATTCAATGCATGATTATAACTTATCTAGTGCATATGATCACAACCGCTAATCCATACAAAATTCAAATTCAATACCGTATCGGTTGGCATCTTATAAAAAGAGTTAATATTCAATCTGTTGAATAACCCATTCGTGCATGGAGGAACATGCAAAAGAAACGCCGCGCCATCTTGACCTTTGACAGGATTTAATAAAGCGTATGCCAACAAAAATATAAGCTTGTATTTAATACTAGCTGTTGCCCGCGGCTCCGCCCGCGTAGATGTCGTAAATTAATAAAAAATAAAAAAAAACTCAAATAAAAGTTACTCCTTATTACATCAGCTATCTGCCATTGAAAGTCCCGTCAAAATGGGTCCAGCCGTTTCAGAGCTTAGCCGGAACAAACAGACAGACAAAAATTAAAAAAAAAATTGAAAGTGTATATGTACCGTATTTTTTTTACTATACAGGCACTACAATTTTATTTATTTGTATATTTAATACATTAGTATAATTAAACAGGCCGTGTAGCGTATTGAGTGTAACAAAGCGTGTCCTCATGACAATTCCAGTAATAACTTTCTCATTGTCGCCGACCAGACTATCCCTCGCATAAGTTCATATTATAATAGAACCAATATAAGCTGTGTTCACATTGTATGCGGGCGCGTCGCTGCCTACATAAATCTCTGGTGATAAATTAGACAATTCCATAAGATAGGGTGCACGCGCCGGCCTACGGGGCCACATGCGGAGAGAGCCCGTTGGGATAATCGACGGGACTCATGCAATTTGGCATAGTATTTATCGTCCCACGTGTGATGGTGTACACTACGTAGGTACATAAGCGCTTTTATGTTGCCGGTCAATGTTTTGTTGTGTAAACTTTACGAGCTGTAACGTTTACAAAAGATTGACGGTGATGTTTTCTATTTTATTGTTGTTTGTTGCCGATACATACTCTTGTCTCTAATGCCTTGTCTTGTTACGTCATCAGCCGCATTGTCATCACTCATCATTCTTCTGTGATTTATTGTCTTCACTGGAAGTTTGTCCTTTCTCATTTGCCTAGACCAGCTCAAGATATGTGTCTATACAAAAATAATTCCATATTGCCGCGTTGAATGTCTTTGGTCTAAAAGCTTATTTGTTTTAGTCATCATGTGTGCACTCTCACATGTGCTTAATGTTTATTTTAATGCTGAAGCAAGAGTAAGACCTATATTGTATTTAGAATAAGAAAAAATTGTTGGCAATCTATCAGGAAGCTAGCAAAATATTTTACCAAATTGAGATCTGTTAAAAGACAGCCTTCCAGAAACAAATGATATATCAATAATATTAAATATGCTCCGTCTAAGTATCATCTATACGCAGCCTTAGCAACAAATTATATTTATGTCGGTCCCATAGCGCGGGAAATTTTACATCAAGACAAAAACATCGACGCGCGTCGCTCGGTCCTAGAAATAAACAAAAATTACATCATACCACCAGCTCCAATGATTCACAACGGAACGGAAAACGTAACAAAACATCAATTTATCGTGAAAAAATTCTTTCATCGTAAAGTTGATCCTAAATAATAGCAGCTATATGCATATATATATATCTACATGTATACGTCATTATGGTGTTTGGTAGCTACGTCAAACCGCGATGTTGACGACCCGAATGACTTGCATGATCCGCCCGGCGATCTCGTATCGATCCCCCTTCGGCCGGCAACCCATTCTTCACAATTTTGATACATCAAAATAAAAAAAAAACACTGTATTAATAAAACATTATTGTTTGTTTCAGGTAAGACACGCAACTGGATACTACGAACAAAATAATTTATTTAAAGCATCGACGCGTAACTGTGAGCTATGGGATTATTTATAAATTAAAACCTTTTTCTAATTTGTACTAAGTTGTCCCTTAGCACCAGCACAGCTTATTATTTAGCTTATAATTAAAGTTAATAATTATAATAACAAACGACTACGCATTAGTTACAATTCAGCGATACAAGAAAGTTACGCCGTAGACAGAAGCCACTCGATTTTATTAAAGCCAATTATCATAAATCAGTAATGAACCCCACGAATACGTCATAGGCTCTATTTGTCCGATATTGATTCCAAATTTAAAATTAGGCTGATGTTTGGTTGTTGCCAACTCATGACTTTTATGTTTTCTTTATGAATACGCCTCAAGTCTTGAAACATTTCGAAACTGTATGAAACCTGCAACATGAAAATCGTTAAATCGAAGACTATTTACAGCTACACAAACGCAACAAATTCTATTTAGTAGAGTTTTCCTTTGAAAGTCGTTACGCAGTTTGCGGTAGCCTGAAGTATTTTTAATTCGTTCTGAAGTTAAGTAGGATTGCATCGATTGAATTGATAATATGAGATTATTTTGGCCGCGGCTGTCACGTGGCCTGCTAGATATTTCAATCAACCGGTCAAGGAACTATTACATCGGCATCGCGGCACCATTATCTTGGCCCGGAGATTGATGGCCCAATATTGCGATGGACTCCAATACATATACATACAACAGTTTACATATACAAGCGTCTAATAAAGCACGCGAAACGCGCCGCGTAATGTATGTCAACATTATATTTTTAGTGGCACACGTTTAGTTAACTGATCATATGTTTAGAATATTTATAGAAGCTAATGAAACAGTTGACAACATGCTAATTAAATCAATCGTGGCGCGCAAACGTTATCATTATTTCTTTTAAACTAATTTATTTGATAATTAGTGTCTCATGAATACCGATGTTTTTACCCGACTGCGATGGAGCCCAAAGGAGGATAATGTAGTATTTTATTAAACTGTTTTGAACTCTGTTGATTGATTGCAATAATGCGACACATAACTCACATGTAGAAGAAGCCAGTGAAAGTATAATATCACAAATGTCTCAATATTGCGTGTGTGTCGGCAAACTGAAGCTGTCGGCGAGCGTAGCTTTGTCGGCAAACATGCATTGTATGATGTTTTGGGAAAAAATTTAACTAGAGTAGCTAATAATATTATTATCTCAGTAAGGCAATCGTTAATTAAATAAACGCGCCTATTGGTTTATAGTTCAGTCTATTAATTTGGTGTAGATGACCGATTATATTTGTCTAATCAATGACGATTTACATACGAATAGCCCAGCCATTGTCCTCTTTACATTGCGTGGTATATGTTAATGTCCTAATATTGACAACTTGTTTCGTGTTTATATTAAAAACGATCTGGTTTTGTCTACATTTTTTGTATTTGTTCGCGTGATATTTGTCCATTCAGTTTCATTATTATCGTAGTTCAAATAAGTCGTAGATATCAATACGGAGACTTGTTTTGTTGTCTATTGCAATTTCATTGCATTTGTCTGGTTCACATGGTAATAATTCTAGGTTGTGATATCGTGCTAAGTGAGTGGCGTGCATTCCGAGGAGTGTAGATCCAGCAGCGTGATGATGATGATATTATTCGCGATTATTTATGTTAATTCTAAAACCAAGTTCTTCATGAGGTACATCATTAATCAGCAAAAATGCACCACTAGAGCGACACATTGGACTCTCTTCTATTCGAATAAAATTAATGGGAAGACCAATATCGTAATGCGAAACACGGGCGTACACTACCGAACGACTATTTTGAGTTCGTATCGCGAACCTCGATCTATTTGATGGACTCGGTAGCGTGGTGAGGAATAAAACCCCCTATGCATTGGACACTAATCATGTTATGTGATCTAACTTTGGTGTTTTGAGTAATTGGGGAATACCAAATTGATATCTTACCTATAGCCATGTTTTAAAACGCTATTAAAAATAATATTTGATAAATGTTAGACAACTCACATAATGATATTTTCTGAGTGAGTAAACGGTGGAATCAAACGATGCAATCTATTTAATGTTTAATTATACGTACTTACATATGTTTTCGTATTAACTAGATAGGAAGTTAACGCGCATGATTTATAGCGCAATCAATTACAATTGCTTACCTCACACGAGACGAGTGTACGTTACACATTATAAAAATGTATTTGCTGTAATGCAATTTGAATTTCTAAACGTCCGTCGTCATAGCGGTAACCGGCGGCCAAGTAGTGGTGGAACAATATGTGCGCTTACGCCGCGCCGCCCGCCGAGTCGACGGTAGTCGCCGCTGGCGCCGCAACGCTCCAGTTGCTCCCGTCTGCACCTACGCACTTACCCGACCAGATACACACAAGGGGCTACAAAGCTCTTTGCATGCTAAACCAGACAAACACATTATTGCAGAATTTAAATAACACTATTATCATTTTTATAGAAGGACCTACTTGGATTGATTCTATAACAAAAGTATTTGGATTTAGAATTTGTTTGATTTACGTTCGTATAAATATGAACAGAGTAGAATCACCATCACCACCAGACACAACCAGTAGTAACTTTTAACACGAACCTGCCTACCTACTAAAACCTTTTTTTTTATATTACCAAGGTGGCAAACAAGCATACGGCTCGCCTGATGGTAAGCAGTTATCGTAGCCTATGGACGTTTGCAACAGCAGGGGTGTTACTCACGCGTTGCCGACCCTTTAAAAACATAACTCCTTTCTTGAAGTACCCCACCTACCTTTGGTGTCCACAGTTTAACACGAACCTACCCTGAATTTTCTCCGTGGCATAATTAAAGCTGATGTCTAGTTGCGTTTTTACTTATATTAATACTAGAGACCATCTATGTAACAATTTCTTATATGGACGCCAAAGAATACTCCCGTGAGTCATACATTTTACTCTAAAAATACTCACCAAATTAGTTTTTAAATAGAAGACCACTGTGCGCGCTCTACTCGCAAAATCTAAATAAAGAATTAACAGTTTAACGCCTGCTCTACTCATGTCGTGTGCCTATGACGACAATTATTGTTTGTTTTTGACTTATTTTATCGTTTTGGTGTCTAGACTGTGAGTAACTACGATGTTGACCTACATACGAAATGTAAGAGAAATTTATATGCATATGCGATATCGCCTTAGTAACATGTGTCGTTGCCGAACTAAAAATTGGTCTATGTTCTAAAACTGTACATATTATTATGTAATTGCTCATTTTTCGGCAAAGAGTTTGTAACTCTTCATTGTAACGCTTTAATAGCTTTTTGCACAGCGCTTTATACTTTACTAATACTTAGATATATTTTCTGAAAAATAAATTTATCGCAAATATCATTTTATAATTATTGTTTTAATACTAATTGTTGTAATAAAAAAAAAACAAAAATAAATACGCAGTAAAATTCTGTCGTTCGATAAATAACTCCGATAAATAAACGTAAAACTCGTTTTGCATTCTACGTTTTCCGTAACATTTTTTTGCTTCTCTCTGTCCTCAAAATAGTCTGAATGGTCCGAAAACTAAATTGTGTCCGTCTTTATATCTGCCTGAAACATGTATTACACAAAAAATAAACATGTTTTTGGCGGAAGACGCTTCTCAATGAATTTAAGTGTTAAACGCGCGAGTTAACAATCTGCCAAGTTCTACTTATTACTCGAGTTCGCCAACAGTTGACACCATTTGCCGCAACTAAATTCCAGCCCCCTGTATGCACTTTTTTGGTCTTGAAACGCCACCAACGAAAACTTTCACGTACGCTTCCACTGTCGAATTGCATATAATATACTCGTTTGTACGGAGAATGCGTTTTAAACGATTCACCGTTTGATACGCAGTACAGTTCACTGCCTAAATATGTTACAATATAATAACTGCAAACACGAATTAATTAACGGTATCTTCACTTCAAAGAACCACCGACCATTATTTATAAAGTTATTCAAGCAGATCACCAGCGCGCTTTTTAAAAATTCAATCTTCTGAATTCATCGTCAAATAAATTAACAAATGTGCACGCCAATCTCAAAGGTATTGTGAATACACACGATGGGTCATAAAGAGGGCACAGGTCGGCTAGCGACCTTGCGGGTGTATTCTGAGCGGTCGCGGGAGCTATTTCGGCACGTCGACATCGATCTGAGCCAGAAAACTGGAGCAGCCTCATTGGCACCTGAGATGCATCAAGCGAAATCGACGATTGCGAGATCGACGTCTTCGGACTACGTGAAATTTGCTCATGCCAATACAGCCGTCTCTATCTAAATTTATCTTTTGACTTGTCGTTTTAAGGTTAAAATTCATTGTAAAATATCAAAGGGCAGACAACTTTAAACTTGGGTACATCAAGTTTTATATCTACCTCTAGGGAATAGTGGTTTGAATTTCACTTTTATATAATTTCGCGGTCTTTTCTTGCTATGTAATTGGCGTGAAACTTACAGCTCGGCGCCAATGGGACACTCGCTTATACACTAGCTTATTTTTGGCACGATCGTAGTATAATGGACCCGGTAACAGAGAGTGGCGGTGACATTTAATTATACAATTACGTACGTCAACAGAGTCTGGTCGCGTGGACGTTAATCATGACGTCTGCACCAATACACAACATCATTGAATGCTTGCTGTTTTGTTTTACAAGTAATTCATAAAACATAACTGTTGCTAACTTAATATTTATTTGTTTTAAGATACTTTAATAATACGAGCAGCTGTTCCGCTTGTTCGTTTCTAAGCGAAGTATTCTGTATCGTTTTATAACAGGTGTAAATTCTGTTTATGTCCACCCCTTTTTGTTTTATCATATTTTCCCACTTAATCCGATTAGGTATATTAATATTTTTTTATTTAACCAATTTAACCAATAATGATGTTTAGTTATATCTAGTAATTTATTGCATTAAAATGTATGGCTGAAACGTTATTGCTAGTACGCGTAGCACGACCGCTTTGCCGAATATTCCCGCGCACAAGTTCCCTGTTTAACCTCTCACAGTAGCTAAATTACGATAAGATAGTATGACATTGGCCAAAATTCTCTCGTTCACTTGAGTGGTTCGTTGGCTCAAGGTGACCGGCGGGTGCGTTGACATTCAGACGCCTTTATCAGAACAGTCGGCGGGTTCACGACGCGCCTATGTTTATTAGCGGCCCGGTTGCCGAGTGCTGACGATACGATACTATACCCGAACAAGACTATATAAATCAACAACGCAATAGATCTCACACGTGTTATTATAAACTACTATCTAACAAAGCAACTTGTGCTAAAGATTTAGTTCTTATATTTACCTTAACTTATTGTGTTATATGTTTGTAACACTAAAATTCTGTGTTTTGTTAATTATTTGTTTTGACGACATCAAGGTAAAAAAGACGTTTATTTGATTTACATCGAGTTTGATGCATAATTGTATAATAGCATTATGCGCACGTAAATAACAGTGGTATGTTTGTATTTCTATTTTAGCGCATGGCTCGAAGGCCGGTTGCACTGCGGCATCCGTCACTGAGGAATTTACCATCGTCTTGCCTTGCCTGAAGCCAATCTGTCGGCTAATAGCTCGAATTGTACGTTGCACTGCCAACCGTTGGATTTATTGACCGATATCGTCCTCGCTCGATTACACGCCAAAGGGTAGTCAACCCGTTTCGGCAAGGGAAGACTTAGATGTCCGAATGTTGTTATTCGAATAGTTCATTCTAAAGCCTATTGCCTATCTGAATACTTCATTATGTTTAGATAATCTAATATGAAAAGCCGGACCCGACCCGATGGTTTTGTTACTTCATGATCCTATTATAGAAATGGAAGGATTTTTAATGGCGATATTAGTTATGTAGTGAAGAGAGGAGACACGGTTCGATTTCTTGTCGTAAATTGAGTCTGTCTGCGCCTCATTGCAAACTAACAGAGGCAATGATTGAGTGCATCGAAGAACTCTATTAAACCCGAGATGGTATCTCGATGCTGTCACGTGATCCGATCGCCCGCGGCCTATACGAATCGCAGCACGATTCTGTATGGTCTTGGCATTCAGTCGCCATTGCCATTGCAAGTAGTCCAATACATATTGCGCAAGAAATTTTTGGGTATCATACGTCCCTTTATTAATAAAAGTATTATAATTAAATGGAATGTTTACTATTATTAAATTTTTATTAATTCAAGTTATCTCCAAAGCGACCTATACAAAAAAGCTAAAGATAACCTTGTATATATTGCAAATATAAATCGTATATTTATAAGATACAGGATATCTTATATCACATATACACAATTTTTGTTAGCAATAGCAACAAAATTCTCAATGAGTTTACTTGACAATAACTGGGTTGTCTTCGTCAACACAGCCTGAGGGCGTCGAGCTTCGAATAAAGGAAATGATGGAAATTATTCGCAGCGTCGCGGCCCGCGAACGGTTATCGATGGAGGTAATTTGGCGAATAAATGACCCGGTAATGATGGTCTCCTCTCGGCTTCAGTAAGCACTTGATGTGAGGTCTGTTTGCACATTACCATTATTCTCTTATGCACTTTTTTCGCATATAATTGAAGCTGTGCAAAAGGTATATGAAGTTTGTTGTATAGTTAATGATGTTTTGTATTATAAGTTTACGTTATCGGCGGAATATACTTTTTTGTACAAAATTAAATTCGACAAATAGATGATATAGGCGTCGTTAATAACAGTAATTTATCGTATTGTATAGAAGATTTTCGTAATTACTTACATTAAAAATAAAACGGTAACCGAGGTAAAATGTAATAGTTTCTAGGCGTAGTTAAAGACGATAAAATAATCCCTAATAGGTATATATTAACCTAGAACCTTGTATTGTTATTTAGTTTTATTTAGTTTTTATAGACAGGTATATAATTTGGCTACATAGGTTCTTTGATTGTGGATAAATTACAACCCTACTTAACGTAAGTTGAAACGCAAGACTAGAAAGTACGACATAAATTGTTATCGTTACGCTAATAAGCTAAGACTAGCTGCCTTAGCTTCTTAGCGTAACGAATAACCTGCTTCTTATAGAATAAACTATCATGTGATGACAATAGGCGTCAACATTTTTGGATCATTCAAGTCCTTCGGAGATCAACAATTTTTATTGGTGTATTAAAACATTTTTAGTTCATTATTCGGTTCATTAAGCGGTGGTGGCCGAGTGGGAAAGTAACCGACTTGCACACAAGAGATGCGAGTTCGAACCCGGGCGTCAGTACCGATGTAAATTTTACTTTGTGGAGTATATATGTACTAATCAAATGATTCGCCATCTGCTAACGGTGAAGGAAAACATCGTAAGGAAACCCATATGTGTTTCCTCACGATGTTTTCCTTCACCATATTTAGAATGTCTTCTAGGACATGTGTCTTAGAAGACATTCTAAAAACATGTCTGATTCACAAACCCGCATTAGGCCAGCGTACCGTGTGTGAATCAAGGCCTAAACCCTCTTTCTCCCTTGATAGAAGCGAGGAGACCCGTGCCCAGCAGTGGGACATATATGGGTTGCTATTATTATTATTTAGGTCATTATAATGAACCTTAGTAATTCACAGGAATGCCACTGGGCAACTTTAACATTATACTAATGGAAAGAATTTTGAAGAAACCAATCCTACTTTAAGCCTTTTTTCTTCTTAGTTCAGTCCTACTATATGATATCTGATTGTAAAGATCTGTCGAAAATAATAAGAAAATTCTCATAAGTATCCTCAAACAAAAACGAAATCAACTCCAAAACACACGGTACAAAAAAAATGTTTAGTCACACAAATTCACAATTTTGTTGTCATGCAGTCACCATATTTACTTAAATAGGGCAGAGTTAAATATAAATTTCTACAGATGTATCATATTCGCAAGTATTGGACAATTTTGGACTTTGTTCTAATTGCAACTGATTAGGCAGCTATCCACAGACGCATGTCACACCGTTGCGTAATATTTCTGTACCTTGCATATTGTGTAATAACTAAATAACAATACTATGACGCGCTATAATAGCTGACTATGTAGACAGCTATGTATTGTTTCAACTGTTATTTATATAACACAATCACTTTATTGTGTAATGGTAGTAAACATCAGTTCGATCAACATTGCCTGTGAGATATCTACATTGTGGTACCTTGCCTCATCTAAACTATCTTCTAAACTAATAGGCATTATAAATAGAAACATTTGATTTACGATTTATCTCAAAAACTACTGTACCGATTTTAAAAATTATTTCACCATCAGTAAGCTACATTATCAGTAGGTAATATAGGCTAGGTAATATTTTTTTGAAAACGAAAGAGAGTTACGAAAACTTAATAAATATCTACCCATGCGAAGCCGTGACTTGCTGCTTTAGAATTATAATTATAAATCTTACTAAATGGACTTACTAATTAAATAAACAAGTAAGTATTCCGCTAAACGTTTAAGAAGACTAAGCACTAAGCAGTCATTTAGTTATAAATGCGTTCGGTAATCGTTATGTGCGCTTTTAATTTTAAAATTCTTATAATAAAAATCTTGGTACAAACATTGTCGGATTAAGTTCGTTTGCAAGCAAAAAAAATGTCATGTAAGTTGGTCAACTAATACATAAAACTATATGAACGGTAATATTAAAATAAATAATAATAAATATTACAACCTATTTATATGGCAATAATGCTGACCGCTGAATTAAAGGAGTCTTACCGCACTGATGTAGACACCTTTTCAATCACATAGTAGTCTATGTAGTATTTTATATGTAGATATTAGATATAGTTGCTCAAGAGTTTTAATAGTCTGACTTTGATTTGAACCCCTGAAAAGGTTAGACTAGATGCCGTTTTAGAATATTTTCGGATGTTGACTTCGATTAGCTGTTCGATCGGCGTCTGTGATAGTCGTAGAAAGGTAGTTGTTGCAATCTTACGTAAGCCCCGTATTATATATTTAAGTTACCTATCTACATAACTACCTGTATTATACAAATATCAATATCGATATCCATCCTCTTGTTATAAATGCAATAATCACTTTGCCTGTCTGTCATATGTGTATTAAGAAGCTTTCATAAAGCATATCTAAAAACAGCAACGAATGAACACTAAAAATCGAGGTTTGTAAATCTGCTATGAAAATTTTATAAGGCGCCGTGTGCGTGTGTTAGTATCAATGATATTATAAAGAAAGATAAGCTACCTTCATACTGAGCGGCGGTCAGTTTTGTTTTCATGTTTTTGTGCGTACTTGCTCAGAGATTACAAATATGAAAGCGATAGATAATACGGAACGTAATGATACAGAAAGAGATAGTGATCGATGAAATGAAGCTACTGTTGACGGCAGCAGTTTCCGCGCACTAGTGCGACGTCTACGTCTTTCTTACTATAATATCATTGGTTATTATAATATAAATTGTTATTGTATGTACACAATTTTCCGCATAGAGACTACTGATAATGCATACAGTGATGCGACCATTAACACATAATATAGTACAGTTTTATCTCTTCGTATAACACAATTTGTTATGAGAGTTATCTATTTAGCTATCAAACACAAATCAAACAATAACATGTTACGTGTAGATTCCACGTGTAATAATAACATTCATTTGTGAACCAAAACTAGTTAATGCATAATTAATGAAGTCCTCGTGTTCCCGGTCTTATTACAATAAAACAATGTACATTATTTGCTATATCTGCAAGTTTATCGCTAAGGTGACAAACAAGCGCACGACCTTCCTAATGCTAAGCAACTACCGTAGCTTGTGGACATCCATACTAATATTAAAACGCTGTTTGTTTGTATGTATATTTGTTACCTTGTCATTACTAAACGGCTGTACGAATCTTAATGTTTGGCAAGGAGATAGATGGTATCCTAAAGGACATAGGGTTTTTACGGACATCAATGCGGGCGAAGCCGCGGGCTACAGCTAGTTTAGCCGCGGTTTTATGTAAAATAGCGGTACTTTTCAATTCGAGTTGCTTGATTTAAATATCTGTTCGCTCAATAAACTTACCTCTGTTCTTTCTCATATCTTGTACGTCTGTAGTATTAAGACTTGCTTCACCTGCTTTACGTGATAAATTTCAGCTTTTTGACTTAATTATCATCAGGCTATCAGTTCACTGCTGGACATAGGCTTCTCAAAGTGCACACCACTTAGCAACTTTCAAATGTTACTGCACTTAAATCTTTGCTTCACCTAGCCTGAAGGCATAGTTCACTTGTAGTGATCCGCGGTCTCGCCATTTTTTTTTGAACGAAGTCGATAACTTTGGTTCGTTGTTGGATCACCTCGTTCCGCATTCGATCTTTTAGAGATACCAATAGCCCTTGTTTAACTTACTTTTACAACAACATATTTGTTATAGAGCTTTTAATTTTTTATTACATAGTATATTATATACTTACTGCACATAGTTACGCTACGGTGTGATAGTCGACCGGGCGGCGCCACACTAACGTGGCAAAATATCTCGGCGAATGTTTTGACGTTAATTACGAAGCACGCACACGCCGCGTCTTATGGTCTCACCCATACGCCCTCTGACCACCCAAACGACGTTTAATGTGTTTCCTTTCCTTATTTGTACACGCCAATACGCACACGCAACATCACTAAAATAAAAGATTTTTTTGACATCACAACACCATTATACACTCATATTGTTATGTAAATATTTCTAACCCACAAATAAAACCTACAATTTCGATCTCAACGTACCTTTACCTATAAAAAGCTTACCTAGATTCTTAATTTATATGGCTAACGAGTAATAAAGGCACGCAATATATTTATTCAAACCACATAAGACTACTTCCGAGAAGCATTTAGAATAATATAATTTTCGTATGATAATATAGAGGTATGTGATGTGCATACATGAATCGGTACCGCAATGAAAATTGAATTCCGTTTAATCTGAAGCGGATGAAATGAAATTCTCTTAACTGCGTGCTCTATCTAGAAATGGTTGGGATGCTCAGTTGCGACGAGACGTTGCCTCGCTTATGCATTTCCTTTATTTATGTACGTGTGTTTGTTAATACGTACGTATATAAAAGTTTATTTATGTTTATGTTGCCGATTGGACAAAGAGAAAACCGCACGAGATTGCTTGACGTAGACGTTTCCGTTGCAATTTGTAGTGTTTTGTTAGTTTTAACGTGAATCAATCTATATTTATTATTTGCTATATGTACTGTAAGTTCCATAAAACGCAATAAAGTTTAAGAAAGCTATGAAATTTGTTTTGGTAGAGCGAGTATATCGAAACAATAAGATATGAATTCGAGATTGATAAGAGATTGTGTTGTGATTTCCCAAAAGAATTAGGTCGCACGCATGTCATCAGCGTGGTTCCCGATAAAAACAAATCTACGAATTTACCTTTATGTTATCTACTGACTGATATGATTGTGATAGAGTTATACTGGTATATTTTGGAGTAAAGGTGTATTGTATATTTTTTTGTGGGAACGGGCGTTTAAATAACAAAATAGAACAAAACGTGAGACTATCGCAACAATATCATAATAATATATGCTTTGATTATAATGAAAATTACTATGTTATGAAAGTGTTTGGCGCCAGTACAAATGACGTCAAGAATTCTCGGAATTAAATTCCCTATTAGTAATGTTAGGAGCCCTCACCAAAATATTATTCATCAGTTACGCCTACAACGTGTAATCGACAAATTAATTGTGTGTAGAAAATACCTAGTTGAACCTTTCAAAGGTAATGTAAATACAAGTTTCTATAACTAACCCGTGTTCTGAGAATACCATAGTTTAACCGTTGCTTGTTAGATTTTCCTCCGTAATTAAATTGTATTTATGAATTATCTTAGTAAAGCATCGTTTGGTACCTACTTTGAGAATAGAATAGAATTATTAAACAAAATAAGCTGCTGGCAAGGCTGTAGTTTAAAAAAGCAGGATTTAAACGAACCTTTAAGATGTTTATCTGAGCCGAGTTGTTGCAATTTTGTACGAATTATCTTGGTAATCTTAATTTTTTTGGTTGACTCTCCCACAGTGGAATGTTGATCATTTGCGATTCCGGAAAAATGCCCTGTCAACGACCGACCACCCGATATAGTGTGGACCCGTTATATTGCCCGAGTGATCGACCTGGACTCCTGCCACGATCCCGGCGCCCGGCTAATTATAACCACTCGGTCATAGAATAAACAATCCCATGCTAATACCACCAAGGAATAAAATTGCTTACAGAAACCCGCGCATGATACGATTAATGAGCTGTTGGGAGCTATTTTATATCGTGTATGACGCGATAATTGCTACAATTCCAATACATTGACTTGTTAAGGCCGTCGAGGTCGATAACTCATTACATTCCTTCGAATGCATGTACTTTGTTTAGATATTTGATAAACTTACTTATACTGCCACAAAAACATTGACATTAAATTTAAATTCGACATGCCAATGCACTCGAGTCATAGGATTGACCCAAATAAAATTCAACTTTGCATTCACTCTCCCTAAAACGTATTTTTGTACCATCTTTCCGGCCTCTTAACTATGTTGACGTGAAAAATTCGCGTAGACTCCCGAAGTGGCGCATGTGGGACGCGCGTCAACTGACCAAAACAACGAGGTCGGTCTTTATTCACGTATGCGGAATCGTCTACTTGAGCTGGAGAATAGGTATAGCTGCGATAACGAGCCAGTCGTGTCCTCGCAGCCGATTATTGCGGTTGCTACATCAATAATATATTTTGTTCTCGCACATTTTAACCGCTGAAAATACAATTCGCATTAACAAGGGCCTCGCGCATCGTGTGGAGTCAGGTGTCGGTTGAATTTCTACGTCTAGCCTTGCGTTTAAAACTGTCAATGCGAGTGTAGAGCGAGTGTAACGTGTGGTTTGTAAACTGATTGGCTTGTAAGCGAGTGAGCAGTGGTGCAGTGACCCACCAGCCGTGCGTGAAGACGGGACGATGGTGCGCAAAGGGGAGAGGTCCACCGGCACCCTGTTCAGGACTCTGGCCGATACGCTCCGGTGGCAATCTCTCCGCGCCGTCACTATGATGCGTTCGGTAAGCAACAGACGCTTTGCTTGGACGCGTTACGTGTTTGTGTTATATTTGTGTTGGTTATCCAGTACGTTAAACTAATTTGAATTTCCCTTATATTTAAAGTTATAATGCGGCAATTTCTATTGGCAATTATCCTATAATTGTATTTATGTACAACACACACAGGTGTGTACAACTGCGTTGTCGTTATCGTCGTTCATTATGTTTGCTTCTAGTCGTATTGACGTCACGGCATTGTATAAAACTTGTAGGAAACTCAATTTTTATCTGATAATCGATAACTCTGTATACTAGTTATATCGATTGACGTGTGGTACCGCAATGTTTTGACATGTGCTCACGATGCGTCCGTGTGACCGTCTCGGGCCGTTCACGTGACTTTATCGGAATCTATCACAATCTGTGACCTCAAGGGCGGAGATCACGTTGCGTAAACAAACGCAGTGACACTGTGCCATATCATCCTTTACCATTACTGCACTATTTAGATACCGAATGTAGCTGCTATTGTGACACATTACCTGAATCAGCTAATGTATTCTTTGTTTAAACAAAACTTTGTCATTGTATTTTCTGTGTCATTACTTTTTTAATTATCTGCTATACAATTGTCTTGTTTCACCAAAAGGTGTTCATGTCAATAAACTTTGCTATGCAAGTAAATAAGTCTTGATTTTTAGAAATATTGGCATAAAGTTGGTACACAAGCCAACGAACCGATAAATTAGGTCAAATAGACGTGGAGCACGTTGCATATGTAACCTAGAACGGTGAGCGAATTGTCGCATTTTGTTTACATACACGTGTATACGTAGTATAGATACAGGTGGGACGCAGACATTCGGCTCGGGCCCTGCTGACCCAGTTACATCAAGCTATTTCTTATCTATTTTACTATATGCAGTCGGGAATGACCGGTCTACCGGGAACTTGCTTCTTTTCTTGTTAAGTCTTGATGCAAGTTGTATTAGTTTTTATGGAATAATTTCCTCTTAGAACTTCTCAATTTTCAACGAGTTACAAAATGTTGCTATCGGGATATCTACTTGCAAACTTTTTTGAAGAGGAAATAATAATGCATCTGTTTGTGAAGAATACGTGTTTACTTTAGATTTTAATGCTCAACTAAATTGGATTTCTTAGGTACATTGTCAATTTCAACTTCTTTGAAGCTTCAAATTGGGAATAGGTACCAAAAACATTGTGTCACTGTTCTCGCGTTGTTGGTCTAAGGACTTAAGTTCGTTTAATATTTATTCAAAGTGAATTCAGTGTTTTCCGACTCGTTAATTACTTTCTCCGACATGTTGCGCTTGTCCGTGTTTTTATGCATTCTGAAATCATGCAATTTCACTTCAGCCTGACCCTTACTTTAGGTTCATGAGCTGAAATATTAAGTTAAAATGGTCAGAATAATTATTACATTTTCATGACGGTACTTAATGTTACCTAGAGATCGAGGAGGACAAAAAAAAATCCTTGGAACCACCAGTAGAGGCGTGACGGTGGATCGTAGTGGAATGAGGCGTATGCAAGACTTATCAAATTTAAAATCAATTATTAATGTAATATTAAAGCCAGAAAGATGTCAGCACATTAACTAAACTATCAGGAAACTCAGGCCACACTTTTCTATTTGCCAGATAGTTACAAGTTTTGTAAATTACGGATATGGTAGCATCCTAACTTATTGCGAAATACCATATATTTTAATACACTATTATTCAACCTTGTCATGACAGACAAGATTGGGGAGACACGTATAACATGTCACCTTACCACTCTGTTATGTGACTCAACTCCATTAAAATACAGTGAACGGTCATATATACGTATTACATATAAACTATTAACACATGTTGCAACTAGAACTTAAGAATGTACATTTCCTGTATTCACGATGACTAGACCAGTAGCATCAAGAATATCATCTATGTTATTAATAATAATGAGGTTAGATCACTGTGGAGCTTTGTCAGTTAGGATGACGTAAATCATATCTTACGTTGTGTTTATTTTGTCACCTAAAGAGCAACGGAGCGAGCTATAAAGTTTCCCTTCGAGATCGAATCAGAAACACGGATATCCGTAGAAGAACCAAAATGTCCAATGGATGAGATCAGTATTGAATTCTGTCGAAATCTATGGGGAAGGAAGGTGTATGTCTAGTAGTGGATGTATTTCTCTTGAATAGATAGTCGGCATTATCTGACTTATTTTTTTTTCCTTTAAGGCAATTTGCAACACTAGTCTCAAATATCTTTGGGTCGCACAAATATTCGTAACGCTTTTATGCGAAGGCAAGTAGCTTTTCTTTATGTCAACTCTATTCTAGTATAACTATTAGTTTCATTCTCAAAATTACCGCTCTAATTGGTGCTACATTAAACTTAAGCTTAAGCTAAATGGACAAGACCGGTTTCTTTAATATTGTTAAATGTTCATTACTACCCAAAAGATACCTAACCTTTTGATCCAGGAGTTAGCAAGTATACTAAATCTAAGTTTTGACATTGACACAAAAATGTCCTTGAATGTTGTTTGCGTGCCTTGTGGCTAACAGAATTGGACACAGTAGCGTAAGCAAAGTATTCCCCTACATTAAGACCATCACCATTAGTCGCCAATGTCGCCATCCGCGACGAGACTCAACTGTTGTGACGGCGTCTGGTTGCTATTAATAAATCTGTGTCAAGGGACACACGAGAACCATCAGACTTCATGTCTATGACTTGGCTTGAAGCAGACCCTTTAGTAAAAAAAGGATTATTTTTAGTTTTATCAGTTAACATTTTTTGGTCGTGTTCTTTTACTCGTTTAGGGATTGAATATCCAAAAATTCCTTCTTAGTGCTTACCTACGTCATTTAAGAAATCTTTATGCAAAATTTCAAATTTGTAGCCCCAGCGGTTTAGGTTCTGCGTTGATGAATCAGTCAGTCAGAAGTAATTATATATGTATAGACAAATAACTTTCTACAACTAAAACTACCTACATAGTTCTCTGTCTTGAAAGGACATTATTTATGTCTTTAACGATTGTTCAAACCTGAAGTATGCTTTTCCAATCATTTATCAAGCGTTTTATAGTTTACCTGGTTTAAGCGGTAAAGAGAAAATGAATTGGTACTTAATCGTTTCAGATGTTGACTAGTTAAAGTTGACTTGTTGAAATAGGTTAACTGGTTCTAACCAACTTGACTATTTATTTATGCTTATAATGCCCGTATTGTATTTATATGTGCAGACCTAGGTCAGTACACCATGAATAAAATACCACCATGACGTCATCAGAGTATTTTAGTTTCGATCTAAATTTGAAATTCAAAAAAGCCGTTAGTCCGACGCCTTATCTCTCTCCACTCGTGTCTGATTGCCGTCCCATCGCGCTATGAAAGTGGGGTAATAAAAGTGCACCTGTGTTTACATATACAGATGCACATTTGTAATATAATTTTCCGTCTTTTTTTGTTACCATAAATATTGTAATTCATACCAAATTGTGAATGTTTACTTGCGATTAGACCCTACCCTAGTCAGCAAATTGGCCATAGGAAAAAGAAATGCTGCCATTTGTTTTAATGACGTTCATAAGTATCATGTATTTGATCTAACTGAATAAATGAGTTTGAGTTTGATTTACACTATAATCTCCCGCGCAGATGGTTAGTCTCCGTCGAGACCAGCCTTCGCGATCAAAATTCGGTTAGGCAGACATTATTTGGTTGGCCAATAACTTAATTAAGCACAATCTCTTAACAAATACACCCTCCAGCAACATTTGTTGTTATTGAGAATACAATATATATACGCCCACGTAAAAACAGTTCAAAAGTGGGAACTGGTATTTGATGAATTTGCGTGCTCTTTAGCAACACCCACATCTTTAATATCGTTGTGGGTGTGAAATTATTAAGGGACCGACTGCTCTAGACTTATTTATCAATTTTCTACTGAATTAGATTCCATTTCAATCTATGTACACCTTTTGAAGCACATTGCGCCCACATTTAGCATAGTTGAAGTTCATACGGAGAAAGAGTGCAGAAAACAATTGTGGTCGAATTTCAAGCAACGGGCGACCTCTAGTAAATAATAAGTGGCAATATATGCCGCAGAACCCATAACTGTTGGAGAGACAGACATGTTCTTGAGTGGAGACCGCGTCTCGGCAAGCTTAGTGCAGGACGCCTTCAGGCTAAGTGATGCTCTTTGCAGAATAGCTGTGAGCATCTAGATGCAAGGAGTCCAATATCGTGCTAAGTGGCGTACATTTAGAGGCTTATGTCCAGGAGTAGGCTGCAATAGACCGATGATCGACAGTATTATTATAAATGCAAAAGTTTGGATGGATGTATATCTATTACTCAATCTTGCCAGAACGACAAAACGGACCTGGATGAAATTTAGCATCGAGATAGATTAAAGTCTTGAATAGCGTAGACTTATATCCTGAGAAAATGTACGGTTTCCGTCGGGTAGATCAATATTACGAGGAAACCCAAATGTCATAGAAGAAATTCGAATGGCATGTGTGATTAGGGCCTAGACCATCTCACCTCCCATAATAGAGAATGGGAGACCTAGGACCGGCAGTAGGACATATGGGCTGCTATTATTATAATGAATTCCACAAAATTAAATCACATTCGACTCTTTTGATTCGATCCAAAGACAATCTTAAGGAGAGACTTTACCTCTACACCTTATATGTGTATGACGCCGAAGGTTACGTTATATCAACGCACCTCCCGCCGCTAGCAGAGAATTCATCCCCTTTGAGGTTTTCCCGGTAATCAGTAACATGTGGTTGAAAAGTTTTTACAGGGTCTGCAACGCGTGTTGGTGCAAGCGTCCATTGGCTACGGGCTTATCATCAGGCGGGCTGTATGCTTGTTTTGCATACAGCCCTCGGTATATTTAAAAAAGCATTGGTTATCTATATCCCCATCTCACGTGTTAAGAAACGGATAATTTCCCGCGCGGCTGTTATTTCCATTGCAATATTCCTGAAATATTTTTATTGATAGTATTATAGGTACGTTAGAAATGCTTTAAACTTTCGAAAAACTTTATTTAATCTTCGGTCTCTTTCTGACAAAATTGTCGCTTTTTAATTTGTTTCAAAAATTAATTTACAAACTTCTGAGAATCTCCGCTGTACAGTTCATAATTCTTGTTATATAATGAAGGTCGAAATCTTGTAGCAAGCGCAGCCTATGGCAACTGTTTATATTGTTTCATGTTCGATAAAACGTACGGATACCGTGGATGTAGCTTTCTATATTGAGCAGTCGTCGGATATTTCTCTGGAGGAATTATTTCTTATGTTATCTTGAGGAACCGAAATAGTTCTTTTTTTAAACAAAAAGCGTACAAAATCGCTTAAAGTAGTATAAAATTGCAGCTGCAGTGTGCACGGGGTTGATCAGTGTTCGGTTCTTTATCGTGGCGGACAGCAATACATTGAATCGGGAGCGCAGCCGAGTCTAGTCAACGTCGCCGGCGGCGGCGTGCCGTATCGCCGGAGCCGCCATCCGCAGAGATGACTATGCTCGCTCTCATTCATTAGAGGGGCGAGAGGGCCGGGGCGCAAGACGTCGCGCGCCGCCCGACGATATCGATTTTGTCCCACTCTCCCCCCGCGCCACCCCATCAACCCCGCACTCAGCATCCGACCTCGAGTGCTCTCCTCTCGCGCCTACCGAACACCTCCGACAGAAACTACGCCTTAACGACATGACGCCACAGCTCAAAATTCCAATCCCCAACATGAGCTCAACGTCCTCCCGCCGATCCCTAATGGACCCTCGGGCCGAAAGTCACTCGGTCGAGATTACAACGACGTCTCCGCCGTCCACGCTGTTGGAAAAAATAAGCTTTTTGTTACAATTAAAATGGTAAATCAAACCAATTTTAGTAATTGCGAGGTCAAACTTTGAAGTGCCGGCGCACGCTGAGGGTGGGCTTTTTAAACGCGTATGATTTTTAACGGGTGCACTTGTTCTTGCATACTTATGTGAACGATTGTCATAAAAAAAACATCTAATGTGACATAAACTGATGTATTGGATTTCAGCACCTGAACACTATGTATGTTTGTTTAATCTGCACTTAGCACGAAACTAAGCTATTTACCAGCTTTCAAGTCAACGTTCTCAACGCGAAACACTTTCGCTTGATTTTATTGACATTCAAGATATTCATTACTGTATAGTTTTATGATGCGATAAATGTACCTTAGATTCTGTCTAATCAAATAAACTTACACTTCGTTAATCTACAACCAATAACAGTAATCGTATTACAAAAAAAAATATTACATTACATTACACTTTGTCCAGTAACATGCGATTATATTACGAAAACACCTCAAATAAAATCAGATCACAGTGTAAAAATACAATACAAAAACACTAAAGCAAATTCCGGCAAAACTAATAAAAGACTTACTCCAATGTCACTCGTATAGTACCTACGTAACATAATCTAGAAAAATGCACTCTATTCCAGTCCGAGCTATTTGCGTTACAACCTTTATCGACGTAGACCGCCCACATTCACAACATGTAAAGCATTGTGCACATTATAAAACGCTGCTTCAGATAAAAAATATATCATTTAACAGTATACGCACTATTACATTATTTAGTTCACTGCTCCCTGACCTATGAGATAAGGCTGGTCGTGTTGCGGTAGGTCCTCGGGATTATGCATTCGTTTTCATTGCTAATCGGCATTTAATGTACTATGTAATGTCTCATGATAATACAAATTGCTTACTTTAGCTTAATGCATTCAAAGGTGCATCCGATCGTTGAAAATTTAATGGGCGAGCTCTAAATTGTCAGATGAAATGACTTTGATCGGAACTTGCTTGAAAATTGAGTTGAATTCAGCGAATTAAGTAATTACAGAATTTAGGCTTTTACAGTGTAAAATATATTGCTTTGATTTTGTTTATTTTTTAAGTAACACCACTTTTGAGTCTAATATACATAGATAATATTAAGAAAAATAATATATCCCGTAAATAACCCTTAGATTACCTTAACGCCATTTTTTTAAAATTACTTTACATCAAAGTAGACGCAAAAGTTTTAAGTCACTTATTTCAAATTAGGTAACATTCCCAAGGGAATTAAAAATATTACATTGAACGCCCACAGTAACGCTGAAAAGTAATAAATAGAAAGACTGGTATGACGGTTGAAGTATTTCGTATTCATCTCCGTAATGTAACAATATATGCTGAAAAAACCCATTTAGATATGACAACTTTCAATTATTATTGAAAGAATACAAGATATTAAATAACGTCTAGAGTAGTACCTAACGAGCCGACTGGCGAACGGCGCGTTTCACTGAAATTTATCAAAACGTAATATTATTTATTCTAGAAAATATTTTGGATACGTTAAAATAAAATGTTTTATATAGAACTGAATGATAGAGGGTTCAAAATTTCGATTACGATTCCGACCTTTAATTTTATAAAATTATTCATGCTCGCGCGCAGCTTGTCGCCACATAACGCTGACGTCATCGTGTATCAAAACAGATGCAGTTCGAGCGAGATGCACAGATGTGAATCTCATTCAAACTGTGTTACGTGATGGGAGTGTTGGTTTTTTACTTTCGTATTTCCTTAAACAGAGGTCGCCTGATGGTCGAAATTCTACCGTAGTTAATTAAATTGATGGTAGAAAAAAACCTGTTTCAAACTTTTTTTTAATGATAATATTAAAGATCGTCAATAGCTACTTTAAATCAGTTGACAACAATTGGAAAAAAGGGTCTCAACTGTTTTGTTTATATTTACATATATTGATAAATATAAATTCAATAACATAATATTCCACTACGACAGACTACTCGCAACGGTCTGTCTGTTATTTAACATTGAACGCAGATTTAACACTGTTCCAGGAACTGTAGCTATTATTCCGAGAATCATGTTGTGCAGTTTTCTGGGTCAAGGGTGGTCAAGGATTTCTGAATGCGATATTAAAAAAATAACTGTAGTTACGGGAGCTGTATTTTATAGAATCGTCGTACTAATTACTAGCCAGCCCTACTACAGATGAGCAATATTAGAATAATATATCGCATTCCACGAAATGGATGAGTTTGAAAACTACGTTAATGTTTTGTCACATCGATAGATTTTACATAAATATTCAATATTTTTTAGCGCTATGGTTTATAATAGTTTTCAGTCCACTGTTGGACATAACCTCTCCTTATACGCTAATTTTGGCAGTTAATATTTGTAAATACGTAGTTACAAATAAAACACATCTATGTTTCCTATTTGCATTTTGATTTATGAGCGTCGAGAGATCCGACAACTTTACAAGTCGAAGTACTTAAGAGCTTTTGAAGACGTTATCGAGATGTTTTTGAGTACGTACGTACACACAAACAAAATAATAATATATCATCGGGCACGTGTTATCAGCCTGTCATATCTTTATCCAGAAACTAAGTAATTAAACCAAACGGCCATAAAAATCCAACTGTATATTTGTTTATCAACGACGTGTAAACACAATAAATATGTTCGATGCACGTTATTTATTAATGAATAGTATCTGTTGTTAGCTTGGTTATTATGGTAATGCCCCATCAAAGGCGTCTGCCCGGACCTGCCTCAACGAGGGGAACGCTTGGGGTAGGTTATGGTATTGCATTCGCCGATCCGCCGACTGCAAGGGTGGTTTTGCATAAGTATACCTCGTATACATAGTTTACAGCCCTGAATGTGTCTGTCTAACCGCTGGATTTATGAATGCTGCGGTGCAATTATGACGTTTCATGTGGGCGTGTGTGTGTGTGTTTACGCTGTTCCGATTGCTATGCAAACTTTTGATATACGAGCTCTACACATTTTACCTTATTTACACTTAGCCGCACTTACACAGCGGTGTCTACGTCTTAGAATAGGGAGATTTTACATAGTTGGTTTCAATTATTATCGATCCTATTTTAGTTTGTTATAAATTTTAAATCAGTTATCTAGACCGGTACCGAGGCGAAAATAAACATGGGATCGATATTGCTTTGACGACGACCGACGCTTAGGTTAGTCCCCGGTGTTTTTGATTTACACATCTGACGTACAGGAATATTAAATAGTATAAACTATCAGGTGGACGTCCTAAAACTTAAACAAATACCTGTTGGATTTTTCGCCGTACCGAGTAATCCGACAGATGATTAAAAAAGCGTGCGTGCCCACTTGACGCACAGTGTTAGCTTTTTTGCGTATGTGTGCGGTGGCACTAATGAAACGGGTCTCGGCGTGTGCGTCGCGGCGGCCTACGTACGAGGGCCTTGCATTGGGTCGGGTCAGTGAACCCGCCCGCCCACTATCGGGGTAAATATGCCGAATGCACACAGATGCGCGCGCCGGCCCCCGCACACCCCGCCCAGTCGGTCGTCGCCGCTGCACTCTGCACGCATACACCCCCGACCCCTCTTAAAACTCCTAATTGATTGCACAAATTTTCTCGCAATAACTGTCTTTTTATGGTGTTAATGATGTAAACTTGCGCAGTTCCAACGCTTTAATTGATACTCGACGACGTGATAAGTTGTAAACCAGAGTACCTAATGCGCGACGAATTCTCATTTGCATATCACCGCGGTGTCGTCGGCGGGACTATGAAAAATTAATTAGCATACGGCACATTCTCTTTTTCGGGATTTCATTGCGATCTTCAGCTTGCCAATACTGTGGGTAATCAGTTTTTTTTTTAAGAAAAGTTTCATTAAAGCTCTTTATGGGTTTACACTTTATACGAGTAGGGGAGAACAGAAAAATGCACACAAAAACCCAATTAGATCCGATCTAGACAAAGCTAATTTCCCTTCACTATAATACATGTTTTGGTAGTTTTATAAAATTGTTCGATTGTGATATAGTATTTATTAGCTTTTGTTTTGCTAAGATCAAAAGCAATCAGCGTCTTGGCACTAGCAACTAACTATACATAACTCGAGCGGAATCATAAGAAAAAAATCTGAAGAATACGATCTATTAAAAGTGACTATTTATTCGTAAAGCCGTATATATTATTAATATATACAACTGTATATATTATGTAAAACAATCAGAATAACTTGGTAACGCAATTGATACACCGATGATGGAAGCATTACATCATCGAGTGCATTTGGATGATATCATTGTGACGTCACATCGCAATGCGTATAAATAAAATGTAGATTTGTGATGCCAACATCCCTCCAAACACAATAAATACATGCAATAAAAATGGCATGAAATCGCAATGCCATCATAAATGCGCCCGTTTTGGCATGATTGCCACACACTGTGCGCTCTTTTAAACATCTTGACCTATTCAATTGTGTGATACATTGCTTATTTTATGTTTCTAAAAAGTTCTTTGAAAGAGACAAAATATAATTGCTTCCACTTCACAATAATAAGGAAGATAAGGCAAGATTTAGAATAATAATTGCATTATGTTTACATGTGATACACAGCAACGACATAGAAGAAGCATATAAGATGATGTAAAAGAGAATGTTAAAATTTATGGATAAAATAAAATAACAGATGAATGTCATAGAAGAAGCTTGTTAGAGACGTCAGTGATAGAAAGTAAGGAAATGATTATTCTTGCTGTGGACTTGATATGTGACTTGAATGAAAAGAAATGTATGATCAAATGACATTTAATAAAGCTAACCAGTTTCCGGGTAACAGGGAACCAGGACATGCAAAAGAAGATGAGACGGTCATATTTGACGTGAGAAGTAGTCATTCTGATAAGGAAGTTTGCGAATTAAATTATTTGTATCAGGCAGCATGTTAACGGTATATTTCACGTAGCAACAGAGTCTTAAGTGGACGTCTTAATTTTCTAATAATTCACCCGTTTCAAGAACACATTCTTACAAACAGTACTATAGTCAGCATTGTCTCATTCAATTCTAGGAATATTATTCGCAACCAGCTCAGGCTGTATTCTTAAAACATCCTTGTCAAATTAAAATAAAAATCTTTTACATACACGATGATTGATTAGCACGACAAACAAAATATGACCCGAAATTCAAATTCTCCCATAAACAATACTTAACAACGGCCGTAAAACAAACCCTAGTGATCGTTTATTGGCATGATATAAAAGTTCGCCAGCGGAGCATTAAATCAAAGCCACCCTCGTGTCTCCACTTCTCAGGAAGTGCATGGAGAATAATTAGGACACGCGTTGGTACGCTACGGTAAAAGCTTTACTAGAAGAAACTGAATTATACCCTTAGTTATACAGGTAAGCATGAAACAACGTAAACAACTTGAACTCAAATTATTTTTACCCAGCCTACGCCCGCAGTTTTATTCGCGTGATATGTAGGTAAGAAGTAAAAGAATATTTTCCATATCGGATCACTACTTACAGAGATTACCCCTGCATCCAAACTTACCTCTTGGTAATATTAGTTTTTAATGGATTTTGTGCATTTAACGGTCACATTTTTGTCTACATTTTATCTCAAGCTTGATTAAATACCTATTTTTGTCCTCTGTAATATCAAAACTAGTAATCATTTTTTTCTTGTACCATGCTCTACCTGTGCATGGTAAGTAATAAATATCTTTGTCTCCTATCGCAAATTAACAAGACGTAACTAACCAGGATTATGTAAATTTGGTTCAGTAACTTCTTTTCACACCACAAACTGACACTTGGCAGACGAATTGATTAAATATAACATTAATTTAATGGATAATTTATGCCGTAGTAAGAACGTAGCTATCAAATTCGAGGATATTTTATAGATTGGCTCTACATGGGCTCAAGGATTTTCACAGCTTTCAGTCCTGAACTTCCCTCATCCATCGGCTACCTGTAACCTTCACCAGGTCGCCGGGCAACTTGGTAAAGGCCTGCTCTCGTTGCATCTTTCAGTTAGTGTTCGATACCCCTACATTCTTTCTGCTCCAACGGCCATCGGTTCTGTGAATTCTGTGACATGACTATGCCGCTGATTGAGACAATCCTTCAAACTATCACGGTTACTATGATTCTCCTACAGTTCTACTAATTTTCATCCTATCTCAACGGGAAAGTCCAAATATAGCTCTCTCAATTCCTCTTTGGGTATTATGTAATTCAATTCTAATGAAGTGTAGAGAAGACATGGCTAGTTTAGCAGCTAGATGTGGTGCTGGTGGAACAAGTTAATCAGAGACGCAAGGGTCGTCAAAAGTTACCTCACGATAGCATGGAGCAAATAATTTGACTGGAGACTACTACTAAGTAAATATAAAGTAGAACGGACACCCCCGGCCAGGTGGGCCGACGACCTCTAGACGGTTACTGGGATCGACTGGATGTGAAAAATGGACCAGATGTTCTAGCGCAAATTAGTAGAGACCTATATCTAGCAATGGGTTGAAACAGAACTGAATAATTGAGTATATTGGAGCCACGTCTGACGTGCTGTAGAAAGAAATCTGATAAAACAATGGCACGTACTATGAAACTTGATGATATTTTCCAAACTACATTCTTCTTCTTAGCGTTAGCGTTTCGAGGACAAGCATAGTTGGTAATTATATTGTTGCGGCCAAAATCACGGCCACATTGACTGCATTTTTGGGGACAACCATCAAGTCCTCCTCTGTGCAGGAGTTAGGGCATGCAGGGCACTATGCGAGGGCTACACCGCATAAACAGCCTAGATCCATCCATACCGTCTGTGAATCCCCACCTGATCAAGTTTTCCTTGCTTCTGCCAGCCTGAGTCCAAAGTTAGTAGTAGACTGGCCATCTTTAGATGAGAGTTCCTCAGCAAGTACCACAAACTACATTGATCCCAATCCATGATGGTGTGTAAAACAGGGAACATTGGCTGGGTGAAATCTTAGAATTTTATCCACCTCGGATACGGGCACGGGGACGACTATCCCACCCACACACACACACACACAACGACAGCGCCGAATCAGCTCTCGAATATGTAAAAAAAAGAATTCATTAAAAATATTTGCGTAATCAAGGTACAATGAACTTCAATAAATTCGTATAAATAGATAATAATGGATTATACTCTTCAAAGGACATTTAGATAATTTGATAGATATAATTTACGTGTAGACAATAAATAGATTTGCTTATTTACATTAACTGACTCACATACATGTTTTATACATTGGTATTTTTAAAAAGGCGGCCGATGCCAAGTGTATATTGCTATCAAGTTTAACGAACCCATTTATTACCGTAAATTGTTGTCGCTGTTGTCGATTTTTTTTTAAACAACATTTGAAATGGAGCGAGTTAGGGGAATATTAGAGAGAGCAAGCCCGACTAAGCAAGTACCTTCACCTAACAGAAGATCACGATAATATACACAGTAGTATAGTTGTGTTCCTGTACATGTCTTACTACTATACTTATTATTTAGAAATGTGTTTAAAATGAAAACATATTTCTATCAAGAAAACAAAACGTATGGGTCGCCAATACGCGAGTGATACACCAGGTATGTAAGGCGTTTGCAGCTTAAATCATACGTTGTAAAAGACACCAAATTCCTATTAAAGAAACAAATCGTTCCTGTCTTATGCACTTACACATTTAAGTGCTACACGTTAGGTTCTAGTTCGATCCTGGCCGGTAGCAGTGCCAATCTGAATCTTTAGTAATACTCGAAATATTTTGAGAAAATCCAAAAGAAATTCTAAAAGTATGTCTGATCCACCCTCCTCGCATTGGGTCAGTATGTGTAAAGCCTAAAATGTCTTTTAGCTTTCTTGATAGCGATGAGGAAACCTATCAGCACTAAGACAATAGATATAAGTTGCTCTATATACACATGTGATTTTCATTTACCGTAAAAAAGATATATGTAATGTAAAGTCATGCAGACAACATCCACTGCAATAGAGGGAAATTCTCGAAACAAAATTTAACCCTATACCAACCCGTCTGGCCAGCGTGGTATAGTAGGCTAATATCCCTCTAAGTGTATGGAGGAGACTCGAGCCCAGCAGTGGGACGTTTATTACTCGAATGAGAAAGATAAAGACTACTGTATCAGCGAATGATTTCCGAGGAGTCTGATCTTCTCCCACTGCAAATGCTAGTAATGTAAAGCATTCCCATAATGCGTATTAAAATACTTATCTTCAATTCAATACAATAAAAGTAGACTAAAATCTAGATTAAATCCTCTGCAACGGTGCTAAACATCTACTATGAGTCTAATCCTAAAATGAGCATTCAAAGGTTAAAATAATGTAGAACATATTGTGATATAAAACACAAAAACAATTTTCCCTGTACACTTCCAGGAAATTAATCGACTTCACCTCGTTTTCAAAATGTAACCAGAAAATATTCATACATTCTTACTTATAAGAAAAATAAACAAAATTTCGGAGTCTCGTATAAATCAGTTTTGGTAAGAACAATTCTTTAATATTTCTTCCGAAACAATATAAATATTGTCACAATATTTACATTTTACGTAGAAATTTTGTCAACATTACACGGCAAACACTGCCTCAAAGGAAACCGAGCGTGGGTAGACGCGTTTCTATAATATTCACCTCTAGTACGGATTAACACAATATCAACTCCTAAAACTTGTCATTGTTCCCACCAGCTAACATTATTATTTTCGCAATATATGTATACATATTCAGATAAACAGCGAATGAGCTTCCGTATTGTTTACAATACATCCATATAGTTAGCGACGCGCCTCGCTTAGAGTTAAAACGTAGTTAGATTTGATTCGGGCTCGGTTTGCAACACGACAACTTCCTGCCTACAGGTTGTGCAAGTTGTGCTCTTCGCGTTTCCATCTCCGGCCACATTCATTAGATAGTTAACCGTCGACCGAATAGTGGATCACGTCTCGCTATCAGGTGAGCTGCAAACAAAACGCTGAATAGAGGCCGGGTTAAACATGCACGACGGGTGTACGGGTATAATTAAAGTTTAGGAGACGCTCACGTCGCCCGTTAACCTCGTTATCGGGCGCTGGAAGTGGGTGAGACGCGGTGGGGAGGGAGTCAGGCTCGGGGTAGGGGGGAAACGGGGAAAATCAATGACAGCCGCCGCGCGCCGTCTCTCCCCGGCCCGACGCGCTCATCTCGCGGCCACGTGCCGCGGTCACTGGCCTGACTCACCATACCATCCTCCAGCATTTGTCTCCCCGCATCATCATCCTGAACGTTCCCAAATCAATTAAATTCTATACAACAACGAAAAATGAACTACAGAACCATCTTGGACTGAGCGTACCAATCATCGAGCTTTAACCTTTTCTAACCACGTGGTGGACAATTTAGACGCACGGCATAAATCAAACAATGCGACTTGACATCGGTCAACAAACAAATAGTTAAGTCGAACAGATAAGTGTGCGGTTGCACGAAGCCTTGCCAGTTGTTGGGGCGCGCTCGACCGTCTGTAAAACATACAATGTAATATGTAGGTCGCTGTCAGAAATTTGGGTTATCGTTTGGTCGCGTCGATATGCGACACTTCCGTACCGCCACGATGCGAAAGCTATGCACTCGACAATATTATTGTTATGGCATGCTTTCATGTTACGTAATAACGCCTTCTGAATGCTACACATTATGGGTCATGTGACACGTATTGACGTATGGCACCACATCCACGATGAACATAAACACGGCGTCACCCATTTGTATATCACAGCTCAACAAGCGTCACCGGCCGATCGAGACTTTTCCAACTTAAAATTTATTTCCACCGAGTTTCCGAAGTTACTGACAGTCGCAAAACAATGAGTCATATTCGGGGCTAGTCTCGTTGAACCTCGTAAAAAAAACGGTAGCAATGAACTTCCTATTCCCAAATCCATGCGTTCGGTACGTCGTCAGTTGACGGTCGGTACAAATGTTTTATATAAGCATATCGCGACCCGTCGTCGATCAATGTCAACCGCATATTTGGGTCAACGTCCGTCAGCCGAGAATTCCCGCGTTCGTCTACTCTTCATTTCCTATAACGCATGCGATCCATTTATTGTGCACTGTTTAGCATTACACACATCCGATTGCGTTTTAGGGCTACCTTATACCACGTTGCCGTAATATGATAACAATAAATGGTTATGATATTTTGTCACAGGATGGCCCAGCTTAAAGAATATTGATCTAATTTGATTTAACCTCCTTAAATCTTAAAAAAATGCCATGCAATGTGACATCTCGTGTAATGTCAAAACAATCATAGTCACAAATATGTCTAAAATAGTTGGTTCCTAATTCTGGAGTATCCAGACAAGGTCTAACTGCAAAAAAATAGTATAACTGCTCAGTGCTATCTATAAAATAATAGAAATTTATAACAAAACTGAAAAATAATATTTTTTCAAGCAATAATGAGGTGATCTGTGAATCTGAATAATGTATTCAATATGATATTAAAACAGTTTTATTTATCGGGTGGCTGGAAATAAAGAAATGATTCCCGCGTTATTAATTCACAAATGTCTTACGTCGAACTGAAAACTTGTGTAGAATGGAAATGAACACAATCTTTAGACATTTTGCATACAAAATTGGAGGAGGATTGCATGTGAGTAAAGTCTATAACTGTAGCATATCTGGATCTACCTCACTTTTTTACAACTTGCTCGTTCGTTTTGTGTACACGATTTCCCAAGAATTATCTCTTTATCAATCAGTCAACACTAGAGCCGTGGGAAAGTTGAAAAGGACTACCAAAGCAAGTTTTAAAAGTCAAACTTTCTTCTAGATTTTACAAGTTCTCAGTAAGAAATTAAAAAGCGGTTTCCCTCCAAAAAATGCCACTGAATGTATATCATATTTGAGTAATTAAATCCATAACCCGATTCCAACCATATACCCATTTTAGGAAGTTTTTACATTTAAGGCGGGTAATATCACCAAAACCAAATTTGCAGAAGCATAATAACTAATAAGAACTCTGTTTGTTCCAGGTATATTACGCAAAGAAAAAGCGGAGAGCGCAACAGTACCTGGGCGAGGATGGCTCGCACAAAAAGGAGCGAAAGTTATATAATGATGGTTACGACGACGATAACCATGATTATATTATTAAACAGGGGGAGAAGTTCCTCGACCGGTATGAGATCTCCTCGCCTATTGGGAAGGGATCTTTTGGACAGGTAAGACAGCTTCTTCTTTTTGTCTTTTTTATACTTCTAAGTAGGCAAACAAGCATACGAATTGCCTAATGGTAAGCAGTTAGCGTAGCTTTTGGGCGCTTGCAACAACAAGGGTATCTTACCCGAGATTTAACTCCTCGTTGGTGTTTATGTTAATATTGTATTTGTTTTAATCACTCTTCCTGGTAACCTTATTTTCTCATGTCCCTGCAACCAAATATATAGATACTATTGATCTCCTTGCCAAATTTCATTAAGATCTGTTTAGCCGTGTTTTTGTGAAAAGACTATATACATATATAGGTATAATTAAGTAGTTATCGTTGTTAAAACTTTATGAATGGCAAACTATTAAATAATACTGAGAATACTGGACTCATCAGTAACGAACTGCAACAAATGAATACGGATATTTGCCTTAGTTTCTGAAGTTTGTACATGATAAATATTGGTTTGTTAGTTATTAAAATGAGTTACAGTGAAACGTATGAGTTATCAGGTGCATTTTATGAGTTCTCCGAAAGAATCATCTAGTATACTAATGAGTGCACTTTAGCCGACGCTTTGTATGATTCATAGAATACATTGTTGTAATAAGTGTGTTATCAGTGCTACTTAACACTTGGATTTTCAAAGCTTCATAATGTAAGACAAAATACGTCCCACTGCTGGACGTAGGATGTCCACAGCATTTAGTCCTGAGCTGATCTTATCCATCGGCAACTCGCCCCCTTCATCAATTCGTGGACTTTGTTGAAGACCTTACGTCTTCCAGTTTGTGGTCTGTACTACAGAACCTTTCTATCCAAGAGTGGCATATTGGCTTCTCCGCCGCCATTGACAATACAAAAAAAGTCTTAATAAAATTACTCATATGTTTCGAAATTGAAGTATACAATCGTAATAAATGTATGTTTTAAATGTTTACAGGTTGTGAAAGCGTATGACCACGAGGAGCAGTGTCAAGTAGCGATTAAAATAATTAAGAATAAGAAACCCTTCCTAAATCAGGCACAAATAGAAGTCAAGTTACTAAAAATGATGAACAGAGCGGATCCTGAAAATAAGTATTATATAGGTAAGTGTCTTGCCTTATACCTCTTATATTTAGTACTTACATAATTATGTACATAGATCGATATAGGGGCTCGTAGCTAAGTGAAACCCGTACATTTAATAATACTAGTCAATGGGTCAGTTTGTAGATGTGTGACCATTTAAAATCACAGCCTCCGTGCCTCGGAAAGCACTTAAAGCCGTTGTGCCTGCGTCTAATCTTCATCTTTTCTTGTCGGACTTTGACGGTTATGAAATAGAAAGTGCACCTGTGTTTGCTCAAGCACTTGTGCACTATAACTGCGCATGACCTGGTCTCTACTAAGATTGGCTATCGTCACCGAAATCGGTTTTATGCAAAGGATCAAATAAAAGAAGTCTTATATAATTTATCAAAGACTACGCGGTCGTTGGCATAGTACTAAACAATTCCTCGGAAAACAGCTCTTCGTACAGGCGATTAAATGAACGCGAACAAATGAGATAATGCGCTAATAACGTTGGTAAAGTTGTCATAGCTCATTCCGTGTTGTTGTGCTTATTATAGTTATACTTATAGTTAGTTAATAAACTAATAGAAAACTCAAAACATTGCACATTGATTTTCATTTTACAACGCCGATATGTTTTTCGTTTTAATCTGTTTAAAATTTACATTGTGATTTACTTTGTGTTTTCAGTGAAACTGAAATGTCACTTTATGTGGCGGAACCACCTGTGCCTAGTGTTCGAGCTGCTGTCATACAATCTGTACGACCTGCTGCGCAACACCAACTTTAGAGGCGTGTCGCTCAATCTAACGCGCAAGTTTGCGCAGCAACTGTGCACCGCGCTATTGTTCCTTAGTCAACCTGGTCAGTATACCTGCACATCTATTTAATATTACATTATGTTAGAACCTAATGAAGGCTGCGTTAAAGGAAGAAGAAATAACTAGGATCAGAATGTGATTAGAAAATTTAGGCGGCGATCTATCTAGCCGAGTATAGAAAACCTTGAGAGGATGTCTTAGCCTTAAGAAATCATTAAAATTCTCTTGACTGGCGCGTTGGTCTATTGGTTAGTGAACCTGGCTGCTAAGCTGGAAGTCGTGGGTTCGACCTCCCACTAAGGACGAATCTTTGTGTGATGACCACGACTTTTTAACTGGGTGTAATTTTACAATTTTATAATCAAAATAACAAAAATAGAACAACACTACGATTTGATGGTATAAAAAAATACAGGCCAGTACCTAATCTATCCATAGTATATTTTGCCATAATATGTACTTTACGTATGTTAGTTATCTTATTGACAAATATCACAGGTCTGTTTACTCACAAGATGTTCAAATAAAAGTCTTTATCCATTCTTTTGCTAATTAAAAGAATTGATTATGAACTACTCTGTGTTGATCAGCTTTGTAAAACCAGGTAACTCTTTTTCATAAAGCTAAGCGAAGTTAAAACAAACTGAGGTTAGCTAGCTGATTGGCTTGGTTGTCCTAGTTTCGTTCGCGGCGGATCTTACGCTTAATTCCCTAATGAAACGACTACCAAACTAAAACTCCCGTGTAATAACGCAGAGATGTCCTCAAATTCCATTGTTCACCATATCTTGACTTATCAAATCTTGGCTTGCGCTTATCTTTAATCCTAATGCTCTTTCTTTTGTATTTCAGAACTAAATATTATTCACTGTGATCTTAAACCCGAGAATATACTACTATGCAACCCGAAGAGGTCAGCCATTAAAATTGTGGACTTTGGGAGCTCATGTCAGCTAGGTCAAAGGGTAAGTCTGCTGAAGGCACTTTGCCTAAAATTATATATTTGAAAGGTATATAAGGTGCAATTTGTCTTTGCTATCAAATTATGAACCGACAGTGTTAATCGATTAGTCGGTTTGATCAGTCTGATACGATGAATCGTAAACAGAAATCGTACCGCATAGTAATGCGTTATTTACACCATGCAAATCTTATAAGCCTACTCAAGCAGTCATTATTCAACTCACTGAAAAAAAGAGATGGCGTGACGATAGCTTTTCGAAATAGTGCTAAAATGAATTAAATCCAATTTTTAAGTTTATTTCGATGCAAGTTTTATACTATATTTAATCTCCAACAGTAACAGGCAACGCTTTGCTTAAGGTGCTTTACGGCCCATTAATAAGGTGCAAGTTACATAAATCATGTTTGTCATTTACTTTATTATTATAATATAGTCTATACACAGTACTTAGGATAATATTTTTATGTAAACCCTACTGGCCAGTGAAAATAAAGATGGCAAATATATTTCCTAATCTTGTATGGTGTAAATGGTGCTTTACGATTTAGAAAATTGTTTTATATAAATTTTATTTTATAAACCTTTGAAATATCTACTTTTGTATCGTTTTAATTATTCGGACAGGTCAGTTTATGGTTCAGACATGACATAGAATAAATTGCCTCTGGCAAAATTGAGATCAACCTTTTTATGATATTCATTTAAATTGTATTAAAAAATATCTATTGTATCTGTTTACTCTTAACAACTGAATTATAATTTTAAAATCGGTCATTTTACAAAATTAACATAAATAAACTAAATTTCAAACAAAATAATGAAATTTTGAATGATGTTGTACTTAACTCTTATTATATTTACATATTACCAGCTCATTCTAAATTCAGCCTATTATCTTTTTAGAAAAAAATAATAAAAATAGCGACAAAAACCAATAATTTTAATGCATGATATTTGGTATATGTGGTTCACCTATGATTGTAAGTGCATTTAGTTTAACAAATTGTATATTATTTGTTTATCTATACTATAATATACAGAGGTAAAGTTTGTGAGTTTGTGGCGTTGTAGGGGGTAGTCTCTGGATCTACTGAACCGATTTTGAAAATTCTTTTTAATAGAAAGTCACGTTATTTGTGAGTGTCATAGGCTATATTTTATTGACAATAACATTACATGTTCCCGGAAAATACCACCTATGAGAGGCTGGGGCCGGCGGCTAGTATATTATATTGCTGTACATATTATTATTTTGGTGACCCTATAAATAGATAAATAAATTAAAATACACTGTCTTCACAAAAACGTATTATCATCGAAATGTTATATAACTTACCAAGTTAGAGATTTAATCTAAAATACCAAATCTGAAAACAAAGACTAAGTACCTACCCATTGCACCTAAGTTCACCCAACGCGAAGCGCCCAATTTATAGACTCAATTCCCGTACACGCTAATTGCTCATATAAATCACATCTGGCTGGTGTGATTCAGTTGTAGAGGAGGTCGGGGTTATCGCCGCGTACGTCTCACATAATTATAATGTACTTAACGATAAAAGGTTTGTACATACTAGCGTGTTGCTTGTAGCTTGAATCTGAATGCGAACATGATATTAAAAAAAGGTAAAATGGCAGATTGCAGGAAGTTTAAATAAATAAATATCGCTTAGGTTTGGTCACGTCGATTAATAAGTGACTGTTGTCAGTGTGGTCTAGTGTTTAAGGTAATCTCTCTACGAAAATCACTCTGAGTACCTGTTTGATCTGTATGGCTGTAACGTCCATCGCGACACAGGGCTTGATCCCAAGTGAAATTGTCTTTAAAAAGTCAATAAATAGAATTATCTGAGCACAACCTACCGATTACAGTTCATATAACGGATGGGAGTTCTAAAGATAAAAATATATTGAAAGTTATGTTGAGTAATTGTTTATTATTATAGTTAATAGTTGAGTGAATAAGTAGCTTTACACTAACACGTGAACAATACACATTATTATTACACAGATAATATCCATTCATGAAACATTAAATAAGGCTCGAATCACATTAGCGCAGAGTCGAAGCATGCGACATGTATTTACACTAGTATACTACGCAGCTGTACTGACTGTTTTTGATATGTGTACGACAGTAGTGCCATCTAGCATGTTAAACTATCCAGGACTATGTCAGAATTTTTATCAGTTTTATGTTAAAAATACAGCAAATTGTAGGAATTCTTAAATGATTTTGTATGATAGAGTATCCTGAATTATTGCTGATTTCTGCCACTGCGTGCGCTGTGATCGCTTTACTATACCCCCTCTATTGCACATAGCGAACAGATACTACTTGCCTTGAGCAAGAAACATGAAGACGCGCGTATTCGCGCCACATTCCGTAAATTTGACGTTTCGATTCTGCGCTAATGTGATTCGAGCCTAAGTACTTAAGATAATTATAAAGAGTTGTTATTATTTTCGCCCTTGTTATTTATTATATCATTTATTTTAGCCAATCTTTAACGATTATTAATGAACTGAATGTTTTATTTAATTTATATCTGTTAGATGGTTCAATAACGTTCATGGTTTGTACTTGACCGCGGGTTATCGTCACACGCGAAATCAAGAAAGATTCCACATACATATGATAGGTACCTACTAATCTGTAATTAGATAAATATATAATGGAAATATTACACAATCATATTCAGCAAGTAGTAATTATTACGCAATAATCATACATTAGAACATAAGGTAGCCACAATAGAGCGACATAGTATTTTTAAATACAAAGCTCCAAAAAATTGATTAAAAAATTTTTTGTAAATGAACTTTAATATTATGTATAAATTTATTGATATAAATTAACATTTATTACTTTGTATTGATGGGTGGCCGATTAGCTACCGGCAAACTAATAGACAAATCAGTGGACCTCGACGCCGCCAGCGCGCGGCGGTGTTGTGCTATTTGAAAAGTTGAAGCATCAATAGAATAAATCTTAATTCCCTAACTAGGAGATCATTTGACTTGGGAGTTAGTGTGCTGCCGTCACTATGATCCAGAGTCAATAGCAATAAAAACAATACTAGGTACTCATTAATTGAACTTTATATACAAAAAGTACAATGGCGAACTTAATGCCAAAGGCATTCTCTACGAATGAACCTAAACTTATGTACTTTCAACATGGTAATTTATTTTATTTAGTAAACAATGTGATAATGAAAGATTTATTTACATGACAAAAGTAATATCATTTTATTGAAGAAAGTATTTTCCTGTTCAAATATAGTTAATGTCTTTGACTTCTGGATCCTAGTTATCTATTTAACAAAAAAGTACTTAATTAAACCAAGTTATGACTTAGAATTTCACAGTTGTTTTATTAAGTACGGGCGAAATGATGACACATACAGTCGGAACGACCATCCTAGACCTCGCATAGCAGCAGCTTTTTACAATTTGGGTACTTAGGACGCCTCTGTAGGTAGAGTACATCATTTCCGTGAATAACATTGACAGTTAAACAATAGCATAAAAACTTCTATACCTCTTTTTTCTTCACCCACTAAGAATAAACAGATACAACCTCCGTACTAATCCCTCATAAAGTTAAGCT
Organism: Trisateles emortualis; assembly: GCA_947095525.1. Lineage (NCBI taxonomy): Eukaryota > Metazoa > Arthropoda > Insecta > Lepidoptera > Erebidae > Trisateles > Trisateles emortualis. The sequence goes on along the minus strand of OX352743.1, from coordinate 5,378,431 downwards.
TGTGATGCTTTGTTTACAAGCAAAACACATGGCTTTGCTTTGTTTTTGTACGTATTGAAATTCGTTTACATGACGATTACGTACACATAAATAAGTTTTACAGCCATACTAGTGATATGTTGTGTATTTTATGAAACTGACATTCTATATTTTTTAATGGATTCGATGTGTCTGTTTGGCAATTTTCTTCGTGTGCCAGTTGTGATACTCAATATTAAATGAAATTTCATGGCTTACACATTTTTTCCACTAAGAGATCAATTTTCTCGCTCCGTTATTAAGCAACAATGTAGTCTTAGAAGTATTATCTACTTTATTGTCATTTAATTTCTAACAATTGATATTTAATTTCTAAGAATTGACATTTAATGTCTAACAATTGACATTTAATGTCTAACAATTGACATTTAATTTCTAACAATTGACATTAATTTTTTCAGATATACCAATACATACAGTCGAGGTTTTACCGGTCGCCTGAAGTATTGTTGGGCGTGCCTTATGACCTAGCAATAGACATGTGGTCGTTAGGATGCATACTCGTTGAGATGCACACCGGCGAGCCCCTGTTCAGTGGCGCCAATGAGGTCGACCAAATGAACAAAATTGTCGAAGTGCTCGGCATGCCGCCTGATCATTTATTAGACCAGGTACGTTAAACAAATTTCTTCTATTTTAAGCTGTTTAATCCTGTATAGTTAGATTCTCCCAATAACTTGGATACCTCGAGTTGGCAAGATGCTTAAGGTGTTGCAAGCATTAGCCGCCTAACTAAGGTCATTCAGATACTCAGAACAGAAGTGGAAGCATGGATTCAGATTTTATAAATGGATTCTCCGGTAGGAAACATAATTGAAGGTCTAACCTCACCTAACGCTTCTAAGAGAAAGAAAGAGATTTCTTACTCTCACTCAGCGCCGTCACTCGTTAAGTTTAAAAAAAAAGCAAATACTGTGGCGACATTTGTCAGGACAAAAGCGACATTACATACACAATCAATAAAGATAAAATGAACTTAGTTACTACATAAACGATATAGATGACCTATAATATTCTCAGACACGAGAAAAATCTATAATATGTATACGGATATATAAATATATATGCGTGGCCCGTTTGATCACTCAGCCTCATCAGAGTGTTCACCTTTCTCCCTCAATCTTTTAGATATGTAGTACTTAGTAGCCTCCCACGATACAACCTGTATTTATTATTAACCTTATTTATATTTACAGGCTCACAAAACGAGAAAATTCTTTGACAAATTACCAGCGTCAGAAGGCGGTGGTTATGTATTAAAGAAAGTAAATGGGAAGGACGGCAGGTAACTATTTAAATTTGATTTATGACATACTGTTTTTGTTCATTCATACATTTGTTCTCCATGGATTCATAAATTGATGGTACCAATTTGATGAATACAACTATGCTATGTAAGGAATAATGTATTTTGGTACAATTAAGAGTTCTATGCTTTATAAGTAAGTCAAACAGTATTTATTTATATTATTAGGTTTAGTGATAAATCCTGTAATTGAACCTGTAGAAACAATAATGAAAATTTATTTGACAGCAAATTTAAATCAAAAAAAAAATTCCAACTTCTGTTTCGCAGTACATACGCAGACATCCCGGGATTTCTCGATCGGATTAATAGTATTAAGTTGTTATTTCTCGGTACAAATATTTATGGATCACACAAAGTTTTGTCCCGTGCAAGAATCGAACATATAACAAAACGTGTTGCAGTCAAAAGTTGTTTTTTTGTCGTGTTACAATTTTGTGTATATTTTATGTTATTTAATAAATATGATATAATAACATGTATTTAATGTGCGCAGCGGTTACAGAAAGTACCGCGCGCCGGGCACGCGGCGGCTACACGACATACTGGGCGTGGAGGGAGGAGGGCCGGCTGCGAGGCGACGGGGCGAACCCGGACACTCTGTATCTGATTATCTCAAATTTAAGGTATGTGTACACATCTTTATTTACTAACTAGTAAGTCTTTTTACTGCTTTTTTGTCAAACAAACGTAATGTATGCATTATGATGAGATGTTACTGTAGCCTATGGGCGCTTGTAACTTCGGGGTATCTTGTTTAAAAACTTACTTTGTTGGAGAACCCCATCCTATGCTAACATATGCTCTCTCGGGAAAACCTCGGCAATAAGCTCATTCTGCAACTTGAACGTACGTGGGAGGAAGTTCCTCTGAAACCAAACAGTATGGCCACCAAACGGCGCCTTACCTCTTACCAAAACCATCAGTAGAATGAACTTAAATATGTAAAGCTTTAGGAAAATGAAAGTTGTAATCACGGTTTTCAATCAAAATTTTCCTACATATACATACATATAGATAGACTCTCACGCTACGTTTCACTGACGGGTAGGTAGAGAACTACAAATTTCCACTAGGATTTTGATATACTTACTTTTATAATTAATTATATAATTTTATTAAAAAATTGTGTATTCAATTACAGGACCTAATTCTCCGTATGCTAGAGTACGACCCCAAACAGCGTGTAACGCCGTACTACGCGCTTCAACACAATTTCTTTAAGAGGACAGCTGACGAGTCCACGAATACGCAGCAAGCACAATCGCATCACCAACACGGTTAGTTTCACCAACATTATTGCATATTCATTCATCTCTAGAATTATAATAATACTAGCTTTACCCGCGGCTTTGCCTGTGTGTAAAATTCTACTGAATAACCGATTTTTTCAGGATAAAACGTAGCATATATGCTATTCTAGACTTTAATCTATATCTGTGCCAAATTTCATCTAGATCCTTTCAGCAGTTATGGCGTGAAAAAGTAAACATCACTAAAATCTTCACATTTATGAAATTAGTTGGTTGACTATATAATTCGGTCTGGATGTAATTTGTGTCCGTTAATTGTATGTTTGTAAAGTCCCCCGTGACACCGGGCTTGTGTTTTTTTAAAAAAGGTAACCTTTTTACATATTTCAAAACCGGGTTTTTGACCAGTTATTCAAGAAACTCACTTCCAAATGTGTGTTGTGAATGCATCACAATTTTAAGTTTCGTTATTAGTCTTGATGTTTTCCTTAAATAAAAAAGCTTTTTGCTATGTCTTGATGTTGTTCAATGCGATGTCTTGAGTATTTTTAATTATATTTATATATAAGTGTATATTTTAGTAGAAATAAGTTAGGGTTATAGGTAGAAAAGAAGTCGAATTCCTTGATTTTTATAGTGGTTAACTGATCTCAATATTACGACGGTGCTGGGAGTTATTTCCCGTGTTTTATAGCTATATGCTTCTGTCGTGTTATTTGCTAACATAATCGCTTCATTATTTCATATTGACAGATTAAAATAAAGAATTTTCATTGTACATTGAAGTTTCATCTTCCATATTTTATCTGTGTATATTAACCAAATTAATAAGCAGACCACATGAAGAAATTTTATAAGAAATCAGTACTTATTAAGTATTGGCACATAAATTGTATTTTTATTAGGGCCCAGTCTCATGCTGTCTCTGTTCCTCTGTTTGAGGATGATAGAGACAGCAAGACTAGCCTTATTATTGCAGTGTAAATCAGCCGTAAGGCATGTAAATGTTGTTGCTAATAAATTTATTTGAATTCGTTGAAGTAGTATAATGCGGTGTTGTTAAACGTTGGCATTGTGGCAGATGGCCCGTCGGACTCGCGATGACTAGAGCGGTCCGGCGGCCCCGGCCCGCGACACTAGCGCCACCTCACTAGTGCCTAACGATTACGTGCCAGGTCTGCTAACTATATACCTATGTACTAGGAATGTTTATACGTAACGCCCCCGTAGCATGTTCGTTGTATCACGCATGGCTTTAATGTGTACGCGCAAACTGCATCCTTGTTTATCGACTCATAATAGAATTAAAACTTTATCTACAACACTGTAGATTTAAACTAGAGGAAAATTCCTTATTAAATAAAATTTATTGTTGGCTATTTTCTTTCGATAATAATGTTGCCAGCTGAGAAAAAAGAGTTCTCATATTTAAGAGTAAAAATTAACGCATAGCCTTTAGGACCACTTTAAAAGAAGTGAGTTTTCTATGCGCCTGTATTTTTCTTTTGAAAAAAGAACTGCTGTTTTTATATGTAGGGTTATTTTAAAAATTAATGTTTCATTTATATAAACAAGATATATATATAAACAAGATGGCTTCAAATTCTTACTTCGCTAGCTATATATTTTTATATAAAATAGTTAAATGACGTCGATAAACGATGGACGCGGGTTCTGATTTATATGTATTTTTTATATTTCCCATGTGTTTTTATATTTTAAGTTCTAAATAAGATGTTATTGTTATTTATTATCTACACACGACCCTCATAATAATGTTTGATTCCGCTTCTATAGAAACACCAACCGTATCATTTGGTCATGATTGTTCGATGTTTTTATTTTTTAAGAATAGAATAAGTATGCATTATTGCGTATATTGCGCTCACCCACCTAGGGGTGATAAGAATTAGTTTCAAAAGAACCTCTGTAACACGAATACGCCACACGCCAACTGACCAGCTGGTATTGTAGTCTTTTGCGCCTGCGCAGTGGTCGGCAAACACATTAGTCAAAAGATCGTCAATTTAAAGTACAACGATTAAGATTTCTATTGAGATACTAATTACTTAAATTGTTGCTATTATTATGCACACGTAATGGATTTCGTGAAGTAAGATGCGTATGCGCAGGTACACCCACTTTCCATTTTGTAACGCCCTGCTGTTCAATTAAATTATTGTGCTTTTGCGCGTATTGCGTTTTGCGTCATGCGAAACATGATAGAGGACCTGAAGTGCCTCGGTCTGCCGACCACTGCCTCGGCGCGAAGAGTCGAGTTACAGAGGTTTCGCTGTGAGTGAGTCTCGCCTGGATGGTGTATAATGTTGGTAATGTTGCAGCGGGCGGCGGCGGGGCGGCCGGCGTGGTGGGCGGCGTGGTGGGCGGCGTGGGCGTGGGCGGCGTGGGGTCGGCGCGGCTGTGGGGCGCGGGCGTGGGCGTGGGCGCGGGCGCGGAGCGCATGGAGGTGGAGGCGGTGCGGCGCGAGGACGAGCTGCTGGCGGCCGTGTGCCACAGCCCCGTGGCCATCCACTAGCGTGTCCGTGCACTCCTGGACTGAATCCGATATTTATGATTCTATATTTTTATTTAATACGATAAGTCTGACTGTAAAGAAATATTATGGTGACGATTTGTTACGTTGTACCGTGTATTTGTATTATTCGTTTCTCGATCGCTTCACCCGACAGTACTTAGGAACGTTCCGAGCGATCGCCGACGATCCCGTTCACCGCATCCGGACGCATCGAGGGCATGAGAGCTAGGTTTTTTTATTGTTACCCGATGCATATCAAGGACGCAATATGGTAGAAAATAAATATTGTATATAAAAGTTAGGAAACCGACTATCAACTATCGATACAGACTGCGACATAAACTGGATAATCTATAGTTTAGTTACGATCTATGCTAGTTAGGCTTTCGTTCGGTTTTTATTATCGCAAGCTTTATATTCTTAAAGTGTCGGCAACTGATGACTGAAATTCAAAGGGCCAATGAGAATTTTGTTTATACATACGAAGAAATAGATTAAGTATTTTTGTTAATGCACAAATTGATTCGACTCGACACAATTATGTGCACACACTTAAATTATTTAATTAAAACTATGCCCTCGCATTTCAGAGTTGTTGTATAATGTGTAAATGTTTTATTTCCATTGTATAATGCTTGTGATTAAGTCTCAAGTGTTTGGTTTAACGCGTATAGGTTACTTTGACCCATTGGTATTCAGACGATGTGTAAAACAGATAATAGTGTATAGGTAATTCTATAAAACACAAAATGTACTTGTAGGTTACGAGAATGTTGAATCATATATTTAAAAAAAATTGGGTATTTCAGATAAGAGTTAAATAAATTGAATTACTGACTTGTTCAACCTTTTTGGATTTGAATCTACAATAGACTAACCTCATTGCAACAGACTGGTTGAAACTTTCTAAATGAAGATATTTTGTATAGCATTACACTGAATCACTGCCTTATTGTGCCGGAACTTTTTATGTGTAAGGCCCGCTACTAATTAACGACTTTTTGGTCGCACGATATAAAATAATCTAAATATTATATAGATAATATTTGGTTATTATTTGTTGACTTTTATTTGTAACTAATCTTAAATTGTATTTAAGATTGAATGTGAGTGCCATGTGGTGCACTTAACACGTTCAATAATTAAAATAAAGGTCGACAAATGCGCGTTTTTTGGGGTACGGGTGGTGTTATCTCAATTTGTAGTTATCTACAATATGTATATGTATAGAAATTGTCCATTGACTTAAAAAGCTTGTTAGTAGCGGTCCTGGAGCCTAGCTTCTTTATTCTGATTATGATGTGATATAGAAAAATTTTTATGTTAAATTATTTTTAGTTAAAAATTGACTGAGGTGACCATAGTTCAGAATAAAGCAGCTATAAGACGAATTGCAACTGATAGCAAATTATTTCTTATCGCAAAATATTATTGCGAATTTTTTATATAAAAAAACATACCTTCCTAAATGGATTTATTTTAAACGTAACATGTATGGTACAGAGATATTCGTTGACATGAAGCATTAAAGTATTTTTCTATCGTTAATTTATCTAATAATATGTGCTATCTACTTTCATTTCATTGTAGATTTGAATCTATTTCTAATCTCGCTGTTCTGTACTATAAATTTTTCAGATATCTGTATAATATTTACTGTAATACTTTTCTGCTTCATGAGATATAGGGTTGTTAGAAAGAGTATAAGGAATAAGTATGGGATACACGTTTAATTTAATAATGATTATGATAGAGCAATAACGAAGTTAATCAACGGGCAGGTTTCCAAAATGTATGTAAAAATTATAAAAAATTGTGTTCATATGTACCTAATTGTAATATACATTTATGTTATTGTTTAGTTCCTTTATAACTATATACTGACATAAACACTGTATCCACCGTGTAATTATACAGTTATATATGGTTAACTCACATGTAAGACATAATGACAATGTTAATTTGTTTTTGTCACAAACCCCTTGTGGTACAATCACTCGGAAATCTGCCGTGTTTATATATGTCAAACTAGTCTGGATGTTACTTTAAGTGATAAAAAAACACGTAAAACACCAACCTATTTGAATATAGTTCTAACTAAATCCATTACTCAAGAATGGCCCTAGATGTTTGCGCTTGAGTATGTAATATACTATACTATTTATTTGTACTGTGACAGTATGGGATTATATGGAATGTGTGAGTTGGAATGTGGCGGTGCGCGACGCGATGAGCTAAAATGTTTATTTCCTATCGGATTGTCAGTTCGCAGGCACTGTAACAATAAAAGGATAGAGCTTTATGTCACTAAGTTTTGTATTTTAAATCAATAAACGATAGCAATTGATCTCTATATTTTTATTTAACCTTATTACTTTATATTTACCTTTCCTACCGCAGGTACTTAGTGTCCAAGAGCTGTTTAGATCGCCTCTACCATGATCTACGGATTGTTGACAGTTGGGACGGAGTTTTAACGTACCTTCCGAAACACAGAGGGCACCACTGCGGTTACCGACCAGTCAGTGCACCTGGCTATGAGAGCCTTACAGCACCAATGTAATTTTGCAAGTTTTGTTGTATGTCTTTGATGAAGTTATAAAAATGGAAGAGAAACTGACACGGAACCGTCGTTATGTCTGGTTACTACAGAAAAACATATTGCGCCATTCTGTTCTCGAGCTTGCGCGTGTGCTTTCTAGCGTAAATAGCAAAATTCTCCATGTCACGCTGATAAGAGCTATTATTTATTTTATTTATTTATTTATAAAACTTCATGCAAACATGTACATAGGCGGACTTAATGCCATAGGCATTCTCTACCAGTCAACCACGGTGATGCAGAGATAAACGAAGTAGGTGCAATAAGAAGTCACTTGAATATCGAATAGATATGATTAACAGAATACACAGAAATACATATACTGAATCAAATAAATATATATAATATAATATATATAATTAGAATACCATATATATATATATATATATATATATACATATACAAAATTACATACATACATATAGGTAATCAACTTAACGAGATACTCGCAACAACTCATCAAAGAGAAGAGAACGAACCTTCATCTTAAAAGTAAATCGGCTTGTGGACATTCTGACCTCAAGGGGAAGCGCATTCCAGACTTCGATAACCTGCACGACAAAAGAAGAGTGGACAAAACCAGAAGTGTGGGAGGGAAACACAAGCAAACGATTATTTGAGGATCGTAGAATTTTGTCGTGAACGGAGCTTAAGTACTGGAAACAGTAAGTTAAATAGCTAGGAGAAGATAGGGAATTGAGAATAGAAAAAAGCGTAGTGAGAGCACGCAAGCTACGGCGTTGACGAACAGGTAACCATTTCAATTCTGAACGATAGATAGATACGTGGTCGTATTTACGAAGATTAAAAATGAATCGAATCGAATATTACGCACTGTCAACTGGTCAAAACATAGGCAACTAGGGCCAGGCAACCATGCCGCGACAATATTTCCAAGTACATTGGTGCAGAATGGACCTGCGGTCGCTTGTGCGTCACCAAGCCACTACACGACGCGTCGTCAGCGACCGGCGACCAAGTACGTAAACACCTATTTAAACCGGGTGATTCCATGTCCTCCGATCGGAACTCCGATTGGTAGGAGGAGCGGGGATTGAGCACCCATATAATCATTGCATAGACTTTGCAGTGTTCCTCAAACTTATAGTCTTCAAATTCTAGAATATCAAAGAGGAACACCATAAATGAAAAAATATGCTTTTAGTGAATATACTGCCGGCCACATGACAAGTGACGGTCAACGGGTACCTACTGGGACTTAAGTACATGACTGCAAGTCATTGCATTTTAAAAATTATCAGGGATGTCCCACCAAATCTCCTGCCTTGTCATCCGAAGGAGGAAGGAGTATCTTACCTTAGTTTCTACAGCTATGTTGGGTCCCATGTTATAGGGGGTGAGCGTATTGCCAAATGCACAAGGCTCAATTTCATACTCCGGGGTATATAATAATGGCGAAATACTTCATTTAGGTAAATATAATACGCATAGCCGCATAAACATTTTATATGTTGCGCGAAACATCCACATTTCACGGCGGTAGGTATGAGGAACATTGTATGTCAAATGTGTTGTGCGTATTCATCAGGTATAGAAGCTATGATGTGTTGACAGTGGCACTAGCTTATTATTTGATCTAAATGCAATAGGATAAACATCTCTGTCTCTTGAAAACGTGTCTAGCTAACGACATTTCCACTTGGATAGCAATGCTTATTCTTAGTAAGAGAAACAACCAAGCCATCCACAAAATATTTTGCTTACGGCAACACTAATAAAGACACTTGACCAAGGAACTTATACCCAAGTGGAATGCGCACGGCTTATCGATTTTCGGTCCGCAATTAGGGAGGATTGTGTCTCTTTCTATAAGGTGTCCATGCGATTGATCAATGCTGGAATGTTTTGAAATTTCGGTTTATTTCTATGTAAAACAAATCTGGTTTTCAAATAAATAGGGTTTTGATAAATTTATTTCTGACTATCGGGGGGCTCACCGTTCCTTTCTTTAGTGCGTCTATTCGACCGAAAAAAAATCAAAACGTCTTGAAATTTGGGTTCATCTCTGTGTAAAGCAAAACGCCGACTTTCAATGATAAATATAGGATTTTATTAAAGAACCGTGTTAAATATGCTTTCAATTCTAACGTAAATGTTTCATATTATCTATTCGATTCCAACGTCATTAGAAACAAATTAATATTATATTATTGTGTATAGGAGTTGTTCGAACGCTCTCTAGATGGCGTTGAGATCGAAATAGATCGCGATATGGTTTCGTTCACAAGTGGACTATATAAGGTGAGCGGAATTTTGAATAAAGTGTGTGGTTACTCATATTGCAAAATTGGTTTTATTCAGTTCCCGCTATATGGTAGTAGTATCGAATATGTACATGGTCCTAACGAGTCGGATCGGGTGGTATTTTTGTGTGTAACATACTGGGCTCTTTGGTTGGGTTTGACGACAAGAGTTGACCTAAGTGGGTCGTGAGGCGGCGCTAGTGAACTGTTAATAGTGGCTGATCTACGAGTTGGCTGATTTGTTCCTGAAGTTGGGTGACTTGTTGGACGACGTGTTGGGCGACTATGCGAGTTGGAGCAAATAGTGAGTAGTGAAGTGACAAGTGAAATGGACGACATCTGTGAGTACTTTTAAAATTTATTAAGTTTTCGCCAAGTGTTAATATAGTGCATAAACTTAGAATATTTGCAAGTAATTTGAATTGGACTTAGAAAAATTAAAAGTAATTGGCACAGGACTTAGAATATTTTTAAGAAAAACGACCGGACGGGGAACCTATGCCCGATTTTGGACCGGTATAGAATTTTTGCCAAACACTTAGAAAATATTCATATAATTCAACATGGAAAAGGACATGAGAGTTTTGATTGAACTAAAAACCCAAATCGAAAAAGGCATCATCAATTTTAAAAAGTCTCCAAAAGACAGAGTTACACAACATTACGTAGAAGCGCGATTGGAAACTTTGGAAAGTCAATTTTCCAAATTTTCACAAAAATACGAGGTCACTATTGCTGAATATGGCAGCCCGGCAGTCTCGAAAATTCAAGAGAATTTTTACGAAGAGGTCTACGATGCGTATCTTAACTATAAAGTAGATTTAAAAGATGTTTTGTCTAAATTAAAGGTCATAGTGTCTGAGGAGAAGTGTTCTGGTACATCCGACAGTTTGGTAAAATTACCCAGGATTTCATTGCCCACGTTCAGTGGAAATTACAATGAATGGTTGTCATTTAGAGACCTATTTATGTCACTAATACACAAAAACAAAAAACTTGATGACGTTCAACGTTTGCACTATTTAAAAGCGCAACTGTCGGGTGAAGCAGAGCAGTTTATCAGACATACTTCGATAACAGACAATAATTATAAAAAATGTTGGGAACTTTTAGAGTTAAGGTATAATAATAAAAAGTTTATGGCCACAAATATATTAAAGCGTCTATTTGGTCAACGTAATATGTCTACCGAAACTCCTGGTGGTTTAAAAAACCTTAGGGATGTAACGTGCGATTGCTTACACGAGTTGACAGGCCTTGGGGTGGACGTGAGTACTTGGGACATAATTGTTATACACATCATAACTTTGAAGTTAGACGCTGAAACTCGCATGCAGTGGGAGTTGAAAGTAAGTGATTTGCCTGATGAACTTCCATCTTTAACCCAGTTCTGCAATTTTTTAGAGATGCGTTCGCGTGCTCTCGAAAATGCGGCTAGCCTCGAACCTAACAATAATAAGTCTCGAAATATGAATACTAGTAAAATCACGGCTTCTAAAAAGGTTTTGCATGGTGTTGCGAGGTTGTCATGCCCTCATTGCGCAGAGAGTCATAAGCTATTTAATTGTAAGAAATTTGCTAAAGAAGAGGTGGATACACGACGTAATATTGCTCAGTCTTTAAAAGTATGTTTCAATTGCCTAGGAATTAATCATACGTCTAAAGATTGTAGGGTGTTCACCAAATGCCGGATATGTCAACGCAAGCACCATACGTTATTGCATCCAAAAACCTATAGCGAGAACAATGCGGTTGTAGATTCTGTAGAAACTACAACTGCACAGGGAGGTATACCGGGAACTACACCAAACGATACAAATATTGCAACTCATTTTGTTAATGCACAGGGACAAGTTCTGTTGGCCACAGCTCTCATCAAAGCTGAGTCACAAAACGGGTCATCTCAAATCTTGCGGGCCTTGATCGATCAAGGGTCTCAGGCATCGTTTATTACTGAAGCAGCAGCGCAATTGCTTAGACTAAAAAGGGTAGGAGCTAAAACTACGATAGCTGGGATAGGAGGTAATCATGGTGGCATTGTCTCTAGACATGTTGTTACGATAAATCTGCAGTCATTGCATGATTCTTCCTTTACTATAGAAGTCAGCGCGCATGTATTAAATTCACTGACTACAGTAATGCCGGACAATAGAATTACAATTAAAGATTGGCCGGAACTACATACTCTGCAGTTAGCAGATCCTAAGTTTAATTTCCCCAATAAAATAGATATTTTATTAGGAGCAGATATTTATAGCCACATAATTAAAGAAGGGTTAATCAAGAGTCCTAAGGGCTCTCCAATAGCCCAAGATACACAGTTCGGATGGATTGTGTCTGGGCAAGTAGCCATGGAAAGTTCTCATAATACAATTATTGCTATGCATGTTCAAATCGATGCAGATGACATGCTTAAAAGGCTGTGGGAACTTGATGCTGAACCTTCCTGTCATAAAAAGAAATTGACAACAGAAGAACAATATTGTGAGGATTACTTTAATGCAACTACGCAGCGAGACGATACTGGCCGTTATGTGGTAAGATTGCCATTTCGCTGTGATGACCCACCTTGCAAATATGGCAAATCTAGAAATATAGCTGTAAAAAGGTTATATAGTTTAGAAAGAAAATTAGCAGGAAATGTTGAATTAAAAAAGCAATATTCAGATGTATTGAACGAATATTTATTACTTGGACATATGGAAAAAATAACAGATGATTCACAAATAAACAATAAAAACGCAGTTTACTTGCCTCATCACGCTGTGATCCGACAAGATAAAATAACCACAAAGGTAAGGGTGGTTTATGATGCTTCGTGTAAGGGAGCCAATGGTGTCTCCTTAAACGATACTTTGATGGTAGGTCCTGTACTGCAGGCCGATCTACGGCACATTGTTTTAAGATGGCGTCAGCATCCTATATGTTTAGCAGCGGATATTGTAAAAATGTACCGCCAGATTAAAGTAGCCAACGACGATGTTGACTATCAAAGGATTGTTTGGAGAGAAGATTCGTCTCAGGATATTCAAGATTTCAGGCTCTTGACTGTTACTTTCGGTACATCTTGTGCTCCATATTTGGCAGTTAAAACTTTGCAACAAGTTGCTTGCGACGAAGGAATGTCGTATCCATTGGCCAGTGAAAGATTAAAGACGGATTTTTATATGGATGACCTGATGACGGGGTGCCAATCTGAAACAGAAGCGTTACAGGTTTACAGTGAATTAAATGAATTATTAAAAAAAAGGGGGTTTTGAACTACAAAAATGGACAAGTAATAAAGATCAATTGTTAGGTAAATCAAAGGAAATTTCAGGTAGAGATTTAGAAATAAAACTAGATAATGTAACGAAAGTTTTGGGGCTTACCTGGAACCGTAGCACTGATGAGTTTGTTTACTCCGTGAAAATGTCTCCTCCTGTTGAACCTGAAACAAAAAGAACGGTTATTGCCGAAATATCGCGTCTATATGATCCGCTAGGATGGATTGCACCATGTATAATAAAAGCAAAGGTTTTCATTCAAAAGCTGTGGATTGCAGGCATTGGCTGGGATGACACACTTCCAGCAGAACTATTGCAAGAATGGAAATCTTATAAAGAAGAGATGAAGCAGTTAGTGCATTTTCATATTCCAAGATGGATAGGCAAAAAGAACGATAATATCATCGTTGAGTTGCATGGGTTCGGTGATGCGTCGAATACGGCTTACGCAGCTGCAGTCTACTGTCGAGTGATAGAATATAATGGCAACATACAGTGTCATCTATTAACTGCTAAAACAAAGGTGGCTCCAATAAAGCAAATATCTATCCCTCGTTTAGAGTTATGTGGTGCGGTTTTAACAGCTAAGTTATTGACAGAAGTAGCAGAGGTGATGAATATTCCCAAATCAAATTTGCATGCATGGACAGATTCATCGGTTGTTTTGGCGTGGCTAAACGATCACCCGAGTCGATGGAAAACATACGTTGCTAATCGCACTTCGGAAATTCTCAGTTTAGTGGATAATTCACAGTGGGCACATGTCAAATCTAAGGACAATCCTGCAGATATTGCATCTCGTGGGGCTTCTCCTATATCACTTTTGGAGAATGAGATTTGGAAGCGGGGTCCAAATTGGTTAAGCAACGATTCGATAGAGTATTCGAGACCGAAATCTATCTGTACTAATGAAGAAAAGAAATTGCTAAAGGTACATCTAGTTGCGGTAGATCTTATGTTTGATGATACATTTTGGTCGAAGTTCTCATCATTTAGAAAGCTGGTGAGGGTCATCGCGTTCTGTAAAAGGTTTTTGTTAGCAACAATAAGTCGTAAGAATAATACTAAACTTTTACCTTATTTGACTGTGGCGGAGATCCAAAAGGCGTCACAGTTTTGTATTCAAAAATGTCAAGAGGAATGGTTTAAGACGGAGATTGATTCTCTTTCAGACGACAAACTTATTAACAAAAAGAGTTGTTTAATGAACGTAAATCCTTTCGTCGATGATCAAGGTATTCTTCGAGTTGGTGGTAGAATACGACAAGCACAAATTAGTTTCGATAGGAAACATCCAATTATAATACCACATAAGTCAACCTTGGCTAAGTTGATTGTAGCTGACGCACACGAAAGAACTTTTCATGGGGGACAACAACTAGTTTTGAATTTTATAGGCACAAGATATTGGATCCCTAGATTAAAAAATATAGTTCGGGAGCACATACATGGTTGTGTTCCTTGTGTGAGATATGCAGCCACAACCAGACAGCAGATGATGGGTGACCTACCAGCTTGTCGGGTTAACCCTAGCAAACCCTTTTTAAACTCAGGAGTTGATTATGCTGGCCCTATTAACATGAGAGTGTCTAAAGGTCGGGGACAGCGATCTTTTAAGGGCTATATTTGTTTATTTGTCTGCATGACAACACGAGCCGTACATCTTGAAGCGGTTTCGGATTTAACTTCGGAGAGTTTCTTAGCTGCATTTAAGCGGTTTATCTCTAGACGTGGGGCTTGTCAACATCTGTGGAGTGACAACGGTACGAATTTTGTGGGAGCTGCCAAGACACTGCGGTTACTTTTTGCACAAGAAAGTTCAATGTTTCAAGACATTGCAGCAGCCCTTGCGAATGGACGGACGGAATGGCATTTTATTCCTCCCCATGCACCAAACTTCGGTGGATTGTGGGAAGCTGGTATCAAAAGTGTTAAATACCATTTAAAACGCGTCATTGGTGACTCCACTCTCACTTTTGAAGAGATGACCACTGTGTTAGCACAGATTGAAGCATGTCTAAATTCTAGACCTTTGTCTCAGGGAAGTAGTGACCCAGAGGATCCAAATCCTTTAACTCCAGGTCATTTCTTGGTAGGCCAACCACTAGTAGTTCCACCTGATTATAACTACGAAGACTCCACTATGAGTACATTGCGCAGGTGGCAATTAGGGCAGCGTATGGTGCAAAGTTTCTGGCGTCGGTGGCAACAGGAATACCTCATACATTTCTTTCAAAGATATAAATGGGCTAAGCCTATACCAGATTTTAAAGTAGATGATATTGTTTTAGTAAAGGAAGATAACTTACCTCCTGCAAAATGGTTGTACGGCAGAATCTTGCAACTGCATCCAGGCAAGGATAATTTAACTCGCGTTGTCACTCTCCGCTCAAAAGGCACTAATATTAAGCGTCCAAGTTCAAAGTTATGCTTACTTCCCATTGGCGATAAATAATAATAAATGTTTGTTATAAATTAGTTTCTTTTAAGGTTGTTTATTTGTATTTTTTTTATTGTTTAGAAGATTACATATTTGTTTTATATTGACAGCAATGATACTGCATGTTCTTCAATTCTTGCTATTGCTATTGTGTACGATAAAAGCTAATTAAATTTGCTATCATTTAGTAATTATTGTTTTTTTAGAAATTTCAAGATAAGGATTCATCCCTCTATGGCTAAACATTAAAAAAATGTTTTTATAACTTTTATTCTTTAAGAAAGTATGTTAGTGTTTATGTGGATTGCTAATGTATTATGTAATGGCACTGTCCACTATGTTGTTAAATTCATACAGTCCATTGCTCATATAATTTGAAGTTGATTAGTTTGTTCATGGTGGGCGGTCCTAAAAGGAAAATAATCCTTTTGGTGGGCGGTATGTTAAATATGCTTTCAATTCTAACGTAAATGTTTCATATTATCTATTCGATTCCAACGTCATTAGAAACAAATTAATATTATATTATTGTGTATAGGAGTTGCGCTCTCTAGATGGCGTTGAGATCGAAATAGATCGCGATATGGTTTCGTTCACAAGTGGACTATATAAGGTGAGCGGAATTTTGAATAAAGTGTGTGGTTACTCATATTGCAAAATTGGTTTTATTCAGTTCCCGCTATATGGTAGTAGTATCGAATATGTACAACCGTGACGGTACATTTATGTGCCTATGGGTGTCTTATGTTAGCAGCAAGCACGATATTGACGCTTAGAATATATATCTTTAAAGATGTGAAGGCTGTCACACACCTCCAACGAAAAGGGAGGATCCTCCGACCAGGCTAGGTGATCGTGCCTGGCGGGCCGCGGCCCAACGGTTAGTCGTTGGGCGTTGTATATATACTGAGTGTCTGTGTAAACTTCCATATCGCGATTCAGCATCTCGAACATTTGTTCTGCGGTTGTGTGTTTCTAGGCATAGTGACATCTGTGTTTTTTATGTGGAACTTAGTTGCTTGTTGTGGCGTTATTCTATTGGTCTGATAGATGACGCTACAAAGGTATTAAGGTAATAAAACAAATGAATATTGTGATCGTTTTTATTTCTTACTAGTTGTTGCCCGCGGCTGCACCCGCATGGATTTCGGTTATCACTGTAAAAAGTAGTAGTAGCCTATGCGTTATTCCAGACCATAATCTATCTCTGTGCCAAATTTCATCCAGATCCGTTCAGTAGTTTTTACGTGAAAGAGTAACAAACATCCATCTATCCATACTTACAAACTTTCGCGTTTATAATATTATATAGTAGGATCTATAAAAAATCACAAAAGATAATATGGATTAAACATTGACACGTTGACAGACCACCGAATGCTTCGGGATTTTACCTGGCACGGTATTGATTCAAAGCTGACATAGTCGATCACATTTTGGAAATCTACAAGCAATTCGAGAAATGTTGAACGTATTGTCCCCCTAATGTAAACAAAAGTTGTATTTTTTGATTTACAACGAATTATCTACTTACTTCAAAAAGGAAATGATTCACTTTTGCATCCTATTACACAACACTTTTTTACCCTTTTTATTTATAATTTTCTAAAATCGCAATATTAAGATTCTTAAATGATTTCGCTATGATAACATGTACGGCCATATTGTTTGAAAACAGAAATATTAGTTGCCATATGAATTGTTATAAATACTTCTAATAATTTAAAACTTATTATATATAAGTTGTTTTATAGTAGAAATAAGATTATAAATTTTTAACAATAATAAATCTATATTTACCTTCATGTTAAGAAATCCTCAGCTAAGAATTAGAACGTAAATATTTTTTATAAATAACATCTCAGGTAACTACCAATTGTAATATTTTCTACTAATTTTGTACTGGCATGCTTGTTAGAAAGGGACACACTCCACTCCGTTTGGCTATCTCATGTGGACCGTTTTTCTCCCTGATAGTTCTGAGTACAATTTTGATCTTTATTCTCATGAGAATATGGTTTATTATGGAAATCGATATTTGTTGAAGTACTCAATCCATTAATATAAGATCCTTGCACTTGACAGATAACCAAACCGAAATCAATTGACACCAAAGAGTAATACAAATATACGGAAAATTGACACTGTCGCCTGTCAGAACTGTCAGTCAGTCAGACAAGACTCGGACTTTATTTATTATCCCAAAGAAAGTCCCTTCTCTTGTTTATTATAATGCTTGCCAGTTTGGGGAGAAAATAAACAATGTGTTAAAGCTTAATACCTGTTAATCATGAGGGGAACACAGGCTCAGTTTGAAATAATGCTGGATTTTATGGATCGGTGAGTATTTTCAGTCAGAAATTTATTTACAGGTACATTTTAATAAAATATGTTAAAACTAGCAGCTTTATTTATAAAAACAACTTACAACAACTATTTAATTAGACAAACTTAAGAAATCGATGTACATTTCAGTGTAAACAAAAACAATGTATATTAAAATATGGTTTGATTACTAAAAAGGTTTTTGTTACATACTGTGGCACGTAGTAGTTTGATTGAAACTGAATGCTAGTTAGTAAACTATAGAAGTACTTAAGATGTTCACCAAGCATTTGCATAATGTGCATGATAATACCCAATTTAATTATATAAACACATTGTAGAAACGCTTAAGTTGTATGGATGTTAATTCTTCATTCAAAACTATTTGTTATTTTTTTTTTTCTAATTTTAAAAAGAACTCCCGCACTAGAGAACAAGCTCTGTGTCACGGGGGACTTTACAAACATACAATTTACGAACACAAATTACAAGACACAAGTTATAGCTTATACAATAAAGTAGCAAAAAATATAATCAAATTATATCATGCAAACTAATGTAGATGCAGGCAAAAGTTAATTTTACAGTAAATTTATAGTTTTACTCACATGCCTTTTTTTGAACTGCATGTGAGTCAATCAATCAATCAATCAGCCTATCGCAGTCCATGGCTGGACATAGGCCTCTCCCATCACGCGCCATAGAACACGGTCGTCCGCCTTCCGCATCCAGTCTGTCCCAGCGGCCTTTTTTAGGTAGTCGATCCACCTCGCTGGGGGCCGCCCTACCTTATGCTTACCGAGTCGCGGTCTCCACTTTAGGACACGTCTGCTCCATCGGCTGTTGTTCCTTCTCCAGATGTGACCAGCCCATTGCCACTTCAGCTTGCTAAGTCTGTGAGCTATGTCGGTAACTTTGGTTCTTTGTCGGATTACCTTGTTGCGAATTTTATCCTTCAAAGAAATGCCGAGCAAAGCTCGCTCCATAGCATATATGTGTTATATAGCCTTTCTGGATAAATGCACTATTCTACAAAAAAAAGATTTTACTAATTGAACCAGTACTTTCTGAGATTAGCCATTCAACCAAACAAACAAACAACCTCTTCAGCTTTATAATATTACTATAGTACATACATACATACAGTATTCAAATAATAATATATTATTAGTTTGGAATGCATTCCACATTTCTGTTTCACTTATCATTAACATGTCAGCCTTTGGTTGGTAAAGGGTTTTTGTTTCGAGTTTTCCCTCTCTTGCAGTGGATATTGTCTGCCTGACTTACTTCCTTGGTCAACTCTTACAATACCCTCAGGACGGAATGGGGTGGTGACATTTGTCTTAATCCGTCACCACACGGACATTTTACTTATATTAGTAGAATATTAATATAACATGCTGTATTTTTACAGAAATGGTGATATTAGCAAAGCTCCCCCAGGGTCCCAGGGTCGGCTGGAAAATCTACAGAAATGGCTAGAATTAGCTGAATTGTTAAATAAATCCAAGGGCGAAACAAGGCCACTAGACAAATGGCGAAAGGTATTTTTTTATAAATTTTATTTTGAGCTGGCTTTTATATATTTGTGGTCGGTAGAATTCGATTGTATGTAAGTCTAGGGTAGGGGTCAATTAGGCATTTAAACTTGAAAAGAAAAGGGAGAGGCAATAACAAATGTTTTTATAATACAGCAACTCATACTGTCCTATTGGCAAGGGTCTCCTTATGCTTTATTAAGAGGAGTGAGGGTTTGGTATATATTCTTAGCCTATGTATGCTGGTATCCAAATTAAGGTTTGTAGATCACCACACAAATTGCATTCAGTCTTTATCAACCATTTATGTAGATCCCATAAGTCATAACTTTTGAAATAGCATGATGACCTTTTAAATAAATAGGCCATTCTCAACAACTCCTGCTGCAGACTTATGGTAATGATTTTGTATTTCTAGGCCTGGAGTGATTTCAAAAACAATACAAAAAGGAAAGTTAAGAAGCATAAGGAACATAGAGGTCCTGACCTTACATATCTTGAGAGGAGACTGGTAAATTTTTTAAGCGACAACAGTGCTAAGAGAAGTTCTGACTCTGATGATGATAATGAAGCAATTTTTAAGGTTTGTTCAATTGTTATTTGGTTATGCTATGGTTCGAAAATCTGCTATCAGATTGTATCGGATTGCCACGACATCAGACTATGATGGTGAAATAATAATTGCATCTCTCGCCCAAAAGGCTGCAGGATGACGCAACCGCGAGATCAGAAAGCTCAACTTTTTGTTCTCGCGGTTGCGTCATCCTCCCAAACATTTGAAAGTGGCAATTTTTTTTAAAACCCTTCTCTCACAAGGCTGCAATTTTAATATGTTTTAATTTTCATATTTTTAAGCAGATAATAAAAGTTTAAGGAAGGATGATGCAACTGCGAGATCCCTGCCAGGACGGTTTTTAAATCCGTAGAGATAACGTGACCGAAATTTAGTTAAAAACAGAACATTATTGTTATTTGGTTGTAATGTAGGTTTCTGTTTTTTTAGAGGCGGATTAAATGTTGCCAGCGCCCTAGGCAAGTTTCTTATTGCCTTATTGATCTGCAAGCAATAATATGACTCCTCAATATATTTCAGGAAGAAGTTGATCCAGCTCCACGTCAAACAATATCATCTCCTTCTCATTTCTCCTGCGCGGTTAATGGCTCAGAATCACGAAGAAGAAAATCAACGGCATCCTCTACCGCGTCCGACAGTTCTTCATCACAACAACCCACTGGAAAAAGAAAAAAACATTTCAATGACGAAATAAAAGAACTAACAGACAGATATTTTGAATTTGAAAGAAATAGAGAAAAGTTAGCACACGAAAGAGAAATGGCTAGAATAAAACAAAATGAACAATTTCTTTCTATTTGTGGTAGAATAGTGAATGTTCTAGAAAGTTTGACGCCTAGTATACATAGGTATTTGAACCGCTATAATAATGATGAAGGTTGAACTTTAATTATTGTATTCAATTGGTTGTTTTATCTTTAACTCATGAGGCATGTAATGTCGGTACGCCTCATGAGATCAGACTTAGTAGTAAATACTTTCTCTAGATGTAACATTTTGGTAAATTGCTGAATAAATACATTGTAGTAAAAATGCTTCCATTTACTTTCATTGTAAGGTATCTCGTTATTTTAGTAAGTAGAACATTATGTATTGTCAAACCACTTAATTGTCGTGCATAATTTCCTACATGATTCCACACACAGGTCAGTGTTTACGAGTGCAGTTTAATTTTAAGTATTTACAG
Organism: Trisateles emortualis; assembly: GCA_947095525.1. Taxonomy (NCBI): domain Eukaryota; kingdom Metazoa; phylum Arthropoda; class Insecta; order Lepidoptera; family Erebidae; genus Trisateles; species Trisateles emortualis. Next base: position 5,357,099 of record OX352743.1, on the reverse strand, counting down.
TGTCTAGGAACCCAGTTTGGTTAGCATTGTAATTGGAAGGTCATTTTGGTTTGCCTTCCAACACTGCTGACATAAATTGCAAATGTGCCATTATTGTGCAGTTGCAGAGTAAGGGCCTGTTCTTCCTTGCATAAGTCAAGGTTTAGACTCCTTACTGTTTGTGGAGTCAGCTCAGTGCTATGGACATTGTAAATGCTTGGAATTAAACTGCACTCTGACACTAAGGGTGCATTAGTTTCCTTATAATAAATACTTCCTACTAGGAAAAATTGTACAAAATACCCTTTTAGATCTAGTAGTTCGTATGTAGAGTCAGTAGTTTAAATTTCTATATGCTAGACTGTAGAAGATAGAACAAGATGGATGGAACAACTTTTGTGTTAGAGGCTTGGTTCTTCTTTGCTTAAATGGTAATTAACTGACAAAAGTCTCCGCCGAATCCTAAAGAAACCTAGTAGTGAAGGTGGACAACTCGCCACCAATACTGCCCTAAGTGTTGTGGGTTCGATTCCCACACGGGACAAAACTTTTTGCCATTCATAAATATTTGTTTGTTGTGAATTGTGTGTTTGTAATAATTATCTTCCGCGATACAGAGCTTGTTTCCTAGTGCGGGTGTTAGTTTTTAAATATAAAACAAAAATCGTCCAATAAAATAATTTTGAATGCATGGTTGGTTCAGTGGCTTAAGTGGTTACCTTGCCATTTACTACTCCGCGGCGTGTTGTGGGTTCGATCCCCACACGACAAAAAATTGTGAGATCCATTAATGACTGTCCCGAGTCTGGGTATACTTTGTGTCCGTTAATTGTATGTTTGTAAAGTTCCCCGCGACACAGGGCTTGTTCGGGAGTTGTCTTTTAAAATAATAAAAGAAAAAACTGTTTTTGACTAATTTTTGTAGTGTCAAAATGCCAGGTCTAAAATTTCCTATTCATAAGCTTTATCATAATTATGATAATATTGTTATAAATATTATTTCTATAAAATAAGTACATACCTACATTGTAAATATAAAAAAAAAACAATAGAATACAATGATTTTGTCAATAATGAAGTTTTCGTTCTTTTATTACCTTTTCTTTATAAGGAAGTAGGTGTACATAGGTGGTGTTGTCGCTGAGACAAACCCCTCTTAATAAAAAAAAGTAAGTGTACATAACGAGATAAAAACGTGGGAAAGTAACCGACTTGCACGTAAGAGGTGCGGAGTTCGATCCCGGGCGGCAGTACCAATGTAAATTTCACTTTGTGGAGTTTATATGTACTAATCAAATGATTCGCCATCTGCTAACGGTGAAGGAAGATACCCGCATTTCTTAGAAGTAATTCTAAAGACATGCCTGATTCACCAACCCGCATTAGGCTAGCGTGTGTGAATTAAGGCCTAAAACCCTCTCTCTCTCTTGATAGAGGAGAGGAGACCCGTGCCCAGCAGTGGGACATATATGGGTTGCTATTATTATTATATATTATAAGTGTACATACTACTACATACCTACTTACAATAACTACACCTATCTACGTCATCGAGCGTGTACCAAGCACGAAAACCCCTAGTCTCTGTAGGTACTGCGTATTAAATAGATATAGTTTAGCGGGGTTTTATCCACACTTGGCCGCTCAGGTGGGTCAGTCTCCTTGTGGCTATTTCATCCAGTCCAAGTACCTCCAGAATGCCAGCAGGCGGCCGAAGTGGCTGCAGGCTTCCGGTAAAGAGCCCGGTTTCTTTGGAGTCTGTACCCTATGGTCTTTTACGCTCCTACATTCCAAAAGAACGTGGGCGGGTGTCTCCTCAGCCTCCATGCAGACTAGAGCTCCATGCAAAATGGGCTGTCGGTTAGGTCTAGCCTGTAAAAGTGTTTGTTGAGTGGGCGGTGTCCCGAGGACGCCCACTATTGTCCTGAAGTTTGATCTGTTTTGAATGAGGAGGTTTCGCGTGAGCTTCCAGGTAACGGATGGTACCGCTTCCTTGGTTTGTCTGCAGCCTCCGTTGTTTTCCCATACCTCTGTCTCGGTGTATAGGTATATATATATGTATATAATATTATATATACTAATAAATAAATCTGCTTGGAGGAATTAATCTTGATTTTATGCTGCATTTCAATACCTTCTTACTTACCACGGACTTGAAACTAATACCTACCTACACATTATTTTATTACTGTACCTATTTCTATTTGTCTGAGACCTACATTAATAATTAATTTTTCTCTAGTAAATAAGTATAAGCACATAAATATCTTTTACATTTAATTAGAGCACCTAACAAATTATAAGAAAGACGGTATTGCAGTAGCGCGCGGAAATTGTTGCTGTCCACAACCTTAACTAGTTTCATTTCATCTATCACTATCCTTTTCTATATCATTACGTTACGTATTTATCTATCGCATTCATACTTACTTGAAATCTATAAGCAAGTAGGTCCGCATTAAAACATGGTAACAAAACTGAAAGCCGCTCAGTATCAAGGTAGTATTTGTCTTTATATGTAATATCGTTGGCACCCAAGATATCCGTCCAAGCCCGTTATAAAATAATAACTAAGCAATTTTAAAAAAATATAGTTGAGTTAGTATTTTTTTTATTGTTCTTTTTTAAATTTTAGACGTGCCGTCCGCCATACGTGCAGTATAATATTATAGGTACACCAGACTTGAGGTTCATTTAGAAATCAAGTCTGGGTTTTGGTCCTCAGTGATATTACGTTTTAAGTATTTATTATTATTTAATTTTACGTCATCAATTGACATACAAATATTTTAATTTGCAATTTACATGAATAGTTATAAAAATTAAAGTAACCTAACCTACTTACAAACAATCAGATATTGTATTTAAAGGTATTAACCTATAAATAAAATATCTGATTGAGATCGCAGTTCTGAGGAAAGGTGCCCAAAAGACTGGCCACATTTCCACGCTGGATTGCAAGGCTAATACGTTGACCCAAGTAAAGGCCAGCGTTAGGATCGTGAGACGACTCGACCAAACGCCTTGATATCTCACGATACAATTTGTGGGCACTTGGGCCCCATGGTCCTAGAGTTTCGACCCCAAATGGCTCAAAAATGTAAGTCTCACCGAGACTTTCATATTTGCGCCGCTTGAGACACTCTGCAGAAGTGGCGGCCGAACCCACTTTAATGCCAGTCAATGAAAGATGGGAAGGCGCCAAGGTATCTACACAAGTAGCATCCCACACTAAGGGCCTTCCCATCCTCCAAGGAACGAGAGTCATACCGTCAGGACGCTTGCCATCACTACGAAATAAGCCGTTCGGTTCCAGAACGGCAGGAATACGCGCGCTTACAAGAGCTCGACGGATGACGTCGTTTAGAATGGCATGCCGCGGGATTCTACCAGCACTCCTGCAACAAGAGAGACCATGATGAGCAAGCTGATCAACAACCTTACCACAATAACAGCGATGAGGTACTGAATTAAAAGCTCCTAGACGGAGGCTAACAGCAACTCGAAATGAAATGTTGTCAACCATGGTTCCTAGGACAGGAGATGGAAGAGCATTTAACCAGAGGCCAGATTCCCATTCAGCAACGGCTAAAAGACGAGCGCGATCGGCAGAGTTAGTAGTCGTATTAAGTAGATCGTTACGCACTACTCTGCAGAGCGGCTCGTCCCACAGCCGCTGAGCTGAAAGATTGCTGGGAAGCTCATCCAAAGTTAGGGTCCTCCACGCATCAATGGCCTCAGCTAAAAATGGTATGTGTACCGAATTAAAAACATGAGATTTATTTAGAATTTTACAGGTTAAGCCAAAAGTACTGTGAGATGAAGATAAATAGGCTGGAAGGCTGACACTAGATATTTTCCTAATGCCTAAGCCTCCATGCCTGATGGGCAAAGAAGCTTGTGTCCAAGTACGGCCTTCCAACCTAATGTTCAAAGTTGATGAAAGAGTGAGCTGAATGATATTGTCTAATTTAGTGGTCAAATTAGGGTGTTTCCAAAATTGTGAAGAACGTAAAGTGTATGTGAATTTGGGTACAAAGAGACAGAACCTAATGATGGTGTATGCAATGTGACTATTAATTTTACTTATCCGATCAGAAATTGAGTTAAATTTAGTAATTTGTTCATCAATGTAGGGTGAAAATGATTCATCTAAAACAGGGGAACCGAGAAGACGGAGTGAAGTTTGGTCAACAATTTTGATATCAGGAGCTAATTGCTTAAAACTGTTTATAATGTCACCACGCCGAATGCAATTCGGTGGTACAAACAGTTCACACTTGGAAAAATTTAGATCTAAACCACAAAGTTTGAAGTCACGCACTAGGGATGAAAAATCGTTTAAAACTGTTGCAGTGTCACCACCAAGGGTACCGTCATCAAGATACCAAACGTTAAATTGAGATTTCAATTTGGTGATGATGGGGTGAATGGCAAGGCTGAAAATTGCTGGGCCGAGAGGGTCGCCCTGTTGACAACCAACAGCAGAAGAGAGTAAGTGCTCCCTATAAATTAATTTTGTGGGAGCGCTATAACACTGCCACAAAAAACTATACAGAGAAGGCACCACCCTTTCAACCTCTGACAACAGAACGCCTCTGTCGACCGAGTTAAATGCGTTTTTGACATCAACCTTAAGTATAACATCATCTGGCCGAAAAGAGATGTAAGAACGGACGGCGTGGATAGCTGCTTCACAGCCACCACTAACTCCAAAACCAAGTTGGGTAGGCTGAAAGTGTTCGCTGAGGGTACCAGAAACCGCCCGGCAGCAAACTTTGGCTGCAAGACGGCGGTAAGTGGTACCCACAGCAATAGGACGAATCCCACCGTCCTTTTTTTTTAAGGCACAAAGGTTTGCGCCGTAAAGTAAATCCAAAATGTCCCCATTTACTCGACCAGACAGCATTAAATTAATAAGAGATGTCAATGCCTCAAGCAAGGCCACGCTGACCTCACCACCAACATTCAAAAGGTCTTTGAGATGCTGAGCTGTGAGACCATCAAGGCCTGCAGCAGTACCACTTCTGAAGCCATTGACTGCGTTCAAGACCTCAGTGGAAGACACCTGCAGGTTTGTCTGAGAATTACTAGGTGAATCAGGAAAGGAAAGGTTGGCAGCTGGGCAGGGATGTTTCTCATAAAGGGCTGAGAGAGTCTCTGGGGTGTTAGGAGCTAACGCATCGTTAGAAAAAAGGAGACGAGCTGCACCTTTTATATCTCCATCACTCACTTTACTCTCAATGTGATAAAATTCAGACTTTTTTGATTGGCGAGAGGTTTTATTATGACCTAAATGTATTTCATTTAAAACACAGTTTTCTTTAATACAAGAAGTTAGAGAATTGGAGCGAGAGGAAATAGAAGGATTTATATGCAAAATTTGGTAAGGGAACGTGAGAAGATGTTCCCACACCTCTTTAGAATTAAGATTGACCACAGAAATAATATCTGTCGTCAACCTTTGAGCTACACAAATACGAGCACCTCTGGGAACTCTCTTTACAATAGGCTTACTGTGTTTTAATTTAGAAAGTAGTTGCCAAAAAGGAACAGGTGGTAAAGTTACAGAATTTGATGAAACTACGGGTGGCAATGAGGATACCTGAGAAGAATGGGGTTGCGATGATTCAGAGGCCACCTGCAGATGTCCTTGATTTCGGTGGCAGCGGCTTTCATGTATCTTCAATCCTCTCTGCCCCTTAAAAAACCTTGGCTGTTCACAAACATCGCATTTCACAAAGTTGATACTCATAAATACTAGGTAACTTAATTCCGATAACAAAAATAAGAAACCAAAAACTGAACCTAATATAAAAACAGGCAAAATCTTAATTAAATAAAAATAAAATAAAGTTCATAACATAACATAGATGACACCAAGACGTTGCTAGGCAGCCAATATATTCGAGCGCACCGAATGACAGAATGCGCCTAGCAATGAAGGCAGGCTCCTGAAGCGTCCTTGACAACCGTCAAAGTCACCTGAAAATAGCAAAATATCTGATTATACTGAAAAAAGAAGAAAAATATGGGATCATAAGCTGCCCACATGCGTATAGGGACAACACGCACAGGGCCGCGTATTACAGGGCCAAAAATAAGATTAAGTTGCGGCAAATAATTTTATTTCAAATAAAATTAAGAGCGCATGACTTTGACAGACAATGACAATTCATCAATTTAAATGTATCAAATTGAGCCAATGAATGTACTACACTATTTCGACAGTATTATCACCTGCTCCGATAGCCGTGATCGTCTAGTGGTTAGGACCCTACGTTGTGGCCGTAGTAACCCAGGTTCGAATCCTGGTCACGGCAGTGTCACACACTGTTACGGCGGAGCTATCTTTTTGACAAAGTAACATTTTTTTAATGATAATTTTGACTTTGTTTTAAATAAAAAACGTTCATAAATGCTCAAATTCTTACGAACGTAATTATTTTTTAATGTGACAATTTGCGAAAACTTAGTGATAAAACTAATCTGTTTAGTAATATATTTTTAAAATGTCATAATTAGCAAGTTTTTCGTTCCAATATGAATATTTCATCAAAATATGACTTCTGTGGAGCTATTGGATCTTCACTTGTAGTACAGAATACTTAATGTAGTTCATTAACGCCATCTATGAGTATATTACTAAAGCGTCAGGATTTCAACGCCATGTCAAGTAACTACGTATGTACTTTTGTTGGTCTAAAGTTGTCACGAGATGGCGTTACTAGTATTTGTTTTGGTACAACACACGCCGCAGCTGTTCGCTATCACAGAAATCCGTGAGAGAAAAGGAGTGGTGATTAGGTCTGTCTTTGCCTAAAAAATACGTTTTTTCTATGATCCACCAACATTTTGTGGTTTTTGACAGTTATATGTGCAAGTTAAAGTTGTTCTACATGTGATATATTGTTGGCAATGTTGAAAAACATTGCTAAATAGTGTAATTAACGATGTAAACGTTGGTTATGACGTTTACTACGGTGTATTTGTGTGAGTGTGCGTTAGTGACAGCATTGCCGACGACCGTTGAAGCGAATCTTGTAACGGAATAGGTAGCTGTTGTATGTGAATGCTGTTTTCGGTAAGTAATATTGTTTTGACGAAGTTATACCTAACCTATTTGGCTCATGCCTGCGTTCGAATGTCCTATATACGTATATATTATATTGTTTGACCTCGATACGGGACACGATCTCGTTCGCTACTTCCCTTTGAAAGGCAATTTCTCGCGTTAGTAATTTTTTCTGCACCAACCGCGATGTTTCCGCACGAATGTTCTGTTTGATTAGCTAATTTATAGTTACGGTTGTAACGATGTAAAATAAAAACTTGTGTGAATTATTCCCTTGGGCTTATCACCTTTATGTAATTGTAATAGGGTCGAATATATGTTTTATTGACAACCAGCTGATTATTAGGAGTCTTCTCAAATTTGGAAGTTTTAAGGTGGTTACAAATTCAATTAAAATTTGTATTCCAAAGAACGTTAAGTATATTGTTTTATGTACACAGTAGGTAGGTATTATAGAGGTACCCGTATGCATTTGAGCATGTCGCAAAGGAATGTTTATGAATTTGAAAATTGATATTTCTACACTTAACGGTCTGTTTAATTTTTGCCTGTGCAAGTAGGTAGGTTGGTACGTAAGTAGGTAGGTAGGTACGTAAGTAGGTACCTACCCTACCTTACAAAGCCAGTGAAATAGGAGCAGACATCAAACACTTAACACGTCATGAGATTTATTAGGTAGCTACCTACCTACCATTATGTTTCTGAAACTTAGCTGTTCTTACTTGATTAGTTTAATATCAGGAGGTAACTAGGTACCTATTACAAACAAAATAAAAGAAAAAGTAGGTAGGTACCACTACGTAAGTACCTACTCATTTTTATTTATTTATTGTAATTTTTTTTTTGATGTTAATTTAGATAGTCGGTGACTTAGTAGGTAACCTAGCTACGTAAGGTTTGATAGCAGTCCAGGTCTACCTGCCTACGTCTACCCGCATAATTTACGCACTAATTGCTTAGATATCTACTATCTTTCCAATAAATTATAGGTAGATAGGTAACCTGCCTATAATTTATTGGAAATGTCAAGTTAGTTTAAAGGCTGCATGTTTGGATGAAGAAAAAATTGTAAGTATATTCTTAAAATTCTATAAGGATGTTACCTACCTACTAGTAGAAAGTAAAACAGATGTACTTAGTCAACTGCATCATTCTGACAAATGGTTCTCTAATTTCTGTATAAAGTCCTGACTTTTGCCTCGATCGCGTCTTACAGTCACAGGTCCTCTTAGCCAAATATAATTTTCCAATCTACCTACTTTATATTTTTTAATTAGGAGAAATTGGAAGTCAATAACAAAGAAGTATTGGGGTTCTTTTAAAAAGAAGTTCAAAGGTTTTAACCAGGACAGCCACGCCCGATACCCCTGGTGTTGTAGACAAGCGTCCATAGACTACGGTAACTGATAACAATAATAATTAGGCAGGCCATAGTATGCCTTCTTAGTAGTATAAAAAATACCAAAGGTATTTTAAAAGGCTGATCGTAATTTTGACAAGTATAGGTACATTAAGGTCTCTAGTGCCCATTATGGGATGCGTTTAAAAAAAACCTATCCTAGGAATACATCAGGCGGGCCGTATGCTTGAATGCCACCTTGGTAGTATAAAAAAAAACTCTATTAGAAAACCCTGGTGGTAAATCTTTTGTGTAGGCAACACGCAAGTGATAACCCTAATTATTGCAAACGTCCATAAACTACGGTAACTGCTTACCCTCAGGCGGGCCGTAACTAGTGTAAAATAAAAGTGCTTTCAAATCGTGATGGTAAATCTATTCCCAAATGAGACAGGCTGTACTTTTATCGATGTAGATACCACAGAGATTGGCGTACGGTGGGTACATGTATCAAAAATTGTGTTGATTAAAGTTCAAAGATCAAAAACAATAAGGTCACAACTTCGCTTGCTAGCGATGTACCTACGCATTTACCAATTATATAATAACTAGTATCCGACCGCGGCTTTGCCCGAGAGTGCAATCCCATAGGAAGAGAAATTTTTAGTTCCGGGCCTATAAGCTATTCTATACTATAATCTATCTCTAAGCCAAGTATTGGTGTGATTGAGTAACAAACACTTATCCATCCATCCAAACTTTCCGCATTTATAATATTAATAGGTATACCTATATTACTTCTTCTGTCTGACTGACTGCTTCATCAAAGTAGTCTAAACCGTTTGGCTGTTCCTTAAATAATGTACCTAAGTGAGCACTAAAAAGAATTTGTGGATATTTAATCCCGTAACATACAAAAAATTGTTTTACACAGGTGAAGTCGCGGCTTGCCGCTAGTTATAAAAAAGTCGACCGTCAACATTTTACTTATTACCAAATTACCATACTTAAGAGCTTCTTATCTCTCTTATTTATACTTCTATACTTATAATATTACTATAAAGCTCAAGAGTTTGTTTGTTTGGTTGAATGCGCTAATCTCCGAAAGTACTGGTTCGATTAGAATTTTTTTTTTTTTTAATAGTGCATTTATCCAGAAAGGCTATAGGCTATATCACATCACACTATGATCAATAGGAGCGGAGCAGTAGTGAGATATGTTACAAAATCGGGGAAAATATTCCAAATTACCACGCGGACGAAGTCTCGGGCGACCCCTAGTATTATTATAATCAAATAACATCGACGTTTCTTTATTTTTTATCTGACACAATATTTATTATTAGAATAGAATAATAACAAAAAACTTGGGTGCTTGACCGTACGTAGAGGACATTATGGAAATTCTAATACGTCTTTATATTTGTAGATACATACATAGGTAAGTACGTCTGTCTCGACAGATTTGGTCATTATGACGCACAATTTATTTGTTTCTAATGACGCATAGATTAGTTCATTGTGAACAGATAAATATTTATTAGATTATGATTTTTCTAAGAGAGGTAGATCACCATACTAGGCTAGCAAACCTGACTGGGAAGAACTTCCACCCAACAGAAGATCTCAGCCAAATAACTTCATACAGCGGTGTAGTTGTGTTCCTATGTGTGAGTACAGGTCTCCAGCGATCATTTAGGGATGTGTTTTGAAAGAAACATGTTCCTATCCCAGAGATAGATACTCTATTTTAAAGTGTTACAAGCGTCCATAGGCTACGGTAACTGCTTAACATCAAACGGGACGTATGCTTGTTTGCCACTCAAGTAGACTAAAGCCAAATAACAACATACATTGTTAGAGTTGTATGTCTCCATTACTTATTTATACGAATAAAAACAAGTGACGAACTCCTTGGAATCTTGGGTCGTTAACGCGCGTAGGATGCCTAAAGAACTGCAAGCATCCATAGTGTTAGTTTGCCACTTAAGTAGTATAAAAAAATTACCCGTCTGGTGTAGGGTTTGCTTAGTGGCCAACCTGGTGACAGAGTTTTTTAGATCACCCATATTTCGGCCTCTGTCGTTATCTAACGACTGTTAACAGTCGGTTCATTTGACTTGCCCTCCGAAGCAAAGAGGTCAGATGAAAAACCACTATGCGGGCACCCATCTAGCACCAGTAGATAGGGTTACCGCGCCCGTGGTTGCTTAACCCGCTAATCGTCTTTCTATAATATATCATACCACACATTGATCAATTAATGTTTGACTAGCCTGTTGGTCACTAGACCAATAGGCCAGTCAGAGTTACTTACTACTAGGTTAGTAACTCTGACTGCTAAGCAGGAGGTCGTGGCTTCGATTCCCGCACAGGACAAATCTTACGACGATTGTCTGTTCTGTGTCTGGGTGTATAAATATATAAGTATGTTTATCAGTTTGCTTTGCCTAGTTTGGGATCAGAAGACTGTTTGTGAGCTGTCCCAAAATCTATTACTAAATATACAAGCAACGCATAATAATCTTTCCAACCTTTCCCGTTGCGATTACTTGGAATATTTTAAAAGTCCGCTTCGTATACTTTGTTTTTAAAATCCATATAATATAACAAAAACATGATGCGGTCGTTGATTTCCAGTTTTGTGTATAACACTATTTGTATAAAATTATAATTATCAAAATTATCTAGGTTACGTATTTCCAACCTACGCTTTTATAACGGTAGCTCGGTAACGGTGGGAAGCGTTGTGAACGCGTTTGGACGGTGTAGGCGAATGATTACGTTTAATAATAAGTATTGAGATTTATGATATTTCACCATCTTAATTTAATAAGTACGGCTTTTTATTAAAATGCAACCTCCACGCTGTAATTATATTATTCTTCCTCTTTCAATTTACAACCAGAAAAACAAAACAATTACCATCATGTCAAAAAATAATACCACAAATAAATAGCAAAATAAGTTAATATTCTTTTTCTTTTTCTCATTTTACACACAAAACGGCAAAATTATTAAGTTTCCAGGCGAAGTGCTCGGAAAATATCTGTAAAATAGCTTTTGTTTTGGTAAAGAAACTAACATACACAATGACTACCAAGGCTCCAATCCGACCGGCGATCAAGAAAATTCGGGAACAGCCCGAAAAACCTATCGAACTGCCAGAAGTAGCTCTAGCTGCCATCACCTCCTACAAAAAGCAAAAGGAAGTGAGTGATTTTATTAATTTTTTACTGACTGCTCTTGAGAGGAATTCCAATTGGGTGAATACAATCGTTGGTCGGCAGAATAACTTCAGGTGCGCCCTCATGGTAGGCGCAGGACCTAATCGTTTCCAGCTTCAAGAGATAATATACCCTACAACTGAAATGGATATAAATCTAGAAATTGAATTGAAAGATTCTGAAGATCACGATAAAATAGCCATTGCTGCCGTTATTAAACTAAATAATAATATGGAGTTAGACAACCTTATGAAGTATATAAAAACTCGTCTTTGCGATAACACTTTGATACGAGAAGATCTTTTGAAAGGTAAAGGTATGGGCATTAATTTTGCTGTATTAAGACCTATTTCAGAAAAACAGTATCGTGTGATGGAGAGAATTACGATTGGGAGTGCGATGAAGAGTGTTGACTCTGTCAAGAAACGACGAAAAGAGGATAAATTTGTGAATGGACCATTAAAAAAGTCAAGAAAAATTATACATTACCCCATGAATGACTAAATACATATTTGGGCGCAAAACGTGCGGCCTCATTTTGTACCGCAGTGTCAGGTAACATAATATAATAGCAGCAATTTGAGTCGACTGCAATATACGAAGCGCACAGTAAATTATAGGTGCCCATTTTTGCAATGATCGTTTCCGATTACCTATGATGGATGAGAGCGCATTTGCGGCGAAAAGGCCACTACATTTTACAGATATTCATTTAATTTCACCAAATGGTGTTATTACAAAAGAAATATATTCAATGAGTTCATTTTAACAATTATGTTTTTCGCATTATATTGTAAACAAACTATGTATATTGTTTTTTGTTGTAATCTTATAATAGATTAATTCATTAATATGTTAAGCTAAATTGTTTACGAAAGACGTTGAGAAGTAAAGGAGAGCGTAATTAGATTCTCCGTTCCCTTTCGTTAAACTGTGATCGTTTTTCTTCCGTTGGTGAAACGAGTGTCCGACGCGGGGAGATCAATATCTGTGAAATCAGGGCACCGTGCGCGGCTAACTTATGGCCACAAAGCCTTTCGCCAATAACTTATTACAATAGCACTCGCAACTGTGAAGAGTAAAACAATAGTTTTTCCGAGTCCGTCTGTGCGGAGGCTTCGGAAAATGGTTAGTTGGGAAACTTTCAATCTGCTTATCGGTGGGCATAAATCAATTTGAGTCATGGGAGAGGCTGAGTATAAGTTGGGTCGCTTCTGAGCCCTTTTTCTAACTTGGGACCGAGCATACGGATTAAGGGAATCCTGACCGTTGCGTAATTGGCCGTAATAGCTGTGTGATTTATCGAAGCGCTGTCATCTTTAGGATAACGTGAGAGTGCGTGATCATTTTGGATTTTTAGGCTCACGACTCAGATAGTATAGTGTTATATTTATGTGGGTATAGGCTTAGAATATTGCCACCTCTATGGCGTTAGCAGTGGTGGCGCATAGGTCGCTCAAAGTGGTAGTACAATGAACAAGACACAAGGTGAAAAATGGTTAACATGCACCTGTAATGCGGCAAATGTTTAAGGGAATTTTAAATTTTGAAATTGATTTCGCATTTGACACATTACTGTTTGGGTAACCACCTTGGCAATCAGCTCAGCTATAAGCTTTTAATACCAGAAACATCAATAACGTGGAGCAACTTTAATATGCTGTAATAATACAATTATTCAAGTAAGTAGATACTAATATTTAAATGGTGATAGTCCTATGAGCCATCGTATCCTCAAGTCTTGTAGCTTTTTAACTGTAAAACAAGTCCTAACAGTACACAATAAACATATTTCGTCGTTTCTACTCAGACCTAAACCAACGAACCGTTGAGGCACATCTTAAAAGCATCTTTTGTTCCCGATATTTTTGAAATGTCGTGCTGTCGCCGAATTGACTAAAAGAATTTTAGCTTCGTATTATTCGTCGACATTTTATTTTAAAGTATTGACATTTGGCAATGGTGGCTTTATGTTAAAAGGTTATTTATTGCACCCATCAATGGATTGTTTCTGTTTTAGTATTAAGTTTATACTAATGCCATAAAATAAGTTTACTTTTATATATCTTATATCTTTCGCGCTTACCTTTGGCACTACCTATCGGATTTGAAGTTTTTTTTTTTAATTATTTTTTAAAGACAACTTCCGCACTAGGACAAGCTCTGTGTCGCGGGGGACTTTACAAACATAAAACAACTTTACGAACACAAAGTACACCCAGACTCGGGACAATAATTTATGGATCACACAAATTTTTGTCCTGTGTGGGGATTGAACCCACAACACGCCGCGCAGTGGTAAATGGTAACAATTTAAGCTACTGAACCAACCGTGTAGTCAAAGTATTTGATAGCCCAATTCTTGAGAAACTATCGATTAAATACTCTAGGCCCTTGATCATTCAATTAGCCAATTGGTTATAGATTGATCCAATCATTTTCATTCATCTTTATCTTAAAATGTCAAACGTCACAGTACCTATCTGAAATAATAATCCTTACAAATATTATAAATGTGAAAGTTTGTGAGAATGGATGGATGGATGGATATCTATCCATCCATCCATCCATCCATTCTCACAAACTAGGGATGGATGGAATGGATGTTTGTTACTCTTTCACGTAAAAACTACTGAACAGATCTGAATGAAATTTAGCACAGAGATAGATTATGGTCTAGAATAACACATAGGCTACTTTTTTCAGCGATAATATATATTATTACTATATATATATATATATATTATTATAGTATTACTAGCTGTTGCCCGCGGCTCCGCTCGCGTGAATGTCGGTTATCGCTGAAAAAGATTTTCCAGTTTACATACTTTTGTAAGGAGTATAACTAATGTTATACTCCTTACAAAAGTCTTGTCACAAAGTGTAATCTGGAAAATCTATATTATACAAGTCCTTTAAACCAAATACCCTTTCTACCTCAACATAAACTACAAAAACAAGTCGAAATGTCAGAATGTAAACACAAATATGTGTACAATTGTTGAGCATTCCCTCAAGCGGCTCCCGGGAGCGACATATTACATTTTGAGTGTCGTCAGAGACGTCGCGAACAAATGCCAAGTGCTGCCTTGTCTTGTGTTGTGAAGAGTGATGCACAAATAGATATAACAATTTCCTACAATATTTTAAAGGTGGATTAAGAGAGAACTAGAAACTAGAGATATTTACCGTACGCCGTACCAATCAATATTAATATTTATTTTTTTCTATTACCTTTTCATAACTAAAAGCGTAAACGGATCGTTATGAAATTTGGCAAGGAGATAGGTGGTATCTTGGTGAAGGACATAGCATAATTTTTATCGGTTTATCGCTATAAGCGACATTTACGCGGGCGGAGTCTGAGGTAACAGCTAGCATTATAAATGATAAATAAACCTCTTTATTAATTTATAATTTACTAGCTGTTGGCCGCGGCTCCGCCCGCGTGGATGTCGGTTATCGCTGCAATAACCTAGTAGCCTATGTGTTATTCTAGACCATAATCTATCTCTGTGCCAAATTTCATCCAGATCCGTTCAGTAGTTTTTACGTGAAAGAGTAACAAACATCCATCCATCCATTCTTACAAACTTTCACATTTATAATATTAGTAAGGATGTACACCATTATAATACATTACACAGTAACTTAATATAAATAAGATTGTACAATGGGCGGCCTTATTGCTAACAGCGATTTCTACCAGACAACCTTTGGATATCCATCCAACCATGCCTGGTACTATGTTTGTTACCTTTTTACGACTAAACGGTTAAACGGATTGTAATGACATTTCGCAAGGAGATAGATGATATTCTAGGGAAAGACAGAGTTACTTTTATCATGATAACACATCCGCTCGAACATAGCCGCTGGCAATAGCTAGTTCATTATAAAACTAATTCCAATTAAATATAGCTGTTACAAAAATCACAGTACATAATACATTACATTTTATCTTAAAGCCTCACGCAAGTGATACCTCTGGTTCATAGGCTACGGTAACTGCTGAACATCGGGTGGAACGTATGCTTGTTGGCCACCGAAGTAGTACAAAAACCATTGTAGACAAACACAGGACAAAACTAAGAAAAAACAGTAACTAGGACAAAACTTGACGATCCAAGAAAGAGATCAGAGATTTGTGTAATGGATAGCCTACGGATAGGAACGTTCCCTTAAATAAGCACTACAGACCTGCACACATGCACAGAAATGCGACTACTTGTGTGTATTTATTTAGCTGTACCCCCTGTAATGCGAAGGTCCTTCCCAAATCAGGTTTGCTTGCTTGCATAGTGCATTTTTTATTATTTTTACTAGAGTATTTGTCGCTTCGTCGAGTGCTGTAACCGGTTTATTTTCTTTATTTAAATATATGCAGACAGTACTAGTTCAGGATTAAGTTTGTGAACATCTTCATACAATTTTCTAAATAATAAAATGATTTATTGTTGCTTGTAAAACACGCTGAATACAATATATTTTTGCAAGCAAACAAAAACCAAACAAAGACAAAGCACGGCAAATTCTAAAACGTATATTTTAAAAATGTAAGAGCTCGTGCAGTATTAAACTGAACCGGCAAAGTTTAATCCCAAACATCCCACAGACTTAATATAAACCGCCGGTTTAGAGAAAGTACGAAATTGTGGAACGAGATAATAACAATTTTATAAGAACAAATAAATGCATCTACGATGCCGCGGGGCATAAAAAACCTTCATAAAATGAAACTGCTTTTAGGGTTAAATTTTTATTTTAAACATAGAAAGGGATTTTGATGGGCCTCCCACGTCGTTGGAACGCATTATCTTTAGATTTAGGACTTGTGAGCAATAATAATACGCAGTGGAAATGGTGATTCACAGCGCCATCTAACGGCTCGCTGTGACACGTGCGCTCTTGATTCAGTGATGACATTTTCATAAATTATTACGATTTGTCGTAAATTAAATGCGTTTGACGCAAACGAGCAATTTGTTTGCAAAAACGAGTAAAGTATTCATCTTCTTCTCTTTTCTTGCGGCCATAGTCTATGGATGTCGACCGTTCCTACTAATTTTAAGCGTTATATATTTATCCAGTGAAAAATACTTCAATGGTATACAGCTTCCGTAGCGTGTTACGCTTTTAATTCAGGAACACACGTAAACACAGATACCTAGGTTTCTCTGTCTACGGGAACACATGTAAAAAAAAATGAGGTATTTGAAGTTTTACAAATTTCCTTTTCTGACAATCATCATTCATATATTTCTTGCTTGCTTGGGTAGTACTAAGCAATATGCTTTCAAAATATGACCTCCAAACTCACTGCAGTAGTACATAATTATTATCTATTATGTGTTATTGTTAGCTGCGCCTCTCTGTAAATATATTTTCTTAGTCGAGCTGTCCAGTATTAAATCGTACCGTGGCCTACACTAAACATAAAATCACTTTTATTAAGAAATCATTTTAGCTCAATCTGGCAACACTTGTTACGATTACGATTACTTATACAAACATGGCCGTCGATCCCCCGAACTAATAACCATTATAATGGAATTAATATCAACATTAAGCGCGGCGGTGTCACTTTGGGAACATTATCGTGACATATTCGTAATTGGTTGTTTAAACAACGTTCTGTTACGTAGCGAAGGGCCGTTTCATTTCATATCATTGAATAATAAATGGGCTTTAAAAAGGACTTCAGGCGTTTTCTTCACAATGGAATACTTAATTGATGTTAAAGTTTGCCAGTTGGGAATTTCAGTGATGGTGATTTCTTTTTCAAAGATCCTAGTGTCTCTGAGGACGTCTACATCTCCTCTTTAATTATTCATAAATTATATTTATATATGTCGATATGGAATATTACTTCTTATATCTTTACAGTTCCAGTTTATTCACGATAATAAAGGAAGAGGTTAATTTTACACCCGCTAATGTACTATAACAGTTGCGGTATAACACGGTTTTCATAAAAAATACAATAGCAATTATTTGATTACGAACTCAAACGAATTTTACTGCGAAAATGTACTCGATGGCAGCCATGACAGTAATAATGTGACGTCAAATGACATTTCACGCGTTGGTCTGCCATATTCTTCCTTGTTGTGTTGCAATATTTGGCCAGATTTGATTTGGGGATTTAATGTGATATTAATTTTAATTGGAATATTTGGCCAGATTTGATTTGGGGATTTAATGTGATATTAATTTTAATTGCAAATTTGGCCAGATTTGATTTGGGGATTTAATGTGATATTAATTTTAAAATGTCAATTTTATCTTCATAACTACAATTACTTTTTTTAAAAAGCACACGCTTATATTATAGACAAAACTTAACTCAGTTTCCCGCTTAAAACATCGAAAGCCGACTACAAACTGTCTACGTAAATGTATGTAACATAATACAAACGAAAGAGGCACTCGAATGACGTGCGTTTAAAGTAGCCGTTAAAAAGCCGGCACTTTGAACATCTGTCCTGGGGTAATACATCGACCCGGTCCATCTGCTTCCCGACAGGTACTTGTTTTATAGAGGGCGCCATTGTTTGATGTAACTGTTACATACTTGGATGTCTGTGGATAGAAACGCTATTAACGTAATATTAATATTTAATTTGTTTTTTCGTCACTCAACTCGCGTCAATCACTAAAAATCTGTTTGAGGTCGGATATTAATTGAAAGTACGCAATATATTTAAAAAGAACATATATTTATATATTTTATGATTTGGGTTTTGTTTTTATTTTGCGAGTCATTTATAAATATGTATTTCTTCTTTTTCCTTCGAAATTCTATGATACTTAATGATAAAATGTAAATAACGATGCAAAGAAACCTTCTTTATATTCAATACAGCTAATAAATAATATTTAATTAATAATTATCAATAAAAACCAGACTGCAAAGACATACCTCAGTGGCATAAATCATATGATAACAAACTATGCTAAAGACCTTTAAGTGGCTTGAATGATTCTGACATAAGGTATTTACCACGAAGAAAAACCAAACCTAAGAGATAAAATCCCCGCGAAAGAAGTAAACTAAAAAATATCTGCTATTTAAAAATGTTATCCTGAACTTCGTTTTTAGACTCCACGCCCTATTTGTCAAAGTATAAACATTATTTTTGTATCGTCCCGCCAGAGTAAAGTGTGGGTGACACTTTTAGGTAGCATAATAAATTCATCGAAGGATCTGCCTTTAAAAGGCCCACCAATTTTACTCGGCGACTGCCTTTTCCCATTTTTTGATAAACGAGCCCGTTGATCGGACCGCTGTCCGTGGAAGGGTTCCAGTTTTTTTGATAATATCTCGTCACAGGACAAATTTCTATGTGATATAGGCCTAACTGTCCCCTTCACGCGATAAACCCTTGCTGGGTGTGATAGACGTATGGTGGACGCCCCATGTACAGACAAATTTGAGCTTTATTGGTCTCCCTATAACGTTTATCTTTTTGGTCAAAAATGGTTCTAGATAAGTATATATAAAAGTATTGTATTTTATCCATCAGTGCCATTTATAGTGATTCGATTTTGACCCTAAAGAAGGAATTTAAAATGCACGCAACAAAATGCTTCTGTAATGTTATTTTCATTGATGTTGTTTTCACAACTGCAGTTTGAGGATTACATTTCCAAACCCGTCATCCATAAAACATCCAAACTTTAAATAGTAAAAGAGAAAAAAAAAGCTTCGGTTTTTCAGAGAGGCAATAAATATTATTAGATAAATATATATCATTGTCCCATGTCATGGCGTTGTTTCGATAAAGATATGGCATCTCGTTGGGGAGGGAATTCAAATAGTTTTGTGAGTTGAGAGTAAAGGGCTTGTCACTGAGCTTTGTGTCTTCAAAGAAACGCTCGCCTTTATGTTACGTGTCGATACGTCGTTTCGTTACACCTTATTTTGAAATAATATATTTTATCTTTGATACGAACGCAAACGTGACTTGTAACAAGCAACCGAATCGTGTCAAAAATATCTTTACCTACTTTCCTATATATTTTCCACGCATGTTATATAAAGAAAAGCTTGGATAACGCAAACAATGGTAGGTACTATTTAAACATTATGTGGATTACTAGGTCTTTTTTGAACAGTCACGTTTTTAATTAAGTGGAATTTATAGGCAGTGAACGTTACATTATGCAAGTCACATTTTCACATGTGACTTGGCCCAGTTTATATCCTTCACGTATTACTTGCAAATGGCGCCCGACATGGGACCTGGCATCGTGCTATTCGACTTCAAAAGAAATATTCGTTTAGACTGTGCATTGTAAACGTGTCACATGTATCAAATGTATAAAATACATAGAATTTACAACTTGACAAAAACAGATAAATCGAGACCGTGGTATAATTTATGTGAGGAAAATAAATCTGTAAGCGGATACAAGTTTATCCGTCCTTTCAAAATAAGGGAACAGCGTAGGTCCGCCAAGCTTGGAAGTCGGATGACGAATGCCCACATCTTTGCCCTGGGACGGGTTATATAATGCGTAAAATTACTGTCTTCAACTATCTTCATATGTTTCGTGTGTAACGTTTCCTTCTGATATACGTTTATTTATCTAGACGGGTATAAATCACTTTTGGGATGCACATATATTTTTGGCGCAGGCTCGCTACACAAAATGCCGTTTTATTTGAAGCGCTTTAGCTGGATTTATTGTCTTTGTTGATTTTGAGGCGTTGTCGTACTTCTAGTGTGTCCAGTTTGCACAATGAAACAATACAAAATCAAATGTTAATTTAAAGTAACCTGTAAAAGATGACGTGTTTTTAAGAGTTTAAAGTTGTAATGTGATATTGCTTATCTTTGTTAACTTTATTTTTCAGCTGTGGTTCACATTGGCAGTTCTTATAATGTTGTTTGGTATAGGCTCCAATAAGATGTTTTGTATGGATGTTTGTTACTCTCTCACGTAAAAACTACTGAACGGATCTGGATAAAATTTGGCACAGAGATAGAGTATGGTCTGGAATAACACATAGGCTACTTTTTACAGCGATAACCGACATCCATGTGGGCGGAGCCGCGGGCAACAACTAGTACACCCATAAATAGAAAAAAACTGTGAAAGTGACTAGTCAAATTATCATTCGTCGCCATACCTATCTCGTTTAAAAAATGTGTGGCCACTAAAGTATGCGTATAATTATCTACATTTAAAATTACTAAGTAACATAAATAATATAAACTTGCTATCAGTAAAGCATACCAAGATGCGACGCTTTACTCGGCAAATGCAGTAAGTACTTGGAGTTCACTTCTCACTTCTAAGTGTTGTTGCGCATTCTTAGCCTTCCTGCTGAGACGGTATCTTAAACATGCACAGTAGTGAGTCGGCGGCCACGTGCGAACCACTCCACTTTAATTAAGCGGTGATTAAAGTTCTACGAAGTCCGGCGGACTTGCAGTGGAATTCATTCGTCCGTGCGTTGTTGGCGCCCAACATGGGACCAATTTATTAATCTTTATTTACCCGTTGCATTATTTTATATTATATTATAAATTTGCTTATAAAAGCCTTTGAAATTACCTCGAGGAACCGTAATAAATAAAACATGTTTGCTATTATGTTTTATAAGGGATAAAGTACCAAGAATTTACTACCCATTTTTCTGTTGTGCAATCATGAATCTCCTGCTGTGAGATTTGGAGCATGTGGAGAGCTGAATGGCGATCACGTGCGAAAAGCTCGAGTTTAATTAAGCGGTGATTAAAGTTTTACAGTGGACTAGTGGAGCGGACAGTCACCGCCTTTGCTGGTGAGCTTGAAACACTTTGCAGTAATTGTTGTTTACGTGCCGCGTTGAATACAACATTTTAAGAGCATTTTACTCTCTTTTATTGAAATAGTTTCGTGTTAGAGTAATATTTTGGTAAGGTTAGGTTATTAGAAATAAAAGAAAGAAAAGATTTTCTATTTATGAATTATGCTACTTACTTACATTTATTTTTTCTAAAGAGTTTTCCTTTCTGTAAAATCAATAATATAATTAAGTAAAAAAACGTTTTTTTTTAAATTGTTCTTTGTTTTTTTTTAATTTACATAAGGTAGGCTCAGACTTAACTTTTCTTAGTGTGTGGCATTTGTAAAAGAAATCTGTCAACTGATCAGACTGGGGAAATATACTTAATCAAACAAGTGTTATGGGTAACTCTAGGATAAGAAAACTTTTTCTCGAAAAAAAAAAGACTGCAGATCTAAGCACATACACATAAACACAACTTCAGCACTGTGTAGTTATTTTACTATAGTTATTATGGCAAAGTTGCTGTTATTGTTTTTATGGATCCATAATGATAATACCCGTATTACTATCGTGAAATAAGATGTTACACTTTCACCGTCAAACAGAATTATTTAAAAAAGAGTAACGGTTTTTCAAAGCACCTCATTCTCTATGATGTATATTAATAAGGGGATATTATAATTCAAAGGGCACTGCAAAGAAACTCTGAGGCCTCCTGTTCAAAATATATTTATCGTTTGCCTAATTAGCCATTAGGAGGTCCCTTTTTCTTGAGAACGCAATTAATTTACAATTATGTACGAAGGGCTGCACAAAGTCTTATTAAATAAAATGTTTCAAAGACCGCTTCCCCCATTAATTTAGGGCAATTTCTTTTTTAGACGAATCTTTAATTATCAAAGATTTATAATTTCTGAAAGAAATCTTTTGCGCCTTCTTCACGCCTACGTTTTGACTTCATATTTTCAATGTCATCTGAAACTTGACCTTTAACATATAATTTGTTATTTTGTGATCTTAAATTGCCATTGGAAGATCGTTTTTTGATTTTTTACAAAATAGTTGATGTCAACATCCTCACGGAACAAGTCTCTGTGCCAGCCTCCATTTGTTTGAACATTACATTTTAATTACGTTTAGTTTATTTTGTCGTAAGTGTGTCGCGAGATGACAACGTTCGTTAAATTCGCGAATTCGAAAGCACACGCCAGAATCAGATCTACTACTTAAGGATCATATGATTTATTATCCGAGTAGAGACTTCTCTTCTTCTTCTCTTTCTATTATCTAATATTTTTTATGACATAATTTGAATTTTTAAGTGGTCTTTAAAACAAAAACGGTTTATTAAACTATTAAGTGCACGTGTACTTAACAGTAATGCAATAAAGAGTCTATACTTTCCATTCACACTCTTTTTTCCGTGTTTTTTATGTCTTATAAGCACATAATAGATACTGAAACTAAACGTTTCAAGTGATTTAGTTAAAGTTACACGTAATTACGTCGTCGGTAAAACAATTCTCTCGTTACTGAGAGGCCGTAGTGAATATAAAATGTTCAATCATGATCTCGGAGTTCACTTACGGTCTCTGAGGGTTGCGGCTTTATCCTAGTATTTGAATTTTTAATATAGACACGTCAACGCTGCTTTTATCTGCGAAATATGTTCGTCAAACGTTTTCTTAAAGATTTTCTGAGGGAAGAGTGAAAATTTCAGTGTTGATTAAGTTATTTTACATATTTCTGTAAAGAATATGGTATGTTTATAGCGTCTGGTACCTAGTAGTAGGCGTGATTAATAAAAAAATGAAAAAAAAATCTAAATATTGCAAATCCGACTACCAAAAATCTTTTCATGTTTCGTGTTAATATAAGAGAGGTAGGGCACCACACTAGCGAGAAAGCCCGACTGGGGAGGCACCTCCACCTCACGGAAGACCACAGCCGAAAAGCTACACACAGCTGTGTAGTTGTATTCCTGTGTGTGAGTATAGGGTCTCTAGCGTACTTGTACAATTAAGTATTCTGTGCTAGCGCTCATTTAGGTATGCGTTTTAAAAGAATCGTTTTCCTATCCTGTATATTGTAAATAAGAAGAGCTGCTCTGAAGATCTTACACAGGCTATTGGAATATATATTTATTGAAAAATTTGGAATGCGCCAGCATTTTATTTAATTTATTTTATCTATTTTATCTGTTTTATCTATTTTATCTATTTTATCTATTTTATCTATTTTATCTATTTTATCTATTTTATCTATTTTATCTATTTTATCTATTTTTTCTATTTTTTTCTATTTTTTCTATTTTATCTATTGTATCTATTTTATTTATTTTATAAAATCACTAGATTTATATGGCAACTATCGCACTAAGGTACAAACCTTGTATAGCGGTGGACTTTACACGTATCATTCACAGACACAAAATGAACTCAGACTCGGAACAATCCTTACTAATATTATAATAATAATAATATTTTCGGGACAACTCACACATCGCTATCTGATCCCAAACTAGGCAGAGCCTGTACTATGGTAACCAGACAACTGATAAACATACATATATATTTCTAAATACATACATATTATAGATAAATTACACCCAGACACAGAACAAACATAATAATTATAATTGTGAAAGTTTGTAAGAACGGATGGATGGATGGATGGATGTTTGTTACTCTTTCACGTAAAAACTACTGAACGGATCTGGATGAAATTTGGCACAGAGATAGATTATGGTCTGGAATAACACATAGATAGGCTACTTTTTGCAGCGATAACCGAAATCCACGCGGGCGGAGCCGCGGGCAACAGCTATCATTTATAAATCACACAAAGATTTTTCCCATATGGGAATTAAAACATATTCCTATTACAGGCATACTCGCATCTTAAAGCCCTAATGTAAAAAAAATGTTTGGCAACACGCAAATAATACCTCTGGTATTGCAAGCGTCCATAGGCTACGGTAACTGCTTAACATCAGGCGGGCCGTATGCTTGTTTGCCACCTAAGTATAAAAAAAACTACAATTAACTATCTATAAAGTAAGTTTATTATCGTTTCATTCGTTTAAACAGAGCAGAGGAAAAAAACTAAGAAATATTGGATTCTCAAGGCGCAAGGTTTCAATCGTGGTTGTATTTAATTAAGCACACCCCATGGGGTTTAACCCTGTTACGGTGTTACGTAGAGATTTTATTTTTCTCCCACACCGTCTATCGCTGTAAATAAATAGTGGTTTTAATATTAAGCGAGATGTTATCAACTTAGTTTTGTTATTATATTAGTAGTTTATCCATACATCCTTACTAATATTATAAATGCGAAAGTTTGTAAGTATGGATGGATGTTTGTTACTCTTTCACGTAAAAACTACTAAACGGATCTGGATAAAATTTGGCACAGAGGTAGATTATGGTCTGGAATAACACATAGGCTACTTTTACCACGCAGGCGGACCCGCGGGCTACAGCTAGTATGTATATTAATGTCTTCTGACTGACTGATTAACTTATTCGTGAACGCAGAGGCTATAAACTTAAAATTTTGCACAAATAAGTGAGCGATTTGCACGCAAGAGGTGTGTGCGAGTTCGATGCCGGGTGGTAGTACCAATGTGAATGGAACTTTGTGGATTTTGTGTACTACTCTATGATTCACCATCTGCTAACGGTGAAAGAAAATATCCTCAACCTTCAGCTTAGCAGTCAGAGTCACTAAACCACTAGACTAACTGGTCAGTCTTTGTTGAAATAAGTATTCTCAAAAAATAAGTGACGAATTATCCGAATTCAATGCATTGTTTGCCTGAAAGCTTATTTAATACTAATTGTTTCCCGCGGCTCCGCCCGCGTGGATGTCGGTTATCGCGATAAAAGCCTATGTGCTATTCCAGACTATAATCTATTTGTGCTAAATTTCATCCAGATTAGTAGTTATTGCGTGAAAGAGTAACAAACATCCATCCATACTCACAAACTTTCACATTTATAATATTAGTAAGGATTACACTCAAATCAACAGGCCAATCTATATAGTACACACGACAACGGAGATATGTATACAGGGCCGCTATATAAAGATTAGTTTAAAAAAAAAAACATTGTATACATTTCTGTAGAATTATAGTAACAGTGTACAATTGGACTAAACCTACAGATTAAAATATGTTTCACACAAATTCAAACATTGGTTTTTATAAAATAAATAAATAATAGTTTAAAAAAACTAAAAAACACGCTTTTTATAGAAAACCGAACTAAAAAATAGAAATTAATTTCATCTTAATTTAATTTTAATAAATTTAAATTAAGATGAAATTAAGAATTAAAAAAAAAATATTTTAAAAAAAGCGTGAGGTACAAACATACAAACCTACAAACACACCACCCAGGACAAATCTTTGTGTGATGAGCACGAATGTTTGTTCTGTGTCTGGGTGTAATTTATCTATAATATTTATTTATTTATTTATTTATTTATTTATTTATTCTTTATTGTACACCATTATAATACATAACATAGTAACTTAAAATAAATAAGATTGTACAATGGGCGGCCTTATCGCTAAGAGCGATTTCTACCAGGCAACCTTTGGATGGATATTGTGTTAGTGAGAAACAGCGGTAGTGGTTGGCGTACTAAATAAATAAGAAAAATTGAAACAATTAAATAAATAGATATATGGAAATAAATACATATTTATAAATAAGATATGATAAAATATTTTAAGGATTATGATAATAATAATACCATAGATGAAATACAAATTACAATGATAAGTAGTGTTCTTTCACCATGACTTTAAAAACAGATATAGTTTGAGCTTGTCTTATTGCCACAGGTAGTGCATTCCATAAACGAACGGCAGATACAGAAAAGGATTTATATATGTATATGTATGTATTTAGAAATATATAAGTATGTTTATCAGTTGTCTG
This sequence comes from Trisateles emortualis, assembly GCA_947095525.1. Classification (NCBI taxonomy): domain Eukaryota; kingdom Metazoa; phylum Arthropoda; class Insecta; order Lepidoptera; family Erebidae; genus Trisateles; species Trisateles emortualis. The sequence continues at coordinate 5,330,746 of OX352743.1, read as the reverse complement.
GTTACCATAGTACAGGCTATGCCTAGAGTTTGGGATCAGATAGCGATGTTTGAGTTGTAAATATTATATATTAAACATATTATAAATATATATTATATTATAAATATTATATTATTATTATATATTAAACATACAGGTGAAGCTAATAAAAAGCGTGTAAAAATAGCGGCCCTGTACACACATTTCCGTTGCCGTGTGTACATATAAAACTATCAAGTTAACACTATTCTCTCCGAGCTAGACAAGGCCCTAGATTCTATAACAATCTAAAGCACAAAAGAATCGTTTTCAATAAAATAAGTTTTCCTTTCCAACTACATCTAAATTACTGTCTATTATGTACCGGACCTCGGTTTTTTTCCTATTCAAATTGAATTCCTCCGTCTGTTGCCCAGGGGAACCTCCGAGATTAATTCAGGCTTGGTTTGTACGATATGAATTATTGTTTGGCATTGTAGTTCACGTTAGATGGGCAGCCTAACTAACGGTTTTGAGCTTGAGAAGGGGTATTGTTGTGTGTATTTTGGTTAAAACAACTGTGGGGAAGTTAAAGGTCGGTTGTACAATAGGGCTTGGAAACAAAAGGTTCTTATATAAACTACTAACTATTAGGCGTGCTGGTCTGGTGGTTAGTGACTCTGAGTCGAAGGTCGTGGGTTCGATTCCCATCCAGGACATGTAATTGTGTGATGAGCACGATTGTTTTTTCTGTGTCTGGGTGTAATTCATCTATAATATGTATGTACTAGTTGTTGCCCGCGGTTCCGCCCGCGTAGATGTCGGTTATTGCGATAAAAAGCCTATGTGTTATTCCAGACCTTTATAATATTTTATTAGTAAGGAGATTTATAATATTTTATTAGTAAGGATGTATGTATGTATTTAGAAATATATAAGTATGTTTATCATTTGTCTGGTTGCCATATTACAGACTCTGCTTAGTTGGGAATCAGATGGCAGTGTGTGAGTTGTCCCAAAATATAATTATTAATATTTTTTTATACATACAGTAGTTTGTACTCCGTAGTTTTATTCATGTTTATTTTGGATTTCTTTCTGTGTTATGTTTATTAGGTTTGACTGACCTGTTGGTCTACTGGATAGTGGCCCTGACTGCCAAGCCAAAGGTGTTTTTTTATACTACTTGGGTGGCAAACAAGCATACGGCCCGCCTGATGTTAAAATGTTACCGTAGCCTATGGACGCTTGCAATACCAGAGGTATTACTTGCGTGTTGCCAACCCATTGCTGAGCCCAGAGCTGTAGGATGGGAATATCCCTGGTATAGGAATACGTTTCAAAACCCATATGGGACAAAACTCTGTGTGATTTTAAAATGTTTGTTCCAAGTTTGGGTGCATTTCATGTCTGTGAATGATACGTGTAAAGTCCACCGCTATACAAGGTTGGTACTTTAGTGCGATGGTTGCCATAAAATATAGACTATTGAGCTTTAACCATAAATATAAATCTAGTGATTTCATCAAATGCTTGTGCATTTCAAACTTTTCAATAAATATACTTCCATTAGCCTGTGTAAGATCTTTAAAGCAGCTCTTCTTATCTATACTAATATTATAAATCTGAAGAGTTTGTTTGGTTGAACGCGCTAATCTCAGAAAGTACTGGTTCGATTAAAAAAAATAAAAAATCTTGTTTGTATTGAATAGTGCATTTATTCAAGGCTGTATAACATCACGCTATGATCAATAGGAGCGGAGCAGTAGTGAGATATGTTGCAAAATCGGGGAAAATATTCCAAATTACCACGCGGACGAAGTCGCGGGCGACCCCGTTTACAATATAAGTTGAAATTTATATTTCACGTATCCTTATTCGATGCGACACTGCCTTCTCCAAATCGAAATACAAGCGAAAGCGGATTTAGTATCACTAAACAAGCTCATAGATAGAAATGACTGCGATTATCCTTATTTACGATAAGTATGCCAGTAACTTTTGTAAATGAGATAGAATCGCTGAGAGGATCACGAATATTATCATATTTCGCAATAGTAACTAGAGAAAACGTATAAAATAATGTTTAGACAACTGTGACACGAATATAGGCCGTGTTAATTTTTTAATGACAACTCCCGCACTAGAGAATAAGCTCTGTGTTGCGGGGGACATTACAAACATACAATTAACGGACACATATCACACCCAGACTCAGAACAACTCTTTGTGGGTTACACAAAGTATTGTCCTTTGTGGGAATCGAACTCACAACCTCGTGCACAGCAGGCGCATACTGCGGCCACTGGACCACCAAGGCAGTCAAATCAAGTCAATTAATCAAGATGGTTATCAATCATATACTATTAGCAGCCTGCCCCGACTTTGCCCGTGTTACAATTAAGGCCCTTATGGAGATATAAACTATCCTATCTTTTAAGTTCGTTAAAACTGCACACTGTGAGCAAAATTTTATTAAAGTCGGTTCAGTAGTTTAAGAGTGACACGTTATTTATATACTTAATTCACGCTTGTTTATCGCAGTAGAAGACTACAAAAAAGCAATAACAAACAACTAAGCTCTACAAATACGTTTTCAATACTTATCCGTCATATAACAGTCTACGTAATGCCATTCTAACTCTATTAGCTTTGTCCTTTTCGTATCGGGACCCAGGTGCCTACTCAATTGTTTCGCTACAGAAACATTCAAACGCCTTGTATTGGTCACTCCCTTAAGACTCGCTTAACTAGTTTCTTATTGTTTATTTGTATTCCATTTTCTTTTACATTTATCTTAATTTTTCGAATAGATCTGTATTTACGATTTAATTTACGACTAGCTGTTGCCCGCGGCTCCGCCCGCGTTGATGTTCGCTGTAAAAAGTAGCCTATGTGTTAATTCAGACCATAATCTATCTCTCTGCCTAATTTCATTGAGATCCGTTTAGTAGTTTTTACGTGAAAGAGTAACAAACATCCATCCATCCATCCATACTTACAAACTTTCGCATTTATAATATTAGTAGATTCTATAGTGTAGCTTGCTGCGCTGTTTAAGCCAACACACAGCTAATACACACAGCAGTCTAGTTGAGTTCCTGTAGGTGAGCTGTTTGATCTATAATACTCATTTAAGAACGCGTTTTTAAAGATTTTTTTTCCATAACATGACATATAATTTATTTATTTAGGAAACAAACATATTCAATATAATATTTTTACAAACATAATATAAATAGAGCATCATCCAAAATAGTTTCCACAATTAATTTATGAAAGTCAAAGCAGAGAGAATATTAAATTATAAATTTAATATGCCACAATAAATTACTATAAATAGTGAGAGCAAAGAACAAGTAGAGAAAATTTCTTTTTTTCTTTTCTTTTTTTAAAAGACAACTCCCGCACTAGAGAACAAGCTCTGTGTTACGGGGGACTTTACAAACATACAATTAACGGACACAAATTACACCCAAACTCAGAACAATTCTTTGTGGGTCACACAAAGTTTTGTCCTGTGTGGGAATCGAACCCACAACCTCGTGCACAGCAGGCGCATACTGCGGCCACTGGACCACCGAGGCAGTCAAAATAAATTATGATTTACATTTATATAAACCTATCAGCCAAAATTTGTGATACATACATTTTGAATAAGTCTGGTGTTACAAGACAGAGTCGACAACGCGCGAGTAATGCCCCTAGTTTTGTGTGTGTCCATAGGCTACGGTAACTGCTTACCATCGGGCATGCCGTGTGCGGGTTTACCACGTAAGTAGTTTTAAAAAACTACCATTCCGTAAATCTGGGAACGAAAACTTCTTTACCACGATGATATTTGCAAAATTCTAAAAAACTTTTAATAGGCTTTTCAAATTCTCTGTCTACTTCAATATGCTTGTTCACTATACAAAAATGGTTTATCATGGCGACCTTTTACCTCAAGTTCTCGTCAAGGACTCTCAGGTAACACACATCAATATGAACTGCTTCAGGTCGGCGCCTGTCGATATCACATCGTTTTGTGTATACCTCTTACTGATCTGGAGTTTCTATTCAGTACGCTTCTCTTCAGACGCTTAGGTCGAAGTACTAAGCCTTTTTTTTGCCTATCTTTTAATATTATATGCGAAAATTTGAAAGGATTTTGTACTCAATCACTCAGCAATAGGTTTTGATAAAAATAAAGTAGATTCTATATTATGTGTGTTCTGTATTTCTGCAATAAAAGCGTTATATTTAGTTGGATTAGGTAAATTGCTCTGTAGCGTTTGACGGAGAGTAGGTAAGTCCTACGTCTCGGAAAAGATTCTTAAAATCTATTTTAACTTTCACAAACTTTAGTCAGTGTTACAGCATGCCTGCCACCCTAGACAGATTTTAACGTAGGCAAAGGATTAAGTTTATGTGTTTATTTTCTAATTTATTGTAATTCCCGCAATAATATTTTATTTATTCGGTTCGTTTTGTGGATTGCCTTTTGAGTTTTCGCAAAGCATATTTATAACTGCATTATCAGTTAATACATATTTCTTCTCTATATTTTTCTATTCACTTTCTCTAAAGATATAAAATTCATTCCAATATCAAAAAACGCAGCAATATTTTTAATAAAATTCACCATTTATATCGTACACCACATTCTGGCATCTGTTGGCTTTCAATGCATTCCCGAATCTATTGTGCGATATGATTTAAACGGCTTTCATGGAAACTTGTCAATAGATTTGAGGGCACCACCATTATTCAGATTTGTACATATGTATAAAGCCAGCTGTGTATCTGTATGGAATTTTTGAACAGTTTTAAATCCATGATTTGAATTTGTAATTCAAGTCAAGCTTTTGAAATATTTTATATTATAGTAAGGGTGAATAGTAAGACTACATGAATAAAATAAACGTTACTATATTAAAGCTTTAAAAGTTTATTTGGCGCCTAATTTTGGAAACAGTTCATGATGAGCCAAGAGATGAGAAAAAACCGCATATACTCTATATGCGGTTTTTTTAATTACGCTGATTATTTTGAGTTGTCTTAGTTACGCTTTTTATTCAGGTCCAATTGTAACTGGCCACATACATGTTCTTTCTTAACGCTACTTCCTTTTAAAGGAATGAAAACCTTTAAAATATAACGTGATTTAGACCTGTTGTCCATTATGGTAATAATATGTTTACAAATCGTGAAAGCTAAAATTATTTACTTCATTTTAAATTTAAACAACCTTATTTTTACTTTAATGAATTCCAAATGGATGAAAAATGAAGCATTATTCCTAACTATCTTGTTACATCACAGAAACGTTTCTTTAAAAAATCTAGATCTACATTTTAATATTTCCAATGCTATCTTTGCGGGCTTCCAACACCCATTGTATAAATCCCTCGGACGTTCGCTTTTATCTTTGTCTTCAAAGTAAATACGAGAGATGGAGTCTTACTAACGTCCCAAGATTTCGTCCCCAAGATATCTGATAACTATCAACGTTTGTTGGATTTTAAACTTTAAGGTTCTTGTTTTAAAATCAATTTTCCAATGAAGCTTTGCTGATAGTTGGTTTGAACTTATTCTTTTCAATAGGAAATTTGTTCGTCTTTGATTTTTCTCTTATGTTTTGTTAGAACATATTGTGACAAATGTGTCAGGCGTGTTCCTCTGACAATAAGGAGTTTTAGACCATGGAAAGTTAATTGAAAGAGTAATAAGGTTTTGTGTCTTCTTATTCCTTTTATTTATTTTCGGTCTTTGGAACTTTGTACTTAAATAATTGGATTAGGGGTAGTCAATGTTTCTTTTAGTATTATCTCCATTGTTTATGCTCGCGGCTCTCGCGTAATGCGTCGAAACGTAGTACAAAAAATACAATTTGTGTGTAGTAGAGAGAATGTCTGTCTCGTAGACCAATATTGGTTTACGATGAATTGAGGAAATTATCCTTTATTTCGTACGGTGGTACGGCACGTGGTAACCGCCGTTTATAGACTTATGCCAGGGATAGAGCCAAATCGCTGCCTACCTTAGATTGGTCTCTTTAAATCTCGATTGAAGAAGCGAAGCGCTCGGGCAACACCACATCAGATAGTTATCTTAATCAGAATATTGGATAAAGCAAATTTATAATGCCACACGGCTTCAGTAGTGTAAATTTAATTTCAATAGGTAACAACTCGAACTAAAAATAAAAACCATATAAAAATCTTTTACAAATAAAAACTCTTCGGCTTATTCACAATAATCAAATTAATTTGGAGTTCCATTTAGAGGAAATGAAAGAAAAAGCAAATCCACCTTTGTATTTATATATAAAAAAGATGTAGGTAAACAGAAACAATACATTAGAAGAGATGATGAAACATTTTGTAATTATTGCGGAACAAAATAGGCTATCATTGAGACAAAAGTGCGTCAAAATGATGGAATGGTACAGTCCCTAGTGGGTAATGAATGACTGCTACAAATGTTTATGAGAAAAACAATCATTGGTTTCTGTCCCTTTTGTTTCCATAAATATTGTAACTCATATCAAATTGTAAATGTTATACTTTGACGATTGAAAAGAGTGGTCCGAGTTTCTTGCCGACTCTGGTCGAGCTTTAACCTAGTCAGCGAATTGCCTGTAGGGAAAAAAAACTGGCATTTGTTTTTATGACGTTCATAAGTATCATTGTGTTTGATCTAAATGAATAAATGAGTTTGACTTGACTTGATATTGTATGTAACCGTGATCGTACGATCTTTAATGTTTTTGATGGAACAACATTTCAAGTGAAAAATGTTCTTTTTTAATATTGCCAATTACAATAGAAGCATAAATTGCGCGTCGCCTATTTTCGTCTTGTTTCAAAAATTTTGTAATATGCGTAGCCCTGGGATAAGAAAACTTGATTAAACACTGGAGAACTATATAATCATACACAGCAACACGGTGCACTACTGTGTGTAGTTATCTGGCTGTGGTCCTCTGTAAAATGGCGGTCCATCCCCATTCGTGCTTGCTCGTATGTATGGTGCTTGCCCTACCTCACTTAAAGCACAGAATAAGTATTCTGTGCTTTAAGTGAGTTGTACTATTAAGTAATAGTACAGTTAAAGGCACTGTATTTTTACATTTTATTTTTATATATTTATTTAATTTTTTTACATACATTAACAATTTTTCGTAAAGTAGCGGTGTAGTTGTGTTTTTGTGTGTGAGTACAGCTCACGCTCATTTACGTTTCTTTCAAAACGCATTCCTATCCCAGGGATACTCCATCTTAAAGCCCTGGTATTAAAAATGGCAACAGGCAAGTGATACCTCTGATATTGCAAACGTCCATAGGCTACGGTAACTGCTACTTACTACGCTTGTTTGCCACCCAAGTAGTGTAAATAAAACTTGTAAAGATAATATTACGTTTTTTTTGTTACTTTAAGGTTTTATTTATATAAAATTACACTTTATATAACATTAAAGCATCCTTTCAGCGATGTAAATTTAAGCCTCTCTATAAAATGAAGGTTAGTAGAAAGGGTCAGTCGTCAAAGGATAAGGGTGACTGTAGTGTTCGGTCAAAGGGCTAGCAAGTTGTCAGGACAAGTGTACAATTAATGATGTTTTAGTAGTCGGTACATTATTAATCTTGTAGTTCAGAACAACGGTTTGAGACATGGTTGACATGTCTCAAACCGTGAATTGTTGAAATTCATACAGTTTTTTTCTTTTGTAGAGGGTAAATGCAACTCCCGCATTAGAGTACAAGCTCTGTGTCGCGGGGACTTTACAAACATACAATTCTTAAACACAAGTTGCACTTAGACTCGGAACAAACATTTAAATTTGAAACACACAAAGTTTTGTCCCATGTGGGAATTGAACCCTCGACCTCCGGCGTAGCAGTCAGGGTAGTCAGGGTCAATAACAACTAGACTGACAGGCTATTTGATTCAATGACATTTACATATCCTAAGGCTGGCCTTTATTTTTTCTTAAAAAAGACAACCGCACTAGAGAACAAGCACTGTGTCGTGGGGGACTTCACAAACATACAATTAACGGACACAAATTACACCCAAACTCAGAACAACTCTTTGTGGGTCACACAAAGTTTTGTTCTGTGTGGAAATCGAATCCACAACCTTGTGCACAGCAGGCGCATACTGCGGCCACTGGACCACCAAGGCAGTCAAACTTTACTTGGGTTAACGCCTTGCGATCCAGCGTGGCAATGCGGCCAGTCTTTTAGGCACCTTTCCTTAGAATGCTTAAAAGAGTTTGTAAGTAGTTTAGGTTAAATTGCTTTTATATTAATAACTATTCCTGTAAATGTCTTATGACATAAATTACAAGTGTATTATTTGTGTGTTTGTTCCGAATCCGAGTGTCTGCACAATTTTCAGACACAGGTGTCTGCGAATTGTATATTTATGAACTTTATCCTTAAGTGAAAATCATTTATTCCTATAGGTCAAACCATGACACATTGAAACAATATTAAATGAAACGACAGCTAATTTTCCCACTGCCGAGTTCGCTAACTGAACCTAATCCTTACTAATATTATAAATGTGAAAGTTTGTAAGAATGGATGGATGGATGGATGTTTGTTACTCTTTCACGTAAAAAACTACTGAACGGATCTGGATGAAATTTGGCACAGACATAGATTATGGTCTGGAATAACACATAGGCTACTTTTTGCAGCGATAACCGACATCCACGCGAGCGGAGCCGCGGGCAACAGCTAGTATAATATAAATATAAATTTTCCTTTTATAGCAATAGACAAATCTTTTATTCCTGTATGAAGGTTATACTCAAAACTGTTCAGAATAATCTCTAGTCCATAAATCCGTTGTTCAGACAACCGGTGCGAGTCAATTTACTCCACATCTGAGCCCCGGACAGACGGAAGACTTTGTTTGCTTACATTTTTATTAGTTTATTTAAGTGCATGCATAATGGCTTTGATACCATTGTATCAGTAGCGTGCACAGACATTTTTTGGTAGGGTATGCAAAAAAAAACTCATCGAAATCGACGTGTTCTGTTGAATAAAGAATAGGAATGTTTTTTTATTGCCAATGGTGGTAGATATTATTGAAATAAAAAGGAAAATTTATTTTAAACTTCTTTCTTGTTTACTGAGTTAAGAAAAAGAAGATTGTTAAGTAATATTGTATATTGTATGGGAAATATTATGGCTTTTATGCCCATATGCAGGCAACTAACAAATACAAATTTCCCTCCATAATACTACTTGATCCAGGGATTTAATCTGGGACCGTTCAGTGGTGTTCTATCGCTCATTATCACTGCACTATCGAGGCAGTAAAAAAAAAAAAAAAAATACGAGTCATAAACATTTACCTCGTACCAAATCTCGGTTTATTATTATGCCACTAATAAACCAAAGAGGCCGACTAACATACTTCGGGTGGCCGCACATTGGCTAATATAGCTTGAACATATATTGTTAGATTTCGATTAAACAATAAATGTTACTCAAATGTTAAACAATAAATGAAGGTATAATGGAAAACATTATAAGAGCTGAAACTATTTCCTTGAAATAAGTATTATACATATAAGCTACAAACTCGATTAAAATTCTCAGACAAAAAATGCATTAAAATGCTGCTTTTAATTTTCTTACTTAAATGCCACGAACGAAACGAAAACCTACCAAAGGTTAAGGTAAGCAGCAGTGCAACACTAGAGTTTTGTGACGCGAAATCTCAATATCCAGAATGCGTATTTAGAATATTAGTAGGATGTCAATTTCAAATCGCGTCAATCAACAAGTAACTGATGCGACGCGCCGGTAGCAAATATGCAGCCAGCCTTATACTCGTACGTATAGAAACGCATTGTGGCTGAGTGCAATAACTAGTAGAACCGTTCTCGTTCGAAGAAACAGTATATTATCGACAAGTACTACCTCGATACAGTTACATAAATCTATGTGATGTATTACATTTGTGACGCAAGAAAGAAAAATTGTAACGCGCACTTTAGATTAAATAGAGTAGAAGCAAAGTATTTTGGTGACAGAGTAATTTGAATTTTGCTCATTATTTTTATTGCCCGCAGCTTTGCCCGCGTAAATTTCCTTACAGATCTCTGTACATATTAAAATTACTTTACATCCCGCTAATATTATAAACGCGAAAGTTTGTAAGAATGTATGGATGTTTGGATGTATGTTTGTTACTCTTTCACGCAAAAACTACTGAATGAAAAATCATTATTCCGTGGGATTGTACGCGCAGGAGAAACTAGTTATTTATATATGTAAAGATAACAATAATAATATATATAAGAATATACCAAGAACTAACACACTCAAAAGTTAGATGTCATTGCCCTTTGACGCTCTTTGTTGAAAGTCCTTGGTTCTCTGTTCACGTTGCCGTAGGGGATCAACTGTTTCTAAGAAAATCAGATTACAAGTGAGATTAATTAATAGAATTTATTTTAATTATATAACTAAATATTTTCAGTATATGATACGTGATACAGTAAGAAAAACAATATCGTAAGTTTTTATATCTAAACTATTAACTGCAACTGAAACTGGGGATCCGATAAACAGGCCATTTCATTATGAGAATTGGCAACACTGCGAGCGACGACACAGATGCGGAACATTGTGGCCACTATTACAAAGAAAATGTTACAATGGGCTACTAGATACTAGTTTCATTTCTTTCGTATTTGCTTCCTTCCTTATATGTAGTTTTTGTTATCATTTAGGGCATTTTAAGGCTACAGCAGGGCAACTTTTAGCATCGGCGATCTGTGATTTATTCGGTTTTTAGAAGCTAAATGCGATCAAAGATTCAAAATATCAAATACGGTGATTGACGACTCTTATCCCGAAAAACTAATAATATTCCCGTTGGATTTTACGTGCAGGCCAAAGGTGAAAACTAGTTTATAATATACCACAATTTATGTATTTTATAATAATGTATATTTGAAATAAAAAAATACATATACATAATATGATAATGCAGCGTTCGTTAACTTTCAACTTGTTCGTAGCCAGATCCAACTTCATTTACCCGAATTTGGGTCAATAAATATGAAGAAATCCAATGGAGCGTGTCGCGGGGATCCGGTGGCTATATCGTAAACCTTCATCTAATTTTGTACTGCAGAATTTCTGCCACTAATAAGTCGTCTCCGTGTTGTTTCAAGGCGGAGTGAATTTGTGTTAAATTATAAAGCTTATTAAGCATCGTTCCCTAGTGAGTCGTAACCTGCCGCAATGAAACGTTCCACTGTAGGTACGTTACTCCATCCAAGTTTCTCCGTGACTTTACTTGAATTATGTATTTGGATATACTAAAGTACAACGTAAGATTTTGATTAATTAAATTCTGAATGCGACATTTTTCTTTGTCTAGACTGGAGTTATGGCGACTCATCCCGTCTTATTTGTATTAAATTCTTAAGAATTGTAAATTATTTTGTTTAACGAAGGATGTAGCTGCTGCTGTGGTGACAGCGAGCTTTCCAGCTCGAGTCCCTAGTGTAATGAGATGGGATTAAAAGCCTTTTTAGTTATGACCTGCTTTCGTCCAAAAAAGTTTGCAAAAAGAATTTCACGTTGACATTTTGTGCTAGGCATCACAGCTTTTAGAGGTATGAAAACTCTGTAGTATTTTTTTTATATTTTTACATTTTATTATGCATTTTAATGGAAAATCTTGATAGGGGATTTGGTGACAAGCTTGAAGCGAAAAATGATAGAAATAACGATGATGAACAAGCTACAACATCGAAAGAACCTGCTTTGAAAACCGATAAGACTTTTGATAATATCAATGATTTAAAACCTATTGATTTCAATTCTGCGGATGCTGTCAGGTACTTAATACATTTATTTCTTCATAGCGTTTAGATTATAACGACCTATAGCCTCGAGTTTTACATTTCCAGTGGTATTTATACATTCTAAGAGTACAAGTACCAGGGCACGCAGGTCATAATATTAAGATACGCATCGTTTGCGGCACAGCACCACATTTGCACTCAATATTGAAATCGTCTATCAATCCCCTCTTGAACACTTTTTTGTTTTTCCTGCTTTGACTAACCTAAATTCTAAGTCTGTTTAAAGACTTCCAGGTCAGCCCAGGTAACTTATTTCCAGGTGGAAGATATTCAGAGGGTAGCACGAATAAGATAAAATTTTATAGTCTTGACTAATATTGGAAATGGAATAATGTATATAATTTTATTGTTTTCTAGACAAGCAATGAAAGCAATTTTAGCTGGTAAGAAGCCGCCACCTTTCACAGTAGGTAATCAGTCACACCAAGACAGTAACGCCGACCCTGTAAATGTTAACGAACTGGCACGCAGTCAATGTCAGCCTATGGGTCAATACGTACGCTCATTAACTTCAAGTAGACATAATTTAAGGGATGCACATAAAGACCAGAAACTAAATAATACCCTGTCTGCCATCCGAAGTGTTGAGAGATCATCAGTTATTAAAAAACGAGGCAGACCACCTAAAGCAGGTCCCTCTAAAAAGAGTAAACAAAAGATTTCTTCCATGTATGTTGGAAAATTATCTAACCTTGTGACTTTTGTACGACGCAGTTATGGACGCCCACAGAGATTCTCATAAAAACACTGATGGGAAATATTTCAGAAGACAACCAGGTTTTGCTAATAATTTTGTAATGTACAATAGAAATCTTTACAAATACATAAAACTGAAATGATTATTTGTTTATTTTTTCCCGTGGCCCGTTTATTAAAACGAAACTTTTTGCATTTGATAGCCCTCTTCTCGAGGAAAGTTAGCCTATGCTTCATCACGGTATACGCCAAACGCCAGCATTTTATAAACTAGACCCTATGACCCTATGACTTCACTCAGGACAAAGTATTTTTTGCCCTTTTAGGGATTTTTTTCTGCGTAAGAACCATTCTCGCACCTCAAGGAATATTCTAAAAAAATAAGCAAAATCGGTTCAGCTGTTCTCGCGATTTGCGCTTAGCAACACGTTCAGCGATTGATTTTTATATTAAAAATGTATAATTTTAACAAAAAAAAAACTGACTTCAGTACGGCAAGTTGTAAAATTTTCAGATATTTGTTACAATCGAATAAAATCGACTGAGCGTCGGGCTGAACACAGGTCAAGTAGGTATTAAAAGCAATATTTAATCTGTGCAATCCGCGCTCAATTCATTCACGTCATTATTTCTTATTAATAGTTGCTTAGCAACAATAACCGAAACTTATCTAATCGCCATCAGTAAAATACTTATTATTGAAAAGTTCAGATGGCCATCTGTGGTCTTCTTCATCAGTTTTACTTCACCAAATTACACTTTCTGAATGCAAATGATTGATTAGTTGTTAAAAATATTGAAATTGCTATATGTGTGCCTATAACTTTTGAGGAGTTCCCTCAATTCCTCATGGATCCCATCATCGGAACTTTCTTTTGATGATAATGGGACCAAACTGGAAGTATGTCCAGTCAGACAAAAAAAGAATTTTTCAAATCGGTCCATTAATGACGGAGTTATGCGGTAACAAACATAAAAAAAAAAAAAAAAAAAAAAAAAAAAATACACACGAATTGATAACCTCCTCTTTTTGAAGTCGGTTAAAAAGTTGGGAAGAATGGATGGATTATATGTATGGATATTATATGTATAGTTACATAAAAGAGTAACAAACAGTTTCTTTTATGTAACTACAGAACAGATGTGGATGAAATTTGATTTCATAGAGATGGATTATAATCTGGAATAGCGAATAGGCTACTTTTTTTATCGCCATCGAATGGTAACCGACATCGCGTGGATGTTGGTTACCGCGGGCGGAGCTGCAGGAAGTATTATAGATGCGAAAGATTGGATGCATATTTATTACTCAATCACGCCTAAATGGCAGCACGGATCTTGATGAAATACGGCACAGAGATAGTAAATAGTCTAGAATAGCACATGGGCTACTTTTAATGAAAAGGACAAAACATTGTTTCCGTGGAATTGCGTGCGCGGGTGGAAACTACGTATTTTTATATGTATAATTGTCATAGTTTTATTTCGCTATTGTTGAGAAAACGAGGTTTCGGGTTTCGTTTATCAGTATAAGTGGAGATCGTTATGTTCGCCGTGTATCGGTGAGCAGTGCTATCGTATTTCAGCAATCTCTTAGCGGATCGTATCATATCGGAAATTGAATTTCCGATTGGGTCTGGAGTGCACAGCAGACTGCTTGTAATGGATGGTCCCGCGGCCCCTGTTTCGCGAACTTCATGAGAATGATAGATAGAAATACTTTCAAGGCGTACTTCAAGCGTTTCGATGTGGAAATTGAGGAATATTGATGTAGTCCCTTCTTTATTTTCTTTACGGTTTATTTCAAAACATGGTTTATTTTAATCAATGAAATATACATACCTATTAGTAGTACCATGTAGTATTATTTATGAATTGTTCTTCGTTTGGCCCACTTAGTTTTGTCCCTCATAAAAAAATTCTGATTCGTCCTAAAATATAATTTTAAATATTTTATTCCTGCTTCGTCTATTTTATATTCCTTCTACGACCCATTTTTTATGTATGCAAAATTTTCATTTTTGTACAGTCAGCAATACAGTTGCATATTATTATGAAACTAGCTTTTACCCTTGATTTCGTACGCATGGAATTTAAAATGACGTATACATCTTATATCTATATTAAAACTAGATCTTCTTATTTATAGAATGAACCCCTATTTCCCTTGGTCACGCCATCATTTGAGAACGATTTATTCTTTCATCTTTTTTTTCTAGTTTCCTAATCCTTTTAGAAGGTTCTTAAAGGAAAAAAAGAAAGTTTCCCAGACGAAGACGAGGCAGGCCACTAGTATAATAAAACAATATTTACACTAAATACAAATTATATACAAAACTCGGGGGACTGCTTTAATAGGCATCATAAAATTCCTCCGCATCGACGTCTACTGGAAACGTGCCCATAAGACTGGCAGCATTGCCACGTTGAATGGCAATGCTTTATTCTAATTTCGTATTCTTTTTATTTTACTTTTTTTGGAATAAATAGTTGTTTACTTAGGCGAAGTTCAAAGCGGTCAATTTAGGTTATTTTTCACATGAAAACGAATTCAAAGAAACATTCTTTGTACAGTATAATATACATATTATTCTTTCCCTCTGAATAAAGCTAAGGTACTTAGCTAACTGCCCGTTTAATGGTTGGTACTTTAGACACTAGGCGAGCTAAGTACCTACCTAGTTTAATTACGTAAAATAAAAAAGATACTTGCTATTCACAGATAATAAAATTGTGTTGGGTATTCTTGTATTCGTGCTTGTTACTGCTATTCTGCGGAGTTGGTCTACTACTAGCGATTAGCATAGCATAGGCGTTAGTGCCTCGTTAGTGATGTCTCAAGTTCGAATCCCGGATCGAATTATTTATTATTATGCTTGATTATCGAATTATGCTTGTTTACCACTCTAATCTCTAACTCTCCTAATTCACACCAAAACCCGGTATTCCGCCTTCCGCATTCAGTCTACCCCAGCAACCTTCGGTCCATCTGGCTACGGGGCGTCCAACCTTACTCAAACTCAAACTCAAAATTCATTTATTCATTTAGGTTACAAAGTAACACTTATGAAGGTCATAAATTATGAATAAACCAGAAAGATGATGTCAGCAACATTTTCCTACGGCCAATTACCAAGTCGAGGTCTCCACTCCAGGATTCGCTTGACCATCGGTCCTTGGGCAGATTTAGCCAGCCCATTGCCACTTCAGCTTGCTTAGACTGAGAACTACTAATAATAAAGGTAATCTATATATGCCGACTGTATTATAAAGAGGTAAAGTTTGTGACGTTGTAATCTGTAGATCTACAAAACGGATTTATAAATTCTTTTACCAATAAGCCACGTAATTTGTCAGTGTCATAGGTTATTTTTATTAACGTAAACATTACAGGACACCTACTACTAGTGACTTATATACTCGTATAGGTAAATTATCTTAGAGAGATTTTTGTATTTGTAGTAGTGTTCGTACCTATATGTACACGGATTCAAAATTTGAAATTTGAATTCCACTATACGGTCAGCAAATAAGGTCTGTCACATTTTTATTATTTAGGTATTTATTTTGTGTAATATTTTTTGATCAATATTTTATTATTTTAACATTGATAAATAAAAATGTTCCGATGATGATATATGCCCGAGGTAAACTTTGGCATCGTATGGTAAAATTAGTTTCGAGAGATTTTTGCAGCTGTAGTAGTATTTGTTTATGTTTATTAACAGGATTAATAATGTAATGATTGTTAACTATTTTAGTCTCTAGCTTATCATTGTTTAATGTTATTTGATGCAGTTGGTGTAACTGACTATAAAAAGTATAAAAAATATAAAAGTTCTCAATTATTTATTTCCTTATGTGCTGACCGTACACAACTACAAATGCAAAAATCTCTCTAAGATAATTTACCTTATAGCACAAAATAAAAAATAAAAACAAGTATTGCCAAATAAATATTTATATATAATTTAAAGCAAAAGTGTTGCCAGTAGTGTGTATTCACGCGACGTGAGTACATCTCTCGTTGTTTGTACACGTTGTGACAGGTAATGTAATATGTTGTAGCTAGTGTGAGAAATTGGGTTTGAGCCGAACAGTATTGACGCGGGCACCGATATTCGTGTTGACGTGTTTGAAATAAAACGTGTTGCGTCCTTTAGATATAGGTTTGTTATCATTTGAAGGTGTTTTATAAATGTGTGGTTTAGTTATGTTATGTTGAATTTATTTATTTCTTTATATGTATAATAATATCTGTAGGTATCATCAATTTAATTGGTGTACAATAAAGAGTTTCCTATCTATATATAATTGGGAAAAATAAAGAGTTACACACTTTTATTATTCTAAGGTATTATAAAATATGATTGAGTCTAGTCTCGGTACATTCAAGTATGAATAATTGTGTATCTATTTTTTTGTGATGATATCCTTACTAATATTATAAATGTGTAAGTTTGTAAGAATGGATGGATGGATGTTTGTAACTCTTTCACGTAAAATCTACTGAACGGATCTGGATGAAATTTGGCACAGAAATAGATTATGGTCTGGAATAACACATACTTTTTACAGCGATAACCGACATCCACGCGGGCGAAGCAGCGGGCAACAGCTAGTCGTAAATGAAACTAATTATTAAAATAATTGAAATCACATTTTAAACAAAAAATATTCTGTCAAAAGCTATTTTTCAATTTATCCATAATGTACAGTATTATTTGATTTAAGATTAATTTTTAATCTCACAGACAAAGCCGGGTGAGCCGCTAGTATATTTGTACGAAGTCTACACATGTACAAACATGCCAAATCCCTTGAGCGTCAAGTTCGCTTCCAAGTTGAGCGATGCAGTAATTAATTCATTAATATGAGGGAGCGTTGCTAAATACTGCGCTAGACTTTGAAACATATGTGCATACATTTTCTTCCATACAGTAAGTTTAGTGTAGGAACTTTTTTAGTATCTACCTACTACATAATAATAAGTATAAGTACTAATATATTAAATGCGAATGTTTGGATGGATGTATGGATGTTTGTTACTTAATTTTACGCCAGTTTTAACTGTGCAATTTGAGGCTTGTGATATCGCCAACGACCTTGAGCATTTGGGCGAAGCAAACACGACCTAATTCTCTAGGCGAGCGCGGCATCCGCGCGCAAACAAATATCCTCAAAACAATCGTTGACAAGTAAAAGTAAAGCTTAATCCCTTTGCATACATTACAAGAGCTAAGTAAGTAACTTATTGACTATCCGACTGTCCCTTGACACATTTTACAAGGGAAGAAAGACATTGCACTAGAGAAGTTGGACACTGAAGTAGAAGATATACCGCTACACGAAAATCAACCTTATATGTGAACGTTTTAGGTTGATATTTATTAAATGCAGTAGATTTTTGTCAAGTGTCAGTGAGTTTTCCGGTTGAAAATTAAGTCCCGGTAGTGAAATGTTCTCTAATAATGACCTATGACCTCTGTGCCGTAATCTACGGACCTCCTCTGTTACAAGTTTAAATTGCATCGTTTGCCCTAATTTGAACACGTCACGAAATGGACAACGCATGTTAATAGCTTGTTTTATTTATATCATAACGGTTTGTCCCTTAGAGGGGTCGCAGGAGTGTCTTGATTAGGTTAATTGTTATTTAGAAGATTTTGTTGTTGCTTCATGGTGTCGTTGTGTAATGAAGTTTTGTGACACGATATTATATTTATAAAATTAAC
Source organism: Trisateles emortualis (assembly GCA_947095525.1). Classification (NCBI taxonomy): domain Eukaryota; kingdom Metazoa; phylum Arthropoda; class Insecta; order Lepidoptera; family Erebidae; genus Trisateles; species Trisateles emortualis. The sequence goes on along the minus strand of OX352743.1, from coordinate 5,312,470 downwards.
ATAAATGAATTAAAACGCAGCGTGGGCCTCCAATAAGGTGGACAGATGACCTGGTAAAGGTTGCAAGCAACCGATGGATAAGGTCAGCTTAGGACCGAGTGTTGAGGAAAACTTTGGGAGAGGCTCATGTCCAGCAGTGGACGTCTTGTGGAGGTCCTTCCCCAGTCGCGCTTGTTAGCTTGTATGGTCCTGTACCTCTCTTAAACGGGTAATATATAAATAGTCTTTCACAAATTTCAATGATGTTATTTACCAACCAAATGTGGATTAAGGCTCAAACAATTCTCTTGATGAAGGAGGACCCGTGCCCAGCAGTGGGACAAATATGCTAGTGTTGCTATTATTATTAACTACCAACCAACCATAAAATGTTGTAGGGACGTCGTAATTCGGTGCCTTACGTACATTAAATATTATGGTTACCAAAAATATCGCCTGAATCCGTCCTCCAGCTAAAAATAGCCTAAAATTAAAGTCAGATAAGTCAATCAGATAAAGTTTGTGTAGCAAAATTAGCGTGAAGATAAAACCTTGAAACATTTTGTAATCGGGCACTGTGTCGAAGTTAGGACAACTCATTTCCAAGCCGATTTGGAAGAGGAATAAAACTAATTAGCATAAGTTACCCATCTCTGTTACAAGTTACAACTTAGAGATTTTAGATACCTAGTGATATTTTAAAATTCATGAGGTTTTTTATAGTAATACTAGCTGTTGCCCGCGACTCCGCCCGCGTGGATGTCGGTTATCGCTGAAAAAAGTAACATATGTGTTATTCCAGACTATAATCTATCTCTGTGACAAATTTCATCCAGATACCTTCAGTAGTTTTTACGTGAAAGAGTAACAAACATCCATCTATCCATTCATCCATCCATACTTACAAACTTTCACGTTTATAATATTAGTAGGATAAAACATAAAATTTAAACAAAGATAATATGTTTATTCATACATATGAGCATAATTAACTGATTCGCCATCTGCTAATGGTGAAGGAAAACATCGTGAGGAAACCCACATGGCTTAAAAGAAATTCTAAAGACTGATTCACCAACCCGCATTAGGCCAGCGTGTGTGACTTAAGGCCTCTCTTGATAGAGGAGAGGAGACCCGTGCGCAGTAGTGGGACATAAAATATATGGGTTGCTATTATTATTATGGGAATTGAGCCCCACACTAGGCTTGTAGCCTGTATTGTCTTAATAAGACTTACCTTAAAAATAAAGTGTTTGATATTGATTTGGTTCTAAAGTCCGTCGATCGAGGTCCTGGGTATGATCATGTGTAGAAAAAATAGATAGTTTTTCAGTCAAAAATACTGAGGCGCTCATAGCCTGGTACACTCGCTGTTCGGTAAACGATCAGCGGGTTAAGCTACCAAGGGCGCGGTTACCTTATAGATGGGTGACCGCATAGTGATATTTCATCTGAACGTCTCCGTGCTTCGGAGGGCACGTTAAAATTCGGTCCCGACTGTTAACAGTCGTTAGATCACGACAGAGGCCTAAATATGGGCGATCTAAATAACTCTGTCACCAGGCAACTAACCAAACAATAAGAAGAAGAAGTCAAAAATACTCGGTATCAGTAAAAAATGTGTATGAAAAATGGGAATAATTGTACTCTTGAATAAAAATAAAGCGTACTAAACAGAAGTAATTATGTTATTATGATGTTCAGATTTCGGTCAGGACTGGGTGGCCCTATCCCAATTGAGGGTACATTAAAGTGCACAGGTGTGCGCAACTTCCTATTCATTTACTATCATGTGTCGGATGTGGCAACAATCTGACACAGCCAGTGAAAAACCAGGTGAAGGAATAAGGACTTTTTACTTCCTTTCCCAGGAAAAACGTCACCCGTCTTCCGAGACTGTATGCTTAACCTAAGATTAGATTGACCTTAAATCTATCAAAGCGTACGACGCTACATGCCCCTTAAAACAGAACTACACTAGAATATAAAGGACCTTTACATCCCTTCAAACTATCAAATGATCCGTCTCAACAGGATTTACGTCTGATTGCCAGGCTTATTACGAAAAAAATATATTCCAACCCGCCTTATGTCAGCGTAATCAGTTACTATGGGACACCATAAAAAATATTCCATCATCCCAAATAAAGCCTATTTACCCAATATAGTCATACAGCCTTTTTCACCGTATGAAAAATTGTTTACTGCGACAGCGACACGCTTTCGACTTAGGGTTCCGTAGTAAAAAACCCTAATTTCCTGCACCCTTTCATTTATAACCCGGCAATCTGGAGGCCCCGTAGCTTATTTATAGGGGTCTCGCCCATTTGATGGGTGGGAGTCAGAATGTGTAATGATAAAGGTTGTAAAAAATAATACAGACGGACGATTTTTGTGGGCGACTTTTTGTCGACGTAGATGAGATCTTTTATTGACATAGACAAAACAAAATTGCAGTAGGAAATTACTGCGAAATTATGTTAGCACACAAAATCATTAATGTTTTAATCACGATGGTAGGCATTGTGATCCAAAAACCATGTACCTATAAATCAGTAAATATTTAGTTACTATAAATATTTATTTCTAAATATTTTAAATAACGTTAAGTATCATCATTTCACTCGAAAGACGTCTACTGCAGGACATCCGTCTCTCCCAAGAATTTCCATATTTTGATTACATACTTCAATTTTTTTTTCACACACTTTTATAACACACGCATTGAAAACCGTAAAATTAATATTCATAGAACATGATAGCATAACAATTGCATTTCATAATATTATTATTAGCCAACGATGCATTGACGCGTTTTTTCATAACATACCTATGTGTTGAACAGTTGCCCGTCTACACCTCACAAAGAAAGCCCACTGCATTTTCATGGAGCAACTTTACGAGTGTTAGTTTGGTTGTTTGGCCGTCTCGATGATATGTTATCATCGTCGAGTATTTTTGATGCGTTGCTACCCTAAACCCCGAGGTGGAGCCCTTTATCTCGGCCGTATAGCGCCGCGACACATAGATAACCCTCGTAACAGCATCTTTTTGTCACATACAGAAGAAGTTTCTAGAAAAAAAACCTTGGGCTTAGTTTTATGATTTATTTAAAACACCTGATTTTGGAAGCTCGTAAACTTTGCGTTGTTGGATTGAATAAGGGTTTGGTGACGTTGAGTGATAGTCTGTGTATCTTATTCTTGAATATATTCTAAGTTCCTTATTTCCATATCCATTCCAAATAAAAAGCTGACTTTGTTTGTGTTACTAGTTCCTTTTTGTATGTAAAGTTATATACTTAAAAGATAGATAGGTACCATCCCTCATGATTGCTTGCAACACCCGAGTCATCGCTCGTGTTGCGGACTGTATTCTTGGGATATAAAAACGTTCTTTAAAAATGATTTTCAAAGCTCGGGAGACGTGGAATCATAGAAACTTCTAATACTGCTAATAGATGTAAAAAGACTTTGTTTTCTAAAATACCCAAACAATTGCCCAAAATGGCCTTAAAATTTATTTTTATCCGTCCTGTCTTTCCTTTATCAGAGCTTTCATCCTCAGGTGGACAGCATCACTTTGAAATATGCATTTATAATGTATGTGTAGGTATATTTTAGTCTGTTTTTGGTTGATAAATAATGTTGGCTTACTTTTATAAGTGTGAAGACAGATGAATTAGCGTAAATAGAAATATCAATGTGGCCATATCTTTAATGATGACATTATACCTTTTCAGCTTTGTGCAATTTCTTATTTTTTACTTTAAACTGTAAAAGTTCGCCTTGTGTTGTTTTGATTGCAGCAAGTTTAAATAAATAAAAATAAATATTTTTGTGTTGTATTAAAATACCATGTATTGTGGGTCGGCAATACGCAATTGATATCTCTGGTATTGCAAACGTCTATAGGCTACGGTAACTGCTTAACATTAGGCGGGCCGTATGCTTGTATGCCACCTTAGTAGTATAAAAAAGGTATATTGCTATGGGAATCGAACTTACGACACCCCCACTTAGTGGCAAATTGCTCAGATCATTTCCGACAAGCCAAACAGAAACGACTCAATTTAAAAAAGTGCAACATCTTAAAGGACTCAACAATCACTTTGCGAAACACTTCTTTAAAGTCCGAATATAATTAGCGTCCCCTTAAATACGTGGGCCACCCCCAAGATACGGGGTGAGAGTAATTTGAACGGATTTTGTGAAAAGGTTCACTAAATATATTTTTGCGAAAAAAAAGGGAAAAGTTGTCTGGTCAGTCAAGTGCTGGCTTAGCTGTTGAATAATGACTTTAATTATTATGAATGCTTATTTCGCAAAGGTAATTTGGATTACTGAAGAAGTAAAAATCAATTAGTTAAAAAAAAGTTAATTTTGAAACTGTCGACATTGGGTAAATATGACGACGATACAAATATTATAGTTGAGTTGACAAACAAGAAACAGCCTGTCTCTTCAGGCGGGTTATTTGCTTGTTTGCCACCAAAGCTGTAAAACAATTGTGTATTACCGACCTTAAATTTTGTTGTTTTGAGATGGAGTAGGTATCTCTGTCAAAAGAGAGAGAGAGGGTTTAGGCCTTAATTCACACACGCTGGCCTAATGCTAGTCAGTGAATTAGACATGTCTTTAGAATTTCATTTATGACATGTGGGTTTTCTCACGATGTTTTCCTTCACCGTTAGCAGATGGGGAATCATTTGATTAGTACATATAAACTCTACAAAGTGAAATTCCCATTGGCTTATCACTAATTAAATAACATGGCGCTATTAGATGGATAATCTTACCCTTTTAATAAGTTAAAATGCCAGGATATTTTCTAGAAAGTATTTTAAATAGTATCAAAGAAGTTTGCATACAGATTGCACTTTATTTTCTTTGTACTTGCAGCTAATGGTTTCTTTCCTTTCGTATTATTCTTTTACTTATCCTTAGCTGTGTTATTTTTTAATGTATTTTGCTTACGGTTATGGTAACGTTAGAATTAAAGGCCGCTACAGACGTTCAGTTTATTACTGAGGCCGTACTATGGCGTCCTTACAGCGATTTATTTTAGATTTTAATTAGAAATCCGTACGATGTTAACTTTATTATCTAGGTTTTGTTTGAAATCTTAGCTTTTACTGGCCTAAACATTAGATACTAGATCCCGCCTGCGGCATCGCCCGCGCGTATATGCCTACGGAAACAGTATTTTTTCGAGATTAAGCAGTATAGTATATAAAGTAGCATTATGTACTATTCTAATCTATCTATCTGGCAATAAATCCGTTCAGACGTTTTGGCTTTATTGAGAAACGAACATCCATATATATCCATCAAAACTTTCACATTTACAAAATTAGTTTAGATTATAAGTAAAGATTTATGCGTTTTTATGTACCGAACGCGTCACTCGAATGTTGCAGCCCTAACAATTTTTAGCGGTAGGGTTTTAGGAACCCTGTCACATGTATTTTAAAAAAACATCCCTGAACGAGCATCGGAGACTTATACTTAGGTACGCACAGGAACACAACAAGACCACTGTGTAATTATTTGGCTGTGGTTTTCTGTAGTTAGTTTAAGATCTACCTCTACTACTGACGTCATATCAGGTTCCGGTGGTTCACCTGTGAAGGTGGGTGTAGATGCATAGAGGGGTTTTTGTGGGTATGCCGGCCGGCTTCCACCTTTAGGCTGGCAAGTCCGACATAGCTGGTTCGCTTGCCCTTGCAGTATGCGTGAAGCGGTTCCCCTCTACTAACAGAAAAGGGGGTCTACCTCTCAACTGTTTGATACAACAGAATAAGCACTATAATATTGATAGTAGTAGGCGCTCGTAGCTAGGTGCACTCGCTGTTCGGTAAACGATCAGCGGGTTAAGCTACCAAGGGCGCGGTAACCCTATAGATGGGTGACCGCATAGTGGTATTTCATCTGAGCGTCTCCGTGCTTCGGAGGGCACGTTAAAAGTCGGTCCCGACTGTTAACAGTCGTTAGATCACGACAGAGGCCTAAATATGGGCGATCTTAATAACTCTGTCACCAGGTTGGCCACTAACCAAACGATAAGAAGAAGATTGATAGTAAATCACAGTGCAATAATTATTAGAAAGGTTATCGCAACAGAATGGTGGCTCGATTATCTCAACGTTCTCATTCAATAATGTCTCTATCGCTACTCGCTGCTGATAAATGGGTCGCTTTTAGACTTATATTCGATATTATACCTACTATGCGTATCTACATGTTACTGTTTTTATTTTTAATTATGTTTATACTCGTAAATAAAATCTGTTAAGGTATAACGGGCACATCCTATCCTACTAATATTACATACTAGGGGCCCGCCCCGAATTCGCCCGGGTTAAACTATTTTCAGCTCAACTTTCTTATTTTTTTTAACATAGGAACCTTCTCCTGACAATAACGAAAATAGCAAAAAATAATTAGTGAAATCGGTTCAGCTGTTCTCGAGATTTCAGCTTAGCAACACATTCAGCGATTCATTTTTATATTATAGACTAGCTGACCCGGCGAACTTCGTACCGCCATTAATTTTTTCTTGAATATTTTCTAAAATAATTATGTAGTTTGGTGCAGTCGATCGAAAGATATGCGCGTACATACATTTGAGTTTTTTTTTATACTACCAAGGTGGCAAACAAGCATACGGCCCGCCTGATGGTAAGCAGTTACCGTAGCCTATAGACGTTTGCAACACCTGGGGTGCCACTATTTATTTATATACATATGTAGATTTAAAAGTTTGATGATGAGTATAGATGGATGTTTGTTACACTTTCGCGCAAAAATGACTAAACTGATTTGAATAAAATTTTACACAGAGATAGATTATAGTCTAGAATAGCACATAGGCTAATTTTATCCCGGAAAATATGCACTGTTCCCGTTGGAATGTATGTACGTACGTACAATCCAATATTTTTCATAAAATTTCAAATATTTTTATTTGGCTGTGGTCTTCTGTAAGGTAGAGGTCCTTCCCTAGTCGGGCTTGCTCGCTAGTATGGTGCCCTACCTCTCTTCATGTACATATGAGTCGCTTTTATTAGTGTATAGTGTTGACGTTGTCTTTTCAAAATTAACAGCACTTCTTTCATATGTAATGATGTCTAATACGAACTGCAAACAAGAAAACGAAATTGCACAAACAAGATATTCATTACCACATGATTGGAGCTATTCATATATAAATAAGATAGTTATTATGTTATTTTGTACCACCCTTAGATGTGGAGTGCACTAACCTTGCATTTGCGTTCATTATTTGAAAGGTAATGAGGCGGCAAATAAGTCTTAAGTTCTACTACATTTAGATGGGTATATCGATTTTTTTTTACATTTTGTAATTATATATTTCATTCTATACTAATGTCACCACCCCTTTACATCCCGAGGGTGTCGTAAGAGTCGACTAAGGGAGTAAGTCAGGCAGATAATATCCACTGCAAGAGAGGGAAAACTCGAAATAAAAAAACCCTATACCAAGCCGTCTGGCCAGCGTGGTATAGTAGGCCAATATCCCTCCAAGTGTTTGGGGGAGACCCGTGCCCAGCAGTGGGTCGTTTATGGGTTGAGATGATGACTAATATTATAAAGAGGAAAGATTTGTATTTTTGTGTGTGTATGTTTGTAATGAATAAAGTCAAAAACCACTGTGCCGATTTCAAAAAATATTTTATCATTGGAAAGCTACATTTACCCTGAGTGACATAGGCTATATTTATTGCTAGTAGTAGTAGTAGTAAATGGTAAAAAATAAAGTAACGTAACCCAAGGTGTAAAAATGTGCCCTAAAAGTCTTTCTTTATGTCCACCTGTGCGAATTCGGGACGGGCCGCTACTATTTTATATATATTTATCGTTCAATGATTAAAATTGGAACGTAATTCATTAAAATATTAATTTGTAACGTTACTTAACGTAAATTACATTTTTACTACTTGACTTTTTGACTTGACTTGACTTTTTTGACTGGCCTATTCGATTTGACTGGTCTAGTGGTTAGTGACTTTGACTGCTACGCCCGAGATCGTGGGTTCGATTCCCACCCATGACAAATCTTTGTGTGATGAGCATGAATATTTGTTCTGTGTCTGGGTGTAATTTATCTATAATATAAATGTATTTTGAAATATATAAGTATGTTTATCAGTTGTCAGGTTACCATAGTACAGGCTCTGCCTAGTTTGGGATCAGATAGCGAAGTGTGAGCTGTCCCGAAAATATTATTATATTATTATTATTATTACTAAGAGAGGTAGGGCACCATACTAGCGAGCAAGCCCGACTGGGGAAGGACCTCCACCTTACAGAAGACCACAGCCAAATGACTACACACAGCGGTGTAGTTGTGTTCCTGTGTGTGAGTACAGGTCTCCAGCGCTCATTTAGGAATGCGTTTTGAAACAAACGTATTCCTATCCCAGGGTTACTTCCATCTTAAAGCCCTGGTGTAAAAAAAATGGGTTGGCAATACGCAAGTGATACCTCTGGTAATGCAAGCGTCTATAGGCTACGGATACTGCTTAACATCAGGCGGGCCGTATGCTTGTTTGCCACCCAAGTAGTATAAAAAATAAAAAAAAAACTTATATATTATAAATGATAATATTGGATTGAGAACAAAGAAAAACCAAATCTGTTCACACTTGACATCGTCGGTGTACTCGTACATACGACGATATATATATAGACGAACATAGAACCTTCTCCTTTTTGAAAGTCGGTTAAAAAGAATCCTCTAAATTTCCTAGTGTTCATATTTATGTGTAACTAATATATTTTATATTCGTCCTTAACTTCTTGCCTCCTTCCACGTTGGTCCTTTCCGTAAGAGCTATTAACTCCCACCAAAAGGTTTCTATAATGGCCTTGGAGAGCATTAGTGACCCCGCTGAGTTAAGGACCTTCGGCGTTTTGGTCCCCCGGAGTGCTTCCGGCGGACGCGGCGGTGACGTCATATCCGCCATCTTAAATTGCCATCAATAATTTATTTGTTTTTGATGAAAAATTATTATTGACAATGTTCACGGAAATTTGGTTGGAATTAGACGGTATTTTGGTAACTAAGAAATTAAAAATGCTTATAAATAGCTTTTATACTTAGCTATACTTAGCTTTTATAAATTTAGAAGATAAGTAGGAATAACTAAAGGCAGAATATTCTTGTACAATATTTAAATCAACTAACTGCCAAGGGTTCGAAACTGTTACTCCTTAACACAGGTTATTTTATAACCTAGATACAGGAGTACAGAACTACACCCACCAGATTGTAGAACTAGTATAAGAACATAATGTACATTTTACTATGTACCTACCTACTACATTTATTATTTTGTTGTCAATAAAGTTTATTATTAATAAATAGTGCCTTTTGTTGACTACACACAGTGATGTAGTTGTGTTCCTCTGTGTGAGTACAGGTCTCCAGCGTTCATTTAGGGAACCGTTTTTAAAGGAACATTTTTCTTTTTCATCGATACTCTATTTTAAAGCCCCGGTTTAAAAATATGGGTCGGTGACATGCAAGTGATACCTCTGGTATTGCAAGCATCCATAGGCTGAGATGAGTCGTATGCTTGTTTGCCTGGGTGGCAGTGACAGTAGTATAAGAAAAAACTGCAAAGTTTAGATTGTCTTACTTTCCATTAAAAGCGGTAGTTGCAAATGTATGGCAAAAAACGAAACGAAATTTGGTTTCGTAACTATCGAAACTCCTACTAGAGGTAAAAGTCGATCTTTACAAATAGCTGAATACGAAAGAAACTTATATCGAAAACAAAACACAGCCGCATTGTCTCGGTGTCGAAAAGGTCAAACTACCTAACAACTTACACACAATGTGGCCACGACACAATATATACCATATTTACATTACTCGACCGATTCTCACACAATTTCCTTTATGCAATCCGATTCCTATAAAAAAGTTTTTATTTTCCGTGTATCTCTTTTGTATAAAGGATCTTTGCACACTTGGACACATTTGGGCCACTTATTGTATTGAGCAATATGAATATTAGCTCATTATATACCACCATAACTATGACAATTGGCAATCAAATCTATACTAATATTATAAAGCTGAAGAGTTTGTTTGTTTGGTTGGTTGAACGCACTAATCTGAGAAAGTACTGGTTCGATTAGATTTTTTTTTTGTTGTATAGTGCATTTATCCAGGAAGGCCATATAACATCACGCTATGATAAATAGGAGCGGAGCAGTAGTGAGATATGTTGCAAAATCGGGGAAAATATTCCAAATTACCACGCGGACGAAGTCGTGGGCGACCCCTAGTTTTAGAATAAAATGCTGTTTTATTTTCAGAAAGGCGTAATATTTTTACTCGTACTAGATTTTATTTAAATTCCTCCGCAAGTCCGTAGTGTCTGGGCTCGTTATTAACGTGTACTGTATCCATAGATGGTTTCTATAGTGTAATGATATGTAGCTATAGGAACTCCTCAACAAAACAAGTGTTTAATACAACATAGGATTCAATACGTATACAATAGGTTTGATCAGTAAAACCCAAATTACTTCTAAAACAAACTCTAAAACTTTGTGGTTATTTTAACAAGGTATAAACTAATTATTAATCTATGATATTTTATCTATAATATATTTTTTTATATACTTAATTTGTATTTAGAAATATAATTATGTTTATCAGTACTCGGTTGCTATAGTACAGGCTCTCTCAAATCAGGTGGCGGTGTGTGAGTTGTCCCACAATATTTTTTTTTTTTTTTTTTTTTTTATACTACCAAGTAGGCAAACAAGCATACGGCCCGCCTGATGGTAAGCAGTTACCGTAGCCTATGGACGCTTGCAACACCAGGGGTATTACTCGCGCGTTGCCGACCCTTTAGAAACCTTATAACTCCTTTCTTGAAGAACCCCATGCTATAGTCTTTCGGGAAAACCTCGGCAGGAAGCTCATTCCACAACTTAATCGTACGTGGGAGGAAATTCCTCTGAAACCGCACAGTGCGGCAAGATAAAGGTTATTAGTATTATTATTTTTTAAAATTATACTTCCATAATGCGAGCTACTACTTACAACATTGCGCAACTAAATAGTGTCCTAGTGTGCACGAAGCTTAAGCGTATACACGATCTAATATACAATTTAAATTGTGTCCCAAAACTCGTAAATGGAAAGCCCGGACTTATGTATACCGGGAACCCTTTAGTTTTTACAGCCCTCGATATTTTGCTCCTAAATAAGTTTCGCGATATGAGTTTGATGAGCGATTTGCATTATATTATGGTTCGTGTTGTGGTGGCAACCGGTGGCTACGATCAAGATTGGTTTACCTACATGTGGTCATGAATTTTAAATTGAGTACAGGCACGATGAAAATGCGAAAAATTGCTTTGTTTTGCATCTTCGCCCTGTCCTGAATGCTTGTGTGTCACCTTCATTTCGCTACCAAAACTTATTATTCTAACTCAAGTGGTTAGTGACCTTGACTGCTAAGGAGGTCGTGAGTTTGAATAACACAGGCACAGATTACTAAATAGTTACTACGTAAACACAGGAGACAAAATTTAATGTGATTAATAAATGTTTATGCCGAGTCTGGGTGTAATTTATTATTTATTCTGCGATGGGACAAACAGCTGGATACCGTGACAAGTCGTACAATGAGACTCATCCCCATCTTTAAATCCTTGCGGAACTCCGCAAGCCCAGATATCCTAAAGATGGTTTACTACACGCTATGCCAATCAGTTGTAACCTATTGTATCTCTGTCTGGGGCGGTACATTTAAAACAAATTTTATAAGGGTTGAGAGAGCACAGAGAGCCGTACTAAAAGTAATGTTAAAGAAACCCTTCCGGTATCCAACTACTCAGTTATATTTGGACTCCGGATTTTTAACGGTTCGACAACTTTACATACTACATGCAACTGTCAGGAAACACATCAGCGTCCCTCCATCTGACCCTAATAAACGCACAAACTTCCCCTCGTGCACTCGGTACAAAACCACATTTGCCAAGCACCAATATTACATCTCAAGTACACTAATTTACAAAGAAGTTCATAAAATCCTGAACATAATCGACTTGAACAGAAATAATGTGAAAAAGAAATTAACAGAATGGCTACAAAAACAAGACTACACTAAAACAGAACGTTTACTTATGTAGGTATATCGCTTAAAACCTAAAATTAAATTTAATACTCCTTCTACTCACGACCAAACACACATACAAGCACACACACATACACACACAAACACACACTTTCACAACACATACACTAACTCAAAGAAATAGAAAATAAATTAAACAAACAATTAATTAATTAAACGACACAGCCCACTATTTTGTACCTTTCAATGATTGCATATAGCCGAACACTGTCTCTCAAAATACAAGTTAACCTTAACTTAGTTTGTGAGGCAGAGTTATAATCTTGTATCACCAACACAATTATAACAGATTGTATAATTAGTCAGTAAGGATACTGTGTTATCTTTTTGCGCAATAAAGATTATTATTATTATTATTTATTATAAAAAATACATAGTGTTTCTTAATATTAACTTATAGCTAACAGTGTAACATAAATCATTTTAGATTTTTCCGTACACTGAGTCCGTGAATTGTATTTTTTAAAGTCCCCTGCGACACAGGGCTTGTACCCTAGTGTGCGAGTTGTCTTTAAAATAACAACAAGATTTTACATGGGACAAAGCTTTGTTTGTACGGAGTCTGGGTTAACTTTGTTGCTGTGTGTAAAGTTTTTTACAGAATTTGTTTTCTAGTCCTAGTTATTTTAATACCAGAGGTATCTCTTGCGTGTTGCCGGCCCACCCTGGGGTTTAAGATCACATGCCTATTGAGCGCTGGAGACCTGTACTCACACACGGAAACAAAAACACAGCTGTGTGTAGGTGTCTACTTGGCTGTGTTTTTCTGTAAGGTGGAGGTCCTTCTCCAGTCGGACTTGCTCGCTAGAATGTAGAGGCCCTACCTCTGTTAAATTTAGATTTAGCAATTCTTAACGTGCGCTTACATTACCTAAAAAACGCCTGTGCAAAATTTCAGTCTTCCTAGAAGTTGGAAGACTGCAATTTTGCCGTGCGTTTTAAGTAATAGTTTTTTTATAGGCGTAACTTGACAAACATGCATAAGGTTTATCTGATGGTAAGCAGTTACCGTAGCTATGTACGTCAATATTAGATTTTTTCAATTATTATTATCATAAAGAAGACTTCCACTAGATCAAAACCGCAAATTTCCGCAATTGATATGCGTCAGTGTTTATTGATCAATTGCTATATCAATAGACTTCTCATCAAATCGGGTTCTTCCATTCGCTCGCAAATAAGAGTTCAAGGTTTTAATAGTTCAATAACTTGTACAACAGACACCGACTCTGTCTGCTACTATTACTTTTATTGCTATTACTTTTATACCTACAAATCTACACCAATATGTTAAAGAAAATTTGTATTTTTGGTTATAATAAATAAACTTAAAATCTACTAGATTCATTAAAAAAAATTATATCTGACGCTGCCTGCGGATGCTATTTTCCTATAGATGGATAACTGCATTGAGGTATTTCATTTGAGCGTATTCATGCTTCAGAGGGCACGTCAAAGAGAAATTGGCTGCGACTGTTGACAGCTGTTGGACCACGGCAAAGGCTTATGTGTGCAAACTGAACACTTCTGTCACCAGATCATCATCATCATCATCAGCCTATCGCAGTCCACTACTACTGGGCACGCCACCTAGCACTATCCTCGACTTCCTGCATCCAGCTACTCCCAGCCGCTTTGCGAAGATCGTCGCTCCACCTCGCCTGAGGGCATTCTACATTACGTTTGCCGAGCCGCGGTCTCCACTCAAGAACACGTCTGCTCCAGCGGTTATCAGTTCTTCTGCAAATATGACCCGCCCATTGCCACTTCAGCTGGCTTATCCTTTGAGCTACGTCGATAACTTGGGTTCTCTGTCGGATCACCTCGTTTCGAAGTCGATCTTTCAGGGAGATGGCCACTAACTATTCCATAACAATTAAGGTTTATTTATGCAGACTGGTTGCAAGATATATAAATTGCAACATTAATGCATCCCAAAACAGAAACAAATCCAGCAACATAAATTATTTTGCTGTCCACAAGGGGCCTAAAACTTAATAATTGCAGAACAGTGTAACTTCAACGCTGGTAGTCTAGAATAATTAAAATATTGTACTTGTGTATGAAGGGAAACACCGGCTTCTTGCTCTGAATAATTCTGGTATAAGTTGGGGAAGTAAGCGAAATGCGGGAATTCACTTCTTCTTTCTTTTTAAAAAGACAACTCTCGCACTAGATAACATGCTCTGAGTTGCGAGGGACTTTACAAATTACACCCAGAGTCAGAACAACTCTTTATGGGTCACACAAAGTTTTGTTCTGTATGGAAATCGAATATGCAACCTCGTGCACAGCAGGCGCATACTGCGGCCACTGGACCACCAAGGCTGTCAATTGAGACAGCATCATCAATAAAGGACTTCAGAACTTTTTGCACGCCTATTTCTGTAGTTTAAGTGGTTACCTCACCTTCTTTCGATCTCTATACAAGTTAAAAACTTTGTGTGATCCACAAGTCTTTGTTCCGAGTCTGGGTGTTTTGCGTTCCGGACTTGAAGTTTGGTAAAATCCTCTGCGTCACAGAGCTAAATCGTTAGTGATAGATGGTGCTGAGATGTGAAAAAATACAGCAGCATAGGAAACTACAGATAAAAACTCTTGACTACTTACCTCTTGGATACAGCAGTTACGAATATTCTGGCTAGTCCATGCTTTATATATGACAATTCAGACCGACTGAAGCTTGACGAAAGTCAAGCACAAGCCATACGTTAAAAACCAAAGTAAGGCAAATTTTATTTTTAAATTTTTTAGTTTTTCACTGTGTCTCGCGGACTTTTGGGTCGAGCGAAAGATTGATATAATGTAATAAAAGTTTTTTCACCGGTTTTATCCACATGCCAAGCCAAGCTTAATTAACGCCACCTCATTATTCTTACACCACAAGCTAAAGGGTAATCCTGGGCCCTTTCGTAAACTTTGTCAACTGCTTCCTAGGGAGCGATATCAGGAGTTCAGTAATTTTAACTAATGACACTTCGCGAACGCTCGCCAAAGCTTGATTTAGGCTGAAATTTGGTGCCACTGGTTGAAGGATTTCGTCCTGATTTGAGTTATTGCTGTTTGAGACCTCTGAAGTAACATATGTGACGGTTCTTAATAGAAATAAGGATTTAATTATATTGTTTGGATTAAGAATGGGGTGGGAATGGCTTCAACTTAATACGAAGATTTTACTTCGAATTGTTTTGATGCCTGGTTACCAGTAGGCATAGACCATTTACAATGCTGTGTCATGACTAAACTTATTTTTGTTGCACTGAGTATAGTGTTTTGGTCGCTTCAATTTGCGTGTTGCCATAATTGCTATTTTAGCAATAGATCGTAAATATCTGTTGATTCGAAAGAGTGGCTACAGTGTGTTGTTAGTTCTTCTCATAGCTCTACCATAATAATTTTTTTGTCTTTCATGTTACAGTCATAGCTTATCGCCTTCTTAAGTTCTGTAACCAAAATGAACAAATAGAATTTGAGTTTTTGCGTAAACGTGCGACGTATTGCCGCGGTTTTTCTACAATTAATAGATAATATTCATATAAGCAAATAGATACAATTTTATGTCAGAAAATCAATAAAATATTAGTCTAGAGAATGAAATATCTGTGAAATACGTAACGTATACGAACACGTTTACATTTACACGTTACAGTAATACAAAGTTTCTATTCTTTGGTAGTACAAGTATCATGAGTGTACCTTTACTCTTTTGCGGTTCACATAAATCATAAAAACTTTTGTTTGTAGGGGTTTCGTTTCAAATGGCTCCCGTGGGATTATTTTGGCAGCTGGATTAGCGAACGTTATAACACATAGGAAAGTGGGGAACGCGCTACATAGTATGCTAGATCTCGATATTGCATTTAACCGTATGACAACACTTCCTCAGTTTAGACTACCAACTGTATGGATCTCAATTGTACTCTAACAGCAATAATACCAATCTAAATCGAAAAGTACTTTTCGATTTAGATTTGTAATTCGTAAAATTTCAACTTTTTTACCTATCTTCAAGATCATTGATCGAAGTTCAAATTCAGATCGAAAAAAGATCGCTATTAGAACGTCATGGTATGGTAAAGTCGCATTTCTAAAAAGCGTAATTAAGTAATAATAAGTTTCGTTATGCGATAGAAAATACATTGGTAGGCCGTAGCTATATACTTCTAGAATATTCCAGAAACATCTAGTAAATATAAACAATTGAATACATTATAAGTGATACGGTCACAAGAGGTCGTTATTCATTTTCCGACAATATGATAAACTTGTCTAATTTGCATGCAAATAATTGTAACAAATTGAGTCGTCCATTTTGTACCAAATTGTATTCATTTGTATAATTCGTCGACTCTGGTTGTCTTGTTCGTTATGTAAAATTGTTCTAATTCCAATATTGTTTCGTTTATATTAATTTACATGTTGATTTGGAAATGGAAAATGTTTGAATCGTTTGCTGTTAGAGTACAATTGAGATCAGAGGGTTATTAAAATATTGGAGAAACAGTTTAATGAGCAAAAGCTTTGTGCTATGTATAAAACAATTATTTGAAATTTGTAATTTTTATCGAGTTTTTTAGTGAAGAAAAAAGTTTACGGTTTATGTTATAGATTATAATGTTTTTTATTGTCATTGAAATTCGTTAATCCTTTGCCGTGTAATCTCATGATCAGCCTCAAACTTTATATTAACAAAGCACAACAACTTTGTATTACTTAGTGTTATTTATAATGTTAATTTGTTTGTTTCAGATGGAAGCGTCAGGTGCTTTGACTGTAAGTAATGCCTTAATAAACAAGACTGTATTAATTCTACCGAGAGTAAGAAGGAATCTTTCCACATCAAGTACTTTGACGAAGGCATCTTTTTGTTTGCATTCAGAACCTTCATTTCCTACCTTTTGTCTTAAGTTTCCTTCCATTTTTGTACTTGTTTTTAATGTTTTCTAATAAATGCGAGCTGCATTGTTCGCTTTCTGTGATTTTCTTTCTTTTTATTGTATTTAGGAGATGAAACTGCCGGGAAAATTTTATGTCTTTTTCTAAAGACAATTGTTTTAAGTGATTTTGTTTAGTTCTGTTCGATTATTTACGAGTGCATTAGATTGGCTTTAATTAAGATTGTCCCTTTTATTCTATACGAGATTTTGACCTACTAAGATGTGAATAATGTCTTAAGTATATTATTGTTATATTAATACGTAGTAAACGCGCCAATATTTCAACATACTGACAAAAACAAAACAACTCGAAAAAATAGAACAAAAACGAGCAAAGAAAGTAATTAGCACAACCGGACACATCTTATAATTGTTTACAGTGAAAATTGGCGAGAAAATCTAACCGGTGTAATGAAAAATGTTCCGAGGACTTTGTCCTCTGTTCTTTATGGCCCAAGTTTTGCGGGTAGGACTTAAATTATTTTAAGTGCGGCAATTTCTGCACGCCTTGCGGTTATCGTCTACTCACCGTGATTAATGCAAGCCAACTTGGCTTTTGAGGGATTTGCACGAGAATTTTCGTCTGTCGCTACGATTCCATCAACACTTGAAGCTTTTGGAACACTAATTGTTCCGACTGTTATATTGTGGATTAATGTTTGCTTCAATTTGGGCGGTGGTGTGTTTTCAATTATTGAGTTATCTATCTATATATAATTATTACTTACCTAACTGAATCATTCATCAACGCAGAGCTTAAACAGGTGACTGGTTTAAAATTACGTTAATAAGTACAAATGAAGGATTTTTGGAAATATAATCCTATAACGTAGTCGAGAGGGCCGCTTGTATAACACAAAGTAACAAGAGATGGTGGGCGTCCTTAATTGTAAAGGTAGGGTATTAGTGGTTGAATATTTGATTGAAACCATTTAATGAAACGAATGCCTTTCACGAGTTTTATAACTCTATCTGGTAAGATTGAGGAAAACACTTGTAGACTGTCTCAAATCAAAGCAATTCGACATCGTAACAATCTTCATCGGAAATAACGTAGTAAGTTCTCAGTCTCTCTTGACTAGAAACGTACGTCGAACACATTTTTGTGCAATAATAATTATTTCTTAATTTTGTATCTATGGAAGACTTACAGCTAAACACAACAGAACAAAAATAAGTAAATTTCACTGACAGCCAATTAATAGGTCTTCACGTATAGAAACTGGTTAATTAAAAGTACTGTGAACAACAAAGTACTGACATCAAGAGATCAGCATACGGCTACATTAACCCCTCACTGCTTAACACTATTACAAAATGTTATTTGTTTTTTTTTTATTATAACAGCAATTATTATTTTAACCACCCGATGATGTCTACTTTCGTAAATTATTTCCATGACGATAACATAAGACATAGACAGAGAGTA
Organism: Trisateles emortualis; assembly: GCA_947095525.1. Classification (NCBI taxonomy): domain Eukaryota; kingdom Metazoa; phylum Arthropoda; class Insecta; order Lepidoptera; family Erebidae; genus Trisateles; species Trisateles emortualis. Next base: position 5,293,938 of record OX352743.1, on the reverse strand, counting down.
GAATTCCACTTTTAATGTTTGAAACGGTATGTCATAAATTTTGTCACAGTAAGTTTCACGTGATAGTCATATAAAAATAACCAATTTCATAGTCAGTAAGTACCTGATCCTGTTGGTACTGGTCCATAACCTATAGTTTCGGTAAGGAAAAATCCAACCACAAGAAAATTTTGCTCAGTGGGAATAAGTTTGACAGAATTGACATGAATGTCTGCCTTTCCAAATATTATAAATTATGATTATTATTCTTGCCGTTTTGGCCATCTGTTTTGCCTTGAAGAATTGCAGAATTCTGTGTTAAATGGACAATTTCTTATTGAAGTTTTCGCTTGACTTGATTTAGGAGAGAAATTTACTGTGCCACGTGTATAATATCTTGATACGAATCGTTTTACGTAATCTAAAGTTTCAAATACAAGTTTCAGTTTATCTTAGTTAGTTAAAGACTTGAACTTTTAACTTAACTAAGGATCGAGGCTTAGGAATCAGGTCTCCAGAGCTCATTTCAGAGGTCTTATTTTTTTTTGAGTCGGCAACAAGTAAGTGATAGCAATGAAAAATTTTGCAAGCGTCTATAGGCTACGGTAACCGCTTACCATGAAGTGGGCCGTATGTTTGCCTACTAGCTCTTCAAATAGTAAACAAATATTCTTGTTGAATCACAATACACAATATTTCACGATTATTGGATAACTTATTAATAAAAAGTTTCTAACAAAGAAACGTTTTAATTGATGGACGGTAAGAGAAATGAAAAATTGTGTAACCACTAATTTTAATGCTTGTTCCGAGTCTGCATATACTTTATATCCATTAATTGTATGTATGTCAAGTCCTTCGCATCACAGAGCTTGTTTTCTTATGCGAGAGTAGTCTTTGAAAAATAATAAAAATATACAAGTGATATAGTCGCACAAATTGAATGCGTAAATTTCTCACGCTCAGTTGACTTAATTCCGAAACCCGCTTTAAAAATATCCACTCCCGTTCTTGAAATTTCTCTCTTTAGCGAAATCAAATTAATGACAAAACAGCCAGTCTATCCGTCGTGTTGAGTACTTTAATTGTTTACGAGTCTATCTCGATTGTACATTTCATTTCTACTACAATAAACTCTTCACAATTGTGAATAAACTTGAGACGTTTCGAACCGTGATTCTCTTTGTCAGAAACAACAAAATAATACCGTTTTACATTATATTTTATATCGCAAAGATCTACGAAAAGGGTACGTCATTAGAAAGCTCGTAAATCTCGTAGATATAAAACTGCAAACAAGTAATTACTCTGACTCAAAGATTTGAAATAAAAGGACGCCAGATTAAAAACAGTTTCAGCGGTGTCCATAGAAAAGGAAGTAAATCCGGCAAAAAACAGATAAGCGGACGCCCCGAGAACTTAATTTGAAACGCTTTTAAAGGCGAGGCATAATATTTTTCCTCCGAATCAGATTCGTTACGTTATCTAGAAACAGGTTTTAATTAAATTTTTCAACTATCAGATGGGACAAGGGATTACTGGCGAAAATACGAGTCATAAACTCTCGTGTTTCGTTTATTTCAGTTGAAACTGCTCAACCGTTGATTGGTGAGTCGATAAAAATAGTCCATTTAATGAAAAATCGTAAAAAATCCCTGTTACCGAATGTAAAACGTATAGAATTAAAATTTTATTTTGCTATTCGCCGGCAACCATATAATGCCTGTGTATTTTAATAAAACGAAATTACTAAGGACGGTTGTAAAATTTGAAGACCTTTGAATTAATAGGGGGAAGTGTAATTGAGTCAGTGGGATTTACGTACGAAACATCATTTTATGTTTACTTCATTTGGGGCATGTTCTAGCTTTTACTTGTAATGTTCCCAACAGCGAAAATAGTTGGGCTCGTGTTTCTTGAAATTCCTTTGTTCAATGTCAAAGCTGAAATGGAATGTTTCAGTTTCCGAAGTCCCTGCTATATTCTGTTATTCTTGTTTTATTGCACGCGGCCATTTTGTGAATTTCATTTTTGTATTGTGAAATGAAGTTATGATTGTTGTGATGGGAAGTTTTATTTATTCTTTCCATCTGTGTTTAATTGTTGAAACAAATGTTTCAATCTTTCGCCGAATTTTTAATGGATACACAAAAAGAGAAAAATCATTAATTCAAACAAATATAAATAAAATTGTAATGTATTTTTGTAATATCAAAATAACAGCTTTCTTCTTAATGCATATCTTTATATATATTTATCGTGTGCGTGTGTATGTCACTGAACTCCTCCTAGACGGCTGGACCGATTTTGATGAAATTTTGTGTGTGTGTTCGGGTAGGGCGCTGGATGGTTTATATTCACAATTGGACCCGGTAGGTGGCGCTGCTGTCGGTATTTCAGCTTTTTCAGGCAGGACGACGTCTGCCAGGTCCACTAGTGTACTCATATATTTACACTCCGGGCAATCTTCGTAACAGAATTTAACGGATATAAAACCATATTAAGTTTAAGTAGGGAAAAAAGGGTTATTCCAAATACCTAATAGAAGACTGAACCACAGCGAAGCTAGTAGATACACACAAAATTTTAATAACAATTAGTTATCTTCTGTGATGTCAAAATGGGTCCCAGCTCTGTGCTGCGGCATTTTCACCACTGCTGTTTTTCAGATCAGGCCTTATATTAGTAAAGCCACGATTAGTAATACGTGGCATAAATATTTAAAAAAATACTATAGTGGAAACATTTATTTAATTTATTGTTCGCTATCATAATAAATGCTTTTTCTTTTTTTCTATTTATGAATTACACAAAGTTTTGTCCCGCGTGGGAACCGAACCCACGACCTCCGTTTAGCAGTCATTCACTAACCACTAGACCAACCAGTCAAATACTTAGTAATGTACTGTATATATTTCTCGAAGTTTCTTTGTAACTACTTGTGAAAAGGAACTGCCTGGTTGTAAATCTTTTCGCCATATAGTTGGGGCATTATTTACCGCTACGGGAACTGGCGCGAAAATACCAACAATTATTAGTTTTCTTGTTTTGTTTAGCGGCGAAACTTCATACATTCCAAGTATAATGGTAGTTTTTCTGATTTATGAAGTTAACTGTAACTCTGCGTGAACGTATAACCAATAAATGCAGGATTGATACCAGTTATAATTACCCAACTTATGATTGGTCGAACACTATCTCTTAGGATACAGGTTTTACCTAGTCTAAGAGGCAGGGTTTTTCGGTTATTGTGCATAGATGTACCTTACCTTGAACAATAAAAATTGTATTGCATTATGGATACGTCGCCTCATACTTGTGTACCTGGATTATCTATGTAATTTTGGTTCAATAAATAAATAAATAAAATAAATAAATAAATAACGTGATGTGGTATGTTAGTGAATATTCTAGAATGGTTGAGAAGGATTAAAAGAAAATTGTCTTTATAGCTACAGATTGATAGTATTGACTGCCTTGGTGGTCCAGCGGTCGCAGTATGCGCCTGCTGTGCACGAGGTTGTGGGTTCGATTCCCACACAGGACAAAACTTTGTGTGACCCACAAAGAGTTGTTCTGAGTCTGGGTGTAATTTGTGTCCGTTAATTGTATGTTTGTAAAGTCCCCCGCAATACAAAGCTTGTTCTCTAGTGCGGGAGTTGTCTTTTTAGGAAAAAAAAATTAGAAAAAGTGCTTACTTAAAAAATAAGTACATACATACATACTCGTACATATCATCACGCCCGTCTCCCAGTGGGGTAGGCAGAGACGATGGTACGCCAATTGCTTCGATCCAAACATACTTCCTTCGCCTACTCCACATTCATCAACCTCTTCATGCATGAACGTCGATTCTGTGTACTTTTAATTTGGCCCTTTTTTAGCAAATCCTCAACTTGGTCGCTGTATGTTCCTCCTAGGTAAAAAATAAGTAAAAATCAAAAAATGTTTTGCTGTTCTTGCGGTTGTTGAGATGGGGTCCTGGGTTTCTTTTCGGGTACTGTCAAAAATACATCTAGATTTGCTGGGTGATCTGAGTCTAGTGGTTAGGGGCTCTGACTCCTTAGCCGGAGCTAGTGGGTTTTATACCCATCCTGGACAAATCTCTAAAAATAAAACGAAAATTGTCTAATATAATAATCGCGTAATTGCAGTCCGTGTAGCCTATGTGCTATTCCAGACTACAATCTATCTGTATACCAAATTTCATTCGAATCCGTTAAGTCGTTTTGGCGTATTTGAGAAACGAACATTCATACATCTGAACTTTCTTATTTATAGTATTTTTATATGAGTATAAATAGTCTTTATGTACTTGTGTCCGTGAATTGTATGTTTGTAAAGCCAAGGCTTGTTCCTAAGTGCGGGAGATACATGTGTTGTGAAAAAAAAAACTATTTCCCCAGCCGGGATTTGAGCCAATTCAAAATATTTTATAAAGGCCTCATGCAAAAAATATTTACACTATACTTTTTAATTATAAAACTTCATGATAGAGATACCCTGCATAGTTTTTAAGTGCTCCCAAAGTGGCCGTTATCGCACTACATTGTTAGTTAGTTCGCTAGATATTTGCAATATACATCTATACTAATATTATAAAGCTGAAGAGTTTGTTTGTTTGTTTGTTTGGTTTAACGCACTAATCTCAGAAAGTACTGGTTCTATTAGAAAAAATCTTTTTTTGTTGAATAGTGCATTTATCCAGGAAGGCTATAGGCTATATAACATCACGCTATGATCAATAGGAGCGAAACAGTAGTGGGATATGTTGCAAAATCGGAGAAAATATAAAAAAAATACCACGCGGACGAAATCGCGGGCGACCCCTAGTGTTATATATAATTCAGATGTTCTATATAAAATCTAGGCAATACCTGTCCAGGGTATCTATGCAATATTATGAATATTGTTGTCAATTATATTATATACTTTACCTAGGTAATGTATACAGTGACCACGGATTGCATAGAATACCTGCTGCTCCATCGGAAATGTGTCAAATAAGTAGACTTTGGTGAATCTTAATTTTTTTTAATAACTGGCAAATAGCTGGCGCGCTCAAGGCAGACCGCCGGCAAGATGGTCAGACGTCATTAAGAACGCGGCGTGCGGTCCACACTTCAGAAGACCGCATAGGAACGCTTGAAGATGCGTCGTATGTGGTCGCAATCCTCAGCAGTAAGGGAACGACTAGCAAAATACTGAAACAGGCTGATTTATTGATTAAAGTACCTTCTTATAAAATGACGGACAAATTAGCCTTCGTGTCGACGTCAACACGTCTCCCGTTTCCTGCTTTCATTTTCTACACACATTACCTGAACGTTTTGGATATTCATTGCCCAGCCCCTCTAGACAAGTGGCAAAAGCGGTAGTCGAATGGAATAGTCAAAAAAGCAAATGTTTGGGATTTGACGTAAGTCTACGACATTATATCGTAAACGTACGTCAAATCGCATGCATTTGCTTTTTTGACTTTTCGATTCGACTACCGTAAATGCCACTTGTCTAGAGTGCCAGAGCCTCTAGACAAATGTTATAAGCGACGGTCGAAACGAAAAGTCAAAAAATAAAATGTATGATGGGATTTGACGTAAGTCTACGATATAATGTCGTAAACTTACGTCAAATCCCATACATTTGCTTTTTTGACTTTTCGATTCGACTATCGCTTATGCCACTTGTCTAGAGGGGCTGGTATTGTAAACTGTATAATCCGGTATTCTACCGGATTATACAGTTTGCCGGTGATATACATATTTTTTTACAATACAGTGTTTATCATTCTCTCGGCAAGCTCGTCCAACTTCGTCCATACGTCTACTTCCAACTTTGTCTTAAGTCTTTTGTTTTTATACATTTTAAAGTTCCACCGCTTCTTGTTTGTGCGCGGAGATTTTACGACTTTTCTCATTTCAATATTAATAATGAGTATTCTAGGTTGTTAAATATGTTTGTTTGTATTGCACTTTGTATAGTCAGCGTCAGAGCGAGACGTAAAAAGTAGTCAAAATTATCTGAGGAGCGGTATAAGTCTAGCCCACAAATATTTTTTATTCTCTTTTTTCCTATTTTTTTGAAAACATCTCCCGCACTAAAGAACAAGCTATGTGTCGCGGGGGACTTTACAAACATACAATTACGGGCACAAATTTCATCCAGACTCAGAACAACTCTTTGTGGGTCCACAAAGTTTAGTCCTGTGCGGGAATCAAACACAACCTCGTGCACAGCAGGCGCATACTACGGCAACTGGACCACCAAGGCAGTCAAAATTGAATTTTAAGTTCGGGCACGTAAAGCAGGTATCACACTGCACTATTCAGATTATCTAATAAATAAATGTAACGGTTTGTGTGTTTGTATTATCTGTACATCCATAATATTAATCAGTTCCCTTTTTTTATTCTCTACTAGTGGCCCGCCCCGACTTCGCCCGGGATAAACTATTTTCAGCGCAACTTTCTTAATTTTTTCTTGCATAAAAACCTTCTTCTGACCATAACAAACACAACAAAAAAAGAATTAGCGAAATCGGTTCAGCTGTTCTCGAGATTTGCGCTTAGCAACACATTCAGCGATTCATTTTTATACTCGTACTAGTGGCCCGCCCCGACTTTGGCCAGGTTAAACTATTTTCAGCGCAACTTTCTTTTTTTTACATAAGAACCTTCTCCTGACAATAACAAACACAACAAAAAAAAGTTACTGAAATCGGTCCAGCCGTTCACGCGTGATGCCGTGACCAAGGGAAATAGGGATTCATTTCTATATATTATAATATAAAGATTATAGATTATTATTATTCCTCTTTAAATTACTGTAAGACTATATTTACAGTATATATAGTACAATAATAACAAATTTATTAATAGTATGAATTAGTTAAGGTCATTCCAATAAGCACGATACCTATATTTATACTAATATTTGTCTTTGACTGCACGGCTGGTTTCGTGGCTACCTCGACATTAACTACTGGGCAGCGTGTTGTGGGTTCGATCTCCACACCGTACAAAAAATTGTGAGATCCATAAATGGTTGTTTTAAATCTGGGTGTACTTTGTGTCCATTAATTATAGCTTTGTAAAAATCCTCCGTGACACAGGGCTTGTTCACTAGTGCGTGAGTTGTGTTTTTAAAAACATAAAAATCATTTTACAAGTGGCCCGCTTTTGCTACGCCCGAGTTTAACTTTATTTTTTACCCCACCAATGATTTAATTTGCAAAAATCTTACTAAGTCATGACATAGCCACTGTAGATCCCTAAATGACTAGTCACATCATGACTCATTAGTCATTACACAAAAAGCCCGTCTCTTTTAAACGCCTAGCGCCTGTTATAAAAACGTAGGCAATTAAACAAGACATTCTTACGTAGATAACGTTGGCAGTGATAACACATCTGTCGCCGTACACCATCAATCTTTGTCTCTCAAGGCCTTATCTCGACGGACGGCTCATCCACCTTTATTTTTTATTGCCCGCCTTTGATAAAATTTGTGGGTATTTTTTGGGACTACAGATAGCTAAACTATTTAGAAAGATTTTTCTTATCTATACTTATAATATTATAAAGCTGAAGAGTTTGTTTGTTTGGTTGAACGCGCTAATCTCAGAAAGTACTGGTTCGATTAGAAAAAATATTTTTTTGTTGAATAGTGCATTTCTCCAGGAAGGTTATAGGCTATATAACATTACGCTATGATCAATATGAGCGGAGCAGTAGTGAGATATGTTGCAAAATCGGGGCAAATTTTCCAAATTACAACGCTGGCGACCCCTAGTATTAGATAAGTACACTATAAGCTTATGGGCTTGGCCTGCCTGATGGTAAACAGTTACCATGGATAATGGACTGAGGATGTTTGCAATACCTGGGACCTGGACACCTGGGACATCAGTCGCGTGTTGCCGATCCAAAATTCTTTATACACCAGGGCTAAGATGTAATATCCCTGAGATAGGAAACCTGTACTTGCACGTAGAAACATAATTATTTCACTGTGTATAGTTATTTGGATTTAGTCTTCTGTAAGGTCCTTCCCCAGATGGGCTTGCTCGCGTGTATTGTGTCCTACCTCTCTTATAAATTTATATTAGAGACTTACTCGGTTGAATAAAACCGAACATTACTCAACACGAGAACCTACCTACAAACCTACCACCTCACTTCTGTCTGCGCCACTAAGTCAACATTTCTAAAGCAATACAAACAACTTCAAATTACCTCATCCAGATTACGAACCTCAACACAGTTACGGAGAAACTCTTGAACTGAAAACAAATCAAAAGTTTTCAACGTTTATGTAAAGGATATTAAACATTTAATATCTACAAATGTAACATTATGAAGAGCACTTTCATCTCAGTTATAAACAACGTGAGATAAAACAATTAAACTTTATGTTCCGAACTTTTATGATGGGAATAAAAATTACGATACCTACATACATTGTATAATGTGTCCCGGGAAGAGTTTCTTCCTCCTCCTTGTCTGCTTCTTATAGCTAGGCCGTTACATGACGTTATTAAATCAATTCGTTTTGATCTTAATTTAAAATCTTACTTGTTACTTATACATACCTACACCACCGTTGTATTAAGTAGAATAGGTACTCCTAGTTAACTACTCAAAATGGTTGTTTTACCTCAAGCTCAAAGCAAACATTTGCATTGGTTTTTATGCTATCAAATAAATAAAACGCCAAAAGACTCCGTTTGTAATATGAAGATTATTTCTTTCTCCTTTTGAGTTCTCTATTTACACCATAAAAGATAAAAACGTGAGTGATACGAACCTTTGTTCTTGTTTGAACTTCCTCCTATCTTTTCTACATTAAAGGAATTTAAAGAGAGAAATCTGAGGAATTTGCAAGAAACTCCTTTGCGATTCAATTAGATAATCCTTTTTGTTGAATATTTAAATGCAATTTTGATTTAAAGTCTGCGTTTTCATTGTGAACTTTTCAATTTTGCCTCGGGCAAATAAAAAACGAAATAAGTTGTGGCTTAAAAATTACGTTTGCGTTGGATTAAAATTTGCACGCGATTTCTTTGTTGACTTACTGTTTTGATTGCATAATTTCAAATTTTCAGTTTAATTTTTTACTACTTGGGTGGCAAGCTTATGGCCACTATGATGATAAATGGTTATCGTAGCCTATGGACGCATTTATTAACCAGAGGTATCACTAGATTCTTGATATTGATATAAATAAAACAAAAAAAAAACGAAATAAAATGTGAAATTTAACACTTAGTGATTTATAAGGCTAATTTTATTTTCTATTGACTGCCTTGGTGGCTTAGTGTTCGATGTGTGTGACTGCTGATCCCGGTTTGATTCCCGGGTCGGGCAAAAAATTAAAATTAAAGTAATTAGGTACCTACATGTAGAATATGTATGAATATAGTTTGCTCCCTCAACACGACTAAATTGCAAGACCGCAGTATCATTGCGCCACGTATCATATAGCTCAGGGCGTTCTGGTCATGATTACTAGCACAATACGCTTCTTTAGTTCCCCCTGCTTTTAATTGTGCGATGCATTTCCCTCTCATTTAGCTAGTGGTAATAATCTTGGATGCAAACAATGAGGTATTATTGTTATAACTAGAGTTCGCTCGATTCTCGATTCTCATATTATAGGAAGAGAGACGATAAAACCGTTTCGAACCGTATTCGTATTATAATGTTTTTATAAATTAGTAGTTAATTGGTTCTTCGTCGACACTTTTTTAATCGAAGGTGGTGAATTTTTTATTATTAACACAATAAAAAAAAGAAAATCTGTTTACAAACAGAGGAAAAAAAGTAATTGCATTCTAAGGGCCCTACCACACCGAGACGCCATAGCGACTTTGGTTGCCAAATGGAGTTGCCAGTGAAGACTATCTGTCTGTCAGTTCTTAGTTCTCGTATCGAGAGTTGGCCACTGAGTAAGTGAGACGCTGTTTGCTCATATACATGTTAATGCAGACGTCGTGGCTACGCTTTCAAATTAGCGAAGTTGCCAATTCGTCGTTAGTTGAGTTAACTGCCATAAATTTCAATTATTATTTTTAATATATATATTAATATTTTATTTATTCAGGACAACTCACACGCCATCTGATCCCAATCTAGGCTGAGCCTTTACTATGGCAACCAGACAACTGATAAACATACTTATATATTTCTAAATATGTACATTCATATCATAGATCAATTACACCCAGACATAAAACAAACAATCGTGCTCATCACACAAATATTTGTCCTGGGTGGGAATTGAACCCACGACCTCCGGCGTAGCAGTCAGGCCAGTCATATGATTTGTTTGATACGTAGCCGGTGAGGTCGCTATGGCGTCTCGGTGGGGTAGGGCTCTAATAGTACCTAAGCTGCTACCGTAACCGGGAACATTACTCGAGCGAGCGTTATCGATTCTGCATATTTTAACATCAGAGTATTGTGTAACGGGTGATCGTTGTTTTAAAATCGTTTTCAATGTATAAACTATATCTGACTGCCTTGGTGGTCCAGTGGCCGCAGTATGCGCCTGCTGTGCACGAAGTTGTGGTTTCGATTCCCATACAGGACAAAAATTTGTGTGACCCGCAAAGAGTTGTTCTGAGTCTGCGTGTAATTTGTGTCCGTTGATTGTATGTTTGTAAAGTCCCCCGCGACACAAAGCTTGTTCTCTAGTGCGGGAGTTGTTAAAAAAAATATGTGTTATATCTTTATCATCTAAAATAAGCCAAGCATTAAGGTAAGGCACAAAATTAAAACCTTCACAGTAAAACTAAACTCCTTAACAAACACATTAAAGTTTCAAACATTACTTTTTACACATCACAAAAGCAATATACTCCCATTGAAAGTTCAAACGTGCATAAATCACTAAGTCTACCCAAGTTGGTACTACTCCCACTCTATAGTAGTTGTTCCAAGTAGAGTTGTGGAGTTTGCGGCCAACAATGAAAGTCTTGCGACTCGCGGCTGCGACTTGCACTCAATGGGCTCAGGCTTGCAACTTCTCTGTGACGATGTATCATTAAATAGCGTAGTTTAAAATAAGTTATGATGTATGTGTTATTTGTGTGGCGTTTAAATTTAAACCTTATTTTGTGTGCTTATTGGGTTGATTTTTGGTTGTATCATATAGTAAGCGTGCAAGCCAGGACTTTTTTTAGGTGGTAACCAAGCACACGGTCTATTTGATGGTTAGCAGTTACTGCAGCCTATGGACGCTTGCAATACGCTAGGCATCACGTGTTGGTGACCCATAAAAATGGTCTTAAAATTTATGGGTCCATGGTCGTCATCGAAAGGCTTTGTTATGGGGATTTTGTGATAGGAATTTTCCTATCACAATGATATTAAAACGCATCTCTAAATGAGCATTGAAGATCTGTCTTCACGCACAGGAACACAACTTCACCTCTGTGTATTACTTGGTACTAAAGTAAAGTAGGCAAACAAGCATACGATCCGTATAATGGTAAGCAATTACCGTAGCCTATAGACGCTTGCAACAGGGATACCACTCGCGCGTAACACACTGATTTTGTAAAAGGATTTTCCATAATTTTAAACGAAAGGACCAACTACGAAGTTCTTAAACAATATCTTGCATACCATACTTGTATTTTACAAAAGATTGTAACTATCTGTCGATTAAAAAGAGCGGCCTGAGTTTCTAGCTAGTTCTTCTCATGGCTTCACGTCAGCGAACTAGCCGTAAGAATTTAGCTGACATCATCTTTCTAGCTTATTCTTAATTTATGGCCTTCATAAGTGTTACTTTGTAACCTAAATAAATAAATGCCGAGGGGTTCTTCAAGAAAGGAGTTATAAGGTTTTTAAAGGGTCTTCAACGCGTGAGTGACACACGTATGGAGTTCTTCAAAAAAGGAATAATAAGGTTTTTAATGGGTCTTCAACGCGTGAGTGACACCCCTGGTGTTGCAAACGTCCATAGGCTACGGTAACTGCTTACCATCAGGCGGGCCATATGCTTGTTTGCCACCTTGGTAGTATAAAAAAAGAGTTTAAGTCTTCAGTCTTCTACGCTTCCACACAGCTTGGTGTAAGTTCGATGTATACAACATGTAGATAGTAGTACCTACTAGCTGTACACAGTTTGCACGTTCTCGAAGATTAGTCGGTGCAATAAACACTGATGTTCATGGTACTGCACACGATAGCACTACGTTATGATCTCCGTCTAGAATGTGCATTGTGGTAATTATTGCAGTGAGAGATAACGTCTGATTTAAGAGCTATTTACTTGGTGCCACTTTGAAGGAGATAGCATGAGATGTGCTTCTTTAACTCTCTAAGAGGCTTTTAGAAGATTTTTTAGAAGATTTTCAGCGCTGTTGTGTTGCAACCCTTGCTGGTTGCAGCATAATTAGCAATATGCTGAGCGATGGCCGTTTTTAGCATGCGTGTGGCGTACTTCTGCACACAATTTTTTTTTTTTCCTTTCCTAAATTGTTATTATTTGTTGTTATATTGTTTTTCTTCTTTTATTTTAAATGTCTTTTGTTTTTGTTTTTGTAATCCTTTTGTTTCTATTTTAATGTTGTGCGTCATCTGCGTGTTAAAATAAATTGTTTTTCTTTCTTTCTTTCTTTCTTTCTTTCTTTTATACTACTTGGGTGGCAAACAAGGATACGGCCGCATGATGTTAAGCAATTATGGACCTATGGACGCTTGCAATACCAGAGGTATCATTTGCGTGTTGCTGACCCATTTTTTTGGAAAGAACTCCCACCACACTGAAGACCATAGCTAAGTACCTATCTATACGCGGTATAGGTCTCGAGAGCTAGTTTAGGGTTTTTAAAGAAACGTTTTTTTTAAACTGGGATACCTCATCACGGAAAGTTGGCCAAACGCGAGTGATCCCCTAAGCAAATGAGCAAGCAAGTGTAATAGGCCACGGTGACTTCTTTCCATCAAGCGGGCCGTATGATTGTTGGATAATCCAAAAATTTACTACATATTTATACATACATTTCGCAATAGCCTATATGCTATTCCAGACTATAATCTATCTCTATGCCAAATTCCATCTAGATCCCTTCATTAGTATTTACGTGGAAGAGTAACAAATATCTACACACACTCGTACATCCATCCTTTCTCACAAGCTTTCACATTTATAATAAGGGGCTAATAGGATCTGTGGTCTTTTATAAAATGTTATCGCTTGCTTATGGTGCCCTCTCTTGGAATTCTACGGTCAATATCTATAGTAGCCTGGAGATCTGTAACACAGGTTTCGTACCTAGTACAAACTCCAGCTCTCACAAAGGTTTTTCGCAAATTGCTGTACTTATTAAGTAAGATCTTAATTTAAACACTGTATGTACTTACCTTGTGAGAGAAAATAAAACAATATATTATTATAATAATAATAATAATATTCATTTATTTTCTGTTCACAAAGGGTTACAAAGTATGTGTACAAGGTCAGTCAGGTTATAATCCTTTGTGAGAGACTGGAGTCCGTACTAGGAGAATCCTGTGTGACGGATCACCAGGCCCCCACCTCGGAAAATACATACTGTTATATAGTGACATTATTATGCTAAGTATGGCGTTAAGTGTTTTACTACAAATTATTGTTTTTTTTTTTTTTTTTTTTTGGGCTAGAGAAAAAAAATCAGTAATACTTAATAGAAAACAAACAAAAAAAAAAAAATGAAATCTTCACAATTCATCATAAAGTGTGTGTGTGTGTGTTAGTGCGTGTGTGTGTGTGTGTGTGTGTGTGTGTTAGTGCGTGTGTGTGTGTGTGTGTGTGTGTGTGTGTGTGTGTGTGTGTGTGTGTGTGTGTGTGTGTGTGAGTGTGTGTGTGTGTGTGTGTGTGTGTGTGTGTGTGTGTAAATTAGCGAGGAATGACAAATAATTGCTCAGTCGCTTCGTAATCCAGCTTTTGTAGCCACTTGTATAAAGTTGTTTTACAATGTTTTTTGGGCAATTTGTAGATTGATAGGATTTTGTTTACTTTATTATAAAGATAGCTTCCGAGAAAACTAAATTGATGATGTGAGAAACTAGTGTTTACACTAATCGTAGGGCAAACTGCATGTTTACGTCTTTTACTTGCTAGAAGTGTAGGATCGTAGTGGAGTTGAGAGTGTTTTCGGAGAATCGTATTCTGAACGTAAAGTTGACGAACAGTTAGCACACCGGTAAGTTCGTAAACCAGTTTTGTAGGATGCAAGAAAGGCAGGAAGTTGCTAACTTTTAGGACTACCCTCTGGGCTCTTTCAAGCTTCAGTAGTGCCGTTTTTGAGGTGCCGCCCCAGACCGTAATGCAATAGGTGATTACTGACTGGCACAGCGCCAAGTACACCGTGTTCATAACGTTTTTATCCGCTGCTTGCCGAAGATTTTTAAAAACATATATAAGTTTTCTAGTTCTTGAGACAAGAAGATCAATGTGCGAGTAAAAATTGAGCGCTTTGTCTATAATGATTCCTAAATATTTCACTTTATCAGCTTTCTGTAATGTTGGGCACGAGCAGGAACTGGTACTTAAGGAGCATGAGCTGTTATGTGCTATGATTTTTAACTCTTTTATAGGAAGCCTGGGATTTTTTATGGTGAACGCCACATAATTGGACTTGTCGACATTTAGAGCGAGTCTATTTTTAGCTAACCACGACATAACCATATTAAAACCCGTCTGTGCATGGTTGTATACTTTTTGCCATGTATCTGCTTCGAATAAGAGCGCAGTGTCATCAGCAAAAGCAATGATTCTTCCGTTAGGCATCTTCAGGTCACAGAGCTAGTTTATGTAAGCCAAGAATAAAGTTGGACCAAGGATGCTACCCTGCGGAACGCCATGGACTATAGGAAGATCACTGCTAGTGTATTCTCCTATTTTTACTCTTTGATAGCGGTTGGTAAGATAGTCAAAAAACAAATCTAGTTGGGTTTCTCTGACACCCAAACATTCCAACTTTTTAACCAGCAGTGATTATATTATAGTATTGTCATAAACATAAACACTGTTGTATAACATCGCTCTAACAATAAAGGTTTTACTAAACGAGTCCATGTGTACCGTGTCGACGACCATTTTATCCACATTGACATTCAAATTGTTTTGTTAGCAAAGTTTTAATTTCTAGATAAGTCGTGTCGAATACTACATGTTCTCAATTTGAACTCGAATTGTTAATTGCAACATTGAGTTTTTTTTTAATGGCAAACAACTAAACATAATAGATCAGAAAAAATTAAAACTAAGTGCTATAAATTTATTTATTTACATAATATTTATTTATATACATAAGTATTTATTTAAATTATAATACACGTGCCATCGACTACCAAATACTATTCTACATATCCATCCAAAGTTTGTCTGGAAGAGATCGCTTCTAGCGCTAAGACCGCCCATTGACAACCGTACTGTACTTAATTTGTTTCTTTTTGTATTGTTTTATGTGGTGTGCAATAAAGAATATTCTGTCTATCGAAGTGCAGGTTGGTAGTTTTAACTTTATGCTTTTTCTTGTTCAATCTCCTATCTTTTCTTCTTTTCTTTCCTTATCTTTTCATATTCTATCTTCAATTATAAGCAGGTTGAAGTTTATTGTTCTTAAATTTATTTTATTGAAAAAATGATTGTTATTCTATCTCAAAAAAACAAAAGTTTTAAGCAGTTTGTGGAGTGTATAAGTAGTGAAAAAGTGATAAGTTGGACAACTTTTAACTTAAAACTTTTGAAGGATCTGAGAACTTTTATAAGTACATTAGATTCGCTCAGACCGCTTAACTTTGCATCTTATGTTTCATGAAATCTTGGTAATGAAAAATGTTTTAACACAAACCTAAAAACTTACTTTTATTGTCGGTGTAGTTAATTCTTTTGTTATTTTCAATTATGTTATTATTTATTTACTACTACAACTCTATCATATTAGCTTTAACTATATGGACTTATATTTTGCTGTTGATACGAGTAAAACAAATCTATTAAAATTACTATGATTACATAACGAAGTCGTTTTTTTTCAATTGCTTTTTGGCAATGAAAATGAGTACTCCATTATTACTATTAAGTACTAGATTAGGGAGTTTACATTAAGCAGATAGCTGACACCTAAGGAGTAATTAGTGCAGATCGCTGCAGATAAAATATTCCTATTTTATTATTATGTCGTGATAAAGCAAAGTCAAATACTTTTCATCATAACGTTCATGTTTCTAATTCACGGTATATTTAAAATATTTATAAAGTCAAAAAAAATACTACGCTAAAAAATAAATACAGCTAAACCTAAACCATATACGGAATAACGAAATTTTTATATTTTATAGTTCTTCTTTGATAATTGTAAATGTCCAATGTGTCACAATTATCATACATAATATAATATCATTACGTAGGTCCTGTAGTTTAAGGTCTTCCGTGGTGCTCCTTTTCATAGACAAAAGTTACAAACCTATACAGATTTATTTTGTCTCCCGCTTTGCTATGGAGGGAAGCTGAAACTTTTCTTTCTAACTCCTCCTATTTACTTCTGATTAAATTCGTTGCGGGGTCCAAAACAGTAGGTTTAGTTGGCCACGGGACGCACGACTGTCAAAGCTCGGTGTATCAGTTGGTTACTCCGCTGTTAATCCTGGTTCACAGCAATCACAGTGGTGGGCATGTGGGTTGGATTGTCCAATGTATGGAAGTCGTCTTAAAAAAAGCCTATATTTTGCAAGCGTTGATAGGTAACGGTAATTACCGTAGCCTATTGCCGGTTGCAGGCAACCAATGAACCTTGGGGGAGGCCTATATCCAGCAGTGGACGTCTTTTGGCTGAGATGATGATCATGAATGCCGCTTGCAATATCAGGCTATCACTTACACCAACTTCACATGATGATACGAATACATAACTAGCTTTTTGTTAACCAGTTTGTATTCGAGAACCGTTAGTACCCCACAGGGGACTCGCGTGACCGTTCCGCCTCAGTTTCAGTAGCATGCCTTGAATTAAATTAATTGTTGTCTATATTTTACTTCCTAAGACGCCCCGAAATATTTATTATCGCAGTTTTGTTCTACGTTTTCAGTTTAATAACTTAAGCACCGCTATAGTTATGCAGAACGTTAGTGTTGTGTTCGTGAACTTTGTAATGTATTCGAATACTTTACATGCTTTTTGTTTATTTTGTAGATTCAAGTTACATTGTGGGATGTACTCGTAGATAGTTTATTTGTACACACGGCAACGGAGATAGCTGTACAGGGCTATATAAAGATAAGTTTTTTAAGAAAACCATTGTATATTTTTGTGTAGAATTTGGTAACAGTGTACAATTAAACTAAATCTACAGATAAAAATATATTTCACATAAATTCATACACTGGTTTTTCTAAATAACTAATCTTTAAGCGGCCCTGTATAACTCCGTTGCCGTTGTCCGTTTTATACTAGAGACTAGCGTACCTGGCAGATGTCGTCCTACCTAGAAAAGCTGATATACCGACAGCAGCGCCACCTACAGGGTCCAATTGTGAATCTTTACCATCCGGGGCCCTACCCGAACACACACATGAAATTTCATTAAAATCGTTTAGGAGGAGTTCAGTGACATACACACGTACCTACAGAAGAATCCTTACTAATATTATAAATGTGAAAGTTTGTAAGAATGGATGGATCGATGTTTGTTACTCTTTCACGTAAAAACTACTGAACGGATCTGGATGAAATTGGCATAGAGATAGATTATGGTCTGGAATAACACATAGGCTACTTTTTGCAGCGATAACCGACATCCACGAGGGCGGAGCCGCGGGCAACAGCTAGTAACATATAAAGATATGCTCGTAACTGATTTACTAAAAATATTTTAATCTTTTAATCGAACAGAACTCATCAAAGGTGGATGACATAATTCAATAGCACTACCATGGCATGTCCCAAAGTTATTAACACGAAACAATTACAGTAATTTGTGGGCAATATCTAGATATGAACGCGACTTTATCGTTTATTTTCGACATTTTTTCGGTTATTTGTGACCACGCCGGAACATTGGAATAATTAAACATATATTTTCTGTGTAGCTTGGTTTTTATTTAATAATAAACCGCTTTATTTTGAAGGGTGGGTTTTTGGATGGGTAAATTTTTAGAATCGTCGTCGGTCTTTTGACTCTGGCCTATTGGTGTAGTGGAGGTCCTGGGTTCGATTCCCATATCTCAAAGTTTTGTTCCGTGTTTGTGTCGAGTCTTAGTGTAATTCGTGTCCGTGAATTGTATGTTTCTAAACACCATTAGGCCCTTTTATTAACTGACGATAGTGTAATTACGAAACAATTTTTATTTCTCATCAGACAATTTAACTCTAAAAAGCGGATTTAAACCGACCACCATTATTTATACACCGTAAATGCCATAATTTCTTAACACATTCAACACATTTTAAATTTAAATAATTAATTCGCCGCTAGTGGTACTTAAGCTAAGCGGAGTTGCGCAAATCTCAAAATCTCGGATTGGTATTGTGTGCGTTGATATTTCAATTCGTTCGTTCACTCGTTCATTCCCTCCCTAGAGTTCGCTTGAATGCTCCTTTTGTTTCTTTTTAAGAACGTCTAATCAGATGGATGCGGTTTGCGATAGTTAAAATGGATTTTCATTTATTGTGAATTTATTTTCTTGTTTTATAGAATAAACTAGTTGTTGCTCGCGGCTCTGTCTCTCTTCGGAGTAAAATCTTATCTCCTCGCCAAATTTCATTAAGATCGTGTTTAGAAAGACAGAATTACTTTCGTATTTATAATGTTAGTAGGAATAAAATTTATTTTTATTTAAATAATTCACGAAATAGATACAATTTTTGAACGACAATGCTCGATATTGTTCATTAATAGTATCTTGATGATTCCCATATTAATAATGAATAACTAAAGATTAATAAGAGTTTTTGTATACCATATCTGTTAATTTATAACTGCACGTATTTTCTATTACGACGCGCAGTCTGTGTCTGACTGGTGATTAGATACGCGAAATCGTAATGAATCTCTGATGTTTTGTTGTTTAAAACACTCTTGTTCTCATTCAATTGCCTAAATTGGATCCACCGCAGATTCAGTTTTGAATAACGTTCCGTTTTCCATCGCAGCCGCGGGGTTTAGCTGATTTTTATTTTTTGTTGTTCTTGGATACCATTCTACTTATTTCTTTAGACTAAAGTCAATTGAAGTATGTCAAAGGCATGTTAAAACAGAACCGATATCCATAGTATTGCTAACCAAATGTTCATACTCTTTATTATCGTTATACTTTCAAACTTAGAACTAAATGTTAGTCGAAACGTTTAATTTATTTTTAAAATACATTAGTTAGTGGTAGGCTATACGGTCTAGCGCCCATAATAGCGGGCTATCATTATTTTTGTGCAAGTATAATGAAATGAGGGAATGCAATCGTGAGGTCGTTGACTGAGTACATTGTACATTACTGCTTTAGGTACTTCAATCAACGTTAAATACTTTGTTGAAAAGGTATAATGGTGATTAAAATTGCATCTTAGCTATTACACGTTTCGTACAGTAATCTTATATTTGTCGATTGGAATACGTGGAATATTAAATCGAAATTTAATGTTGAATGGAAGCCATTCTTCATAAGAAAATCTATTCACATATTCAGCATTTATTAAATAATAATCAGCATGGTTTTAGACCCAAAAAATCTACTTCATCTAACCTTGTTGAATATGTGAATGATATTTCTATGGCATTGGATAGCGGTGCAGAAGTTCATTCGATATATACAGATTTCAGAAAAGCGTTTGACCTCGTAAATCATGATTTGTTATTGGCGAAGTTGGAGTATATGGGTATTCATGGATCCTTGCTGAGATGGTGTGAATCATATTTGAAAAATCGTACTCAATTAGTAAACATAAAAGGCTTTAAATCGATGGAATGTGTGGTACCATCTGGGGTACCCCAGGGATCCCATTTAGGACCTCTATTTTTCGTTGTATTTGTGAATGATCTTGGTAACATCATCAATTCAAATTACAAACTTTTTGCGGATGATTTAAAATTATATAAAAATATTAAAACTAATGCAGATGTTAATGAATTACAATCAGATATTAATAAAGTATTTACATGGTGTATACAGAATGATATGAAATTAAATAAGGAGAAATGTTTTTTTGTCAGATTTAGCAGAAACAAAAATTTAGATCAGGTTCAGTATTCTATTAATGGTGTTTGCCTTAATGAGGTTAACAGTATTCGTGATCTTGGAATACTGATAGATAGCAAATTAAATTTTAAGCAGCATTTTGATTTAATTATTTCTAAATCTTGTAAACTCTCTGGATTTATTGTACGGGAAATGAAAATTTTTAAGGAACCTAATCTTACAATAACTATTTACAATAGCCTTATACGTAGCATACTGGAATACTGCAGTCCGGTATGGAATCCTTTTTATCAAGTGCATTCAGATCGAATTGAACGAGTTCAAAAGAGGTTCCTTTATCACCTAAGCTACTCTGATAACAAGTGCCGTGAATTGAACTCATATAAATCTAGATTAAGGCACTATAAAATGAAATCCTTGCAATCTCGTAGAAAAATACTAGAAGTAATTTTTCTATACAAAATAATGCATGGTTTTATCGATTCACCGAAACTATTGGAACAAATAGATATTAGTGTTCCACGTCAGAATAGCAGATTACAAAACCGTAAAACATTTAGCTTACTTCATTGCCGAACTAACATAGGAATTAATTCACCTTTAAACCGTATGCTTCGATTGGCCAATTCCATCGGTTCTATAAATCATGGTGTAGATATATTCACTGGTTCTGTAGCCTCATTTAGATCTAATATAAACAAAATTTTTGAGTGATTTCTTTTTTATTTTTGTTGCCTACTTATATTTTTATCTTAAAAAATCTCATTTTAAACAGCCCATATTGTAAACGTTGTTGTTGAGTAAACAGTAAGATATACTCGTATATTAAAATAAATTTGTATTGTGTTAACTCAATTTGCATGTTGTATTCACATCTAGTAGGTATAAATCAGATGTTCTATATTGCAGTGACTATGTTTATTATTGTAAGTGTGATTGAATACCAGTTTTGTGAATTAAATAAAAAAAAAAAAAAAAAAAAAAAATTCATCTTTATATCACATGAGTTTGGTTTTAAATGATTATTCATTATAAAAGCCTAATAAAAACACCGTTAATATTACTTCTTTCCGCAGTCTGCATTATGAAAATCAACCAAATTGGTGCGAATCCATTATTTTGTTATAATCCTGTATACGTCACTTCCCCGTTCTCGTTCCCCCTTTGCTTGTTACGAAGTATTCCACTGGTATAATTAAGTATACTTATCATAAAGCACGCTGCATTGTTCCGTAAGTGCTTACCATATAAAGTAAATAGCTATATAGTTTATACTTAGTGTTTTGAATTTATCCAGAACGTAATATGTAATAATTTGCCTTGGGAAACTCTTAGAAAATTGCCTGCAATTCACTGTGCACCTGCCGCCTTCCAATGTTTATGTTGTACAAACAATTGTAGCAAAAATCCGTGTTTCTGGCCAGCAATGTTCTTTTTGAGACAGTTTTCAGATATCAATTTAAGGGGCTCATAGCTATGTACAATAAAGTGCGAAGTTGATTAAATTTAGGATGTTTGAATTACTATTTAGCTTAATTTTTACTTTTACATATTATGTCTTTGGGGGAATATGTCAAAATTACTTTTAAAATTCATTTAAGAAACACGTAAGAAGAGTTTTCAGTTACCAATTTTTAGAGACTTAGATAGCTTAAAAAACCATTATAAGTAGGTAAGTTTACAATTTATAAACATAAAAAGATCTAATTGAAAAGTCGTTTATTATTTTTCCAATAGCCAAGAAAGAATACGATATAATGAGCGTAGTCATTGAAAATGTTGAGAACAGTTTTAAAGAAGATCGCTCTTGTATAATGAAAAGCCATTTCCCAGAGGAAATTATTGGCGAGCACAATTGCGATCAACAATATTGATCAGCTGTTTCAATTCTCTCACTTCGACGAACAAGGAAGCATTTAAATTCAATCATCTTTATACTTTGAAAATTAAACTTTATTGATATTTTCTTACTAGAACTAAAAGCTCTCACATCGGAGGGTCGGAATGACCAATTTAATAGGACTGATCGCTCGCGGTAATGTCGGTAATTCCATGCGCGGTGGTGGGTTAACAAACGAGGACTAAACAAATGTTGTGCATTCGTCAGGAGGGCGCGAGGGCTCATTTGCACGGGTCTAACCGACCGCCCACCGGCAGCATAGTGTTAGAATATAGGTTAGTTTCAACACAGAGATTTAGTAGTGCATAATATTGCTATCGGTCGCGAATTGCTTTTGAAATTAGGATTGATTTTGCTGAGCTCTTTTGTGTTTGAAATGTGTATAAACATGGATATTGAGTTTGGTTGATTTTGGTTTGTTAAGCCATAATTGGAACGAGATGTAGCTTATTTGTTCATGAAATTGAGTGATCTATTTTGTTGGTCATCTACTGATGGGAATTTTGAATTAATTTAATTTGATTTGATTCATGCACATGATAAAAACTTTTAACTGAAGTATGTTACTTATGGAAGTAAGATAGAATACTAAATAATATACAATAGAAGAATGGTGAAATTTATATTTGCACCATTTCTATCGCATATTAAGTTAAATCATTCATCAGACATTCTGACTGTTTACCGCTAATTCGTATGTTACAATAAAATTTTAAAACAACTCACATACACATTTTTTTCCTAAACTAGACATAGTCTGTACTATGGCAACCAGACAATTAGCTGACATACTATTTTCAAAAAGTAGCTAATTTGATATTTCAGACTTAAATCTATCTCTGTGCCAAATTTTATCCAGATTCGTTTAGCTGTTCTGTATAATTTTGCATTTATAATATTAGTAAGAAGTAAGATATTAAGATTCCCTTACATTTATCTGATTTACCTGACATTAAGAACAGAGAGAGTGATTTTATGTAAAGACTTGCTTGAAAGAGCTTTCAAATAAACATATAAAGCTCTCACTTCACCAGCTTATCGCTTCACACCGTCCATTTTCTCACGCTCGAATCTGCTCTCTCCAGACTCTTCACAAATATTTGATGTCTAGATACTCGTATCTGTCCTGTTCAATACATTGCCTATTTGTTGTTAGAGGATTGAAAGACACGTGGTATCATTGTTATTTGGTTGGTCTTGTAGTTTGTAATCCTGACCGATATTTTAAAGAAAGATAAACTAGTTTTAATACTGTGTATGGTGTTCAATTTTGTTCTTATATTTCTGTGCGTAGGTACTTACGTAAACTTTCATTTAGCGGCCCTGTACAGCTATAGTATAAAGATTAGTTTTTAAGAAAACCATTATATATGTATATTTTTGTGGAAATTGGAAACAGTGTACAATTAGACAACAAAAATATCGGCATCATCATCTCAGTCTGATAATGTCCACTGCTGAACGTAGGCCTCCCACATATGTCCAATGGCCAATCTTGAGCTGCCTGCATCCAGTGCTTTCCTGCAGCTCTGATGATGTCATCTGTCCACCTAGTGGGATTATATATTATATTATATAAAAATATATTGCACACAAATTCATACATTGGTATTCCTATAACACTAATCTTCATATAGCGGCCCTGTACAGTTATCTCCGTTGCCGTGTGTCCTACATCAGAAGTATCTGTGTCCAACCTACTCTGTGGTCGATCATAATAAGCAGCCACGATATATGGCCACTTATAACGATGTTATTTTACATATTATACCTACGCTGTAACACTGACGCGGCGTGCGACGGTACTTTTTGTTTTATGTGCTCTTGCACTTGGTGGATACA
The DNA here is from genome assembly GCA_947095525.1 of Trisateles emortualis. NCBI lineage: Eukaryota > Metazoa > Arthropoda > Insecta > Lepidoptera > Erebidae > Trisateles > Trisateles emortualis. The sequence goes on along the minus strand of OX352743.1, from coordinate 5,270,030 downwards.
ATAAAATTTATTTAGGTTTTAGTGCACAACACAACTTTAGGGACTGCCGATAGAAGTGAAAATTAAGTAACTTGTGAATTGCATTGTCTAGCTTTTAGAATAGAATAGAATAGTTTATTTTCAAGAATATGGTTGGTAGGATGTTACAATATTATTTTTGATACAACATATTCTGCCAGTCGTGGCGTGTAAATATTTAAAAATACAGACAAAATAACTTATAATCTAATGAATTAACATAATAAATTATGTATTATTATTATTATTGGAGTTAGTTTACATTGAATTGATAGATTATTATGGAAAGCGTTCGGTGATAATGATGACGCGAGTTCCATGATTTTTGTTCATCAAAAAAGTGCTCAATGCGTCTAAAGAAGTTTTTACTTAAAAAATCACACTGACAATTTATTATACATATATATAGCAATCCCACTTGGGAAAGACCTCCAACTTACAGAAAACACAGCCAAATAACTACACACAGAGGTGTAGTTGTTTCTTTGTGTGAGTACAGGTCACCAGCGCTCATTTAGGGATTTGAAAGAAACGTTATCCTATCCCAGGGATACTTCATCTTATAGCCCTCCTGGTGCAAAGAAATGACTCAGCAACTTGCAAGCAATACCTCTGGCATTGCAACCTTCCATAGGCTACGGTAACTGCTTAACATCAGGCGGATAAAACAAAACTGTACGCTACTACATACATCCCTATTGTTAATTTATGAGCCTTAAAAATAATTAAACCTTCACTCTAAATGCTAATGTTTTACACAAGAGCTGTCTAAACGAAGTACTTCTTTACTTTGTATTTTGTAGCTTTGGTAATTACTCGTAAAGTACATTCTACTTCTTTACATAGTACTACTACTTGAGGCGCTCATAGCTAGGTGCACTCGCTGTTCGGTAAACGATCAGCGGGTTAAGCTACAAAGGGCGCGGTAACCCTATAGATGGGTGACCGCATAGTGGTATTTCATCTGAGCGTCTACGTCTAGTTATTGTTTTGTGCTTCGGAGGGCACGTTAAAAAGTCGTTAGATCACGACAGAGGCCTAAATATGGGCGATCTAAATAACTCTTCACCAGGTTGGCCACTAACCAAACGATAAGAAGAAGACATGTTCCGACTTCGCACTGGTGGTTATAAGTTTTCGTAGGAATCCCGTAATATTATTTAATAAAATAATATACGTTACTCGCTGTTAATGTAGCTTTCTAATGTTAAAAGAATTTTTAAAATCGGTCGAGTAGTTTTTGAGTTAAATCGTAATAAATAAACATAATATTATAATATTAGACTAGTCTCTGTTGATATTTGCTGTCGTGACCAAATTTTATAGGAGGACATTATTTATGCAAAAGTAACTCTGTCTGTTACTCTTTATCAACTAAACTGCTTAGCCAATTTTGATAAAATTTGTTACTTAGTAAACTTGAATCCTTCTAGACGATATAGACTACTTTTTATCGAAATACCACTAGGGCAAAGCCACGTGCGACAGTTAGTTTTTCTATGAGTAAAAAGCTTCCTAATTAAAATTCCGAGTTCGCAGCCCGGTGGGGGGTTTGGCCAGTAGAAGGGAAGTGGGGAACTTAGTTGAAGGAAACTATTTTCCAGGTTGGCATCGTATTTTCACATGATAAGATCTCGACATGATTATTTATGCGAACATTAGGGGAACCAACCCCATCGATATGCCTCTTTATATGCGGTCTGAGTACACTTGACCGCAGCGGTGTTTATGTTTATTTAATTCAATTGTTCAGCTTTGTTTTACAGAGGCTTTATATTGTCATACTTATAGCGCTTTAATTTTGATTTAAACTTACATTTTATACGATGGAATAAATCGGAAACAGGCTAAGAATTAAGTAGACATTTTAGGGACGTCAAATTAAAAAAAAGCGTTCGGTTGAAGAGGTCTTCTCTTTTTTTCTGTATTTAAAAAGACAACTCCCGCACTAGAGAACAAGCTCTGTGTCGCGGGGGACTTTACAAACATACAATTAACGGACACAAATTACACAAAGTTTTGTCCAGTGTGGGAATCGAACCCACAACCTCGTGCACAGCAGGCGCATACTGCGGCCACTGGACCACCAAGGCAGTCAAGGTCCAGCAGTGGATTGCGGTTAATGATGATAATGATGAAGATAAATAAAATATTTTTATTTGAATTACAAAGCTGCTAGCCAAAAGCCAGCTTCGACTGCACGGCTATTTGGTTTTGTGGGTTCAATCCCACAAAAAACAAAAAAAAAAGTGTGATCAACAAATAGTTGTTTGAGTTTGGGTACACTTTGTGTCTGTTATTTGTGTTTCTAAGTCTCCCACTACTACAGAGAACAAACGTTTTTCTAAAACTTTATTTTCCCTGTACGTACAGATTTTATTTTCAATAAGCATTTATCCTTTCTGTGCCTCACAGTACATAGGCCGAAAGAGTCAGATAAGTTTTTCAGTTCATTCGTTAAGTGGCCCGTGAAGCGATTTATGGTGTCTTAACTGTTCGTTCAATAGTTCCTAGTTTGAAAGGGTAATCTAACAGTTGGTTAAACAAAACTTTTTTAAACTATTGCCTCTCATTTGAACATAGGTTTGGTTTAAAAGAAGCAATTTAAGATCTCTGCTTGGATTGGCTCTGCCCGGGATATTTTTTATTTATTTTAGGGCATGAATTTTCAAAAATCCTTTTGCACCCTCTTAGGGATGTGTCTTAGTCATGCTCATTAATGTCTAACCAGAAGCAGGTAAGTACTTCTTACTTTGAAAGTGACGGTCTTCCATACAAGCGTTTATCCCTTATTTCAGCCCCTTTAATCAATCCTTCAACATTTTATTCCTTATGTCACCCTTGAGGGGTAAATTTCCAAAAATCCCTTTCTAATGCTCATTTACGTCATTTAAGGAACCTTTATGCAGAATTTTAAGTTTATAGTCACAGCGGTTTAGGCTTTGTGTTCATGAATCAATCAATACGTCTACGTAATTATACATGTTATAGATGGTATGTTAGAGTAATCCATAAGTTTATGTAAGGTGAATGAGAAACGATCATTAATATTCAATCTAACATCAAAGTGTAGTTTCAGGATATTACTTTAACAAATTGAAATGTCAAAACTTCGTTGTTGTTGCAATCTATTTCAGGAAATTGTATTTTAGTTAGGAACAAAACAACTAACTTAGGTAAGTATATATATATATAGATATTTATATTGCAAGCGACTAGACTTAAGGCGTATAATAGTATACGCCGTAAGTCTAGTCGTTTCCAACAAGCCGCAACAGAACCGCTTTGATACTGGCTGGATTCGTCCCAAAAAGAACGCGCGTAAATCGCGACATCTGAGCGCAATAGAAATTGCATACCCGCGAGCCTTGCGCGTAGTTCGCGTTATCTGGACAGGGTTATACCTTTGCTTTGAACGGATTTTCATTTTATTTGTTACATCTGTTTTGTTTTATGTTAATTTGCTCACGATGTTGTTGTTTTCCTTCACAGTTAGCAGATCGCAAATTATTTGTAGAGTAACATATAAATTCCACAAAGTAAAAGTCTCATTGGTACTTCCAGCTAGTATCCCCCTCCCCTTATATATACCAGTCAGCTACTTCTCTACTTGGCTACCTCCGCTCTTTCACAAGAGTTAGGGCACTATACTAGCGAGCAAGCCCTACTGGGAAAGGATCTTTACCTTACAGAAGACTACAGCTAAATAACTACACACAGCGGTGTAGTTGTGTTCCTGTGTAGAAGTCTCACGCGCTCCATTAGGGATACGTTTTGAAAGAAATCTTTTCCTATCCCAGGGATACTCTAGTTTAATACCGGTGTTATTAATTGGCTCATCAACACGCAGGTAAAACCATATATCTGATATGGCAAGTGTCCATAGACTAAGGTAACTGCTCAACATCATGCAGGCCGTATGCTTGTTTGCCACCGCCAAGAAGTATTAAAAAAAAATATGCGGGGCAGTCTTTGGGGACTGCCAATGCACAAGTTACTTACTAACTTGTGTATTGTATCGTCGAGCTATTACATTATTATTTTTGAATATGGAAAGCGTTTGGTGCCGATGACGCAAGTTCCATGTTATTTGTTCACCCAAAAAGTGCTCAACGCGTCTAAAGAACTATTTACTTCAAATAATAAAAAAAATGTACCCAAAATGACACAATTTATGCCCTAAGGGAAAACATTGTATTATTCCCGTGTACATACACATAATGTGGGTCAGGATGGGAGAAAAAATGTCACAATATGTTCCCGAGCTCTTTCACCTTGTTAGCAACGAGATGACACTATTTATTGGACGTCTGTATGCGGTAGTGGAACAACCTTGGTACAGAAATAGAGCGGGAAATTGTTTTGCACTGTTATGTATTTTATGATCGCCCGGTGGTCGAAATTCGACCGTATTTTTTTTTTAACTACAAGGTGGCAAACAAGCATACGGCTCGCCGGATAGTAAGCAGTTACCATAGTAGATTATAGTCTGGAAGAGCATATAGACTTTATTTTATTTAACAATCAACGTCAAAGCGCGTCAAGCCTAGTAATAAATAATTTCAGTCTCACAAAACGAAATCTATACTTACTAATATTATAAAGCTGAAGAGTTTGCTTCTTAGTTTGATTGAACGCGCTAATCTCAGAAAGCACTGGTTCGATTAGAAAAAATCTTTTTTTTTGTTGAATAGTGCTTTTGTCCAGGAAAGCTATAGGCTATATAACATCACGCTATGATCAATAGGAGCGGAGCAGTAGTGAGATATGTTGCAAAATCGGGGAAAATATTCCAAATTACCACGAGGACGAAGTCGCGGGCAACCCCTAGTTTATGATAAAATCAAACCCTTGAATAGCAAGTAGGCTATTTAAAGTGTTGTCAGATAGCGCGATCTGAATCAACGTGACAAAACATGTGTGCATTAGATTTAGTATGTCTAGACCAATATTAGGCTATGAAATATGAGTCAAACGACTCCTCAACCTTCCAAATATTACAAGTTACTCCTATTTTTACGGTTAACATCGCAACATATTTCTTGCGTAATGGTAGTCGGGAAACATTTATTTTTGTTGCGACTTTAGAGTTAAGCAGCGGGCCTACGAGCAACTTTTATTTTTTTTTATTTATAAAGACAACTCCTGCACTAGAGAATAAGCAATGTGTCGCGGGGGACTTTACAAACATACAATTAACGGACACAATTTACGCCCAGACTCAGAACAACTCTTTGTGGGTCACACAAAGTTTTATCCTGTGCGGGAATCAAACCTACAACCTCGTGCACAGCAGGCGCATACTGCGACTACCGGACCACCAAGGCAGATATCACATCAAGTCTATGAGTTAGTATGAAGGTGTGCCCATGTAGCGACGCGGCAGTCGGCTTTTTTGTCCGCTGGTGAATCGGGCCAGCGACTGAGACAGAGACAAAAAAGTTGCCGAAAATGAAGTCTTAATCTGTGACATTTGACAAGAAGTTTGTCTCAGCTGCTTATATTTAATAACCCAATAATTGTTTGATAGTAAGCGAATTTAAAAATAAAGGAAGATGTCAACAGATGGTTGGCGAGCTTGTACAACATTGTACCAGTCCAGGGTTCTATAAAGTGGGGACTGCAGACCTAAATTAGTTTTGACGGTAGGAATATAAAATATTTTCTGAATTTTGTGTCTTGGTTGGGAATACGGAATAGCTAGACATACTTTTTGCAATAGATGACCACATTGAATTTGACTATTAATCAGTTTGTGAAGAAAACATAAATCTTATATTTGTCTACGAGATTTATGTTTTCTTCACATTAAATTAAACGGTGCCGCGGTGTAACGAAAATCTATTTACACGAAGTCCATAGTTTTTTTTTTATGTAGTATAAAAAAAAAGTGTGGTGGCAAACAAGCATACGTCCCGCCTGATGGAAAGCAGTTACCGTAGCCTATGGACGTTTGCAACACCAAGGGTGTCTCGTGACTCACGCGTTGCCGACCCTTTAAAAACTTTATAACCTTAACCTTTATATTTATGTCAAACAAATATCACGCCACGTATTTTGTTCCAACTTTATACGAGTATGTTCTTTATCACTGGTGTTTATTTGATGCTATGAGCGAAATTCTCGCGATTTTATCTGTTTGTCCTAAAGCAAGAACGTAATAAACTAGTGTTTATTGGCTCGTTGCTTTATGTCGCTGTTAACTTACTTATTTGGAAGTTAATAGTCGATGACATTGATGTAATTTTGCGCAACTGATCCGTGTGGAATAAGTAAAGTAAGTGTTTTGTCTTTCATTAACAATTTTTAGGGTTAGTGATTATCTTAAAACTAGTTTTGATGGATAGTGCTCATTTAGGGATACGTTTTGAAAGAAACGTTTGCTTATCCCAGGGATATTGAATTGGCTACACGCAAGTGATACCTCTACTATTGCAAACGTTCATAGGCTACGGTAACTGCTTAATATCAGGCGGGCCGTATGCTTGTTTGCTATCTTTTTATTAGTATTTTATTGTATTAGTAAATGAAATACAAAAAAAAAATACACTTATATTATAAAACTGAACGAAGTACGCTGTTACGCTTAGCCATACTGAACTGATTTTGATGAAATTTTATATGGACTTAGTTTGAACTCCAAGAAAGCATACATAATCATATGTACTTTTTATCGATATCTACGCAGGCGGACGCCGGCATAGGGGCCTCAAACTGCTGTCATAGACCAAGAGACAAAGCCGCATGTGGGTTCTTTTTTTAAATAAAGGTATACGTTATTTTTAAAACGCTAAACAAAAATGGAATATCGGAACAAAAATCCGCCGAAAATAAATTTCTCCAAGTTAATTATAGGTATGTATCTGCCTAACTGACATTTAGTGTGGTTTCCAATAACACTAAATAACGATAATTAACTGTCTGCTATAACGTTGTATCGTTAGAACAGTTAAAAATATAACCACTAAATCTTGTTTTATTGCTGCCGAGTATGGTTTCATTAGATTCGTCAGACTAATTGTATCGTTTCGGCTTAGGATAAGTCTAGAGTAAACATTCACACGCTCATTCCACTTTGAATTTATGCAATTGTATCAAATTATTTGACATGTTTTTGAAGCGAAAACTTCTTTAAGCGCTGGGCACATTTTGGGTGAACAAAATTCATCGAGCTCCCGTCTTCGTCACCGAACGCTTTTCATATTCAAACTTTTTGGGTAAACAAAATTCATGGAACTCCCGTCATCGTCACCGAACGCTTTCCATATTCAAACTTTTTGATTCATGGAACTCTCGTCATCGTCACCGAACGCTTTCCATATTCAAAAATAATAATGTATAAGCTCGACGATTCAATTCACAAGTTACTTAGTTTTCACTTATATCAGCAGTCCCCAGAGACTACACCGCATGTTTTTTATTAGGTCTTCAATATCTATTGAGGTACGCGGTTCGTTTTGGTCGAAGTACACTCTCTGGAATAAGTTATTTCATGAACAGCTGATGAAGAAAATCGACCCCATCAAAACACCATTACCAGTCTTTGAAAAAACTTACGGTAATCATACTTTCTCTGATGGTTCGCTCCAATATTCTACCATCCAGTGTTGCGCAATATTACCTAAAAGCCGGCTTTACGAGCTACGTTTACGAACCCCCTCACCCGCCCTAATAAATTAAACGGCCCTAAATAGACATGCTAATTTCTATTGTTCGTTATAGCATTTTTTCTTTGTCACGACCGTTCTGCGGAGTGATTTGTGTGGACAATGATAGGTGGGTTTTTTGTTGGATTTTCGTACTTTAAGGTAATTTAAGTGAAAGAAATAAGACACCATACAAGTTACCGTTTGAGCGGCAGCAGCCTCCGCAAAAACCGAGCAAAATCTGTCTGTCAGATTGAAAATCGGTATTCCGTAAGAGAAAAAACCGAGCCGTTTTGACGTTTAGTCAACAGATTGTGCCGTCACCGAGCAATTATTCCGTAAGAGCAAAAACCGAGCCACTGCGAAAACCAAGCAAAATCTGGCTGTCAGATTGAAAATTGGTATTCTGTAAGAGCAAAAACCGAGCCTTTTTGACGTTTAGTCAATAGATTATGCCGTCACCGAGCAATTATTCCGTAAGAGCAAAAACCGAGCCTCCGCAAAAACCGAGCAAAATCTGTCTGTCAGATTGAAAATCGGTATTCCGTAAGAGAAAAAACCGAGCCGTTTTGACGTTTAGTCAACAGATTGTGCCGTCACCGAGCAATTATTCCGTAAGAGCAAAAACCGAGTCTCCGCAAAAACCGAGCAAAATATGGCTGTCAGATTGAAAATTGGTATTCCGTAAGAGGAAAAACCGAGCCTTTTTGACGTTTTGTCAATAGATTGTGCCGTCACCGAGCAATCACAACTGTCAGTTTGCGATCACAACTGTCAGTTTGACTTCGCTGTTTCTTAGAGAATCAGCCGGCGGGATAGGAAATCGTGTCGTAAAGAACGCATAGCTAAATTATCACTATGTGTAGATATTTGGTTGTATGGTCTTCGATAAGGTGGAGGTCTTTCCCCATTCGAACTTATTTCCTCGTATGTATTTAGTTATTGTATCATTGTACCTATTGATATAAAATTATTGTTGTACTTATATACTTGTTTCGCTTTCTCTGATTTTAATTAGTCCTTGTATACTTTATTTATAACAAGTTATTAATTAGTCCTTGTATACTTTATTTATAACAAGTTATTTAATTTAAAATGTCCTTTATCTTCGCCCCTTTAAAAAAATTGATAGTAAGCTAGAGATAAGTCAATACTCAGAACCTATTTTAAAAAACTAAAATAAACAGGCAATCGAAAGCCTTTTTTTTGGTTATAATATGGTAATGTAAGTTCAAGTATATTTTTGTTGGTTATTAAACAAAATAAAAAAGGTAAGATAGAGTAGTTTACGACATATTTCATCTGATAGCGGTGAGCACCCGTGGTACATTAGTGGCTGACCTACTTCTCTACTTTTTATTTCAGCATTATGTAACTTTAGTGCATCCAAAAGTTCACCAATGAAGATGGAATTTATAATGAACTAAAGCATTTTACTACGTATAACTTTGTGGTTATGTGAATTCGCAAATTACGTAATTATTTTTGTGTTTGTTTAGGTGTGTCTGGACTGGCGTTGCTTGCTCTCCTAGAAAGAAAGAAAAGCAATTTATTTTTGCACACAAATGAATGTGTCCATTGCGTTTTTTGCCGTGTTTAATATAATTTCAGTCTTTATAATGAAAGGACATGCACTTTTTTATCATCATCATCATCTGATCTGAAAGTTGTTACTGCTGGACATAGGCCTCCCTCATGGATTTCTACAGCAATCTGACAGCTGCAACCTTCATTAGGTCTTTTGGTGGTTGCATGTTCTAATTCATCATCGCTGCCTCAGAACCTATCTGTATCAGGGGCCATTGGGTTTACGAGCTATGTGTCCTGCCCACTGCCAATTTTATTATACAATCGGAATAAAACAATACAAGACAAACGGAACATCAAATTTCACCCATATATCATGCATCTTTCAAAAAGCGAAGTTAAAGACTTCTCGAAGATATAAAGAAGATTAAAGACTATTTAAAATTAAAACTCCTCATCAATAAAGAAACAAAACATGTAGGTATTGATGAGTGAGTGAGAGACAACAAGTCTGCTAAGTAATTACAGGAGTAGCGAGTTAAGCCCCACTCAGACGGGATTACTGCAGCGTTTTAACTGAACAATATTGTTTGTATAATAGTTCCTATTTTTATTTTATATTACCGTGTATATGGAGCTTTGTAGTCTTTGTTTAATAACGGTTTAAATCTGCACGGAAAGTGTTTATTTAAAATATTATTTACTAGCTGTTGCCCGCGGCTCCGCCCGCGTACATGTAAAAAGTAGCCTATGTGTTATTCCAGACCATAATCTATCTCTGTGCCAAATTTCATCCAGATCCGTTCATTAGTTTTTACGTGAAAGAGTAACAAACTTAACATCCATACATCCATCCATACATCCATCCATCCGTCCATCCATCCATTCTTACAAACTTTCACATTTATAATATTAGTAAGGATTATAATAGCCTTATAATATATATTTATGTCTATATTATGCCTGTACTGCCTTGTTGGTTTAAAGCGACTGCTGATCACTATCGATCCAAAAATTTTTATTGGAGTTTTCTAACAAAAAATTACACTAGATACCCGAAGTTTAGAAATCACGTAAAGCCTTTGGTCCTATGCCTGATCTCAGTCCGATTGTGTCGGATTGCCTACCTGTGTACTATAATATCTTCTGCCGGCCTCTGTCGTGATCGGGGGTGACATTTAACGTGCCCTCCGAAGCACAGAGACGCTTAGATGAAATACCAATATGCGCTCACTCATCAATAGGGTTATCGGCCCTTGATAGCCTAACCACCCAATCGAATGCACTTTGCTTTACCTCTTTAGAATATTAGTGTAGTCTGTAGATAAAGTATATTGAATTTTATCAAATGTTCAACAAGTATTATAACAATCTTTAATAACATTTAACATTTAAATTACATGTAAGTACTAAAAAACTCCGTTTAAATAATTGAATCGAAATCTCAAGCCAAACTGAGACTGAATTTCAAATATTTGACTTCCATTATTAAAGCGTTTTCGAGTTTCTTTAGGTCATACATTATTTATAGCTTACTTTTACTTTAAAGCGAAAGTATATTGCCTGGCAAAGATCTTGAACAATAGTCGGCGTAGTTATGGTCCAATCGCAACGTGCATACTGCATAGTTTGACAATATTAACCAATGACGCGAATCCTTCAATCCTGTGATTGGCGCATTGCTTCGCCCCGCTCCCCGCGGCCCGCACATACCACCAAAGAGACCTAAAAACGCTTTCTACGCAATTTGTCAAGATGTTTGCAGACATTATACCTATTTAAGTATTGTGCTAAGGCTTAAAATAAAGAGATATTTACTTTCGTAATAATGTTAAGAAAATGAGAATAAAGTACATTTTAAAATAAATATTTAGTTGCCAAATTGTAGAACCTTTCATTTTATTATTTGTTCGCTTCGGGCATTTTACACAGCTTTTATTAATTAAGTCCGTGTAGTTTGCCTAACTTGTTAAAGTACAAAAAGCTTTAAAAATGATTTCCCTTTATAAATAAAGATATTTTAACATTCGAAAACGCCACAAAACATAACAGATATATTTTGACAAATAAAAGAATATTGTAAAACAAACAGGTGTGCTTGAGGGCAAATAATATTGATTTAAAATGTTTAAACGTAAGGGAATGGCTTGACGAAGGATTGTGAATGTTTGGTAGCTCGGCATTATATTAATTGGCGACATTACATGTATATTATCCTACTAATCGTACTAATATTATAAGTGTGAAGGGATGTTTGTTACTCTTTCGCGTAAAAACTACTGTACGGATTTGAATGAAATTTGGCATAGAGATTAATTGTATTTTTTTTTTAATACTACCGAGGTGGCAAACAAGCATACGGCCCGCCTGATGGTAAGCAGTTACCGTAGCCTATGGACGTTTGCAACAACAGGGGGGTCACTCACGCGTTGCCGACCCTTTAAAAACCTCATAACTCCTTTCTCGAAGAACCCCAAGCTATAGTCTCTTGGGAAAACCTCGGCAGGGAGCTCATTCCACAGCCTAATTGTACGTGGTAAGAAATTCCTCTGGAATCTTACGGTACGGCATCTGAAACAGCAACTACTTTTCGCGGTAACTGACATACACGCGGGCGGAGCCGCGGGCAACAGCTAGTAGTTATAATATGTGAAAGTTTGAAAGATTTTATGTAGTATTCTAAGCTTAAGGCAGTGTTTTATTGGGCTTTTTATATAATTATGTAAGTATATTTGCTAATTAGGTTACCTTTGTTTTGTGTAAATCAGTACACGTTTCCATCTTATTATTAGCGTGTCGATGTCAATCTAAATTGTGTTTACAAGCCACGAATTTAATGTTATTAGTCTTCTTCAACGCACTACATTAGTCCTCATGGACCGATGTAGTGCGAAGATACATGAGGACGACACGTATAGGGCGATGTAGAAGAAGAACACGAATAGGGCTAACACAACCACCATGTGAGATAAATAGTCGGGAAGAAATAAACGAAGAAAGAGAGAAGCTTACTTCATTAGTGATGTCCATAAAATACAATCGGAAAATTTTAGTGAATTAATTCTATTAAAAATCTGAGTCAGCACTCGATTACGACTTTGTTCATAAAACATAAAGCATTAAGTATTCGTCTTGGCAAATTCATAAAATTATTTTTTTTTTAAATCTCAAAATTTATCTCGAGATGATACTTTACTGCGTCTTCAAGTTTATGATACCCATGAGATATATTCTGAAGTGGCTACATTCACAAAACACCTATCTAAGGTTATTGTTATTATTTATGCGCTTTTGTCGCTACCGTTTTTAGTGCCAATATCTGTTGAATTAGCGTTCAGAATTTCAGATAGAAACATTATAAATGTATACGAAACATTAAATAATAATATTTGATTATTAAGAGTTTTCGTGACCGAATTTTAACCGAGACTAATTAGGTACACACAGGTGCACTCTTTATTCTCTCACTCTCATAGCCCAAGAGAAATAGCCTTTGCCAGTCTTTTGTAAATAAAATATTTTTAGCCCGACCCGGGAATCAAACACCAGTCACTATCAACAACTAATAGACCAATGATGGTGTTTTTTATATAATATACTTAATCAAATAATAATACTGCCTTTAAATGAGTTGACCTCCCATTGGTAAGCAAGTTTGTAGTACCGACAGGTCTACATAGAATGGTCGCTGGATAGAACTAGCTTCTAATTCTATTATTTTCAAATCTTGCTACACGTTCATTGAGTTGTATATTTTTAGTGTAGTAACAAATGATAGCAATGTACAGATATTAATGACATCCAATTGAGTCGGGAGTGATCAAAGTGCCCAACTGTGATAGAAATATTTTTAGTTATTTATGTAGGTATCGTAATTATGGAAACAGATGGTGCTGTTTTTTTAAGATAAGTACTAAAAAAGCACTGCTTACAACAAAATAAAAATCAATTTATAAATTCGGGTTACAGAGTAACACTTATTATGTGAGTCATCAGTTTAGAGTATACCAAAAAATCCTTAAATTCGATGTCAGCACATTTACACCAATGACTCAGTTTTTGACCGCATTGTGCTTAGTATCAGCCCGGAGTGAAAAATTGTCCCAAGGCTAGCTAAATATAAACTTGTCCTTTATTAAAAGGCTGATAGAACATTTTTTGCTCCATGTCCTTATTTCCATAAACACTATAATCATATTATCTAATTAATGGTCAAAAATAAATAATCGTTTATTTATATATTCCACTGGTTCATCACTAGACTCATAGTCCATTTTTGAAATTCGATTTTCAAATATCCGTCCCAATAAAGTCGCTCGCGTCCGTTTGCGCTCGCGTAACCCAAATATATTTCCGGCTTTATATTGACTGCACAGTTAATTTTAGACGATTTCTTATTTTAGTTATTTATTTCTGCCAATTATGATGTCATGAGGTTTATTTGTATCAATCTTAAATCATATAAAAATTACTTCTATCAAACATGCCTATTGAAAAATTTTTTTGGGGAAAAAATAAGATGTGGAATAAGGAAAAGGATTCCCGCTAATTCGACACGATTGTGTGGTCTAGCGGTTAAGGTGGTCACTTTACTGACCCATAAACGTCCCACTGCTGGGCACGGGTCTCATCCATACATTTAGAGGGATATTAGCCTACTATACCACGCTGGCCAGACGGGTTTGTATAGTGTTTTGTTTCGAGTTTTCTGGTTGTTTTTACTCCGTTAGTCAGTTAGTTAGTCGACTCTTACGACACCCTCGGAATGGAACGGGGTGGTGACATTTGTATTTTTAATCCGTCACCACGGACTTGACGGAGCTGAGATTAATCCAAAAAAATATTTTCCGTCTCTGGGTGAGTTTATGTTATGTGTCCGTGAATTATATGTTTGTTAAATCGCCGTAACACCAAGCTGGCGGTTAGCTAAAGATATCTTTATAAAGAAAATGTACAAAATAAATCGACGAATAGACTTATTACGTCTACTCTATCTTCTCTCTGAATAAAAAGTAAAACCTTTGTTCCATAAACCATAATTGTAACTTACTAAAGTTTGTAAATATCTGGCAATTTAAAATAGCTTGAGATTTTGCCGGTTCTTCTTATGCCTTCACTCTTGTCAGCAAACTGGCCGTAGCGTAGATAAATATGCTAGCATCATCTTTCTGGATTTTCATTACGCTTGAGACCCTTTCGTTCACCAACAGTCGGCGTAAAGTTGTGAAAACCATCTGAGGCTAACAACTAACTACCTACAAAAAATAAATATTTAATGTTCTTTATAAATGTTATCTTAGAAGCTAACTGAATTAATTCTTCTTATTCTTATCATTTGGTTAGTGGGCAACCTGGTGACAGTTTTTTAGATCGCCAAAATTTAGACTTCTGTCGTGATCTAATGTCTGTTAACAGACGGGATCGACTTTTAGCGTGCCCTCCGAAGCACGGAGACGCTCAGATGAAACACCCATCTATAGGGTTACCGCGCCCTTTGTAGCTTAACCTGCTGAACGCTTACCTAACAGCAGGTGCACCTGGCTATGAGCACTTCAACAGAATAAATGAATGTTAAATTTAATCTAACTAAAAGTTTAGTATGAGATAAAACAGAATCGGCGCCAATATTTGATTTCAAATTAAGAATGAGAAGTTATATAAAAAAGTTTTTGAATTGAGATTCGAAGTTAATCTTATTTTCTTTCAACAAGTTCTGAGATACGATCGTCTAGACATTTTACTATCTAGATATTAAAACTTGCCAAAATATGACTATAAATATTCTCATTTATACCATTCCTCAAACTTCATCACTAAAGGAGCAAATATATTTTCAAACATATTTTTAGTGGTTACCACTATAATTAGATTCGGACTTGTAAATCCGAATGGGGACATGGACTGCTATCTAAATGGCCATATAAGTCTACGTGGCGCTAACGCTAGGCAAAAAGCATCTTCTTCTTAGCGTACGTATTTACGTCGCGTCGGCCCAAACTTAACTACGAGTTTTGCAGTTTGTTACTTAATCACGCCAAAACGGCTAAAAGGATCTGTATGAAATTTGGCACAGAGATAGATTATAGTCTGGAATGGGACTTAGGTTATGTTTTATCCAGAAATAATTTCCCGTGGCATCGTACATCGTAGGTACGCACGGGCAAAAGCTAGTGTTTAATAAAAGTGAAAGTCAGCAGTATACATAATGTGAATTCAATCAACCGTTGTATAAATTGTTGTTTATATGACAGTGTCGTCTGGCAGACAGCCTGTCAAACTCTGGATGTCGTAAACTTTTACGTGAGCGTTTATCGCCCGTTTTAGCTCGAGGCCATGAAATGTGCGGCGTAAAATTTGCGCTGTATTAAATCGTGATAATATGCTTGATAAAGGTTTTTATGTTCGGTTGGGACGCGGCTACCTGCGCTGTTAATAAAGTTCTTTGTACACGTACCGGTGGGTTTTTGGCGATTGGGTAACTTTTGCGATAAGATAAGTTTTAGGTAAAACGTATGTAAAATACCTGAGATACAATTTACGCGTAGCTTTCATCATGCAAGTCATTTGCAAATTGGCGATAGCTAATTTGAATCGATTTTTGTGGAAAATATATTTTTTTATCCATTGATTTTCTTTTATATCCTCTACACCTACAGCTTTAAGGTTTAAATGTGTAACGTGGTGTAGGATAAGAGTAGGATTCCAACAATGTGGGCAAGTTGTGGCCCCACTTTGGGCGCCACTGTAACGTTGAGTAGGTGAAGGGTGGGTTGGAAAGAAATATAGAAAGAAACATATTTATTGGATAATTACATTAAGTACATGGATTTAAAAAAAAAAGTGATCTACTTGATTTCAAATAAAAGGTTTAGGTAGCATTTTTAATGACAAATGAGAATATCGATACGCGATCGCTCTCGCTTCATCTGTAGCTTATTTCGTGGCCCGATAATATCACGCACCCTCATCAATCACGGCGCC
This sequence comes from Trisateles emortualis, assembly GCA_947095525.1. NCBI lineage: Eukaryota > Metazoa > Arthropoda > Insecta > Lepidoptera > Erebidae > Trisateles > Trisateles emortualis. Next base: position 5,253,858 of record OX352743.1, on the reverse strand, counting down.
ACGGTCATTGTAAACGGTGCTTAATTCCACTCGTCTGCCAAATTAACTTTTACTGAACGAATTCATGGTACCAATGTGTACTGTCCCTAATTACTTTTACCTTTTACTAATAAAAATAATAAACAATGTGTATCGTGTGGGCTGGGTTTTATTTAACGTAGCATCCTATTAATAACTGCATATTATTGTAAGTACTTACCTGAGTGATCTAGCTTCGCTGAGCGTTTTTTTGTGTAAAATCGCGTTTTTCAGGAACCTAAAAGCAAAATCTAGGTAAGCCAAATAAAAACATTGATGCAAATGGTTAGAGATGTTTCCGAGATACACATGATATATAAGTATTTATACTGGATGTCTCTTCGCCGTCGCCAGCGTATATTTTGTGGAGGTTTATTTTTAGTTTTTGCGTAAAAGAGTAACAAACATCCATAACTCTACTCAAAGTTTCATGTTTATAATATTAGTAGCTACTTGTAGTAATACCGCTAATATTATAAATGCAAAAGTATGGATGGATGGATAGATGTTTGTTACTCAGTCAGGTCTGCCCCTCCAGACAAGTGGCATAAACGGTAGTCGAATTAAAAAAGCAAATGTATGGGATTTGACGTCAGTTTACGACATTACATCGTAAACTGACATCAAATCTCTCAAATCCTAAGCAAGTATAGAAAGACATGTAGGGCACACCTTACAGAAGACCACAACTAAATAACTATACATAGCGGTGTAGTTGTGTTCCTGTGTGTAAGTATAGGTCTCCAGCGCTCATTCAGGGACGTTCTGAAAGAAACGGTTTCCTACCCCAGAGATACTCCATCATAAAGACCGATTGTAAAAAACAACATGCGGGGTAGTCTTTAGGGACTGCCAATAGTGCCAAGTGAAAACTAAGTAACTTGTTAATTGAATCGTCGAGTTATTCGATTATTATTTTTGAATATGGAAAGTGCTCAACGCGCTTAAAGAATTTTTTACCTTGGTGTTGCAAGCTACGGAACGTCCATAGGCTACGGTAACTGTTTAGCATCAGGCGGCCGTATAATTGTTTGCCACTCAAGTAGAATAAATAAAAAAAATGCGTGTGCTACGATGAGCAGGAGTCATACTCAGAGGCAAAAACTGAAACCAACATATAATAGAGATCATGATGTAAGTTCCCTTCCTCTCTTTGATGTGTTGCCCTACCTTTCTTTGTTTGTCCTGTGCTCACAATAGCCATGTGTGTGTTAAGGCCTTTAACTCGTTCAAGAAGAACGATGGCCTTAAATTCGTATATTGCACCAGGGGCCTACGAAATCAGTCTGATGTATGAGTGCACCCTAAGGCTATGGAAAATGTAAACTATAGAAGCAGTGTCATAGTGACGAAAGCTATACAGCTTCTGTTTTTATGTCGAGGTTTTGTTTTTGTTTTCTCAGCAAGCAGTAGCGATCTTCTTGTGATTTTGTACAGCTTATTTTTATATTATAACTAGCTGTTGCCCGTGGCTCTGCCCGTGTGAATGTCGGTTATCGCGGTAAAAAGTACCCTGTATGCTTCCCCAAGATACTATCTGTCTCCTTGCCAAATTTCATTAAGATCCGTTAAGCCATTTAGTGATGAAAACCAACAAACAGCGTTACTAATAATAGTATGGATGCTGTTTTGTTACTGTGAAAACTGTTTTGGAACAGTTACCATAAAAATGGCATAGTATCCCGACTAATACCACTCATAAGATCACTGCAGAGCCTTATATGAGCGTTTAGATCGCTAATATAGGTATCCAGCGCTCCTTTAGGGATGCGTTTTAAAAGAAACGTATTCCCATTGCCCTGGTGTAAAAAATAGGGTTGGAAACACGCAAGTATACGATAAAAAGTCGTAAACTTACGTCAAATCCCATACATTTTCTTTTTTGACTTTTTGATGCGACTATCACTTATGCCACTTGTCTAGAGGCTCTGGTATTGCAAGCGTCCATAGGTTACGATAACTGCCTTACATTAGGCGGGCCGTATGCTTATTTGCCACCCAAGTAGTATAAAAAAAACATCATCTCTATCACCAGGTTGACCACCAACCAATCGACAAAATAAAATAAATACCACATCTATCATTTGAACTGAATCAGTTATTTTGAAGCCATTCCCATTAAAACATAACAACACAATATAAATGGACTCAGTATTGTAAATAACAGTTTTGGTGTGCAGTCACCAGTACATCCGTCACAGCAGCGCGTGTATAAATTTTGTTAACCCTACAGTGCTCTGCGGTCTCTCATACCCCATGGCTTTTTATACACGATTATTGTACACAATTGAAATTTAAAACGAGCTGTCGTTATTCGTACTGGTTACTGGATTTCCGATTTTATGTTATAATTTATGTTGCTTGTTAAATAAATAACGGTAATGTGATTTGATAATGAATTGTAGCTCTGAAATTGTCTATTTATAAACACTATATAAGTGAACAAATCTGACTAGGGAGACCCACGAGGACTCTGTTTTTTATGCCTATGAAAGATAACAAAACTTAACCTAACATTGCTGACAAAATGTGCATCTACGAGTACTTATTCCTTCGGGGTAAAATCCGCGGTGCTCTGTACGCATTATCATGTCCAAATATATTGGGCTCGAATTTTAATCTGACTACATGCTTAATATCTCTAAACAAGTTACTGTTCCTGACTGTACGTGTGATCTTGTGGTTAGAGTGGTAAGAAAAGGGGTAAAGTGGTCTTTGAATTGTATGTCAACGTTAAACTCATTCATTCATTTTTATAAACTGCATGATACTTATTAACGTAATTTTTTTTTTCTTACAGCAAATTCGCTGACTAGAAAAAAAAATGGCAAGAAATTTTGGTAGGTATGTTTGTAAAGTCAAGGGCTTGTTCTTTATAGCGTTATTGTATTTTAAAGAAAATCACTGTTAAGTTAAAATAGAGGAAAAAAAATATTAGAAAGCAATTTTCTTTTAACACAAAAGCCTCATATCACTGTACAATATCCAAAGTTAATAAATTTAGTTGTCTAAAGCGTATTTCAGTTGTTTCACAAACAGAGATAGGCCTCGTACAAAGGCACAATGGTGTGCCCCGAGGCACTGGCGGTAATTAAAATCTGCCTTTTGGGTTTTGAGCGCAGCGTCAGGGTTAGAATGTCGTGTCTGTTTTGTGATGTTTGTATGTGTGTGTAGGGTTATTAAGTTACAATGTTGTGTGGAGGATAAGTTGGTAGAGTAAACCTTTTGAGTAATAATAAACTGTATGCGTGGGAGTGCTACAAAACTATATTAGTACTTTTTTTTCTTAAAAAAGACAACTCCCGCACTAGGGAGTAAGCTCTGTGTGGCGGGGGACTTTACAAACATATAATTACCGGACACAAAATACACCCAGACTCGGGACAACCAATTTTTTGTCACGTGTGGGGATCGACCCCACAGCACGTCGCGCAGTAGTAAATGGCGAGGTAACTACTTAAGCCACTAAACTAACCGTGCAGTACTAGCCAAAAAAGTACTAGCCGTTGCCTGCGGCTCCGCCCGCCGGATGTTGGTTATTGCTATAAATATAAAGTACCCTATGTCCTTTCTCAGGATACCATACATCTCCTTGCCAAATTTGATAAAGATCCGTTTTGCCGTTTAGTCGTGAAAAGATAATAAACAAACAAAATTATTTTCGCATTTATAATAATTTATTTTCACCACTAAGTAGATACAATAACTTTGGTACAAATCGTTGTGTGCTTATAATATTAGTATATATTAGATTTCTGCTTTCAAAATGACAGTGGTGCTGTGTGCCTGAGTATAGATTACTTGTATTGAAAAGAATGCGGTTTCCAGTCGGGCTTGCTCGTTAAAATAACTTCGCGTGATCAGAGGGCTGGCTTGTTTTTCGCACAGAGAATAAGTATTGCCATTCAACGTGGCAATGCCGCCAGCCTTCTGGGCACGTTCCTAGTAGACAGTAAAGTTGAGGAATATTTCGACGCTTAAACAACAGCCTTCATTTGTATTATGTTTTTCCTTTTTTTGTATTTATGATTAAATTAGTTTTATGTATATAGGTAGTAAAATGTATATATGTGATTTGCTAAGTACAAACATCTAGTATTTTTCTTTAACTAACCAGGGGCTGTATGAAGTGTTAAACGTAAGTCTTTCGAGCGAGAATGAGAGACAGAGCTATATAGCGTGTATAGCTCCGTCCTTCTTTCTCGTGGTTCGGCTCCAGCCCGAAGTGCATAACCGCTTTATTATTATGTTCGTGCAATAAATTATGACCAACCTTCACCTACTTTCTTGTGTTTATTACGTACCTACGCAGAAACATGTAAATATGTGCATTCTATTGTTCTAGTTTAAAGATTGCATGATACTTGAGGCTATACCATGATGTCCTTATAGCAATTTATTTTCAATCCTGATTTAAATTTCGATTGATGACAATTTTAAAACTAGTTTATAAAGTTGTCATCTTACGAATTACAAATTAAGTAAGAAAATGAATCGCTTTGAGGACGTCTTGGTACGGCCCTTGACGTATATTTTAAATCTTGTTGGAGCTTAGACTAGGTATTAATTTTAGGGCTCACAAACGGCCTTCTGATTCCTAACTAGGTGGTTCTCTGGCAAGCTTGTGCTGAAAAAAGAACTAGTCAACACCTCAGGCTACTATTTTTGTTATTCATTCTTTTCTGATTTCTAAAAAAATATATAATATCAACCCATATATGTCCTACTGCTAGGCACGGGTCTTCTCTCCTCTATCAAGAGAGAGAGAGAGAGAGTGTAAGCCTTAATTCACACACGCTGGCCTGATGCGAGTTGGTGAATTAGACATGTCTTTAGAATTTCTTCTAAGACATGTGGATTTCCTCACTATGTTTTCCTTCACCGTTAGTTGGTACTGCCACCCGGGATCTAATTCGCACCTCTTGCGTGCAAGTCGATTATTTTCCCACTCGGCCACCACCGCTTTTATCAAAGATCGTGTCCTTGTTGAATTAATTTATCGATCTACAGCAGTCAGGGTCACTAACCAATAGGCTAGCCTTATGCATCTAAAACACTTTAATATAGCGAGAATCTTGGATTATATTAGACGCTTGGAAGGAGATGACCAAGTGCCGGATCTTGGGCACTCTGCCAAATTGAAGTGTTAGGTTCTGCTGTAGATTGATATGGAGATAAACGTCATGTGGCAAATGCGAGGTTCTAATATTAAGCTTTTTTATTGTCAGGGCTGTTGTCGTTAATGCCAACTGTGCCATATATTAAATCAACTAGTCGTAAATAGTGTTAGTTGTAAGAGAGGTAGGGCGCCATACTAGCGAGCAAGCCCGACTGGGGAAGGACCACCTTACCGAAGACCACAGGCAATTTTTTTTTCACCAAAGTTTTGAGCTTGAAAAATCCCTGAAATAGAAATACGTTTCTTTCAAAACTAATCTCTTAATGAAGAGACCTGTACTCACAGAGAGGAACACAATTACACAGTTTTGTGTAAGTATTTGGCTGTGGTCTTCTTTTCTGTGGAAATCCTTTGGTGGCAAACAAGCATACGACCCACCTGATGGTAAGCGGTCACTGTAGCCTATGAACGCTTGCAATGCCAGAGGTATCACTTGCGTGTTGCCAACCCATTTTTTTTGCACCAGGGCTTTAAGGTGTAGTATCCCTGGGATAGAAAAACGTTTCATTCAAAACGCATCCCAAAAATGAGCATTGGAAATCTGTACTTACACACAGGAACACAACTACACCGCTGTGTATAGTTATTTGACTGTAGTCTTTTGTATGATGAAGGTTCTTCCCCAGGCGGGCTTGCACGCTTGCATGGTGCCCTACCTCTCTTAAATATGTCCTGCCGTGTCATTAAACAACACCAGCTATTACCTGCGTGACCGCCATGACCGCTTACTTATGTTTAATTCACAGTACATTCTAACCCTTTCCAAATATTTAATTAAGGGCACAGAAAGATTCCTGCTTGACCTCTGTTATTCGTTTAAAACCCACACAGATTTGCTACATTTTATACATTTCAAGTAAGTGAGTTTGCCGTGATTGGATACCTTTCAGCCCATAAGTGTCCCACTACTGGGCACGGGTCTCCACCATATATGTATTTAGAGGGATATTAGCCTGCTAGACGCTGGCCAGATAAGTTGGTATAAAGTTTTGTTGCCGTATGTTTGTTTGTCACACAAATAGTACCTACTAAAAAAAATGCTACATTAATAAGTGAAAATTATTTTTTTTCTTTGCCGATCGTACCTAGCCTGGAAGTAATCGCGCTTAGCGATAGCCCTTTGTACTTGTTCATTTTCTGTATGTATCTAACATAGGTTTTGTTATCTTATGGTGTGCAATAAAGAATTATCTATCTATCTATGTGTGAGTGTAGACACATCGCAGTCCATGACTCCACGTAGATCAATTCATTGCGTAGCTAGAAATGCTACGAGCTACGGCCATTTCAAGATTTGTGTTATCTACGAGTATAGTCTAGGTATATCAACTGCATCATTTACCGGGTAGTCGTTCATAATACTACTTATTTGTTATGCTTTAAGACGTATTATGGAAGATTACGCACGTAATAAGGTGAATGGATATATAGGATTAGACTTTTTTTTTAAAATACATCTCCTGCACTAGAATAAAAGCTCTGTGTTGCGGGGGACTTTACAAACATACAATTAACGGACACAAATTACACCCAGACTCAGAACAACTCTTTGCGGTTCACACAAAGTTTTGTCCCTGTGTGGGAATCGAACTCACAACCTCGTGCACAGCAGGCGCATACTGCTCCCACTGGACCACCAAGGCAGCCATTTTTGATTTCCACATTAGTTTTTTTTTAAAGACGATAGGCTAAGGCAGGTGGCCTTAGCCTATCAGCTTTGGGTCGCGGAGACCTAACAAACAAACAATTAACGGACACAAAGTACACCCAGACTCGGAACAACCATTTATGATCACACAAATTTTTGTCCCGTGTGGAGATTGAACCCAGAACACGCCGCGCACTGATCCATAAGTGTTACTTTGTGACCTAAATGAATTTTGAGTTCGAATGAAAATACAATACATAATATGCATATCTAAAACTGACCCTTTTTATTCTATTTATGTACGTATACGATATTATTACGCTCCCAAGTTTTTTTCGATTCAAATTCTTTGTTCAACATATCCGGGATTTATCGGTGTTTATTGTTTGAATGATAGCCGGTTCCGATACGGAAAGGTTTAAATTGCTAACGTCACTTCCAGACATCGGGAACTCGTCAATCTTCCTCCGGTATTTTTTATTTTCCCCTTTTTTTCTACACGATTTGGTATTTCTTTTTTTTATCTAAGTGATTGTTTTTATTGTTTTTAACGCGGTAAAATGTGTGTTTTGTTTTTCGAAATGATTTGGAAATTATATTGTTGTTATTTTGTCGTTTTATAACAGAAAAATTCGTGCAATTTACAGAATTCCTTTGGTTGTACTTTTTAACAATTAGGTATTTACATAAGACCACAGCCAAATAACTTGGGTGGCAAACAAGCATACGGCCCGGCTCTCCTTTTGTTAAGCAGTTACTGTATGTACCCTATGAACGCTTGCAATACCAGAGTTATCACTTGCGTGTTGCCGACAAATGACACCGGTAGTGTGTGGTTACTTGGCTGTGGTCTTCTGTAACGTGGAGGGCTTTCCCCAGTTAGGTTTGCTAGCTAGTATGGTGCTCTACCTCTCTTACCCACACATCAAGCGAGAAAAGTTGTAGACAGAATCTAAAAATATCATATTCTTTTTTTATTTTTTTTTAAAAGACATCTCCCGCACTAGATAACACTCTCTGTGTCGCGGGGGACTTTACAAACATACAATTAACGGACACAAATTACACCCAGACTCAGAAAAACTTTTTGTGGGTCACACAAAGTTTTGTCCCTGTGTGAGAATCGAACCCACAACCTCGTGCACAGCGGGCGTATACTGCACCCACTGGACCAATGAGGCAGTCAAGTCGAGTCAATCGAGTCTTACTATTATCAGAGATTTTAAAACACCCCATAATACTATCAAGGTAAAAAACCATTAGAAGCACTTGTAACGGCTTAAAAATGGCCGATAAAGCTATCAGCTCCCTTAATACTGTTCCTCATTTACTCCGCGAAGGATCGATTACCCTAATTTTAGGGGTGCCTAAATATCTCGCGATACGGTTAGCCTTTTTAAGCTAACGCTACACAGACAAAGCTCAGCGATATTTTAAATCTTTATGTAACAACTCTAGTTGTTGCCGTTGGTTATCGAGATAAAAAATATTTTCTTGATACTGAATATTCTCTTAATAATAAGGAGCAACAGCTTCTTATTATTTTTTTCTTCTTATTCTTTTTTTATTCTACTTAGGTGGTAAACAAGCACACAGCAGTGCTATGGATGCTTGCAATACCAGAAGTATCACTTGCGTGTTGCCAACCCATTTTTTTTACACCAGGGCTTTATGATGGGAGTATTCCTGGGATAGAAATACGTTTCTTTCAAAACGCATCCCTAAATGAGGGCTGGAGACTTGTACTCACACACAGGAACACAACTACACTGCTGTTTAGTTACTTGGCTGTGGTCTTCTGTAAGGTGGAGGTCCTTTTTCAGTCGGGGTTGCTCACTAAAAAAAGGTTTAATAGTTTCGTATCGCCTAGCTTATTAGTACGCATCGGGGTTTATTCGGCCATCTTGCTCCCCCTAAGGCTCGTTTACCTTCAGCGTGTTCACGATAACGTGATTGACCGTATAAATAAATGGTAGCTTAAAAATATTGATGAACGTCATTATGGAACGATTTAAAATAGGCCTCCTTTAAAGTTAAGATAGGTTTTTGTCGACTATTGATGGTATTCTTCTATTATTGTTTTTTCTTTTTTTAATATCTGCACTAGGAAACAAGCTCTGTGTCGCGGAGGACTATACAAATATATAATTCACAGACAGAATGTACACACAAAAACGAGACAAACATTTATGGATCACACCAAGATTTGTCTCTTGATTGGTAATCGAACCCACGACCTCCGGCTTAGCAATCAGGGTCACTAACAACTAAACCAACAGGCCAGCCTGTGTCTGAGTAGGTAATATCGCAGTACTAAATGATTCTGCAGCCTAGTAGTACATACTGACTAAAGTGAATGTGTTATTTATTCCATTCTTTTTTTGTACTTATAAAAAACAAAATTAGTACCTAGTTGAAAGTTTTCTCGAATTGGTTAGGTGCCAAACAAGCATAGGGCCCGCCTGATGATTAGCAGTTACCGTAGCCTATGGACGTTTGCAACACCAGGGGTATCACTCGCGCGTTGCGGACCCTTTAAAAACCTTATTACTTCTTTCTTGAAGAACCCCATGCTATAGTCTCTTGGGAAAACTTTGGCAGGGAGCAATTGACTCGGGTTCGGTTTGTAAACAACAAATCACAATAATAATTTTTCGACTTTATTCGACGCGGGACAAACATAAAACCTCAGCTTGTCATCCTTATTAATCCACCAAAGCAGTAAAATAACCAAAAAACAGTCTAACAGTTATTTAGCCTTCGTTGAATATAACAAGGCGCATCAGGCGAAAATTAGTGCTTGAAAATTCCTTGAGTTGAAGTTTGCCTTGCGTTGATTAGCGTGTCTTTGGCCCAGAGCCAGTTTGGTATTAAATTGATTCTTCTTGTGCCTTAAGTGATTCTACTCGCGTTTTATCTGAAGCATCAAGTTGATCTAATTGCTATATGGCAATTTTATGATTATTTAATACTAGCTGTCCGCCCTTACTTCGCACGGGTGGTATTTCCAGCAGACCCGTAATGTTTTTGTCAATAAAATATAGCCTATGACACTCACAGATAACATGACTTTTTATTGGTAAAAGAATTTTCAAAATCGGTTTATTAAATCCAGAGATTACCCCTTACAACGTCACAAACTCAAATAGTTTACCTTTTTATAATATAGTATAAGATAAAATGAGTGTTTTTAGTTATATTTGCATTAGGAAATTAATATATTTTTTCTGAAGCGAAGTGAGAGACATATCTAATAATAATAACAACTATGTCCTACTAATATTAATTTTATATTTGACTGCCTCGGTGGTCCAGTGATCGCTATCGCGAGGGTTTGATTCCCACACAGGACAAAACTTCGTGTGACCCACAAGGTGTTGTTCTAAGTTTGGGTGTAATTTGTGTCCGTTAATTGAATGTTTGTTAAGTCCCCCGCGACCTAGAGCGTGTTCTCTAGTGCGGAAGTTGTCTTTTAACAACAGAGAATAAGCTCAGGTCATCTCTTTTATCAAAAGAGATTAAATAAAATAAAATAAACAATATCTTTTAGCCTGGCGTGGCGTCTGGAATTGTGCAATTTTCTGGCCAAAGACGTTATGTTATGTTCAACTTAAATTTACTTACTTAAATTTACGGTACTGTTAGTACTTCTTTATCATTACTCTGCCGAAGTCTGCTGGACATAAGCCCGGACTAGCATGACCCTCGGTTTTCTTAAGCTTTGAAACAAGACCAGAATGTATTTTTTAAAAATAAACAAAAGTGATTGTACCAACATTACTCACATCAACGTCCTCATTCCTACATCCCCACGAAAAACAACAAAAACCCCCACAAATCCTTATACATATGAAAAAACCAACAACAAAACCATACCACCTGCACGATCCATCTGTAACAACGCATAAAAAGCCCCGTTCGCTTGGCCACCATTTTGCACAAAGACAGTAATGATGGGTACATTCTACGACACTAATGAGTGCTGTTATCCGACAAAAACGTCTACACGTCCACAGTCGTGTACTATCGACAAAGTTGACATTCGAACATTTTTGCCAAGCTAATTTTGCAAATTTTGACGTTGACTGCCAAATTTTTTTTAAGAGAGGTATGCAGTACAATGTATATTAAGCAAGCCCGACTAAGGAAGAACCTCCACTTTTCAGGAGACCACTACCAAATAACTACACACAGCAGTGTCGTTGTGTTTCGGTGTGTAAATACAGGTTTCCGGCGCTCATTTAGGGATGTGTTTATAACACAAGTGTTATGCTAGTGATACCTTTGGTATTGCTAGCGCTTACCATAGGCTACGGTAACTGCTTAAATAAAAAAAAAATGCACATTGTTTACACTTCATTTTATTGACACAATTAACTCATATTTTTTTATATGCACAATTTAATCTTTTTTCTTTTTGGTTAAAAGTGACACAATGAGTTCATATTTTTTTAGATGCGCAATTTTGCCTTTTTTTCTTTTTCTTTAAATGTTATGAGCGGTTGACCGCCAACTTGGTTGATAGTACATACTAACATAGCTACTAACTTCACTTATCTGACGGCTGTCCGTCATAATTGCCAGCTATTAGGGGCTTTTGTCTGCTTCCCGTGACTTGGATTATGGAGAACGTCGTGCATTGATGAAGTCTAATGCAGAGAAAATAATTTTGTGAAGGATTTTGACTGTCTTTTTGGTCTGGTGGTTAGTGATCCTGACTGCAAAGCCATGGGTGGATTCCCACACAGGACAACACTTTGTGTGATGAATGATGATAAAAAGTTTGATTGATAAATGTTTGTTCCGAGTCTGGTATGATTGTAAAGTCCCTCGCGATACACGGCTTGTTCCCTAGTGAGAAAGCTGTCTTTAACTAATCATATTTAAATGATTAAATTTGACCATCAGAATTTTTCATTTGTTAAATGGTTGGGACATGTAAGAATGATAGTAGGGGAAGACCACATTGATCATTTACAGACCAAATAAAGCAGAAAGGTCAATTTAAGACTGACATGTACACGTCAGTTTAGGGTTGTCATGAGTGTGGATGAAGAATAAGAAATATGTCATTTGCTTGAAAAAATAAATTGTTTTTCTTTCTTTCTTCTTTCTTTCTTTCATGTCAAGATCAGAAGAAGAAGAATAAGTGGAAATTTGTAGTCTCTGTTTCCTAGGAAGCATCATTAATTTGCACACAAAAAAATATCCGAAGCTAATGAACGAAAAATGGGACGATACAGGATTAAAATATAAAAACTTGTTGCCTAAACACGTTCACGCCATTTTCTTTGTACACAACAATCCACGAAGGTTGTTTACACTTAAATATGTGAGAGCGAAAGTCTCGCAAAGCTCCCCAAATGCCGACGCCCGACGGAAAGTACCTACCTACCACCCGGGCGGAGTGAGCGAGCTTAATGACTGATGGCGATGTCTCATTAGTGACCCACTTTATACAGAGCTTTGTTGAGGAAAAACTCGTAGAGAGAATGTTCGTGTGAGGGAGATACGTATTGTTTACGTTGAGATGTTGCAAGATACGAAAGGCACTAGGTATAGAAGCAAACAAGCTCGACTGGAAAAGAATTTCTACCTTACAGTAGACCAAAGCCAAATAACTGTACACAGTGGTTTAATTGCTTTTTATTTATCGTTTTAACAAAATATACACAAAATAAAACTACAAAAATAGCAGCCAAAAACTTAGGCTTAACCTTGTCTTACATAATACGTTAGAATTACAAAAAATATTATAATTAATTTTAAAGTAAGGTACCTACAAAGTTATGTTCATGTGTGTGAGTACTGGTTTCCAGACTGAATTTATGAATTTACATTTTAACGAAACGCTTTCATATCCCAAGGAAATTCCACTATAAAATCCTGGTGTTTAAATTTTTGCGTTAGCAAAACGCAATTAATCTCTATTACTGCAAGTTTTTATTTTTTATTATTATACTCTAGTACTGCGTTGCTATAGGCTTTTTTTATACTACCAAGGTGACAAACAAGCATACGGGCCGCCTGATGTTAAGCAGTCACCGTAGCCTATGGACGTTTGCAACACCAGTGGTGTCAATCATGCGTTGCCGACCCTTTAAAAACCTTATAACTCCTTTCTTGAAGAACCTTATGATATAGTCTCTTGGAAAAACCTCCCAAGAGACTATAGCATAAAGGCTACGGTAATTACTTACCATCAGGCAGGCCGTAAGCTTGTTTGCTACATAAATAGTAAAAAACTAAATACTTGTATAAGTATAATGTTAACAGGTCTAATATCCCGCGATTATATTTCCTACGCACCTGCTACAAAAGCTCTAACAACACGCTGACGTAAACAAAGCTTTCAAATTAATCATTACTTTGCACATGGCTTGCAAGTCAAACATTGTACAATACAGGGTACAAGACAGGGGCCGTGTAAACTACGATAGTCGTACCGGATGGCATTGGCGTTTGTTGGCAAACTCAACCAACCGACGACTAAGCTTTGGCTAAGACAACGTGTAAGATTAGGGTTTGTATGTTTCTCACAGATTAATATAATTCTGAAATATAGGACTGCTGCATCGAGCAAATTGAGCCCACACACAGGCATAACCTGTACTAGGGCAACCAAACAACTAATTAACAAACCTTAATATATTTTTAAATACTTACGTATTCCAGACAAATAACACACAGATGCAGAAAAAATAATCGTGCTCGTCATAAATCATTTTTCCTGTGTGGGAATCGAACGCACGACCTTCAGCTAGCCGACATAGTTACTACCTAACCACCAACAAGACCAACAGGCCAACAGCAACGTCAAGTAAAATATTGATTTATCTAACTAATACTTTTATACTAGGGGTCGCCCGCGACTTCGTCCGCGTGGTAATTTGTAATATTTTCCCCGGTATTGCAACACTACTGCTCCGCTCCTATTGATCATAGCGTGATGTTATATAGCCTATAGTACTATTTAACAAAAAAAGTTTTTTCTAATCGAACCAGTACTTTCTGAGATTAGCGCGTTCAACCAAACAAACAAACTCTTCAGCTTTATAATATTAAGTATAGATAATCTGAATCTCGGAAACGGCTTCAACGATTTTCATGAAATTTAGTATGCAGGGGGTTTTGGGAGCGATTAATCGATCTAGCTAGGTTAAATTTTTAGAAAACGTTAATTTCCGAATAAATATATCGAACAAAGCTCGGTCATCCAAGTACTAATACTGAACTGACAAAGTGGCAACCCTAGTACGTTCGTACCTCTGGTTTGTAAAGATATAATAATATAAATGTTAACATGCTGAACTACTGCTAGCCGAAACACGAGGGACTAAACAGCACAAGAACAGGGTATCATACATCTTGGCACATGTGCTGGCAACGTCCACCTGTGGTCTAGTGGAACCTTGTCACTAACACCGAGTGTTGGTTCGATTCAACTATAAAACTTTGTGTGATTCATCAATGTTTGTTTTGAGATTGGGTGTACTTTATGTCCTTAAATTGTATGTAAGCCTTTCGTGGCTTGTTTTCTAATGTGTGAATTATAGGTAAGTATTTAAAAATAGAAAATCAGGTTTTTAGTAGAACAGCTATTTTGAATCCATTTTTCTTACTTTTTAAATATATAGCCTATTTAGATGACCAAGAATAATAGTCCAAAATGTAAGATCCAACAACACAGGTAATTACCTCTGGGATAGGATAACGTTTCTTTGAAAATTCACCTCTAAATAAGCACTCAAGACCTTTGCTCGTCCAGGAGCACAACTACTCCGGAGTATTAGTACTCCACAACTGCACCGCTATGTGTAGTTTTCTCACTGCAGCGGCGAGGTGGAGGTCCTTCGTCAGTAGGCTTACACACTGTTGCACTACCTTTCTAAAAATCTAGCAATATTCTCAATTCTCATTTCGTATTCTCTAATACAAATATATTTCAGCTATATAATCCTATTTAATCTGTGCAAATAATAGTATGTTATTCTACAAGCAAATAAAAACAGAGAAATGTGATGAATACCGTCGTCCTTCGGGAGCTAGTCCCGTCCCAACAAACAACCGAATGTTGTTCATGTAAACAGAAATAACAAGTTCAAATGATGCCGAATGGGTCAGGAATTTTCCTAAGTAGAACCATATATTTAAACAATGCGTAAAATGAGGTTCAACGTTTAAAAAGCTGGAACAAAAATGTTTAAAATTAAAACAAATTGATTATTGAGGAAGCGGTTAATAGCCCAATGGAAAAGTAACCAACTTACGCATGTTGTGTGAATTCGATCCCAATGCAAATTTCTCATCTCAACCCATAAACGTCCCACTGCTGGGCACGGGTCTCCTCCTTACAGTTGGACATTAGCCTACTATACCACGCTGGCCAGACGGGTTGGTATGAATTTGGTTTTGAGTTCTCCTTCTCTTGCAGTGGGTATTATCTGCTTGACTTTCTCCCTTAGTTGACTTTTACGACATCTATAGGATGGAAGGGGGTGGTGACATTTGTATTCTTAGTCCGTCGTGTTGACGGACGATACAAATTTAACTTTGTGAAATTTATAAGAACCAATTAAATGTTTTACCATCGGCTAATGCTGAAGGAAAACATGGTGAGGAAACTCATATGTCTTAGAAGAAATTCTTATGGTATGTCGGATCCTATGTACCTGCATTTGGCCAGCGTGTATAAGCCCGGCCACGAACACCCCGCTGCAGCAGCGAGCGGTGAGAACCGCATGTACTAAAACGTTCTACGCCGCTCGCCGCTGCCGCTGCCGCGCGATCTCGTGGCCGCGTCGCAAAACCGAGCCTTGCAGCGGAACGTATATGAGGTGCTATT
The DNA here is from genome assembly GCA_947095525.1 of Trisateles emortualis. Lineage (NCBI taxonomy): Eukaryota > Metazoa > Arthropoda > Insecta > Lepidoptera > Erebidae > Trisateles > Trisateles emortualis. The sequence continues at coordinate 5,238,168 of OX352743.1, read as the reverse complement.
AGTTACACGACGCAAAATTTAAAAAGCCAAAACAAAATCGTTCCAAATTAAAACAAATAATTGTATAGATACAAATATTCCGCGAATGCCACTAATTTTCTAAAAAAGGGGTTTGAGTTTGACCTCAATTTGAGGGGTGGTCCTAGATAACATGGTTGATAACATTAATCAAAGCGTATAACTGTACAGTCGGGGTTGCGCCGACAATTTTCTGGTCAGTGCCCCTGTAATTTCAGTTTCCTTGGCAATTTTTCAGTTCAACTGTTATATAATAAACATTTATCGGATTTGTTGAGGACGAAACACAGGTGGGGTGTGGGGATATAAATCTTATTGTGACTTTTGTTTTGTTGTTACGTTCTGATAATATACTCTTTGGTTTGCATTCTTGGAATGTCTATAGAATGAGTCTTGAATGGGACGTGGTTGTTCAATCATCGAGTTCTATTCCCGAGTTGGGCATAAAATTCGGTATTTCTCTCAAGAAATTTAAAATTGATGTAATAAGTTTCGCCTTTAATACTCATAGCGTATTATTAAAATAATTACCTTCGTCAAGAATTGGGCTGTCGAATGCTAAAAGATTTTTTTTTATCCGACTTTTAGTTTCAGAGATCAGCGCATTCAAACAAACAGATAAACTCTGACTCTTTAAAATATTAGCATAGATATTCATAGTGGCCTAATTTAAATGTATGTATACCTTCTATAGAGACGATTGTCAACGGCTTACTCTCATTCAGGAGCAGAAGGGGATATTCTTTTATAGTGTCCCTCAGTATTACGACATATTATCTATGTACATATATACTTAGAAATCCTTTGTAAGAATCTTGTTTTGAACAGTGACATAAAAGCATATTAAGGTCAAAGTATTTGATTCATTCATTTAAGGCGGTCACCCAGGTGTACTCCCCAAACGTACAGCGGGTTAAGATACCAAAGAAAATACCTTATGAATATTTGAATTCAAAATTATTTATTTATTTATTATAGATCACACTGTGACACTTATGCAGGACATTGAAAAATGCCAAATGAGACGTCAGCTTATTTGCCTACTGCTGAGTTCACTGACTGAACAGACAGGGGTAGAGCCTAAGGAATGAATTGGCAAGACACTCAGGCCACTCTTTTCAATCGCCAGATATGTAGTTACAATTTGTAAGCAGAGAAAATGATGCAACCAGGTGACCGCCTAGTAGTATTTAATTTGAACTTCTTCGTGCTTATCATACTAGGTACAATGCTAAAACTAAGCATTTCTTGACAAATAAACTAATATCCTTTATCTATGGGATCAACTCCCGGGCATCAAACCCGAGATATCACACCACTACTGTGATTCTCTATCACAGTGATACGACGTGGACGATACGTGTAGGAAATTATTACGAAAATTCATAACGCGTTTTTCTTCTATTTATATATATATAAAAGAAAAACCTGAATGACCGACGACGTATCAGCGCACAGAGAAACTTTAGGGGCTTTCGCCGTAAAATTTTGTATACCGGTTCTTTTTACACTGTAGGTTAGCATTAAGAAAAGATTTTTAGAAATGTAACCTCTAAGGTATAGAAAAGGCGGGGAAAGTTTGTATGAAACTTCGACATTTTTGAAGACAGAATTATGAAAATTGGTGTTTAAACTGTTAAAAAATATTTTATTCCGAGTGAAGCCGGAGCTGGTAGCTAGTCTTTCTGTAACAGGCATTCTCGCTATCATCATAGTGATTGATTAGGTAGTTTATTTAACCCAGATATAGTCACTAATATACAGACGGATAAAATTCCTTTCATATATATTAATATATCGTGTACTCATTCATTCAAATGAGATGTTAGCTCTTTAGCAGTTCTCAAAGCGGTTTCACTTCAGAATAAATATGAATGTTTTAGTGAATGAATGGGTGAATGAATGAAGAACATTTCAGCGTGAACATTTGAGTGGTTTAAAATTTATTTCAACGTGTATTTGTAGAAGGAAAATGTTGTGAACTTTTTACTTTCAATGCTAAGTGAAGGTAGTTTTAGTGTTATTTAATGGGTTTTTGTCACTTTTACTTTGGTTTTTTTAGTTTAATGTAATGCTAGTGGTATATAAATTAGTTCGTTCTGACTGCAAACTATTTACTTACGACATAAAAGTCCTGTTTATTGTTGAATTCACATTATTTTATGCGTACAAAACGAATCATTCACTCTAATGTCTAGGGGTTAGTGACCCTGACCAGGTCAAAAATATTCGTGTAAAGTGTGGTGTAAAGCATGTAATGTGTCGTGTGACCAACAGGCCAGTTAAAATGTTGAGAGCCACTGTCTAAGGTAAGACCGACCGGTGAGACGAACTAATTTTGAATATCAAAGAGTCTTCATTTGTTTATTTATTGGTAGTTAGTCTGCGCCGGGCGTCTACACTCTACACTGCATAACAACTCGCGAGACATTTATGATTTTTGTTTTGTTTTGTTTTTCAATATTTACTATATCGTGCTTAAGTGTTTGTGAAGTTGTGATTGGAGCTACATAGCCTGGTGGGAATTAACCAATTGTAACAAATGAGGTGTGGTTTTATACGTGATGATCTAATAATGAGGTGTGGTTTTATACGTGATGATCTAAGAGTGTAGCGTCTTTTTTTTGTTTTAAATATATTGACCCCAATGATATATTGAAAGCGTTCAAAACATTGAAATCAAAAAGAACTGCTGACTTATGGGGTATATCTGTTAAACTAGTTCATAATATAATTTTGAATATAGCTCCACATCTTGCAGCAATATTTAATAGATGTGTTGATACAGGAGTATTTCCTGATCTAATGAAACACAGTAAAGTAATACCTTTGTTTAAAAACGGATGTAAAAATGATCCAACTAACTTTAGACCAATATCCATATTGCCTGCTATTAGCAAAATTTTCGAGAAAATTATACTGTTGCAGTTAGAGAGTCACTTTCATTTAAATAAATTATTACATAATGAGCAATATGGTTTTAGAAAGGGTCGTTCTACAGTCGATGCAGGTGTTAAATTGATAAAACACATTTTTAGAGCCTGGGAAAATTCAATGGATGCTATTGGTGTTTTCTGTGACCTTTCAAAAGCCTTTGACTGTGTTGAACACAATACGCTCTTGAGAAAACTCAGGCATTACGGTATCAGAGATGCTGCACTCAACCTAGTTGCCACCTACCTAAGTAACAGAGTTCAATTTGTCGATATTAACGGTAGTAGATCTTCAGGATTATCTGTAGGTATGGGTGTCCCACAGGGCTCAATTCTAGGCCCTTTTCTCTTTTTAGTTTATATTAATGATTTGCCTTTCTATGTGCAGGATTTCTGTGACATTGTACTATTCGCAGATGATACGTCGCTTATATTTCAGGTAGACCGTAAAAAATCAAATCTTGATGCTGTGAATGGTTCACTCGCGAAAGTCCTGGACTGGTTTGATGCAAACAATCTACTGTTAAACTCAAAAAAAACCAAGTGTGTTAAGTTTACTATGCCGAATACTAAAACTCTTACATCAAGTAATATAATTTTGAACGGTGAAACGTTAGGTTTCGTTGAATCTACAGTGTTTTTGGGTTTGACTTTAGATCGCAAGCTCCAGTGGGGTGCCCATATATCATGTCTTGCAGGGAAACTTAGTTCCGCAGCTTTTGCAGTAAGAAAGGTAAGGCAGTTTACAGACGTAGAAACAGCTAGGCTTGTATATTTTAGTTATTTTCACAGCGTCATGTCTTACGGCATACTACTGTGGGGAAAGGCCGCCGATATTGAAACCATATTTATACTCCAGAAAAGAGCAGTACGCTCTATCTACAATTTAGGCGCACGAGTTTCACTTAGAGAAAGGTTTAAAGAAATAGGCATTCTGACAGTTGCATCTCAGTACATTTTTGCCAACATCATGTTCGTTAAACAAAATATACACCTGTTTTCTAAAAACAGTGACATTCATACACTAAACACAAGGAACAAACATAAACTAGTTGGTACGTATCACCGTCTTCATAAAGTCCACAATTCATTTGCGGGACTCGGGGTACGTTTCTATAACAAACTACCTCTTGAAGTTATGAACCTACCCTTACACAAATTCAAACTAGAAGTAAAAAATCATCTTTTAAGCAAGGGTTATTACACTATTAATGACTTTTTAAATGATAAAAAGTCATGGGGTTAGTTGCTAATTTTGATGCAGAATTATATAAGAATAATAACTACATTTAAAATTTGTCAGGAGACGTTTTGTGATCATTATTGGCTTTCTATTGAGTTTATTTTTTCTTATTATGTCCTGGATTGTCATGCTCACTGAAATGCCATTGCTTGTGGTGTCGTATTGGCCGGGTCAGTTCCTTCCCTCTAATATGGCGAAGGAAATGATGGCTGGTCTGTGCGTCATGCTCGTGAACGGGTGCTACTTGGGGTGGCTGGTCAATCTTGGCATGATTTATTTTTAAATATTAAAGATATAGTTTCTAGATATTTACTAAGATTGCAATGTGATCTCGACACGTTTCTATCTTATACTTACAAAAAGAAACGATCCCTCATTACCATACAGTGGAAAGCTAAATTCATTTTTTTTTTTTTTCAATATTGTTTACTCATTAATTAAATACTTATCTAAATTTCTCATATGGTATATTGGTTTCCGTTCCTTTTTGTTACCACTATTGTAACTCATACCAAATTGTAAATGTTATACTCTGGCGATTAAAAAGAGTGGCCCGAGTTTCTTGCCAATTCTTCTCGAGGCCCAACCCTAGTCAGCGAATTGGCCTTAGGAAAAAAGTATGCTGGCATTTGTTTTAATGACGTTCATAAGTATCATGGATTTGATCTAAATGAATAAATGAGTTTGACTTTGACTTTGACTTTGACTTTGAATTTATTGATGAGTTTATAATGGATGGAGGAGGATAGAGATATTTGTAAGTCGACGATGTTTTAAAGATTATTTTTATGTTACTTATTAATTAATTATTTCTATGTATTTGCATGTCGTGAGAAAGGCGTTTTTATGTAATGATATACCAATATTCGCAAAATAATTTGATTTGATTTGATAATTATTAAGGTGGCATTATCATCTCAACCCATAAACGTCCCACTGCTGGGCACGGGTCTCCTTCATATACTTGGAGGGTTATTAATAATAATAATAATAAACCATTTATTTTCAGATAATACAATCCATAGATACATACCTTACAGACGAACATACATAATTATAACTTTTGTTAGTTTATAAAACTTAAAACTATGTTAGTAACACTACACTAGCACTTCATTGTCTCACAGTTATTAGCCTACTATACCACGCTGGCCGTACAGGTTGGTATAGGGTCTTGTTTCGAGTTTTCCCTCACTTGCAGTGGATATTGTCTGCTTGACTTACACCCTTAGTCGACTCTTACGACACCCTCGGGATGAAACGGGGTGGTGACATTTGTATTCTTAATCCGTCACCACACGGACTAATTATTAAGGTGTACTTTTAATAAATTCTATTGGACGTGAACAAAAGCTTTGTAGATGTTAGAACTTCATGTTAACATACAGTGTTTTAAATAAACATATTGAATTAAAGAACTTTCAATTATTACGTGAAGTGGCACTAACACTATACACACCAATAAAAATTTATATAACTTTTGTTGTTTTTTTTATTTACGTAATTTTAAGCGAAGATTATTTTTACGACGCCCATTTAACAGAAAACCGAATAAAACAAAATATATTTAACGTTCTAGCGTTCTATATGCCAAGCTAATGCACTCGAAAATAGTTTTATAGGAATCGTTAAAAGTAAAACTGATCAACTATGAGTTAATGCTCTTTTTTATTTTGTCTTTCAATGTGGGTTGTGTGACGGTGCGAAGCATACTGGCTGGTTACTTTAATATTTCAATTTCGAACTCACAATACGTCATTGTGGTTGATATATTTTTAAATTTAGAAAAACAAAGTCTTTCTTTTTTCCATTTTTAATTAGGCACGTAATTTGAAACAAAATATATTAAGTGTTGAAAAATAATAAGAATACAACAGTCGTTTAGTTAACGACAAACCGTCGACATTATTTTGACACCGGTCCAAGATGTCGCCCAAAACCCATGGTTAATTGCATTGACTTCCCTATTCCCTTACCTCACCAACTAACGATGACACGTCAACTGATACTTATTATTTATTTTTCAGCGTTCTAAATACGGCGGCGGCGCAAAAGCAAATTAAACTGTGAAAAAGATCAGACGCAACAACATGGCGGCGGGGATTGCGCGCCAAATCGCACGTCAGCGACAGCGCCATCTGTCAGCGGCGCACGATAACCACTTCCGTAGTTTGAATCATTCGGACCGTTCAAAATAGTCATTTGTGATTGAACTGTGACAGTGCCGGGTCGTAATGTGATATAAATGATATAATTGTTTAAGTGTTGTGTTTGTGTATTAAAATGTCTGAGGAGAGGTCGCGGCGGTTGTCGCAGATCTTCGACCCTCTGGCAAGGTTCACGGACCATAGTGGTGCTGGCCATTCGGCTAGCACCCCGAACAGTCCCCGACTACTGCCGAGGAGGTCGCGAGATCCGCCGCCACCGCCACCTAGGTAAGCAAGGTTTAATTTTTTCAATATTAATCAATAAAAATCAATTATGAGTCTTATCTTTTACCTCAACACAAAATACAGTAATGGCTAAGCTTCTGTTGCCTGTTCATTGATTGATTGATAAATCTGCAATCTTAAGATAGATTATTGATATCCGCTAATCCTTTAAGCCTGGATTAACAGTTTTATCAGTGACTAATGTTTGTATTGTGTCATCAGATAACGTAGATATGGCCCATTTTAGGAAAATAAAGCACTCATCTGCAGACAAAGGCTTTGTTACTTACTGATAGATTTTTGTTGAATTATTTACATAGGTACCTTTCCCAGACTATATATTTAATTTATTACTAGATTCATGAATGTGGTGGGTTTAGGTGCTTAAGTGGTTGCATCGCCATTTATCATTGCGCGGCGTGTTGTGGATTCGGGCCCCACCAGGAACAGGTTGTCCCAAGTCTGGATGTACTTTGTGTCCGTTAATTGCATGTTTGTTAAGTCTTTCGCGACACAGGGCTTGTTCCCTAGAGCGGGAGTTATCTTTACAGAATCAAAAATTTTACTCATATTATGTCATGCCTCTTCGTCTTACATCAGGGCTCATCAAGGAGTTGAAAAAGTCTGCATCAAAACAGTCAATTGTCGACGATATCCGAACAGTTTGTTGGAGAAAATTAATATGCATTAGTTCAGCTGTTCAATCAAGACAACTCAGATTTATAGTTTTGCTATATTAATAAGTCAATAGTGCCACAATTTGGTAATTTAACAATGCGTTATATTTGTCCAATTGAAGTGTAGAATCAATAGATTAATGCAATTGGATAAATAAAATGTCTTCCTTACTTCTATTTTTAGAAGCAGAACTTCTATACCATCTTGAAGTCTATTTTATATCTAATTTACTCTTTATTGTCTTCTTCTTCTGTGCCTCATTTCCCTCGTGTCTTTTGGGGTTTTGTTTGTCGAGTCTTGACGCGCTAATGTGGACGTATTGTGTATCACAAAGTTTAGCAACTAATATTGAAACATTTGAGAAAAGACATCCAAAGGATGAGACACGTCTGTCCGGCAATTTTATCTTAGGCTTATACTTAAACATAAAAATAACAATTACTTAATAGTGATTCATTTTCCACCTTTTTCCAAAGCGCTAATAGTCAGGTGCACTCGCTGTTCGGTAAACGATCAGTGGATTAAGCTACCAAGGGCATGGATCACAAACAGTAACTCTATAGATAGGTGACCGCATAGTGTCACCGTCTCCTTGCTTTAGGGCACGATAAAAGTCGGTCCCAACTTTTAACAGACGTTGGATCACGACAGAGGCCTAAATATGGGCGATCTAAATAACTCTGTCAACAGGTTGGCCACAAACCAAACGAAAAGAAGAAGAAAAAGATCTTCTTCAATTGCTGCGTCAGACACAATGACAAGAGTGTAAATATAAGTATAATTGGCCAATCTACTTAGTGGCAATGGTACAACATCTATTACCTAGATTGAAATTAGGTGCAGCAAGAACCAAAGTAATTAACATATTGCAAATAGATATCATAAGGAGTTATTGCAACTATAAACCATTCGAAGTTAATGTAGGTGTTGTACTTATAAACGACTGGATTGGTAATATAGAAATAAGGTTTAATAGTGGACAGTTGGAAAATATTATTGGCATTATCAATCATTGTCAAGTAAATGTGTCTATCGTAATATTTATTGAGGATTATTTGATTAGAATGTTTGTGGGGGAAAATGTCAGTCAATGAAGTTGTCATGGTGATATGTATTACTATCTGACGATCTAAATATTAGACGATCACTTGTGTCATCTAATACAGACCTCTTTCCCTAAAGTCATTATTAAATATACCATATAGGTTTTTGGAGACTTTGTAAGTACTGCAATGCAAATATACTACTATTCATGTATTATTTTGTAGTTCTATTTAAGTGGGAAACAACCACACGGCCTATATGATAAGCAGTTCCACTTGCGTGTTCTAACCGAAAAAATTAACACCAGGGTTATGTGATGGAAGTATTTAAAGAGGTAGGGCACGTAATATTCCCGACAGGGAAGTACCTTCACCTTACAGAAGACCACAGCCAAACACAGGAACACAACTACTATTCACACACAGGAACACAACTACACGGTTCTGTGTTGACTACACACAACCGTGTAGTTGTGTTCCTGTGTGTGAGTACAGATCTCCAGTGCTCATTAAAGGATGCGTTTTGAAAGAAATATTTTCATGTCCCAGGGATATTTCATCTTAAAGCCAGCCAGCAAGTGATACCTCTGGTATTGCAAGCGTAGCTTGTTAAGTCGTATAAAAAACGTTCATTTAAAAACGTTCTATACACTTTTTTCTCACAGACGTTATTATTATCCTTCCTAGTTTTTACTAGCAATTCGAAAATCAAATTTCAAATTTGAATACTTACAAAGTTTGTATACCGAATCCATTAACTGAATTTGATCAATTCGATGATCTCATCAGATAATCCGGCTCGTTGGAACCCTCGCAAATTAATCATTCAATATTAATAATACCTCATTTGTTCATATTAATCCTATGAAAGCTACCAACTGGGTCGTTTCACCCCGTTCAAGTATTTATAGTGGGACCGTAATATTGTGCATTTAAATTAATGAAGCCTCGAAATATTTATGAGTGTTCTGCACATTTTTGGACGAAGATTGGTTACGTGGACCGAATTTATGTTTCGCTCGTATGTAAAGAGATATTTATGTTTTTGCTCATTGGACTAGCATAGAGTTAGGTTTGCAATAGCTTTAATGTTTGAGTCAAACATGGTATTTTCATTTTGATTAGAATTATGGATTTTTCTCCAGTTGGAGGTTGTTACTTATCGAGGTTTTCATAAACTACAATATATAGATTATAGGGTCGGCTACGCGACGATTGACTGCATTGATTGGTGGTTCAGTGGCCGCAGTATGCGCCTGCTGTGCACGAGATTGTGGGTTCGATTCCCACATAGGACAAAACTTTGTTTGACCCACAAGGAGTTGTTCTGAGTCTGGGTGTAATTTGTATTGGTTAATTGAATGTTTGTGAAGTCTCCTGCGACACAAGTCTTGTTGTCTAGTGCGAGGGTTGTCTGTAAATAAAATAGTCTGTAGGCTTTGGTAACTGCTTACCATCAGATGGGTATGGACAAGGTCGGCTTAGAACCGAGCGTTGTGGAAGTCCTTGGGGATCTTTATCCAGCCGTGGACATCTTTTAGCTGAGATGATGATTTATGAGTGCTGATGAGTGCATGTATAACAAAACAGCTAATCAAAAAAACTTATAGCATTTTTATCTTCAGGCCAATCGCGCACTCCTCTCGGCTAGACCCGTTGGAGTATGAGCTGGCGGAGGTAGGATCCATCAACTGGCAGGAGAGATGCTTAGAGCTGCAGCTCGAACTGCATCGCAGCAGGCATCAGGCTACGAGGGTCAGGGACATGCTTAGAGATAAGGTAAGTGATCTTACTCATTTTTTCTTAAAATTGATTTTAATTGATTTTAGACTGCCTTGGTGGTCCAGTGGCCGCAGTATGCGCCTGCTGTGCACGAGGTTGAGGGTTCGATTCCCACACAGGACAAAACTTTGTGTGACCCATAAAGAGTTGTTCTGAGTCTGGGTGTAATTTGTGTCCGTTAATTATGTGTTTGTAAAGTCCCCCGCGACACAGAGCTTGTTCTCTAGTGCGGGAGTTGTCTTTGTAAAGAGTTGTCTTTTTTAAAGAAATAACAATATAGGCTTTACAGATGAGTTCAATTACTGATGCTACTGGTAAGATTATGGTTTATTTTGTATCACGACGATTCAATGTGTACATGTGTAGTATATTTTTTAAACTGTATACTTTCATATTAACCCATAAATGTCCCACTGCTGGGCACGGGTCTCCTCCAAAGATTTGGAGGGATATAAGCCTACTATACCACGTTGGCCAGACGGGTTGGTATAAGGTTTTGTTTCGAGTTTTCCCTCTCTTCCAGGGGATTTGTCTGCTAGACTTACACCCTTAGTCGACTCTTACGACACCCACGGGATGGAAGGGGTTGGTGAGATTTGTACTCTTAATCCGTCACCACACGGAATAACTGTATACTTGCCTGTGTATTATTAACGCTGTTACCTGTAACATACTCGTATATGGTTTATCTATAGAGTTTATAGTAGGTACCTTTCTGCGAAACGCACCAACCTGGTTTTCTTTCTGTTGTAGCTTGTAGCTAAAGTTTGATTTGTAGAGACTATAAAATGCCTCTGGCAGTAAGACCGCTATTGTACATCTAATATTGTGTATGTCCGATACCCACACGGGACAAAACTTTGTATGATTCCTAAATGTTTGTTGCTAATCTGGTTGTAATTTGCGTCCGTGAATTGTATGTTTGTAAAGTCCCCCGCGATACAGGGCCTGTTCCCTAGTGTGGGAGCTGACTTTAAAAACTATAATTATAATTTGAACACATCTTACAAACTTGTTTAATTATTAATTCTTTATTATACACACAAAATATACAAAGAAAATATAATGTACTACAAAGGCGAGCTTAACTGCTTAACTCATGATGAGTTTTCTACTAGCAAACCTCAGACTGGTAGAGGAAAAGATAAAGATTAAATATAAAATAAAAGTTTGTTTTTTTTTTTTTTTTTTATACTACCAATGTGACAAACAAGCATACGGCCCGCCTGATGGTAAGCAGTTACCGTAGCCTATGGACGTTTGCAACACCAGGGGTGTCAGTCACGCGTTGCCGACCCTTTAAAAACCTTATAACTCCTTTCTTGAAGAACCCCATGCTATAGTCTTTTGGGAAAACCTCGGCAGGGAGCTCATTCCACAGCCTAATCGTAAATTCCTCCGCGACACACAGCTCGTTCTCTAGTGCGGGCGTTGTCTTTTTAAAAAATAAACAATAAGAAAAATGACAACCATATGATAACAAATAATTCGACTAATCTCTATAACAAAACCTGCTATTACGCTACACGATACAGTAATTACTTATTGACCGCAAGATTTAGCATAATTAATATTCTAGTTAACAAGGAGATATTAGTGTGGTATTAGCTGACGTCATTATGTGACGTAAGACGCGTGTCTCTATACGTCACTATTAGGTGCATGTACTTGCATATGTATTAGACAGATATAATTTATATAGACTAATCGGTATTTGTCGTCGTCAATCTTTGAATTTGACTTGTATTATTTAGATAATTTAGATTAAAATTATATATCAAATTAACAAGTCGAGGATAGTAGTTCTTTTTCATACTACTTTAGTGGTACTAGGGACGTTTTTTCAAAAACACGTAAATAAGCTCTAAATAAGCACTGGAGATCAGAGAGAAATTACCAGATTCATTTTTTCTCCAAAATATATAAGAATATAAATAATAATAGCAACCCATATATGTCCCACTGCTGGGCACGGATCTCCTCTCCTCTATCAAGAGAGAGAGAGGGTTTAGGTCTTAATTCACACACGTTGGCCTAATGTGAATTGGTGAATCAGACATGTCTTTAGAATTTAAAGACATGTAGGTTGCCTCATGATGTTTTCCTTCACCGGTAGCAGGTGGCGAATCATTTGATTAGAACATATAAACTCTACAAAGTGAAATTCACATTGGCCACCCGGGATCGAACTCGCACCTCTTGCGTGCAAGTCCCTCAAAATATGCAGCATAACAACCACCATCGATGCTTCTAACACCATTTTTGCGTATCATACTTAGTATAAGAGAAATATTTTTTTTTCTAAATAACCGGTTGAAATTTTGAAGACGTTTAAAAGTATAACTCAGAAACTAGACATGCTAGCTGCATTGGGCTAAAACTAATAGGCTAGAGCTAGTTTATATCTATCTGATTAATAAAAACAGAATTTCCGAAAATGGGCTTTGTAAAACACTGAACGCAGGCTGGTTTGCTTACTTGCCCGATGTCTCTAGTTGTCCCAAATATGTATTTTTATTTATTTAATATCGCTAATATTCCTACACAAGAATAAAACAAAACACAAATAACCCAACAAAACAGCATTACACAGCAACCATGTTGCCGTGTATGCGTTCCCAAGATAATATTTCCACTAATTTAATGTCGCTAATTCTAAACAACAATAAAACAAAATTTCATTTCAAAAACAAAACAAAAAGGAACAAAAACAACATTACACCGCAACCATTGAGGGCTATCACGAAGAAGTTAACCGGTACCACGTCATCTGTTCTTTATAGCCCGGGATTTAATTTCGCACGACGTTATTCACCCCGGGAACTTTTTGTTCCGCTGACTTACCAAGAAAGGACTTCGGTGATAGATGGCTGATACATTTTTCATCGATTCGGAAGGTACACTTTCTTGTGAATGAAATATGTAGAAGTTTTGCGTGTAAACAAACATTTGATTTTTGCGGAGCGAGAAGTAGTGGGTTTAGTTTTGGTTGTATATGATTTTTTGTTTACTTTTTTTACTCGACTATGACAAAAGCAGAAGGAGGGTTATGATTTTAGCCTGTATGTTTATAATATTCCTTTATTACTTTTATGAGAGGTAGGGCATCATCAGCCCGACTGGGGAAGGACCTCTGCCTTACAGAAGACCACAGCCAAATAACTACACAGAGCGATATAGTTGTGTTTCTGTGTGTGAGTATAGGTCTTCAGCATTCATTTAGGGATGCGTTTTCCTATCCCAGGGGCACGTCCTAACACCGTGGTGTAAAAAAATGAGTCGGTAACATTTAAGTGATACCTCTGCTATTGCAAGCGTCCATAGGCAACGGTAACTGCTTAACATCAGGCAGGCTGTAAGCTTGTTTTTCACCCAAGTAATATAAAAATAACTTGTAATTTTAAAATGACGTTAGTGAGCACAAAGAAAGGATTTTTGGATAACCAAACCCTAAACGGGTAAACACTTATTTAACCCGGATAAAATCGGGGCGAGCCTCTACTGGTTAAAGTATGTAATGCTGACAGGCATGTTTATATAACATGTTTGTACATACATACCCCTGAGGCTTACATGAACCCAGTGACTTGTAAACAGTCCTTATACGTCACTGACCAAGCTATGAAATGCCATAAAATCAGTCGGCTATAAGAGCTGATATGAGCTTGAAACAACAGGAGTTACTGACACGAACAAAATGTTGATACATATTTATATTCTCATACATGTATACATATTCTTTATATACTACTAGCTGTTGCCCGCGGCTCCGCCCGCATGGTATTCGGTTATCGCTGTAAAATGCCGATGTGTTATTCCAGACCATAATCTATCTCTGTGCCAAATTTCATCCAAATCCGTCCAGTAGTTTTTATGTGAAAGAGTACAAACATCCATCTATCCATTCTCACAAACTTTCACATTTATAATATTAGTAAGGATTATTTATATCATACTACGTAGCTATGAATTGCTTCAATGACTCAGTGGTTGTTGTGTGTGACTGCTGATCACGAGGACCCGGGTTAGTTTCCTGGGTCGGGCCAAAAATTGATATTGGGTTTTTCTGTCAAAACATTCACCATATTTGCCTGTAGTTTGCACATTGGTGGTTTTACACCCCCGTGCCTTTGAAAGCACGTAAAGCCATTGCTCCTGGCCAAGCAATTTAGCCGCCGTGACTGAAATTCGGTTAGAAAGACTAACTATGTTTTATTAAATAAAAATCGAGATTAATGATTTTTTTTATTCATACAATATATCATATCGTAATATATGTTTTCTGTAATCTATCCGTGAATAATTATATTAATTGTCCTGATTGATCGACGGACTACTTCATCAACTCAGAGCCTAAACCGCTGGGGCATTAAACGTGACTGCTTTTATGTCTTTCAGCTGAGTGGACTCTCCGCTGACTGGGTATTCTGTTTTAATGTTATTAAGCTAAATTGTCTTTCGGCTATCTCCCAGATCCCATGCTTTCATTTTTGTGTAACTGAATGGTCATTACGCCAAAATAAATTATGCTCGTGACCCGAAATTTTGCTCAAATAAATGTTCCTTACATGAGTATAATTTGACATCAATAGTATTAGTAGTTTTAGAAACACGCAACTGTGATAGATAGACAATGTTGTATCTTACGATTTCGATTCTATCCTAAAAAAACTTACACTTAAATCAGTATCAGAACGGTGCTAAGGTCTTCTGTATATCCTGGACTTGTTATGATAAAAGTCAGAATAAAGTCTTCATTCTCCTAGATTTTTGTCGTAACTCCACGACAAATTAGTTTTCTACCCTAGATTCTCTGTTGAACACAATGGTTATTGTAGATTTTTTCAGCGGTTTATTGAAGCTAGCAGGGCGAATATGAATATCTTTGCTGTGGCATTCTGGTTAGTTTATTTAAAAATGTTAATAAAAATAAGATAGGTAAGATTGATATAAGCGATTCGTAATGTCGCATAAAAGGCCATTAGATTCGTATGAGGTATCCCAATTTAGTCTAAGAACATTTGCTGGAACAAGCTCTTTCACTTGGGCGTTATCTTCTTCTTTTCGTTTGTTTAGTGGCCAACCTGGCGAGAGTTATTTATTACGCCCATATTTCTTCTAGGCTTCTGTCATAATCTAACGACTGTTACAAGTCGGGACCGACTTTTTACGTGCCCTCCAAAGCACGGAGTTTTGCCTTTTTAGTTACCGCGCCCTTGGTAGCTTAACTCGCTGATCGTTTACCAAACAGCGAGTGCACCTGGCTATGAATGCTACGCAGCAGCAAGGGTACCTGCATATTTTTTCTGTATCTTCGGTTCTTTGGATACGTGATTCGTTTTGGTCTAAGAACACTCGCTGTAGCAAGCTCTTTCATTTGTTACTATCCCACTTGGCCACCACCCCTTTTACCACCACCGTCTTGTTGTGCAATTGACGAATTTTGCCTATTAAGTCTGTTCCTTTAAATACCACCACCATTGTCATACTCAAATCAGCTCCTTCGAAATGTAACCAACAATCGTATCGTATTTTTGTCAAATACACATCCACAATGAACCAATTTGCATTTAGTTTCTCTTCAACTGCTCAAACAATTATTTGCAGTAGAATGACAATCAAACAATTCAAATTTGTTGGGCGACTTGTAAACTTATGGACCTGAGACTCGAAACTTTTAATTAAGTAAAGGGAATTTCCGTAAACGTCGTTTGAGGCAATTTGTGAAGTTTTAACAACTGTCAACAACTGGGAACGGTCCGGGACCGATTTAAGTCGACGGTGATCGATTTAGAATTGGAAACGTTGAAAAAATGTCTTTGTAAGAATTTGTGACGTAACATAAAAATGGCTGCCGATTAAAATAATATTGAACTAAAGGAAAAGGCAAGCGTTTTTGTTTTACATTGCTCTGCAAAAATTTGGATTATTGAATGTTCTTGTGTATGCAAGTCGCGTACAATTTCCTTTTCTTGATAATCAAAGGTTTTTGTCGATGCTTTCTGATCAAATTAAAGCTATTGCAATAAATGACCTTAGTAGGAATAAGGAAGACCCAGCGCCCTTGGCTTGTTTTTTTTTTAACCAATGCGTTTTGTTGGTAGTCATCTATTAAACAAATATTCGACAGGTTTTTCTGTCTCTACAAGAGCTTGACTCTTAGAAACAACTCATTTGTTTTAAGTTAGTAAGCGGTGGTGGCCGAGTGGGAAAGTAACCGACTTGCACGCAAGAGGTGCGAGTTCTATCCCGGGCGGCGCGGCGGTACCAATGTAAATTTCACTTTGTGGAGTTTATATGTACTAATCAAATGATTCGCCATCTGCTAACGGTGAAGGAAAACATCGTGAGAAAACCCACATGTCTGATTCACCAACCCGCATTAGGCCAGCGTGTGTAAATTAAGGCGTAAACCTCTCTCTCTTGATTGAGAAGAGGAGTCCCGTGCCCAGCAGTGGGACATATATGGGTTGCTATTATTAGTAGTAAGTATAGGTCAAATGTTGCAAGCTAAATAAGAACCACTTCCTTTTCGTCTTGAAATTTGGTATATCTACCTAACTTCAGTGACGATGCAGATGCATACCATATCGGCCGCGTAGTCGGATGGCCATCTCAGGAACTTCGCAACGAGAAAAAGTATCATAATAACATGGGTATCAATAAGATGGTTTGATAAACGATAAAAAATATGATTTTAAATACTTTTTACACTATACACTTATTACTATCTACATAAAATTTGTCTTCGCTAAATCTTACTACAAAGTAAGTACACGCACGTAAGACCTATAAGAACATGGACAAAAAGTCGCAATTCTCACCTCAGAGCAGCGATCTATCCTTCTACTTTAATCTGATATCAGAGTGAAATGCTTTAGCAGCACAGTTGGCGAAGCCCCTCGTGTGTTCGGTACAAGAAACGCAATACATCTCCCCGGTGCATACTTTATCGTGCTGCAGGGCCACTTTGCGCAAGCTCTGAAATGTTCTGACATTTTTCGGATGGGTATACTGACGTTGTTTTATGGAAGTTGAAGAAATTTTTGTTATTCTGGAAAAAAACATTATCTTAAATGACTAAAGAAAGTTATTTTAATGTCAGAACATCTACCGATCGCGTAATTTAACAATTAAATGTGGCTTCTTTTCTTCTCCAATATTATCTTCGTACTATTTTTTTATTATTATCTTTATTCCGATTTTTCTTTTCATAACCACCGTTTCTACCATACCTGTTAGGTACTTAGCTACAAGCCACTTGAAACTTATAGATATATATCTCGTAAGAGTACCTAGTTTAGTAATATCCGCGCGGGTTGATAGATTTGCAAGATTGAGCAAGCTTGTAGCGATCAGTCCAAAGATGGGTAACCTTTTTCTAAAAACCCAATGAGACCCGCGCCGGCTGATTCTCTAAGAAACAGCGATGGCAAACTGTCAGTAGTGATCGCAAAGTGACAGTTGTGATTGCTCGGTGACGGCACAATCTATTGACTAAACGTCAAAAAGGCTCGGTTTTTGCTTTTACGGCATACCGATTTTCAATCTGACACCCAAATTTTGCTCAGTTTTTGCTCTTACGGAATACCCCTGCCGGAAAGCACTTTTAAGTTGAGTGACCTCTCAGGTCGGAATAGAATGCCGTCCTATCAGACTATGAGAGTTAGATCTAGAGAAGGAATAGAGAGTACACCTGGCTTTGCGCACTTGTGCACAATAGCACAATAATATGTCCCGCACAGTTAGCTCATCACCGTAAACATTTACCGCCATTGCGGTAGTGCGGTTAGGATGACATTATTATTGTACATTGTCATAGAAACTATACATTTCGTCCTTAACAAAATGGCTACGTATGAGTCCCGCAAATAGTGCTTGCAGTTCACTCGTTTATCCTATTTGAACTTGGTGAAGGCGCACCGAGCGTTTTCAAACAATTACACTTTACATTACTCTGTGAAGTGAATGAAAGAATAATATTGAATAAGTGCCATGTTATTTTAAAGAAATTACCTTCGTGTGAAATGTTGTACTTGCTTTTAACTTTCACGAATTGTTTAAGTTAAATGTTAAGTGTAAAACATTAATAAACTGAAACGAAAATTTTACTCGAAATCACAGGAGGTATATATAAGCCATGTTATAGTGAAGTCAAGAGTATTAATAAAAAAACTAGCTGTTACCCGGGGCTCCGCCTGCATAGATTTTGGTTATCATCATCAGATATCGATAAAAATAGCCTTTATGAAATTCCAGACTATAATCTATCTCTGTGCCAAATTTCAGCCAGATCCGTACCGTAGTTTTTGCGTGAAAGAATAATAAACTGTTTAAAAAAAAACTTACAAATGTACCAACCGCGCCACCATATGAACTTGCTTATTAAACAAAAACAGCAGCAACGAATATTATTAAGTAAATTATAATCGACGTTTAAATGAAAAATACACAAATCCGCCGACCATTTGAATAAACAAACTAACAAAGCCTCTATAGCATATTACTCAGTGCAAATCTCTATAGAGTAATTCATCACGTCGTGGCTAGATCGCTATAAATCAATCGTTTTAACTGTTGCTGTGAAACAGATATTTTACGTAAAAGACGATGACCATATCCATATATATTGGATTTTGATTTATTAGAATGTGATACGAATAGAAAGTAGTTTAGTTTTTTTTCGGAAAATATTTTCGTGTAATTGTTTTGTTATCTGACGCGGACGTTTAGTCGAATTATATCAGACCGTGGTTACCTATCATATACTTATTGAAGTGAAAACTTCTTTAGGCGTTTTAAGTACTTTTTGGGTTAACAAAAATCATGGAACTCGCGTCATCGTCACCGAACGCCAAAAAGCGTGAAACTCGCGTCATCCGCCCCGCGCTCGACGATACATTTCACAAGTTACTTAGTTTTCACTTCTATCGGAATCTCCAAAGACTGCTTGTTTATTATTTTTTTATTAACAAACATAATAAAAAAATAAGTTTAATGGTTCCCTTTAAAATAGGTACCTGCTCAACGACTGTGATAAAAATATAGAATGTACAAAATGCCTTTACGACATTTTAAGTTAACAAATTTGTATATGTAATTAATTTGTAGTAAGTGCCATAAGTTCCTTAACACAAATTCGTTACAAAACGTACGACTTATCGATCCTACGTTGCCGTGACTTTATCGCAATACTGTCACGTGTTTAATCCACGTTTTAATTAAAATCTAAGACTTCATTTTACGTTTCAAATATCACAAGCTTTGGATTACAGTGTACTGTCAGATTAGTATTGCTATTTACTTAGATGTATGCGTGATTTTCTCAATTTTGCATTTTAAACTTTAAATAGATTTAGGTTAAAAAGTAGCACTTATGCTTATCACTCCCCTTAATGGAACTCCTTTTTTTTTAATTACTTCTTTCTTACTGTGTCTCATTTAAATAGAGTGATGAACTTTTGAATCGAATACAAGACATTAGCACTTTTACACGAGTCTGGTTTTTGTCTTTGTATTTAGGTAGGTTTTTGTGTGTAGGTAGGTATAATAGTTTCTAAGATTTCACAAAGCAGCATGCTGTCAAATACGCACATAGAACACAACATTTTGCAGCTAAACAGATAACAAGCTCAGTAATAATGCATAAATATAATTTGCCACACCTGTCCTAAGCACGCTAAAATGTTGCCTCTGAACTCAATACAAAATTGCCAACGTTCTCAACATTATCGAGCAAGTAAAGGTAAAGTCAAAATCCGCTTCCTCGACGCCGGCCATCAAATCTGCGCCACTGAAGATACTGCAAATGGAATAGATATCGCTCCAATACCGTTCCACCTAACTAATGCGACCAGGCGTACGTGTCACAGTGTCCTTGCGGTCTAAATGCCTTAGAGAACTGGTGGATAAGCCCTCGTCTTGTAAGGTATATGCAGGACACGACAAACTTCATGCAATAATCTATACAGTGTTATGTATTCTCTATATTGCAAGTTGCAAAATTTTGACGTAATGAAGCTTATAGTAGACTGTCTACTAATTAGATTAGATGCCAAAAACTTACAAGATCTAAATAATATCCAATATCAAAACATGTAACAGGCTACATTCTTTTCTTGTTTTGTGGTAGGTTACTAACAGTAGATTAAACTTATAACGAGGCCTGTTTTAATGAAAATATAATTAAATAAGCTGTTACTTGCGGCTCACACACAATCTTTGGATACGACCCTAAAATTTTCTCCTTTACTACTATGTCTCGTTTTTATCGAAAATGGTGGTGTCACCACAAGTGTCGCTTACGATGTTGCAACTTGCACGTCGCTCACAGGCACACAGTCGCAGTCGTCTAGAGACTGATTTTATTGTTACCCTAATGTAATGTAGATAATTTTATTCTCTTGAAAGTTTTATTGAGATAAGAATGTTGTGGAGCTTAATCCATTACGAATGACTTACAACGTATAGATCGTATTTTATGGAGTTGAATTTTCAATTTGATTTTTATTTTCGCATGACTGGGATAACTTTCGATCAAAACCCTTAGAGCTTGTAGATATTGGTATTTTACAGTAATATGAAATACGTGACATATTACTATAATTTAGGAGATTTAGGTACCTTTACAACATATGCGCAAAAACAGATGACAGAAATGGCCTAAGAAAACACGCAAATACATGCCGTTTTGCGTGTTTTCTCGGATATTAACACCACTAATTGTCTAACTTAGACCATCTATTAGACCAAAGTGATACCTCTTGTATTGCAAGCGTGCTCAGGCTACAGTAACTGATTACCATCAGGCGGACCGTATGCTTGTTTGCGACCTAAATAGTATATAAAAAAAAATATTAATCTAATTATCTAGAAAAAAATGCTGGCATTTGTTTTTAGGACTTTCATGAATATGTATTTGATCTAAATTAATAAATGAGTTTGACTTTATTGTGAGTATGTCTGACAGAATATCGCAATAATTATTTTTACACCGACCCTAAGATAGAGAAAAGGTCTTCATGATCAGCAGTCGCACAAGGCAACACAATATATCCAATATCAGAACAGAGATGCCGTGTGTCCCGGCCCAGTCGATGCAGCCAGTTCGTAGCAGTAACAATAACTTGGCACTTTACTACATCGCCGTCCTGTATGAAACTGCTGAACGGTCTTGCACTGGTTTTATATCTAACCTAATTTTCAACGTGAATTTACTTTTTTATTTCTTTTCTATCTAATTTGTTTCTAACACGTTTATATTAAAGTCACGGAACTCGCGTCATCATCACCGAACGCTGTCCATAAGAAAAACCTAAAATAATTCGAAAATAATATCCTTATAGCTGATATAAAATGCAGTGGTGGCCGAGTGGGAAAGTAACCGACTTGCACGCAAGAGGTGCGAGTTCGATCCCGAGTGGCAGTACCTATGTGAATTTCACTTTGTGGCGTTTATATTTACTAATCAAATAATTCGCCATCTGCTAACGGTGAAGGAAAACATCGTGAGGAAACCCACAGATCTTAGAAGTAATTTTAAAGACATGTCAGATTCACCAACCCGCAGTAGGCCAGCGTGTGTAAATTATGGCTTAGACCCTCTTTCTCCCTCTTGATAGACGAAAAGAGACCCGTGCCCAGCAGTGGGACATAATATGGGTTGTTATTATATTTATTATTATAATATCTTGACGATACAATTCACAAGTTACTTAGTTTTCACTTCTATCGGCTATGTAAAGACTGCCCCGCATGTTAGTTTTTTTACACCACATTAGGTATATACTTATTATTTTAGTACAGGAGTAGACCCGCTGTCTATTTAAAAATAATGTGTGCCAATCGTGAAAGATTTTAAACAAACCAATTTACGTTTATTGGTAACAATTTAAGCTGGGTATTTTTCCTTCCTTCCCCACCTAGAGACTTCTTCCTAAGTAAGACGTCTGTGTCTGAAAGTAGTCTGTCTAGTAGGTTCATCAATAAGTAGAAAAGTACTTTGATTTTCCTCTCGCCGAGGAAAGATTTACGAAGAAAATGTTTAATTAAAGAATATTTCAATGCTTTGTTTTTAACAAGCGCCATTTATCTTAAAACACATAAAAATGTATGTATATATGTTGTAAATACGATAAAAAGTCTTGCGTAAATATTGTTTGGTTTTAATTCTACAGATTCTCTTCCTTATTTTGCGGATAAAATATTTGAAGTATGGCAGTAAGTTAATATGGATATTTTGGTTTAAGATATAAACGTCAGCGACCTTATTATTTATAATTGTGTCTTTGGACAACTCACACATCTGATTTTAAACTAGGCGTAGCTACTAGGGATCAAGCCTTGGGTCTTGAAGAACTTTACAAACATACAATTTATAAACACGAAATTATACCCAAAGTCAGACCAAACATTTATGGATCACACTTTTCTTTTCATTTATTTTTTTGGGATTTTGTCTTACAAGATATATAAAATACACACCATTTTTTAAGTTAAAGATTAAACTCAATTCTTTGATCGATCTTATGAATGCAGAAAATGACAGCTGTCCAGATTTTTTTTACGTCAGCATTTGTAGAAATGATTAATCATTTTTTTTATGTGAGCGTAAGTTGTATGATGATGTTAAAAACTCTCTTAGTCTTTTAAACGCTTTAGCTTATAACTAGTGCCACAACAAAAACTGCCGACTGTACGCTGACCACAGCGCATGCAAATTTATGTAATGAGCGGATGCACATGCTCTCTTAATTATACGAATGCCATTTTTCATATAATACCATTTTGTATAACCGTTTAACTTTTAACTACAATATCAATTAAATTATATTGTAAAATTTAGTTTTACTCGTATACCGTTTTTTTATTTGTTAGTTAGATAGATAGATAACTTTGTGACTCTGTTGGTAGTTGGAGACAAACACCAAGTTACAATCTTGTCTTAATGATAAATTTATAGCTATGTACAATGAGCGGCCTTATCGCTAAAAACAATTTAGTTAGTTACATTATTTTGGAGAGAGCTAAGGCGCTATACATGAATGCAAGCCTGACTGGGAAGAAGGACCATTATCTTATAGACCACAATCACATAACTACACACAGTGGTGCAGTTATGTTCCGTGCGTGAATACAGGTATTTAGTGCCCATTTAGATATACGCTTTAACCTAAATGTTTTCTATCTCAGGGATGCGTCCGCAACAGTGCAAGTTATGCTCCAGATATTACAACTATATGCTATGCTAACCTAAGTTGTATAAAAAAACCATACATAGAACAATAAGTGCAGTGTTTTGGTGATAACAAAGAACTGCTAATCCAAAGATTTGTCTTGGGTGGAAATGGTATCCACGATCTTTGGCTTGACACAAACCATTGGACCAATTAGCCCTGCCTTTTCATCATCATCATCATCTCAGCCAAAAGACGTCCACTGCTGGACATAGGCCTCCCCCAAGGATTCTACAACTCTCGATCCTGAGCCGACCTTGTCTCTGCCTTTTATCAATAGTAAACTATTTAAAGTAATGCCCGCTGACGCTTATGTTTTAAACCTCGGCGCCAGCTGCCGAGTGCTCGCTGACCGCAGGCCATGCAAATTTATATGCTTCGTGTACTATACTCTCTTAATTACAAAGGCTAATGCTTTTTCGATTACCTACAACGCTTAATTGGAGGTGTTTTGGGAGGCGAGGGTAAATACTATTAGTTCAATGTTTTGGTGATTAGAAAAATAGGTCAGGAGTTTGTAGTTGTGTTTATGTGTATCTATCTCCTGTACTCGCTGTTCGGTATACATTCTGTAGAAATAATGAAATCAAACCAAAATCTATGAAATCTACGCCTGTAAGTTTATTTAAAAAAAAACCACGTTCTCCGCAAAGCAGAATTTATGAAGTGAAAAATTCTGCTTTGCGGAGAAGTTGAGCACTTTTTGGGTAAACAAAAATTCATGATTTTTGTTTACTCGAGTCGTCGTCACCGAACGCTTTCCATATTCAAACTTTTTAGGTGAACAAAAATCATGGAACTTGCGTTCCATATTCAAAAAACAAAAATCTAATAGCTCGACGATACAATTCACAAGTTACTTAGTTTTAACTTCTGTCGGCAGTCCCCAAAGACTGCCCCACATGTTTTTTTAAATATAAAAAGACATCGCATGTTGTTCTAAAAATAAATATAAAAAGAAAAGAGCGAAGTAAAAAAAATATAAAAATTGTCCCAATTTTCACTGGCCACGCCAACTTGAGAACGATTTCATTCATATTTATTATGAACAACCAATATGAAGATCTTCTCAAGGAACATGCAGCACATAAAGAAACAACAAAACTTCTTCAGGTTGAAAACACTACTATGAAAAATACTATTAATGATCTCAACACACGTCTAAATCAGTTGGAACAGCAAACACGCTCAAACAACATAGAAATTCAATGCATGCCTGAAAAAAAACAAGAAAATCTTATTGAAATCGTCACTAAAATATCAAAGGCAGTGGGTGCAGCTATTGAGGATCGGGACATTGTTCGCTGCACAAGGGTAGCCAAACTTAACCCCAAAAATGCCCGCCCTCGTTCAATTGTAGTACAGTTTGCCTCTCCTCGTATCCGAGATCAATATCTTGCTGCTACTATCACCTACAATAAAACGAACCTAAACAACAAACTGAATACCTCTCTCATGGGATGCTCTGGACCAAAGACTCCCATTTATGTTCAAGAACATCTATCTGCGGCTAATAAGGCGTTACATACAGCGGCGAGGATCAAGGCAAAGGAGCTTGGATATCAGTTCGTTTGGGTTCGCGGTGGTCGAGTATTCATGAGGAAGTCACTAGATTCCGAACATATTTTAATTAGAAACATAGACACTTTAAATAAATTAGCATAAGTTTTTACTTCTATTTTTCTCTTTTCTCCTTTTTTTGTGTTTGTTAACAAGTTTTGGAATACCCCTTTAGTAAAATTCAATATTCTTAAGATATATTACCAGAACACGCGTGGTTTACGCACTAAAACTCATGACTTTTATCGTCAATTATCCTGTGAAACATATGATATTATTGTACTTACGGAAACATGGCTGAATAGTTCTGTTCTAAGCACAGAGCTATTTGATAGTAGATATTTAGTATATAGAAGGGACAGAGATGGTAGGAAGAAGGATGGGGGAGGAGTTCTAGTCGCGGTCTTAAAAAATATTTAATCAAAACGTATGTTGATATGGGAAAGTAGCTGCGAAGATTTGTGGATTACTTTGGAGGCGCCAATTGCAAGCTCAATACGTCAAATAGCTCTGTGCGCAGTCTATTTGCCTCCTCCTGTGACCCGAGTGACTATGGAATCATTCCTAGAAAATTGTAATATCGTTCTTGAGCAATCGGGTACACGTGCTTTATTAGTGGGTGATTTCAACATGGGTACTATTGACTGGAGATTGGTAAGTGACTCTGATGATGGCTATACACCACCAGGTATCGGTCAAATTCTGACTGACTTTATTAATTTGAATAATTTTGAGCAACTGAACCATGTTACTAACAAGTCTGAGCGTATATTGGACCTTGCAATTACCGACATAACCTCTTGTGGTCTGTGTGCTGCTTCGAATCCCTTAAGTATCATCGATCCTTTACATCCCCCATTTGTAATCACAATTAAAGCCGACAATTGCCCTAAGCTTCCATATAACAAATGTAAATCGAAACCTAACTTCCACAAGCTAGACTACGAACAGATCTGTAAACACCTTGACACCTTGGATTGGGATAAATTGTTTGAGGGACAAACTAATGTCAATGAAATGGTGGGTACTTTTTACCACGTCATTAATGAGACCATTAATGCGAACGCTCCGACCAAAAGAACATCTAGTAAAAAACATCCTTGTTGGTTTGATATAAACTTAATTAGGGCCTTAAAACAAAAGGAAAAAGTAAGAAAACGTTACAAATTGTACAATAACCCCATGGACGCTCTGGAACTTAAATTATTGAGTAAACGGTGCTCGGTCATTTCAACTCGTTGTTATAATAATTACACAAAACAAATTGAATCTGAAATAATTAAAAACCCTAAATTATTCTGGTCCTACATCAAGGAAAAACGCGGTGGTACTAGCTCTTTCCCCCACACAATGACGGATGGTTCCACGTCGTCTTCTGACTGCTTTAGGATATGTGAAATGTTTGCCACTTGCTTCTCTGCTACTTTTGGCAACGGTCGGACGACCCAATATGCCGTGGATTCAGATTACCTCAACAATATAAATGACAACGGCTTACCTTTAACAATCCCCTTTTTGGATAGTGAGAGCTTGTTGAAGATTTTGAAATCCATAGATCATCGAAAGGGCGCTGGACCAGACGAAATTCCACCCATATTTATAACTAACTGTGCCTCTTTCTTAGTAACCCCATTACTAAAAATATATAAAAAATCTCTACACACTGGTGTTTTTCCTGATATGTGGAAGAAAGCAAAGGTTATCCCGATACATAAAGGCAGTGATACTGACCATGTCGCAAACTACAGACCCATCTCCATTCTATCCACATTGGCTAAAGTCTTTGAGTCGCTTATATGTCCTTGCATTCAGTCTCATTTAAGGCTTCATCTGAGTAACTCCCAGCATGGCTTTGTGGGATCCAGATCTACTTGTACAAACCTAATAACTTTCACAGAGACGTTGGTGGAGGCTCTTGACCGCGGCAAAGAGGTTGACGTCATTTATACTGACTTTAGCAAAGCCTTTGATCGCGTTCCACATGACATTCTGTTAGAGAAGATTTCTGCTTATGGTATAACTGGTTCTCTTCTCAAATGGCTGAAATCTTACCTTGATAGCCGCCTCTTCTTTGTTGTGGTCAATGGCTTCAAGTCAGATGTCCGTAATATAACGTCTGGAATCCCTCAAGGCTCCCATATCGGTCCTATACTGTTCAACCTATTTGTAAACGATATCCCAGTAAACCTTTATTCAGAATGTTTCATGTACGCTGATGATTTGAAATTTTGTAGAGTACTTGAGTCCGAGGAAGATGTAGACTTATTACAAAAGGACATTAATAAGCTGGTTGAATGGTGCGATAAAAACGACATGAGCTTAAATATTAAGAAATGCCTCCATATAAAATTCTCCCGAAAAACTAAACCTACTTCCACTGCCTACTACATAGGACAAACCGTCATTCAGCAAGTCGAAGAAGCAAGAGATCTGGGAGTTTTATATGATAGTAAGCTCACTTTCGTGCCCCATGCAGAAAATGTCATAAAAAGAGCATCTAGAATGCTGGGATTTGTGATTAGGAACGTGGTGGGTTTTAAGCGCAGCAGTACCAAAATTATTTTATATAATAGCCTCGTACGTAGCATCTTAGATTATTGTAGCCCAGTGTGGAGACCACACTACGCTACACACAAGCTGAGATTGGAACGCATACAAAAAAGGTTCCTGTGGCATCTAGTGTATGCCTCTGGTTTGGGCAAAAAAGTCAAATCGTACGAGGCTCGACTGGCATATTATAGGCTAATCTCTTTAGAAAAACGAAGAAACGTAACAGATTCCATATTTCTATATAAGCTGCTGCGCCACGAAATAGACTGTCCTCAATTACTTGGCAGAATTAATCTTAGTGCTCCAGCCAAATTTCCGCGAGTTGCCATTACCCCCTTACATCCACCACTTCGAAGGACCAACTTAGGTGCAGGTTCCGCTATACCTCGAATGTGTAAGCTACTCAATAGTTACAGTGACCTGGTTGACATACATTTTGATTCGTTTACCAACTTCCGCAAAGTCATATTTAGTACCCTAAAAAATTAAGTGTAACATAATTTGTATTTTATTTTGTTTTATGTAAATGTTATGTTAGTGTTAGTTATTTAAATATTTTCTGTTTTTTGTGCATGCGGTACCCACCTGTAAAAAGTTGTAACACTTAAACTTTCAATGTTGTGTCAATTATTATTAACTAACTTAGTGTGTACAATTGTTGGTGAGTCATAAATAAATAAATAAATAAATAAATAAATATTTGTGTAGAAGTATTCTAATAGTTTGTAAAAAGATCTTACCGAAAATATATTTAAAAAATTGCGTGAAAAATTCAGAAAAATTATTAAACCTGGGCGAAGTTGGGTCGCGCCGCTTGTTATTAATAAATATTTCTTTCTTTCTTTTAAAGGCTTTTAGTCCATCAAAAGGGTTTCCTAGGTCTACCATGATAACAGCTCCTATCTTTATTGTACCACTGCGACCCGTGCCCAGCAGTGGGACGTTTATGGGTTGAAGTGATATGCCATACCAGATAAAAGCAAAGAAATTCAATCATATAAAAATGATTCATAAAATGTATATATTTACTTAATTTACATACACTGTCGACCATAATAAATAAGCAGCTTGTCACGATAAACTTAATTTACTCATAAGTAGTATTTCTAAAATTAATGTTACACTATCGGGCCGTTACACTACTGCGTTATAATAAACTCTACGATTAGATTGTTTTATTATGCTAATTTTTGTTTTGGGTTATTTATTATGGCTGACAGTGTACAACAATATATTTTTTCCCTGCGTAATCAAAAATAGTAATATTTTAAATGCTAAAGTAACTCTGCTTTTGTCTGTCTATTACCTACGCTACGACTAAACAGCTGAATGGATTTTAATAAAATTTGGCAATGAGATAAATGTTATCTTGGGAAATAATACTTTTTGTCGCGATAGCTTACATTGACTGGAGACCTAGGTGCTCACTTTTTTATACTACTTGGGTCATATTACCATCAGACGGGCTGATTTGTAGCAAAAAAGTCGGCCCGTCTGATGGTAAGCAGTTACCGGAGCCAATAGACGCTTGCAATACCAAAAGTATTACTTGCGTGTTGCCGTCTCAAAAAAAATACCATGGTATGATAAAATTTTCCTGGTAAAAAATTGGAAAACGTTCATTAAAAACGTATCCCTAAATAAGCCCTGGAAAACTGTACTCTCACACAGGAACACAACTTTGCCGCTGTGCGTAGTTATTTCGTACTCACGCACTAGAAATAACTTGCGAGATGGTACTCCTTTCCTTGATTTTTTCTCGTTTGTATTACTTACATAGTACTTACATATCTTCTCCTTAAGAAAATATGTAAGTACTAGGGATCGCCCGCGACTTCGTCCGCGTGGTAATTTGGAATATTTTCCCCGATTTTGCTCCTATTGATCATAGCGTGATATTATATAGCCTATAGCCTTACTGGATAAATGCACTATTCTACAAAAAAAAATCTAATCGAACCAGTACTTTCTGAGATTAGCGCGTTCAACCAACAAACAAACAAATAAACTTTTCAGCTTTATAATATTAGTATAGAAATGTAAACCTTTATAAAAATATACTATTTTTTTACTTAGACCTTGGTAGGATTAAAGTTCATAGAGGCCTCACAACCTTTTGCAGGTAGCAATATTGTTAAAGAAGCTTTTGAGCTTATTGGAGTGAGGGTACATTATTGGATAAATGTGACAGGCTTGTCCTTTGTCATGTTTGAGAGTAATAAGATCAACGGTGAATTTAGTATTAAAGGTAATACATTTGAGCTAAATTTATAATGCGAGATGGTAGCCGAGTTAGAAAAAAAGTATGTAAGTAATTTGTACACATGAAATAGATGGCGCGCAAAAGAAGAGACCTAAAAAATAATCCACACAAGTTGAAAATCTTGCGAGGATTATGATAGAGAAGAAAAGGCCCATTTCCAGCAAACTGAATATTTCATTCAAATCAGTTTAGCCGTTTAATCGTGAAAACGCAACAAACAGTATTATAATATTTTATAAAAAGACGATTTAAAATGAAGACCTTTTAATATCATTATAACCGGTGGACAAGGTCGGCTCAGGATCGAGAGTTGTGGAAATCCTTGGGGGAGGCCTATGTCCAGCAGTGGACGTCTTTTGGCTGAGATGAATGAATGAATGAATATCATTATAACATACTACCTAGACTAAGTCTCGGACATGAATAAGTCAATATTTGAATTGTACAAAAACCAATCTGTCCACCCGCATTGTAACCTTACAGAGCTTGTCCAATCAAACTGCACGGTCCTTCAACTTGATGAGTCGCAGCCCGCAGGTGATACTGAAGGGGGTCATCGGCTTAGAAGCCTTAGGCAAAGGTGCCAGCGTTTCATTCACAAGAGCAATTAAGCATCGACTGGGTACCGGATTACTACTCAATCAGTATATCTAGTAGATTTTACCGATATGTATTGAGCTATTGAAGATTTATTTTAAAACAAGTTTGGATATTGTATGATCAAATATAAAACCACGATTTTAATTTGTATATAACTAGAAGTTGCCCGCGGCTTCGCCCACGTGAATGTCACGCGATACAACGTAGGCAGGATACTATCTATATTCATTTATTTTATTTCTATAAAAGACTTACAGCTAAATACAGCAGACAAAAATCTGTAAGTAACACAGACAGCCAATTATAATTATAAGTTATATCCTTGCCAAATTTCATTTAAATCCGTTCAGAGGTTTAGTCTTGAAAAGGCGACAGACAAACATACAATCACAACTATTTATATTAGTAGGGATTAGTACGTAGTTTTAGCTGCTAGAGTTTACATGCTACTATAATTGTAATAAACGAATTTGATTATAACAATATGTCAAATAAAATAACGGGTCTGAGTTTTTTTTGGCTCATGGCTCAAAACTTTAGCAAACTAGCCTTAAGTAAATTGGCTGACATTGTTTATCTGACTTACATTCATAACTTATATGACTACTTTGAAACCGAAATTAAATACATGAATTTTGATTTTAGGTATAGTTTACAGCCTGTTTTAGTATATGTCCCAGTATTTGTTTTTATACAAACTGGTGGCCTAGCCTCAAACGACCTCGTCCTCATGACTGGTCTAAAAATCACCGCTGTTGGGTTGCAACCCTTGCTGGTTGCAGCATAATTAGCATTATGCTGAGCAGATGGCAGTTTTTTTTTACGCGTGCGTGTACACAATACTATGATTTTTTAAATTGTTACTTTTAATTTTTTTAATATATTACTGTTTTTATTTCAATTTCATCTCTTTTCTCGTTGTTTTTGTGTGTATGTATGTCTTTTTGATAATTGTTTTTGTAATTCTTTATCCTTTTTACTTATTTGTGGGTCATTTGTACGTTAAAAATATATTGCTTTTCTTTCTTTCTTTTTACCGCGATGCTCATGTTTGAATTAAAAAATATTTTTGTCTTATTAATCATACATATTGTCCAGTACACTCAGAGAACATCGTTCGTTTCATTCATTCAATAAATAAAATAAAGAAGTGGCACATAAAAATAAACTAATTTAATTTAAGAACACAGAATTTTAAATTACGTCCAGTAACGTAAACGGACAACCATTAAAATTCACTTACACAACAATAGCTGGGTTGTCGTAAAACATGTTGCGAAAGCGTTAAAATATGAGTTTTTGACAGTATGCGGCATGCGGCATGCGGCATAATGTACGTAATGTTCAGGCAGTCAGTCGTGTATGTCGCAGCGTGTCGTGTCGTGTCCCTGTCATGTAACGTAATCACGTAAAGATCATGAGTGATACACACGGATAAGTCATATTGCGAGCGGGCTTATGTTTTTGGTATGTCCTTACGGCGAGGTTTTGTTAGCCCGTGAACATTCATACTAATATTACAGTGTAAGAGACAGATGGTATCCGGAGTAAGGATAGGATACCTGTTATCGCTGTAACTGACATCCACGCGGACTTAGCCGCGGGCAACAGCTAGTTTGTAATAAATATCTGCAAGTTCGACTTTTTATTATTATGTAGGTGGAAAACATGCATGTAGACGGCCTAATGGTAAGCAGTTACCGTAGCCTTTGGACACTCGCAGTACTCATCACAGGGCCATCAATCACGTGTTGCCGACCCAAAAATGTTAACTGGTGTTAACATTTTTGCTGTTTCGCGATAAATATGTAGCTACGTTTATTCCTAAGTCCTTCCTCAGATGGACTTGCTCGCTTCTATGGTGCTCTATCTCTCTCTGGTTTTTTAAATGTGGTCATCTGTGGACTACCGCAACAAGCTTGCTTAACCTCGAGTATTTACCGATCACCGCAGCTATTACTTAGGTAGGGACTTTACAATCTACTAAGCAGTATATCACGCGTGTAGGCCTGCACGAACTTCAAATATGGCGTCGTTTAATATTTCATCGTTATTTCACTCTTGAATACTAATTATTGTGGAACTAAACTTTTATTCTCCACTTATAAATCATCAGCGGTATCGTGGGGAACTTATTAGTTTAGCTTTTTAGTTATAATTTATATCGCTGACTAAATTATGTTGTTTCAACAATTTTTGGCGCGTTTTTATTTATGGCGGAAGAAAACTTACCGGTTATTTTTGTTGTAAAAAGGATATTTTGTTTGATTTACTATTTTATGACTTCAAACTCTTGTAACGCTATGGTAGTAGACAGTTTTGCCTACAAATGTCTGTTTTGTGGAAAAAGGACAACAATATTCCAAATCGTTAACTTTAAAAGCTTAAAACTTTTCGTTCGTTAACTACTTTTGTTATTTTATTTATTGTTTAATTTAAATGAAAATGCAAAACAAATAAATAAATGAGGCGCTCATAGCTAGGTGTACTTGCTGTTTGGTAAAGAATTAGTAGCTTAAGCAACCAAGGGCGCAGTAAAACTTGTATTTTACAAAAGACTGTATCTAGCGATTAAAAAGCGTTCCCTCCGATCTAAATATCTCTGACACTACTCCAGCGCTCATTTATGCGTTTTGAAAGAAACGTTTTCCTCTCCCAAGCATACTACACTCCAAAGCCATGGGGTAAAAAAAATAATCAGCAACACGCAAGTGATACCTCTAGTATTGCAAGCGTCCTTATGGTATGGTAACTGCTTAACATCAGGCGGGCCGTATGCTTTATTGCCACCCAAGTAGTAAAAAAGATAAAAGCAAAGGTTGGCCACTAACCAAACGATAAGAAGAAAAATATTTAAATGAAATACCAAATTTTATTATGCATAGTTCTTAGGCACTTCCTTTATATACTGCCTCTAAATGAAGTCTGCGATATGACAAGCTTATAAATAACAATAGAAAATACAAGAAGCTTTTTAATAAGCACGAGAAACATGAGACATTAGAGCCTCCCTCAGCATTCAAGTCTTTGTCCAAAACATTCATTTGTTTGACAAAATTCCCGCTTTCGACTTTTAATGTGCAAATTAACCATTGAAAGTCTATAGAAGTTTTTCTAATGTATATTTTTTTACTTCGAGGGTAGAACACAATGCTGGTCCATCAGAATGGTTTTAAGCTTCAGGAAAAATGCTAATGATGTTTATAATGATGTATTTCATTAGCAATTTAAAATGCTATTATACAAGGAGCAAAAGTATGATACCTTAGTAAGTAGAACATTGTATTATTTTTTATACTAGGTGGCAAACAAGCATACGGCCCGCATGATGGTAAGCAGTTATCGTAGTCTATGGACGCCTGCTATACCAAAGGTATCGTTTGCGTATTGCCGACCCAAAATAAACACCTAGTTTCATAAAGGAATTTCCCTGGGATAGAACAACAAAAAAATATAATAAATGGGCTATGGAAACTTGTACTCACACACAGGAACACATGTACACTGCTGTGTGTTCATTCATCATTTTATGCAATTTTTTTGAGTGAGCAAGCCCTCATTCCCCAGTTGGGCTTGCTCACTTAAAAAAAACATATGATGCCCTAAAACTACTTTTACGTTTGGAAGTTTTACCCAACTAGTTTTCTAATGTGTATATTTTAAGGGAAGCAAAGCACCATACAAGGATGCAAGTCCGCCTAGAGAATAAACTTCACCTGACAGAAGACTACCGTCAAATAATTACCAATAATTTATTATATTAATTGTATTTCTGTTTTGAAAAAGGGTTTTCCTGATCTTAAAATCCCTGGTGTTATATTATATGTCATGACAGCAGATGCTTGTTTGCCACCTAAGCAGTATAAAGTGTGGTGTATGAAGTTTGCTACGTGGGCTATGATGATTGATAACTTAAAGAATACCAAATTTAATTTTGCAGTTTTGCCTGCTTTGTCTGTATCTCATAAATTCTTCATAAAAATGTTGCGAATTTTCCTTTCGCCTTTTTGTAATTGAAAACAAACCGATTAAGAGTCTAAAGAAAATGTACCCTCAAAAATTTAATTGGAGCCGCAAAACCTTTCGTTTTTGTGGGAAATTAAAAAAAATATCACATTAAGAAGGTTTCCCTTCATCAAATTTGAGCCAGGCAGGGCGTTTGATTGAATTAACATGAAAGTTTCGGCCCCGTCTGACAAATTTATCGCCATAGGATTTTTGCGGCCATCCAACTCGTAAAAAACCAAGTTTAACTTTGAAATTGCGTTTTTATTTTATTGGGATACTGGCCGCTTTTATATTTTTGCATTTGGTTATTTTCCTTTTTTCAAGATTTGTGAGCACCGATTATAGTTATGTAATGTCCTTCAGCTGGATGCGGGAAGCCTAGCATCGTTCCAACTGATGTAGACTTGGAGAGGCTTATTTCCAGCAGTGGACTGCAATAGGCTTATCACGATGGTGAATGTTCTTACTGGCTTAAGATATAATATCTTGCCTAAGGCCACACTTTACGAAAGTAACTTGTGTGCTCCAATAATCACATTACATTTTATTTTAGTTTTCAATTGGTGTCAATTTTAGTTTCTACATTAATAAGGTATTATAATATGATAGCAATTGTGATATCTTTAGGCTTAAGAGTTTGGATAACAGTCATCGCTTCATTTGCGCGACTTTTGTGGTTGATTATTAATATGCGTTATGACAATCATAACAACTTGGAAATAATGTAGCTATGTATGCAGGCCTGTTTCCCCGGAGTAGGTAAAGTCTACGAATTTTCACTTGTTACCACGCTTACATATGTAATTATTTCGCTTCATTCACACTCATAACATTCTTCATGAACACCCATCGGTTCAGGATCTGTTACATTGGCGTCATATTTAAGTAACGCTAGACGCAATTCAAGTCGATAGCTTATGCCAATACCACTAACAAAATCCGAATCATTTCATGTTTGGAAATTCAAAATAAAAGACAAGTATCTTTTCCTTTACATTTTTAAATCTGATAAAAAAAGGAATCCAACAAATATCTCCACGTAAGCAATTATGAAAATTTATCAATCTTTCCAAGACATTAAAACGGGGAATCACATTTTTTTCATTTAGGGGTAGAAGAAAAAAGAAATGTTCGGTCGAATGGAGGGGCAAAAACGTTCCTGGCTGTAAGAAGACGGCTATTAAACATGATCGCTATCATAATTGAATTAAAAATTCCGACACGAGCGTTGCTAAGTGTTGGACGGTAGGAGGGGACTCGGCTGTTAATGCTATTGCAGTTGCCAGTTTGCACGAACCTTGACAAGATATAATTTTACCTATTAGGCAGCGTGAAGTTTACACGTGAGTTCTTTTCTTTCTTTTTTCTTTTCTTCATAAGAGTTGTTAGAACTGTAGAAAGGTAATAACTATTGTAGTCGTTAACTTTTTATTATGTATTATCTATTAAGTTCGTTTCCGTCCTATCGAACTGAGAGTAAAGAAGCATCCATATGTCTTTGTGCATTACCTAAATATGTCGAGCATAGTTGTCTCATGTACGTTGAGATCGGGGTCGAGAACTACGCCGTTTTTTTGTATGGAGGAAGACTGCTCCAATTAGTCAAAAATGCCCCTACTTATGAATGGTATTCAATAGCTATATTTTTACTATTGTGTCTGAGCAATGAATCGCTTTGCTATCTCTTTACCTTCACCTACAAAACTTTCTATAAACGCATCGTGATATTCGTGATCATTCCCCTCTTGTTGCCGCTAGTGTTTGAAGCGACTGAAGTTTCCCTTATCTTGCGCCGCGGGCTTCGTCTGTCAACTTGACAGACAAACCGTGCACTCAAGATTGTTCGCTGCTGCGTCATTTTGACGCATACAGTTGTCATTGTTTGTTGTGGCATTTAGAGAGTTTGGGGTTTCTGGCGGATTTATCAGTGCAAAGTCATCCTACTAATATTATAAACGGGAATGTTTGTAAGGGTATGTTTTTGTGACTCTTTCACGCAACAATACTGGACAGATTGAACTTTACAATATTATAGCTTATCAGAATAACATATACGCTTACGATTTCTATATATCCATTTTCGAGTTTATTGACCTAATATAATAATGATATCTTAAAGATAAAAATGGGTTGGCAACACGCAAGTGATACCTGTGGTATAACAAGCGTCCATAGTCTACGGAATCTGCTAACATCAGGCAGGCCGTATGCTTGTTTGCCAACCAAGTAAAATAAAAAAAAGAACTTTCACGCGGCCACCTGATCCTAAACTAGGCAGAGCCTGTAGGATCAAGATAAGTAATATACATACGTGTATATCTTAAAATATTTCACTCAGACACAAAAGTTTCAATATTCTGCCAAACAATGTCAAATAAGACATTATAATAAATAGGTACAATTTGTAGTGACTATAGTATCTTGGTAGAAAGTTCTAGACGTCTGTCAAACCCAAGAGACAGGTCCCGGGCAGCCGAGATTAACTACAGTTTCACCTGAATCTATACTAAATGTATATATTAGTGCGTAAAGAAAAAAAAATGTGCCCCTTTTTAAGCAAATTGAACGCACGACAATTTGGCTCAGTTAAAGTCCATACGGAGAAGGTCTGCAAGAAGCAATTACCACCGTGCGACCTCTATCTAAACTAATATTTTAAAGAGGAAAGATTAGATTTTTTTGTTTGTTTGTTACGATTTAACTCAAAAACTACTCGACCGGTTTTTTAAATTCTTTCACCGTTAGGAACCTACATTATCAGCGGGTATAAGCTATATTTTATTTTTAAAAAAATACGGGATCCCTACGAAAAATTAATTGCATTGCATTCATATGTTTATCCATTCGAAACCGGGACCGGGGTCCCGCTAGTCCAGTACAATTGTATACTATTTTTTGCTTTAAATTCAAACTCAGAATTCATTTAGGGTTACAAAGTAAAACTTATGAAAGTCATAAATTATGAATAAGCCAGAAAGATGATGTCGGCTAATTTGCCTACAGCTAGTCAATAATAAAAATAAACCTACACGATGCCTTAGTAATATCTTAGTAAGTACCATCAAGACTCACCTTCTCATTCCGTATAATTTGAAAGGACCCAGCCGCCTTTGATTTCCTTTGGCTTCTATGGAAGCAAAGCTCTTAAAGACTTCACATTTCATTTGGTGTGCCACCTTTTAAAGCTAAGTACCATTACATATACCAAGAGCTTAGAGGAAGAATATTTTCATAAGTAATCTATACTATGTGTACTTATATTATAAATGCGAAAGTTTCGACTAATATCGGATCGGATACGGAACGGAAAATGGATCTGGATGAAATTGGTCATAGAGATAGATTATAGTTTTAGCACGCCTGAATGGGTAAAAGGTTGCTTAACTCGGGCAACATCGGGCTAATAATTTATACAAAACAATATTTCATCTTTATTTAAGTTTTTTTTATACTACCAAGGTGGCAAACAAGCATACGGCCCGCCTGATTGTAAGCAGTTATCGTAGCCTATGGACGTTTGCAACACCAGGGGTGTCACTTACGCGTTGCCGATCCTTTAAAAACCTTTCTTGAAGAACCCCATGCTATAGTCTCTTGGGAAAATTTAATTTTGAATCAAGTTTCAATCTAATATAAAATGAAAACATTGTATTGTTTAGGATTCAAAATGAAGCTAGCTGCATTTTCATTTTCCCGGCGGAATACAAATCGGTAGCGAACATTGTATTCAATAGACAGTATTGAGTACAGTGTGTTTAGCGAATGCCTTGAGCTACTATATTTTTATTAATATTTTTTATTCATCCACCATACCATCTATGTACGTTTTTCTTTATGCTAATAAAGAATATAATAATAATATTAAATAATTTATTTGTACTAGAGGCCCTGTAGCGATTGAACTGGACTGTGTCTTTTTCCAATACTATTATTTTTATAATTATTTTAGCTTTGCGCAGTCCTTCTCAAAATTATCTTCAATTGTGCCCAATCTCACATTCCTCGTGCACGCATTGTGCTTAAAAGGGGATCCAAAGTTTTCGCTCCACGTATTATTCATAAAATAAACATATATAACTATTAGAGAGGTGAGTTCAAGCGAACTAGCTTTACTAGGGGAAGGATCTCCACCTTAGTTTAGGTTTAGTTGTGTTCCTGTGTGTGAGTACAGGTCTCCAAGGGTCATTTAGGAATGAAGTTTTAAAGGAACGTTTTCCTATTAATCAGATATTGCAAGCGTTCATAGGCTACGGCAACTGCTTAACATCAGACAAGCCGCTTGTTTATCTCTCATCTATAATATAAAACGAATCGCTGAATGTGTTGCTAAGCGCAAATCTCAAAGCTGAACCGATTTTGCTAATTCTTTTTTTGCTATGTTCGTTATTGCCTTAATGCGTTCTTCTTATTTAAAGAAAAATTAAGAAAGTTGAGCTGAAAATAGTTTAACCCGGGCAAAGTCGGGGTGGGCCACTAGTGTAATATAAAAACGAATAAAAATAGTGATATATTAAAAATATTTTACGTCAGTCCGTAGCTTTCGTATTTTCCCAGCCACCTGATGCAATATCTGCGTTTCAAATTACTGAAAGCGTACAAATTCAGAAAATAATTCTCCAAGGGAAATGAGAAAATATTCAGCTTTCAATGCATCGAAATAGAAATCCATTTGGTTTGAATAGTTGTTTAGTTCGAGTTCCTAAGAGCCCTATTGATGATATTTCTTTCATCTTGAAGATGCTTATTTTTGTTGAAATACTTTATTTTATATTTCATGGGTGACAAGAAGCTTATAGCCCATCTAATGGAAAGCAGTTACCGTAGTCTATGGACGCTTGCAATAACTGTGGAATCATTTGCGTGTTGCCAAACCAAAAAAATTACCTTCAGGGTATTGAGATGGGATATTCGTACGATAGGTAAAAGTTTCTTTAAAAACGTATCCCTCAAGAAGCACCGGCAACTTACACTCACGTACTGGAACACAATATGTACTAGTTTTCTGAAAGGTGGAGGTCCTCGCCCAGGCGGGCTTGCGTGCCTGTATGGTGCCCTACTTATTTATATAAGTGTCACGGAGACGACAATAGCAAGCCCGGCTGGGGAGCTCCCCCGTTTTAGAAAACCACAGACACACTCTGCTTACACCTTTGAGGACAAAAGCTACTATGTTTATATGTGTTTGTGTAAATCCATTTTCTCTAGCTAAAATAGTAACTCAACAAGCTAACTACCAATTCCACTACGAATAAAATTGCTACATATTGAACCCCATTTTATTTACTCATTAAGAGCACAAAGGAATTTAATATCCCGTAATATTGAATAAAACGGAATGAAATTATTACTACGATGTTACGATTTAATCAATGCAATTACAATGCTAAGGGCAGTTATACACAGACGGTGTTCATTACGTTCAAATGGCACGTGTCATTATGGCGGCCATCTTTGCATAACCGTATTGAGATAGTTTATATCGGGAGCGTTGTGTGGAATTCAATTTTGTGTGCTAAGCGGCCTTGGGTGTGGGGTGTAAACTTGGTTTAAGTTCGGCACGTGTCGGTATGTATATTTTGATGTGGTATTCCTTTGTAAGATTTAATAGTTTGCCTTAGTCGTACGTTAGTGGTGATAGATATATTTTTGTATTGTAACTTAAAATTATGTTCAGCATGATTATGTAGCTACTTACTACACCGAATTATAAATGTTGTGCTTTCCTTTAATTTAAAAGCATACGCTTAAACGTTTCTGTGTCAACTTCTTACTCAATGTTATGTATGTATTTTAGTTGGTAAGCCTTTTGTTAATAAATAAATAAATAGCACGGCTTCATTTTTTAAGTACATTTTTGTTACTATCATTTTATGTACAATTTTATTCTATAGATATATACTTAGTATAGTATAATCACAGATTAATAAATAGTTATGGTATAATACCGAACATGCCAAAGTTGTTTTTTTGTAGAAAAATAAAACATTTTTTTTATACTACTTTGGTGGAAAACAAGCATACGGTCCACCTGATATTAAGCAGTTACCGTAGCCTATGGACGCTTGCAATACCAGAAGTATCACTTGCGTGTTGCCAACCCATTTTTACACCAGGGCTTTAAGATGCGAGTATCCCTGGGATAGGAATACGTTTTTTTAAAAACGCATCCCTAAATGAGCGCTGGAGACCTGTACTCACACACAGGAACACAACTACACCGCTGTGTGTAGTTATTTGGCTGTGGTCTTCTGTAAGGTGGAGGTCCTTCCCCAGTCGGGCTCGCTCTTTATGTATATTATATACATACCATTATTATATTTTATACATATTAAGTACTAATGGGTGTCACAGTTACCTATGTTAAAACTCTGGATTCGATTTCTAGGACAGAACAGGGGTATTTGGTGTTAGTATTTTGTTTTTGTACCAAATTGTAGAATCCATAACGCGCCAGTAATGCTCTAGCCCTTTTAGTCAAACGGCATAAATCGTAGTAGAATAGAATAGAATAAAAAGCAAATATATGGGATTTAAAATAAGGTAACTACATTTTTTTAATTTCAAATCCTATACTAACATTTGCTTTCTATTCTATTCTGCTACCGTTGTCTAAAGGAGCTGGTATTTAAGTATTGCATTTGCTATACTACCTTACTAATGATGAACAAAGTAACTGTGTGACTCTAGTTTTGGAAAAACCGCCTCTAAATTTAACTGCCTCAGATACGTTTTTTCCGTAGCTTTTTTCACGTAATTGCTTTGTTCTTACTTAGTAGGGCAGAACTTTGTAACTGTATGTTTCTGCTTCTGTGGTGATACCTACTAAGAAAAAAATATAGGTATGTTACTGAAAATAAAATAAAGTATTAACCTATTTTTAATGTTATAATAAGTTTACTTAGTAAAGCAATTAATCATGATTAGTGTATAGCTTTAGTATACGGATTTAGTTTTAATTAGTTAAAAGCTATGATCAAATTATACTACTACTTCCTCGACCCCTTTGGCCATGGCGACCTCTTCAACTCCGTTCTGATTCATGGCGTTGATGTGCTCGAATATGACTAATGTAGCCTATCTTATTACTAAAGATTAAATTATATACTATAACTAACTGTTTCCCGCGGCTTTACCTGCGTGGATGTTGGTTTTCGCGGTAAAACTATCCTATGTATATACATATGTGGTGATTTTTTGTTTATTTATTATGATGCAACTCAAAAAGTAACAGACCGATTTAAAAAAATCTTTCATCATTAGAAATACACATTATCAGCAGGTAACATAAGCTATATTTTATTAAAAAATAATTGCGGGATCCCTACGGAACGTGCTGCTGCATGCGCTAGGATATCATAACTAACGGAGAGACTTATATCGAGGCACGTAAGTCATATACGTGCTTTATTTTCCCCAAAAATATTATACGAGAATATCAAAACATCAACACAGGTAAACGTCTATCATTATTCCATGAATTTCGTGTTCGCTCCACAAAACTTCCAACGTAAATGTTGTTCCAGTTTAGTCCCATTCGTCTGTCAGATTTTGCCCCACGTTTTAAACTCACCCGCCGTAAAAGTTATGAAGTTTGAAAAATTCTGTTATTTATCAAACAGTTCGGCATCGATGAGGGAAGGATTTCATATTTGTTATTTACGATTTTCTTTACGTAAGATGGAAATGTTGAAATATGTAAAATGTATCAGCTGGTCTAGTTTCTGTAAGGAAAATGTTGCTATGCGTTTTTATTGAGGAACTTTCTGGATTTGTATGTAGTTAGGATTAAAATATGCATCATCATCATCATCTCAGCCCATAAACGTCCCACTGCTGGGCACGGGTCTTCTCCATATATTTGGAGGGATATTAGCCTACTATTAAAATATGCATATGTTAGAATATTAGATTATTTTATATGGCTCTGTATTATAATGCCAACTTAATAAGCGTCTCGTTTTTTTCGGGCATTTGCCTGGGGAAGACCTACAGTCTCCAAAAGCCATTTAGGCATGCGTTTTTAAAGAAATGTTTTTCTATTCCAGGGATACTTTATATTGCAAGCATCTATAAACTTACCAACGGGCGAGCCGCACGCGTGTATGTGTAGTTATTTGGCTGTGGTCTTATGTAAAGTAACAAACAAGCATACGGCCCGCCTGATGGTAATCAGTTACGCTTGCAACGCCAGGGGTGTCGCTCGCGCGTTGCCGAATATTGCTGATCCTTTAAAAACCTTATAACTTCTTTCTTCAAGAACCCCATGCTATAGTCTCTCAGTTGATGAAGATGGACAGAACTGGCTTAGGACCGAGTGCTGTGGACATCCTTCATCCTTGTCGGAAGTATATTATTATACGTATATGTCTTTTCCATTCATTTCAGTCCGTGTGGTGACGGATTAAGAATACGAATGTCACCACCTCATTTCATCCCGTAGGTGTCGTAAGAGTCAACTAAGGGAGTATGTCAGGCAGACAATAACCACTGCAAGAGAGACCAACCCGTTTGGCCAGCATGGTATAGTAGGCTTATCTCCCTCCAAATTTATGGAGGAGACCCGTGCCCAGCAGTGGGACGTTTATGGGTTGAGGTCTTTTGGCTGTGAAGAATTAATGAATGAATACTCTCAGTTATTTATCAGAAATGCCTTTTTAAACAATTATATTATAAATCTTCAATTGTAAATAATGTATAAAACATTAGCCTTTTCGAACTTAATATGCAAAGCCAAACAAACGACTATTTTAACTCTATTAAATAATAAACTTTTAATTCGGTATGTCATTACCTACATACGATTGTGCATACCATCACGTGTGTCTCGGCGTTTTAATCGCCAGTCTGTGACCGCGCATAATGAGCGAATGTCGGTGCGTGTGTGCACGGCCTTATATCGGATTATGCATTGCTAAGTGATTTGGTTATATATTTAGATTTTTTTTTCATAGATAGTAATAATATGTATTAAAACATAAAGCGAGACAAAAAAGGACGATAGATAACTATACTAATATTATAAAGCTGAAGAGTTCGTTTGTTTGTTTGGTTGGTTGAACGCGCTAATCTCAAAAAGTACTGATTCGATTAGAAAAAATCTTTTTTGTTGGATAGTTCATTTATCCAGGAAGGCTATAGGTTATATAGCATCACGCTATGATCAATAGGAGCGGAGCAGTAGTGATATATGTTGCAAAATCGGGGAAAATATTCCAAATAACCACGCGGACAAAGTCGCGGGCGACCCCTAATATGTATATATACGAGTGTAAGCACTGACAACGAACAGGTACACAACAGCAGTTCGCGCCCAGGCTTTGCCCGAGTGATATTTTCCGGGGTCCTGTACTGTTTTTAACAATAAAATATAGCTCATGGCACGCACAAATACCGTGGCTTTCTATTGGTAAAAGAATTTTCAAAATCGGTTCAGTAAATCCAGAGATTACAACGTCACAAACTCATAAACTTTACCTCTTTATAATATAGTAAAGATCTGGGAATCTCTTTATAATTTATTTATATTTCAAGAAAGAGTTATAAGGTTTCTATAGGATCGGCAACGCGCGAGTGATACCCCTGGTGTTGCAGGCGTCCATAGGCTACGGTAGCTGCTTACCATCAGGCGGGCCGTATGCTTGTTTGCCTCATTGGTAGTATAAAATATTTTTTTACAACCCGAGGGTTGTCTTTTAAAAAAATATTTTATACTACCTAGTGCGAGTACTAGTGCGAGCACTAGAGAAGAAGCTCTGTGTCGCGAGGGACTTTACAAACATACAATCAACGGACACAAATTACACCCAGACTCAGAACAACTCTTTGTGGGTCACACAAAGTTTTGTCCCTGTGTGGGAATCGAACCCACAACCTCGTGCACAGCAGGCGCATACTGCACCCACTGGACCACCGAGGCAGTCCTATATATATATAGGAAATGTTTTAGCAGTTGTACATTTATAGTTCCCTATAATCCTTTCTTTATTGAATTCTTGTCGTCTGGTAGCGGTATGCACTGGCTGTCAAGACCACCAACTATTGTACAGTATGGCACGCTAATACTCTCTGCTTATAAGAATAGTCTAAGATTGCTAAATTCTTTGAATAAAATGAATTATATTTTTTTAGGTAAACGATTTTATTTTAACTTTTTGCTATTTACCTCTTGACTCCATCATCAGACTTTCGTAAATCCTACTAATATTATAAACGCGAAAGTTTGTAAGTATGGATGGATGGATGGACGTTTGTTACTCTTTCACGTAAAACTACTGAACGGATGAAATTTGGCACAGATATAGATTATGGTCTGGAGTAACACATAGGCTACTTTTTACAGCGGTAACCGACAACCACGT
Source organism: Trisateles emortualis (assembly GCA_947095525.1). Classification (NCBI taxonomy): domain Eukaryota; kingdom Metazoa; phylum Arthropoda; class Insecta; order Lepidoptera; family Erebidae; genus Trisateles; species Trisateles emortualis. Next base: position 5,193,465 of record OX352743.1, on the reverse strand, counting down.
GAGCGGAGCCGCGGGTAACAGCTAGTCTATTATAATATTGTATTACCATGGGATCTCTATTTGTGTGCAAAGTTTTATAAGAATCGGTTTAGTAGAAGTAGGTAATTGAAAAAGCTATCGCAAGATTTGCAGCATGTATTTATATGTATTTCCTACTAATATTATAAACGTGAAAGTTTGTAAGTATGGATGGATGGATGTTTGTTACTCTTTCACGTAAAAACTACTAAACGGATCTGGATGAAATTTGGCACAGAGATAGATTATGGTTTGGAATAACACATAGGCTACTTTTTACAGCGATAACCGACATCCACGCGGGCGGAGCCGCGGGCAATAGCTAGTCTATAATTTAAAAATGAATCCGTGAATGTGTTGCTAAGCGCAAATCTCGAGAACAGCTGAACCGATTTCGTAATTTTTTTATGCTATGTTTGTTATTGTCAGGAGAAGGTTCGTATAAAAATAAGAAAGTTCAGCTGTAAATAGTTTATCCCCGGCGAAGTCGGGGCGGGCCAATAGTTAAGAAATATAAGCTACAATACCTTCATAATATATTAGGTGGCGCGTTTAATTTTGTTACCATGTTGTGGTGTGTACTTGCTTATAGCTTTTAAGTATGAATAGGTACGATAGATTATCCGTAATGATACAGAAAGAGACAGTGATAGATGAAATGAAGCTACTTAGCTGCGACTTCGACAATTTATGCCCGCTAGTGCGTCTTTCTTACTGTAATATTGTTGAAGGTCAGGTTAATTAAAAATGTTAAAAAATACGAGTAAATATTTTTTGTTGAAAGTACCTATCCGATCCGTTTGTGTAAAATAAATTTTAATAATCTAGCTTCTGCCTGCGGTTCGCTTGCTTGCATAAATGGTAGGCTATAGCACTCGGGGATTCCGTGTAAGCACGTAAAGCTGTTGATCTTGTGCCTGAAATCTTTCCTACCGTGTCGGACTATAAAAGCAAGCAGATTGTCAACCATGTCCAACGTCCACCTGAAAAACAATATTGAAAAGCAGCTTCCATATCTTTATTTTCGCCAGAGTATCAGTCGACGGAATGTTTCTTTTTACGCAACGTCGCATTTATATACAGCAGTGTTTTTATATATTTCTTATCCAAATTTTTCCAGGGAATAACAACTGTATTCATTAGAATATTTTTATTTAGTTTCGTAATAATTCACATTGTGTAAGTGACACTGTCACAGCGAAGCCAACTTGGGTTTAGCTATATGTATTTATTACTACTAGAGGTCGAAATTCCAAACTAACCAAATCTTACACTCCTCAGACTCCTCGTAAAGTAAAGTTTTTACTTCACCAAACACTTTGACTGCACTGTTGGTTCAGTGGCTTAGAAGTTATTTCGCCATTTACTACTGCGGGCGTGTTGTGGGTTCGATCCCCAAAAAAATGTCTGATCCATTAATGGTTGTCCCGAGTCTGGGTGTACTTTATGTCCGTTAATTGTATGTTTCTAAACTCCCCGCGGCACAGGTCTTGTTCCCTAGTGCGACAGGGAGTTGTCAGAAAAATAAAACTGTTACATCCTAATAAAACCCAACAAAAAAGCTCCCCAAAACCTACATCAACACAATATATCTCAATAATTTCCCTACTATAATCCCACCTGTATCGCTCTATAAAATCCGACGTCCGTATTCCATGCAATCGAAAGTTCCAGACGATTTACGCGTTACACAGTGAGTGATGGTGTCTATTAACGCTATCCATCTCTCCAGCCTGAATTATTTATTGGCAAAGATGCACCTAAGTGCAGTGGTATTTACTTGGTACCCCGTATGTACAAAATAGGGCCATTTTTTAAACTGTTGTTCTTTTACAGGGGTTGTTGTTGTGTAGGTTGTATTTTGAGAGTAGGTATTTTGTTTAAACATGAATTTTTATGCCCTAATATTGCGGGTTTCTTTTTAACTTCGGTGTGGACGTTTGCAATATCTGGCGTAGGTATTACTTGCGAGTCGCTTAACCAAAACACATATAATATGTATAGAAAAAGGTTTCTTATAAACGCATTCCTAAATAAGGATTGATGAATTGTACTGTGGTACAGTTTTTAGGTTGTGGTCTTTTGTAAGGTGGAGGTCCCTTTGTATTGTATCTACAGCTACCTTACTTCAGTTTAAAATTTGGGTTAATGCTGATTCCCCCCGTTCTTGTTTCCCCCGAAAGTTATTAAAACGATATTGTATAACTACACACATACATTATTTCGCGATTCCCGAAATTCAAAAATGAAATACATTTTTAGGGGGAAACAAAAACGGGAGGAATCAGCACTAACCCTAAAATTTTGATACTTTAACCTTTTTATTACTTACTGTACAATAAAGAGTGTTGTATCTATCTACGCCATTCGATTAAATAGATAAATCGTTAATTTTTCATTTTACTTTTTTACCAACCACAGGATTAAAGGATTCGCGTCATTGGTTAATACTATCGAATTATACACCTTGCATCATCAGAACTGCAGGAAAACACTGGATGCAGGCAGCTCAAGATCGGCCATTGTGGAGACATCAGGCTGAGATGATGATGATGATAATACACTTTGCAGCACGAGTGCTAGCGCGTTTTTTTATACTAGGGTGGCACACAAGCATACGGCCTGCCTGATGTTAAGCAGTAACCGTAGCTTATGGACGCTTGCATTACCAGAGGTATCACTTGCGTGTTGCCAACCCATTTTTTTACACCAGGGGCTTTAAGACAGAAGTAACCCTGGGATAGGTTTACGTTTAAGTTTTGTTAAGGACTACTTTACCGGCTACTATTATAAAAATAGCAACCATAACAAAAAACAACTAAGCGTGCTTATAATTACTCAATTTCAACGATACCACATAAAATATTTACCCACATATTTAAATGTCCATAACACTAATTGTATCAATCAATTCACCCTTAAAACATTAAACCACATCCCTCGCCCTTGATACGCCCTTCATAGACAGTACTCAATCTAAAAACAATATTTGTAAAGTATTCATGATAAATCGTCGTATAACGAAGAGAAATAACTGTAAACACTGCGTGTCTTTAGCCTAGGGGACTATGAGCTACGGTGCCACTGTAAGCGATATGCCTAAAAGTAGTTTAGTTAGGGTACTATACTATTTAAGTCCGGCAGCAATATCCTCTGCAAGAGAGGGAAATCTCGAAACCAAACCCTATACCAACCCGTCTAGCCAGCGTGGTATAGTAGGCTAATATCCCTCCAAATATATGGAGGAGACCCGTGCCCAGCAGTGGGACGTTTAGGTATGGGTTGAGATGATGATGACTATACTATTTTGAAATGCGTTAAAAAAAAACACGTACACCATGTAGGTCCGGCGATGTGAGTGCCCAAGACAATCTTTATCTATTCGAATGTAATTTATTTGCAATATGTCAGTATGGCCTATATCCAGCAGTATACTGAAATAGGCTGATGGATTGATGTCACTTTTTACTAGCGGCACGTCCCGGCTTTGCGTGAATGGACATTTTTTAGTTTTCGTAGGGGTCCCTAAATTAAAAAAAAATATAGCCTATAGTTTTTGAGTTAAATTGTAACAAACAAACAACAATCTAATCTTTCCTCTTAATATTATTAGTTTAGATGTATAAATAAAAGAGGTAGGAAGCCTGACTGGTAAAGACCTTACAGAAATTCACAGCCAAATAACCACACACATGGCGTAGTTCTATTCCTGTGCGCGATCTCCAGTGTTTATACTTATAAGTGTCATTTAAAAAAATAATGTTTTTTCTATCTCAGAGTAACCTATTAGGCAAGATTCTAGTAATACCAAAGCATCAACCTTAAAACACTTCTGGTTTTTCGACATCGAAAATCAATATTTGATTTTATTAACTCTTCTTAGAACTAAGTATAAAAAAATGAAATCGTTCAATATATCCAATTCATATAAGGAACGATGGAACAAATTTATTTTCTAGGTATTCCTATCCCGCTCTACGCTGTCACTGGCACCTCACGGTGGCATCCCTACAGTAGGGTTCGTAACTACATAACACCGTTTAGATTGATGGCTGATGCAATTTGCGACCGACTTGGATTTATTGACATTGATAAAAGTACTGCTGCGGCCTGTTTGATAATGCGGCCTCCCTGACAATGCGCCCTATTTGATAATGCGGCATATTCCGATACCGCCCGCGTGATTCCCGGTCATTGTTTCAAATGAACTGCTTTTTTTGGGGTAAACTTAATTGTTGATTGAAATAGGGGACTGTTTTGTGTGTCGTGGAATTTTGTTGAGGCAAAGGTAGATATGAGGAACAAACTAAAAACAAATGTTTTATTTTGTACATGAAACTGGCGGTATGAAATTCCCTTGGGGAAGGACTTCCACCTTACAGAAGGCTACAGCCAAATAACTACACACAGTGGTCTTCTTCTTATCGTGTGGTTAGTGGCCAACCTGGTAAAAGAGTTATTTAGATCGCCCATATTTAGGCCTCTGTCGTGATCTAACGCCCGATAACAGACGGGACCGACATTTAACGTGCCCTCCGAAGCACGGAGACGCTCAGATGATATACCACTATGCGGTCACCCATCTATAGGGTTACCGCGCCCTTGGTAGCTTAACCCGCTGATCGTTTACCGAACAGCGAGTGCACCTAGCTAATGGTGTAATTGTGCTACTGCTTACCATCAGGCGGGCCGTATGCTTGTTTGTCACCTTGGTAGTATAAAAAAAATAAAAAAAAGTGAGGGCCTCCAGCGCTTATTTAGGGATGCGTTTTGAAAGAATCATTTTCCTATTCTAGGGATACTACATCTTAAAGCCCTGGTATATAAAGTATAAGTATATAAATGGGTCGATAACACGCAAGTGATATATCTGGTACTGGTAACTGCTTACTATCAGACGGGTGTTGATCAAGTAAGAAGTATAAAAAAAATCATTTGCTAACGGTGAGGGAAAACATCGTGTAGAATAACCTCTGAAGAATTTCTAAAAGTATGTCTGATCCCTCAATTTGAATTGGCCTAGCGTGTGTGGATTTATGCCAAATTCTCTCAGCTCTCGTGGCAGAGAAGAAGAGACGCGTACCCAGCAGTGGGATAAATATGGGTTGCTTTTATATCATATTTTAATCGTAATCCACATAAAACGCTGGTCTTTACTTCGGTCAACGCATTAATCTTGCGATCTAGCGAGATAATGTGGCCAGTCTTTTAGGCACCTTTCATATCAGAACTGCGACCTCAATCAGATATTTTATTTATAGGTATACCTACCTTTAAGTACAATATCTGATTGTTTGTAAGTAGTTTAGATTAAGTTGCTTTTATCTACATAAAAAAAAACGTTTATTTTTTCGTAAGCATAAGCAATAACCCTCTAGTTTTAGTAAAGACTGAAAGAGAAGTATTGATTTCTAAGGTCGAAGGCGACAAACAAAGTCATCTGTGAGATTAAAACGGAATCCAAAAAAAGCTCTTTTACTTTCAAACTAATAGAAGTCAGCTAGACGCAAAGTTCCATTAAGTCTAGTTTCTTCAGCATTATACTTTCCTTTAATTGGTTTTAAATTACTTCTTCGAGATTATTACGGTATTATTTTCATTAGGGTATATTTAAATAAGTTTAATGAACCATTTGTTTATCTCGGTTTTCCGTGGAACTTAAGGATTTTAAAGATTTCAGTGAAGTAGTACACAAACAAGTAATCTTAACTGAGGAAATAACTTCATTCTAGCAGAAGACCACAACCAAAAAAACTACACGCAGTGATGTTATTTATGTTACTGTTTTAACTTGTTTTACAAATTCAGAGGAAATAAAAATACTAATATCTAGTGCTGAAAGTGGTAACCTTACCACCAATACCATACTAAACTTCTTTACCATACTAAATTCATTCTTTTTTTAAGTCATTATATTGTTTCTTAATGAATTAAATTAAATACTTATTTAAATTTCATTCTGTATGGTATATTGGTTTCTGTTCCTTTTCGTTACCACTAATATTGTAACTTATAACAAATTGTAAATGTTATGTTCTGGCGATTAAAAAGAGTGACCCGAGTTTCTTGCCAATTCTTCTTGAGACCCTACCATAGTCAGCAAATTGGCCGTAGAAAAAAAGTATGCTGGCATTTGTTTTTATGACGTTCATAAGTATCATGTATTTGATCTAAATGAATAAATGAGTTTGACTTTGACTTTGAATACCACGCTGAGTGTTGTAGATTCGATTCCCACATGGACTTCTAAAGTCTAGGTGTACTTTTTCTTCCTCTATCCAAGTCTTCTGCGACACAGCACTTTACTTTTAAGAGTCTTTTTTTATGATAAAAAATACTAGAATAATCATCAGACGATTGTTAGTCTCTGTAACCACATAAACCAAGCCCCCACACACCATAAAACATGTAAGACTCTTACCAAATAAACGGTATCATCAATCTAATTCTTCTAATGTACGTCTACTACGTACTACGTAAGACTGCAGGACAATTTCTTAATCGTCGTGGGGTAGAGACAAATCACCGGCGCCGCTGCACTGAGTTGCGGTTTGAAGCTCTAGGGAGAGCCCTACTGCAATTGGCAACGGTTTAAGGGAAGAGAGACTAGCGGGCTATTAGGAGATATATTTAAAAAGGTTTTTGTACACACTAATTTTAATAATGGAGGTAAAAATAAAACGTTGTCCATGGAGAGTGATGCCATTTAACATTTGAAAAGCTATTGTTAGTCGCAATTTATTCTTTTATACTTAGTTAAATAAAAAATATTAAAATGCTTCTAATTAACGACAAAACTAAAAAAAAAACTATTCTCTACTAACTTAGTATGATAACTGTGGTATAATGATGAAGGTGGTCTCATTGCTATCATGCTGAATATTGTGAGTACGATGCCCACACGAGACATTTTTGTGTGATTCATAAAAAAATGTTTGTTCCGAGCCTGAATGTACCTAATACTCACCTGTTCAGAGTTGGGAGAGGCTGCCAATCTGTCCTACAGGTCTCCTAGTTTAGACACCAGTTTCTCACTTTGATAACTTATGCCCAAACATTTGTGTACATCTACATTAAGTCTATTCATGTTACATTATTTATGTGAGAGAGAGAATAAATAAAATATTATTATTGTACTAGGGGTCGCCCGCGACTTCGTCCGCGTGGTAATTTGGAATATTTTCCCTGATTTTGCAACATATCTCACTACTGCTCCGCTCTTATTGATCATAGCGTGATGTTATATTGTCCTGGATAAATGCACTGTTTAACAAAAAAATATTGTTTCTAATCGAACCAGAACTTTCTGAGATTAGCGCGTTCAAACAAACAAAAAAACTCTTCAGCTTTATAACATTAGTATAGATATGAAGAATCTCAGTAAATTTTATATTTGTAAAATCCCTCGTGACACAAGGCGCGTTCTTTTGTCTAAGCATTGAATTAAAAAAGTAGTAAAATGAAGATGGAAAATCGCTACCTCCTTTGCCCTTCACCACACTTACTAGGGGACAACTGCAAATTGCGGTAAAATGGGTTGTAACGCTCCCCGCTGCACAGACTTTGACGGATGTACCGACGTTTGCGCACCTAATAAAGTAATGCGTTTCGATGTTTAGTTACTTACCAACACACGGAGGGTACTGTCACGTACGTTTAACTTGAGTTATTTAAGAGTTTTGAAATAATCTGAGTGATACATTTACACGTTCAACTTTAATAAGTTTTTTGTAGTACTTGTGTGGCAAACAAGCATACAGCCGGCCTGATGTTAAGCCGTTACTGTAGCCTATAGACGCTTGCAATATCAGAGGTATCACTTGCGTGTTGCCAAGCTATTTTGTTACCCAGGGCTTAAGATGCGAGTATCCTGGAATACGAATACGTTTCTTTCAAAATGCATCCCTAAATGAGCGCTGGAGACCTGTACCCACACACAGGAACACTACACCGCTGTGTGTAGTTATTTGGCTGTGGTTTTCTGTAAGGTGTCCTTCCCCAGTTGGGCTTGCTCGCTGGTATGGTGCCCTACCTCTTTTAAACCCCGATCACATCTGACGTTAATCGATGATTAATAAACGATAATACGTCTACTGTGGTCCAGGCCTGTCAAAGTCGAACTCATTTATTCATTTAGATCAAATACATGATACTTATGAACGTCATAAAAACAAATGCCAGCGTACTTCTTTCCTACGTCCAATTCGCTGACTATGGTAGGGCCTCGAGAAGAATTGGGAAAAAACTCGGGTCACGTTGTAATCGACCGGAGGCCACTCTTTTTAATCGCATACATATACCTACCTAGAAAGATACTTTTTATGCAAAACATCTTGGTTTTTCAGTGTCCTATTTTAGGATAAGATTGCAGGCACGTGTAAATAAACGGATGGCTCCAATAATTGTAGATAACATTGATGTATTGAGCACAGACTAGAGTGCTCGTATGCACGAGGGGTGGTAGATAGATGATACACAATACTCCGAAGATGTATTGACGGTAGGCATAAAAAATCATGACTGTATAATAATTAAAAAAAAATGAAAAAATGTTTATTTGGATTTTTAAACATATTACATTCTTATAATACTTCTGCCAAACTGCACAGCAGTTTGCTGGCAGACGTAGGTAGCTCCCTTGTTATATAAGTATTTTATTTTACATTGTTGCACTTTCTCATATTAATTACAAAATTATAAAGAAATTACATTTACTAATAATTAATGATAATAAATTAAATTAATAATAATAAATTTAAATTGTCATTATACATTAAAATCTGTACTTTCTGTATATAGTATAAATCAAAGTCGCTCCAGTTTACGTACGCTTAGATATTTTTAACTTTTAATGCAGTTTCAGAAATATATAGAGTAATTCAAGAGTCAGGTTTATAGAATAAAAAATCGAAGCGAAGTGAGGGAGGGTTGCTAGTATATTATATACTAATTGATGTCCGCAGCTCCGCCCGCGTAGATGTCGGTTATCGCGATAAAAATTAGTCTATATGCTATTCCAGACTATGAAAGACAAACTTTCGCGTTTATAATATAAGCACAGATTACTAAAGAGTTACTACGTATATAAGTAAGGATAAGGATTATAAATACGCAAAAGTTTGTAAGAATTAATGGATGTTTGTTTGTTACTCTTTCACGCAAAAACTACTAAACGGATCTGGATTAAATTTGGCATAGAGATAGATTAAGGTCTGGAATAACACAGCTACTTTTATTCCGGGCAAAATCTCCGTTTACGAGGAATTGTAGGGGCGGAAGCTAGTATGTTATAAATGTGAAAGTATGAAAGGATGATTGTATGGATGTTTGTTATTAATAACTTCAAAACTACTTCAAACTGATCAGCTGATCAGATCTGGCATTTAGATAGATTGTAGTCTGGATTGAAAGCACATGAAATAGGCTACTTTGTATCCCGGGAAAAATGATTTTCCCGTAGGATTATACGCGCGGGCAAAGCCGCAGGCTGTACTAATATTGAATTTAAAAAACATGATTGAATATTTAAAATAAAATATTTCAGAGAGGTAGGGCACCATACTGGCGAGCAAGCCCGACTGGGGAAGGACCTACACCTTACAGAAGACCACAGCCAAATGACTACACACAGCGGTGTAGTTGTGTTCCTGTGTGTGAGTACAGGTCTCCAGCGCTCATTTAGGAATGCGGTTTGAAAGAAACGTATTCCTATCCCAGGGTTACTTCCATCTTAAAGCCCTGGTGTAAAAAAATGGGTTGGCAACACGCAAGTGATACCTCTGGTAATGCAAGCGTCTATAGGCTACGGATACTGCTTAACATCAGGTGGGCCGTATGCTTGTTTGCCACCCAAGTAGTATAAAAAAAAAAAAAAATTGCTTTTTTGACTTTTCGATTCGACTATCGCTTATGCCACTTGTCTAGAGGCTCAGATCACCTAAATTTGTTAACAGTCAAAACCAACTTTTATCGTTTTTGCACGTAAACGCTCAGATGAAATAATAACTATGCGGTTACTCGGACCCGCTGATCGTTAACCAATCATCGGATCGGTTAAACGGCAAACCGTATATACACCTGACATATTATTTTGAAAGGTGAGTGATTTTTACAAGCTTTTATTTATTGAATAAACAACCAACCGCGCGGTAACCCAATAGATGGGTGACCGCATAGTGGTATTTCATCTGAGCGTCTCCGTGCTTCGGAGGGCACGTTAAAAGTCGGTCTCGACTGTTATCAGTCGTTAGATCACGACAGAGGCTTAAATATGGGCGATCTCAAAATCTCTGTCACCAGGTTGGCCACTAACCAAACGATAAGAAGAAGAAGATTTATTGAATGCACCTTTGATTTAATTTATTACATTTAAGCATCAACCACCGATCAACTTCTATAACATATATTTCAGTTTGCTATAAAAAAAAAATCATCTATACAAACAAATAAAACTGGACTGTCTGTTTGTAATATTAAAATAACCTCTTTTTACTAAACGCATAGGATGTATACACGGTACATAACTATACCAAAATAATATATTTTACAATTTTTTTCTGTCTCTCTGTTTGTTACGGCTAATCTCTGAAACGGCTGGACCAATTTTGACGGCACTTTCACTGGCAGATAGCTGATGTAATAATGAGTAACTTAGGGAACTTTTATTTTAGATATTTGATTTATTTTTATTAATTTACAACATTCACGCGGGTGGAGCTGCGGGCAACAGCTATTGTTTCATAATCCCATAAAATAATTATACACAAAATCAACTTAAGATTGCATAAGATATATTTATTTAAAAACGAATTCAATAGCAAGTAGTCAGGAAGCCAGCAGTTAACCCTTACACTGAAACAGCTCTTTTTCGAAACTATTAAAAAAGTCTATATTGAAACTCGGCACAAAATGTACCCAGTACAAACCCCACGATGGTCCCATGCATCTTGTACCCATGAAATATGACTCAATATAGGGTGGGATGCAGGTACCTTCAATGGTTGATGGCTGAAATCGTTCACTCCTGATATATGATGCGTGATACTGAAAAAGGCGATGTTGGTATAAAAGAATTTGACGATACAATAAGAAAGTTTATACTATAGTGTTATTTTATAGTCATTTATTTGATTAGATTACCCCCTGGCATTCAAGCTTTGTTTGAAATAACTACTTGGGTGGCAAACAAGTATACGACCCGTCTAATCTTAAGCAGTTACCGTAGCCTATAGACGCTTGCAATACCAGAAGAATCACTTACATGTTGCCAGCCCATTTTTTTTACACCAGTGCTTTAAGAAAGAGTACCTCTCTTGTACGTCTCAAAATAGGCCCAGAGGTAAGCTCGTTAAAACAAGAAATACTTTTAAGTTACACAGGTGACATGTGATAATAATGACAGTAATGACATAAGCCTGTGAGAAACGACCCAATAGCAGGGAAGCAGGTGTTTTGTCACAGTTGATGGGACAAATCATTGAGATCGCTTAGATGTAGTGCGTGGATGTAAGAGGGGTGAGGGTGGAATTATGTCAGTAAAGTGATGTTTAAAAAGGTTTTATGGTAAAATAGGTGGTAGGGTTTTGTGTGCAACTGGTAATTTTAAATATAACTTGCCATTTTTTTTTCTTTTAAGACAACTCACGTACTAGGGAACAAGCCCTTTGTCGCGGAGGACTTTACAAACATACAATTCGCGGATACAAATTACACCTAGACTCGGAACAAACATTTATGAATCACACAAAGTTTTGTCCTGTGTAGGAATCGAACCCACGACCTCCGGCGGCTTAGCAGTCTCTTCTTTCGAATGTCAAATTACTGATGACAGAATGATATTTTGCCTAATATTACACCTATTCTATTCTATTAATAAGAAGGTGAACTAAAATTGCAACTATTTAAAACCGCATTAGCCTAGCGTGTGTGAATTAAGACCTAAATCCTGTCTCTCTCTTTATAGAGGAAAGGAGACCCGTGCCCAACTGTGAGACATATGGGTTGCTAAACTAAAATTACACCTATTCTATTCCACTTTTATTAATAAGGCGGATAGTAACTAATTTTTTATTTTATTTTTTATTTATTTAGATTTACCAACATTTGTGTACATGTACAATGTAAATACAACCAAGTGCAACAAATAATTATAGGTAAATACAGCATTTACAATATTTTTACCAGTTCAAAATACATATAAAAGTAACCCAAGGAGAGACGAGTTATCAAAAAATAAAATATAAAAGATGACATTTAAAAAATGAAAAAAAACAGATATATTATAATTAATCTTAACTTACATTTATTATGCTAATCTACGGATGCAGTTTTTCTTACTTCTGAGACAGATATTTAATAAGAGTAGATCTGAAGCGACCAACTAATACAGTTGCAAACCAAACCTCCCTACAATCCGTATCATTTATTTTAAATTCTCACGTACACAATATCAGAGGTTACACTCTAACTACATACGGCTCGTTTGCCGCGATCCCATCTCGACAAATCGTATTTGCGTCACAGACTATCACGCTGATTCCTCCACGGAAAACATTAGAAACATTGGAATTTCGTTAAAGAAAGAAGAAAATACAACTGCTTCTTGGCAAATGTAGATTTTATAATGCGGATTTTTATTTTGAATTTGGTTTTTCCTATTCGATTATATTTTTTGATATGGCAAGTGATGCCAATGAACGAATTCGACAATTCTGCCAATGACTGGCCTGTTGGTCTAGTGGTCAGTGACTCTGACTGCTACGCCGGAGGTCGTGGGTTCAATTCCCACAAAGAACAAATCTTTGTGTGATGAGTATAAATGTTTGATCTGTGTCTGGGTGTTATTTATCTATAATATGTATGTATTTAGAAAAATATAAGTATGTTTATCAATTGTCTGGTTGCTATAGTATAGGCTCTGCCTAGTTTGGGATCAGATGGTGGTGTGTGAGATGTCAGATGTGAAAAGGAAAAGCAAGTGTGATGATTATTTGTTTTTTTCATTTGTAACTTTAAGTCTAAACCCTGTCTTTTCCTGGATAGAGGTGAGGAGACCCGTACCCAGCATGGGGACATATGTAGGCTGCTATTATTTTTATGTAGCTGTGATTTACTTATAATTCTTAGTTCCGTAAGTATTTTACTCTGTCCCTAGTAGATCTGTATCTAACCATACAGTAAATTTAACAAAAGTTTTTTTTAAATTTATTTGTCGACTAATAAGCATACTGCTCGCCTGTTAGTAAACAGTTACCGTAGCCTTTACCCTTGCTTGTTGCAGGCCTCAAAATTGGTAACACCAGGGTTATATAGGTATCTTCGGGAGATAGAAGATAGGGTATCCTGGAATAAGAGAACGCTTCTTAAAAAACGCGCCTAAATGAGTATTCACAATATTGTATGTAGTTATTTGCCTATGATCTTAAAATACATACATACATATCATCACGCCCGTCTCCCACTGGGGTAGGCAGAAACTATGGTACGCCAATTACTTCGATCCAAACATACTTCCTTCGCGTCCTCTACATTCATCGTAAAAAAGTACCCAGAATCAACATTCATGCATGAAGAGGTCTTCATGCATGAATGTTGATTCTGGGTACTTTTAATTTGGCCCTTTTTTAGCAAATCCTTCACTTGGTCGCTGTACGAAAATGTCTTAAAATATTAAGAAGAAAAGAAATCAATAAAGTTATCTACAACAAAAAAATATAACGCATGTTTCTCTCGATAAAATTTACACCTTAGGTACTCCTTTTATATCAAACATAATTTTCTTTACACAACTTATGCAGTCAAGACGGATATTCTGAGAGAAATGAGACCACGAATTGAATTCTGTAAAACCTTTCACAAGGGTTTATCTCCGGGAGCGTCAGGTAGAAGCATGCTTTGAAATTGCAATAAAGCTGCAATCACGTGTCCTTCAAAGCAGTCAAAGTGTCTTTTTATATGAGACGACAGAGTGGTACTATGACCATAGAAGAAATAGACAATCTCGTGGAACACTAGTAATTTCCGATTGGGTATTACGAAACAACAAATTAAGTATAACTTTCGCCAATTTTGTTATTATTCTTACTGCAAGCGTTCATAGGGTACGGTAACTGATTAACATCGGATGGGCCGTCTGCTTGATTGCCCAAGTAGTATAAAAAAAAACTGAATAGAGATTAGATATTATGCGCAGAACATATGGTATGCATTATTGTTCATCATCAAGTGCGTGCGTACCTAAGCACAAGTGCATTGACAATACGGCGCAGAATTTGGTCGTCTTTTCGGACTAATTACGGAAAAAGTTTATCGACTTCTGCAGCTAGTACTTAACTACAAAACCCTCAAATCTTTCTAGATTTGAGGGTTTTGTAGTTAAGTACTAAAAATCTAGAAAGATTTGAGGGTTTTGTAGTTAAGTACTAAAACTATAAATCTAAATGTATATTTTTCTTCCCAACAATAAATATTTGCTTTTCTTTTTATAACGTGACCCAATTGCGAACACTTTCTGCCACAATATCTACAACTTTCCTTCTTCGTTTAAAACTAAAATCTATAGCTATTTTCAATAATATGTGTTAAATAGATATTCTACATAATGCACAATGCCACATCCAAGGCACAAACTATATTGTAACTGCAAGTTTTAAAGCTTTTGCTATGGAAATTCAAGGAAGATGCATGCCGAAGCGGTGCATAGTAGATTGTATGTAAAATTTTGATTCAGCACATCCTTTGTGCGAGAGTAGAATGTACATAGACTGTATATTTATTAGTGTTTGTATGTATTAGATCGAGATTAATTGAATATTTCAATATTTTTTTTACGGCCCACCTGCTAAAAAAATTACCATGCAGTTTTGCAATCACGTTGCTCCTATTGACAAGTTTTTAAGCTATTGCATAGCTTCTATCGCGGGCCTTGGGCGGGCGTGTAGACCGAATTCAGAAATTCCGTAACGAAAATAACCTAACACCCCCCATTCCGACCGGCACAGCGGTGATACTTTTTTAAATTACGATTTCTCTAAACGGCCAATAATAATATATCAAATTTGTGTAAGGAGGTTTTGATTTAAGAGAATAAAAATAAGTAAAGAATAAGTTAAAGGTCAAATAGTAGCCTAAAATTTAATGAATTATGGTTGAATTTCGACCACGGGCGATCACTATAATCAATTTCACATAGCATGGGTACGGTGACGTTTAGCATTTAAAATATCTAGATATTAAAATATGTAGTATTGATAATATCTAATTCAAAAATATCGATGATAAAAAAATCATACTAATATGCAATAGCTTTACCGCGGCAGTCCCCGAGTCCCACACGTCTTTTTTTTTTAATAACCTAATATACGCGTATACATTTCCTTCTTACAGAAGCAAGCTTACAAGCTACATAAGTACCTACTACAAACAGTAGTGTAGCTTTGTTCCTTTGCTTAATTACTAGTATTAGTGCTCACATAGGGCTGCGTTTTAAAACCATTGTTTTTCTATCCCAGAATACTCTTTCAAAAACTTTGTTGTTTACATTTTTGGGTTCGCCATATATGAAAATACCCCTGGTATATCATGCGTCTATAGGCTACAGTAACTGCTGACCATCTAGCGTTCCGTAATGCACATCATTAAAGAACTCTGTTCCATTAGGCGTAAGTACCGTATATTTGCCACTCAAGTACTATTATAAAAAGTTCAAATTCTTAATGAAAAGTCTTCAATGTAAAACAGTCTGAAGCCAAATTGGATTTACTTGATTATTCTCCCGTCCATTACCAAACTATTTCTATAACTACTTAAGTCGCTCACGACACCCGTGGGCAAATATCGGCCCGTCATGAAAGTATCAAACAACTATACGTCACAATTAAACTCCAAAACTAAAACAGGTGGGGAACTAAATGCTATAAACATTGACTCGAGGGCTGCAAATTTTCAAATCCACCGGGCCCTATAACTACGCCCTTCGGCAATTTCGATTTAAACTCAGCAACGGCTAATAATTCTAAAGTTGGCAATATGTTTGTTTCACTCGAAGTCCCGCCGTGATTTCCGACTTGATTAATTGGCCTTCTTTATTCAACTTGTTCAGTTTGACTTCGACTGGTTTAAGATTAAATTTTCCGAAATTTGTTTTTGGAAGTTGTTGCGTCAATTGTTTATAATAATAATACGGTTTTCCCCTTTGTAAAGTTTTCATAGTCTCGGCAGTTAAAGTGCTTTAAAAATTAGTTTTTTTTTAGTTGTAGGTATTTAGAATACTTGTATGAAGAGGGGCAACTTTAAGAAAAAACCTAATTACTAATCTTTGGTATTATGAAATTCGGTCATAAGTCCTTTAATTTAGTGGGTGTAATTTGTGTAAGGAGGTTTTGATTTAAGAGAATAAAAATAAGTAAAGAATAAGTTAAAGGTCAAATAGTAGCCTAAAATTTAATGAATTATGGTTGAATTTCGACCACGGGCGATCACTATAATCAATTTCACATAGCATGGGTACGGTGACGTTTAGCATTTAAAATATCTAGATATTAAAATATGTAGTATTGATAATATCTAATTCAAAAATATCGATGATAAAAAAATCATACTAATATGCAATAGCTTTACCGCGGCAGTCCCCGAGTCCCACACGTCTTTTTTTTTTAATAACCTAATATACGCGTATACATTTCCTTCTTACAGAAGCAAGCTTACAAGCTACATAAGTACCTACTACAAACAGTAGTGTAGCTTTGTTCCTTTGCTTAATTACTAGTATTAGTGCTCACATAGGGCTGCGTTTTAAAACCATTGTTTTTCTATCCCAGAATACTCTTTCAAAAACTTTGTTGTTTACATTTTTGGGTTCGCCATATATGAAAATACCCCTGGTATATCATGCGTCTATAGGCTACAGTAACTGCTGACCATCTAGCGTTCCGTAATGCACATCATTAAAGAACTCTGTTCCATTAGGCGTAAGTACCGTATATTTGCCACTCAAGTACTATTATAAAAAGTTCAAATTCTTAATGAAAAGTCTTCAATGTAAAACAGTCTGAAGCCAAATTGGATTTACTTGATTATTCTCCCGTCCATTACCAAACTATTTCTATAACTACTTAAGTCGCTCACGACACCCGTGGGCAAATATCGGCCCGTCATGAAAGTATCAAACAACTATACGTCACAATTAAACTCCAAAACTAAAACAGGTGGGGAACTAAATGCTATAAACATTGACTCGAGGGCTGCAAATTTTCAAATCCACCGGGCCCTATAACTACGCCCTTCGGCAATTTCGATTTAAACTCAGCAACGGCTAATAATTCTAAAGTTGGCAATATGTTTGTTTCACTCGAAGTCCCGCCGTGATTTCCGACTTGATTAATTGGCCTTCTTTATTCAACTTGTTCAGTTTGACTTCGACTGGTTTAAGATTAAATTTTCCGAAATTTGTTTTTGGAAGTTGTTGCGTCAATTGTTTATAATAATAATACGGTTTTCCCCTTTGTAAAGTTTTCATAGTCTCGGCAGTTAAAGTGCTTTAAAAATTAGTTTTTTTTTAGTTGTAGGTATTTAGAATACTTGTATGAAGAGGGGCAACTTTAAGAAAAAACCTAATTACTAATCTTTGGTATTATGAAATTCGGTCATAAGTCCTTTAATTTAGTGGGTGTAATTTGTGTCCGTTAATTGTGTGTTTGTAAAGTCCCCCGCGACACAGAGCTTGTTTTCTAGTGCGGGAGTTGTCTTTTTAAAGAAAAGAAAAGAAAGAAAAAAGAATAAGAACGAGTTCGGCAATAGGACATTATAAAATATGGTATTTAACAAAAACATTTATTTTACTCATGTTCTCACAGAATTTAATTGTTTGTCAAAAGAAGTAATAACCTTTCAGTTTTGCAAAACAAACATTAGTACGGCAAGATCTCAGCAACACTGTGTTACGGGAGTGTGACGTCATAAAACAACATATTAACACATATTAACCTTGTCTACTTATCTATCCTCTTAATATTAATATAATTATATTATATAATTTGACTGCCTCGGTAGTCCAGTGGCCGCAGTATGCGCCTGCTGTGCACGAGGTTGTGGGTTCGATTTCCACACAGGATAAAACTTTGTGTGACCCACAAAGTGTTTTTCTGAGTCTGGGTGTAATTTGTGTCCGTTAATTGTGTGTTTGTAAAGTCCCCCGCGACACAGAGCTTGTTTTCTAGTGCGGGAGTTGTCTTTTTTTATTTTTTGAAAACAAAAATTAAAACAATAAAAAATCATTACCAAATGCAGCAAAATGTTGTTTCAAATAGAACCACTAGAAAATGCTTTATGTTTATTTCAAAGTAATACTCACATTCACAATTATTCTAAGAAATCTGTTGAGTATTATAAGACCGATGTTACATGAGAGGACGTCTCGGAACATCGCCTTAAGCCATTTATAATAATTCGATACGTAGCGACTAGCGAGACATACCCCAAAACAAACGTAGGAATAACAAGGATAGTGCTGTGAAAAGTTTCAATATGAAATAGGTTGTTACAGTCGATATTGTAACTAAAAGTAACTTTAATAATAATCGATTGAAATTACGGAATAACGATTTGTGGTTACATAATTTTTATTTTATTTATTTAGAACAATAAAACAGTTATTTGATATTAGAGCTATTATTTTTATCATAAATACGCCAAAAACATTTGAGAAAAGGCATGCGCTTCCGTTGCCTCGTCTCGGAGATACTAGATCAACTAATTTGTGAACCCACAACCCACACCATCGTTCACGGATTGACATGTAGAAATAACTATAAATTTATTTTATAAAAGATAAATCAGGCTACTTAGACACTTAACGTGTAATGAAAAAAAATAGAGTGATCATGCCGTACTTTTCAATTTGATTTTATTGTTAAAGTTATTGTTAAACCTTCTCCGTCTACCTTAAGTATGGACGTAAGATGAAGCAGTCAACTCCCTTGCGAGATAATATGTTCATCACAATACAGTAAGTGAAGTGTTGTTGCTGTTATTGGCTTTATACTTCTAAATATTATTAACTATTTTAATACAAACATACATATATGTCAGTCCCATCGTACCTCTTGTTCATACAATAAATCAGCTGAAGCGCAACTTAACAAAATTATATATATAATAGGTTTCCTCTGAATTAGGTGTAGACAATATATGATGAAACATACCCATATCATATGTATTTAAATTTAAATCCTTAATTAAATCTCTTCTGGCAGCCTGAAATCTAACACATTCCGTTAACAAATGTAAAACATCTTCCGGTATTCCACATATTTCACAGTTTGGTGAATTAGTTTTCTTCATTAAAAAATAAATAAAGTCCCTAAAATAAATAAAGAGAAAAAAAAACTATATTAATAATAATAATAAATGTACTCCTTTGGCATACTCAAGTGGACTCAGACCGAATTGGATGCCCTGGACAGAAGAGTTCGTACGCTGCTGACGTCATACCGAATGCATCACCCCCGTTCATCTGTCATGAGGTTGTACATCCCGCGAAAATGTGGGGGTAGAGGCTTTTTAAATGCCAAAAGCCTCCATAATCGCGAGATGTGCAATCTTAGAGAATATTTTCTCGGGGTGAACGAGGGTGTGCATCGAGATGTAGTCGCAGTGGACATGGGGCTAACCCCGCTTGCCTTGGCTAAAGAGAACTGGCGCAGGCCTGTAGTGCTTGGTGCTGACGACCGCAGGGAGGTATGGCAGAGCAAGGAGCTCCACGGCCGATTCTACCGGGCCCTGCATGGCCCTGACGTAGACGGTGTTGCGTCCGTGGCCTGGCTACGCTTCGGTGATCTCTTCGGGGAACCCGAAGGGTTTGTCTGTGCAATTGCTGACGAAGTTATCATGACGAACAACTACCGGAAATATATCCTGAAGGACGGCACGGTCGACATATGCCGTGCATGTCACCGACCAGGTGAGTCCCTCAGGCATATTGTTTCCGGTTGTTCGCGTCTTGCTAACGGCGAGTACTTGCATAGGCATAACCAAGTAGCCAGGATAATCCACCAGCAGCTTGCTCTGCGATACAACCTAGTGGACGTCGAGGTACCGTACTACAGGTATGTCCCTGAGCCAGTTCTCGAGAATGGCTGTGTGACACTGTATTGGGATCGGTCCATCATCACTGACAGGACTGTTGTGGCCAACAAGCCTGATATTGTGGTGGTGGATCGATCAAAGCGCCTTGCAATGATTGTTGATATTACTGTCCCTCATGACGAGAATCTCGTGAAGGCTGAGAAAGATAAACAGATAAAATATCTTGACTTGGCCCATGAGATTGTCGACATGTGGGATGTGGATTCCGCTATCATTGTACCGATAGTCGTCACAGTGAATGGTTTAATAGCCAAGAGCCTCGACCAACACCTTAAGAGGCTCGCGTTGGGTGGATGGATCAAGGGTCTGATGCAGAAGGCAGTGCTCCTCGACACGGCACGTATAGTGAGGAGGTTCCTGTCTCTGGAGCCCTAACCGCCGGTAGCTTGGACTTTGTTCCCGATACCGGTGGGGAACTGTTTTTTATATTTTTAAATATATAGGTTTTTTATTTTTGTTTTTATATATTTAAAAATGTAAATTATATGTTAAAAGTTAAATAAAGAGAATAATAATAATCAACCCGCAGAGCAGCTTGTGGCGGGCTGAATGTGAGTGGCGACACTGCGGTCTCGAATGCCCCAGAGAGTCGATCAGGGCCTCGTCTCCGGCTTGCCTTTATTGGCTGTCCGGAGTGGACTAACAAGAGCGCCCGCAGGACTCTCAGCTCTGGCTTGCCTTAATTGGCTGATCAGAGAGGGGTCGCCAGAGCTATATGCTCGGGGGTAGAAGTGTCATTTTCAAGGGTATAACTACGGGGAAACCCGCTCTCGGGTCTCAGACCCCCGATGGTGAAACCGGCGCCGCACCGCTCGATACCCCTAGCCGCGCACTATGGTGTTGCCCTTATGCCTGTGGGCTGTTGCCCATGTCGATTGTTTCAAGGGGCCCATCTAGTGTATAGGCGAGTCACCGTCTGCCTATTTTACATTTAGAGTATATCCCAACTTTTAAATTATGGCAGGCGACGTTTTATCCCATAATCTTTGTAAATCAGTCCATCGAACACCCAATCCCATAGGCCAAAATTATTTGATTTCTCATGTTGCAATAGCTCTACACTTACCATAGGCATGTCATGGCTGTACTGCAATAATGCAGCTGTGGCATAACTATGGTAAGCGTCTCATCCCATTTTAAATTAAAATTCTCTAAGGGCCTCTGCGTGTTGGATCTATGTCCCCGCGTAAGCCTTCCAAAGGCCCGGGTATTCTCCTTCAATGATGGGAAAATACCCGTGATAAAGAGAGACATAATAATAATCATTTATTTCAGGATATAGTTTACATACTTAATACACAAAATACAAGTAGCTTACATAATCCCATAGATAAATACCTTACAAACTAACATAATATATATTATTATAAAACTTATAACTAAACACATTTTACCGGTGTCGTGTTACAACTCGCTGTGTTGTGCAATCGTCCGCGAAAACGTCGATACACAACACCCTTCGGCCAAAACTCTTCCTTGAGGAATGTGTCGAGACCATGCGTCGGCACCCGCACCACAAACGAATGGAAATTCGTGCTATGACGCGGTACCAACTTCTCTACTCTCAAGGTCCAGTTGACTTGTTTCTGGATATACTCCACAATATCCTCGGCCTTCGTGGAGTGATGCAAGCGGGACACATATAGCTGCGTCGTTGGTGTTGCGGGACGCAGCAGCTTATTGGGTCCTGTCGGTGCGGTACCGCACTGGTTCCTACAAGGTGGCTTCCTTTTCCTTTTCTCGACCTTGATGAAGCCATCCTTGTCCGTGTTAGTTTTTGGAACCTGCTCTTTCATAGCCTGTTCCTTTTGTCGTACTACCACCGAGGACTTGTTGGTGGCGGCAATAGCAGCATAGGCACGCTTAGGGGTCAACGTGCCCACACGGTTCGATGCCTCTGTACATGACAAGGCAGGGACGGCGGCTACACACTTTGCACCGCATGCAATATTGGCGACCGGTGACGCAACTGCACTCACCGACTCAAAACCGCTGACGGAGATGTTTTCAGCCTCGCGACGACTGTTGACGTTAGAGGTGTCGGGTGTCCTACCGCTCGAATTACCGTTGCGCAACAACACTACTTCGGCACGTAATTCGCATATGGTGTTATCAGACACCTCTAATTTGGCTTTCACTTCGGCCAAGCCTGCTTTAAGGACTGTAATATCCTTGAGCAGCCTGGTGACATCGACATGGTCGAACGTGACGGGGGGCAGCTTATGCAGGTCCTTCGCCACGAACGCAGGCACATCGTCGGGGTCGGTCACCTTCAGCAAGGTGATGATGTCTTGCACGCTCTTTTCGGTACCATCCCTTCGGCGTGATGGCATCTGGTCCATTTTACCAAGTGTCTGGTACAGCAGCCTCTTGCCACTGCTTACGTCTTCTTCCTTGAAGTTGGACTTACATATCTGCATAATGCTGACCTCGTCCATAGTGTCGATGGCATGCTGAATGAATGCCAACAGCTCGTTGGCTATGAGCTGTTGTGAACTCATAGCGTCGGAACGGGCAACGGCTACAGCCGCGCAACGCGTGAATTTACTAAATTCGTACAATGTAGAGGAAGCGCGACCGTACTGTAGCGCGCATCAACGACGACTTAATCTAATAGCTGTTGGTTTTGCAAATATAAATAAATAAATACTTTGGTATTCAGCGTAATGTCGATATTATTGTTATTTTTTTTAGTTTTTCACATATAACAGAACAACACTAAATGATCCGGTGCAGTTTCCCACGGAAGGCAAACATGGCGGCCCTTATTGAAAGCAAACACTATTAAACTGAGCACCTCCGGGCGCTATTCTTTAGAGCGAGGCTTTTTTATCTGGGGTCTCGAGAGCAGCGATAAAAAAATAATTAATTTAAAAAAAGGCTAAGTCTTGTTATTTTAGGGTGTCTCTGTTACCATTGATGACTATGATCGGGGTCCTTTTTGTAATCAATTAATTATAGCATAACAGTTTTATTTAAATTTCATACATATATTGCTCTCGATAAGACTTAAAATTTTAAGTTTCAATCGGGAATGACTCTTTTATAAAGTATAATGTACGTTTTGATGTGAAGTTGCGGAAAACAGCCCCAATATATAATAGCTCTTAAAGTTAATATAATAGAGTTTAGTAATAAGCGTTACAAATAATTGTTTTTTTTTATTCATCTTTTTCAATATATAGGCTTATTATTAAATTAAATAAGCTTTTCTTTTAGTATATAGGCTTCTTAGATTTAAAAGCTTAAATAAAGACCTTTTTATAACCGTTTTAAAGTTTATGTTTTTAATACCTCGTTTGTCACGTATTTTGTGGCCATACCAGTAAAGCGCGGTGTTGGTTTTGCAGGACATATGTGATTTTTTTTACATATTATATGTAAACTTTTGGAGGTATTGAGTGCTTGTTAGAATGATTTCCCTCCAGTATTTCTGTTTTATACAGTAGTTGTACAAGTGTTTGATAGTTACCAAACGAAGCTTTGTTTCACGTTTTACTTTTTATTTGCCTTTAATATTATTCAAATCAAATCATTTAATCCTTACTAATATTATAAATGTGAAAGTTTGTAAGAGTGGATGGATCGATGTTTGTTATTCTTTCACGTAAAAACTACTGAACGGATCTGGATGAAATTTGGCACACAGATAGATTATGGTCTGGAATAACACATAGGCTACTTTTCGCAGCGATAATCGATATCCACGCGGGCGGAGCCGCAGGCAACAGCTAGTCATACATAAGTTGGCACAAAATATAACATAAGGCTTATAAATAAATGTGTACTACAATTTTAGGGTGCCTGTACTCCCTAGTACAGGCAAACATGTGTCACAAAAGAATAAAAGAAAGTAAAATTCGCAGTGTACTTACTCGAAATATTATAAGATACTATAGCAGACAATGAGTCTAAATCATATAATCATCTTAGCCAAAGGAGCTCCATAGACCTCTTCCAAGGATTTCCACAACATTCTGTCCTGAACATAGCTTGTCTATCGGTTGCCCGCAACTTTAACGGTCGTCGATCGACCTTGTTAGAGGCCTGGCCACGCTGTGTTTTCCAGTTCGTGGTCGCCACTCTAGAACCTTTCTGCCCCAACGGCCATCGGGTCTGCACTCTACGAGCTATGTGCTTTACATGAATAGAGTCAGCTCAGGATTGAATGCTGTGGAAAACCTTAAACATAGGCCTCCAGCTTATGTCCAGCAGTGGACGTCTTTTGGCTGAGATGGATGGATGGGTAGTCATACTATATGTACAAATAGAGAAAAATTAAAAGATTTTAGCAGTATTCTTCGGTCTCATATTTCTTTTTCGAAACGATATTTCAATACTACATCTTATTCTTGCACCTACTTCGTATATCTCTGCATCTTCCTAAAGTTGGCTGGTAGAGAATGCCTTTGGCATTAAGCCCTCCATTATACATTCAGTGCATAAAGTTCTAAATAAATAAATATTTGGGTACATTTTGGTAGTACAAGTTGTTCCTATCACAAGGTATTCATTACGATTGTAGGTGAACTTAGTGACAGTGACTTCTGATTGTAAAATATTTTCATCATTACTTTCTTTGAAGAAAATTGAAAAGGAAATTTACAGATCTAGGTTTTTTAGTTTTTTTATAAAACTAGGCCATTTTAATTTACTTAGAACCTAAATTTGTGTAATGGCGTCCATTCCACGTTCAAAAGATCTTCTGTAATGAGTGTAACTTTTTTAAATGTACTTCTTAAATTTCCTTTAAGTATCGTAGCGTTTTGCGCTTGAAAATATTTGGAGATGCTTTTATTAACAAAGAATTTTACTAACCTTATTTAAAATTACATTTAAAAACTTTCCATGTTTTTCTAGGTCTATGAAACTGGTAGTTCATAAAATTAAGATATTATTGTATTTTTTAAAAATATAGTAATATTTACGTAATTTAAGGGATAGGCAGAGAGATATGTATGACATGTACCGACAGTAATTTTATAGGAACAGGTAGCGTAGCACAATTGCAGACGTTTTTTGCATAAAAATCCAAATGCCATCAGACTGGAGGATCAAACCCGTGACTGATAGCAGCACCGTGATTCTGTATAGCAGTTGTGCATACCTACTGACCCACCGAGTCAATCCAAATAGAAGCTACATATTTTTATTTAATTCCAAATGAAACATTAAATTAAATGTCCCATTACATATATCGTACGGCCTAATAATTGTCAGTAATACACGCCTATTACTAGAATCACGTCATTAATATTACGTTGTCCACGCCCACTGTTGCCCACAGTCCTTAATCCCACATGTGTCATTGAAAAAACGCTTTCTATATTAAATATGTAGCGGTTACTCACGAATTACTGCCTAGGGCGACATTACTACTGTACTAGTATATTGTGACGTCACAGCGGTGACGTATGTAGGCTTTTAGTTTACTGTAGTGACGTAATAAGTTGTCTTTATGGCTAGTGTTTGTGGGTAATAAAGATAAGTAGCAGATAAATGAAGTTTTGTTGTGTAGTGACACAATTTGGAAAGCTTATTTTTGTGTAATTTGGAATTCGACTTTGATATTTTGTTTTTTTGATAGGAATTATTGAACGTTAAAAAAATAGTTCGAATTATAAATTTAATGTGTACATACTCATTTGATTTATTTTTAAAATATAAAAATCCAAAACTAATCATGGTGGATTTGAATTCTAATTTCAAATATTTATTTATTGATGATTTTGAATTTGAGGTAAGTTTTTAGTTTATATAATGAATTCGCTTTTCAAAAATATTGCATTCTATAACATAATAAATAAAAAATAAAATAAATTACGTCACCATTTTTTCCGTAGGTACGTTCGTTCATTCCTTAACTCGCTCTTAGGCTATATGGAGCGATGATCTTTGCCAATTGGATGGTAGTAGTTAGATGCGTGAAGTCAAAATCGTACCAAGTAGTACCTACACTTGGAGAAAACTTTGTCCAGCAGTGGACTGCGATAGCCTGAAGAAATTAAGATTATTAAGATTATTGTGAGTAAATTCTCGTGTTTTTACCGCCAATATTTTCCGTAACTGTCACCCAAGCCCAATATTTAAACACATACTTTATTTCACACGACTACTATTACTGCTGAAACTAATTCAAATTTGTTTAGTTTTGTTGGTCGGCGAGTAAAAATTTGTAATATTATTACGAGTACATGACACGTGTCGACTTTTGAACATAGTATACACAGGGGCCTCGTTTGTTTCTATGTTTGTTTTTGTTACATTAATGTTACAATTTTATGTAATCCTCTTTGACGCGTGATATACAGATGACAGGAAATTTTAATAGTAATGGTTTGGGAGTGGTGTTGTTTGTTAAGGTTTTAATTATTGTAATTTAATGAAAACTAGAGGTTACCATGTGGTCGTTATTATTATTATTTTTTTTTTTATACTACCAAGGTGACAAACAAGCATACGGCCCGCCTGATGGTAAGCAGTTACCGTAGCCTATGGACGTTTGCAACACCAGGGGTGTCACTCACTCGTTGCCGACCCTTTAAAAACCTTATAACTCCTTTCTTGAAGAACCCCATGCTATAGTCTCTTGGGAAAACCTCGGCAGGGAGCTCATTCCACAGCCATATCGTAATAACGAATAGAGATGGGCATATAGAAATTCACAGCCAAATAACTACACAAATAGGTGTATTTGTGTTTTTGTGCTTAGGTGGATGTCTATTATAATAAAGCCGGCCGTCATTATAATTTCCTCAGGCTATCGCAGTCCACTGCTGGACAAAGTTTTCTCCAAGTGTAGGTACTACTTGGCACGATTTTGACTTCACGCATCTAACTACTCCCATCCAATTTGCAAAGATCATCGCTCCATATAGCCTAAGAGCGAGTTAAGGAATGAACAAACAAATGAATTAATAATAAAATAAATTAATGAATAAAAACCAAATTACAATGATACCAAGCGAAGAACAGAATAATCCATGGAAAATACATTTTAAAAATAAGTTAAAACCAAAATGAGTCATGTTGCATATTGCGCGTAATGCAGGTTAATACATCAGCATAATTTATTCTGGAATATTATCATCATCATCATCATCTCAACCCATAAACGTCCCTGCTGGGCACTGGTCTCTTCCATACATTTGGAGGGATAATATCCTTCCAAATTTGGATCCTATTTGGAGTATTATAATTCTATACAATTATTGGCACAGGTCAATAGGACTTTTGCATTACTTTGGCTGACAAAGCACATATCTACGGAGTGGGCACCCACAACTGACGCCTCACACTATCTGTTGTCAGTCAAGAAAATTAAAATTTAGCTCTTTATTCAAACCATTTTAATATCAACGAATGAGAATTCTCACTTTTATACGAGATATACAAACATAAATTATTAGCAGACTATTGTATTATATTTTCCACTGCATACGCAAGTTTATTAAGATTATTGTGAGTAAATTCTCGTGTTTTTACCGCCAATATTTTTCGTAACTGTCACCCAAGCCCAATATTTAAACAAACACTTTATTTCACTTAGTGACGTAGAGTTATAACCCTTAATAATTCGAACATAAACTGGGGTGATGTGGAAATCTACAATTTTCACCCTCACTCATTCGTTGGACGGCATTATGCAACACGCCACAATTGTGAATAATGTTTGCTGTCGCTTCACATACGTCGCACTAGTCGACGCGACGGCGACATTTGAAAACGACGCCCACACGTAGGATTTATATATTTGCAGGCAAATTTATACAATTATAACATTAAAATCTGTGTAAATTTTGCTGTGATCTAAAATAAGGAAAGCATTGGAAAGTTTCGCGACAGTACACCCGCCTCTCTTCCGTTTACTTGTGTAATATAGACAATGTAATATATTTGTGAACACAATCAGGTTATTTAAAAATGTAATCATTGTTGTTGCTTGCATTTTTTTTAAATTTAAATACTGCAGTAGTAGATTATTTTTTATTCATATTATATAGCCTGTGGAAAAGCCTTTTAATACTTTTTAGGCGAATATTCCTTTAAACACATCGGTCCTCATTTTGTTTTAGTAATTTTTTTACTAGGACGATGTTATGCGAGGTTCCACAATTATTGTAAATAATAAAGTCTGTCGCGTTCAACATACGTCATGCGACATAATTTTATATTGCTTTAGTATATTTACAAGTTCATCTAGACAATGTGCGACAATTTCAGTTTGACTTTATATTATGAATTAAATATTGATCATAACGTTTAAAGTTAGATTGTTTGTTCAGTAATTTACTTTTATTTTGTATGATTAACATAACACACGCCTTTGTCCCTGATAGAGTAGTATTTCATCTATTTGAAATTAGACCCTTCCGATGACGGTATGCAATACTCTAAAAATTGTACTCTGTTGTTGTGTTTATCAAAAAATGTATTTTCTTTATTCCTTTTTCTTTCTTCCTTTCCCCAAAAAGGTGGTTACGAATTATATACGCTGTATTGTGCTTATATGTGCCCCATTGCTGGACATCCAGAGACCTGAAACAGTTTAGGCCATAGCCCGTAATCCATACTAGTCGCCCCAATGCTCGACGAAGCCTTCAATTTCTTCATTCTTTTTCTTCATTGTTTACACTATAGTAATAAGTGTTCAAAAGGCGGGTACTACTAATAGATACAATGAGCATAAGGCCAGTTACACATACGAAAAACATTTGCAAAACAGCCACGCCTCCACACCTCATTCCCACATCCGAAACACTCACATAATCAAAATAAAAATATAACGTAATGGTATAACACTGTAATAGTGCATGTAAGGCGTAACTCCGCCGGCTCCATAAAGTAGATTAAATTTAAATTGTCAATTCGGTTTTACGAGCGACAGCGGGCGGTTCGGGCTGTTGGGTATTCCGCACTCGGTGTGAGGTATTTCGGGTATTTTCGGGCATTTGTCAAACTTGTGTACCTGCCTTTAGGAATTTGTGGTAAAATTGACGTATAGGATTTGACGGGTCAGTAGATAATTTAGGGTTTTACTGGCATGTGTGGTAACAAAGTGCGAAAGTATCCAAATTATAGAACGATTTGAGGTGTGAGTTCGATCCCGGTTTGAAATACCAATGTAAATTAATTATTAATTACTAATCAGTCTAATTTATATCTGCAAACGTTGAAGGAAATGTTTATAAGCCTTAACCCTTTCTAGCTCACTTAATAGAAGAGAGGACATCCCTGCTTAGCAATGGGACGTAAGTATACCTATTATTAAGTCATTAAAAGACCACTCCCGCACTGGGGAACAAGCCCTGTGTCGCGGGGGACTTTTAAACATATAATTAACGGACACAAAGTACACCCAGCTTCGGGACAACCATTTATCGATCACAATATTTTTTCTCCCGTGTAGGGATCGAACCCACAACAAGCCGCGTAGTAAATGGTAACCACTGAAGACATTGAACTAACCGTACCTACAGTCAAATATATATTTTATATAATATTAAGTCATAAACATTATAGTTATTTAGCCATTTATTAATAAGTATTTTTTCCTTGTTTCAGGTACTGTAAACACACCTCACATTTCTTTACATTTAAGTAAGTATTGTATAATAGAGACAGATGTCTTCTAAATGAAATCGTATTAGAATTACATAAATTAAGTGAGTTTTACAACATAGTATATATGTATATTAGGTGGAAAATTAGGAATGTGAAAACCTGAGAAGTGGCTAAGTTAGAGTTAAAGATAAGATAAAGATAAAGATAAAGATAATTTATTTGTCTGAACATGTGTACATTTGAGGTGTTACAGAATAGGTAGTTCCAACATGCCATGTCTATTAAACATACAAATTAAGTGTCTTACATACTAAAATTATTTATTATTTAAATGACGACAAAATGAATTAATTGGAATGAAATAATTGATGACAATAATAATAAAATAATAATCATTTACATTACATACATTAAATAAGAATCTCTATTTCAATAAAAATAACAATAAATTTATGTTATTATGCGTTATAAATAAATCAAATTAGTGCATGTCAATGTCATTAAGAAAATCCTTTATGCTATAATAACACTTATTCAATAATAAATTATTTGTTTTATGCTTAAACAAACTTACACTTAAATCTTTATAAGAATTTGGTATCTTATTATATATTTTAGGGGCCATTCCAAATATACTATTTGCCATTAACGCTGTGTTTGCACTGTGCATACATAACCTTTTATTGTCTCGTCGGTTGCGTACTGAGATTGCAGACATATTAGGAAACAAATGAGGATTGTTTTTAACAAAAAGAGCTGTTTCTAGTATATACAATGAAGGAAGGGTCAAAATTTTGTATTTTATAAAATATGGTCTGCAACTATCCATTACTTGTAAACCAAACATATTTCTAATGCAGCGTTTCTGTTGCTTAAATGCTAAGTCTTTATCGGTTGAGTTTCCCCAGAATATGATGCCGTATCGTATTACAGATGCAACTAGTCCATGGTAAGCCAACAGCAAAGTGCTTGTATTAACCATAGGTGCAAGTTTATAAAGTGCATAAGAGCTGCTACTAATTTTTTTACAAAGATGTTCAATATGAGCTTTCCAATTGAGTTTTTTGTCTATAATTAGCCCAAGAAATTTTGTTTCATTTACTTCACCTATTTCAAAATCACCATATCTTATAGTAAGTTTATTCGTTAAAGGAAGCCGTTGACTAAAATGAATTATGTGCGTTTTACTAAAGTTGATTCTTAAATTGTTATTTTTCATCCACAATATAATTGATGATAAGGACTCATTAATGTCGCTTTCATAAGATGCCGGTATTGAACACGGTATTGTAATAGTGCTGTCATCTGCGAAAAGAGTCATAGGGTAGTGTGCTGATTTTGGTAAGTCATTAATATATGTTATAAATAACAAGGGGCCAAGTACACTACCCTGCGGCACCCCAAAGGTAACTTCTCGAGTACCTGATGTATAATTCATCTCTCTTTTTGTTTTAAGATTGATCTTTGTTATTGTTGTAACCTGTTTCCTATCAGATAAGTATGATGAAATTAAGTCCAGAACATTACCTCTTATGCCATAACACTCCAACTTACTTTTCAAAATGCCATGCTCAACATAATCAAACGCTTGCGTCATGTCACAGAAAACTGCACATACAGGACTTCTTTTATAGTCGTTTTGCTTGTTTTGCTAAACTTATTTTATAAAGAGGAAATATTAGATTTTTGTTTGTTATGATTTAACTCAAAAACTACTCGAAAGGTGTCAAAAATTCAAAATATTATTAGTATATATAATAATTTGTTTGTTAACTTTTCACGACTAAACGAATCTTAATAAAATTTGGCAAGGAGATAGATGGCATCCCGAGTAAGGACATAGGATGTTTATATCGCAAAACCGACATCCACGCGGGCGGAGCCGTGGGCAACAGCTAGTACTTTTTACATGAACAACTCCATATCTACTACAAATGTTTCTAACAGAATTGCTTGTCTATTCTAGCCAGACTTTGCAGTCTAAGTCTGTCTTTGACAAATGTGGCGCCAACGGCGACCGACGCCGCGACGTACCGTTTGACTCTGAGTCACCGTTCGTGTATAATGCTAACGTTTGCCATTCAATCATAAATATTACTATAACAAATACTACTAGTTACATTCGACTAGGTAGTCACTACGGTACCCACGCTAGGAAATACACCACGTGTCGCAGAGAACTTTACAAACATATGAATCAAATGAAGTCGGAACAAACGTAAGTTTTTGTCCGCTGTGGGCATCGAACCCGCGTTTGGCGCAATGTTATAGACGAGGTACTAGACCACACGTGCAGTCGTTTTTTTCCTTTTTTACTACTAAGGAAATAAACAAGCATACGGCCTGGCTGATGGTAAGCAGTTACGCCTATGGGCGCTTGAAAGTAGTATCTCGCACGTTGCTGACTCTTTAAAATCCTTATAACGTTAAAAGTCGGTCCCGACTGTCAACAGTCGTTAGATCACGACAGAGACCCAATTAGGGGCGATCTAAAGAACTCTGTCACCAGGTTGACCACTAGCCTAACGGTAAGAAGAAGAAGAAGAAGACTTCTTTCTTGAAGAACTCCATGCTATAGTTTTTCGGGAAATCCTCGCTCATTCCAAAACTTAATCGTACGTAGTAGGAAATTCCTCAGAAACTGTACAGTACGGCATGGCGATAGTGCTTATAAAGATTCGTCAAAAATTTAACATCCTATTTAATAACCTATTATTTGGCAAGTAAACTTTTTTATTCTATTCTATAAGAAGGTTAACTCTGGATTATCAGTCTAGCTGTTTTGCTAGTATCTGACTTCAAATGTCCTATTATTTTATAGATGTATGCCGAAATTCAAAAGATGTTCTGTGTTCTATTTTTTGCTGGATATTTTTAGAGCAAACCTAAGCTTACAAGACGTGATGAAAGAAATATTATGTAACTAAAGTATTGCTTGCGGTCTTACCATAGTAAAATGAATTTCTTATTCGTGAAACTCTGAACACTAAGTTATTCTATTACATTTTTAGGTTTATTTTTCGGTCGTACAGTGTCTATTTCTGTCGTGGTTTTTGGTAAAAGTATGTCACGAAATTTTCTGCCTGCAAATTCTTACACATAATCCTATTTTTTCTGTCTACCTAAAATATGAGAATGCAATTATCACCATCAACCTATCAGGTGAGAAACGTCTACTACTGGACATAGGCCTCTCTCAAGAATTTCCACAGCATTCCCGTAACCTTTACCAGGTCGCTAGTCCAATTTCTTGGAAGCCGTGCACGCTACGTCTTCGTGTCGTCAGGTCGCGGTCTTCACTTCAGAATCTTACAGCCCCAACGGCCATCGATTCTGCAACCAAAATGCCACTTTATTGAAGCAATCCTTCTAGCCATGTTGGTTAAGTGACTGACATAGCTAGAAGGATTGCTATTATTATCTAATCTAAGTAGATTAGATAATATCATCTTAGGTTATCCAACGCATCTTCTCATTTCTGATCCCATCTCGTTTCAATCTGGCTGAAAACATAATTAACACACAAAGTAAACCCGCAGTGGTATTCCGTAAGAGCAAAAACCGAGCAAAATCTGGCTGTCTGATTGAAAATCGGTATTCCGTAAGAGCCCTTTTTGACGTTTAGACGTCACCAATTGTGCCGTCACCGAGCAATCACAACTGTTAGTTTTGCGATCACAACTGTCAATTTACCATCGCTGTTTCTTAGAGAATCAGCAGGCCCAATTAGAAACATCAAATTTTGAATCCTATAATATGGAAACTGAATCCAAAACACGGATAAAATCACACACTATACTGACTCATGAACACAGCATTAAAAATGCACATGAATTCAAGTAAAATACTCAAGATGGCGTATTAAAGTTTCTCATAAAGCAACCAAACATCTCGGCTGTAGGACAGAGAATAGGTTATCTGCAACTAACGAGGTCTGAACTGCGTTTTATCGTTCTGCCATTGTGTATCATAATTGAAGTAAAGGCTAGCCAGCGTTTCGCAACCTTATCCTTTAACGTAATGTTCTTTTGAAGAAATAATATATTTTTCTTTGTCGTTTCGACCGCAGTTTTCAAGTTTAGATAAATATTTTCTGGAGACTGCTTGACAGCTTCAAGATTTGGCATTGGGGTGGATTTCTACTAATAATATTAATGAATGAATTTCCAATTGATGTGATTGGATCTATGGATTTTTGTTACTCTTTTACCTAAAAACTATTTAACGATAGGTAACAGATATTATTTAATTTGGCAGAGATAGATTATAGTCTGGAATAGCATATAAGCTACTTTTTATCGCGATAACCGACATTCACGCTGGCGGAGCCGCGGGTAGCAACTAGTTTATTATATTGCACAATTGTGTACTCAAGAATAGGTACACTTTATTCCCTAATTGTTCGTGCTTTCCGTTTCCGTTCTCTAATTATCTTCGGGGTCGTCAGCAATCTGTCCGCTATAATCTGCCAACTAGATAAATCATCATCTAGTTGGTGTGACATCGAATCTGGCGTACCTCAAGGCGGTATTCTTTCTCCTTTGCTTTTTTCTATTTTTATAAATCTCATAACACAAAATCTTCAAAGTGCGTATCATCTGTATGCTGATGACTTGCAGATTTACTCACAGGCGCGTGTTGACTGTATTCCCTCTGCGGTGGATACTGTAAACAGAGACTTACAGCACATCAAAAACTGGTCTGATAAGTTTGGTTTGACTGTCAACCCAACCAAATGCCAAGCCATCGTCATCGGCAGCCAGCGCTTGATGAGCAGATTAGATACAGTTGCTCTTCCACCTATTGTCTTCAATGGTGCTACTATAGAATTGTATCAAACTGTTAAAAATTTAGGTTTACAGATTGATACCAACTTAAATTGGAGAGCACAAGTTACTCAGGTTTGTCAGAAAGTCACCGGTACCCTGCGTGCTCTGTATCGGCTAAAGAACTTTCTACCATGTAAGACTAAAACAATGCTTGTGCAGACTTTAATTTTTCTCTTGATCGACTATGGTGATGTGTGATATTTTGACTTGAATGCAGATCTTCTCAACAAACTCGACTGTCTTCTCAATAACTGCATTCGATTCATTTTCAATCTTCGCAAGTATGACCATGTGTCTACTTTCCGCTCCCAGTTGAAATGGCTCCCTATTCGTCAGCGTCGTAGTATGCGTGCACTCTCCACCCAGTATTCCATCCTTATATAAGAGGGAGCATTAGGAGACCCTAATGCTCCCTCTTATTTAACTCCACAGTTTCAGTATCGCTGGTCTGTTCATAATAAAAGTCTTCGTTCCTCTAACAATCTGCTCCTATTGTGTCCTTCTCATAACTCTGATTTTATTCACTCCTTTTTCCCTATCCAATCTATCATTCTTTGGAATGCCCTGCCTCTTGAGATCAGAATGTCCACTAGCCGGTATGCGTTCAAAAAAAAGGTTCGTGAACTACTCTTGCACAGATTGGTAGAATCATCTCATCAGTAATGTTTTCTATTCATTATATTTATATAATTAATATATATTAGTTTATTTTAGAGTATATGCATTTACTTTATATAATATGTACCTTATACTAAGTATTAGTATCGTATTTTACATATATTGTCTTTTCTATATTTTATTATCTTTAAAAATGTATAACGTATGCACCTACTTTGTAATATCTCTGCACCACCTTGGGTTGACTGGTAGAGAATGCCTATGGCATTAAGTCCGCCTTTATACATTTGTTTTGTGTATATTAAGTTTTAAATAAATAAATAAATAACTGGTAAAACCTCGACCAGCAGTCTCAACGACCACTAGATCAACGACGCAGTATAAAAATAATAAATGAAATATTTAAAATACATATTTCATGGCATCACAACACAACCGGGAAGCTTATTGATCAAATAAGTTCGTAGTAACATTTTCCCAATAGATATTCCGTAAATTTTGACCTAGTTACTATTGGAGGGTTGGCAGCCTTGAGGTGCGTGATAGC
Source organism: Trisateles emortualis (assembly GCA_947095525.1). NCBI lineage: Eukaryota > Metazoa > Arthropoda > Insecta > Lepidoptera > Erebidae > Trisateles > Trisateles emortualis. The sequence goes on along the minus strand of OX352743.1, from coordinate 5,157,747 downwards.
GGTTCGATTCCGGGAATGTCACAATTTGTATGGGAAGATGATAAGTAGGACAGTGAGATGTTTTGATAGCGGTATATGTGTGTCAAGTTGAGGAAGTGGAATATTGTATGTGTTTCATTCATATCTACTTTGAATGTAGTAGAAAATTGTATACACAAGTTTTTTTTTTATACTATCAAGGTGGCAAACAAGCATACGGCCCGCCTGATGGTAACCAGTTACCACACATAAAAATAAATATAAATTTGTAAGTTTCGCTGTAGCTCAGTCTGATATAGATCCTTGTATTTTTTTTGCAATAATTTAGTAAAAAGCTGTTATTTTGGTAGGGCACCATACTAGCGAGCAAGCCAGACTGGGGAAGGACCTTAACCTTACAGAAGACTACAGCCGAATAACAGTTAGTTATGTTCCTGTGTGTGAATACGGGTCTCCAGTGCACATTTAGGGATGCGTTTTGAAATAAACGATTTCCTATCCCAGGGATATTATCTTAAAGCTCTGGTATAAAAATGGGTCGACAACACGCAAGTGATACCTGTGGTATTGTAAACGTCCTCAGGCTACGATAAAGCGGGCCGTATGCTTGTTTGCCACCGAAACAGCTAAAAAAACATCACAAAAACAAGGATTTGTTATATTAGGCTGTAATAGCCTAATATAACGAATCCTTATTTTTGTCATCCCGAATAATAAACAAAAATCAAAGATGTCTTCGTTTCCATTCTTTTTTTATAGACTACTTAATCAAGCAAACAAGCATATGCTTATCATAACATGGTAAGCAGTTACCGTAGCCTATGGACGCTTGCAACCCATTCTTCTAAGATATTTGTCAAACAAACCTACTAAAACGGGATGCCATTAAAAATCCCATTAGTTTGCGATCAAAGTTGTCTCACAAAATCTCTAGTAATCAATGTGCCGTATGTACGACATAGATATGTAGTGTACTAACTAGATGTGGTAAGTATGGAGAAACAACATTCCTCGGTGGTCCAGTGGCCGCAGTATACGCCTGCTGTGCACAAGTTTGTGGGTTCGATTTCCACACAGGAAAAAACTTAGTGTGAGCCACGAAGAAATGTTCTGAGCCTGGGTGTAATTTGTGTCCGTTAATTGTAAGTTTGTAAAGTACCCCGTGACACAGAGCTTGTTCTCTAGTGCAGGAGTTGTCTCAATCAATAAAAAATAAAATATTATTAGAGGTGTATCAATAATATACCTCTAATAATATACCTGTATAATGACTGCACGATTGGTTCAATGGCTGGCGTGGCGTGTTGTGGGTTCGATCCCCACACCGAACAAAAATTGTGACCCATAAAAGGTTGTCGCGAGTCTGGGTCTACTTAGTGTCCGATAATTATATGTTTGTAAAGTCCCCCGCGACACAGGGTTGGTTACCTAGAGCGGGAGTTGTTTTTAAACAAAAATGTATATTTTTGACTGCCTTGGTGGTCCAGTGGCCGCAGTATGCCGGGTTCGATCCCCACATGGGACAAAAAATTGTGTAACAGGTTGTCCCGAGTCTGGGTGTACTAAGTGTCCGTTAATTGTATGTTTCGAAAGTCCCCCGCGACACAGGTTTCCCTAAAACGGAAGTTGTCTTAAATAAAAATTATTAATAAAAAGGGATTTTCAAGCATTAGTAGGTACTCTTCTTGCACATCTTTATTTCCACGTATCGAACGCAGTTTTATAGCATCGGACGTTCATTATGGTAATAGGGGGTTCGGTTTCATCCGCCCCTCGTCAGTCACCGAGCGCTAGTGATTTTTGAGCCTACTGACTTTCAGGAAAATCGTGATGTTGTGCTGTTACATATATATATATACCAACATGGCGGTCTGTGAAAGATGGAGTAGATATGTTTTTATAGTGATGCTGAATTTCAAGCGTCCATTAGCATTCTAAACCCTGTGTCAACACCTAATAAGAGAGGCCGATAAGAGTTAAGACTTTGGAAAGACCTCTACCTTACTGAGGACCACCGCAAAATAACTACACACAGCGGTGTAGTTGTGTTCCTGTGTGTGAGTATTGGTCTCCAGCGCTCATTGAGGGATGCGTTTTGAAAGAAACGTATTCTTATTCCAGGATACTCTATCTTAAAACTCTGTTCAAAAAAAAAGGGTTGGCATCAGGCAAGTAATACCTATGGCAAGCGTCCATAGGCTATGGTAACTGTTTAACATCAGGCGGGCCATATGCCTAGCGCATATGGCCCGCCGTATATTAAAAAAAAACACTCCGACTCGAAATATACATTTATTTACTTATTTTATTTTATTAATTTACACTCCATGTGTACAATTCGGTTACTTTCCTACTCGGCGACGACCTTTATCTTTCAAAATTGTAATGGTTTTAAAACAAATATCAATATAGTAAACAAACATACAACAAGATTAGACAGTCTAGACGTCGCCATTTTGATGAGTGCGTTTATGGATATAAAAATGTTTGTGCAGATTTTAAATCGTCTATTGCGTAGTCTGAATAGAAATAGAAAATTTCTTACCCTTTATAGACAAATATTCTAGTCCAGTGAAATAAGAGTGACTTTTATGAGGTCTTTTACTTTAACTACTATTTAAAATTAAATAACAATGCCTTGGACCAACTCACTCAAGGATATCTGAGCCTCTAGACAAGTGGCATAAGCGATAGTCGAATCGAAAAGTCAAAAAAAAATGTATGGGATTTGACGTAAGTTTACGACATTAAATCGTAGACTCACGTCAAATTCCATACATTTTATTTTTTGACTTTTCGATTCGACTATCGCTTATGCCACTTGTCTAGAGGCTCTGATTAGAAAGTATATAGCCTATACTACAATACATGTACTTATACCGTACCGAAAGTCCTTACTAATATTATAAATGTGAAAGTTTGTTAGTATGGATGGATGTTTGTTACTCTTTCACGTAAAAACTACCTACTGAACGGGTCTGGATGAAATTTGGCACAGAGATAGATTATGGTCTGGAATAACACATAGGCTACTTTTTACAGCGATAACCGACATCCACGCAGGCGGAGCCGCGGGCAACAGCTAGTAATTAATAAAATAAGTATACTTAGGCTGCAGCCTAAATTAAGTATAGGCAGGTTAAAGGCAAGACTAAGAGATTTGTCTCTTGAAAACGATCAGACGTTACCAGGCTGTCAAACTGCATAACGGCTGTTGCCATCGAGAGACAAATCCGCAGTATATTAGTTTGTAGTTTTCATTAGTTATTATTTTATCACTACACTAGGGGTCGCCCGCGACAATTGGCAACATATCTCACTACTGTTCCGCTTCTATGGTCATAGCGTGATGTTATATAGCCTAGCCTACCTAGATAAATGCACTATTCAACAAAAAAATATTTTTTCTAATCGAACCAGTACTTTCTGAGATTAGCACGTTCAACCTAACAAACAAACAAAGTCTTCAGCTTTATAATATTATTATAGATAGTATAAAAAAGTCGCTTCCCGCTGTCTGTCTGTCCCTATTTATGCTTAGATCTTAAAAACTACGCAACGGATTCCTGTTAGATCAATAGGCTCGTCAATTCAATAAATGACCCCAAGGTAGACAGCCTTAAAATGATTGTTTGTGTTTTTTTTTATTAAATACTCTTACTTGTTTGTATTGAAATAAAGGGTCTGGCTATGGTCTAATTAAAAAAAAAACCATAAATAAATAAATTAATTAAAAATAGACCTAAAATATTTGTTACCATAATTTATGTCCAAAAATCTATTTAATAAAGTTCTAAATATCCAAAATGGCTGTAATATAAAATAGATAAACTAAATAAAAAACAATCGTAAATAAACTGTTAATTCATTTACAAACTAGACACATTTATTACTTGGATAGCATCGTTTACGGTATTTATAACAAATAAATATATTCTTTATTATCAACTTAAGCTATAATTCTTTCCACACAATAACGCGTATTTTATGGAAAAATTTTAACGGGCAAACTTAGTGTGGCAGATTGTTTGCTCATATACTATTTGCTATATTTCAGTAGCTACTTAATACTTAATCAGGGTGTGTAGTCTAGATTTATAGCCTAAAGAGTTATTGTGTTTTTGTTTATAATTAATAAATTATAAAAACTACAGGACCGATTTAAAAACATATAATAATAATAGACTGTTGAAAATAATGTTCACCAGTGTGAAGCAAGAATGGGTCGCTATACTTTAATATATGTATATGTGCAAAAAATAAGACAACTAATTATATACGGACAATTATTTTGCATAAACTAACATTTTCCACTATTAAAACCGAATTTGTCTTCTTATTTCGTACATAATGCGATATTTATTCAATTCTCAAAAATATCTTACAGTCTGCCACAAAACATCAGCCTAAGTCAAATACATTCCTAAAACAGTATTGAATTTAGTAATGAGAAAAACTTCGATGCCTAACCCGAGTTTTTGTGTTATAATATTGCTTTGGGTAACCCTCCAACATTTTTTTCGTACAATTTATTGTGAAGTCACATGCAGTGGTGTGATAGGGTACTATTTGTCATTTTAGGGTTCACCCGGCGGCGTGTAGGAGTTGTCCAAAAACGTTCAATTTGGACTTTTGCTTCGTTATTGCCTAACATTTTTCGGTAATTAGGCTTTAGAGTTTCAGACACGCATGCCTAAGGCGACGTGGGGTAATCTGTACAATCTTTAATATTGGATTTATTTATAGGTATGTTCTAATTTCGGGTATTCGATGTCATTTTCGTTGTAGCAAACTTATTTAAACTACAACTACATAATATTTGGTTTAATAGGTTCATGGGATCAAAGTGTTTGTTTTCTCAACAGACTAAGAGAACCGACTGATCAATGCTTCGCGTGATCAGAGGTATGCCTTTTTCTTGCACAGAGAATAAGCATTGCTATCTAATGTGGCAATTCTGCTAGCCTTCTAGATTTGTTTCCATGTTGTACTATCCCGTGATGTTGAGGTATAATTTGGCGCTTAGACAGCGCATAATTTTTTTTATGTTTTGATATATTTTTTAATAGTCAATTTAATATGTTGTGTTATTAAAGGAGAAAGGTTACTTAATTAGCTTCACGCTTTTTTCCTGAACTGAACTTAATATACCAGAGATGATGGAGACTACCTCGTCTCCAGCTATATAAGTCCCATGTTAAAATTGATTGCATTTAGGAACAGCCGTGTGTCGCGGCCAAGTGCAAACCCGTCGAATATTTTATATAAACCTCTATTTTCACCCATCAACACCGAACATTAAACCTAGACATATCTTTTTCATCAAGATTAAAATATATTTTATCTCTGTCACTCAATCCCTTCCAAATCCTTCCAGTTGTCGTCTATGTCTATTAATAAAGATTTTCTTAGTAAAGGCTCTTGTAATGCTCTGAGCTTTCGACGAAGCCATCAACGAAGAGGATAGTGAAACATAAATATTGGGAAGAGTGTTTCAGATTATGTGTTTTAGCGAAATTGAACTTTATGTTTATAAGATTAAGAGCCTTCTTAACATTTTAATGTTAAGAAGGCTCTTAATCTTATATACATTTATTAAGATTTTTATTTATTTATTAACACATATACACAAATTGGTATAAAGGCGGACTTAATGCTAGAGGCATTCTTTAGCAGTACACCTTTAGGGTGATGCAGAGATAAAACAAAGGAGGTGCTAAATTTAGATTTTGTGTGTATGTCTTTGAAATAAAAATCACAAATGACATAGCTCAAAGAATTAAATGGCTGAAGTGGCATATACAGCATCATACAAGATTTTAAAATAAAACCAAGTACACAATACAGCTTACACAGTTTTTTTAGATTTTAGAATTTGTAAGTTTTCATACACTTGCACATTGTTTGAAACTTTGGAAGCTCAGACACAGATTTTTTAAGATCATTTTCATAAAATGTTTTGCAATTATTACATAATACTAAAACAGTTATATCGTACTATTACGACTACAAACAAAAAAATCGGACGATTTATAGGTGAAATATTGTTCAAAATATTAAACAATATATACCTATTTCAACAACCCTGATACTTAGGGCATAGGGCTTTTAAGAAGCATAGCTAAAGAAACCTCTTAATCTCCCAAAAAATATCGGTCCGTGCATCAAACACCCTGAATACGCCGCAAAACCGACAGTAGGTACTGATAAATCATGATCAGGCGGGCCGTATGCTTGTTTGCCATAGGCCGAGGCGCTCATAGCCAGGTGCACTCGCTGTTCGGTAAACGATCAGCGGGTTAAGCAACCAAAGGCACGGTAGCCGTATAGATTGGTGACCGCATAGTGGTTTTTCATCTGAACGTCACCGTGCTTCGGAGGGCACGTTAAAAGTCGGTCCCGACTGTTAACAGTCGTTAGATCACGACAGAGGCCTAAATATGGGCGATCTAAATAACTCTGTCACCAGGTTGACCACTAACCAAACGATAAGAAGAAGAAGATTGGTCGTCGCGACTCGACAAACATGGAGTGATGATCTTTGCTGAAGTGGCAAAGAGTAGCTAAAGAACAGAAAGAAAAGTATTTATTTTTCACTAATATATATGTAATATCACTGTAATAACAACGGCCGACTGCGACGATAATGATTTGTTCGATAATAAATTAAAATTTGATATTATCGTCGTTAAAAATAACGTTACTTTACCACAGTTACTGTTACAAATTGGCAAAAGCTTTTGAATAACTAAGTCGTAACGTAATACCTACCATGCATGTCGTAACAAATTATGTTATGGCCTCAATTTGCCGATACAAAATAACGATACAATATCGGTACAAATGGGCCGCTGTGTCCAAACCTCCCCCCATTTATCTGATTGTGACAGTGTTATGTTATTACTGTTTCTACTTTATGGGCTTGAGGTAGGACTCTGGTGATGGAAAAACTGGATGAAAAAAATCCTTATCGCCATAACTGGTGGTAGACGAGCTAGCGATTCACCTGGTTGTTAAAGTCAAAGACAAACTTATTTAGATCAAATACATGATACTTAAGAACATCATATAAACAAATGCCAGCATATTTTTTCCTTTGACCAATTCGCTGACTAGGGTAGGGCCCCAAAAAGAATTGGCAAGAAACTTGTTAGTTGCCAGAATAAATTACAATTTGTTATGACTAGGAATCATCAGCAGCCTAATAGGGATAGGATCTAATGTATCAAATCCTTTTCCAATGATCAGGCTGGTGATGATCCCCTGTAAGCTGCAGCGTAACAATAAATATTACCCATTTGGGTTTTTTATACAAATAAACGGGGCAAAATAACATACGGACCATCCAATTTAATACTCAAGCAGATTTTTCTACCGCTCAAGCAGTTTTGCAAAAAGCGAAGCAAGTCTTCAGAATGTTCGAAATAGCAACAATATTGGCACAATCTCTTACAACACTTCATAACACACAGTTACTTAAACATAACACACATATTCTCCAATAATCTCACGTGACCTAAATATATTCTACTCACATGCATTTCTTTACCCTTACGGTTTTCCAATTTTCCACCTCATTGCTGCCGACACTCCACTAAAAGTTTTCATTAACATTTCGCATTTACTCCATCAGAACATTAAGGTGTCCATAAAGAGAGACACTCCACTCTGAGTACCAACGTAGGTAATACCTATCTTCTTAAATCTCGACCGAAGTGAGTGCAGGGGCGTATTTGGAGATGTTGAGAAATTGAAGAGGAATTGTTGTGGTATTTTCTTTTTAGCGAAAATAATGCGTGAAAATTCATCAATAAACGTGTTTTTAAATTAAAATTATTATTTTTTTGTTTCCCTGGGATAGAGAAATGCGGAGTTGAGTAATGGAGCATTCCAATACTAAACTCTGGAACAATGTTTCTGCGAGTAATGCTGCTTGCGTGTTGCTGACGCGCGTGTCGCTGGGCTACAATAACTGCTTTCCATCAGGTGGACCGTATGTTTGTAGCATGATAAAATTTATACTTCAACAGTGACAAGAAAGTGGTAGTACAAAAAACCCCCAGATAAAGAACAAAAATCCTGCTTGGCGTCAGTAAACCGTTATCTAGTTCGTCTTAACGCCTTTGGGTATTCTATTGATTAAATCGCTTTCCTTTATAAAGGAATAGTAAAGTAAATATAATGCAACGTGAAAGTTAAAAGTAAGTACACAATCGTACTTCACCACCTCAGTCCGTCCCTGTGATGGCGTTCCCTCAGGACGCTTTACTGTTATTGCCGCTCAGTGAAAGCTTAAATATATGGTCAGAGGTAGATTTCTTTACTCACGTGATGTTGGCGAATTTCACTAGAAGATATCCACTTTAATTAAATTGTCTTGTTCCGCGATTTAGCTTGTCGTCGTGTGAGAAATACTATATGCTGGTTGGTTGTCATTTTTATAAAGAATTTTTTTGATCTATACTAAATTACTAATATTATAAATGCGAAAGTTTGGATGTATCTTTGCTACTCAATCACGTCAGAACAGCTTGACGGATCTGCATGAAAGTTGGTACAGAGATGGATTTAATTATTAGTCTGGGATGCTACTTTTTATCCTAAAAAAAATTTGCCGTCGCAGGATTGTACACTTGAGTGAAGCTACTGTCTAGTATTTTATATAAGCACTAGCTGTTGCCTGCGGCTCCGCCCGTGGATGTCGGTTATCGTTGTAAAAAGTAGCCTATGTGTTATTCCAAACTATAATCTATCCCTGTGCTAAATTTCATCCAGATTCGTTCAGTAGTTATTAGGTACGTTAAAGAGTAACAAACATCCATCCATCCATCCATCCATCCATCCATCCATCCATCCATCCATCCATCCATCCATCCATCCATCCATCCATCCATCCATCCATCCATCCATCCATCCATCCATCCATCCATCCATACTTACAAACTTTCACGTTTATAATATTAGTAGGATAATATTAGTAGGATTATATTGATCTGAGCAAAGTTTTCTTAAAAGTAGGATCAGATTGTAATAGTGTCTGTATAACAAGTGTTTCTGGCTGCATGGTTGGTTCAGTGGCTTGTCATGGTGGTACATGACAAGATGGCCACTGAACTGTTGTTGAGTGGTCCACAAAATGATTGTGCCGAGTTTTAGTGCATTTGTCGTTCATGTACTTTGTGAAGTTCGTACAATGACGACCTTAAAGCTAGGTTATAAAATTGACATCTAATGAATTTCAAATTAGGAGCAAAAAACAATCACTTTTAGAGTACGTTATGTCCCTAATACAATTAATTCTAAAAATTATTTCCTTGACAGAAAGATACATTATTCCAGAGTGCTTTAAAGGTTCGTTTTTAACGACATACCGCGAGTGTAGACGCAGACGGAATCTAATATAAATATATTTTATGAATATGGTAAGAATGCCATAAGAATAAAAGATCTAAAATACCTTCATAATATTTACCAGACTTCATTGCAGCTCAAGCAGCTTTTACTGCCTTTTTATTACACGGCTGTTGACTCTCATCGTTTTAATACCATTTAGATCCCACAAATAAAACCCAAGGAATCACAGCGATGGGACGGAATTCTCAAAGCACCATTACATATTGACAGACCAATCGAAAATCTATATTAATAGCCGACTCGGAATCCACAACTGACAAACATAAATTGACCTATTCTCCGCTAATATTGTACTTGAATTTCGTGATATTTGAGCGTTTTCGGGGACCAAGTATTCTGGTAGATGTTCATTGTTCATATTGCTGACGTTGCATTCAGAGGATTATTGTCCTGGACGAAATTTACCGGGGGAAATCTTAGACGGTAGATGGTTAATTTAGGAATAAGCGGTATTTTGGTATTGGAGCGGAATTATTGGCGATTTCATCTCAGTATATCGTTTGAGAACTTAATTGTGATTTTGATTTCGGATTCGGAATATAATATTAAGATGAAGATTTGGATTCGGGCGAGAGTTTTAGGGTTAGTTTTATTAGACTATAAGAAAGTTTATTAGAATATTTCAATATGGAATATAGTAATTTGGATTGATTTATGGTCGACTGAAGGTTTATTATTATTATTATTTTTATGCGATTTTTTGTTAAATAGGTACACTTTCACATACAGGCTATTAATATACTCACCGTCACGCCTTTTTCACTTAGTAGGTAAGGTAGGCAGACACATATAATATCTACGTGACACGGAAGTTACTCGAGCTGTTCTCGGCTTTATCTAGTACTTGTAGGTCCCATGTAGTCTGTGATCTTAATGTCATATAACAAAGACATTATCGCAGACTGGACTGATAATAAGAAATTTGTCTCTTGGGATAGGAATACGTTTCTGTCAAAACGCATCCCTAAATGAGCGCTGGAGACCTGTGCTCACACATAGGAACACAACTACACCGCTGTGTGTAGTTATTTGGCTTTGGTCTTTTGTAAGGTGGAGGTCCTTCCCCAATTGGGATTGCTCACTAGTATGGTGCCCTCTGTACCGGGGATCGAACGCGACACCTTGTTGCGACGACTCTCCCTATCTACGTATTGCCACTGACCGAGACCATTTAGATAACCATCAATTAATTAATTCCTATTACTTCACCCAAATACTAAATAACTTGCTTACCCTAATATTACTTATAAGCCCATATTAAACCGTCTTCCTATTTGATTTAGTACGAACCCCATAACCATACAAAAACCAATCTTAATAACGAACAAATAAAATACATAATTCAACATCATTATTTCATAAGTCTAGTCAACTTGTCCTTAAGATTTTGTCCAAGACGTCCAGTTTAACTTGATCCCTTATCTCTCATAAAATGTACTGTCAAGAGGTTGTTTACATTACTCAGAGAGGTCAAACATGATAGGTGATAATGTAGTAGTAGTGAATCCCAGCGGACATTTAACACAGTATTTGGACCTTACTCTGAACCCCTGTAATTGTTAGGGATGGCTCGGAGACTATTTTGTTGTATAGGTTGACTTAACTGAGTGAATTATTTAGATGACCATCTTAGAATGTCTAAGAGTACGGTTCTTGGATAAACAGAGGCTTTACGTAAACGCTCTGTTGATTTATATGGTTGTAACAGAATTTTACCGTTTTTGACCTCGATGGGTTTGGTGAGCTCAAGACTTGACTACACGGTTGGTACGTTTTTACTACTATGCGGCGTGTTGTGGGTTCGATCCCTACACAGGAAAAAAAAAGTGTGATCCAACAAATGCATTTCCTGAGTCTGAGTGTAACCAAGACGTCCACTTCTGATGTCCAACAGACCTATGTACGTCAGGACGACCTCCAAAGCTATCGGCCTTTATTAAAAAAAAACACAACTCCATACTAAGGATCAAGCCCTGTGTTGCGGGGGACTTCACTAACATACAATTACCGGACACATTTTTTTATAGTACTTGCGTGGCAAACAAGCCTGCCTAATGTTACAAACTCATTGGGGCTTCAGGTGGCTATGAGCCGCCGGCTGATTCTCTAAGAAACAGCGATGGCAAACTGACAGTTGTGATTTCTCGGTGACGGCACAATCTATTGACTAAACGTCAAAAAGGCTCGGTTTTTGCTTTTACAGAATACCGATTTTCAATCTGACAGCCAGATTTTGCTCGGTTTTTTGCTCTTACGGAATACCCCTTTTGTCACACCTCAGCGGCAGTCAGTCGAAATCGGATGAGACCTCCGGTTGACCCGGGGGATGCCTGGTAGACAGCGGCTTGGCTATGTTCCTGGCATTGCTGAACTCCATGAGCGGCGGTTATCACTTACCATTGGGTGGACCGTTGCCTCTACTACCACCTTTTGCAATGCAAAAATGCAAATATTTCGTAAGTTATAAAACAAAATAAATAAATAAATAATATTTTCGGGACAACTCACACATCGCTATCTGATCCCAACCTAGGCAGAGCCTGTACGATGGTAACCAGACAACTGATAAACATACTTAGATATTTCTAAATACATACATATTATAGATAAATTACATCCAGACACAGAACAAACAATTGTGCTCATCACACAAAGATTTTTCCTGGGTGGGAATCGAACCCACGACCTCCGGCGCAGCAGTCAGAGTCACTAACCACTAGACCAACAGGTCAGTCAAAAGCGTGAAGTTTTGACACTACAGCAATAGAAACATGCATAGATACATTATAAGCTGTGTTGCAAGATTGTCATGATTTATTCATCTGATGTAACGGTATTATAAAACGAATGGGACACACTGAGCGCGAATTTATTAGTCCAGTATTAATAATAGCAATTCATATATGTCCCACTGCTGGGCACGGGTCTCGGGTATGGATGGAAAATGTTTCGTGGTTTCGAAGCTACGTCGGCATAATGAAATAGCGGGCATAGCAGGCGTCAATATTTTGACACATATTGTATGGTTTTGCTACTCTATTGGTCTACCTCAATGCCTGGTTGTCCATTAATCTATACTTACTAATATTATAAAGCTGAAGAGTTTGTTTGTTTGTTTGGTTGAACGTGCTAATCTCAGAAAGTACTGGTTCGATTTGGAAAAATCTTTTTTTGTTGAATAGTGCATTTATCCAGGAAGGCTATATAGAAAGAAAGAAAGAAAGAAAGAAAGAATCATTTATTGACACACAACATCGACATATATACATACACAACAATATATTGTAAAGGTAATGCAATTTGTATGCCAAAGGGTTGACAACTCAGCATATTGCCAGGTGTCAATGAACACCTAGCACTGGTTTTCAGTTGCAACCCACAGTAGGTAGGACCTCAAACAATTTAATATTATCGAAATGACGTATTTATGCCATCCTTGAAATTCGACCGTAATAAATATGCATGTTCTATATTATGTAACGTTTATTATAATTTGAAATATATAATGTCACTAATGATAAAAATAAATAAATAATATATAAATCCTGTAAATATGCAGCGTTATACAATAAATAAATACTTAACAAAAATAAACCTTATCTATATGGCAGATATATTAGCTCGAACATTCTCATACTGCTTTTGATGTTGTAGTAAAAAAGTCCTAAGTTTTATTTTGAATGACGAGCTATTTGTTAACTTTTTAATAGGTGGAGGGATATTGTTCCAACACTTTGTCGCCGCATATCTGAAACTACCTCTAAAAGTGGCGGATTTATGATGTGGGATAGACAATTGCCATTGCCTAACCTCACGGATGTTTTTTCTGCTTGTCCACGCCAGCTTGTTGTACAGATATATGGGTGAATGAAACTTTACAACACCAAACAAGAGACACGCAAGATGCAGCTTCCTTCGCGCATTCATTTTTAACATCCCATGTTTATTTAGGAATGGCGTTACATGTGACCTACGGGGAATATCAAAACAAAAGCGCGCGCATGCATTTTGGAGCCTTTGTATCATGCGTTCGGACTGAGACAACAAACGCGGACCATACACAATATCGACATAATTGAGTTTCGACAGCACCAAAGACTCTACAAGTAAAATTCTCAATTCCTCACTCAGATATGCACGAGCTTTATATAGAACCTTTAGCCTGTAGAAACAATTACGAATACATTCCGTGACATGTTTTACAAAACGAAGCTCTGCATCCACGACAAGACCCAGGTTTCGCGCTTCATACACACGCTCGATTCGTTCACCCATGACTTTTACAAATCCATTTGCTGGTTTAAGCTTATCCAGGTTTATTTTAGAACCGAAAATTAAATATTTTGTTTTTAATGGATTTAATATAAGACAGTGTTTCTTGGACCATTCTGCAATACTCTCCAGATCTTCGTTTAACTGTCTAAGTGCAATATCATACTCATGCGGTTTAAAAGATAAATAAATTTGGGTATCATCAGCATAAATATGGTACTTACAATGCTTGATGCTATTCGTTAAATCAGCACAGTACATAATAAAAAGCACTGGTCCTAAAATAGAGCCTTGCGGTACTCCTCTGTGTATCTGATGATGGGTCGAAGTTATGCTAGTTCCATCCAACCGTTTTAACTCCACAAATTGCGTTCGGTTGCTCAGGTAACTATTGAACCAGTTTATCGTTCCGATGTCAAACCCATAGTAAGCCATTTTTGATAAAAGCAACGGTATATTGATGCTGTCAAAAGCGCGGGAGAAATCAAGCAGAACCAGAAATGTACATAAGCCGGCATCTTGTGCTGACAAGATATTATCAGTAACGTCCAACAGAGCTGTGGTCGTACTGCGACTCCTTCGGAAACCCGATTGTAAATCAGGCAAAATGTGATTTTTTTCTAAGTGGTCTACTAGCTGAGAGCACACCACCTTCTCCAGAACCTTGGAGAGTAAAGGTAGTATACTTATTGGTCTTAGATCTTTGACATCTGTTACATTTGGTTTTTTAGGCAACGGTCGTATCTTGGCAACTTTCCAAGACTGCGGATAGGTTGAAGTACGGATGGAAGTGTTGATTATAGCAGTTATAACATGTAGAGTGGTAGGCAGCGTCAACAAGACCATATCCAAATTAATACGATCGGTTCCCTCGGCATTAGATTTTAACTCCATAATAAATTTTGCAATTGATTTTTCGGTGCCTAGCTGTAAGGAAAACTGAGAAGTGTTATAACGACAAAATTCATAGTAAGTTAGCATAGAGAGGGTTACCTCACTAATGCCCGGTATATTCAAAAAGTGGCTACAGATTATGTCAGGTCTATCAAATTGACTGGGTAATTCGGTATTTTCTACTCGTGGCACTAAAGTAGATTTAAGATTCTTCCACAGTATTTTACTATTCTTTATTTGATTGTTGATTTTATCTCTAAAATAAGCTAATTTTTCGTAATGGATTGACCGGATAACCAGTGATTTGAGCTCTTTATAGTAAAGTTTTTTTGTCTCTAGCTTACATTTACGATATTCGATATGAGCCCTATTCCGCAATTGCATCATTAATTTTATATTGTCTGTAATCCAGGGATGAAAGTTTTCTTTAATACTACAAGTTTTTTGAGGGGCATGTTTGTCAATAAGGTTAATTATATTATTACTAAAACAAGTGACCATATGGTTGACGTCTGTCATCTCGGCTAATTCCATCCAGTTAACAAGATGGAGGTCACGCTCAAAATATTCCCAAGATATGTTTTTCAGTGGCCGAAAAGACACGATTTTTGGCTTTATTTTAACCCGCTTAAAATCAAACTCAGCAGTAACAAAAGCGTGAGCACACAAATCATGCATGGCTTCTACACATAAAGATCGAGCCTTAGCATTTGTACATACAAGGTCCAACGCGGTGTCACCATGCACAGTAGAATGCGTCGGAGTATGCACCAGTTGTTTTAAACCCATGCATGTTAAAAAAGTTTGCAGTTTTACGTTTTTAGAGTCTGTTTCATTTAAAACGTTAATATTAAAATCACCCGTTAAAATAATGTACTCGCAGTGAGATAAGGTGGACATAGTGCTCGCAATCGCATCCAAAAATAGATCTACATTTTGCCAAGGGGGTCGGTATGCTGTACCAACTGCTAGCTTGGCGCCAGTGACACTGACAGTAAGCCACATTTGTTCCACCGAACTTTGTGAGGGATCTATAGGATGTGAAAAAACTCGAGCATTTACACCACGCCTTATATAAAAGCCCACACCACCACCTCGACCGCCCTTTACAGCCAATGACCGAGGTATGTGCAGTAGTCGATAGTCGGGTATAGCAGGTGCACGTCCTTCCTCGCCAGTCCGCAACCAGGTCTCATTAATAGACATGACATCAACATCGTGGTAAACCATCGCTGCCGCAAATTCATCCTGTCTGGAGCCCAACGAACCCGCATTAAGTAGCCCAACTTTTAAACATTTAAGAATCATAGAAATGTAAAGAGATAACGAATAAAAATATTATACTGTAATATATTACTAAGTAAATAATTTAGATTCAACCAATAATACATATACATACTGTTATTATTATTGTTTGTGTACATTAAAAAAACACGAAGATAAATAAAAATAGTGTCATATAACATAAAATATACACAACGCATAAATATACTTAATATTATAAGGCTATTGTCATTTGAAAGGTCACTGTGGGTTGCAGCTTCCGGTATTATATGGATATTAAAATTTACCGTACAACAACCTGTGCGGTAATGACTCGCACCCTTTGTAGCAAATAGAAAAATATATAGTATTGCATAACATAGAATATAAGACATAAAAACAATAGCATTAACAACAGAAATATCAAACAGGGTAGACCCTATTTCAAAACTACTATTACATAATTTAATTATTAAAGGAATAAAAAATGAGAATAACAAACTTATTTGTGACCAAAAATCCGTGTGATATCTGCCTCTGTTCGAATATGCTGAATGGACTGACCTTCCGCTTTACGAGCCAATATTCGTCCGTCCCTGGTCCATGCAAACTTCCATTCGGCAACCTTAGCCATATTACGAGTTTTGGCAAATAATTGCCTGTTGATGCTTGTCAGGCGTTCATTCACATAAATGCGACTTACTGGTCCTTGTATTTGTATGTCTGCTGTTGTGAGATTCCGGCGAACTCTCGCGGCGCCCAGAAGAGCGTCACGTGTTGAACGCCTAGCAAGCCGGACAGCGATAATACGAGGACGAGATGTACCTTCACCCTCGATACGATTTCTTAGTATGTTGCCGACGCGTTTCGCGTATACTAAATCCCGCTCGTCGAGTTGCATGCCTAATTTAGTCGCTATTATATTCACCAACTGAGCTGGATTCTCTCCACTGGACTCTGTAATACCTGATAGTTGCAGATCGTTGAGCAAGCTTTCTTGATCCCGCTCGTTTAACTGTTGTTTTAATGTCCCGATAGTTTGTTCGAGTTGAACCAAGCGAGGGGAGTCCACTTGATCTAATTTGCCCTCAAAGGCATCTATACGCTCTTCGAGGTGATTGACTCTGGCATTACATGCTTTGCTCGATTCCTTGAGGCCCGACATTTCTTCCCGAAATTCCCGGAATTCTGATCTTAATGCGCTTAATTCATTTCGAAGACTTCTAATTTCCATCGCCAAGCTAGTGTCACCTGCCTGTGTGTCTGCTTGCTCTATTACACTGCGGTCCGCTACTATCCCTTTCATCGGACTAAGGAATATTTCCTGGGTCTGCTTAGGTTTACATCCCGGACATAACCACGATGTAGATATCGCCGATGCAGGAAGACCTACACAACTACGATGAAATGAACTTTGACATTTTGTGCATTTCGCACAGTCGTTCGCGGACAGAAACTTCCCGCATCCACCGCATTTAGCCATGATTTTTTAAAATAGATATAAAAATGTAGGAAAACGGCAAAAAGTATTTTTTACTAAAGTTTTCAGTTGTTGTTCCGGTTTATTGAAGTTTCACAAAAAGTCAAAAATGCGTCACTCAGGATCGATCCGGATTTGTAGGCAGAGCTCTCGCAACTTAAGCCGGTTAGCCACGGATCTCACTGTAGAGTAGAGCAAATTAAATGTATGGTTTCTATGTAGTTTTATAAAGTTATCGATTAATATAATGTGGGTAGGATTCCAGTTTTTATGTCACGATCACAATTACACACTACACTGATTTGCACAATGACGAATTTTTGCAAATTGTTTTCGTAGAAATAACACATTGGTCCTTGTTCTTTGTTGATAAAATTATCAATTATAAGTTCGTACGTGGTATGCTTCAAAGTTACTTAATTATTTTTATCACTTCTTAACATAGACTATCACTTTTTGAATTAAATAGGATGGAGCTAAAATAAACACGTCTATCTCTCACAGCCGTCACACTACCCTTCTATATAACATCATGGTATGATTAATAGGAGCGGAGCAGTAGTGAGATATGTTGCAAAATCGGGGAAAATATTCCAAATTACCACGCGGACGAAGTCGCGCGACCCCTAGTTACTAGAAAGAAAAGTGTTTGCTATGACAGACCTATGCCTTAACGCCATTCTTTTACACTAATATTTAGTGAAACTAAACCTAAATTGTATGCTTCACAAATACTGATCACCTTGTTGTGTCTCTTTCTTGCGCTAAGCGGATTGGAGGCTTAGAGCATGCTTATTGTTTTCACAACAATTGTCGGCAGATTATTTTTAGTTAATACCGTGTCCTTCGGGAGTTCTTTTGTATACAAATTGTTCAATGCAGACGAGTTTGAATTTGTTGATTGGTTTGCTATTTGGGTCAGGAGGAAAATGTTTTTATGCATTATACATATATAGGTATTTATATTTAAGAGATCGCTTTAAGTGATAAGACCGCCCATTGTACATACTCTTCGGTGTATTTCATGGATTTATGATTGTGTCCTTAACATAATATGGTGTACAATAAAGAATATTATTATTATTATTATTTATTTTTTGTTTTATTTCCTAAAGTGTTTTTTGTTGTAATTTTTTGTTTTATTATGTGTTCTTACTGTTAATTTTAGTTTCTTGTTTTGTTCTTTTTTGTGCTCCATATACTTTTGTACCTATGTATATTATTTTCTAGTCTATCCTAACTGTTAACTTGTTTTGTGTGTGCTAATAAACGCTTATTCTATTCTATTCTATTTGGGTGCTTTTAGACTTGAGTTTTTGAAGCTCTTGCAGGCAATAGATCAATATCTATTTGTTTAACTAGCGGCCCGCCGCGGCTTCGCATGGATAAATTTGAAGTTGATCAGACCAAGAAAACACTTTGTTCCCTACAAAATTTGTAACTCCTTTACATTCCCTTAGGGGTTACGTTACTTAAGGAATCATCATCACCATCATCTCAGCCAAAAGATTTAGAGTTGTGGAAATCCTCGGGGGAGGCCTATGTCCAGCTGAGGACTTAAGGGATATTTGTTCAAAAATTGTATGGTTCTAGGCGTAGCGGTATCAGCTGTGCGTTGATCAATCGGTCAGTTTTTGCTTATAAATATGTAGATAATACGTAAAGAAAAAGCTCTGTATCACCTTTTTAAACATATGGAGCGCACGGAGGACTGTGAGATTTAGCATAGTTAAAGTTAATGCGAAGACGGACTGTCGAAAGCAATTACGGTCGAAATTCGACCACATTCGACATAAAGATACTGGTGGCCTGCTCCGGCTTTGCATGGGTTAAACAAACTTTTTCTATTTAATTACCCTTGTTAGGGTTAACGTCTTTTAAAACCCCGATATACCGATTGTTTCTAAATAAAAGCGGGTATAAGAAATTTCATGCTTCTTATTTTGGAAATGACGGACTTCCATACAACCTCATTCCTTATTTTAACCCCTTAAGGGTGAAATTGTTGGTTGAACGCGCTTATCTCAGAAAGTACTGGTTCGATTAGATTTTTTTTTTTGTTGAATAGTGAATTTATCCAGGAAGGCTATAGGCTATATAACATCACGCTATGATCAATAGGAGCGGAGCAGTAGTGAGATATCAAACAAAACAAAATCGGGGAAAATATTCCAAATAACCACGCAAAAGAAGTCGCGGGCGACCCCTAGTTTAATTATAATTATAGTCATCCTAAATGACGATTGTATGCAAATATATATTATTATCTTAAGCAATGGGAGAGCAAATCTACAGACAGAAATATGTCTGATCTATGTCGGGTCGTTGTTAATCATTTGCAAACATCGTTGTGTCGAAATTATTGGAATATTATACAAAACATGGCTGTCGCTGTATCTCTGATAAGCAAAGCTCTTTTTTTTAATAAACAAATGGTGGTTGTTATACTTAAGGTGCAAATATTGCTACAATAACAGATAGCAAATAGGATAAAATACTTTTTTTAATAATTTTCCCAAGAGACTATAGCATGGGGTTCTTCAAGAAAGGAGTTATAAGGTTTTTAAAGGGTCGGCAACGCGTGAGTGACACCCCTGGTGTTGCAAACGTCCATAAGCTACGGTAACTGCTTACCATCAGGCGGGCCGTATGCTTGTTTGTCACCTTGGTAGTATAAAAAAAAAAAAACAAAAAAAAATATTATATAATAACAATAGGTTGCCAATAAGACTGATATAGTGGTGAAAGATAATATAAAAGATAAGATAAACTCAGATCAATTTGAGGGCCTTGCAGTGATAATTTATATCACGATCACGATAATTAAATGGAAGCCGAAAAAGAAAAACAAATTTAAATTAAGTACCCGGTTTTGGCTCACGAGATTGTTGACACGTGGAAGATAGTTTCTGCGATTATTGTTGCAATGGTGGATCTCGAATTTATTTTCGATCCCAATTTAATTTTTTTATGATGTCAACTTTATAACTACTCAGCATTAAAACGAAATTTAAATAAAGATCGAATCGCTATAAGGTCGTCATAGTAGGTGTCCTTGTTTGCGTCGATGCAAAATGTCTAAAGGGTATAATTAATGTTGGCAACACTCAAGTAAGTGCCAAAATCACGGTATAAACAGCGAAGTTTTGAATGTTAGTACATAGTCACACGATGCACTCCGTCCCGTCGGTAAGTATCCCGGCGCTATACTCAACACGTAGTTGAATTAAAATACCTTGCGACCCTTTTTCATTAATAAGAGATCTTCGCCCCACACTGAATATTTATGCTGCGGGTTTGGTGCAAGTTTTCACGTATCAAGTCTTATACTATAGTGTCTCTGAAAAGCCAATACGTACTACTTAAGCGCCAAAATAGTCGTTTTGGAAAATGAGCTGTAAAACAATGAACTTAAATCTTAATTCTCAAAAGCACCATTTTGGCGCTTAAGTCGTTTTGCCTTTCCTGACGATATGTTTATTTTTGTTTTTATTCTTAGTCGAAATGAAGAGATCTCTCTGTCAGAATGTGTATTATTATTAATATTTGATACTTTTCAGCGAATAAAAAGCATGAATTAATATATGCCAATGTCATCATTCATTCAATTATCATTATCTGCCTATCGTAGTCCACTGCTGAACATAATGCTTTTCTTATGTACATCCTTTTACCGGAGGCCTGCGGTGACCTCGGACGTCTGCTGGCCTTTTGGAAGAACCTGGGGTGGTTGGAATAGCCATAAGAAACCCAACGCACAAAGGCGTACTAGAGCGGCCAGGTGCGGAAAAGCAAACTAACTAACTATGTACATCCTTTTATGTGAAAAGTCTTTGTAATTTTTTTGCCACAACTTCTTGTAAATTGCACCATACACCATTACAAGAGACGCGTGGAAGCGGTTACTTGATTTTTCTGATACATTTTCATGAGGTTAGGAGTACAGGCATCGGACCCCTGCCGGTCGTCATTGGGACTCTAAACGTATTAACTCTATCTCTGCTAATATTGTCCCTTCTAGTTTTGTCCTCATGTAACTATAATGAACGTCCCGCTAGTGGGCTTGGCTCTCCTCTTTTCTATCAAGTTCGTCGAGTTAGATACGCTAAGCATGAGAATTTTTTTTGACATACCTATGGATTTCCTCTAGATTAAATGTCTTTATTCTTTAATTCTTTATTGCACACAAATTATAGTTACAAAACAAAACACTTAACAAAAGACATGTACAAAGGCGAGCTTAACTCAATATTGAGTTTTCTTACAGCAAACCAATAGTGTTAGAGGAAACATTGTATAAGAGTATAAGAGCATTATAAAGTTTACAACAATAATAACGCTAAATGTCGAACATTTAGCGTTATAATTTATTACTGACTGGCCTATAGTCTGTAGTGGTTAGTGACCCTGAATGCTAAGGACAAAACTTTGAGAAATTCATAATTATTTGTTCTGAGTCTGGGTGTAATTTGCGGTATGTTTGAATTTGTAAAGCCGCCCACGACACGGGGCTTGTTTCCTCCAGGAGTTTTTGTACGTTACCTTTATTTCTATGTACTCGTTGATGTTACGGATGTAGCCGTAGCCTAAAAAAAACACAACGAAACATTTCCTACAATGTTTTATTCGACAGCCAAAACAACGTACAGGCAAAACACCTACTTTATTCGAGCGAGTCGTATGTTTAACGCGGCATGCCGGAGTGTTGATATAGACCTATACACGCATAGTAGTAATCAACTCAAAAAAAGTCTGTGTAACTCTTTCTTTGCATCTTAAACCTAATGTGATTATGTCTATTTCTTATCTTCTAACTGCATGTTGTTATATAATTGTATACCTCTTTTAATATCTACTTTCTGTTATCTGCGAAAACTTTTAATTGGCCTTCTTCTTTCTATTCAACTCTGTCTATAATATTAATTTAGCTGTAAGTTTTCCTAAAATTGTTAAATCAATAAATAAAACCTTAAAAACATAAATTGGGCCGTAACAGTAGAAGAACAGTCTCTTAGGTTAAGAGTTCTTTACACTGTGGTAGTAGAATACGACAATCGTCCATAAGTACAGTCGTATGTATTGGCGTTTATTTGTTCTGACAATAGCCGTAGGTGGTGAGGTGAAATTGCGGGCATTATTGTCCTATTAGGAGCTAAGAGTAGGCTGGATCTTTGGCAGACATCTTTATTTTTTTGTTGTCTAGACGTCTGGCTTTGTATAATAGCTTTGTAAATGTTAATTTAAAATACGTTAGGTACAACAATATGATATAGTATATTATGTGTACTTATATGGCCAGTTTAGGTAATAAATTCTTTTAAACTTTCACGATTTTGTACACATATTCTGCCTTCGTGGTTCAGTGGCCGCAGTATCGGCCTGCTGTGCACGAGGTTGTGGGTTTGATTTCCACACAGGACAAAACTTTGTGTGACCCACAAAGAGTTGTTCTGAGACTGGGTGTAATTTGTGTCCGTTAATTGTATGTTTGTAAAGTCATTAAAAAATATATATATATATAATGGACAACGGGTCTAAATTGCGAAAGGTTGAGGGTACAAGGCCAAGTGGAAGGTCGCCTATGAGGTGGACTGACCAGGCGGCGGTAAATGGCTCTTCATCACTGAATAAATGTACGAGGAAGGCGGCCATCATAAAAGAGTGGCGGCGTGTAGTTAAGCTTGCCACCAACACCTGAAGTGATGACCACTTCAGGTGGTCATCACTTCAGGTGGTGAGGTTCTTTCCCAGTCGCCCGACTGGGGAAAGACTTCAACCTTACAGAAGACCACAGCCAAATAACCATGGTGCATGGTACCCTACCTCTTTTGAACAAAAACGAACCGGTACGAGAACGGTCTTTAAAAACATCCACTCCACTAAAAATTATTCTGAATTGCCGTGAATGTGGACGACGAACAGGCTACTAAATGAACACGTCACTAACCTGGTTAGCCAGTTACAAGCGTGAGCCAACTATTTAAACTCTTAACTGAGTCTGCCGTGTTAACTTATTTATCTATCGACGTAATTTCGATAGCGATTTGCTTTGGTGACCTGAATCACAATGAATATAGACTGAACACTTTCTAGGACACATGTTTCAGTAATATTTAGGAACTCAAGTGCCCACCAGGAAGGCACTTTAAGTACTGAATTTTATAGGATCTCAAAAATATGTGTGCAATTTCAGAATGGGTCTCGATTTTACCTCTATGTTACGACTTTTAAGAGAGGTAGGATACCATACAAGCGAGCAAGCCCGATTGGGGATAGACCTTCACGTAACAAAAGACCACAGCTAAATAATTACACACAATGGTGTAGTTGTTTTCTGCGTGTGAGTACAACTCTCCAGCGGTCGCATTAAAAAGGAGTATACTTGGGATATTGATATGATTGGGAA
This sequence comes from Trisateles emortualis, assembly GCA_947095525.1. NCBI lineage: Eukaryota > Metazoa > Arthropoda > Insecta > Lepidoptera > Erebidae > Trisateles > Trisateles emortualis. The sequence goes on along the minus strand of OX352743.1, from coordinate 5,134,039 downwards.
AATGTTGCTTCCAAAACGCATCCCTAAATGAGCGCAGGAGACCTTTACTCACACACAGGTACACAACTACACGAAATATATAGTTATTTGGCTGTGGTACCTACAAGTTAAGTTCCTATGTAATTTTTGGATCAATAAACATTTATTATTATTATATATATATATATTGCAAGCGTCCATAGGATTCGGTAACTGCAAACAATAGCCGTTGCTCCTTAAATTGACCTGTTTCATTTATATAGAAAAAAAGAACCTATTTAACTTTATTCATACAAGAAAAACTTTTCTAACAAAGTGCTTTTTTCAACACTAGAGCTATTCAGCTAGATTTTTGTTAGTCCTCTGAGAAGCTAGACTCTCGTGGCGCCGAAGGGCCATTAATATTCAGATTCAACTCTCTCAAAAGTTTTATAGTACAAAGTTCGAGCGACTTTTCTAGAATTATACGGTCTTATTGTGGTTTCTATGTAAGGGTGGTGTCATTGATAAATTGGTATGACGTCACTCCAAGACGTAAAAAGCGGTGGACAAATTCGAACTCTGGAGTAGGAACTCAGATGGCACAATTGGTAGTGCGCTGGGCCGGAACCCGAGGAAAACTAATCACAAAACACTCGTAGAAAATATCTCACAACATTCTCACATATATCTCTTCTAACTGGAACGATCCATAAAAGTTAAAACTTGGATCAAATGAATATAAAATGTAAACTAAGATATATCACTAGGACTTCAATACTGGTATTAGTTTCTTCCAAACTTCTCATATTACTTAAAGTACGTTCGAATGTAACCTAGATAAAATTCTCAGATACGTATGAGACATAGTGTTGAGAGTACTATCTGTTCTGTTCTGTTCTCGATACTAACTCGAACTTATCAATATTTTTATTAAGAAATACCTGCAACAGTAGCACGGAGAAGTGAGAGGTTTGGCATCATTAAAGCTTATACGTAGAAGGGATGGAAGTTTAAGACAAATTACCCCAAAAATGGCGGAGCTATCGTGTTTTATCGCAGTTTTTATCTCCCCACTTCATTATCAGATTATCTCCATGGACAATTGAAATGTAATCGTAGATACATCAGTATGCCAAATTTCAGCTTAATCGGATACCAATATGTGTGGTCAAAAATTGCAAATCTTGAAGCGGATTACTTACGAGCAAGCAAACTGCAAGTAAAATAATAGTACTTTGTAAAAATGGATCTGAAGTTTTTTCCTCACGTATTAATATCAAAATAATAATGAGAGAGTATTAATTTTCTCTTTTAATCAAACTACTCTCCAATGGTTTTATTATTTTTACAATATGGAAGTCTGAGTCTTTAATGAAATGCATAAAGTAATTAATGTTTAGAAATTTTCCCAGCGTCCAATTTTGTAATGGTTTTATTCGTTGCAAGCAGGACCTTTTTCTACTTTATTTAATTTTTTAGAATACATCGGAGTCTATAACGATCAATAAGGGGTACTTATTTGGTATTGCCGTCTAAAATTGCTTAGTAGGAATTTTTGCACAGTATGGCAATTGGATCGCCTTCGATTATATCGGGCCTGACATGCCTGGCAAACGAGGGTGGGTTAGCAGTAGCTCCCCGCTAGAGTAGGCAAACGTTGGCGCCAAGTCACAATACTTTACCACTTGGCTGTGGATAATAATAATAATAGCAACCCATATTACGTCCCACTGCTGGGCACGGGTCTTCTCTACTCTATCAGGAGAGAGGGTTTAGGCCTTAATTCACACACGCTGGCCTAATGCGGGTTGGTGTATCGGACATGTCTTTAGAATTTCTTTTAACCATGGTAAGGGTCATCTTGCAGTCGACATTTCGGTCACATATATGTGAGGCTTTTTACTTCGTCTCCCGATGTTTTAGACTTCGTGTTCAAAACTGGAATGCGGTCGGTATATTGGGAGCTCGAAGTGGGTCAGCTTCTGCTACTTTGAATTCAAAGAGCTTAGAACAATCGTCTTGGCTTGTCATTGTGGTCGAGTTTTTAGGTGGTTTATTTACTGTTCATATTTGTGTAAAACGTCATTCATTTCAATAATCTTTATTTAATATTGATATCATAATAGCTACTGAGTTTTGTGTCTAAGATATATTTTATTTTGTCCAGTTTGTTGCCACTGGAAGAGTTAAATAACGCAAATATAGATGTGGCAAACAGTAGAACGTAATATGGGTAGATGGGGATGCAGAGAATCAAGTCCTGGTTAGAAGAATTATGGCGATTTAGATCATTTCAAACTTATTGGTCTGTTCTTCGTATTCAGACGCCTGCATGAAAGTCAGCATTATGCAGCTGTTCGAGTTGTTTAAACGCTGTCAAAATGGCTGATCACTACCCAAATATTTGTGTGATCCACAAAGAAATATTTCGAATAGGTGTATTTTTAGGACCGCGGTTTGTAAAACTTCTCTGGAAATCCTTGAGGGTCTTTGGCCAGCAACGTAAAGCTTTTGGCTAAGATAATGTAGTTTCTAAATACTTAAATCATCTGTTTTTTTATACTACTTCGGTGGCAAACAAGCATACGGCCCGCCTGATGTTAAGCAGTATAGCCTATGGAGCACCAGAGGTATCACTTGCGTGTTGCCAACCTATTTTTTATACCATGGGTGGGCTTTTCTTTTGGATAACAACAGCCGAAAGACTTGCGGGAATCAAGTAATGCAAAAGAAAAATAAAAAAAGTGGGTCACTATGACAAGGAAAAAAGATTATATAATACACACGTATTCATCAGCCATTAACCGACAACAAAAAAACGCAGGTTAATTCATATTCACAAGAGGTGACGTCACGTATTTGTAATGACAACAGTCGCGCATAATGAACTATGTATGAGATTCGTGGAGACAAATGAACGCTACACAGACAACGTTTAATGAAGACGATGTGATGTTGTTTCTTGTCTTGCATTATGTCAAAGCGTATGTTAGCGGCTCCACGAAATGAAGAAGAAAATCCTTTATTTATTGTAGAAGGAATTTAAACTTTAATTTATCAGCTTACTGTTTAATTTTGCTTAATCTTGAGACTTGTTAATTCTGAAATTTAAAGACAGAAATGTTTAGACCAACACAATATGTTTTATGAGTATATAACAAACAATGCTATTCTTGATAAAGTATGAAAACTGCAATTTTTGTACGAAGCATGTCGGCGTGTGGCGTGCTAGGACGCCAAAACGAAGCACGCCTAAGTATTTCATCTAACAAGCGTATAGGCTGCTTCAAATTAAAAAAAAACTATTTTACGAATCACGCCTATGAATATGACTGGCATAATGCGACGGCTAAATAATAAAACTATCGGCAGAAAAAAAATACTAAGCATACTAGGCCTAGGAGTAGCGAATTTACTTTTCTTACTTTTTATTGCAATATTAAACCGTCTTAGCTGTCTTAATTGAGAAGAGACCTTGCCCTGTAGTAAGACTATTACTATTACTGCTACTAGGGATCGCCCGCGACTTCGTCCGCGTGGTAATTTGGAATATTTTCCACGATTTTGCAACATATCTCACTACTGCTCCGCTCCTATTGATCATAGCGTGATGTTATATAGCGTATAGCCTTCCTGGATAAATGCACTATTGAACAAATAAGATTTTTTCTAATCGAACCAGTACTTTCTGAGATTAAACAAACAAACATCTCTTCAGCTTTATAATATGTAATAGTATAGATAAACACAACAATATCGATTCTATGTCTCGTTTACAACATGGCCGCCAGACCTAAAGTAGATACGAGCACACAGGACGCAAAGCGCGTGTTGTATCCTGTGCAACAGTTTCCGTTGCCATCTGATACTTTTCTGTTTTTGTATCGTTTTAATCGATTAACATCGGAAAGTTCTTTTTTCTTAAAAAAGATAACTCCCGCAACGATTAGGTTGTGGAATGGACTCCCTGTCGAGGTTTTCCCGAGAGACTATAGTATGAGGTTCTTCAAGAAAGGAGTTCTAAGGTTTCTAAAGGGCCGGCAACGCGCGAATGATACCCCTGGTGTTGCAAGCGTCCATAGGCTATGGTAATTGCTTACCATCAGGCGGTATGCTTGTTACCCTCCTTGGTAGTATAAAAAGAAGAGAACAAGCCCTGTGTCCGAAATTTCTTAGATGAAATATAAATTGATATAAGAAATTCAATTCCTCAACATGTAAAAATATTACCGCGGGCGAAGTTAACGCACCCCGTACCTATAATAGTGTAGAATAAGAATGAGTATACAATTGTCAAGCCATGGGATGCTAGCAGATGAAAACCGCAACACGTAATATGGATCCCTGATTGTACAGCAGGGATGAAGAGAGAGGGGATCTATTGTGTCCGACAAATGAGTATACTAGCGAACGATGGAAGATTGCTGCAATAAGAGAACACATTATATACATTTCTAACAAAGCATAACGCTTTTTCTTCGAAGGGGTAGGCAGAGTAAGTCTCCTTTTTATAAGTTATAGGTTTTATAAAAAAAATACCCACAGACCTCTCTCAAAAAAATATTTAATACTGGCGACTTGAATGTCAGTTATCGCGATAAAAGATACCTTATGTCCTTCCCTAGGATACCATCTATCTCCATGCCAAATTTCATTAAGATCAGTTAAGCCGTTAAGACGTGAAAGCGTTATATACAAACAAACTCACTTTCGCAACTCACTATTGTTTGGCTAATTTTTAATTTTCCGTTCTCATTATCTATTTAATAGAAGTAATAACCGGGAAGATGAATAGAAAAGTACATCATCGATGCATTCAATTAGCGCTAACGTTTGTGCCTCAGAGACTCAAGATGTACTTGGAATACTATACACTGGATAAGAAAAAAATATCAGCGCTATACCTCTTGCACTTTACACTTTTTTTTTAACTACTTAGGCATCCAACTAACATATGGCTATAATAAGCAGTTGCCGTAGCCTTTTGCATATAGCAACACTCGACGCTGTCATAACAAGCGTATTGGCGACCCATGAACTTTAAACACCATTGTTTTATGTTGTGTGAAACCCTGGTTCTGCGAATGATACGAAAACCAGGTTAGAAGTCGTAATTAACCGGTATTAGTTACCCTTTAGTCATACACGTACATACCACCATGCTGCCGTGTTATAACTTAAATGCCGTTATCTGACATCTGGTCGATTTTTACTTTTGATGCTATATTAATGAGAAAAAAAATCGATCGATCTGTGTTTACGAATTTTTAATATCTTGAATAGTTTTATATATATTTTTTTTTAAAAGTCGTTAAGTATATATGTTTCTCGTGTGAAATAAGCAAAAATGTCATTAAGTAACAACGTGACCAGATGTCAGATAACGGCATTTAAGTTATAACACGGCAGCATGATATACATTGCAAGAAAATAAAATTTAAGCAGGGCGATGAAATGTCAGCTAATTTTCCGTCTGCCGGATTCACTGACTTAGAAGCAAAAGTAGACCACAACGAAAGAACCAGCAAAAAAACTCAGGGTACTATATTTTTTATCGCTAAATAGTCATACAAATTTAACAATTGTAAAACATCAAAAATACATACAAACATAATCGACAAAAAACTGGCATGATAGACAAGGGCGTCTTGTCATTGACTTAAACTTGAACTACGTTCAGAGAATTTTACGCAATTACTAAAATTATTTATAGTAAACGTATTTATTAAACGGATAATAAACTAAATGAGATTTACGTACACGTACCACATGCAGTGAATAATTTAATAAACGCGAATAAAGTGCTTTCATTAAACCGCTCTGTTTATTATATATTAATGTGCATTGTCTATTCTGTTACCCTACGGCTGTTTATTAACTCTATGATGGTTATTATAATGTATGTTTTCAATAAATCCTGTATCGATATTTTGTTTAAAATGAACTTTATAATTAATTTTATTTAACGATTTTTTTTAATAAAAACGTGGGGTCGAACTCACACTTCCCACTCGCCATGGTAGGCGAGTGGGAAGTGTGAGTTCGACCCCAACCGACAGTACTAAGTATAATTTCATTTTGTAAAACATTACGTACTTATGAAATGATTTAGCATGTGCTATCGGTGAAGGAGAACATTATGAAAACACACACGTATATTATAAGAAATGCATAAGCTATGCCAGCAGTTGGACATATCTGAGTTAGAAAACGCTTTTCAATTACAAACACCTGAGTAATAGCTATATTAAGTTTCTCAATATATTTTACTGTAAACTAAAAAGTTAAAGCGAAATAGTACAAAAATATGTAATTAGCACGCATTAATTTCATATCCAATACAATATAGTCCAAGTAAAAACCAATTATCTGGGGAGCCCGACTCAGTTGGTCCACAGTTCTTTCACAAGTTGTGCTATTAACGCTTGACATTTGTTATGAATTGCTTGCAAGGTGCAACAATAGTCGGTTTAATTAAGAATTATTGAGGGGAGAACTTTCTTCGGTATCGGTACATACATTTTCGTGGTCGGTATTTTGGTGTTCGTGTTTTCTTATCATAAGTCTTGTTTTATATTCAGTAGTTAGTTTGAGTGCCACTATTGTGTTATAATTGAATAGTATATTTTCTTAAGCGATGATTCGTGATGGAATTTGGGAGTTTGGGTGGAATTTGAGGGACATAGTCCGTCCCTTTTTGGCATCGGTAAAAACATATTGGAATTTCTTTGTGTTTTCTTGAATCTAGGTATGTTTTAGCGACACATTTTAACTTAACTTTTTTTATTCGGTTCCTAAAAGACTGATTAGGTTTCGCAAATTCATGTGCAAAAACACAGTGAAATTAAGTTCGCTCTAGCTTCTGTAGTGTAGTCTAGTGTATTAACACTTTGAAGGACAGTGAACGCCTATAGACGTCATGACAAAAATAATAATAATAATTTATTTATTTCTGTAAAAACATTCACATATTGATCAATAATAATGATATGATTCGATGACAATACATTTGTTGGTGCACAGCATATAAACAATTGAGCTACTGCGCCTGAACTAAGCAGAGCCTGTAGGTACATATTTCAGGTCACAGTGTACTCCTTAATTAAATTATACTACAATAACAATAATATTGAAACAATATAATATAATTCGGTCATTCTCAAATGCTTCAATATTTGGTTGACTTCGGTGGTCAATTTTTTTTTCGACAATTATGACATTATATTAATAAATATAAAATCTAGTTTTTTTTGACAGTTCGACAGATTATAGAGAAAGCCAGAGAATACAACAAGCCCGTCTTTATATGCTTTGTGGACTTCTCTAAAGCGTTTGACTCTGTCAAGTGGCCCAAACTCTGGGAAACGCTGACGGCGATGGGTGTTCCAAAACACCTGGTACACCTCCTGCGAAGACTATATGAGGATAGCACAGCCTCAGTACGCGCAGATGACGTTCAGTCCAGTCACTTCCACCCCAGCGCCGGAGTCCGTCAAGGATGTATTATTTCTCCACTACTATTCAATGTGTACACGGAGCTCGTAATGAGGATTGTACTTGAAGACTGGACAGATGGCATCTCGATCGGTGGCTTAAAGATCTCCAACCTGCGATATGCAGACGATACCACTTTGTTCGCCACCAGTACCCGGCACATGGAAGAACTTCTTAGCAAGATGGAACGCGTTAGCCTTGAGTTCGGACTTAAGATAAACCGAAATAAAACAAAAATGATGATTGTAGATCGCATAAATAGCAATTCAATAGAAACCACAAAAATTGCTAATTGTGATGTGGTGCAATCATACATTTATCTGGGGGCCTTAATTACGAACAACGGTGGATGTATCGACGAAGTGAAGAGGCGTATGGCAATTACCAGGTCTGCAATGGACAAGTTGAGGAAAATATGGAGGAATCGCAACATATATAGAGCCACAAAAATCCGGCTAGTTCGAGCACTTGTTTTCCCCATATTCTTGTACGCCGCAGAAACGTGGACTCTATGGGAAGTAGAGAAGAAAAAGATAAACGCGCTGGAGATGTGGTGCTGGAGAAGAATGCTCGGAGTATCGTGGACTGAATTCCGTACCAACGATTCAATACTTCGTGAACTCGGCATCAAGCAGCGTTTGTCATCTTTGGTACAGTCTCGTATCCTCACCTTTTTTGGTCACGTATGCCGCCGAGGGGAGGTGGCTATTGAGCGACTTGTGGTCCAGGGAAAGGTTGAGGGTACCAGGCCACGTGGAAGGTCGCCTATGAGGTGGACTGACCAAATAAAAGCGGCAGTAAATGGCTCATCATCACTGCATGAATGTACGAGGAAGGCGGCCATCAGAGAAGAGTGGCGGCGCGTTGTTAAGCTTGCCACTAACACCTGAAGTGATGACCACGACCACTCTGTCAAGAGTGATACCGATAGAGAAGAAGAAGAAGAGTTTTTTTTAGAACACTTTAGTAGTAGAGGGCATTAAATCGACCAAACGGTTACGCAGTTATTCAGTTTTAAAAAAATGATGTCCACCGAAATCAATATTTCTGCCACCGAAATCAAATATCTATAAAACTGAAGGCTTTGTTTGTTTAAACTTGTTAATTACAGGAACTATCACTCCGATTTGAAAAAATATTTATGCATAAGATAGCCCACTTACTGAGGAAAGTTATATGCTATAATATAACAATCATCACGCTACTTAACTTCCCATAGAAGCTGGTAAAACCGCGCAGAACCTTTATTATAATAAATATAAATAGTATGATATAATTCATACTAAAATATGTATTAGGTCTACAATGATTTGCAGGTCAAATTTATAATAAAACATCTTATTTTATCAACTTTACATTAGAAATGTTTATTAATTAGGTTTTGCAAAAACAAAAGAAATCCGATATGCTTCTCATGTTCACATGGCACAGAATTATTTTTGCAGTCATCTTCGGCGCATCTCATTTTTCTTATTGCCAGCTGTTTAGGCCAAACTGCCTGGTATACTTGCATAGTACCTGCAAATTGCTTAAGGTTGGGTGGAATTAGCAGCTCTTTTTCATAAATCCCAAATTTATTATTCGTCTTTGTAATAATGCCTTGTACAGTTTTTAAATGAGACATCAATGACAATAGACTAATGAAGTCTATTGTCATTGATGCCTTGAGCTACTATTTGATCAGCTATTCCCTTAAGGGTAGCACCAACACCATCTCCCTTTCCATGGCCACTTTCGGTATAATTCCATGTGACACTGGATTAACTGGGAAAGTACCAATGAAGTTTGCTGATCAAATAAAACATTCTGCGGTTCCAGTACTGGCCAGAGGGACTGTCAGAACAAAATGCAGTTTATGGATATTTAGATTTATATCTTTATTATTTATATTTTTATTATGTGTTTTAATATCGGTAGCAAATTCTCCCAAATAGCTGGTGCGTCATGGAGTAAAGATTCGGATGTACACATAGACTGAACCTTTTTTTTAATTGTGCCTTTTTTAAATTGTGCTTGATCGAAAGTAATTCGATTTCTTTCTCGTAAAATTAGTTTTGTGCGAGAATCTAATTAACTTATAGGCTTTATCTCACCTTCATTCTTCCTTTTATTATTTTATTTTAGCGTAAACCTTCGGATCACTCTTGATTCGAGTTTCCCTATGTCGCTTAAGTAGCTAATCTTTTTTTAGTCAATCGATATTCTTTTGAATCTGCCATTGTCAGAATACTGAAACAAGCAAATTTATTCTTAATTTATAGTTTTAATTTGTAAATATAAAACGACCGAGACAATTTACTTGTGTCTATTTCCACCGAAACCACCGCAATCAATGCCACCGAAATCAAAATAATAAGCCATTTCCCAAATATCTTTAAAATGAACTCTTATTTGCAAAATGAATCTATTCCTATCAAATCTAGTACCCATATGATATACTTTTATTACAAAATAAAAATAAAAGGTTAAATAGATATGAATAAAATTGATCCACCGAAGTCAACTATATAGGTATACCAAGCCACCGAAAGTGATTACGTACCTTCGTCAAAGAGCCGCCCGAAGACGTACAGGCGTGTTCTTCTTGCCAGTGATGCGACGCGACTGATCGTTTTTATTACTCTAACGACTATTCTCGCAGCTACTATAGCATACGAATTGTAAGCAAATCCGTACGCGCCACTGAAATCAACTCAAAACCTCGGACGTGAACAAAACTGGTTGTAACTTGTTTACTAACGTCTATTATTGTTTGTTAATACTATCAGTTAAGCAAGTAACTATCTAAGTGTTTATAAAGACACCTAAAGTAGTATACTGTTTTAAAGAAAAAAAGATAAAAAATAATTTCCGCAGTAGTATGGGGTGTGGGACAACCCACCGAAGTCAATATTTTGGTAGTTTTAATTTTTTTTAAGTATGTTAAATTAAGTTAATCAAAAAATAGACACTAGCCCCCCCTATTATTTTGCTCTTATCTACTACACAAAAAAAATTCAAGTGACTAGTAATTCATTTTATGGTGATTTTCACCTTGGACATGATTTTTTAAGCTCTCTGCGAAAGACCCAATTATGATATTATTTTATTCTTTTAATAAAACATCTATTGTGTCTACGTTACTGTCCGCGAAAGTGTTAAGAGAACAAAAAGCCCGACTGGGGAAGGACCTTCACCACCTCCACCTTAGAGAAGACCACAGCCAAATAACAGACAATAGTGTAGTTGTGTTTCTGTCGACGTTCAAGGATGCTGTTTGGAAGAAATGTTTTCCTATCCCAGGGATACTTCATCTTAAATCTCTGGCATTAAAAAATGCGTCGGTAACACGAAGTACCTTTAGTATTGCAAACGTCCATAGGCTACGGGAACTACTTAACATTAGGCAGGCCGTACGCTTGTTTGCCACCCAACAATGTGGAAACAATTTTTGATTTTTTTTTCACATTTTTATTTCTTTTTGTATTGTTGTTACAGGTAAACAAAAATATCTGGTTCGATCTTCGCATCAACCACAATCATGATCGTGTATAGTCGCTTTGTTTTTTTTTATGAAAAAATCTCATGAATTTTATATATCTTTGGTATTAATAGAGGTCTTTACTCTTTGCTAATTTAAACAAAACAGTTTACTTTGGTCTTGTTAATATTATCTTTACATTGGAATTGCTGAAGTATGTTTTTCTAAACTACGATATTCTACACACTTTATTATTATGAAGTTCAAAATTTAAATTTATTAATGGCGATCTTATTTGGTAACCACCGTAGTACTAGTAGGTACCAAGTTTTACTCTCACGGTCGTGCAAATTTTCCACTATTAACACTTTGAAGGACAGTGAACGCCTATAGACGTCATGACAATAAAACATTTATTGTGTCTACGTTACTGTCCGTGAAAGTATTAAGTTGCAGTTTAAATGTATACTATAAATATATTAATAAATACATTTATAGTATACGTTTAAACTGTATAAATACTTACGTATTTCTAAATTCATACCTACATATAGTATACTACTACATATAGTAGATAAATTACACCTCGATACAACAAATAAACATTCTTATACCACAAAGATTTGTCCTCAGTGGGAATTGACTCTCGACCACTGATTAAGCAGTCAGGCTCACTAATCACTAGACCACCCATCATGTTTCTAAAAAACCTTATTGCCTAAATTTATTTACTAAGATTCTTTTATATTACATATCAAAACATTAACAAGTCACATCAAAAAGCGAGCCCGAACGTTTCCTCAAACCGTCTAACGTCTGGAGACGTCCGTCCTTCCCGTCCCGTTACCATGGTAACGCAGTCGAGCCTTTAATTTCCTTCAACAAAGGCCCGTCTTGCCTGTTATTATATACATCATGCTCCAATTATTGTCGTCTCGCTAGAATAGACTGGCGCGTGTGGTTTTGTGTGCGGTGATTTTTAGCTTTTTTTATGTTTTGCGAATGGAAAATTCGTGTAAAAAAAAACTCATTTTAACAATAGATTTGATAATAACAGAGATTATCGATCCCGACCCCGATCCGAGTAATTGAAATCCACCTATCTATCAATATGGATTTCAATTACTAAAATTTTGAGAGTTAGAGCAAGATACTAGCGAGGAGCAAGCCCGAATGGGGAAGTACCTCCATCTTACAGAAGACCACAGCCAAATAACTACACAGCAGTGTAGTTCTGTTCCCATATGTTTTAGGTTTCTAGAGCGATGATGATGAGTGATGCGTTTTAACGAAACATTTTCCTATCCCAGGGAAATTCCATCATAAAACCCTGGTGTTTATTTTTGGGTAGGCAAGACGCAATGTATGGCAAGCGTCCATAGGGTACGGTAACTGCTTACCATTAGGCTGAACGTATGCTTATTTACCATCATTATACATTACACTAGCGGCACGTCCAGGCTTCGCACGGATTTTCATTTTTTTTTAAATCGATACAGTAGTTTATGAGTTAAATCGTAACAAACAAATCAAAAATCTAATCTTTGTTCTGTATAATATTAGTTTAGATAAAAATAAAGGTTAAATTTACGCCTAAACTCTCTCTGCTCTCTTGATAGAGAAGTGGAGACGAGTGCTGCAAAGCGATACAACATAGGAGTTGCTCTTCGTACTCGTAGTATATAATCTTAATCAATGAGTTTGAGTTTCAGTTTGTGTATCATATAATTTATGTTCCTTGTGGGGATTGAACTTACAACACGCCTTGCAACTGGCGAATGTTAGCATACACAATAATAGACCAATTAATTACTACTCTGTTTGGTATAATTTATATAGGTACAATTCAAAAAATCTATCAAGTCACATTTTTTTAAGAGTATAGCTTTTTTTGTTGTCTGTCTCTTATGTGGTTAAATTTAATGTAGGATAAAAAGGGAATACTTTTTCGGATGAAAAGGGAATTATTAAAACGAAAATCGGATGAGAAGGGCATAAAAATGCGGATGAATGGGAAAGACAAATTATGCGGATGAGTTTTGCGGATTAGTGGGGCATAAACCTTCGTATGGCAATACAAATGTTATACATATATTTTAAAATAAAATGGCGCGGCTCATTTTTTTACTGACTACTGGCAACGAAGGTAAACTTGACACAGACAGATTGTAAAATGTTGGAGTAAGTTTAATTTTTTTTATACTACTTAGGTGGCAAAAAAGCATACGGCCCGCCTGCTATTAGGGAGTTACTGTAACTTATGGACGCTTGCAATACCAGAGGTCTCATTTGCGTGTTGCCTACCCATTTTTTTACACCAGGGCTGTAAGTTGGAGTATCCCTGGATTTCTTTCAATACGCATCTTCACCTGTTCTTAGACATAGGAACAGAACCACGTCGCAGTATTTAGTTATTTGGCTGTGGTTTTCTGTAATGTGGATGTCCTTACCCAGTCCGGTATGCTCGCTAGTCGTCGTTTCAACCCATAAACGTCCCACTGCTGGGCACGGGTCTCCTCCATACGTTCGGAGGGATATTAGCCTACTATACTACACTGATGCTGCTCGCTAGTATGGTGTCCTATCTCTCTTTTTAATCTATCACAAGGCACTAAACCACACCGCAGCGGTCAAAATTAAACCCGTATATACTACATAAGACTCATTATATACTCTATTTACTAAGTTAACACTAAAATCCCATACAGCAGAAACACGGACCGTTCCTAAGGGACATTATTATAACTGTTACGCATCGCAGATTAGCTATTGTAAGATATCCTTAATATTATAGAGGATGAACTTCCTCACTTACAAAGGGTGGTTTTGAGTCAAAGACGTTGTATAATTATAACAACCTCGTTTGTTTATTGGTCGTTGAGGATCATGAGGTCACGGGTTCGGTTTAGCTCGGGTGAAAAATATATTTTAATATTGGGTATTTCTGTCTTGAAATTCACAATAAATGCCCGAAGTTTTTACAAGCAATGTGCAAGTGATACCCCAGCTCCTCTAGACAAGTGGAATAAACGGTAGTCAAATCAAAAAATAAAAAAGCAAATATATAGGATTTGCCATCAGTTTACGATATAATGTCGTAAACTTACGTCAAATCACATACATTTTCCTATTTGACATTTCGATTCGACAACTGTTTATGCCACTTGTCTCGAGAGACTGGTGTTACAAGCGTCTATAGAAGTAACTGCTCACCATCAGACGGGCCGTATTTTTTGTTTCTTTCCTTAGTTATATAAAAAAATAATATTATGTATTTTTACCGACGCGACGCTGCACCAATGGGACCAACATGCACGCGTGTATGCAGTTTTAAATTTTATTTCTATTACTATGTAGTTTGGAGTCATAAATTAAGAAATTACTAATGTAAACGTTGACCATTAAACAAACAAATATGGCGTGCTGCATGCAAACATTTTGCATCGGAATGTTTAAAATTCGAAAATATTACCGTAGACGATTTATTTAGACGTCGTTTCCTACAAATATTGTTTGTGTAAAAATGTTTACGAAGGATATACTTAGGAAGACATTATTAGTAATGTTTTTGCAATGTTTTGTTGACGTAAATATGGGTTTATGTAACGTAGGGTTTGAGGTATGATTCTGTTTTTGGATAAATGGTGAAACAACACGTGAATGTCTGGTACATTCACGTGTTGTTTTCTTTACAAAATAGGTTTACAAATAATTCATGTTTTATTTTTTTAATACATATCATCGCGCCCATTGCAAGCGGACAGAGATTATCGTGTACTATATTATTATTATTATATTATTGCTTCTTCGCTTCCTCTACATTAATTAAACTCTTCACGCATGAACGTCATTTCCGGGTACTTTTAATTTGGCCCTTTTCTGATCACCTATTTGGTTGCAGCATGTTCGCCTAGAGTAGGCTCTACACGGAAATTCTAAGTAATATAAAACACAAGTTTATAAGTAATATTAAACTCTGCAGCATGTTTTAGATTCGATCCCCACATAGAACAAAAATGTGTGAGAGCCATAAATGAGGGTCCCGAGTCTGGGTGAACTTTGTGTCTGTTAATTGTATGTTTGTAAAGTCCCCTGCGACAGGACTTGTTCCTTAGAGCGGTAGTTGTCTTTTCAAAAAGGTAGAAAAGAAAAAAGATTCTCTCATGTAAACAAAGTTATAAAATAAGGCATTATAATAAAAGGCCATGAGCAGTCGTTTGCAGATCGTTTCACAACAAGATACTTGCATATATTAGAAGTGTATTATTATTGTTTTCTTGCATTTCAACTACCAACTATTACTGTAGCTACTTCTAGTACTTTCTTTTTATAGTACTTGGGTGGCAAACAAGCATACGGCCCGCCTGAAGTTAAGTAGTTACAGTTGTCTATGGAGATTTACTAACAATACTGGCGTGTTGCTGATCCATTTATTACGCTAGGACTTTAAGATAGAGTAAGAAAAGAAAAAACTCGAAACAAAAATCCTATACCAACCCGTCTGGCCAGCGTGGTGTAGTAGACTAATATTCCTCCAAAAGTATGGAGGAGACCCGTGCCCAGCAGTGGGACGTTTATGGGTTGAGATGGATAGAAGAGTAAGAAAAAAATAAGGGATCCCTGGGATAGGATGCGTTTTGAAAACCTTTCTTTCAAAACGCATCCTTAAATGGAGCTGGAGACCTGTACTCACACACAGGAACACAACTACACTTTTTTATCTACTACTTAGATGACAAATAAGCATACAAGCCGCCTATGATCGCTTGCAATACCTAGGTTAAAAACAATCGCAATACTTAAATTGTAACTTACGTTAAAACTTTAAACACCAGATAGGAAACCTTTTTTTTAAACGCATCCCTAATGAGCACAGGAGACTTTGACTGCCTTGGTGTTCCAGCGGCATCAGTATGCGCCTACTGTGCACGAGGTTGTTGGGTTCGATTCCCACACAGGACAAAACTTTATGTAACTTACGGAGAGTTGTTCTGAGTCTGGGTGTAATTTCTGTCCGTTAATTGTATGTTTGTTAAGTCCCCTGCAACACAGAGATTGTTCTCTAGTATAGGAGTTGTAAAAAAAAGACTTAAGGACATGCAATAGAAAACAATTACACCACTTAGTATAGTTATTTGGCTTTGGTCTTCTGTAAGGCAAATATCCTTCCCAAGACTAGCTCGTTTTCGTTATGCTATATTACATTTCACATGCACCTCATCTTATAGTAAGGTAAATGTATATAGATATGTTACTATTACATTTGTTCAGTCCATTTGAGGCTTGAACAAATAGGAACTGAAGACCAACTTTAATACGTTGCCTTCCGTAAACATGTTATGACCAACAGATATTATTCTGAAATGCATTTAAACTTTGCCATTTCGACCACATTGTTGTGAATAAGTACGTCTCGTTTTGAAATAAAATGTATTTAATATGGTAATTTTATGTAATAACTTCCAATTTGGTTAATAGTTGGCGACTACATTGACTGCCTAGTGGCTGCAGTATACGCTTCCTATACACGCGGTTGTGGGTTCGATTCCCACACAGAATAAAACTTTGTGTGACTCACAAAGTGTTGTTCTGAGTCTGGGTGTAATTTATGTCCGTTGATTGTATGTTTGTAAAGTTCCCCGCGACAGGTTTTGTTCTCTTGTGCGGGAAATGACTCTAAACAAAACATGGTAATATTTTAGAGTAGAATAGGAAAGAGGTAATCTATACTAATACCTATAAGAATTATAATGTCCCCCTTACCGAATTTCGGTCTCGGTGGCAAATCTCAATAGAGACTAGCCATCTACGCGGGAAATATTATAGTGCACAAGTGAGTGCGCAAAAGCAAGTGCACTCTCTTTATTCACTCACTCTCATACAGAATCCGATGGGACGGCGTTACGTGCTTTTTAAGTGAAAGTGGACTTTAATAATTACTAATCAAATATCATAGTCTCTGCTTACCTTATTGAATACAGGCGTGTATTGCATGCAAACGATAATCATACAAAATAGTCCATTAAAAAAATGTTGTGTATAAGAGTGACAGAGACAAGTGAAACGACTGCTGGCAGTAAACACACTGATTTATTTGACGTAATGTAAATGCTTATAGCGTGGACGCAGCCACGCACACATACATACACAACATCTCCTCCCTTATTATGTGTAGGTACTAATTATAATTATGTACTGACATACTTAAAAATATTTCTTATATTCAACTGTTGGGATATCGCGTAATAACATTCGGGATGATGGGTTCCCTCTTTGTATAAATTGTTCATTATTGCGTGTCGTTGCATAGTTGCTTTCTGACGACGCATCATGAAACTCTTCTAAGTTCTGGTGTTGCGTCGGCGATGTCAATTGCTCTGGTGACGACGCCGCCGTACGACATTCAATGTTAGGTGTAGTTGCCCTTTGCTCTAATTCTATCGCGCTTTCACCTTCCCCCGTCACAGGCTCAACTAATTCTCCCGAGTTCGGTGACGTAACTGACGTCTCAACGTCATGTAGTGGCGTATTCGAACCCATATCTTGGTCATCGCAATCCCAGAATTTCTCAGTATCCACACCTTTATATAAAATTATTTGGTTTTTATGTTTTCTGTACTGGAGTAGTGAAATATTGTCCTTTACCAGATACATTACTTTACCCATACGCTTTACAATAGTACCCCTGGACCACTTAAATTTATTTAAAATATTGTTCTTATATAAAACGTTATCTCCAACAGAAAATGTTTGTTTATTTGAACCTCCGTGTGACTTAATCTGCGAACACTGTTGATTTTTTACCACATTAGACACGTTTGATGAAGATGATGATGTATACAGCTTAGGACGCAACAAATCCAAACGTGTCCTAAGATTCCTAGCGTACACTAACTGAGACGGTGACAACCCTGTAGTACTGTGAACCGAATTTCTATAGTCGAACAGATACTTTAGCAATTTTAGTTTGTTTTGCTGTATACTATCACTCGACAACATACACGATCTAATTCCTTTTTTAACAATTTTAACGTAACTTTCCGCTTGGCCGTTACTCGCCGGATGATAGCTTGGTGATGTTATGTGTGATATGCCATTAGAAATGCAGAAATTTTTAAATTCTTGAGAAACGAAAGCAGTGCCATTATCACTAACTACGGTATGTGGTAGGGGAGCGAGGGGCTTGTTGTAACAGGGGTAAGTAGTAACAGGGTCTTTTCACTAGGATCCTCAACTTTATTAACGTATTTGTTTGATTCGTTTTGACCTATAAACCGCGGCGCATCATGTTGCCATAGCCAGTGTCCCGCCGGCCGGCGCAGTGAGCGGAAGTGAGCACGCGCTTCATTTTTGCCAGGTAATCTAAAATTATACTGTCGTAAAAATTTGGTTTGCGTTATTATTATCGACTAATTTCAAACTTTTTGTATCTTATTTATATTAAAATTTGTCTACCTCTGATAATGTGTAACAATTTTTAAGATTGCTAAATTGTTTAAATAGTTATCTTGATAAATGTTTAAAATCATACTATGGGGTTAGTTGTAACAAAATCCTGGGGCTTGTTGTAACGTGTTACAACTTGCCCCAAGTTATGATGTAGAGGCCTACTTATTTTTTTTCTTTCTTTTAGGATGAGGGAGTATAAAAGAAAGTCAGAGCGGGCAACACAAAGCCAAGAAGTATACGAGCAAGCGGTAGCTGAGGTTTTGGAAAAAAAATGTAGCATTCGGAAAGCGAGTCAGACGTTTGGGCTATGTCACGTCTCTCTTTATAGATACGTGAAGAAAAAGAAGAATAATGAAAGTTTAAGAGTTGGTTACGTTAAACCTAGTCAAGTACGTAGTAGTTAGGAGTGTACGGCCCTTTTAAAAATTACATAAATAGGGCACAGACAGCATGGATGCACAACAATCCGGGGAAAACAATGACTATAATATGACATCCCAGGTATTGTGAAAGAGTCGTTACCGCTTGCCTTAAACCCTGCTAATATTATGAGTGGATTTAAAGCGTCTGGTCTATGGCCTTTGAATGCTGATATTTTCCAAGACTCCGACTTTGCGCCATCCTATGTTACTGATCGCCCAGATCCTACACAAGAGCCAGATGTCGTAAATGTCACCGAAAATTTATCATTAAATCTTGAAAATCCAGAACTATAACATTCTGCCCCTGAATTAGATATTAGCACCACGGAAATTATAAGCCAAATCGAAACTGCGAGTGAACCAACTCCGAGCTGCTCCGGTGTACAAAAAACTTTCTCGCCATCGAAGATTAGACCTCTACCAAAGGCGCCACCAAGAAAAACTAATACAAACAGCAGACGCAAAAGAAAATCTACGGTATTGACAGACACTCCTGAAAAAGAAGCTTTACTAAAGGAATATGAGGAAAAGATGAAGTAAAAACAGAAAAAAGATGACAAAATTAAAGGTAAAGGAAAGGGAAAGGCAAAGGTAAATCAACAAAAAATAAAAACGAAGTGGACAGAGCTAAAAAAAAGATTTTATGTTCAGATTCAGAATCTGAAGAAGAAGAGTGGTATTGTCTGGTATGTAGTGAAGGTTACACCGATTCAAATAAGGAAGATTGGGTAGAGTGTATTATTTGTAAGATGTGGGCGCATGTAGGATGTGTTACAGGAGACACTATATCTTTTATTTGCATCAATTGTAACCCAGATGAAGACTGAATTTAATTATAATGAAACCCACCAAATGTTGATTCTCAAATAAGTACAATATTTTGTTATATAGATATTAAAAAGAGATAATTAGAAAGTAATGCTTAGATATATATAATTTAATTACTTACTGTGATTTAAAAGTGCCATGATGATTATAAGTAGTGTTTAAGTAAATAAAACTGTTACTTACTTAATTTTTAGATGCTGATTACCTAAAAATATATCTGAGTTGATTTTTGATAAGAATTATAAATACATACTTTAGAAAAATCTCAATTTTGTTAAAAATAAACAAATAATAAATGATTAGAGGTATTGTTGTCATTTTTTTTTTGCCGTTACTACTTGCCCCGGTAGCTGTTACAACTTACCCCAAGCACGAGGTAAGTTGTAACACCGCACTTCTTCTTGAAAATAATTTATTGTAAAATAATTACCAATGGTTATGGTATTATTTTTATATGATTTGGTAGAGAAAGAGTTACAGCATCTATCCGTATTTATTTAGTAGCAATATAATCAATAGATCTCAAGATATATTAGTTTTTATGAAAACTGTTACAACAAGCCCCTCGCTCCCCTACTCCAAATCTAGACATAAAATCGAACATCTTCCCAATGACTGCCGTTGAAGTAGTTGTCTTTATCATGTCATAAACCTCGACCCATTTAGAGTATGCGTCAACAACCACTAAGAACGTGTGTCCTTGTATAGGGCCTAAAAAGTCTATGTGAATCCTATAAAAAGGATTTGGAGGGTAATCCCATGGAGAGAGCGGAGCGCGGGGAGGGGACGGGCGTAATTGTACGCACACCCTACATGAGCTTATCATTTTTTCCAACGCCTCATCTATACCTGGGTACCAAAAACGAGCCCTCGCGGTCGCCTTTGTTTTAACTATACCTAGGTGCGATTTATGTAACTCTGACGTAATCCTGTGTCTCAGTTTTGTTGGCAGAACTACTTTATGTCCTCTCATAAGACAACCGTTTTCATACGAAAGATGTAATCTACAACAAAAGTATGGTTTCAGTCTAATATCCGTATTTCTTTTTGGCCATCCGTTTATTACATAATTAATGACTATTACTAAAATTGGGTCTTTACTCGTTTCGTCGCGTAATTCCGCAAGCGTTACGGGCAAACTCCCATCTATCACAAAATTAATATACGCAGCGCGGTCAATTAACGGCGGCATTTCTAATGAGTCATTGCCTTGCGATACGACGTACCTACTCGATGACGGCGGCGGCGCGGCGGCGCTGGCGCAGGTAGACGGCCCCGCCCCCCTATTACTATCGCTCAGCTGAGACTCGAGCGGACCGGCGCGTGACAAATAATCTGCACAGTTGTTATTGCTACGTATGTATTCTATTATATAGTTATAACCACTCAGAAATAACGCGTATCTCTGTAGCCTATTGGCGGATACTTCCGGAATACCTTTATACGGCCCAAAAATTGACACTAAGGGTTTATGATCTGTCCTTAAAACGAAAGGATCAGACCTAGCGTATAAATATTGATGGAAACGTCGTATTCCGAAAATAATAGCTGTGGCTTCCTTCTGTATCTGAGCATAATTTTTCTCAGCCGCATTGAGTGTGCGCGATGCAAATGATATGGGGCGTTCGGAACCGTCCGATTCTATTTGTGATAACACGGCCCCTAACCCGGTTGGGGATGCATCAACAGTCAGGATTAATTTTGCATTGTGATTAAAATGCGTAAGGACTTGGTCCGAGGCTAATAATTGTTTTATTTTTGTAAAAGATTTATCATGTAACTGGCTCCAATGC
This sequence comes from Trisateles emortualis, assembly GCA_947095525.1. NCBI lineage: Eukaryota > Metazoa > Arthropoda > Insecta > Lepidoptera > Erebidae > Trisateles > Trisateles emortualis. The sequence goes on along the minus strand of OX352743.1, from coordinate 5,112,632 downwards.
CATTTAACACCCTTTTTTAGTAGGTCATACAACGGACTTAAAATATTAGAAGCATTCTTTACAAAATTTCTATAGTAATTTACCATCCCTAAAAATGACTGTAATTTATTTACATTTGTGGGCACTGGCGCTTGGAGAATTGCCTTCACCTTTTCAGGTGATTTATGTAAACCATGTTTATTTATTTTATACCCCAAGTACTCTATTTCATCTTGAAAAAAAGCGCATTTTTCTTTTTGCAAAACTAATCCTGCATTTTGTAGTTTTTCAAGTACTGCTGTAAGTCTTTTTAAATGGATTTCCCTGGTCGGGCCAGTGACAAGGACATCATCTAACAAACATAAAACTCCATCCATGTTAGAAAAAACACTTTCCATCGCTTTCTGAAAAATTGACGGCGCACTAGACAACCCAAACACCATACGGGTATATGTATACAAGCCACGGTGCGTATTAATGCAGGTTAATTTTTGGGAGTCATCATCTAATATAAACTGGTTATATGCCATTGACAAATCAATTTTTGAAAATTGTTGTCCCCCATATAGTCTACTAAATAGCTCGTGAATCGTAGGTAACGGATATTGCTCCACGATCAGCTGTTTGTTTATACTAACCGAGTAATCTACGCACAGCCTTACTGTACCGTTACGTTTTAGCACGGGGACAATGGGTGACGCATACTCTGCATGTTCAACCGGTTTTAATATTCCCAACTTTACTAAACGATCAATTTCGATATTAATTTTATCTTTTAGTGCAAAAGCCACAGGGCGCGCCTTGAAAAATACAGGTTGTGAGCCCGGCTTTACTTGTAATTTAACCTTAAACTTATTGAACGCCCCTAACTTATCAGAAAAAACATCTGGAAACTGTGATTGTAGTTGTTTAAACATATTATCCGACCCGTTTATGTACTTGCACGGTAATAACTCCAATTTAAATTTTGAAATGAAATCTCGGCCTAACAGCGGTGGACCCGTACTACTATTTATTACGTAAATATTTTGCTCATGGGTCTGCCCACTGTATGTGACTGGTAACCGTGTTACTCCGGCGCATTTTATTTTATTACCGATATATGTATATAATTGCTTTTGAGTCGGTGATAATGGCATGCTAGAGAAATATTTATAGTACATCTCGTATGGTATAATAGTAACCACAGAGCCACTATCGATTTCGAATTTCAATTCTACCCCCAAGATTGTCACAATCTCAACCATCGGTTCGCCGTTTTTACAACTAATATTGAATAGCTTACCATCATCATCTTCCTCCACGTCACTAGTGGCCACATAATTCACTTTTTTACACATCCTTTGAAGATGACCCGTTACGTTACATTTTTTGCACTTATATTTTGCGAAACGACACTTAGATGACGTATGATTTGAACGACCGCACACTAAACATTTTTCTTTAGATACCGCACTTTTCGTTGTTGCCTGATCGATCTTGTACAGCTGCTGCTCCGGCTGCTGCCCCGCGAGATGCGCAGTAGCTGCGGCACCAGCGCTCGCACTCCGTAACGTCTCCGCTAGTTCGATCGCCTTGGCCAGTGTCAGTTCTGTCAAGTCTTGAGAGAATAATTTGTCCCTCACTCGACCCGGCAACATCGCCATTACGAATCGGTCCCGCAGCGCTTCTTCTACATTGCTGAACCCACAATGCGCGGTCAGCCCACGAAGTCTCGCTGCCCATTGCGTCGGTGTTTCATCCACGTGCTGTGACGCTGCATAAAATTTACCTCGCTCACCAAATCCGCAACGTTTCGGTGTAAAATGAGCGTCTAACAACAATAAAATGTCTTCATATGGTACGTCTTGAAGCTCCTTCGGCAAGGCGAGGTCTGAAGCGAGCCTGTAAGTACCATCCGTGAGTGCGCTCAGCAATATTGCACGTCTTTTCGATCCTGACGCGTCGCTGACTGCTGTGATGTCGTTTGCTATAAACCACTGTGTCAGTCTACTCCTATACGTTTTCCAAGTGTCCACCGTATGGTCAAACGTAGATAAAATCCCGAATTGTTGGATCGACATTTTATTTATATTTTCCGTCTGTGGGTAGGTCCTCGTCGCCAATGTTGTGTATAAGAGTGACAGAGACAAGTGAAACGACTGCTGGCAGTAAACACACTGATTTATTTGACGTAATGTAAATGCTTATAGCGTGGACGCAGCCACGCACACATACATACACAACAAATATCAATCAATACTTTTTTTTCTACAATCATTACCAATATAAACAACATAGAATACAAAATATAATAAGTTAAAGACATACCAATTACACGTTTAATGCCTTCATTACACCGGCCTCTGTGAGGCAGACTGCAGACGCCATTACATAAAACGGCACATAATTAACAACTTAACCTGTCAAAGGGTGAGGAGGATATCCAATTACAAGGTGCAAAGTGTAAAGTGCCACTCCAAGATGTTCATGTTTAACTTCATAGTGTCGCTTAGGAATTTTACTATTTCAAGATGATTCTGTTCTTTCTTTAAAGTTACGAGTACTAGTATAAATTTAATTATTATTTTTATATGACGATATATTTTTATATTGAGACTGGCCTGTTGATATGTGGTTAGTGATCCTGACTGCTAAGCCGGCTTAGCAGTCAGGACCGTCGGAGGTCGTGTGACTTTGTGTGATTTATAAATGTTTGTTCTGAGTCTGGGTGTAAATTGTATGTATATTTGTAAATTCCCATGCGACTCAGGGCTAATTCTCAGGGAGTTGTCTTTTAAAAGAAAAAGTAATACATGCGTTTTTTTTTACAAAATTACGGAGGCAATCAAGCAAGCAAGCGATTGATGATAAACAGTTACCGTAGCCTTTGTTCGCGAGCAACACTAGGGGTATAACTTACTTTGCCCTACTTTCTGCAAGAATAATAACGTATCAGTGTTATAGGTTTTTTATATTTTTTCTTCTATTATATTCTTTCTGCAACATACAAGACGGCCAAACTGAGTAAGAAAATTACAATTAGATAAAGAATGTGATTCGTGTTCAGTCAGGTGCAAGTTTCTGCCAAATTAAACCTAATTGTGTTTGCAACTTGATTGATGTGAGCAACTACCGTGGCTCACTGTCACTTAGTAGAGATTTCATTCTTAAAGTTTTAGCCTGCTAAAACTTTAACAAATGAATATTGAGTTACCTTGCAATCCACCGCTACTAGGGTATTTATTAATATCGAATGGTTTTCTTTATGATTATCTTATATTTGTGATTATAATAATTAAGTTACGAATCGTTTTTAAAGCAGTCTTCTCAAAGTTTTTCATGTCACTTCAAATCTTCTATTTGTAAATAAATGGCTGTCTTAATAGCGATTAAAGTGCCAATCGAGTACCCAGTGTAGTGGAGTGCTAATCACCTATTTATTTTGTATATCTTTATCACTGTTTTGACTATCTTGAGCTTTACCTATAAGACTAAAGCTTAAAGCTACAGTAAAATATTCTTTGCATTGAATATCATATTATTTGTTTTTAAAGGCGATTCCCCGAATATACAAGCTCTTTATCACGGAGGACTTCACAAATATACAACTCACGGACACAAAGTATAAGGATTAAACTCACAACACTTGGCGCCGTCTCAGTGGCGAGGTACCTAACCACCTTATCCACTACGTTCACACGTGCAACTTAATTGTTTGTAAAGTTAAAACAAAATTGATGTAAAAATCGTTTGTAAGTCCAACTACAACTTTATAAATGAAAATAGCCTTTAGGTAATTTATTTCAATTAAAATATCGTTATTTTAGATTTTATTAGATATTATTAGCAAGACGTCACAGATACGGCTCGATCGATTTTTTTTTTTTTTTCAAAATAAATATTTATAATAAACGTTTAATCTCAAAAATTCGTCGTCCAAAGTCCAGGGTTTAGTAGCAGGTAGGTCTAGTTACCACTACAGATGGTATGGTACCATCGTGGTAGTAATATGATACGATGCTATTGAGTGCCTATTACTGTAAATTTATATTACTATATACGAGTATGTACAAGTGGCGATACTTTACAAGGAATTTGCTGTTTTGCAGCATGAAAGGGTAAGCTGCCCTACTGTCGTCAAAAATAGGTTAAAGTCTGACATATAAATATCGCGGGGTGTTTCGCGAAAATATTGGCCCCGTTTACATGATCGTCGATATTTTAGCTGTGTCCGCACAAACACGTGTTTGTAACACAATTTATCATCGCACAAATATCAATAACTTGGTCTTGCGAGGACGACAGATACTAATGGCACTGTGCGTACTTAGCGCGATCATGTAGACGCGGCATTAGGCATAATATAGAAATTTTATTTTATATTTTGTGTAAAGTTTTGTAAAACTGTCCGTACCCTTAATAAGACCGAGGGGAAGACCTACGACCACATGGACTGATGTAGTGCGCAGAGACATGACAGCATGCAATGTATTGGAAGACGACCTATTAAAATGGAGAAGTTAAGGAGTAATATCCATAAAAAAACTGTTTACTATGTACATATATTGTATGTTTTAATTATTTGGCATTAAAGTGCAATATGCACTTTAATTAAAGTTTTCAACTTTGAAAGTGAATTTGGAATTCAGTAATGACGGAAGTAAGCACAAAGAAGATAATATATTTTTGAAAATTAAATCCCTAAACTAGTAGTAAACAATTTTTTAACCTTGAAGATGTTTTCCGTCTTTAACCTTTACCTCTAACTGTAATCATACTATAACGGATTAGCTACGGATTACGTAACTTTAAGGTTGTCATTGATCGAAATTCAAATTAAGATCCATTCGACGTAGAAACTAGAGGCTTAGCAGTCAGCATCACTAACCAATAAACCAATAGGCCAGTAAAGAAAGAATAAATCACAAATACATTTTTGCAGTATTTAGGTATAATATCAACTTCAAATTAACACTGTCACTATCTGTATTTCTTATTCATTGTCCAACCGCTTTAGCGTTATCTCCAACAATATGTATATGAAGTTTTGTTTGACACTTCTACAAAGATGAAACTCAAATGATTTATAGTAGTTAGTTAGGTTTAGACTAGCTGAAGATTTATATCAGATTGTAATAAGAACGGTTATGTGTTAATGATTTAGATTTGTAGGATTAAAACCGGTTTATTAAATTTACTCACTAGTTCTATTTGCTGACGCTACTTACATACCGACGTCATGAACTAAGAGGTTTTATACTACTAGTATACGGATACAGACTCCCTGATGGTAAGCAGTTACCGTAGCTCATGGACAAAAGATTACATATTATCAAGCAAAGTCCGCCCGCTGCGTCTGTCTGTTCGCCTAAAACTCTAAAAGTACCAAACAGATTTTCATTCGGTTTTTACCGATGGAAGAAGTGATTCATGGGGAAAGTTTTAGTGTATAATTTATTGTGGTTATGTCACAGAACACTTAATAGTACCTACAGGTAGTTTTGTGTATTTTTTTAATTATTAATAAAAACAAAGTTCCTAATAATTGATTATAATCTAATATTTATCTATGGTAGATGGCCAATAAGCAATTCAATTTTAACTTAATTTTATAAGTTTATTAGAATAATTTAAACTGAGAGTAATGTCTATGCACTTTCTGAGTCTATAGAATGTAATGTGTTTTGGGTAAATGAGCTGAATGTGACGATATTAATTAAAGAAGTCGGAAAACATCTGTTTGAGAGCCAGCTAGTAATATATTATAAGTCAAGTGTGTGCCCAAATAAAGGTGCGTTCTTTATTCCTTAACTCTCATTGTCCAATAGGACGGCAATCTGATACGACCTTAGATAGAGCTTAGGACTGTCGGTTATACTTACATGCTTTTTAGCATACATTGTAAATTTTTGTAAAGAAATACCTAATATATACCAATTTTTGGCCCACACGAGCCAGGAACTCGTGTATCGCACTCAATGATCACTAGACCAATAAGGCATTTACTAATCTGTAAAATGTGTTAATTAATAAAACTCCCGTTGAAAATCAACTATCATTATCAAATCTGTGAAGGAAAAGGAAAATGAAAATCAATCGCATTGTTCTGTGTATTAAACTCACACATCAACACATATAGGTATACTTGTGATCTGTGGGTATACTCCTCATACTCTTCAACTCCCCTCACTAATGCATGTTGGTAAATACCTACTTAATCACAACTGAGATTTACTTCATGCGGGGGATTGAATACAGGGTGCTACTCCATCGTGATGCGTTGAAGAAGTTTATTTCTTTGTTATATGAATATGTTTTCTTTCATTTGATAGATATTATTTATCAGAACAATAACATTTATTATAAAATACTTCATCAATATTTACAATGGCTTTGTTCCTGATTCGTCATCTTCCAGACTGGTCACTTTCCAATATCGTCATATTCCAAACTTGTCATACTATGTACAATCGCCTGCATAATTAGTATAGAAATCCTCTATGGTGAATGACATGAATCTTTTAGATTTTTTTTTTTTTTTTTTTATACTACTTAGGTGGCAAACAAGCATACGGCCCGCCTGATGTTAAGCAGTATCCGTAGCCTATAGACGCTTGCATTACCAGAGGTATCACTTGCGTGTTGCCAACCCATTTTTTTACACCAGGGCTTTAAGATGAAAGTAACCCTGGGATAGGAATACGTTTGTTTCAAAACGCATTCCTAAATGAGCGCTGGAGACCTGTACTCACACACAGGAATACAACTACACCGCTGTGTGTAGTCATTTGGCTGTGGTCTTCTGTAAGGTGGAGGTCCTTCCCCAGTCGGGCTTGCTCGCCAGTATGGTGCCCTACCTCTCTAACAGATTATCAATAGACTAGCTGTTAACGTACCAATAACGTTTAATATAAAAATACTTCATCAATATTTGCAATGGATTTGTTCCTGATTCGTCATCTTCCAAATTTGTCATATTCCAGACACGTCACATTGCAAACTGGTCACTTTCCAATATCGTCATATTCCAAACTTGTCATACTATGTACAATTGCCTGCATAATTAGTATAGAAATCCTCTATGGTGAATGACATGAATCTTTTCGATTATCATAGACTAGCTGTTAACGTATCTAGTCTGGAATATTTATTTTTTTAATTTTGAAGATGACGAATCAGGAACAAATCTTACAGTGGTCTGTAAATTAAAACGGCGTGTAAACTTGTTGCAAAATATACGAAAATTCTCATCATCAGAACTGGATTTCATAAAATTAGGACCTATCTGGCACTATAACTACTGTTTCGAATAAAAAAAGAATTTTTATAAATTACGGCATTCTTAAGCAACAAAGAAAAAAAAACACCTTTGAATTTTTAATTCGGTTTTTAAATCGATTTAAATGATAGCGTTCGAGAGACCTGTGCTCACGCACAGGGACTGTGTATAGTTATTTATCTGTGATCTTAACAATAATCCTTCATAAATCCCGCTTGCTCAAATTTATGGTACCATTTTGATAAGTTAATAGTGTTAATTATAAAAAAATACAATACACCATACACTAACATTGGCGGTTATTATTTTGTACATAAATTCGTATGTAAATTTTCCAATTTAACTAAATGAGTTCCAACATTTCAGGTTATTATACTACTAAACAATGTTTAGCTAACACTGTTGTACCGCTGTTATAACGCAAACGTGCAAAGCCAAACGTTGTTCATTTAAAATTCAATCAACAAACACAATATAATATATTAGATGCAGTTTAATTTAGAACTAAGCTTTAGCAAAGTCTTGATATATATTCCATTTTTTTATACTACCAAGGAGGCAAACAAGCATACGACCCGCCTGATGGTAAGCAGTTACCGTAGCCTATGGACGCTTGCAACACCTGGAGTATCACTCGCGCATTGCCGACCCTTTAGAAACCTTATAACTCCTTTCATGAAGAACCCCATGCTATAGTCTTTCGGGAAAACCTCGGCAGTGAGCTCATTCCACAACCTAATCGTACGTGGGAGGAAATTCCTCTGAAACCGTACAGTGCGGCACGATAGAGGCATTTGTTAGTATACTAATTTAGGTAGCTAGAAGCAGCTGGATGCGAGAAACTGAAGAGGAGCCTATGATCCAAGTGGAGCATATGTACATTAGTGGACTACGATAGGCTTTTAGCGAAATGTTAGCGACGCGGATCCATAGATCTGCAAGGTTAAGCAAGCTTGCCGTGGTCGGTTTGTAGATGGGTGACCATTTTAAACACAGCAATACATGCTTTAAGCCGTTGGTCCTGCGCCTTATCTCTCTCCGGTAGTGTCGAATCGCTTTCCCATCGGACTATGAGAGTGAAGGAAAAGAGAGTGAACCTGTGCTTGCGCACACACTTAACAACACTTGCGCACACGCGACATGATATCGTAAAAATAAGTGTAATCCTTTCTATTCTATTCGATTCGACTACCGTTTATGCCACTTCTATGCTCACACTCTAGAGGGGCTGCCCAGTTGGCTATCCATCCATCCATCCAAGCTTTTACATTTACAATGTTAATCCTGTTTGTTACTCAATCTAATAGGATTGTCGTGAATAGTACATAAGCTATTTTTTATTTTAGATGAGCCAAATACTAATTATAGATAAACTTGTGAAAATGGACTATATTCCTTAATACTTACGATGCCGCGTATTGCGCTCGTTGAAAAAGAATGACACGAATGGTGACGCCACACGAATGAGACCGAATGTTGGACCACAGACAACATAGTGTAATGGTGCGTACACACCGCGCCAACGAAGGCCAACGAACGTTTGCTGACGTTTGCTGCCGCACGCTCGTTGGCCCTTCGCTGCGGCGTACACACCGGGCCAACGAACGCCAACGAACATTCGCTAGCATTGGCGGATTGGCCGCGCAGGCACGTAGGTACAGTCAGCGTCAAATAGATAGTGACACTTAAGGTATTCAAATTAATAGACGCAACCAAAAAGTCAATAATATCGGTACAAGCATGTGTCACTATCTATTTGACGCTGACTGTACGTCAAAACACACTCTATGGTCGAGCAAACGTTCGTTAGCACCGATTCCGGCTTGCATTCCCAATTTGATCATAGACCACAAAATAATTATAATTTATATTAGGTACCGATCTTTGTTTTACTCCATAATAAAAGTAAACCTTTTTTTATTTGCCTGCGTGGTAAACAAGCACGCGGTCCGTCTGGTGTTAAGCAGTTACCGTTGCCTATGGACGCTTGCAATACCAGAGGTATCACTTGCTTGTTGCCAACCCATTTTTTTACACCAGGGCTTTAAGATACGAGTATCCCTAAGGGTTTTGAAAGAAACATATTCCTATCCCAGGATAAGAATGTGTTTCTTTCAAAACGCATCCCTAAATGAGAGCTGGAGAGTTAAGCCTGTACTCACACCAGGAATACAACTACACCACAGTATGTAGTTATTTGGCTGTGGTCTTCTGTAAGGTGGCGGTCCTTCTCCAGTCTTGCTTTCTCGCTAGTATGGTGCCCTATCTCTCTTATAAACTAAACGTATTACTACCAAAATAAACGTGCACTCCTTATGCATGGTGGGAAATATTTAAATAATGTGAGGTGAGATTCTCAGAATGACGCCAAAGGTTAACGAACGTATGCTGAAAGTAAAAAAAAGCAAAGCGTCCAGACTACTCTGGACTACGTCTACTCTTTGGTCTTTCTGACGTCATGCGGCGGCCGTCCATACTGAATTCCTTTGATGTTGCCGCCACGCTTCGGATCGCCGACACACGATCGTTGGCGTTCGCTTATCCGTCCACATAGGACCAACGAATGCCTTCGTTGGCGTTCGTTGGCGCAGTGTGTACGCAGCTGCGCGCATCGATTCGCCGGCAAACGCTAACAAACGATCGTTGGCGTTCGGTCATCCGTCCACATAGGACCAACGAATGCCTTCGTTGGCGTTCGTTGGCGCGGTGTGTACGCACCATTAAGCGAATGCTTGAATGAGATTAGTGTTGGACGACAGATAATGTAGTGTTGAACGAATGATTGAATGAGACGAGTGATGTTATGACACGGTGCTAATCACGAAAAACAACACAATTCCCGTGGGATTATTCATGTGGGCAATACTGCGGGTGAAAGCTAGTAAGTATTTAATAGTAATCCATATTATGGCCCACTATTGGCCACGGATAATAAACCCTGTATCTTTCGTTAAGTATATTTACAAACAAGACTCCATAAATCTTAGCTGTAGGGGATATCTCATTACGAAGTTTTGTTTGGTCTACCAGTTAACGTGTTCTGTTACCTCCTTGTTATAACTTCACCTATTTACTTCCTTCTTGTTATCTTTTGTTGGTCGACTATGTTTTTGTTACTACTATTGCGATTTTTCTATGAATGTATTTAGAGCGAATGTGTGTAAAGGGAGAAGTCGACATTGAGAGAATTTTAATGTCCTCCATTTTTAACAAATAGAGTAAGAAATATAGGTTTGCTTTTTTGTATAGTACTCGTACTATAAACAGCGTTAACCTGCATTAGTACAGCTTGTGTGAATTACGGCACTAATAACAGCTAAATAGACTTACTTAAAAGATTTTTTAGCAAAATCTGTTTCATTTATCAAATTAATCCTAATATATATAAGTTTGTAAGTATGGATAGATGGATGGATAGATGGATAGATGGATGGATCGATGTTTGTTACTCTTTCACGTAAAACCTACTGAACAGATCTAGATGAAATTACACACAGAGATAGATTATGGTCTGGAATAACACCTAGGCTAATTTTTACAGCGATAACCGACATCCACGCGGGAGCCGCGGGCAACAGCTAGTAATTAATATATGTTGTTCTTCACAATATTCACGGTAATATTGTTGTTTCTGAAATGCATTTAATTTAAAAATACCTTACTCAAATAAGATATAGTTTATCCAAATAATTCATATATCCATTTATTGTTTATCCAAAACAATCAAAATTCCTACTATCTAAGCTCTTGAATAGTCACAGTTTTAAACAAAACCATTTGAATCGAGTACAACGGCTAACGAATCGCAACAGGTTCCGAAAGGTTCCACTCTACTGCTTTCATTAAGCACTACCAACACATGAACCATTCAAAACTGACCGTAGGCAACTAACGCAACCTTACCATTTCAAACGCTTTAATCAAATTTCTACTGTATAACATGTACATTAAGGTTGATATTTGAATGAGGTGATGTCAGTCTTTTGTGAAGTCAAAATGAAGCGTCGTATCGGAGTATTCCAGTAATGTATTGTTCGATATGAGTTCGTCTCATGCTTATATAAACTTTTGTTACGTCCGTGCTAACGTTGTGTTGTGTTGCGCATTTTCGTTTAATTTTACCTTTGTTATTACTGTTTTGTGTAGTTGTATTTTGATGTGAAAGAGCACGGCGTTTATTTGTATGAGAAATATTTGAATGAGTTCACTTTTAGTTATATGATTGTACTAGTTGTTGCTCGCGGCTCCGCCCGCGTGGATGTCGGTTATCGCTGTAAAAAGCCTAGCCTAAGCCTAAGCCTATGTGTTATTCCAGACCATAATCTATCTCTTTGCCAAATTTCATCCAGATGCGTTCAGTAGGTAGTTTTTACGTGAAGGTAACAAACATCCATCCATCCATTTATCCATCCATCCATCCATACTTACATACTTTCGCGTTTATAATATTAGTAGGATTATTTGCTGGCATTGTGTTTACCTGCAAGGAAAGCAATTTTGGAAAGAAGCTCCTCTTTTGAAGTAGTCACCATACAAGCTAACAGGCCCGACAGGGGAAGTACATACACCTTTCCAAGAGAACACATCCTAGCCATCATAAAACCGTGGTGTTTAATTTTGGATCGGCAAACCTCTGGTATTGCAAGCGTCTATAGGCTACGGTAACTGCTTAACATCAAGTGGGGCGTATACTTGTTTGCCAACTTAGTAGGATATAAAAAAAATATCCGTGGTTAAATTTGTAAGCTAGCATCTTACAAATTTAATATTAAGATCGAAAATAAATTGCTAGAAATATGTCATAGAAGGAACGCGGAGCAAAAAAAAGTTACTAAACTGTTTTGTCTTTACCTCGGTAAATAAACATACTTATTTATTTGACTAGCCTTTTGGTCTTGTGGTTAGTGACCCTGACTGCTAAGCCGGCAGTCATGGGTTCAATTCCCACACCGGGCAAAAAATTGTGTGATCCATAAATGTTTGTCCCGGGTCTGGATGTAATTTGTGTACATTAATTGTATGTTTGTAAAGTCTCCCGCGACACAGAGCTTGTTTCTTAGTGCTGGAGTTGTCTTTAAAAAAAAAGACAGTAAACTTTATTTTGGATTTCAACAACAATATATTTTATACTAGCTGTTGCCCGCGGCTCCGCCCGCGTGGATGTCGGTTAGCGCTGCAAAAAGTATTCCAGACCATAATCTATCTGTATGCCAAATTTCATCCAGATCCGTTTAGTAGTTTTTACGTAAAAGAGTAACAAACATCCATCCATCCATTCTTACAAACTTTCACATTTATAATTAACCGACTTCAAAAAGAGGAGGTTATCAATTCGTGTGTATTTTTTTTTAATGTTTGTTACCGCATAACTCCGTCATTTATGGACCGATTTGAAAAATTCTTTTTTTGTCTGACTGGACATACTTCCAGTTTGGTCCCATTATCATCAAAAGAAAGTTCCGATGGGATCCATGAGGAATTGAGAGAACTCCTCAAAAGTTATAGGCACACATATAGCTATTTCAATATTTTTAACAACTAATCAATCATTTGCATTCAGAAAGTGTAATTTGGTGAAGTAAAACTGATGAAGAAGACCACAGATGGCCATCTGAACTTTTCAATAATAAGTGTTTTACTGATGGCGATTAGATAAGTTTCGGTTATTGTTGCTAAGCAACTATTAATAAGAAATAATGACGTGAATGAATTTAGCGCGGATTGCACAGATTAAATATTGCTTTTAATACCTACTTGACCTGTGTTCAGCCCAACGGTCAGTCGATTTTATTCGATTGTAACAAACAAATATCTGAAAATTTTACAACTTGCCGTACTGAAGTCGGTTTTTTTTTGTTAAAATTATATTAGTAAGGATTCTACTTAACGCTCCTATAATATTTAAGTAGTATACAATTTATGAGCCGCAGTGAGCATTATTCCTTACATTGTATACAAATTGGCGAGACAAAACAAATTCTTGCACTCGTGCACTCTAAAGGATACCTTTTAAGATATCAGCTTTCTGTTTGACATTCTATTTAAACTTTGTATTTCTAGCAAGACGGACTGGTAAAGGACTTTCTTACAGAAGACCGTAACTATACACAGCAATTTAGTTGTGTTCAGTTGTGTTCGGTGGTCCAGTGGCCGCAATATGCGCCTGCTGTGCACGAGGTTGTGGGTTCGATTCTCACACAGGATAAAACTTTGTGTGACCTACAAAGAATTGTTCTTAGTCTGGGTGTAATTTGTGTCCGTTAATTTGTATGTTTGTAAAGTTCCCCGCGACACAGAGCTTGTTCTCTAGTGCAGAAGTTGTCTTTTAAAAAAAGAAGAAAAAAAAAAAGTACAGGTTTCCATAGCTCATTTAGGGATGCGAAACGTTTTCCTATCCCAGGGAAATTCCTTCATACAACCCTAGTGTTAACATTTCTTTGGGTCGTCTAAATCCAAGTGATACCTCTGGTATTGTAAGCGTCCATAGGCTACGGTAATTGCTTACTATTAAGCGGACAAGTATATAAGTAGGAGACAAACCTATTGCCATTTTCCGGGCACAGTTCTAATTTAACAAAGATAGAGAAAAATTACACAAGACAAAATGTCAGGTGGTCCATGTTATACACATTGTACATCACACAAGTATTTGGCTCCTGTGGGATTCGAACCCACAACACTGTGCATAGTAGTATATGCGACGTCATTTACTACAAACTTAAACATTACACTTTAAAAGATAAATTATGTTCACTAAAATTATAATTAGTTTCAAATTTATTGTTGACCGACGTTGACTCTCGCCAAAAAGTCGCCGAAAGCCGTAGGCCGAACACTTAAAAAACTTAATCACGAAATATTATAACAAAAATTTGTCAGATGTTTTGGACGTAAAGAATTCGCCGGCATGGCAATTCAAGTTTTCTAATTTTGTTCCGAACACCCCTAAAATGTCTCAGTTTTTAATTATCACTGGGTGGCGAAGCCATTTTTGTACAATGGCAACGACAGGTCAGGGTGACCGCCCTTAAAAATTAACGGAGATCCCTATTAAATTAATTTGTTGGGAAACAATGGAGAACAGGAAAGGTTTATTATCAAGCAGGTTAAGGTCTCTTTATTAAATTACTAGCGGTCCCTGTAGGCGGACGTTGACCTGCCGCAGAAAAGTATTGAATTAAAAAAAAAATTGACGCTGGTTTTTAGCTAGTCCCCTAAATAGACTAATATACATAAAAATAATGATATAAATATAGAGTTCTGAGTTCTATATACTACGAGCATTCATACGTTTCCTAAAACATTTTTACTCACAATTTTTACGTGAAAAAGAATCTGGAAATCAACATGCGTCACTGCATCGCACCAAAGCTTTTTCTTTCTCTCGAGTAATGCGAAAAATATGTCGAAGCCAGGGCCGGCATCCATCATAAATCAAATGCGAGCCTCGTGGCTTGCAGAATGCGTTCGCTGGCCCACACTTAATCCGGCCCTGTACTTATTGTACCTATATAAGTGTATACGTAGGTATTTATAATGGCCAAGATTTAGGTGGTGTGATGGTCTAGTGGCTATATGACTGCTTAGCTGGAAGTCGTGGGTTCGATTTCTATCCAGGACAAGCATACAATAAGCACGATCATTGTTTATTCTGGATGTAAAATATATTTTAAAATATGTAGCTGTATATACGCGTTTTAGACCCGTTGTCTATTGTAGTAATATGTATGTTTACCAGTTGTATACCATTGTACAGGCTCGACCTAGATTGGAATTCAACGGCTGTGTGAGGGGTTCCAAAATATTTATATACATCTATGCATTACGTCTAAATGGAAGTATGTATTCTTAGATCACAGATACAAGCTTGTTAACTTAAAAAAATACCTCTTATAATATAAGGTATAGGTGGTAAGATCCTAACACATTCCACACAATATTTCATTTAATTCTTCATTTCATGTATGTTTGTAAAGTCTCTCGCGACACAGAGCTTGTTAAAAAAACATTAACGAACACAAATTACACCAGACTCAACAATTCTTTGTGGGACACATAATATTGTGTCCCTGTGTGGGAATCGAACCCACAAGATTATGCACAGCAAGCGCATACTGCACCCACTGGACCACCAAGTCAGTTATAATATATCACAAGATAACTTGAATTCTAAATATGCCAAAAAGCAAACCCGTCTCAAGAATTTATTAATATACCGCAGTAATCTATAGAAATGTAAGTACTCACAAAAAGGTACTCGCTAAGATTTCACATTATTGGATATTCGTACCCTCTTACTTTCAACAGATGGGATTTCCTTACATAAAAATATTATATATTATCTGTTAAAGCTCGTATAACTTAGTATAATGATATATCTTGAATCTCAGAGTGTATTAATGCCATACGAAAATTTATTTTAGCGATGAGTCCAACCCATGCTACACTAATATTGCAAAGAGGAAAAATTAGTATTTTTGTATGTAACGAATAAACTCAAAAACTACTTGACCGATTTAAAAAATTCTTTCACAATTAGAAAGCTACATTATCAGCGGGTAACATAGGCTTTATTTTATTTGAAAATAATACGGTTTAAATGTCCTCCCGTGCGAAGCCGGGACGAGCCGCCCCTATATAATATCTGTATCATAAATGTATTTGGTGTACATCATCATCATCTTAGCAAAAAGTCGTCCACTGCTGGACATAGGCCTCCCCCAGAGATTTCCACAACTCTCGATCCTGAGCCGACCTTGTCCATCGATTGCCCGCAACCTTTACCAGGTCGTCGGTCCACCTTGTTGGAGGCCTGCCCACGCTTCGTCTTCCAGTTCGTGGTCGTCGGAAATAAATGAATTTATCAATTTATTTATTAATATGGTTAATGTACACCCTGGTGACATAGTTGTTCAGGGGCCGTACCATGACGTGTTAAAACCTTAGTAGTTCGAGAAAGAGAGACAGATGCTATATAGCATGTATAGCTCCGTCCCTCTTTCTTACTGCCTGATCCTCTAGACAAGTAGTATAAACGGTAGTCGAGTCGAATCGAATAGAATATAAAGAAAATGTATAAGATTTGACATAAGATGTATGGGATTTTACAAAAGTAAAATTTTACAAAAAAAAGGAACAAAATGTATGGGATTTTACAAAAGTTTACGACATTATATTGTATATAATGTCGTAAACTTTTGTAAAATCCCATACATTTTGTTCCTATTCTATTCAATTCCACTACCGTTTGTGCTGATTATCTAAATGGGCTGGTCACCTATATAGGCCTGTAGACATCGACTTTTAACAGTCGGGACCGACTTCACGTGCCCTCTACACTATCTCAGCCTGAATAATATCCACTAATGAACTTGGGGCTCCCTTATATGGTTCTACAAAGACCCTTTTGTGCCACCAGCTGAAAATCTTCTACCCGGAGAGCCGTGGCAGGTCTGGAAGTCTTTAAATAGACTTCGGACTCAGGTCGACCGGAGCAAAGAAAATTTGTTCAGGTGGGGTTTTACAGATACAGATCTGGCTTGTTCATGCGGTGTAACCCAAACAATGGCCCACCTCACATCATGTCCTGCATGCCCTAAAACCTGCACGCAGGAAGACTTAATGGCTGCCTCCGACAATGCAGACAATGTAGCTGAATTTTGGGCCGCAATAATATAAATTTTATGATGTTTGCCATCGAAACACTAAGAAGAAAACAAAGGCCGGTCTTTAGCGGACTGTATACAGTGGCTATTTGCTGCTTTTACTAAGTTATCTGTCGAGCTAATGGGAGATTATCCCACGCTGCATCTTCCTGTAGCTTCCTGATCGCCACTCGAAATATATTTTTACCCACAAGTTATCTATTTATAAAGCGATACAAAACTAAGATTGTACCCTAATCCGAGAGTTTTCTGTCTTGAAAGTAGAGGTCCATATGAGGACGAGAGTATATCTTAATAATTGTCAATTTTTTGTCAACTATAGTATAGTAAATCAATTCTACTCACCTATTAAATAAGTGGTTGTAAAATTGTGCCATAACATAAAATAACATTCAAAGTGTACAATATAAATGTTTTACAACCCCATAGTTTATCCACGCCATTCAAAATGAATTGCACACATATTTCCATACAATTCATACGAACAAACATTCAAAATTCCGACTACATCTTCTGTTAACACCGTCATAAAATAAACTCTCGTTTACACACCAAAAAATAACGGTATACATAGAACATATCTTGTACAGCATTTATTCGAAGAAACCACCTTTAAACTCAACCATATTTTCAAGACCTTTCACTTCCCCCCCCCATAATCTGTCGATGAACTCAAAGGTGTCACTGTTATGAAAGCCAGGGGTCTTTTTAAACTGGTGGTGTTGTCTCAAAAGCAGTACCATAAGTTACCATCAAACGCCCCAACGTACTTAGAATAAATTTTCAATACTGTGGTACACGGATCGTTAGTTCTATTCAAAGGTTTTGGTAAGCCGTGCTTCGAGTATGTTTCAACATCAACATTTAATAAAAACATGAAACATTTATGAAGTATAATTTAAGGAATTTATTGGATGTCAAAACGATTTAACAACGCGTGTAGTATAATAAAAAACATAAGTAGGTATGTCTGAGCTTATTTTTTTCAATTTGACTGCACGATTGGTTCATGGCTTAGGTGGTCACCTCGCCATCCATAAATGGTTGTCTGGTCACCCATCCATAAATGGTTGTCCCGATTCTGGGTGTACTTTGTATCCGATAATTGTATGTTTGTAAAGTCCTCCGCGACACAGGGCCTGCTTTCTAGTTTGTTTTTTATAGAAAAATAAAATAGAAATATGTAGATCTAGTTGCGTTATTGACGTTTCAAAAAGAAGGGTTAAAAATGTATTTTGACGGAATGTGTAAAAAAACAGTAAATATACACTACACTCGATTACTGCAAATGAAATATACCACACTATGTTTTATGAATAAACAATGATGTGTACGTGTTTTTGTTGAATGTTGAAATCGAAACATACATTCGTGATACTGCGATTTTACGCACAACGCGTGTGACCCGTCAAGTTAACAAAAGTTTCTTTTCCTAATGTCTTTTTAATACTTTATTTAGCTCTCTGAAGATTTGGAATGATTGATTGTATGGCCAGGATCTGAATGTAAATATGTGGGTGTTGGGAGTTGATTACTTATTGATAAAGGGCGGGAAATGTTGCAACATGGGGTCATGTTAGATGATGGTGAGATCATGAAGTAAATGTATCGTGAAAGTCTCAACCCGTAGTGTTAAACATTTTAAGTTAAAAAATAAATTGTGGGTTCGATTCCCAAAACTTTATACGGTACAAAAATATTTGTTTTTTAAGACAAGTCCCACACTAGGGACTGCAGACTAGGAACAAACTTTTACGATTAAATATTTTTACCATTTTTGCTATGCAATCAGCTCAAATATACTTAAATATTAAAGCAAGCGGTGGATAAATTCGAACTCTGGAGTAGGAGCTTGGATGGCACAGTTGGTAGTAGTGCGCTGGGCCGGAACCCGAGAGGCGCAGGTTCGAGTCCTGCTCCGAGCTCGTCTTTTTCCACATTGCTTTAATATTTAAACATATATGAATTGCACACAGTTTTGTGGGGATCGAACCCACGACCTTCGGTTTAGCAGTCAGGGTCGAGTCGAGTCTTACTTGGTGTCCGCGAATAATAATAATATTTTGGTACAACTTACATACTGCCATCTGATCCCAAATTAGGCAGAGCCTATACTATGGTAACCAGACAACTGATAAACATACTTATATTTCTAAATACATACAAATTATAGATTAATTACACCCAGACACAGAACTAATAATCTTGCTCATCATCACACAAATATTTATCCTGGGAGAGATTATTCTTTACGTAAGTTGTCTTTAAAAATATAAACAAAACACCTCAGCTAAATTCGTCATATTTCTTTTAAATAAGTTAACAAATAAATAGTCCTACAATTCACATCGTCTTCATTGAACCATTACTTTCACATCAGCTTTGAGGAGTATTATCTCGTGTGTACACCTCATTACCTCGTTCTTAGTGACGGGTAGGCACACCTGCTACCAATATTGGTGTTGTATTGAAGCTTTGTTGGGGCGTTATTGAACGAAGGCAGGAGTGTCTTAGAGATTGTCTCAGTTGAAGAAACATGTTATAGGAGATTTAAGTGTAAATCGAGCGCTCGCTTTCTTTTTAGGGCAATAGCGAAACGACTGATCGACGCTTCGCGTGTCCAAAAGGCTGGCCTGTTTCCTGCACAGAGAATCAGCATTGCCATTCAACGTGGCAATGCCGCCAGCCTTCTGGGCAGTTTTCCGGTTGACAGTGATTCGGAGGAATATTATGACGCCTAATAGAAACTATTGCCTTTTCTTTAATTAATTAGTTTTTCATATTTAGGTTTAGTTAGTTTAAATTAGTTTTTAATATTATTCTTGTGTATATATAGCATTAATCCTTACTAATATTATAAATGTGAAAGTTTGTAAGAATGGATGGATGGGTGTTTGTTACTCTTTCACGTAAAAACTACTGAACGGAGCTGGATGAAATTTGGCACACAGATAGATTATGGTCTGGAATAACACATAGGCTACTTTTTGCATCGATAACCGACATCCACGCGGGCAGAGCCGCGGGCAACAGCTAGTTTACCATAAATAAATCAGTGTAAATTGATTCATTAAATATTTTTTTGGTTATCTGAGTTTCAATTCAGTTTTCTAAGTAGGTAGGAATGTACACCTGAGAGATCCCGAAACATATATAAATATAAGGAAGAAAAAAAGAAAAATAAAATTCACACACAAATGACGCATGACATATAACCACAAATTAAGACAGAAGACATCAAAACGAGAAAACAATAAAGGTATGGAGTGCCCTGTCCTTATGTTGTCGCAGTATGGCGACAGATTAAGACGACAGCAAATAAACAAGTAAAACAAATCAAAACAAACTATATTTTTGAACTAACTTTTTCGACTTCTTATCATTATTATTACGAGCTTATCCATCGAAAAATTCACCATACACAAAGTACACGTATTATCCCGAATTTTCCTATTGTAATGTGTGTTTTTGTGTGTTGTGCGTCATTTGTTGTAAAAATAAATTGTTTTTCTTTCTTTCTTTCTATTACGTGGGCAATTGAAAAGTAATACATATTTATAAAAAAACTCTAATTGTTTCGTCGTAATCAACCTGCTTGTATACTCGTAAACAGTATTAAATCAAGCGAACCTTCAATCTTAATAATGTTCTAATCTAGACGTCTTCCTAGCCGATAACTGGCGGCAGATCAACCGTTTCACAACGCGGTGCAGACATGAATTTCCTCAACGCAGCACGTACATCGAACTCGATAGACATGAACCACCAACTATACTACCAATTGAAAGCTACCCACCCGTGATTCCTCCTCCATACCCTTCAACATACTCCGCAAATTACCAGCGTAATCACTTATTTGTTTCCAATCTAAAATGAACTTTGTTTTATAGACAATAAAGTTGATTTTTGATTTTGTGTAGATGATGAGTTGAGGCTTTTTGATTGGTGTTTAGGTGGTCTTCCAGGCTTCAATATTGTTTGCTTCGTTAGTGCGCTGTTTTGTTATTAATTGTACAGTATGAACCATTGTTGATATCTCGTTCATTTTGTAGCTCAAATCGGATAATGATCGGCTCTTTGAACAGAAACAAAAAGAATATTATGATGACGCTTTTATTTGAGTGGTAGTTTCATATTCTTTAAAAAGGTAGGGCACCATACTGGCGAGTAAGCCCGACTGGAGAAGGACCTCTACTAAAAAAATCGGCACTAGGTACAAAGAGCGATATTGTGCCTGGAATCGAAATCGAACTTGTGTCTAGTGTCGAATTGAACTATATTATTTATTTGAGACAACTCCCACACTAGAGAACAAGCTCTATGTCGCGGGGGACTTTACAAACATACAATTAACGGATACAAATTACACCCAGACTCAGAACAATTCCTTCCTTTGTTTTTTACTGCTACCATTATACACTAACATGCTACTCTTATTTTTAATTTAAATTGTGCCATGTATCGAAAGAGACTGGTCCCCACAACACAGGGAATCCTAGTGTGGGGTCCAATATACATTGTGAACTTTGTAAACAAAAAAATGAACCAATAAATGATTATTATTATTATTATTCTCTGTGGGTCTCACAAAGTTTTATCCTGTGTGGGAATCAAACCTACAACCTCGTGCACAGCAGGCGCATACTGCGGCCACCGGACCACCGAGGCAGTCAAAATATTATCTTAAGTTATACTTATAACTGTAATATAATCAAGATAACATTGCATCAAAAGCAAGTCAGTATACCACATAAACTTGAACATAATCATACTAAACGCCATAATTAAACCACGTATACCCTCAAGTTGGCAACCCTACTAAGTCAAAGATATTATCGTAAGTCTACACATTCACTGGAGTGCAATAATGCAGTATTAACTATATATTACGACTATATATTATAAGAGAAATGCCTTAGGTATTATTAGTGATTAAAAAAAAAACGAAATATACTGTTTGACTGTAAAAAGGGGAGAACTACTTTTTTATGTCATAATAATTCACAAACTAACCCAATTTTTTTTTATTAAATACAACTCCCGCACTAGAGAACAAGCTCTGTGTCGCGGGGGACTTTATAAACATACAACTAACTAACACAAATTACACCCAGACACAGAACAATTCTTTGTGTGGGAATCGAACCCTCAACCTCGTGCACAGCAGGCGCATACTGCGGCCACTGGACCACCGAGGCATTCAAATAATATTAAAAGGGGTTTTTTGGCAACCCTATGCGGTCGAGGTATTTAACCCTAAAATATGTTTCCTCACGATGTTTTCCTTCACCGTTAGCAGATGGCGAATCATTTGTGAAATTCACATTGGTACTGCCACCCGAGATCGAACTCGCACCTCTTGCGTGCAAGTCGGTTACTTTCCCACTCGGCCACCACCTTTTATTATACTTTTATGGAAAATATTATTATACCAAAGCACACGCTACGAACTGTCTACGCGGTTCGTAGTATTGCGTGGGCGCAACGCAGAGGACATATTTTTCTTTTACTAAAAATAATAATTTATTTTAAAATACATTTATGCAAGAAACTATTTTTTTATACTACTTAGGTGGCATACAAGAATACGGCCCGCCCGATGTTAAGCAATAACCGTAGCCTATAGACGCTTGCAATTAAATAGCAGAGGTATCACATGCGTATTGCCGACCTATTTTCTTGCACCAGAGCTTTAAGATGTAGTAAAGAAAATGTGATAGGAAAATGTTGATTTCAAAACGCTTCCCTAAATGAGCGCTGGAGTGCTGTTCTCACACACAGGCACACAAATA
Source organism: Trisateles emortualis (assembly GCA_947095525.1). Classification (NCBI taxonomy): domain Eukaryota; kingdom Metazoa; phylum Arthropoda; class Insecta; order Lepidoptera; family Erebidae; genus Trisateles; species Trisateles emortualis. The sequence continues at coordinate 5,089,935 of OX352743.1, read as the reverse complement.
CGTGTAGACTAATTTGGCTGTGGTTTTTTTTACGGCGGAGGTCCTACCCCAGTCGGGTTTGCTCGCTTGTATGGTGCCCTACCTCTCTTAAAAGGGATTCTTCGATGGGTTTTTTTTTATATACTACTTGGGTGACAAACAATCATACGGCCTGCCTGATCTTAAGCAGTTACCGCAGCCTATGTATGCTTGCAACACCAGAGGACTCGAGTTTTGCCGACCCTGTAAAAACCTTATAAAAAAACATAAGAAAACATAAGTAGGTTTAAACTTAAGTTCTTGCCCGAGAGACTTATAGCATGGGATTCTTCAAGAAAGGAGTTTTCTTGAAGCATTCAATGCAAATAGTCTTTCGGATAAAAACTTAAGTTTTCTTATGTTTTTTTATAAGGTTTTTACATGGTCGGCAAAACGCGAGTGCTCTGGTGTTGCAAGCATCCATAGGCTGCGGTAACTGCTTAAGATCGGGTAGGAAAATTCCTTAGGGTGATATCGTCGCTGAGCGACAAACCCCTCTCAATAAATTAAGAAAAAACCTACTTAGCGTAAGTTAACTTTATTTTTGACTTAATTGCTTACAAAACGTTATAATATTGCTTTGAAAGTAAATTACCAAAGGGTAGCGAGTGGTACAGTCGACAACAAAGGACGCAATAGATCAGCTGTGAATTTGTGTATTTGATCGCTTGGTACGATAAAACTGCAATTTGGATGCACACCTTTATCGTTACAGTAATGTATTGTGTGAGAAGTGCACGGACGAGGTTAATGTTTTGAATTGGTTTTGCGTAGTTCAGTTTTAAATGTAGAAATAGCTATTTTTAAGGGACATATGGTAATAAAATAAATTGATAAGATTTTGTCCGTGTAGTGACGGATTAAGAATAAAAATGTCACCACCCCGCTCCATCCCAAGGGTGTCGTAAGAGTCGACTAAGGGTATTAGACAGACAATATCCACTGCAAGAGAGGGAAAACTCGAAACAAAACCCTATACCAACCCGTCTGGCCAGCGTGGTATAGTAGGCTAATATCCCTCCAAGCGTATGGAGAAGACCCGTGCCCAGCAGTGGGACGTTTATGGGTTGAGATGATGATGATGATATGATTTTGTAAGTTTTTTATTAACATCAAATAAAGGTACAGAATGTTTAATAAAATCACATTTTTGAAATAGTTGAAAGAGAGGTCGAGCACTATTCGAAAGCAATCCTGACTAGGGAAGGGCTACGTTAGTGAAGACCACAGCCAAATAACTATACACAGCGATGTAGTTGTGTTCCTGTGTGTGAGTACAGGTCTCTAGTACTCATTGAGGGATACGTTAAAAAAACCATTTACAAATGTGTCGGCAACACGCAAGTAATACCTCTTATACGCAAGCATCCATAGGTTACAGTAACTGCCTACCATCAGCCTTAAATGGCAAGCTTGTTTGCCGTATATTCTTTGAAAATTCTAAACCCATTCATTGCTATAATAAAATATATTCAAGTGTCACGAAACCGGCGCTGACCGGGTTTTCCCAGTGGCTTACATTTTATTGTCATGAAATATTTTATACCTTCTATTTCCAACTGATTTCTATTCAAAAGTTTCCTCTGTTTATATTGGTAAACGTTTGAAATAAACCTATTGTGTCATAAATCGTCTTGAATATTTTAGTATGGACGATAGACCGTGCAGATTTTTTGTATATCCTATCCTACTAATATTATAAACGTGAAAGTTTGTAAGAATGTATGTTTGTTACTCCTTCATGCAAAAACAACTGAATGGATCTAGATTAAATTGGCACAGAGATAGATTATAGTTTGGAAGAGCTCATTGGCTACCGCGATAAACAACATCCACGCAAGCGGAGCTGCGGGCAACAACTAGTCTCATTCATTCATTCATCTCAGCCGAAAGACGTCCACTGCTGGACATAGGCCTCTCCCAAGGTTTTCCACAGCTCTCGATCCTGAGCCGACCTTGTCCATCGGTTGCCCGCAACCTTTACCTTGTCTTCCAGTTCGCGGTCGCCACTCTAGAACCTTTCTGCCCCAACGGCCATCAGTTCTGCGAGCTACGCAGCTCGCTCGCAGAACAGCTATAGTCTATACTAATATTTTTTGACTGCCTTGGTGGTCCAGTGGTCGCAGTATGCGCCTGCTGTGCACGAGGTTGTGGGTTCGATTCCCACACAGGACAAAACTTTGTGTGACCCACAAAGAGTTGTTCTGAGTCTGGGTGTAATTTGTGTCCGTTAATTGTATGTTTGTAAAGTCCCCCGCGACACAGAGCTTGTTCTCTAGTGCGGGAGTTGTCTTTTTTAGAAGAAAAAATAAATATATATATATAATAATGTAACCTGAAAATAGTTTGTTCGGAATCGGTAATAGATTCGAGTACAATTATTAATTTATACCATGTTATATTTTGTCCCAATAATGTATGAAAATTGTTTAAAGTTGGATACCCATATTTTAACGGGACATAGGTATTTCAATTTTACAAATACACGTATTGTGTATGTGTAAAGCTGAAATGGTTTATACTCTTGTACGCTTGACAAAATGATTTTAGGTTATAACATCGGGAGTTTTAATTTTTTTTATTCTTCCTACTTTTATTCTTACTCCTCTAATAAAAACATTTTTTTTATTGAATATTTAATTTTAATGTGTTATTTTTGAGGATTTTTAATATTGCTTACGAGTACTTTTTTATTGTGTCCGTTAATTGTATGTTTGTAAAGTCCCCCGCGACACAAAGCTTGTTCTCTAGTGCGGGAGTTGTCTTTATTTAATTTAGAATTTAGTACCTACCTTTATAATATATGTATATCCATAAATGAATCTCTATTTCGACGGAGACGGTTCTAACAAAAAAAGGACAAAAGTAGAAAATTGCACAGAGAGAATAGAGCCCGGGCGAAGTCGGGGCGCGTTGCTTGTTTTTTAATTGACACATTGATATGTAAGCATGCACTGGAAAAATGCCTTTGTTTTTAACGTATATTTCTTTGTTTTAAAAAGTTTTTACTACAAGTACCACCATATACTGCTTTCCCCTAGCCAAATAAATCATTCATTAATTACAAGCTAGTGTAGGTTTTATGTATGAAATGATTTACGAGGGAGGTGTTATCACCTAACCCGCTAATTGCATTTCTACGTCTGAATTATTGCCCAGCGGTGGGCAAGGCCAGACGCAATAACCAGACATCCACTTGTTTTATTCACTACTATTTTAATGGGGATATGCAATGGAAAAGAGATTACAGACAAGCTTCAAAATTATACGTACTTAATGTAAAAATACTTTTACATGACAAAAATATTTATTTCTGCTCTACACAGCTGTACAGTTTACCCGGGGGCGGGCGGTTAGTATTTAACGATATCCCATTAGATTTATCTAATGGGATATCATTAAACACTAGTCTGGTATTTCCCGGGGTCCCGTTATGTTTTTGTCAATAAAATATAGCCTCTGACACTCACAAATAACGTGGCTTTCTATTGGTAAAAGAATTTTCAAAATCGGTTCAGTAGATCGAGATATTACGCCCTTACCCTACAACGTCACAAACTTTACATCTTTATAAAATAAGTATAGATATAAATAATATAAAAGCAACCCATATAATTATGTCCCACTGCTGGGCACGGGTTAAATTAAAAGAAAGAGAGAAAGAAAATTAAATTTATAGAAAGAGAGGGTTTAGGCCTTAATTCACACACGCTGGCCTAATGCGAGTTGGCGAATCTGTCATGTCTTTAGACTTACTTATTCAGACATGTGGGTTTCGTCACGATGTTTTTATTCATCGTTAGCAGATGGCGAATCATTTGATTAGTACATATAAACTCCTCAAAGTGAAATTCATTGGCAGTGCCAAGTACCAATATGAATTTCACTTTGTGGAGTTATATATTGTAAGTATAGATAGGTGATCCTTTTTTTATACTATTAAGGAGACAAATAAGCATACCTATAGCCCGCCTGATGGTAAACAGTTACCCTATAGGCGCTTGCAATACCTAAAGCATGTAGCCTGTTATTGTCCCAAAAGTTAAAACAACCAAATGAGCACTGAAGACCTGTATTCACACACAGGAGCAACAAAACTGCATTCCTGTATATAGTTATTTGGCTGTAGAATCAAACCCAGCACATCGTGATCAAAACTAAATTCTCAGTAAAAAGACTTAACATAAAAACTGGTTGTAAGCAATTTTGAATCTAGACGTTCTAAGCAAAAGGTCTAAATTGCAAAAAAACCCTATATCTCAAGTTCGTCTTTCTGCATTCAGGGTGCATATACACAACTGTTATTAGTAATTTTTCATTTCGTGGATGTTTTTGAGCAATGCATAAGAAAAGTTTTGATGAGTTGCAACTGCCCGCGTTCGAAATGTGATTCAGTAGACGACTCATGGGATTTTGCTGTCGTGGTTATTTTTGTATTGTAGTCAACGTAATGTTTTTGCTGAATTAAATCGAGGATGTTTTTATTTATAACAAGCTGTTGCCCGCGGCTCCGCCCGCGTGGATGTCGATTATCGCTGTAAAAAGTAGCCTATGTGTTATTCCAGACCATCATCTATTTCTGTGCCAAATTTTATCCAGATCCGTTAAGTAGTTTTTACGTGAAAGATTAACAAACATCCATCCATCCATACATCCATCCATGCATCCATCCATAGGTACTTACAAACTTTCGCGTTTATAATATTAGTAGGATTCTAAGGTGGCAAACAAGCATACAGCTGACCTGATTGACCGTAAGATCCGTATATCGAAACCGTAGCCTGTGGACGCCACGGTAACGAGATTTTTAGAATTATAGCTATATTCGCAAGTTTTTTTTGCTACCTGTTCGTTTAAATCAATTTCCCATTACTCGGCAAAGTGAGCAAAGTAAAAATTATAAGAAATGTATCTTAAAAGGAGCATTATTTAATAGAAGACCTTGAACACGAGCTTGAAACAGTAAAAGTAAAGTGGGACGACATCATTCGAGAGCGAAACATGACACCTCCATTAGAGGCAACTTGTTATAGATGGCGCTTTAAGCGCTCACGAGATAATAGCTACTTTTATATTGTTCGGCAAGAAAATGATCGGAAAAATTGATGTTTTATAGTGGACCGTACTTAGAATTCGAACTTAAGAGGAACTTACAATGAGAAGATTGCAAAAGAAAAAAGATAAAAATTCTGTTTCATTATTCCTACATGCACTAAAATTTAAAAATTTGTATAATCGAAAATAATTGTAATATTAGTACCAAGTTTTTATAGTACCAAGGAGGTAAACAAGCATACGGCCCGCCGGATGGTAAGCAGTTATGGTAGCCTATGGACGCTTGACCACCAGATACATATTATCTAAAAGTCTAAATTATTACTTTATTTTTAAAAATACAACTTCCGCACAAAACAACAAGCTGTGTGTTGCAGAAGACTTTACAAATATACAAAAAACCGACATAAAGTACGTCTATATTCAAAACAACTGCGTGTGTTATACAGTACCTATTTGTCTCGTGTAGAAATCGAACTCACACAACGGACGTTGTTAATATCGTGGCTACCTTAACCACAAAGCCTTACGTGCAGGTTTAAACTAGAGACATTATTAAAATACTAGATAAACCTGACCTAATTTTATTGTTAAATTTATACGTATTGCAATAAGAATTGTTGAGGCAGTTGATAGGTCAGCTTATCCATCGAAAAATTCACCATACACAAAGTACACGTATTATCCCGAATTTTCCTATTGTAATGTGTGTTTTTGTGTGTTGTGCGTCATTTGTTGTAAAAATAAATTGTTTTTCTTTCTTTCTTTCTATTACGTGGGCAATTGAAAAGTAATACATATTTATAAAAAAACTCTAATTGTTTCGTCGTAATCAACCTGCTTGTATACTCGTAAACAGTATTAAATCAAGCGAACCTTCAATCTTAATAATGTTCTAATCTAGACGTCTTCCTAGCCGATAACTGGCGGCAGATCAACCGTTTCACAACGCGGTGCAGACATGAATTTCCTCAACGCAGCACGTACATCGAACTCGATAGACATGAACCACCAACTATACTACCAATTGAAAGCTACCCACCCGTGATTCCTCCTCCATACCCTTCAACATACTCCGCAAATTACCAGCGTAATCACTTATTTGTTTCCAATCTAAAATGAACTTTGTTTTATAGACAATAAAGTTGATTTTTGATTTTGTGTAGATGATGAGTTGAGGCTTTTTGATTGGTGTTTAGGTGGTCTTCCAGGCTTCAATATTGTTTGCTTCGTTAGTGCGCTGTTTTGTTATTAATTGTACAGTATGAACCATTGTTGATATCTCGTTCATTTTGTAGCTCAAATCGGATAATGATCGGCTCTTTGAACAGAAACAAAAAGAATATTATGATGACGCTTTTATTTGAGTGGTAGTTTCATATTCTTTAAAAAGGTAGGGCACCATACTGGCGAGTAAGCCCGACTGGAGAAGGACCTCTACTAAAAAAATCGGCACTAGGTACAAAGAGCGATATTGTGCCTGGAATCGAAATCGAACTTGTGTCTAGTGTCGAATTGAACTATATTATTTATTTGAGACAACTCCCACACTAGAGAACAAGCTCTATGTCGCGGGGGACTTTACAAACATACAATTAACGGATACAAATTACACCCAGACTCAGAACAATTCCTTCCTTTGTTTTTTACTGCTACCATTATACACTAACATGCTACTCTTATTTTTAATTTAAATTGTGCCATGTATCGAAAGAGACTGGTCCCCACAACACAGGGAATCCTAGTGTGGGGTCCAATATACATTGTGAACTTTGTAAACAAAAAAATGAACCAATAAATGATTATTATTATTATTATTCTCTGTGGGTCTCACAAAGTTTTATCCTGTGTGGGAATCAAACCTACAACCTCGTGCACAGCAGGCGCATACTGCGGCCACCGGACCACCGAGGCAGTCAAAATATTATCTTAAGTTATAACTAGAGATGGGCATCTACCCGGTAAATTTCCGACCTTCGGGAAAATTTCCATTTATACCCATTTTTACCCACCCATTTTTAATTTTTACCGGGTATTAATTAAAATGAAGAACTTTCCATGTAATTATATAACATGCTGATAATGTTCATAAAAAATATTCAAGATAGAAAAGAAAGAAAGAAAGAAAAATATTTTTTTTAAACGTAAACTAATTTCAGTACCTAAAAGAGACACGTTTGTATCTACTTTATACCTACAATAATTTTCTATTCATGATCTGATTTTTCGGATTCATAAACTATAAAATTGAATACGCAATGCAATAAATTTGTGTTAAATAATAAATAAGTTTATCTCGACGGTCCCAACGTACAAAGCGGCATGTCGAAAAAGCCATTTTTATTGCATAAATTGATTCAGGTTATCACATATTGCTTTTTTAAATCTATGAAATAGTTTACTAGATACTATAAACGTAAATTATGACATGTGTAGTAAATTAAAAGAATTAGTGTCGTAGATGAGGACATAAATGTTCTAAAAAGCGCGCTACTCTGCGTAAATGCGGGTATGTCACATATGACATCGTTTATTTTTACCTAATTCATCGACATTCACGTTCACGCGTTGTAAAAAAATGTTATTAGGTTACCTACTTAGTCTATTTAGTGCTATTTTCTTAAATTTTAACACAATAAAATGATTTTGATTCATATATTGATATTAATCTCTTGTGTAAAAGCTGACATGTCAGACGTGACTGAGTAAAGAATATTAAATTTCAGCGTACAAACGGTCATCTCTGAATTTTAAATAAAAAGATATCATTTTTGCAATGAGATCTTACTATATTATATCACTAGGGGTCGCCCGCGACTTCGTCCGCGTGGTAATTTGGAATATTTTCCCCGATTTTGCAACATATCTCACAACTGCTCCGCTCCTATTGATCACAGCGTGATGTTATATGGCCTATAGCCTGCCTGCACTTTTCAACAAAACTATTTTTTCTAATCGAACCAGTACTTTCTGAGATTAGCGCGTTCAACCAAACAAACAAACTCTTCAGCTTTATAATATTAGTATAGATTACAGAGGGTATCATCCAAGCATCATATTAAAATGAAAATGATATTACAAAATAACTCATGTTTTTTTCTGCAATTAGATAAATGATTATTTTAATCTCGTACGCAGAGACCGACAATATTTAAAAAAAAATACAAGCTTTAATAGTGTGTCTATTTAATTTATTTTTGTGTAAATGCATTAAATATTCTTAAAAAGATCTCAAACACGACGCAGCTGTCTTGTTTCGTTAAAAAGTTCCTATGACTATCTTTGAACATCATCATCACACGCTAAACATCTCCTGGAATTATATTAGCCGTCTAGATAAATCAACAAATCGTAAAACAACGCGGCTATCTTGTTTCGTTGAAGAGTTACCATGGCCACCTTCCGACTTTATGGTCACGTCCTAAACACCCACCTACGAATATAGTACTCTTCAAATTCTAAATCCAAAATACTCAAACACGACACGGCTATCTTATTTCGTTGAAAAGTTGCCATGGCCATCTTTCAACTTTATCATCAATCCTGAACACCCATCTAGGTATATGGTACTCGTCAAGATAAATCCAAATCATCCAAACACGACATGACTATCTTGTTTCGTTGAAGAGTTGCCATGGCCACCTTCCGACTTCATCATCATGTCCTGAACCTAGGAATATAGTACTCGTCAAGATTAATCCAAAACACCCAAACACGACACGGATATCTTGTTTCGTGAAAGAGTTGCTATGGCTACCTTTCGACTTAATTATCAATCCTGAACGCCCATCTAGTAATATAGTACTCGTCAAGATAAATCCAAAACACCGAAACACGACACGGGTGTCTTGTTTCGTTGAAGAGTTGCCATGGCCACTTTCCGACTTCATTATCTCGTCATGAACACCCATCTAGGAATATAGTACTCGTTAAGATAAATCCAAAACACCGAAACACAACTCAGGTGTCTTGTTTCATTGAAGAGTCGCCATGGCCACTTTCCGACTTCATCATCACGTCATGAACACCCCATCTAGGGATATAGTACTCGTCAAGATAAATCTAAAACACCCGAACACGACACGGCTATCTTGTTTCGTTGAAGAGTTGCCATGGCCACTTTCCGACATTATCATCAATCCTGAACAGGAACATAGTACTCGTCAAGATAAATCAAAAATACCCAAACACGACACGGCTATCTTGTTTCGTTGAAGAGTTGCCATGGCCACTTTCCGACATTATCATCAATCCTGAACAGGAATATAGTACTCGTCAAAAAAAAACCAAAACTCTAAAATACGATATGACTATCTTGTTTCGTTGAAGAGTTGCCATGGCCACCTTCCGACTTCATCATCAATCCTGAGCACCCACCTAGTAATTATGAATATGTCGTATTTTGAATTTATTTTGACGAGTACTATAAGTACAAGTCAAAATAAATCCAAAATACGACATATCTATCTTGTTTCGCTGAAGAGTTGCCATGGCCACCTTCCAACTTCATCACCACGTCCTAAACACCCATCTCGGAATATAGTATACGTCAAAATAAATACAAAAAGGCATTTTACAGTCTTTTTAATATGAAAATTAACCAAATTACGTACTGAATTAATTTATACCCGGTATTTTTAATACATACCGGGTAAAAATGGGTAAAAATCAATTTTTACCCATTTTTACCTTTCCTTCCCATTTTTACCCACCCGATTTTTACCCACCCGCCCATCTCTAGTTATAACTGTAATATAATCAAGATAACATTGCATCAAAAGCAAGTCAGTATACCACATAAACTTGAACATAATCATACTAAACGCCATAATTAAACCACGTATACCCTCAAGTTGGCAACCCTACTAAGTCAAAGATATTATCGTAAGTCTACACATTCACTGGAGTGCAATAATGCAGTATTAACTATATATTACGACTATATATTATAAGAGAAATGCCTTAGGTATTATTAGTGATTAAAAAAAAAACGAAATATACTGTTTGACTGTAAAAAGGGGAGAACTACTTTTTTATGTCATAATAATTCACAAACTAACCCAATTTTTTTTTATTAAATACAACTCCCGCACTAGAGAACAAGCTCTGTGTCGCGGGGGACTTTATAAACATACAACTAACTAACACAAATTACACCCAGACACAGAACAATTCTTTGTGTGGGAATCGAACCCTCAACCTCGTGCACAGCAGGCGCATACTGCGGCCACTGGACCACCGAGGCATTCAAATAATATTAAAAGGGGTTTTTTGGCAACCCTATGCGGTCGAGGTATTTAACCCTAAAATATGTTTCCTCACGATGTTTTCCTTCACCGTTAGCAGATGGCGAATCATTTGTGAAATTCACATTGGTACTGCCACCCGAGATCGAACTCGCACCTCTTGCGTGCAAGTCGGTTACTTTCCCACTCGGCCACCACCTTTTATTATACTTTTATGGAAAATATTATTATACCAAAGCACACGCTACGAACTGTCTACGCGGTTCGTAGTATTGCGTGGGCGCAACGCAGAGGACATATTTTTCTTTTACTAAAAATAATAATTTATTTTAAAATACATTTATGCAAGAAACTATTTTTTTATACTACTTAGGTGGCATACAAGAATACGGCCCGCCCGATGTTAAGCAATAACCGTAGCCTATAGACGCTTGCAATTAAATAGCAGAGGTATCACATGCGTATTGCCGACCTATTTTCTTGCACCAGAGCTTTAAGATGTAGTAAAGAAAATGTGATAGGAAAATGTTGATTTCAAAACGCTTCCCTAAATGAGCGCTGGAGTGCTGTTCTCACACACAGGCACACAAATACGTGTAGACTAATTTGGCTGTGGTTTTTTTTACGGCGGAGGTCCTACCCCAGTCGGGTTTGCTCGCTTGTATGGTGCCCTACCTCTCTTAAAAGGGATTCTTCGATGGGTTTTTTTTTATATACTACTTGGGTGACAAACAATCATACGGCCTGCCTGATCTTAAGCAGTTACCGCAGCCTATGTATGCTTGCAACACCAGAGGACTCGAGTTTTGCCGACCCTGTAAAAACCTTATAAAAAAACATAAGAAAACATAAGTAGGTTTAAACTTAAGTTCTTGCCCGAGAGACTTATAGCATGGGATTCTTCAAGAAAGGAGTTTTCTTGAAGCATTCAATGCAAATAGTCTTTCGGATAAAAACTTAAGTTTTCTTATGTTTTTTTATAAGGTTTTTACATGGTCGGCAAAACGCGAGTGCTCTGGTGTTGCAAGCATCCATAGGCTGCGGTAACTGCTTAAGATCGGGTAGGAAAATTCCTTAGGGTGATATCGTCGCTGAGCGACAAACCCCTCTCAATAAATTAAGAAAAAACCTACTTAGCGTAAGTTAACTTTATTTTTGACTTAATTGCTTACAAAACGTTATAATATTGCTTTGAAAGTAAATTACCAAAGGGTAGCGAGTGGTACAGTCGACAACAAAGGACGCAATAGATCAGCTGTGAATTTGTGTATTTGATCGCTTGGTACGATAAAACTGCAATTTGGATGCACACCTTTATCGTTACAGTAATGTATTGTGTGAAAAGTGCACGGACGAGGTTAATGTTTTGAATTGCTATTTCGTAGTTCAGTTTTAAATGGAGAAATAGATATTTTTAAAGAACATAGTAATAAAATAAATTGATATGATTTTGTATTAGTCAGGCAGACAACATCCAAGACTGCAAGAGAGGGATAACTCGAAATAAAACCCTATACCAACCCGTCAGGCCAGCGTAGTATAGTAGACTAACATCCCTCCAAGCGTATGGAGGAGACCCGTGCCCAGCAGTGGGACGTTTATGGGTTGAGATGATGATGATGATATGATTTTGTAAGTTTTTTATTAACATCAAATAAAGGTACAGAATGTATAAAAAAAACATTTTTGAAATAGATAACAGATAGGTCGAGCACTATTCGAAAGCAATCCTGACTAGGGAAGGGCTACGTTATGGAAGACCACAGCCAAATAACTATACACAGCGATGTAGTTGTGTTCCTATGTGTGAGTACAGGTCTCTAGTACTCATTGAGGGATACGTTAAAAAAACCATTTACAAATGTGTCGGCAACACGCAAGTAATACCTCTTATACGCAAGCATCCATAGGTTACAGTAACTGCCTACCATCAGCCTTAAATGGCAAGCTTGTTTGCCGTATATTCTTTGAAAATTCTAAACCGATTCATTGCTATAATAAAATATATTCAAGTGACACGAAACCGGCGCTGACCGGGTTTTCCCAGTGGCTTACATTTTATTGTCATGAAATATTTTATACCTTCTATTTCCAACTGATTTTTATTCAAAAGTTTCCTCTGTTTATATTGGTAAACGTTTGAAATAAACCTATTGTGTCATAAATTGTATTGAATATTTCATGTATGGACGATAGACCATGCTGTTTTTTTGTATATCCTATCATACTAATATCATAAACGCGAAAGTTTGTAAGAATATATCGATGTAGATACTGTGTTTGTTACTCTTTCATGCAAAAACTACTAAACGGATCTGGATAAAATTTGGCACAGAGATTTAGACAAGTTTGGAATAGCTCATTGGCTACCGCGATAAACAACATCCACGCAAGCGGAGCTGCGGGCGACAACTAGTCTCATTCATTCATTCATTCATTCATCTCAGCCGAAAGACGTCCACTGCTGAACATAGGCCTCCCCCAAACTCTCGATCCTGAGCCGACTTTGTCCATCGGTTGCCCGCAACCTTTACCAGGTCGTCGGTCCACCTTGTCGGAGGCCTGCCCACGCTTTGTCTTCCAGTTCGTGGTCGCCTCTCTAGAACATTTCTGCCCCAACGGCCATCAGTTCTGCGAGCTACGCAGCTCGCTCGCTGAACAGCTAGTCTATACTAATATAATAATGTAACCTGAAAGTAGTTTGTTCGGAATCGGTAATAGATTCGAGTACAATTATTAATTTATACCATGTTATATTTTGTCCCAATAATGTATGAAAATTGTTTAAAGTTGGACACCCATATTTTAACGGGACATAGGTATTTTAATTTTACAAATACACGTATTGTGTATGTGTAAAACGGAAATGGTTTATACTCTTGTACGCGCGGCCCTATCGGCAGTTTCCGCTTTGACCAGTTGACAAAATGATTTTAGGTTATAACATCGGGAGTTTTAACTTTTTTTATTCTTCCTACTTTTATTCTTAAAAAGTGTTAGAAATCCTCAAAAATAACACATGAAAATAAAATATTCAATAAAAAAAATGTTTTTATTAGACTCCTCCCATAAAAACATTTTTTTTATTGAATATTTTCTAACACTTTGAAGGACAGTGAACGCTTATAAATGTCATGACAGTAAAACATCTATTGTGTCTACGTTACTGTCCGCGAAAGTGTTAATATTGCTTACAAGTACCTACCTATATATATATATATGTGTATATCCATAAATGAATCTCTTTTTCGACGGAGACGGTTCTTACAAAAAAGGACAACAGTAGAAAATCGCGCAGAGAGAATAGAGCCCGGGCGATGTCGGGGTGGGTTGCTTTTTTTTTACTTTTAACTTTTTAATTGACACATTGATATTATGTAAGCATGCACTGAAAAAATGCCTTTGTTTTTAACGTATATTTCTTTGTTTTAAAAAGTTTTTACTACAAGTACCACCATATACTGCTTTCCCCTAGCCAAATAAATCATTCATTAATTACAAGCTAGTGTAGGTTTTATGTACGAAATGATTTACGAGGGAGGTGTTATCACCTAACCCGCTAATTGCATTTCTACGGCTGAATTATTGCCCAGCGGTGGGCAAGGCCAGACGCAATAACCAGACATCCACTTGTTTTATTCACTACTATTTTAATGGGGATATGCAATGGGAAAGAGAATACAGACAAGCTTCAAAATTATACGTACTTATTGTAAAATTACTTTTACATGAAAAAAATATATATTTTTACTCTACACAGCTGCACAGTTTTAAATCTAATGGGATATCATTAAATACTAGCCACCTGTTCTGGCTCCGTACGAGTGGTATTTCCCGGGGTCCAGATATGTTTTTGTCAATAAAATATAGCCCGTGACACTCACAAATAACGTGGCTTTCTATTGGTAAAAGAATTTTCAAAATCGGTTCAGTAGATCCAGAGATTACCCCCTACAACGAAACGAACTCACAAACTTTACAACTTAATAAAATAAGTATAGAAAGAAGAGAAAGGATCACCCTTTTTTATACTGTTAAGCATGCAAATAAGCATACCTATAGCCCGCCTGATGGTAAACAGTTACCGTAGCTTCTAGACGCTTGCAATACCTAAAGCATCATTCGCGTGTTATTGTCCCAAAAGTTAAAACTGGAGACCTGTATTCAAACACAGGAGCAACATAACTGCATTCCTGTATATAGTTATAGAATATGCTGTAGAATCAAACCCAGCACATCGTGATCAAAACTAAATTCTCAGTAAAAAAAGGCCTAACAAAAACTGCTTCTAAGCAATTTTGAATCTAAACTTTCTAAGCAAAAGGTCTAAATTGCCAAACACTGTATCTCATGTTCGTCTTTCTGCATTCAGAGTGCATATACACAACTGTTATTAGTATTTTTTAATTTCGTGGATGTTTTTGAGCAATGCATAAGAAAAGTTTTGATGAGTTGCAACTGCCCGTGTTCGAAATGTGATTCAGTAGACGACTCATGGGATTTTGCTGTCGTGGTTTTTTTTGCATTGTAGTCAACGTAATGTTTTTGCTGAATTAAATCGAGGATGTTTTTATTTATAACTAGTTGTTACCCGCGGCTCCGCCCGCGTGGATGTCGGTTATCGCTGTAAAAAGTAGCCTATGTGTTATTTCAGACATAATCTATCTCTGTGCTATAAATTTCATCCAGATCCATTAATTAGTTTTTACGTGAAAGAGTAACAAACATCCATCCATCCATACATCCA
Organism: Trisateles emortualis; assembly: GCA_947095525.1. NCBI lineage: Eukaryota > Metazoa > Arthropoda > Insecta > Lepidoptera > Erebidae > Trisateles > Trisateles emortualis. The sequence goes on along the minus strand of OX352743.1, from coordinate 5,074,869 downwards.
TCCATGCATCCATCCATGCATCTATCCATAGGTACTTACAAACTTTCGCGTTTATAATATTAGTAGGATGCTAAGGTGGCAAACAAGCATACAGCTCATCTGATCGACCGTAAGATCCGTATATCGAAACCGTAGCCTGTGGACGCCACGGTAACGAGATTTTTAGAATTATAGCTATGTTCGCAAGGCTTTTTTCGCTACCTGTTCGTTTAAATCAATTTCCCAGAACTGGGCAAAGTTAGCAAAGTAAAAATTATAAGAAATGTATAATGTATCTTAAAAAGGGCATTATTTAATAGAAGACCTTGAACACGAGCTTGAAACAGTAAAAGTAAAGTGGGACGACATCATTCGAGAGCGAAACATGACACCTCCATTAGAGCCAACTTGTTATAGATGGCGCTTTAAGCGCTCACGAGATAATAGCTACTTTTATATTGTTCGGCAAGAAAATGATCGGAAAAATTGATGTTTTATAGTGAACCGTACTTAGAATATGAACTTAAGTGGTACTTACAATGAGATAATTGCAAAAGAAAAAAGATAAAAAAATTGATTATACCTGCATGCACTAAAATTTAAAAATTATTATATATCGAAAATAATTGTTATATTAGTACCGAATCATTGATAGTTATTTTTATAGTACCAAGGAGGTAAACAAGCATACGGCCCGCCTGATGGTAAGCAGTTATGGTAGCCTATGGACGCTTGACCACCAGATACATATTATCTAAAAGTCTAAATTATTACTTTATTTTTAAAAATACAACTTCCGCACAAAACAACAAGCTGTGTGTTGCAGAAGACTTTACAAACATACAAAAAACCGACATAAAGTACGTCTATATTCGTAAATAACTGCGTGTGTCATACATATCTCGTGTGTCATATAGTCACGTGTAGAAATCGAACTCACACAACGGACGTTGTAAATATCGTGGGTTATTCTAATTCGTTTCGCTCTTGGCAGAGCGGTCGTGGTCACGATGATTGTTTAATGTGGAAGGGGCTGATGTAGCTCGCCTTACGATGCCTCGCCAATTAATTCTGTAGGTGGACAGTCTGGTGCACTCATTAACAGGAATCCCTATTGGTGCTCTTCCGCGTGGTCTACTTCCGTTTACTTGACCCTGCACAACAAGATACTCTATAGAGTCGTTGCTTCTCCTTGAGTCGTGGCTACCTTTACCACGAAGCCTTACGTGCAGGTTTAAACTAGAGACATTATTAAAATACTAGATAAACCTGTCCTAATTTTATTGTAAAATTCATACGTTACATGGATTTGATAAAATCTTATTGCATTTAATAAAACGAATTATTGAGGCTGTTTATAGGTCATTTAACATCATGCCACCACTTTTAGAAGCAAAGCGGTAACTATAAACTTGACACGGCACGAAATCAACATTTATAAAAATCATAAATTAAAATGGCATCTACCCGTTACTAATGCAAAGCAGTTTACAAAATCCATTGTTATTCAACAACAAACGTTGTTCAAAGCCAAGTAGGTCTTAAATAATTTAAGGGCATATTGTCTTAGGTATTCATCATATTTATGTTGCCCTATGCTAGCCGGTCTCTAAGGACTTTAGCCACACTAGCCACCAACACGCCTGGACACGTCTGTAAACAATCAATATGCTAATTTGGTTAGCCAGCCCCCAGGTGGCTCGGCACCATGTTACATACAAATTTGGACGCCCAAACGATTGTATTACTGAAGTGATTTAGTGTGTATTCAGTTCTGTGGGGCTATATATTTTAGTTAAATTGTTGCAACTGTATTTAATTTGTAAGTGGCATTGTCGCTGTGTTAATAGTTCCTGCCTGTTTAGAAGATTAGGCCGTAAATTTATTTACAAACATGACAGTGCGCACAGTTACAAAATGTTCTTGTCCTTTGGGTTACAAGGAGCTATCTGAAATGTAAAGTTTCTGAAGGCTATCTGAAGTTTATGTATTATATAAATTAAATCATTTTCATCACCTTTTGAAAACATATTTTATGTGTACCTTAAGTCCCAGTTGACAATGATGCGGAGAATGTTATGATGCTAACTAAATGCCTTTAATTTATTTTTACCTATGTGACTATGGCTGTTTTTATGTCGTGCATGAACACTTTTATTTTATTTTCCCCTTACTTATATTCTTATGACACTCTTGGGTTTTAACATATGTGATTAGATTGATAATAAATTAAGCAGTCTTGTTTTTATAGCCACATAAATGTTTGTCAGTTGCCAGAGGAAATTTGCAAACTTAAAAGAAGCAAAATATGATAGCCTAAATGCTGTTATACCCATCCGGTAGCTGCAAAAATCCTGATAACTTATTAGACACCGACATAGTTACGTTCTATAACACCTTTCTTTGTTAAGTAACGCCTAATCATTTCATAATAGCAATAATAACGATTTTAAGCACCATGATACCGAAAAGTTTTTTCATCTACTGTTTCATTATCTTAAACCGCACCATTAAAAGTTCTATAACGCCATATAAAATTCTCATCAACGAACACCGTTTATTTCAGAATACAGCTAACTGCGTTACAGAAATGCACAAAAATCATAAAAGTTTATATCCTGTGCGGTCGTTTCGTGCACGCATCGCACCGATATTTTTTTTATTTCTATTTCACGCACGTGGCGGCCATTTTAAATCATTTGGATTTAAAATGGCCGCCACGTAATTGAGAGTTATGTAAATGCGGCTCGGCCAGCCTGTTTACCATTTGCGCGGAATTCAGGATTTGGTATTTTTTGTGAAAACGGAATAAATGTGAATCGGGAGTAGACGGCAATATGGATTTAAGTAAGGATAGACACACGGGCTCTATAGCTTCGTTTAGAACTTTTTGTGAAATTTAGAATCTTCATAAGCCTTGTAGGATTCTTAAATATTTTTTTAGTGTACCTACCGAATTATGGAAAGTACGTAGATGTGTAGAATTTATTAAAATATTTTCTCTAGTACCTATTGTAGCTAAAAGGATAAAAATCTCAAAAACCAAACTAAAAAACAAAGACATACTTTTTGGCTTCTTATATAGGTACATTTACTAGGGGTCGTCCGCGTGGTAATTTGTAATGTACATTTCCCTGATTTTGCAACATATCTCACTATTGCTCCGCTCCTATTGATCACAGCGTAATGTTATATAGCCTATATGTAGCCTTCCTGGATAAATGCACAAAAAAAGAATTTTTCTAATCGAATCAGTACTTTCTGAGATATGCGCGTAACCAAACAAAACTCTTCAGCATTATAATATTAGTATAGATTTGATTGACCATTACTGAATATGAAATGGCATTAAAATCATTCATTGCAAAACTATATAAGTACTAAAATTTAAAGCTGCAAGAAATTAACCAGAGTCGAAATCCATAATTCAACTACATTATCGTGAGTTTCCGAACCACTGGTTACTGCCGCCAATTTAACTAGATCTTCAGCGCAATCTTTATCAGCGTCATAATAATACAAAATGAACTTACTTAGGGATCAAGATATATTAGCTAGTATTCTTAACTATCCAATATTTATAGAGCTTCAGTGGTCTTTTCTTAACAGTTTAATAAAGAGCTTTGATGTGAATGTAAAGAATATGGGAGTTCAAGTTAGATTGGTTGTTCGTTTATGGCTGGAAATGACATGAGAAATGAAGTGGAATTGATGGGACATTGGGTCCGCTGGCAATGGTCATATTCCCCCTGCATTAGTACGGTTCATCAAGTACATGCTGTATGCAATAATACATAAAATAAACTATCAATGTGTGTGACACTCGAGGTAATTAAGCATATTGCTGCGTCAGGTGGAATTGTTTTTGCGTGAATTATTTTCTGTTGAATGGATAATAATTTCATGTTTGCAATGTTTTGTGTAGAATACATTTGTGTATTTGTACATTTAGTTATTGAGCGCTATTATATCTTTATAAATAAAAATTAAACCCCCAAATGTATGTACGCGCATAACTTCCGATCGACTACACCAAATTAGATAATTCTTTTTTTTGTATTGTTATTGCCAGGACAAGATTTGTATAGAAGGAAATTAAAAGAAAAAGAAATGGCGATACAAAGTTCGCCGGTTCAGCTAGTCCTACTAATATTATAAACGCGAAAGTTTGTAAGTATGGATGGATGAATGGATGTTTGTTACTCTTTCATATAAAACTACTGAACGGATAGATTATGGTCTGGAATAACACATAGGCTACTTTTTACAGCCATAACCGGTATCCAAGCGGGTGGAGCCGCGGGCAACAGCTAGTTGTCTATATATTGTAGGGGTAACAGGTCTGGGTTGTACTGTTTCCGTAAATTTTGTGTTCAAAAAGTCCCCGCGACACAGGGCTTATTTTCTAGTGTAGGAATAGTCTTTTTTAAAAACAAAACCGCTGACGCTTCGCCTTGTGGCTACAGGCACTCTTTGTAAACAAAGTCAACAAGCAAACCAAACTTTTTTTCTCAGTAATTAAACGTGCAGCCTAAACCCATTATTGTCACATTTTTCCTTATATCCTCCATGGTGTCCGGTTACATTAAAATTCCGTGTTACATTAGATAAATCTTCACCCCATTATCCTCTGGGTGTAGAGGACAGGTGTTGGTATTTTTTACTCTAGACGGAAATTGGGTGGTCACTTTAATTTCGGATACATTTACTTGATACATGTGTCCTGGTGTATGGATGACGGTATTGAATAAGAAGGCAAGTATTTTATGTGAGTAAAAAGACGTTAGTAATGTAAATAAAACTGCGCCGGCCGAGTGTTGTTGGTTCCATTCCTACACGGAAGAATACTTTGTGTGATAAAATTTTAATGTTTGTTCTTCTTATCGTTTGGTTAGTGGCCAACATGGTGACAGAGTTATTGAGATCGCCCATATTTAGGCCTCTGTCGTGATCTAACGACTGTTAACAGTTCTGAGTCAACGTGTTCTTTGTGTCCGTGAATTGTAAGTTTGTAAAGTATTACCCAGATTACTTTGTATTTTTTCCCCTCTTAACTATACCCTTGTTAGTAAACGCCATCTTTTTCATTTTCTAATACAAAATGAGACCTTGACTTTGTTCTTAGACACTGCTACCTAATAATACTTTCCCTTTTTTCCTTAAAAAAAACCTAAATATTACAGCATCCTTTAAGGTTAAACGTAGCACTATTTTATAAACATTGATAATGTATTTTTATAGATTTTATATGTAAATGCATTTAATAATAGTGAATTATAAAAAAAATCTTCTTAATAGGCTTATTATAAAAATACATTTTCACAATTTTATTCTTGGTACTTTATAGCATAAACGTTGTCAACCTGTAAAAAATTACGGTCCGGTAATGAAACAACGTGTCACGCTCTATATTTAACCCTTACTTGTTTAATACACCTGAATGACTGACGGCACGCGGCAGTTCTAGTCGGCAGTATTTTTTTATTTCTAATTCTAGCATTATGTATAAGGTGAAGGAGTACTACGTAACAATTTAGTAACACTCATGATAATTTAATTATATGTAAGTATGTATAATGTATGTATCATAAAAGGTGTACATTTGGCTTAGCCAGTTTTTTTTAAATTTTAGTACGCTTTACCAACAATATCTCCATCCAAAGGTTGCCTGGTAGAAATCTATTTTAGCAATAAGGCCGCCCATTGTACTGTACTCTGTAGCATAAGTTAAAGTTAATGTAATGTATATATTATAGTGGTGTACAATAAAGTGTAAAATAAATAAATATGTATTAATAGAATCGATGCAATAATAACCATAATAACAACTAGATAAGATTATATGTACTGTGTACAGACGGTTTATTATTAGACGTCTAAAAATAAACGTTTCTAAACTATAAAAGTTCATTATCGCACGTGATGTAATGTACCTTGGCGCGCCGTGACGTCATCCGCTAGCGCACTACAGCTATCGGTGGCGTAAGTGAACGATAATTTCGTCAACTTGTTCAAGAGCAGAGTGGCGCAGTGGAAGCGTGCTGGGCCCATAACCCAGAGGTCCGTGGATCGAAACCACGCTCTGCTAAAATCACTTTTTGTAGTTTTTTATATTTTTGTTAATATTTTTATAATATTTATTCTTGAAATTTTATTACATACGAGTTATTTTACACATAAATCTATCGTATTTTATTTTTTGTAGTTTTGTATGTACACTAATAGTAGTAGTATATATATATATGTAGCATTAATTTATGTTTCAAGATAAATGCAATTTCAAGGCATTTGATTATTAAAATGATTAAATGAGTTTGATTTAATATTTAATGCCCCTCATATTTATGTATACCTAGTAGTGTACCTACATACAAAACATTTTTTATTTGTCACATCACAAAAAAAAACTCTTTATAATAGTATAAAGAGTTTTTTTTGTGATGTGACAAATTCAAAAGCTACAAGACCGATTAAAACTTATTTTACTATAATAGTAGGTTTTCTTCAGAACTGCGACCTTAATCAGATATAAATTATAGGTAAATACAATATCTGAATGTTTGTAAATTTTTTTTTTTTTTTTTTATACTACTTGGGTGGCAAACAAGCATACGGCCCACCTGATGTTAAGCAGTATCCGTAGCCTATAGACGCTTGCATTACCAGAGGTATCACTTGCGTGTTGCCAACCCATTTTTTTACACCAGGGCTTTAAGATGGAAGTAACCCTGGGATAGGAATACGTATCTTTCAAAACGCATTCCTAAATGAGCGCTGGAGACCTGTACTCACACATAGGAACACAACTACACCGCTGTGTCACAGATTACTAAATAGTTACTACGTAAGCTGTGTGTAGTCATTTGGCTGTGGTCTTCTGTAAGGTGGAGGTCCTTCCCCAGTCGGGCTTGCTCGCTAGTATGGTGCCCTACCTCTCTTAAATTATTAATAATTTAAGTGAAGTTTCTTTTATTTTAATAACTATTCATGTTAATCTTATAAAGTAGAAGGAAAATCAGGGATTCTTGCTAAAACTAAATAAATGTCCATTCATGCAAAACCGCTAGTACAAATAAAAATCTAATATTATCGTAGCAATAATGTTTTTTTACATTGCTAACATGATCAATCGATGAGTACCTACTGGAGACGCGACCTACTTGTTTTTTGGCTGTGGCATTCTGTAAGTGGAGATCCTTCCCCACTGCTGGGTTTGCTATAATGCTAGTTTACTTCTCTTTTATTTTCACATAATATAGAAACTATCATACTAATATACTTAACGCGAAAGTTTGTAAAAATTGTGTATCTATATCTGTGGTAAAAATGTATGTTTGCTACTCTCTTTTACGCAAAAACTACTGAACGGATCTAGATAAAATTTGGCACAAATATAGAATATAGTCTGAAATAGCACATAGGCTACTTTTTATCGCGATAACCGACATCTACGCGGGCGGAGCCGCGGGTAACAGCTAATAATATTATAATTACAAGGAAAAGTTGAGCCAATTAAAAGTCTATCACAGTGTTTTAATCTGTCCACAGAAAATGTAGTATTAAGCGCTTAATAGGAGCTCGAGCGCTTGGCTAATTGGCAGTACTGGCTGGTAGGCAAACTTTAAAATATTACCCGTTAAAGAGTAGCCAATGTGTGGTCAAAGGTATAGGAGAGAACGACTTGATTTAAAAAATACATCTTAACTAATAATTATAAAGAGGAAGATTTATTTTTTGTTTTTACGATATAAACATTTTTCCCAATTAAAAAGCTACAGTCTTCGTTTAAAGAGTCCTATTCATCCCGCTGTTTCCTAGTCTCTAAAATTCTAGTACACATTTATTTATTTATAAGCCTTATGTTATAATTTGTACCAACTTACATATGATTAAATGATTTGATTTGATTATGAAAGCCATTTTTTATTATACGAGTATTGCGTGCAAAATACGCGCCTAGACGTGGAATTGCGTAAAATATCCTGCCATACCATACTATACTATAAACAAGTAGGTACTTATCTAAACTGCATAAGTTTTTAAAAGATTTTTTTTTAAATATGCTCATATCGAATTCTTAGAGTAGAATATTGGCGTAACTTGAGAAATGTTACTGCGCAATTTTGAACTTTAGATGTTAAGAATAAGATATAAATTGCAAAATAAACACGCTTACACTTAAGTCATTTTTCCACTGTGGGTGCGATATATTCAACAATAACACAAGCCAAAGTTTATAACTTGATCCATTTACCAAAAACAGTTGCTATGAAGGTTAGACGTTGTGCAGTCTCAGACTGCGCTTCTGTTTGCCTAATCTACTAAGTTATGCATAATCTCACGAAACAACATAATATTCAATAGGTGTTAGGTATACATTGTCATGACTAATTTAGTGTTTGGTCTGTTTGCTGTCGGTGAATAAGATAGGTTCAACTTTATGTGCGTCTGGAATGTTGTTGGGGCGTTTTGGCATAAGCGCCTTTTTGAAGTGAAAACTTCTTAAAGCACGTTGAGCACTTTTTGAGTGAACAAAAATCATGGCAATCGCGTCATAGACAACAATCGCTTTCCATATTCAAACTTCTGGGTGAACAAAAGTCATGGAACTTGCGTCATCGTAACGGAACGCTTTCCATTTTCAAACTTTTTGGGTGATCAAAATTCATGGTACTCGCGCCATCGCCACCGAACTTTTTCCATATTTAAAACTAATAATCTAATTATTCTAATAGCTTGACGATACAATTCATAAGTTTCTTAGTTTTCACTTCTATTGGCAGTCCCCTAAGACTGCCCCGCATGTTTTTTTTTTGCACTCCAAGCATCTATAAGCTAAGGTACCAGATTACTATCAAGCGGGTCATATGCTTGTTTACCACCTAAGTAGTATAAAAAAACTATAGTCTCTGATAAGCCCTTTAGAAACAGGCTGAGTCTTTATAAGAGCAACCCATATGGGTATGTCCCAGTGCTGGGCACGGGTCTCCTCTCCTCTATCAAGAGAAAGAGGGTTTATGCCTTATTTCACACACGCTTAATGTGAAATTTTAAATACAGAATCAAATGATTTATCATTTGCTGACGGTGATTTACCAACCGGTATATCAGGCCTGTATTTAAAATTTCTTCTAAAACATATGGGTTTCCTCACGATGTTCACCGTCAGCAAATGGTAAATCATTTGGTTATATATTATATATTGGAGGTATGGAGTCTATTTAATAATAGATAATTATGTTTATATCATATAATTTATATCTCTGTTTCTTTGTTTTCTATTTATAAAAAAGACAACTCCCGCAATAGGGGACAAGAAACAAGCCCTGTGTCGCGGGGGACTTTACAAACATACAATTAACGAAAACAAAGTAGGTACACCTAGACTCGGGACAACAATTTATGGATCACACAATTTTTTGTCCCGCGTGGGGATCGAACCCACAACACGCGGTAAATGGCGAGGTAACCATTTAAGCCACTGAACCAACTGTGCAGTCTAAATAATAAGTATAAGTACGTACTGCTTTCAAATAGCAACTTATTTTGTCACCTCTTCAAACGAGCTTTTATCAAGGGGGTAGAATTAGAAAATTTGGTTGATCGTGCCGTTGCTAGGCAACCAAGTGATGCGGGGTGCTAAGGACTACGACGAGTTTTGTCCAAAATATTTTTTTAAATTGGTATATTATTAAAATGAAAAGAGGAGGTAAGGGGCTTATTTACTTGGTTAGGTAAGCAATGTTATGAAAATTTAATTTGATTGATGTTTAGACACCATTTGCTGTGGTTTTTCATTGTGTTATCTCAATTAAAAATCTGTTTTGTGAAGGTAAGGTTAAATTTAGGCCTGCTTTATATACTTAAAGGGATATAGTCAAAAATTACGATTTTTTTACGATTACGGTTTCAAAGGCAAAGCAGGGAGAAAATCCCACGTACGATTAGGATGTGGAATGAGCTCCCTCTCGAGGTTTTCCCTTGAGACTATAGCATGGGATTCTTCAAGAAAGGATTTATAAGGTTTCTAAAGGGTCGGCAACGCGCGAGTGATACCCCCGGTGTTCCAAGCGTCCATAGGCTACGGTAACTGCTTACCATCAGGCGGGCCGTGTGCTTGCTTGCCTCCTTGGTAGTATAAAAAAACAAAAATTTACATGGGTGTTATTATAAGTAGGCACCCGAGTATGTTTTCCATTGGAGTAGAGTAATGCACCATACAAGCGAGCAAGTCCGACTAGGGAAGAACCTTAAGGCCCCTGTCTCAAAAAAATATGAAAAAGAGTTGTAAATGAAACCATTTTTTGTTGGCATTTATAGACAAATGACTGCCAAAAAATACAGTTTTAATCTACAAGATGGGTTTATAATATGCTGTTGTCATAAATTATATAGTAATTCTAAATAGTTTGTAATAAAAATCATCGAATCAGCATCAAATTATCGAGATGTAACCACTTTATGACTTCAATTTTTATTATATAATACGAAAAAAAAAACAAATTTGAAGAAAACATACACCTATAATTGTTTGTTTGTTGAAGAAAAAATACACCTATAACTATTTGTATCCCCGGGCTCGTCTAGAGAGTTAGGTCGTGTGTGCTTCGCCCAAATGCTCAAGGTCGTTGGCGATATAACAAGCCTTATAAACTTTTTTTATAATCCAGGGATAGATACGCTAACTGCTACTCTAAAATTATGATTATTATTAGAATCCCTGATACAAAAAAAAATGTCGGCAATACTCAGTTGGAACGTCTGGTATTGCAAGCGTCCACAGAATACGTTAAATGCAGTATCAAGGTATCAATGAGGTAAGTATCAAGTAATCAAATCAGGCAATTCTTATATTTGTTTGGTAAAAAACATTTTAGTAAACAGTTGACTAAGCTATCATCACTATCATTTTCACCTACTACAAGTTTACACGTAGATAGTGTAGGTACATATAAACGAACAAACACAAACAAAATAAATAGAAAACGTTTCCCGCACCATGAAATTCGTATCATTTCAACGAGCTATGTAATAAAAATATAAGTACTTAGCTCATAAACATTGATAGTAGTTGAAATAACGGCATATTGCAATGTTCCCCGACAATTTTTCCTATGCAACTGGTTTGGTTATCTGCCAACATTTGGACATATAAACCAACAACAATGCACTCACAATCACTTTTATTCGTATAAACTTAAGGTTCAATTTCGTGTGATTATCTGCATGGTTATGTGGTCAGTTGTTTATCTATGAACCCATTTATGCAACTGTTAATATTAAGGATGGGATTATTAATTAATGCAATTGGCTGTATATTGGAATACCTTTGCTTTACAGATATCGAATTTATTTAACGTTTTATATTTTAAATGAACCTATTTAAAGTCGTCTGACTATAATTTTAACAAAAAAAAAACCGACTTCTGTACGGCAAGTTAAAATTTTCAAATATTTGTTTGTTACAATCGAATAAAATCGACTGAGCGTCGGGCTGAACACAGGTCAAGTAGGTATTAAAAGCAATATTTAATTTGTGCAATCCGCGCTCAATTCATTCACGTCATTATTTCTTATTAATAGTTGCTTAGCAACAATAACCGAAACTTATCTAATAGCCATCAGTAAAATACTTATTATTGAAAAATTCAGATGGCCATCTGTGGTCTTCTTCATCAGTTTTACTTCACCAAATTACACTTTCTGAATGCAAATGATTGATTAGTTGTTAAAAATATTGAAATTGCTATATGTGTGCCTATAACTTTTGAGGAGTTCCCTCAATTCCTCATGGATGCCATCATCAGAACTTTCTTTTGATGATAATGGGACCAAACTGGAAGTATGTCCAGTCAGACAAAAAAAGAATTTTTCAAATCGGTCCATAAATGACGGAGTTATGCGGTAACACACATTAAAAAAAAAAAAATACACATGAATTGATAACCTCCTCTTTTTGAAGTCGGTTAAAAAAGAATGCCGCTATGGTCGGATAAAGTAGGATAATCATAGTGTATCGCATAGATCCACGTTCCGCCATCCAATTGCATTTGATTATAACACCACGCCTTTTACCACAAAGGGATAGACAGAGATGTATGACGTGTTGCTGGGCATAATAAGTCCCCTGTCTCATGTAATAAGGAGTAGATTTGTTGCCATATATGTAGGTACCTATCTATAGGATAAATTTTCAAACATAAATTATCTGGAAATCGTGGAAAAACTCGGTACCGCATTGGAATTGATCCCTGGTTTAGGCACAGCAGTCGTAAGCACTGCTAACTTTATGGGCTGCATCTATATACCTAAATAAAAAATAATGATTGTTCGTTAGTACCTAAGCGTATCGAACGTATAGCTTACGGAACGCTGTTTTTGAAATAATCTTAAGAATATTTGTTAAACAAACTAAATCTAATAAGATTTCTAAGAAAGTATAATTTGGAAATATTACGCGAATATTAAAAAAAAAGTTAATTGAAAGTGCGGCTTTTTTATATGACTTTTGTTTGTATTAAAACTCTTGAAATTCGTACGAAGCAATGTCCATCGTTAGCTTGTTATGTTATTTTAAACAATAAACATAATGAGTTATGTCTTACATCTACACCCATAAGTATATTTATATGGCCATACAACACATTTCTTTAACTATTGCTAACCGTATGATGTACTCAAGGCCTTTGCCTAATATCTGCGTAGGCGCATAAACGTTCATTCATAGCTACAATACTATCTGTCAAACTAATCACAACATTACCTCATATGTTTTAAGATTCAATTTACATTGCATAGATTTAAAAGTTCACATTTGATTGTATGGAAAGTTGTTGTTGTAATTTAAACTTAATTCTGTTGTAATAAAACGTAATTTAGGTTGTATTTATTTAGAGGTTATTATGTTCTTGCGGTTATTGGATAATAGTATAGTAGGCGATATACACTTGCATAACTATGACTCAGTTGAAATGTAACCGTGAACTTTTGTGGGAATGCCTTTTGGTATGTACCAGGCGCCAGCGAGTTGCTCAAATCATGGCGGGTTGACTAATCAACTGCGTAAGAAATGTTATTATAATAGCAACCCATGTTCGTCCCACTGCTGGGCACGGGTCTCCTCTCCTCTATCAAGAGAGAAAAAGGGTTTAGGCTTTAATTTACACACGCTGGCCTAATGCGGGTTGGTGAATCAGACACGTCTTTAGAATTTATTCTAAGACATGTGGGTTTCCTCACGATGTCTTCCTTCGCCGTTAGCAGATGGCGAATCATTAGATTATTACATATAAACTCCACAAAGTGAAATTCACATTGGTACTGCCACCCGGAATCGAACTCGCATGTTACTTGTATGAAATGTTATTGTTATCTTTCTAATATTATAAATGCGTTGAATGTATGGATGGATGTTTGTTTCTAAATCGTACCAGAACGGCTGAATGGATCTAGATGAAACTTGGCACATAGATAGATTATAGTCTAGAATAGCACTTAGGCTACGTTAGGCTATGTACGGTTCCCGTGGGATTGATTTGTTTTTGATTACGCGGGTAGAGCCGCGGTAGTGTCATTATAATGCATTGTTAACTTACATAAACAATTTGAAAGAGCAGCCAAATTACAACGCAGAGTAATGTAGCTTACACCAGGGCTTTAATATGATAAACAAAATGAGTTATAAGTCTTACATCTACTTCCATAAGTTTATTTTTATGACCATACACCACATTTCTGGGATAGAAAAACTTTTCTTTCAAAACGCTTCACTAAATTAGCGCTGGAACAAGACAACCCCAATAACTAAACACAGTAGTATAGTTGTGTTCCTGTGAGTAAGTCCCTAGTACTCTTAGGGATGCATTGCATCTCCCAAGTATCAGATATTGCAAGTGTCCATAGACTACAGTAACTGCTTACCATCAGACGGACCGTATCCTTTTTTGCCACCAAAGTATAAACTACAATCCAACTAATATTATAAACGCGAAAGTTTGTAAGTATGAATGAATGGATGGATGTTTGTTACTCTTTCGAGTAAAAACTACTGAACGGATCTGGATGAAATTTGGCACAGAGATAGATTATGGTCTGGAATAACATATCGGCTACTTTTTACAGCAATAACCGACATCCACGCGGGCGGAGCCGCGGGCAACAGCTAGTATTACATAATTAAATTATACAATAAAATTAAATTCAATAAACATAATGGATTCACTCTAACCATCCAATATTGGTTCTAACAGACCTCAAGGTCATTTAGTCTCCCTTCCTTAATCCCTTCAATTCCTTTGCTAATGAATTTCTTAGTAAATCTCTCCTGTTATTGGTTGTGAACACTATTAGTGTGTATGATCTGCCGTTACAATTACGACCGGCTGTGCATTACGGGTTTATGTCATAAGACAGGTTAGATACAGTAGGTTAAGTCTGCGTGATAATTAGTTTCCAAATAAAAACATTTTTTTATACGGAGAAGTAAGCGTAGGTATTGCCCACCTGATGGTAAGATAAGATATTTATTCGCTCAGAACATGGTACAAAAGATGACAGAATACAGAAGTGGCCCGACATATTCACATTTGGAAGGCATGCGATTTTGTAAAAAGTAGCAGTTACCGTAGCTTATGAACGTTTGCAATACCAAGAGCACTACTCACGTGTAAACCCAAGCCTTGATCAGAGTACACAACGGTAACACAACAACACTACTGTGTTCAGTTATTCGTGTATAAGGCACAATGGCTAAACCCCTTCTTAATAATAGTGGAGAGGAATGCATATTATTGTCTCGTGCCCAGCAGTGGGACAACCTCGTTGTTATTATTATTATCTACTAGCTGTAGCTCGCGGCTCCGCCCGCGTGGATGTCGGTTATCGCTGTAAAAAGTAGCCTATGTGGTATTCCAGACCATAATCGATCTCTGTGCCAATTTCATCCAGTTCCGTTCAGTAGTTTTTACGTGAAAGAGTAACAAACATCCATTCATCCATACTTACAAACTTTCACGTTTATAATATTAGTAGAATTAATATCTCTATACGTAAAAATAATGTATATGTAATTTGTTTCAGGTAAGATATTATTGTGGCTTTCAACTATATTGGTAAGACTTCTTTTAAGTTACAGCTTTCATTTAATAATATTGTTTTTTTTTATATTTAAACTACCGCACCCGTAGCTCTTCTTTTGTGACCCACAAAGAGCTGGCTGTTAATTGTATGTTTGTAAAGTTCCTCGCAACACAGAGTGGTAGTTGTGTTTTTTATGTAGTTTATTAGCAAAGAGTATTTATGTAAAAATCTTTGTAATGGTAGTATACGCAACTACACTACGCAACTACGTAACTTCACTACGCTAATTTATACGCAAATGCACGAGTACGCAACGCATGGATTTATCTTTGTTAATAAACTACATCAAGTGGTATGGACGGACCCATCGCTAACTTCAATAGGAGTAGGTGTCTTGAAATAAAAATATTACCATTCACAATAACCCCGCGCCGAGTCTTGTGGGTTGAATTCGTTCACGGGAAAAGCTTTGTGACCAATGTCCCTCTGGGTGTACCCTGTTTGTAAAGTCCCCCGCAACACTGTTACGCATTTTGACCTACTGTTTTATTCTTGTTATATTGACTCATGATTAATGCAGAGGCAATTTGTCACCACATCTGAGGCGATCACCCTTTAGGATTGAAGGTTTTCTGCCTGATTTGTGTATTGCTAGTTTGTTGTTTATGTTTATATTCAGAACCGTGTTAATATTATAATTATGTCAACAAATCTATTAATAATAAACGATTTTTCCTCGTATTTTTTATGTGAACAAAAATATTAATTTGACAATAATATCTATTAATGTGACATTAATAAATAGTAGGTACTCGATTGAATTCTATTTAGAGTTATGTACAAATATGTACATACATGCTAGCTGATGCCTGTGGCTCCGTCTGCGTGGTTGTCGGTTATTGCGGTAAACAGTACCAGGATAACATCTATCTCATTGCCAAATTTCATTAAGATCCCTTCAGTCGTTTAGTCGTTAAAATGTAACAAACAAACATACATATATATATAAACAAACAGTTACTTTCGCATTTATAATATTAGTACCTATTATATTATCTGAATGCTTTGAACGAGCATCGTAATTTTTTTATTTTTATTAAATATCGTATCGTAGTGGTTGTTTTTTTGCCTCCCAAGTGGTATAAAAAGTCTACGTGTATAAGTGACCCAAGTAAGCAGGAAACAACACTATCATTACAAAGATTTTGATATTAAGTATCCTTTAAATATAAATAAAGCATATGCACTGTATACTAAACATGACTTTGTACATTCGTTACAGAATTAAAACAATGGGGTATCAATACTGTTACGTCCCAGCTCTGAGACCAATGTTACGAGCTACCGCTGACACTAATTGTTATGTTCAATGACGACAACAATAGTTAATTGTCAGGATAGGGTTCGATTAAAATGCCAGGTTACGCGATAACGAGTATATTAGCACTTCAGCACAAAACACACAATGACACTTACAATACACCGTAAACACAATTACACACTATAACAGTTCACTCACTAAACTCTTCACAATAACACAAAACACTTCACCATAGTCTTCCAATATCGTCCCGATATATCGCCTGTATCGCTGTCTTGTTCTCAGTGAAGACTCGTTGACTGCTCAACGAAGACTCTTCAACCAAGACTCTTCAACCAAGACTGACTATCCGCCGCACGTCGGCCCCTTATATATCACTCGCCACGGAATCGAGAATATACGCGAGGATCGTAGTAAGTTATAGTAACGTCTTTACGAAGAAACCCGTTACTCGAACGTTCATTCATGATGTAAACAAGTCACCGTGCTAAGTGCCATAAACCTTGTGCCTAGACGCTAAGGTTCATATTCGCACGTTCCGTTCGACCGCTATTCATCCTTTGTTCTCTTTATGATGTTTTTCTGTATTGTTCGAGACACTTTATGAATAGCTATTGTTTTCAGATAGCGGTAGTTTTTAGGGCCAACCTGTGCGTCGTAACACTGCCCCCCTCTTAAACTTGCTCGTCCCGAGCAACATCTCCATATAGGTATGGTCTGTCACTCGGCATGTCTGCACGGCACCCGCACGATTCCTGTCGCGGGTCTGCAGAGTAATCCTTCAACTTCATACGCACACGGGGCTTCACTTCTTCTTCAACCCATAGCCATCTTCTCTTAGGCGGTGGGTCACGATCCTGTTCACCAAAAGTTCTATACACAAATTTACAGTTATTTTCCCTTCGTAGTAATCCAGCACGTTCAATAGTCCGGTACCCGTCGCGTCCGCCATAGGCACGATGTCCACTGTCGCGTTCGCCGATATTCTCACGTCCGCAATATTTCTTCAGTACCCTCACAAAATTTTCTTTCTTCCAGGATTCTTCTGACTCTCGAGTCCTTATAATCTTCACATTACTCTGCTTCACCTGAGTCGTAAGTTGTTCTTCTTCTTTTTGCATGTCCACCGGTTCGGGGCCCGGTTCTAATTCCGCTGCCTTGCTACAACCCACCTTTCTCGCAGAAAATTTGACTTCGTCCTCCGTAGCATACCGCTGGCAATCCTTGACGTCCTCCATAACGTGCCTCTGAAGATCCCTGACGTCCTCCATAACTTCACGTTGGCAATCCTTAACGTCCTCCATAGCCGCTCCATAGCTATCCTTAACGTCCTTTATAACTTCACTATAGCTATCCTTGACGTCCTCTATAGCTTCACCATAGCTATCCTTGACGTCCCCCATAGCTTCACCACAGCTATCCTGGACGTCCCCCATAGCTTTACCATAGCTAACCTTGACGTCCCCCATAGCTTCACCACAGCTATCCTGGACATCCCCCATAGCTTCACCATAGCTAACCTTGACGTCCTCCATAGCTTCACCGTAGTTATCCTTGACGTTCCCTATAGCTTGGCCTTGGCTATCCATTACGTTCTCCATACCTTGCCTCTGAAGATGAAGATCCTTGACGTCCTCCGTACCTTCACGTTGACTGTTCTTGACGTCTTCCATAGCTTGATGTGTGCCAGGCTGAAACTTTATGGAGTCGCATATCCGCATTAGCTCTTGCACATTTCGGCGCTGAGCCTCCCTATGAACTTGTACACTCTGCATAAGTCTTTCCACAGCTTGGCGTTGTTGACGTTGGAAGTCTTGCATAGTGGCCAAGAGGATCGACAAATCAACCACATTAGAAGGACTTGTCGCTGTCGGGCCCGCTGAGGTATCCGCAGAAGTCGATGGTGTGCTAATATTTTCCTCGGCCCCAGTGGTGACCAGATGAGTTGGCGGCGGGCTGCTGTCTTCCTCAGCTGCAGTTGCAGGTTCACAAGACTCCAAAACAGCCTGTTGACGAGTGCATGCCCCCTTGTCACCGTCGCTCGGTCTGACAGGCATTTGCACTTCTGTCGTCAACTGTTGCATGTAAACTCCCTCGTCTCCGTCGCGTAGTGTGACTGACATTCCGCTTCTGACACCAATGTTACGTCCCAGCTCTGAGACCAATGTTACGAGCTACCGCTGACACTAATTGTTATGTTCAATGACGACAACAATAGTTAATTGTCAGGATAGGGTTCGATTAAAATGCCAGGTTACGCGATAACGAGTATATTAGCACTTCAGCACAAAACACACAATGACACTTACAATACACCGTAAACACAATTACACACTATAACAGTTCACTCACTAAACTCTTCACAATAACACAAAACACTTCACCATAGTCTTCCAATATCGTCCCGATATATCGCCTGTATCGCTGTCTTGTTCTCAGTGAAGACTCGTTGACTGCTCAACGAAGACTCTTCAACCAAGACTCTTCAACCAAGACTGACTATCCGCCGCACGTCGGCCCCTTATATATCACTCGCCACGGAATCGAGAATATACGCGAGGATCGTAGTAAGTTATAGTAACGTCTTTACGAAGAAACCCGTTACTCGAACGTTCATTCATGATGTAAACAAGTCACCGTGCTAAGTGCCATAAACCTTGTGCCTAGACGCTAAGGTTCATATTCGCACGTTCCGTTCGACCGCTATTCATCCTTTGTTCTCTTTATGATGTTTTTCTGTATTGTTCGAGACACTTTATGAATAGCTATTGTTTTCAGATAGCGGTAGTTTTTAGGGCCAACCTGTGCGTCGTAACAATACAATGAAATATCACGGAAGTTAGTATTGAACTGTATCTTGTAATATACACGAGAACATAAAAGATACAATGCACAATTAAATACAACAGATTACATACAAAATACAATTACATCAACTAGGTTACAGAATCATATACCCTTAGCTACGGCGTAACGCCTAGCTACGGCGGCGCGGGCCGTAGCCACCGTAGACGTCGGCTGCTATAGTAACGCCGGATCAGTCAGTACCGCGGCCGCCGACCGCGTAGACGCGCACCGCGTGCTACGAACCCTTCGCTCGCTCACGGGGTGCACTGCATTTTTCTCGCGAGAATTTTTCCCTCTTTTTTCTCGAAAATTCAAAGGTGTTTTAATTAATGGTGTCGGGTTTGAATTTGGTCTGGGTGATACTTGTGTCGTGGATTTTCGAGTGTCGCATTTTGAATTTTCGTGTGTTTACGTGCTTGTGTAAATTTTAGTGTTGGTGAGAAACAGATGTGACGGTACGTACTAGGGTCAGCTATGAAGCATAGATGTCGTTAACGTTATGCAAATATTACGTTAGGATAGGAGCAAATATTAGTTTACTAGTTCTTTGTAAAATCTTGCCATTACAATGTTGTGATATCTATAATGTCTTTGAAGTAATATTAGTTTAGCGAATGTTATTATTCTATGGCTGACATAAAGAGTTTTGTTGAATAGCATAGATTATTCAGATTAATGATTACTAAAAAACATTATCAACAATAAGGTATTCGAGTCGATTGTATTGCTGTTTTGTCATAATAATAGATCGATACTTAACATACATATCGTTAGCTTGATAATAATTATGCAATTTTAATGCGACACTTTTTATTTCTTTAAAATCGTAGGCTCGTGTTGGATTATTATTAAATGAAGAAATAAATAATGATAATATGTAATGAGAAATTTATTTTTATTTACATATAAAACACTTGTTTATTACAGTCCGAGAATTTAGATACGAGACTTGTATTCGAGAAATGAAATATTACTGAATATAATTTTAAAGTTTTTATTGTAGCTTTACTGGTACTAACCAAAACAATATTAAATTACAATACATGAATATGAAATGAAATTATAAAAATTATCTCTGTATGATGACCGCATACAAACAAAAAAAAGAAAATATACTTTTTATTTTATTGTTTGTTCTTTTATAACGAGTTGTACAGTTTACGTGTGTATTGTTTATATTCGATATTTAACCCTAAAATGACAAATTTATAATGATTATTATTATTTCTATTTCGAACAATTAATAATAAAAACTATTGTTTTTCTGTACTCATAATAACGAGTATCTTGTAAATTGTTCACGACCTTCAGAAAATAGGAGGTTGTAACCTTTACCCTTAAATACCAGCCTGATGGCTACAAGACAATGTCGTTAAGTTTGTTACTTGAGTGTGTTTTGTGTTACATATCTCAAACAAAATTATTATTGTGTAGCGTTTTTCAGACATTAATACGAAGTCTTTATTTAGATGTTTAGGGAAAACAGAATAATATATTATATTACTTGAAAAAAACATGCGGGGCATTATTTGGGGACTGCCAATAGAAGTGAAAACTAAGTAACTTGTGAATTGTATTGTCTAGATATTAGATTATTATTTTTGAATATGGAAAACGTTCGGTGACGATGACGATGAGTTCCATGATTTTTCCAAAAAGTATTTACGCGGCTATAGAAGTTTTCACTTCAAAAATAAATGCCTATTTAGTAAAATGTACATAGGGTAAAAGTGTGTGGATTATGGCCTAAATCTATTTAGCTATCTTGATCATAAGACTAGTGCCCAGCAGTGGGACATAATATACATGTATGGGTAGTTATTTTTTATAAAATTGGCCTTATTTAACTAAAGTATATATTTAAAAATAAACAAATTGTACTTTTAAAATGTATTTATTAAACCGTTTGCACAATACATTTATGTGCTGACATGATTAGTAATTAGTACGTGATTCGTTTTTTAGTTATGTACTTTAATAATGAATTAGTTCGACTTATTTACATTGACATTATTTTCATTTTCTATACTTGTTCGCCTCCTTGGTAGTAAAAAAAACGTATTTAGTTGTCACCTGTCATGATTTAATAAACAAGTTGTATGTATGCATTCATATAAGAAAAATCGATATTTTGTTTTTATCTACATAAAAAAATATTAATTTTATCTACATAAATTGGTGTAAAGAGTGCATGCAGACTTTACACCAATTTAATATCACCAAGGACTCAGTTACGAGAGCTTTGAAAAGACTTGATCCTTGTAAAGGAGCTGGCCCTGACGGATTGCCTTCAATATTAGCTATAAAATGTTGTCGAGTATTGGGAGAGCCTCTTTCTATTATTTTTAACGAGTCATTGCATTCAGGTCGCTTCCCTAGGGCGTGGAAAGAAGCACGTGTCGTACCTATATATAAATCTAGTGATAAATCTGTTGTAAATAACTACAGACCAGTGTCTATCTTATCTGTATTTGGGAAGGTTTTTGAATCCATCGTCTATCCAATCATCTCCTGGCACGTTAAACATTCACTGTTGGCTGAACAGCATGGTTTTATTAAGGCTAGATCAACGGCAACCAATCTCGCTTGTTTTATATCAGATGTAGTGGATGCTGTTGACCGGGGCTCTTCTGTTGATGTCATTTACACTGATTTCAGCAAAGCATTCGACAAAGTCAACCATAAAATACTGGTTAGTAAATTATATAATTATGGGATCACAGGTAAATTGCTTGAATGGTGTGAATCTTATCTGGTCAGCCGTTTATCAAAGGTTGTGGTAAATGGTTTTATCTCTGTACCGTATGAGACTTCGTCAGGTGTTCCTCAGGGATCCCATTTAGGACCGCTTCTTTTTAACATATTTGTGAACGATGTGTCATCCTGCTTCCTTCATTCGCACATATATTTATATGCTGATGATATTAAAATTATTAAACAAATTGTCCAAGCTACTGACACGTACAAACTCCAAGATGACCTTGATCGCTTTTCCCAGTGGTGTATTAGTAATAAGATGTTACTCAATACTGAAAAGTGCTACCATGTACATTTCTCAAGGAAAAAAGGACCCCATTTTCACGATTACACGATAAATAGCCGTGTAATTGAAGAGAGGGAAGTCATTCGTGATCTTGGAGTATACATAGATAATAAGCTTCGTTTTCATACTCATGTTGATAATACAGTAACAAAGAGCTTTAAACTACTCGGGTTTGTTTTACGTAATAGTAGAGAGTTTAAACACGCCTCTAGCAAAATTTCGGTTTTTAACTCTCTTGTAAGGTCAGGCTTAGAATATTGTAGCGTAGTTTGGACTCCCTTCTACGAAATACATAAGCGTCGTCTAGAATCAGTTCAAAAAAGATTTTTGTGGCATTTATCTTTTCAGTGTAACATGGCTAAACAATTACCTTCCTATAAGTCGCGCTTAAAATATTTCAAGCTCATGAGCTTGGAAACTCGTAGACTGGTCCTTGATCATCTCTTCCTTTTCAAAATTTTAAATAATCACTTTGATTGTTCTCATTTACTTGGTAAAATAAATATTAATGTGCCTTACAAACTAGTTCGTCTATCCAGATATCAGCCTTTCTCTGCTAAAAGTTTCAAAACTAATTTAGGTCACTTTTCTCCTATTAACAGAATGCAGTTGCAATACAGTCGTCTGTCACGTTTACCTGACCTTATTATTGACATGTCTTACCCTCTAAATAAATTTAGATCTGTATTGAATGACGCGTTCAAATGAGGAAACTTAAGTTTTTCTTTAGTTACTTACTTACTTATTGTATTTAGTTATTGCTCCAATATTATTGTATAACGCATGCCGTGGCAGCCTTTAATTAAGGCAACACTTTAGCACGAATCTCCTTTGTTTGAATTGTTTTAATGTTTATAAGTGTATGCTTTGTTGGTTGTCCTTAAATAAATAAATAAATCTAAGTATTTTTTTATGTATGACCATCGATTCTTCGAGGTTTATTCAAATTCAAATTCAAATTCAAATATTTTATTTGCCATAAATAGGGTACATAATAGGTGTTACAATAATGATAATAATCGTCCTTATCCTATTTAGCTATTTAAACAGCATGCAAATGTTTTACAAAATATCATATTATACAGAAACATTTAATTAATTTTTGTTAGAAATTCCTTCACCGTGTAAAAGGTATTTTCTAACAACCAACAACTAAGTGCAGCTACATATTTATTGTAAGGCAATTCCTTAATAGGCTCAGGGATTTTGTTACATATCCTTATACACATGTTATAACAATTGTTTTGCATATATGAATGAACCGATTTGCATAATTATTTTTTTAATAATAACTACTACGTGAATCTACCGTAAGTTTCGATGTTTGTGTAATACTAACTGTTGCCCGCGGCTCCGCCCGCGTAGATGTCGGTTATTGGGATAAAAAGTCTAGTAGTAGTAGTAGTAGTAGTAGTCTAGCCTACATGTTATTCTAGACCATAATCTATCTCTGTGCTAAATTTCATCCAGATCCGTTTAGTAGTTTTTACGTGATAGAATAACAAACATCCATCCAACCATCCATACTTACAAACTTTCGCGTTTATAATATTTGTAGGACTAGGCCGCCCGCCCCGGCTACGCACGGGTGGTATTTAGCGGGGTCCCGTAATGTTTTTGTCAATAAAATAAAGCCTATGACACTCACAAATAACGTGGCTTTCTATCAGTAAAAGAATTTTCGAAATCGGTTCAGTAGATCCGGAGATTATCCCCTACGAAGTCACAACCTCAAAAACTTTACCTTGTTTTTAATATTTTGATATATTTATTTATTTATTTATTAGGGACAACAAACAACTACAATATAATGTGTTCTTGGGTAACAATAACTAAATAATATTAACAATATTGCAGTCAACCACATTATCCACAGAATAACAAAAAAATATTAATGAAAGCATGCCACTAGGTAACTATTAAACAATATATTCTTTTGGTGATATTTGGTGATATTAAAGATGACATTTGAGAAACAAAAAAGTATATAAAGAAAATAATAATAATAAAACTTAAAAATAATATAACTAAAATATTGAAATGGGACCAACAATATACTGGTAAAAATGATAAGGTTCTTATGCTACAAATAGGGACATTCTCAACAATATTGCCTTGCGATGATTCAGTACTCAAAATAAGTCTCAGAATAATAGGTACCTATACTAGGTCCTATCACTCAAAGTCCTTAACACATCGGATCTAAATCTGCACTTGGTACAGGCGAAAATATCGATTTCAATAAAATTATTATTGTAAACATCCACCATACGACGAATAGGGCAACGCAATCCTGAGTTTGTTCGGCATGTATTCACGGCAAACAATGTGCCAGCACGGACTTTGCGAATGTTGATGGTACGAGGGACAGCGTAACATATCTTAGAAGTTAGGTCAATGACATCAAAGTTATTGTGTATAATACCAAAAAGCGTACCAACTTCCAAGTATATGCGCCTATCCTCAAGCGTAGTAAGTTGGTACTTCTCAAGCAACTGCGAATACGACAGATAAGATCCTCTGCACCTATAATTCATGGCTCGAAGAAACTTGCGCTGAACTTTTTCGATCTCATCAATATATTTTTGATAGAAAGGATTCCAAATAGTTACCGCGTATTCAAGCTGGGATCTAATGAGTGTCTTGAACAAATACAGATAAGTAGACGGTCTTTTAAATTGAGATGAGGATCTCATGACGAATCCATACATTTTAAATGCGTATAATATAGAATCTATATCATAATCTATAATTCTCAAAACATCTACTAAACGTGGGAACCGTCTTCATTTCGTATCTTCATAATAACATGTATAGTATAACACTATACTATCGTAATTATTATGTAATATGACTATTATGACAATACTCATTCAATTATTATAATTATAAGTGAATGAGTAGTTGGGGGAAATGACTTCGTCGTTGCTCCCGCGGCATGAGCTTGCATTTATTTTTGGGTGATCGTGAATTGTTAAGTCCCGAGATATACTCGGGTTAGAAAAAGTGTTACTGAGGTTTTCTGATAAAAAATTGCGGGGCAGTATTTGGGGACTGCCGATAGAAGTGAAAACTAAGTAACTTGTGAATCGTATCGTCGAGCTATTAGATTATTTTTGTTCACCCAAACGTAGCCCAGCAATACCAGGTATATTCCATCCTAAAGCCCTGGTGTTAAAAATGGGACGGCTACACGCAAGTGATTCTGGTATTGCAAGCGAATAGGCTACCGTAACGTCTTAACATCATGCTAAAATCTCACCCCCTATTAACTCGTGTGGAAATCGAACCCACAAAACGCCGCGCAGCGGTAAATGGCGAGGTAATCACTGAACCAACGATAAAGATGTACCGTGGGCAACTGCTGTTCAACAAGCTGTTATATGAAGATTAGTTTTTTAGGAATATTTTTGTCTGTAGGTTTAGTCTAATTGTACACTGTTACCAAATTCCACAGAAATATATACAATGGTTTTCATTAAAAACTAATCTTCATATAGCGGCCCTGTACAGCTATCTCCGTTGCCGTGTATACGTACTAGTCAAATGTATATTGTAAGTATACATTATGTATACAAAATCGACATGTAATCTAAAGCCTGAGAACACAAAGCCTTTGACGTGTTCTCCCGTACACATTGAAGTACATACTCGTACCTGAGCCGGTACAGTACATACGTGTCACTCGCATGAAACTACCACAAAATCGATTGATACGTCGTTTTGAATTACTGCCTATGCTCATTTACATGTTTTGATTTACCTTTGTAGAAGGTTAGATATATGTAGTTTCTCTTGTCTTCTTCTGGTGCTCTGAAGAAAGGAGATACTCAGATAAATTTCTACCCATCAATAAGGCAAGCACACCCTTGGTGCCTTAACCTACTAATCGTTTACCGATCACCGAGTATATCGAGGCCATGGTCGTTACTGCATCAGCTTGCATGCTACCCTTGTATTTTACAAAAGATTGTAACTATCTGGCGATTGAAGCTCCTTGCTAGTTCTTCTCATGGCTCCACGTCATCAAACTAGCCGTAGGAAAATTCAACTGACATCATCTTTCTGGTTTATTCATAATTTATGACCTTCATAAGTGTTACTTTGTAACCTAAATTAATAAATGAATTTGAGCTTTGAGTTATATATTACAAAATATATAATTTGCTACGATTGTATCTCATTTAAATATATGAATACACCACCATAAATACCCATCGACCATTCCGTCTCATTTATTTCTCACACAAAAGCACTTAATTGTATTCCCGCAGATTATTCAGAATTCGATATTTGAAAATTTTCAATTTGACAAGGCCTAATTTTCGGCGTCAGTGAAACAAAAGAGCCACGACAATAGTGGTCGGTCGCCGTCGGGATTTTATAAAACGTCAATCTGAAAACGTCAAACGAAAATGTGGGTATTTCGAAGAAATTTTGAACAATGCTTGGACTGTTCTCGAATAGGAACTACCACGGGTTCGGTGACATCGTTTTAATTTCACGTGACATTTGATTTGAGAATTTTAAGTTTGCAAATTTTAATTATCGAACTTTAATTTATAAAATGAATTATTTAATTTAACAGTACCTACGTCTTGCGTTAATTTCATGTTTTAATACTTGAGCCTTTATCGGACGATCGCTAAAAAAAGTCCGTTAAAAAGCGTCGAATTGAAACAAATGGATTTTTTGTATTTATTCGCACGTCAGCGCTTTTAAAACGCGACATTTTTTATCGAGCTATGTAAATTTTTAGCGCTGTGTAGTACCACCTAGAGCTTATTATTCAATTAACGTAAAATTCAACGGTTTTTTAATGGAAGCTGTTTTAACGCTCATACGAACGAGGTCGTACAATGGGGTATAAATACTGATAACTTAGATAGGTACCAATAAAATAATATATGAACCCTAACGTATATAAATACTCATCAACATTCATCAGAGTTCATTAAAGTAGTAGCTTTTGCCCGCGGCTCCACCCGCGTGGATGTCGGTTATCGCAATAAAAAGCATATTTACCATTCCAGACTATAATCTATCTATATGCCAAATTTTATCTAGATCCGTTCCAAAGTTTTTACGTGAAAGAGTAACAAACATCCATACATACATTTATCCTTCCTCACAAACCTTCATATGAATAATATTAGTAGGATTAGTTGGATGTATTGAGGTGGTAAACCTTTATATAAATAACTAATCACAAAACTAGCTTCTTATCCTTGAGGCAATAGTTTTAGTGTCTTTATACTATAAAATCCTAAAGACTAGACTGAGGTAATGATGAAAGCTAAAGACCTTTTTCAATTCAACTTCAAAATAGAAATAATGGATGCTTTACTCATAGTAGTTATGGTAGACATCTCACTGATATCGACCGACGGTCATCCCATTTGTCAAATCAATTGAGCAATTAAAACGCCATTGTCTCGCCATTGGTCCCCTGTACAGACAGCAAAATATATCCATCTATATGGATATATATTTTTAACCTCTGATTCAAAAAAAGGGGTGTTGATAATCATCTTTATTTGGTCTTAGTGTTATGAGTTTAAAGTGTCTATCTGTGTGTCTGTCCGTGGCATCACAGCACACACAGTTCATTTGAAATTGGTTTACTGTTATGCCATGATATTTCTATGACATGGTAGCCTTGAGCTGCAGCAACAAGTAGTCTGCGGGATACCCAATTCCTTAGCAATTTACAGCATACGAGTATATAGTATTTATGGTGATAAATGAAACAGATATTGCAAAAAAACCTAAGTAATTAAGTTAGACTATTTTGCTGTTAACAGTCTCTTAGGGTCGGTTCATATCTGACGAAAAATGCGTCTCGTATTATCGGCCGCGTAACGCCAGAACAGACAAAACACTTAACCGACGATGCGTTAGTGCATCGAGCATACGTATAGATGCGACCGATGAAACGCTCGACGCATTTTCCGTCAGATATGAACCGACCCTTAACAAGTCACGCTAGTTCATTACAAAAAGTGATGAAATAGTGAGTGTCCTTGGTAACCGGTTGCCGAGAGAAATGTTTAAATTGAAACATTCCATTGTAGTCACTGCCCTTTTTGTCTGTCGTGCGTCCAGTGGAACGTACGTACGTCGTACATTGAACGACGAACGCATCACAGGTAAATAGTAAGCTTCAATTAAAAACTACGTGTCTGAAATATTGACGAATGGATTTTTACACTTTGTTCTTTTATTTTACTACTCGAACGGTTTTAATACCGAAAGTCCCTTTCGCAAAATTTCAGTCAGATATTTTGTAACATTCACAAAAAGGCTTACACTCAACGTCACGTTTGCAGAACGTTATTTTTGCACATGGTATTTCGCAAAAGGCACTTTCGCAAAATGACAATTTTGCAAAACGTAAATTTCGCACATGGCATTTCGCAAACTTGGCAAGGAGATAAAAAGTCGGTACATAGGGTTATTTTAATCGCGATAACCGATATCCACGCGGATAGAAACACGGACAACATCTAGTTATTACAAGAAAACAAGAATATTAAGTAGTATTCTCACTCTATTAATACGTCAGTAAGTACTATCAACTATCATAGTACTTCATATTATTGTTTGAACTATCAAGTAGCGCGCTTAAACTTCCCAGTTCTCGTACATTAATTGCACTAAGTTTCGACTTCGTTGCACTTTACAGAGAGCTGTATTCAACTCTGATTTTAATTCTATTATAATATGAATAATTAACGTCGTTTTGAGTTCTAGAATATGTTTAAACTTATTCATGTCCATGTTTATATAGGTGAGCCATTAAAATGCAGTACGAACTTAGTTCCATCAATTAAAATAATACAATGATAAGCATAAAATAAATTAGTTTTTTTGATCGCCTCTAGGTTACTTATACGACTATAATTATTTGGCTGTGGTCTAGCCGTATAAGTGTTACTTTGTAACCTAAATGAATAAATAAATTTTGAGTTTGAGAGTCTTTTGTAAGGGTCCTTCCCAAGTCGGTCTTGCTCGCTAGTATGGTGCCCTAACTATAGGTGTTAAGATAAAATCGTCACATTAAGAACCATGAACGAATAAAACACTCATATTGCAACGGATACGGCACATAATATCCTGCTTGTGTTGACTGCTAATCAATCGCAAGCTAACAATATGTCGTTTGGTAATCATTAAGCGTGTTGCACGTGTCCTACTGTATTTTATATTAGTTTATTTATTACGTCTGTCTCTGAGAGATAGTGGTAGCGGAGAAAGTTACAGGCAGTTGCAGGCAGGTATATAGGTAAGGTGAGAGTTCGATGATACCTATGGTGAAGGAAAGCATTGTGAGGAAAATACATATAGAAGTAATTTTAAAGACATGTCTGATTCACCTTCCAATCCCTTATTGATTGAAATCCCTTATTGAAATTATCTAAAAAATTATTCTAAGACATTCCACACAATGTAGAAAACATTGCGAGGAAACCCACATGACTTGGAAGAACTGATCAAGTCCACTGGAGAGTAGACACCACACACGACATTTTGAATGACTCTACACATGCTGGCCTAATTGGTGAATCAGACATGTCTTTAAAATTACTTCTATATGTAATTTCCTCACAATGTTTTCCTTCACCATTAGCAGATGGTAAATCATTTAATACGACTGCCAATCGGGATCGAACTCACACGTTATACAGCTTGCTGTAACTTTCTGAAAGAAATTCTGATTCACCAATTTGCATGAAGCCAGCGTGTGTAGATTTCCTGTTGGATGTCTTGATAGGCTCCTCTATCTAGAGAGCATACTGCTGGGCACGAGTCTACTCTCCAGTAAATCTTTCCTCATCCTGCAATACCTGCCCACGTATATATAGTAGGTTAATGTAGCCTGTATTCACGACGACAAATCTAAGAGACGTATAAAGCCGCCATCTATTCCGATTTCAGTTAATAACTCACACTGAGTCACATGTCCAGTCCAATATACATCACGAACAGATAAATAATACATGATTACTTAATACTAGGAGACGTTTAGTACGCCAAAGGAATGGCAAATGGAAAGCGTTCGATGCCCGACGGCCTCCGTCCGAATGAGGCAAGCTTCCAGTGCAAGCTATACTTTCATTTGAATTTATTTAAAATTATATTACCTAGAGGAAGAAGAATGAAGAGGTTGATGAATGTAGAGGAGGCGAAGGAAGTATGTTTGGATCGAAGCAAATGGCGTACCATAGTCTCTGCCTACCCCACTGGGTCACAGGCGTGATGATATGTATGTGTATGTATATTACGTAATGTTATTCACGAAAAAGCGGCAGTGGCAGTTCCAGTGTAAATTTAAATTTATGACATTTATACTTCTAGTCATTTGGCAGAGATGATAATTATGTAAAATATATGTAGATTACAAATATTTAACCATCTGCGAACGGTGAAGGAAAACAACGTGAAGGAACATACATGTTTTAAATTAAATTATTTTATTTTTTCATTTCATTATAATAATAATAATGAATTGAAAAAAATCATTTAAACATGTGAGTTTCTTTATGTGGCTTTCCTTTACCGTTTGTAGATGGTTAATCATTTATATTGTACAAGTAAATGCAAAAGTGTGGATCGATGTCTGTCACTGAATCACGCCAGAAAAGCTAAAATAATCTGCATAAAATTTGACATAGAGATAGATTATAAGCTTGAATAGCAAATGGGTTCCAAAAAAATCACTCTTCCTGTGGGATATAGTTACAATGTAAAGTACTAATTTTCAGACTAGATATTAGTCCGTATATAAAAACTCTTCTGCTCTGCGGCAAAGCATCGACACGAATACGAATATATATTATATATTCGTATAGCTTTGTTTATAACGCGTTCTTATAAATCGTGTAGGTGTTGTTGAATGAATGTAAAGGTTCATGAATGGACGCCAGACGCCCGGTTGACTTGCAACGCTACTTAGCATAATGCGTGGTACGAATCCTTGGCCTACTACATTATTATAATCAGTTAGCAACAATATCTAATGTCTTTGTTATGTATTTATTTACATCACATCATGTATATAACAGTGATTATTACATAAGGCAAGAATATTGTGACAAAATTGGAGAATATGTAGCAGGCATTACGTTTTATAAATGACTAGCTGTTCGTAGTATACGCTATTCCAGACTATAATCTAATTCTGTGCCAAATTTCATCCAGATCTGTTAAGTAGTTTTTACGAGAAAGGGTAACAAAGAAACATCCAGACATACACCCATTCATCCTTACACACTTTCCATTTATAATATCTGTAGGATCTGCTGTTCCGTCTTTGCCCTTTGTATTCTCTATTTACTAAATATGTGTACTTATTATTTTCGGGACTATTTTTATTATACCAAGTGCGAGTGATCCCCCTGGTGTCAAAAGTGTCCATTGGCTACAGCAACTGCTTACCATCAGGCGCGCCGTATGCTTCGTTTGCCTTTTTAGTACACAAAAAACTTATCATGTCAAATCAGCCCCTCTAGACAGATAAAATAAACGGTAGTCGAATCGAATAGAATAGTAAATGCAAATATATAGGAAATGTATGGGATTTGATATACGGTTACGATATTATGTCGTTAAATTACGTCAAATCCCATACATTTGCTTGCTATTCTATTCGATTCGACTACAGTTTATGCCACTTGTCTAAAGGAACAGACTTATTATTTCTTTTACGCAAAACTTCTTCATTCGCAACTTTTTCCATTATACATACGACTACTAAAATTCTTTGACAATGCCAACCCTACTAATCCAGTAACATTGTCATAAATGACCTCTGTGTTACTCCTAACCGCGTTAAATTAATGTGACATTGTTATATGAACGGCGCAGTTAACTTTGTGTTAGACAATAGTTAGTTAAAAACGTCACGTTTCCTCGTTAACTGATGACATTTGACGTGAATTTGAGCAGGAGTTAGCGTGAAGTGAGCGCGGCTACTTCAGTATTCTATTTGTATTTATTTCAGTGACAACCCTATTTATGCTATGTTCAAAATCTGTAATAGATTCAAGTACAATAAATTATTTTTAAACCGTGCTTTATTCTGCCCCAATAATGCATGTAATAATTTACCCTTAAATATAAAAGAGTTAGATGGTAAATTGTTTAAAAATAATTTTAAAGAATGGCTTTTGAGCAATGTATTTTATAATTTGCATGAATATTTTGAATAGAAATTAAGTCAGCACTATTTTTTTTATTTTTTTTAGTCCTAATTATTGTTATGCCCGATCGGGTAAACTGTTGATACTCCACTCTAATGTAAAACCATTTATGTAGACAGTTTGAAGCAATAAATATCTTTGTCTTTGTCTTTTGTCATGACTTAAGAAGTAGACACTCGAATCATATTTTAACGGGCCATGTTATAATTTTACAATTTCACAATACATTTATATTTGCCTGCTTTCACGTACTGAGAGACTTATACAGAGAGTGCAAAATGCCTGTGCAAGATTTTGCTTCGCTATCCCGCCACGGAGTCACGTCACTCCCTTCCTTAACAAGCATTTAATACTGAAAATGAAATCAAGGAGAAAGTTGCACTTAGCATGTCTCCTTTTCGGAGTATTAAAATATAAGACGCCGTCATACCTGTATGATAAGCTCTCGTGGGTGACAAGTAGGCGAGAGTGTAGTGGCAGGCAGTGCGCACAGCCGTTATCCAGCCAGCCGCACAGAACAGCAGCGTTCAGGGGCAGCTTTCGCTATGCCGCCACAAGATGTTGGAATAATATCCCTCCCCCTATTAGGAATTTACCTACGACACACACCTTCCGTTCCCATCTACGGACATACCTTACCGACGCGCAATTAAAGCTAGAGAATATCAATGTTAACTTGTCCATAATATAACTTTGTATATCTTATGTACTGTTTGTTTATTTATTTTTATTTTTTGTTCAAATTCATTATTTTTGTTTTGTTTAATTTTATTTTGTATTTTTGTTTAGGTTGGTTTACTTTATCTTTTTTTTTAAATTATTATTATTATTTTTTTTTTTTAAATTATTTTGTACTTTTTGTTTTTACTATGTATACATATATAATAATAAATATTAAGTCATTAAGTGCTGACTGACATCCGTGGGTTACTGCTCAATTGGTTCCAGCTGAAAATCAGCGCCTAGCATTACTGCCAGGCATTATGCTGAGCTGGATCCCATTTTGGCATAATCATGAGACACAATATTGTTATTTTTTTTTTTTCTCTTCTTTTTGTCAATTTTTGTTGTGTGTTTCTTAATTATTGTCAAATAAAATATTCTTTCTTTCTTTCTTTCTATATGGTTTGTATTATGGTATACGCGACCCTAGCGGCACTTTCCGCTTCTATTTTTTCTTACTATAATCATGAACTGACAACTTCGTGCAGAGCAAGCGCATACTGCGGCCATTGGACTACCAAACAAAAATCCAATCTTTCCCGTTTATAATATATGTTAAGATTTTTATTTGAAAAGCATCATATTCATTGATTGGCCTGTTGGTCTTCGATTCCCACCCAGGACAAATCTTTGTGTGATGAGCACGAATGTTTGTTCTGTGTCTGGGTGTAATTTATCTATAATATGTATGTATTTAGAAATATATAAGTATGTTTACCAGTTGTCTGGTTACCATAGTACAGGCTCTGCTTAGTTTGGGATCAGATAGCGATGTGTCCCGAAAATATTATTATATTCAGTCAAAAATATTGTTTACAAAGTCCATAGTTAAAATCTAAAATCGTTTTACAGTTGCCATTTTCACTAGAAAATGCAAGGCTAGTGTAATATC
Source organism: Trisateles emortualis (assembly GCA_947095525.1). NCBI lineage: Eukaryota > Metazoa > Arthropoda > Insecta > Lepidoptera > Erebidae > Trisateles > Trisateles emortualis. The sequence continues at coordinate 5,040,784 of OX352743.1, read as the reverse complement.
AGTAACGATGTAGCTCTGTATGATTATACAGTGGGTGTATAGTGTGTATATTATAGTTCAGTGTGGGTCCCACAGTGAGTAGGAATCTAGGGCCTGTGCCAAGTGTCAATGACCTCGCGCCGTACACGACGTACATATGCCATTTAACGTGATATTACGTACGTAAATATGGTATTGAATGTAGAAATAGAGTGTTAGATTTTTGTGATAATGTGTTTATTATTTGGTAGGAATAAGTTTATTATTATTAATGCTAGATGTAAAATTCGCACGAGTAGTGTAAATATTTCGCTCACATGTAGTCAAAAGATAGTTCACTACATTCGCAGACAAATTTAATAGAATTTCGTTTCGCAGAAAATGTTTCATATAATATTTGGTCCTTGTATTTATATTACGAATATTATTGTTTCACGACTACTAAATTCATTGAAACATATTTCACATAAACACAATGTTTTTTTTTTTTCATTTTAATAAAATAATCAAACGGAAGGATTATTTTTTTACGAATGTTGTTATCTTTTAAAGGCAACTTCCGCACTAGGGAACAAGCCCTGTCTCGCGAAGGACTTTACAAATATACAATTACGCAGAGGTGGTGGACTATGGTTTAACGCGCTAATCTCAGAAAGTACTGGTTCGATTAGAAAAAATCTTTTTTTTGTTGAATAGTGCATTTATCCAGGAAGGCTATACAATATTCAGGAAGGCTATAGGCCTTATTATTATTATCTATTAACACCACGCTATGATCAATAGGAGCGGAGCAGTAGTGAGATATGTTGCAAAATCGGGGAAAATATTCCAAATTACCACGCGAACGAAGTCGCTGGCGACCCCTAGTATTATTATAATCATTGTTTCCAGCTATGGAAAAGTCTCTGCTAGAAGAGTGCTTTAAGAAACAGACTACTTACTTGACTTAGTTTTTTATTTAGGCTGACTAATGTAATAAAACCAACTCTAAATTGATGCAGTTTTTTTTCCGTCAGTAATTTTGTGGTCAAACGCAGAGTATAACATTTAAAGTTTTGGACTGCACATGTGGCTTATACACCTGCATAGACTCACGCCTATTTCCCAGAGGGGTGGGCAGTGACAGTTTGTCACATGTGGAAACGTTTTCGTATTGAATAAATATTTTTATTCAAAAGTCATTCTGTACTTTTATGTAGTTTTTTTGTACGTCAATGTACACAACTTATAGATTTATACTAAACTATCAGCCTGCCCCGACTTCGCCTAGGTTAAACAATTTTTCATAACTCTATCTTCAAAAATGAAATTTTCATACAAACTTTTACCTTTTTCTTGAACTTAAGGGTTTAATTACTAAGAACGAGGACATTTATTTTAAAGAGGGTCTCCTCTAAAGGGACCTAAAATGAAGTCTTCTTTCTTCTTTTTTTCTTCTTTTTTAAGAAGACGAATCCCACACTAGTGGACAAGCTCTGTGTTGCGGGGGACTTTACAAACATACAATTAACGGTCACAAATTACACCTAGACTCAGAACAACTCTTTGCGGGTCACACAAAGTTTTGTCCTGTATGGGAATTAAACCCACAACCTCGTGCACAGCAGGCGCATACTGCGGCCACTGGACCACCAAGGCAGTCAAACTTGTACTTCTGTGATAGGGTCTAATATTGGAGGTCTAACGAGTACGTAGCCCAATCCTATAATACACTCACCTACAGAGTAAAAAGAACCAGCATGCAAACTTTCACGGTCCTAGTACCTATAGTTTCCACTGTGCATTGATGAATTAGTCAGTCAGGACAAGCATTTATATATGTACTAGCTGTTACCCGCGACTCCGCCCGCGTGGATGTCGGTTATCGTAGAAAAAAGTAGAAGCAGACCATAATCTATCTCTGTGCCAAATTTCGTCCAGATCCGTTCAGTAGGTTTTACGTGATATAGTAACAACATCCATCCATCCATACTTACAAACTTTCGCGTTTTAATATTAAATTCTATTTACAATCAAACTTTATACAAAACCCTCGATAGACGAAACTTAATACATTTACGTCACCCTCATTCTTATAAAATCAGCAGACACTTTGTTCAATATTACATCGTGTACGTAGGTACCTATCCTCCGCTGGTTCGCAGAGTAAACACAATTATCCTAGGCAAACACCTGAGATTCATCCAGGCACATCTTGAGATGTTGTATGATAACGTGCTTGAACAAATTTACATAATTTAATATTAATAAAGTATCGGCTTTGTATGGATTGTTTACAAACATTTATGAATAAAATTGTATGTGTGTGTTTTGAAATTGGATGAAAAAAGGATGAATGAATGATTATTATTTACTAGCTGTTGCCCGAGGTTCTGCCCGCTTGGATGTCGGTTATCGCAATAAAAAATAGCCTATTAGCTATTCCAGACTATAACCTATCTGTTTGATTAATTTCATTCAGATCCGCTAAGTCGTTTTTACGTGATAGAGTGTTTGTTACTCTATCACGTCCATCCATACATCCTCACAAACTTTCACATTTATAATATTAGTATGAGGTATAATATTAATACTTTATAGATAACGTCTATAGACGTGACAATAAAACATCTATTGTGTCTACATTATTGCCCGCCAAAGGGTTTCATAATGTCCTCCTGGTCGCGTCGGCAAAGCCATCTGCACATATGTATATTATTATAATGCACAAGTGTGTGCTCTAACACAGGTGCACTCTTTATTCATTGACTCTTGTAGGCTGATGTGACGGCCACCTAATACGTTCGGAGAGAGCATTGGTGTATCTCTAGTGCGCATTTAGAGTTACGTTTTTGAAGAAAAGTTTTCCTATTAGAAAACTTTTACAAAAAAAATATGGTGTTGTGTCAAGTATTACAAACGTCTATAGACTACGGTTACTGCTTACCATTAAGCGGTCTGCAGGGGTAAGAGCAAAAACCGAGCCATCGCGAAAACCGAGCAAAATCTGGCTGTCAGATTGAAAATCGGTATTCCGTAAGAGCAAAACCCGAGCCTTTTCGACGTTTAGTCAACTGTCAGTTTGCCATCGCTGTTTTTTAGAGAATCAGCCGCCCGGTAATTAAAAAGAAGAGATTTCTATCAGATAATCATACAGTGATTTAGGAAGAAAATAAATATGAGACCAAAATAAAAATCACATACATTATTAGTGAGGAAAATGATTATGTCGCTCTTTACCAAAATGCACTCCAATATCCAATGCAAGTATCAAATGACGTGTACAAAAATAAAATCTGTGTATAAAATTAAAACTGAATATGAGGCATCAACAGTGTCGATATTCAAGTGTCCTCTAAAACATGTAGGTATTTACAGTGTAGGGTGTAATCAACAATCTTAATTTTGTTATAGTTATAAGTTACATAAATTTAAGGGTTTTCATTGATTAGAAAAGTGGGTTTGACAGAATTTATGTTGGAGGTGGCAATTTTATTGTTGCATTTACTGATCCTGTTCGATTCTTTAAAAGTTTAATTTTAGTACAGCTTTTAAACGCGTAAACGCACCTACGTTCACTTAAGGCTTATTCTAAATATAACATTACCAAATTATAGGTATATGTTTTCTTCATTATATTGTTTTTTTTTTTCGTATTGTATTTAATAAAAATTGAAGTCATAAAGTAGTTACATGTCAATAATTTGGTGCAGAATCGATGATTTTTTTTACAAACTATTTAGAATTACTATATAATTTATGACAAGACCACATTTATGAAACACATCTTGTAGATTAATACTGTATTTTTTGGCAATCATTTGTCTATAAATGTTAACAAAAAATGGTTTCATTTACACCTCCTTTTCATCATTTTTTGAGAGAGGGGCCTTAACTACTGCTTGCTGCTAAAATTAAATTGCCATCTCTAAAAAATAAATTCTGTCAAATAATATAGTTTTATTACCCTACAAAAAACGGCTAGCTACAAATTGGCGCCGATTACCACCAGATAAATCTTCAGCCATATTTCAGGCTAAGCTGGCTTCGCTTAGGTTAACAGCTTAACAGCTTATTTACACTGGCAATTAGCTAGCTTTTAGTTTAGCATACTTCATTAGATGTGTGGGATACATTGTTGAAATACGTCACACGAAGCGGGGCTATTTGGAAATGTTGATAGCGTTTATGTTCATACGGAGACTATAATGGTTTCCTATTCATTAGGAAGGGTTTTGACATACCCAATTTCGGGTTTTTTCAGCCAAGAAATGCTCACTGCACATAATATGGTGTAGTGATTTAAATAGTCACTTAAAATAGAAAAAGAATAGAATAGAAAGCAAACGTATTGGATTTTAAACTTATGTCAAATCCAATTCATTTGTTTTTTTTGTCTGCTGATTTAAGTCTAAATATTCGCGAATTGAAAAGTCCTTCGCGACTAAGGCCTAGATCCCTAATGCGATAGCTGTTTACCACAATTGTACTTAGGTAGATAAAAAAACACTTGATGGACCAGGACTTCAGTCACACATTATTTGAATTTTAGATAGCAATCTGTAAAAGATTGCAGGCAATTCCATTACCATGATATTTTAAGAAAATAAATCTGCTTGATATACTATTATATTTTGAAACCTCAATCGGTTTGTACCTTACCTTAGAATTTTAATTCAATAAACATCATATAACCGTTTTAACATAAATAAATAAATAATAATAATAAATAATAATCATCATTCTATTGAAACACAATTTAATTAGTAAAATTACTCTAGAGGTTATAGGCACTTATTCTTAGGCTAGGTATACACTATACAGACAAAAACGGAGCGGAGACATGAACGATATTTGTTCATACAGCCTTCAAGGCTTACTTAAGGAGATTTTTGATGTTTTACGCATAAAACTTCGTCAGTTAGCCCTGATTCAGTCGACTGCTTGCTTGCTTAATCAAACAGTAGACTGAAGCAGGACTCTCAAAAACTGTACATATGTTTTTTTTATACTAATTAAGTGGCATACAAGCATACGGCTCGGCTAATATAAAAATGTTACAGTATGCAAATATTAGAATCAACTATGTATTTCCATTGTACCTACTGACAATACAATTTTATTTAAAATTTTAAATGTTCCAAATTAAATAGGTGTGATTGTTTTGACAACAGTAATTATTAACTATACGTCTCAAGTCTTTGGTAACCTCTTACCACAATTTAAAACTTTCGAATATAAAACTCCTTGTCTTTTACACGTTCTGCTTCGACTAGGTATATTTTCCGAGATATTCTACTGGTTTTGCTTACAATCTCCGCTGTATTGTGCTCTAGCGGAGATTACTGTAGCATGTACAGTGTACACAGGGCCTTATATTGACATTCAGTCTATCAATCTTTGTCTGTGGTACGAGCAGTCATGTTTACCTTATACGAGGGAGGTTCTAAAATTTAATTAAAATTCACCGCTACTGTTCGTTTACTATTTGACTAATGAATAATGAAGGGCTGGCTAGAGGTCGTTGAGCGCGACTGCTGATTACAAGGTTCCAGGTTCAATTCCTAGTTCGGTCCAAACTGATATTGTTTTTTTTTTCTATCAAGAAAATGCACATGTGTTTTGCTCCGTGTAAAGAAGACAATAAAGAGTGCGCCTATTTTTCGCGCACAAGTGTGTGCGCAGATATATTAATAATAATAATTAGTTTATATCTATCCAAAACTGAAATACAATGTACAAACAACTTAGAGCTAAGGTATATAATAATATGTTACTCAATCTTCTTTCTCAAATGGCAATCTGATTTGAACGAAGAGAGATCAGACAATGGACAAATGGCTGTACGACCTTTCATCAATTGTGAATTTCTAGGCAGAAATCCCCAATATCTATTTTTAGCCCAACCCGAGAACCAAACGCGGTACCTCGTGATCAGTGGCACTTAACGACAACTAGACCAACGAATTAATAAAAATTAAAACATACCAAGTTTTTTATCATGTTTAAAATATGCTTACAACATGTATTCGCAATTTTGAGAAAGACCTGTAAATGCAAAATAAGCTTCTAAATTTAAATTCGCAATCCCTCTGCCTAATGATTGTTTAATTTCAATACGTGAGTTTCATTGAGGGGAGTTCTAAACCGTTAAGCATATGCGTAGGCACACATTGTCTGTCTGTCGGTGTCCCCATACTCACACCATTGCTATCTCTGTTTATGCAGTGAAGGGGAAATTAAACTCGATAGACTTTCAAACAAAAATCCTTTGAAATATCATCAGTTTGTAATTAAATGAACGCGTTTTGAAGTCGATTGAATACGATGTGGTGTAAATATTGGTTTTTAATAATGAATTTACGTTTAACATTGATGAATATATTACGCATTTTGTAAAAGGGTAGGCAGTGTATCTAATCTATGTTTTAGTGGCTATGTTATTTATTCTATTTTCGGCCTGTATTGACCCACTGCAGGACATAGAAATAAACGTTTAAGTATTTTGCATTATTATTATTAACTAGCGGTCCGCCCCGACTTCGTCCGGGTTAAAATATTTTCAGCGCAACTTTCTTTTTTTTTACATAAGAACCTTATCCTGATAATAACAAACACAACAAAAAAAGAATTACTGAAATCGGTTCAGCCGTTCACGCGGGATGCCGTGACAAAGGGAGTTAGGGATTCAATTTTGATATATAAGTTTTGCACCGGGCTGTCCTTTTTCCTCTTTCTCGATCTTGAGCTAAAATAGACCAGTATTTTTTGAGCGAATCAATCTCATTCTGCCATCTGACCCTGGACTGTAAGATTATAAGCTTATAATCTAAGTCTGGACCTAAAAACGGTATCGCGCTACGTACGTTTTCTGATACTAAGTCATATTTTTTGTCCCAAACTTCAGTGGGTAACACTGAAGTTTGTTCCAATCTTCAGGGGGTAACACTGAAGTTTGGGACAAAAAATATGACTTAGTATCAGAAAACGTATGTAGCGCGATGCCGTTTTTAGGTCCAGGCTTAGACTTAGCCTTGCACAAATGCGAGGTTATGCAAATATTTAATTATTTACAAGCACACCTTTGTGTACATGGCCTTATTTATATTCTAAATACATTTTAGTCGGGTAAATTAACCTAGACATCTTTGCCGCGAAAAGTTTAGCTTATAAACCTACCAACTTAATATTTGGAATCAGTAGTGGCGCCACAGTCTACGCGACTCGTCCTGTTTCAGTTCACGGATAGTTTAGTTCCATTTTTATCCACGTTGTTGACAATACGTAGCTTTAAATTCTTTAGCTACCCGCACTAAGCGAAGTTGTAGGTGATAAATTATTCCAATGGCCGCTGCGAATACACATCTAAAGTGTTTATGTCTCACAATAGTTCTTAGTGAGAATGTTACTCTGAAGAAAAATACATGACATTTACTATGTTAGTGGTTTACGTAAAACAGCGGTTCTGTTTTGAGTATTCGTAGAATAAAGATATTGTAGTATATGGAGAAGTAGTATTAAGGTATACTAGTATAAATAGTCAAAATAGACCCAAGTAGACTGTCCATGGTCTACATGCAAGTCACTTAACTGACTATGGACCCAAGTGCGAAGATGCATACAATCTGATTAAGTGGGGCTATACTACTGTAACACCAAACAATGTCTCACCTCATGTCGTGCTCTTTGTGCCCTACTACTTGCACTCTGAGTGACCTCTGCGCAGCAATTGATAACGCCGTAGAGGTCGCAAAATTCTGATCTTGTACAATTTAATTATTTATCGTACTATCGACACGAAGAAGAAGAATAGTCAAGGTCACGGATATTATAAATTTATTGTGTTCCTTTGCATGATAGAACTATCGGTCTCTAGTCATATTTGTTAAAATACTCATTCAAATTAAAATAGCATTAATACATTTTGCTTATCCCTGATAATGCTGGGATAAAAAACGCACTTTTGAAGTGATAACTTCTTTAGGCGCGTTGAGAACAAAAATCTTGGAACTCACGTAATCATCACCAATCGCTTTCCATATTCAAAAAAATAATATAATAGCTCCACGATACAATTTACAAGTTACTTAGTCTTCACTTTTATCGGCAGTCCCCAAAGACTGCCCCGCAGGTTTTTTTTAATACACTTCCACCTAACAGAAGGCCACAATCAAAAAATGCGTTGAATAGATGTGATTCTGTGCGTAGATTAGGTCTTTAGTAATTTAGGGAACCGTTTAAAAATTAGTTTTCCTACTAGAAATACTGTGTCAGCCATCGAATATTACCAAATTTAAATTAAAGAAAATATTTTTACAGCAAAATTGTCTTCCTAACATATTCTAGTCTAAAAACTAGTGTAAATTTACCTAACTTAGTAAACGTAACTTATACAATAAATATCATAAAAAGTGAGAACTACATGCGACGAATTTCAAGTGTACACAAAATATCGGCAATAAAGTGGCGGTCTACATAAGTGTAATTCACATGAGTGCCAGTGTTGTTCACCGGTGGGGTGCGGCTCACCTATGACGAATAATAATAACGGGTTAAGCGGCAGCGCGGGCGGCGAGCCTGCCTCCGTCGACATGGATTCGCTCGAGGAAATGCTTCGTAAGGTAAGAAAACTTATGTTAAGTGCACGTCTTAAGTTGTTTTCCGTTTCAGCATATTTGAAAATTTTACTACGGAGATAATACATATTTTTCTTCGAGCGTTTACGAAAGTGCTAAAACAAATATGAATAAAATCGGTTGTTTATAAAAGTTGAAGCGTTTTCGTATTTGTTTAGTTTTTGTGTAATTTATATAAATATGCATTACTATAAAGTTTGCGTTCTACCACTTGTATATTTTTTGGTACATTCTTTAGGAAAATAAAGTGACACAAAGAATTCTAAATGTTTTTTCAGGTAAGCAATTCATTCAAATTCAAAATCTCTAGGCCAAAACTTGTGTCTGGTTCAGTGCCATCTCTATCATTTCCTTATTAAATTATTTTACTCAAAAATATTGTATCTATACTTTAAGTTTCATAGTCAGACACAATAATTCTCAATAACTTATCTGAAACACCATTAAATCCAATATTGCTAATAATCCTTCTAACTAGTGACGGGCTACCTACGTCGAATTAATGAAACCTTTATATTTACAAGTTTATTAATTACTCGCTAGTGCTAGACCGTGTTAGTGTTTAACTTAGCCTTGAGATATTAACTTAGGTCTTGAGCTTAGGTCGATAAGCACGGTTAAGTTACCTATAACCTTTGTTATTTCTATTTATGTGTGGATTTACATGGAAATGGTAAGTCTGGTACTTTTTACACTGGTATACGCCCGCCTGATGGTAACCAGTTACAGTAGCCTATAGACGCTTGCAAAAGAAGCTTGAAGTTGGCTACACGCAAGTGATACCCCAGGTGTACTGGTATCACTTGCGTGTAGGCGACTTATTGTTATAGGGTCCTTAAAATAGAAAAACGTTTTTATGCAAATGCATTCCTAAATAAGCACGGTAGTTATTGCCATCAGTCGACATTCTATGCTCGTATGCGGAAAAATCACATGACATGGCCATATTCAATTAACTCCATGCACTCAAAACCAAACCTAACTATTTTATTCAACAAACCCTCGATATTCTAAACCAAAAGCCAATCAATTTTCTATTTAATATCCAAAGTGAATATGTCCGAAAATATTGCGACGGAAAAATCTGACCAATCTAGGATCCGACAAATCCTTCAATAGGTTTGTTCGTCGAATCGAAAAAAAGTACATAGGGAAATGTAAAAAGTATTGCGTGGTGACGAAAAGCGCTGGAGGCACAATTTTGTGTTTTTTTCTGTTATTTTTTTGTATGAATTCATGTTGTCTGCACTGTCTGGTGCCCTCGACGCTTCTGTATCTACCTATCCACTTTAGTTATAGATGGATGCTTGTTAAACTGTAGTTTGAAGTACTAAAAGTTTTTAGTCGTTATGTTTTTCCCTCTAGCTGGTTGTGCTCGAAACTTTTTGTTGGTTAGCCATTTTTTTTCTATGCTATGGCCGCAGTATACGCCTGCTGTGCACGGGGTTGTGGGTTCAATTCCCACACGGGACAAAACTTTGTGTGACCCACAAAGTGTTGTTCTGAGTCTAGGTGTAATTTGTGTCCGTTAATTGTATGTTTGTAAAGTCCCCGCGACACGGAGCTTGTTCTATAGTGCGGGAGTTGTCTTTTAAAAAAAAGAGAACAATATATGGATTGCTATTATATATCCCATAGTTACTTATTTACCGTTAGCAGATGGTAAGTTATTTGATTAGTACGAATAAGTTCACATAAGTACTATTGGTCTTATTTCTAAACCATATATTATACTTTAATAGCCCTTGTTTTCACTACCAAGGGTTTATCTTCCCTCTTTACTTAAAAGCCAAAATTACGAAAACAAATCCGGCTTGCATTTTTTTTTATAAAACGCTAACGCCATTAAAAGGGTCGTAAAGCGAAAATAAAAAATTAATAGCTGGGTGCGTTAACATATGAAAAGCCATGGAAACACTCCATAGCTTTTAGTGCCTTCTATAGGCATAGACGCTTGCAATACCAAAGGTATCACTTGTTTGTTGCCGATTTTATTTTTTACACCACGGCTATAAGATAGTAGTTTAAGGTAGTATCCGTGGGATAAGAAAAAGTTTATTTCTAAACGCTTCCCTAAATGAGTGCTGAAGACCTGTAGGTACTTATTTTTACACACAGGAACACAACTACACCGCTGTATGCAGTTATTTGGCTGTAGTCTTCTGTAAGGTCGAGATCCTTCCTTAGTCGAGCTTGCTCGTTTGCTTAGTCCCCTACCTCTTTTATTTATTAAAACTTCATATACATAAAGTACTTAGGCGGACTTAATGCCGAAGGCATTCTCTACCAGTCTACCTGTAAGGGTGATGCAGCGAAATACAAAATAGGTGCAATTGAAGTAAGAAAAAAAAAATTAAGAGATTTAAAAAAAATCTAAGTTTTTATAACACAAAAGATACATAAATAATTGTACTAAAAGATACTAAATAATAATAAATCCTACCTAAATAAACATACATCCAATAAATTTTAATTTGTATGGGAGTCGATGTTATGCATTTTTTTTGTAAAACATGCCTAATATTAGCTTGCAATACTTCATTTTTTTTCAAGAGAATGCTAGCTAACATGTCGTTATGTATTACGGGATATTTAACAAACAAAGGACAAACATGGACACGTAGTACACCTAGACCCAGATCAGCTATCTGTTCGGTACAAACATATTTGTCCCGTGTGGAAACCGATCTCACATCGTCGCGGGATTATTGGCGAGGTAACCACTTCTTCTTCTTCCTTTCGTGTGATCTAACGACTGTTAACAGTTTGGACTACCCTGCCCTGTGAAGCCCAGAGACGCTCAGATGATGCCACGCCCTTGGTAGCTTAATCCACTGATCGTTTACTGAGCAGCAAATGCACCTGGTAACCACTAACAAACGTGCAGTCATTCTTTATCCTTACTAATATTATAAATGTGAAAGTTTGTAAGAATGGATGAATGGATGTTTGTTACTCTTTTACGTAAAAACTACTGAACGGATCTGGATGAAATTTGGCACAGAGATAGATTATGGTCTGGAATAACACATAGGAATTTTTGCAGCGATAACCGACAGAGACGGGGGCGGAGCCACGGGCATCAGCTAGTGGTTAATAGTTGTTAAGTTAATACGATAATTAAATCGTCTCATATTGACCAAATCAATTATTTCGAATGTTACAATTTCATATTAATGACATGGACATAAATCAGTAAACATTAATTGCTATTTCAACAGATTTCAATATAGTTGGCAATTAAAATGTACAGTATATTGACAAAACCTATTAATGGATTGTTAATTAATAATTTGGCGTGTACGGTTTTGTCGCGGCCATTTTGGTTTTTATTTAATTAAAATCACGCAAATAGTTTTTGGTTTTTGATTGGGTGTAAAGTTGATTTATGCGGATAATTATTGGAATTATTAATTATCCAGGATGTTCTGAACTGTGAACAAGCACACAGCCTGCCTGGTGGTAAGCAGTAACCGTAGCCTATGGATATTGACCGAGAAACTTAACACGAAGGTTTAGCTAACCTTGAATAGAAAAACCATGACATTAAAGAGAATTACCCATAACATAAAACTTGTGTAACAAAGTCGACAACACGCAAGTAACGCTTCTAATATTGTAAGCGTCCATAGGCTACGGTAACTGCTTACCATCAGGCGTGACGTACGTTTGTTTGACACCGTGGTAGATTAAAATTTTAATAGCTCACATAATAACAATAGCTTCAACCTAACAACCAACTGACACACATCTCTTTCATTCACACAAAAATTATAAATTCAGTTCATAACAGAATACCGTAGCACACAACGACCTCTGTCGTCGGCCCATTTGTATTAAAACTTGAACCCCACGAGTGTACCCGTACTAATGTTGCCAGCATATATACAATTTTGGGGATAAAATTGGTACAAAGCAAAAAAAAACAACATCAAAATAATGTTTAGGTGGAAACATGATTTTTTATATTTCAATTAAATGAATGTAATATTTAAAAGACCCTTCCAATTCTTGCATTTTTTTAAACTAATAAACAAACAAGTATACGGCCGACATTATCAGCAGAATTTATGGTGTTATAGTTTCTCGGCAGAAAACTAATTCCACAACTCAATCTTACGGGGGACGAAATTTCTCTAAAACCGAGAAGATTGGGGTTCTAAGGCTCCAAGCAGACATGCTACTTTTAGCAGCAGTGATCAACGATTTTGCGACTGTGTCGATGCTGCATTGTGATTTGGCGACTTTCTGCGTTTGTTCACAGCTTCTTCACAATATATGAAATAATAAACTAAATCGAAGAGAACCGGGATCCGAATGAGTGCGGTGTAGCGTTCGTCGCGGTCTCGAGCTTCCGAAAAGCGATTCAATCGCCGTGATTGGCTTGTAAACGGTGTGGAATATTTGGACGCAGCATAAAGCCTCTAAAAGCGACTTAATCGCAGATCGTCGATGCTATAAGTAGTATGACTGCCCTAAGGTGTGAGTTACACTTTACTTGGAACTTCAAAACTGGCACAAATTCAATAAGCTGGCAACACAAACCCGTACCTACCCGCTATATTATTTATTGCTAACATAATAAGTTTCAGCAACCGGCCTTTATTTGTTTTCTCAACTCGTTATGCACAAAGATTTGGACCGAATTCGAAAAGTCGAATTATTTATTCATCTACAAAACAGCTGTTATAACCGTCACCCAGTGAGTTCGCTGTTAGCATAAATATTTAAAGGATGAAATTATGCTATGTTTGTGATCAATTTGGACGGCTTATTGTGTGTAAAATAAGTACATGCTCGGCGTTTTTCTTGGTGTAAAATCGCGTTTTTTAGGAAACACACCTATAAATAAAACCTTATCTAAATTCAAAATTTTAGCTTTAAAAATAGATATCCATACTTAGGTTAAGATACAAGATATGAGTCTATCTATATTTGTTTTACATGACTTAACGACTAGGCGAATCCTAATGAAATTTGAAAAAGCATAAAGATAGCACTCAAACCCAGAACAAAAAAAGGTCCAGTGGTTTGTCAAATTGTGAATTGAAGAACCCTTAGGAGGTTACAAACTTCTATCCTAACAGACCTGCCTAAATGGTGACCTGCCCCTGTAGACAAGTGCCATAAACGGTAGTCGAATCGAACAGAATAGAAAGCAAATAGGATTTGACGTAAGTTTACGCTATAATGTCGTAAATTTACGTCAAATATTTGATTTATATTCTATTATATTCGACTACTGTTTATGCCACTTGTCTAGAGGGTCAGTCGAGTTAAACCCCGTGCTCTTTATAATACCAGCAACTAAATTATTCTTTGCGGAGCTTAAAATCCCAAGTTACGAGTTCCCAATAAGCGCTACACAACAGTAAAATTCTGCTATTTAAAGTAATTGTTTCTGTGCCATTAAAAGCAAAATATTTCCTTTAAATCTTATCCCTACAATAAAAAACGGAACGATACTTAATAGATATCCAATACGGGAAAGCTTATCGACATTTTCAGGCTACATTAACTCGTTGCTATAAAAGAAAAATTCTCCCCGAATAGTTAAACGTAGGTATTGTCTAAATTCATTATGTTAATTCATTAGATTATAAGTTACTAGCTGTTGCCCGCGGCTCCGCCCACGTGGATGTCGATTATCGCTGTAAAAAGTAGCCTATGTGTTATTCCAGACCATAATCTATCTTTATGCCAAATTTCATCCAGATCCGTTTAGCAGTTTTTACGTGAAAGAGTAACAAACATCCATCCATCCATTCTTACAAACTTTCACATTTATAATATTAGTAAGGATTTTCTCTGTGTTTCTAAAAATTAACACGTCCCAACTGGCAGAATATGTTGTATCAAAAATAATATTGTAACATCCTACCAACCATATTCTTAAAAATAAAGTATTCTATTCTATTAGAAGCGGCGGTAGCCGAGTGGGAAAGCAACGGCAAAATCGTTTTTTTTAAAGATAACTCCCGCACTAGAGAACAAGCCCTGTGTCAAGGGCTTTAAAATATACACTTCACGGTCATGAATTACACCCAGACTCGGAACAAACATTTATGGTTCACAACCTTCGGTGTAGCAGGCAGGGCCACTTTAACCACTGGACCAACAGGCCAGTCAACTATATAGAACAACTATTTATTTCTAAACTAGCTGTTACCCGCGGCTCCGCCCGTGTAAGTCGGTTATCGCGGTGAAAGTACCCTATGTCCTTCTCCAGGATACCATCTATCTCCTTACCAAATTTTATCAAGACCTTGTCAGCCGTTTGTCTTTTCAGTCGTGAAAAAGTAACAAAGGAATAAACAGAGTTACTTTTTGCATTTATAATCAATCAATCTATCTATCGCAGTCCACTGCTGGACATAGGCCTCTCCCAACACGTGTCATAGGACACGTCTTATAAATAATATTATATTATCATCATCATCATCATTAGCCTATACTGTCCCACTGCATGGCAAAGGCCTCCCTTTCCTTCATCGATGATAGTCTATCTTTTGCCAATTGTAGCCAATCCCTTTTATAGGGATTCAAGCTCATCTTGCCGTCTCATTTTGGGTCTACCACGTGGCCGCTGTCTGGTGTTTGGGACCCACTGCGTCGTTATCCTTACTAATATTATAAATGTGAAAGTTTGTAAGTATGGATAGATTGATGGATGGATGGATGTTTGTTACTCTTTCACGTAAAAACTACTGAACGGATCTGGATGAAATTTGGCACTGAGATAGATTATGGTCTGGAATAACACAAAGGCTACTTTTTACAGTGATAACCGACATCCACGCGGGTGGAGCCGCGAGCAACAGCTAATTCATTATAATTATAATTTATAATATTATATTTTAATTTTTCTTTAGACTGTGATGTTAGTATGGATGTTCTTCATTGCACGGCGTGAGTTAGATCGAACCCACATCACACTGTGCATTGTGAAATGACTAGTAACCATCAACGGTGCAATGATCTGAATCCAAAATCTAAATTTTACAAAGTACAATGCATTAATGGTACTGCCAGCAAAATTATTTTTCAACAAGGTTCACACAGCTACAGTCAAGACACCCCCAAGTTTTCACGTAATCAATTCCATTTAAAACCTTCATAAAAACAACTTTTTAATTGTTAAGAGACTTTGACGTTCACGGAGAGATACGGACAAAACTTCTCCTCATTTTTATTTTAAGACTAACGAAGATTTTAAGCTGAAGGTTGTAAAAACTTAAGACAACGCCTTCAGAGCCACTTTGGAGCTTAAAGTAAAGCGCTGTGTTGAAGGCGAGCTTTAGTATTAAACATTTACTTTGCTTAGTTGCTCCTAGTGAGCGTAGATTTTGCTGTCCATAACCCGGCAGGCTATAGTAATGAGTATTGTTATTACGGATATTTTACTAACGGGTACTTTTAAATATACAAAATACTAAGAAAATAGTATCGAAATGGTGTTTTCTCCGCTATCTAAGAATCGAGAAGGAAATAAAGAAGGGAATAAATCTGCCAGAAGAGAGATACCAGCGAGCAAGCCCGACTGGGAAAGGATCTCCTTATAGAAGACACAGCCAAATAACTATACACAGCGGTGTAGTTGTGTTCCTGTGTGTGAGCACAGGTTCAGCGCTCATTTAGGGATGCGTTTTAAAAGAAACGTTTTCTATCCCTGAGACTGCCTCGGTGGTCGAGTGGCCGCAGTATGCGCCTGCTGTGCACGAGGTTGTGGGTTCCCCACACAGGACAAAACTTTGTGTGACCCACAAAGAGTTGTTCTGAGTCTGGGTGTAATTTGTGTCCGTTAATTGTATGTTTGTAAAGTCCCCCGCGACACAGAGCTTGTTCTCTAGTGCGGGAGTTGTCTTTTAAAAAAAGAGAAAAAGAGAGTATTGCAAGCGTCTATAATCAACGGTAACTGCTAAATATCAGGCGGGCTGTATGCTTGTTTTCTACGTAAGTATCATAAAAAAACACTAAGTTAGGTTACCAGACATCCATCACTATACCTACAATTTATTTTTAACGCAAATTTAGACATTCACGCTCACCGCTCGTACTAAAATTGTGTAATATACCGCCCTGCAATGCAGTCCATAAAGAGGGTTATATAAATCGAGTCAAAACGCGCGACTGGTGCTAAACCTATTAATGTGGGTAACACACGCAAGATTGCAGTTAGAAGGAAAAAATATACGTACAACAAACAAAACTACAAACAAGTTTAATGTTCTTTGCCTTATTAAATAGTTAGGGTGTCTGAAACTTTCTCTATTTGTGTTGTTATTTGTGTAAAGAATGCATTTGTCCACTGAAAGGGCTTGCGTGAAGGAGACTGGCTGGTTCTTTTTAAAAGACAACTCCCGCACTTCTTTTGTCGCCGGAAGCATTACGAACACGTGTTAAAATAATGTGAGTTGATCGAACGAGAAAGAGGGACAGAACTATACAGGCTATATAGCTCCATCCCTTTTTCATCGCTCGAACGACTCGTTTTAACACGTAATGGTACGGATCCTGGGTGAGCTTTAGTTATAGTAAATAGCAATCAAGATTTCAAACTCCAAAAGTCATCGCTAATCTTACTAATATTATAAATGCGAAGGTTTGGACGGGTAGGTGTTTGTTACTTAGTTACGCCAGAAAGACTTAACGAATATGGATGCAATTTTGCACAGAGATAGATTATAATCTGAAGTAGCACAATCTGCACATAGGTTGTGAAAAATGTTAAAAATGTTTCCGTTGTGATTGAACATGTACTCGTAGGCGAAGCCGCGGGTGTAAGCTCGTATTGATTAAATCAAAGTTAACTTTGCCTTGCACAAAATATATTGATATATACGAGTACATAAATATCATTGAATAAATTGTTTCAGTCTTAACAGTAATTAATAAAATGGGGTAATAACTTAATTAATTGGGGTGAAAAGTTTGTGATCATTGAAAATTGAACCTTGTGTGTTTATTAATTTACTTGTGACTTTAACTGCCTCCTTGGTCGTGGTCTAGTGGTCGTAAACACAGTTAATTTTTAAACTCCATTCACCTATTGTGAATTTCTAGTCAGAAAAACCTGATATCTTATTTAGACCTGACACGGAACTCTTATCTTAAAGCCCTGCCGGCTGATTCTCTAAGAAACAGCGATGGCAAACTGACAGTTGTGATCGCAAACTGACAGTTGTGATTGCTCGGTGACGGCACAATCTATTGACTAAACGTCAAAAAGGGCTCTTACGGAATACCGATTTTCAATCTGACAGCCAGATTTTGCTCGGTTTTTGCGGTGGCTCGGTTTTTGCTCTTACGGTATACCTCTGCAGGTATAAAAAATGGGACAGCAACACGTAAGTGATACCTCTGGTATTGCAAGCTTCCATAGGCTACGGTAACTGCTTACCATCAGGCGGGCCGTATGCTTGTTTGCCACCTAAGTAGTAAAAAATCGAACCTGGGACTTCATGATCAGAAGTCGCGCTTAATAGCCATTAGACCGACGAGGTAGTTAAGCAGACAACAATTGTATAACCATGTCTATAAAACATTTTGCTTGCCGTTTCCACATTTGGATAGGATCCAAACCAACCATATGATACAGTAGCGATATCGAACTGTATGATAACTAATGTTTACGTTGGGCTATTTGCTAATTATTGTATCAAGAACTTGTTTAAACAAGTTACAAATGGTTAATTATTGTTTGTATCTAAATATTTGCGAGTTATGTTTGTGATTTTCTAAATTTAGAACAATCTATATATATATTATAACTAGCTGAAGCCAGCGGCTCCGCCCGCGTGGATGTCGGTTATCGCTGTAAAAATGTGTTATTCCAGACCATAATCTATCTCTGTGCCAAATTTCATCCAGATCCGTACAGTACTTTTTACGTGAAAGAGTAACAAACATCCATCCATCCATCCATACTTACAAACTTTCACATTTATAATATTAGTAAGGATAGCAAAAACTGACTGACTAATAATAATAATATTTATTCATTCTCATCATACAAAACCCTAATATTAAATACAACAACACTTATAAGTACAATGATGAAGTCATATTTATAGTTATACGGATCGTAACTGATATCTCAGCTAGGTTACTTATTTACCTATGTTAAAGACACCAGTCTCTCTCCCCGACATGAAAAGCGCTTTTTTATTTTATTCAAAGCTGAGATATTTTTTAAATTAAAAATAATAAATAAAATTATTTATAAAAGCTTTAAAACACTTTAATTTCATTCTAAAAGTCACCTAAAGTTTTGTACATAGGTAATATAAGTAGGTATGATGTTTGCAATTTCCTTTAAGAAAATACAGTTCTTGTTTAACTATTATAAAAGCTAGTTTTCCTTTCCAAGAAACCACTGATCCAATTTTCAAGAATACCTTGTAAAATTGTCAGGTTGTTAGAGTGTGATAGATATAGCTACGATAGTGCTATCTCATTTCTGGCAAAGTAAACTTCTTGTGGTTTGTCTTGCAGCGGTAGTAGATTTGCCTAGGTAACTAAGTTTGGTTAAATTGTGAATATATTTGCGTTCAAAATGTTCGTTTGTAAGCTTTAGAAATTGATTTTGAATAAATTATACTTAACCTTACATAGTATAAAATTAAGTTTCTTCCCGCTGTTTGTCTCTCTGTACACTTAGATCTTCTAAACTACGCAACGGATTTTGATGACGTTTCATTTAGATAAGAACCCACCACACGCAGCGGTAAGTAAATGGCAAGGTACATCAACCGTGTAGTAAAATAAAATAAATAGTAATTTCTAACCTACTTCTCGATGTATTTCTTCTTAGTATGGCTGCACACGGGCCACAACACACACACAAAACGCTGCCACTGATTCCTTATCATACATTTTATATGGACTCGCCACACACGGCCACATTAAGAAGGAATACGTCAAGGAGTTAGGTTTGAAATTACTATTTATTTAATACTAGTTGTTGCCCGCGGCTCCGTCCGCGTAGATGTCGATTATAGCCTATATGCTATTTCAGACTATAATCTATCTCTGTGCCAAATTTCATCCAGATCCGTTCAGTAGTTTTTGCGTGAAAGAGTTACAAACATCCATAAAGAGTGGCCCGAGTTTCTTGCCAATTCTTCTCGAGGCCCTACCCTAGTTAGCGAATGGGCCTTAGGAAAAAAGTATGCTGGCATTTATTTTAATGACGTTCATAAGTTTCATGAGTTTGATGTAAATGAATAAATGAGTTTGACTTTGACTTTGACATACATCCATACTCACAAACTTTCACATTTATAACATTAGTACCTAAGGATATAAAACTATAAGAAATAGGTCAATGACGGCGTTTTGTTGCTGTGTGTGTGCGGCCACCGTTAGATAACTTAACATAAATGAAGGTAGTAACATAAGAATTAATGACGCATGCACTAACTTAATTTATCTTAAAACATTACTTAAAGTCAAGTGATGAAGCCTTTGTCCTGTTTACAGGTCGTTGACCTTGTCAATTTATTAGCTAATCCAACGAATACTTAACATCTTTCAGGGTTTCAGTACATTGACCTATCATATTCTTTTTTTTTCATACTACTTTATATGTGGCAAACAAGCATACGACCCGCCTAATGTTAAGCAGTTACCGTAGCCTATGGACGTTTGCAATACCAGACGTATCTTTATCTTTATATAGTACATATAAGATTTTTATGAAAGCTGACAGAGTTATAAACTGGTATAGGATAAAGACAATTTCTCCACCATCATTTGCCTTGCACAAACTACTGGGGCCAATGTCCAAACATTGGCCCCTTCGACTGCATAATTATCAGCCTCGCGCAAAAAATAGTTTATTTTGTTTTATTTATTCAATTAATTATATATAAAATAAATAAGAAACCTGTCTTAATGTCATTATCTAACTGTAGAAGAAAAATAGAGATAGCACTTGCTTTTATTCGCTTCTTCAAAATTGACCACAAAAAGAATGAGGTAAGCTTTATTCACTTTGCACCAAGTTCGCTCACGTTTCAGCCAATCCCATTGCGCCGAAGTATTTACCATACAAAACTATTTTATCTACTTCCAATGGGGCAGTAAAACGTTTCCAAGTTAAATTTTACACTTGTCGACGTTCAGAACACAAATAAATCGGCCGATTTAGAAGCTCTAGCCGTAGCCTCGCCAACCGACGAAAGGCGCACCTTGAGAGATGGCGTAATATATAAGAAAAAGCGACAGCGGGTTCCACGTATAAATTTGCACGGTAAGAACGTCACGGTGAGAAAGAAGCGTATGATCTGCCTGATCGTAAACTGTTAAAACTCCGTAACCTATGGACGCTGATAATGCGTTGTCAATCCTACCTTGTAATATCAGGGCTTTGTGTTATTTTTGAGTAATAGCAGAAGTTTTACTATGGAGCAAATAATCATTAAAGTATGTTCATAAACAAAATCGCTTTGTCCAAACCTACACACATACAAAAAGAAATAGATACAGACCAAAACCTCCTTGTTTGAAGCCGGTAAAAAAATGAATCCTTAAATAAGCTCTGAAACTCAGTACTTCCAAACAGGAACACAACTACCGCTGTGTGTAAGTTATTTGGCTGTGTTCTTCTGTAAGGTCCTGCCCTAATCGGACTTGCTCGATTGTATGGTACCCTACCTTTTATTTAAACCTATAAGTATATTATCACGTTAGAAACATCACGTAGCTTTAAACGCTCTCTATAGTCTTTATAGTAATCTCCGCTATCGCTTCTAACTTGCTACCCAGCCCTACCTCGATTGCATCCCCAGCAATATTTTAAAGGTGCCTGTGCCAGTGGACGGTAAACGTTAGCTCCAAGGATACTCTGATTGCTGGCTTTAACTCCAATCAGTTAGACAAAGAATAGTCGGATTAAGACCCTTAGTTCCTTTCTCGACTTGCCAGGAGATTATTTCGTTACATTTCTTAGTAGAGTTATTTAGACGGGAATGTTTGGCGGTGAGGAATGGGTAGATTATCTAGATTCATGTTTTATTGCTTTAATGGTTTTTGGATAGGAAGAAAAATGTATTATTAGTGTCATATCAAAGACTGGAAGACGAAGCGAGGGCAGGCCTCCAACAAGGTGGACCGACGACCTGGTAAAGGTTGCGGGCAACCGATGGACAAGATCGAGCGTTGTGGAAATCTTAGTGTGCAGTGGACGTCTTTTGACTGAGATGATGATGATGAGTGGCATCTCTTTTATGTCTGTATTTTACTGCCTTTATGGTCCTGTGACATAAGAATACGTATATTTATTTACGACCGAACGTGATGTCCTGAATTCGAATCCTGCTTTATTTTATACCAAGTAGGAAATAAACTAGTATACAGCTCTTTATGGTAAGTTAGCCATAAAGAGCTGTATACTAGTTTATTAGGTTTATAGTTGCCGTAGCCTCTACACATAGCAGCATAATCATATAGTATCACTCGCGTAGTGCGGATTCGAAATTTTGTAAACCATGATTTTGCGATAGGGTATCTCTGAAACAGTAGTACGTCTCTTTACAAAAGTTTCCCTAAATAAAGATTGGAGACCTCTTCTCACACGATCACGTTCAGGACCACAAAATGCGTAACATCGCTCAATAACATTTTAGCTGTGAGGTGATGGTTGTTCTCCAGTCGGGCTTGCATGCTTCTACGGTGCCTTATCTCTGTGTCTACGAGTCGAACAGCCGTTGTTTGACTCGTAGACCAGCCAAGTATATATTATTATCTTAAGTCAAATTTGATCGATTCGCAAACATTCTAGTGAATTAGACCAAACTATATATATTATGTATACGTAACCTATCATATTATATGTATAATATGTGTGTACCTGTCAATACGGTATTGTGCGTTACGCACTCTCTACGTGACTGTACTGTCGGTGATGGCACTTGTGTTTGTGCTTGTACGCTGATTTCGCCTGGGAATGTGCTCGAGTGTACTACTGGATATGGTTATTAATTGAGATGAATATAAGATAGTATAGGTATATAGACTGGCATTGAAAGCGTCTATAGGCAACGGTAGCTGCTTAAGAGCGATTGCCATTGTCAATTTTTCCATACAAATGTATTCCTAATTTCCTTCCTGGATTTTGGGCCTATAGTAATGAAATTTTAACCTGATATAGATATCAGGCTGGACAATGACGCACGTTAGTTTTTTTGGATAAACAGGTTTTTATAGAAGTTATGACCGAACAAATTTTTAAAAAACGAATATCTGAAATGGGTCCAAATAAACGTCTAATAAATAAATAAGGTGCCATAAAACTAAAAAAACTAATCATAGAGTCATACTCTGGTTCTTTGCCGAATGATTAATGAATTTTTCTTTGAAATCGGTTTAATTTTGTAGGAGAAAAATCCGGAATACGAAACTTCGTTTTCGGCGGAAATCGGTCAACAATCAATACGATAAATAAATAACTTCTATAGTGACTAAATGACACACGTATAAATAGCACCGACTGCTGACCAAAATTGCAGCGGCATTAAATACCAACCCCTTTTCGGCTCGTGTGTTGGTCTAAGAGGCCTCACCGCAAATGACAGAGCGCGACCATACTGCGGTCCAGATGCAAATCAAACCGAATGCTGTCTCTGAAATGTTAATATGTTGCCTTTCTGGTAAACGTTCAGTAAACGCTTAGATTTTTTGTGATTTTAAGTTTGAATAAATAGTTGAGAGGTTTGTTGCTAAGAACTCAGATTGAAAGATCCGGTTAAGTATATTTTGTGTGACATAAGGCCTGATCCCTAGTGCGGGAGGTAAGGTAGGTGTAAGGTGCAGGTCCTTCCCCAGTCGGGCTTGCTTGTTGGTATGGTGTCCTACCTCTCTTAAATTATTTTATTTTTTTCATTAAATAATAAAACTGTCTTCGTTATAAAATTGTCAACGGCAAACCGAGTGATCAATCACATAGATTAAAATCCTTACGCGATCAAATTACGAAGTAAGCAGAAAACCCGGATAATCATGTGCGCGGATATCCGGATGAAACTCGGGCCGGAAGCGGAAACAGCCGCTAATGTATTCGTAGCACGTCGAACGACACCCGGTTAAATCCGGGCAAGGTAAAGATATAGGGTTAATCTTTCCACCCTTTAAATTATGAAGGATTCTTTTGTTATAATTCAAAAATATGATTAATTGAGACTATTAATTATTTTGTTGATGAATTAAAGCGTGACGTGTTTAACAGATGTCCTAGATAAGTAAGGTTCCATACAAACAAGCAAGCTCGACTAGGAAAGGTCCTCCACCTTACAGAAGACTTCAGTTATATACGTGCACGAAATGAAAGAAATGTTATACTATCTTAGTTAGACCCTATCACAGTACCCTGTTCGGAAAAGCAAGTGATCCCTGAGGTATTAGAAGTTTCCAAATGTTACGGTAACTGCTTACCATAAGGCAGGTCATCTTGTTTAGCACTTAAATATTAGAAAAAAAAGCATTCATGTTTGGGCGCCATTTTGACCGGGTGATTAAAATGTTTGATAACCCTGTCACACTTAACTGTTTAATTAATTACATTTTCTTACTCTGTCGAAGGTTGATTTACATTTTTCATGAATGATAAAATGGAATAATTAATTTTGCTTAATGGCCCATGATAAAATAATAAAGACGTCTTTGAACAAAGTCGTCACGCTGAAGTAATGAACAAAATGTTCAAACGCTAATAAGCAAACATGAAATAAATTAATATAAATTGAAAATAGAATAGAATATTCTTTATTGTACACTAAATAATATGAACAAAAGACAGTAGAAAACCTTAAAATATAAAATGACATAGAATGGGCGGTCTTATCGCTAAAAGCGATCTCTTCCAGACAACCTTTGGATGGACTTATTGGTACTGGTAGATAGAGTAAGTGATCTGGGGTACTTCAAATAATATAGATGAGCATACATATACATACATATTATCGCTAAATATATATTTACAATATTTAATTAAGCAAGATATTGTGACAAATAATGAAGATAAAATTAAAATAAATTATAAATATAGGCAGTGACCTTTACCATTTCTTTAGTTATTTAAATAATTTATCTTTTTTAAAATAAAAAGGTAAAGCTCGTTATTCCAAACCCCAATGGTGCCCTTAGGGTTATAATATGGATTGATACATGTAGAGCTACAAAGACAAGTAAACAACGGACGTAGCCCATGACTTTGTCCTCAGTTTGGCCTACTTTCTATTTGACGAGTCGTGACCCGCCGACCGTCTTCCCTCACCAATTTATTAACATTTACATATTGCAATTAAGCTCCTTTTAACATATATATTTTACGTAAAATGACGTAGCATTTGGCATATCCCTGCCAAATGCTACGTCATTGTACCTTATTTATTTATTAAATAACTTTATGCACATAGTGTAAAAGGCATTCTCTACCAGCCAACCTTAGGGTGATGCAGAGATTAATAGAGTAGATATATGTATATAGGATATGTAGATTAACAAAGTATATCCACTCGGAAAAACATATACGTGTAGGTAATATCAATTAAAATCTAGTGGTAAATTGGAGTATTCTTTTATTCTATTAGTTTTATATTACAATAATATACATAGATCACAGGGTGTGAGGTCATTCGTCATAAGATTCGTGAGAGCCCGCTAATCACTCAACTGACACTCGCAGGTGGGTTCGGTGGCGCTTCATCTATACTAATAGGTATTATAAAGCTGAAGAGTTTGTTTGTTTGGCTGAACGCGCTAATCTCAGAAAGTACTGGTTTGATTTGAAAAAAAAAACTTTTTTGTTGAATAGTGCTTTATTCAGGAAGGCTATAAGCTATATAACATCACGCTATGATCAATAGGAGCGGAGCAATAGTGAGATATGTTGCAAAATCGGGAAAAATATTCCAAATTACCACGCGGACGAAGTCGCAGGGGACCCCTAGTACTTTTATATGACTCCGAGCGAGCGGCCAAGTCGATATGGACGCGGGAAGTGGACGATCCACGTCACATTTGGTTCATACATTTTTTTGTTCCATGTGGGGATCTAACCCACAACACTCAGTGGTAAATGGTGAAGTAACCACCAACCAACCAATCATGCAGCCACCATTTTCTAAAATAAATCGCCCTTCCATGCTAAGAAGTTCCAGCTCCTTTTCTAGCTTGGTCTTGGCAATAAGACTAATAGATGCACATGCAGTTACTGATATTTTTTTTCTAATAGAAAAATATAATAATGCTTCGCCCGACCTAAAAATCGTACCTCTCAGAATAGGCAGCAAATAGCACAAAGCTATGCTCCCGAACCAACGAAGTGGTTGAGCCTTACAAAACTATATTCCATGACCAAGTAACACGAGACTGACTAAATAGGTATATCATTTTCATGGTTATTTCTGGTTGTTACGGTCTGTCACCATGAACATATTCAAAAGAAACGAACCATTCTTTCTTTCAAATGAATCATCATGCCTTTTGTATCTTTGTAAAGGTCCCTTCGTGACTCCGTATTTGCGGACATTGTATTTAAAAAGATAGTGTCTAGAGTGCTTAGTGATAAAAATGTCTACGCAAAATGTAGTTGACATGTTATACATTTTTTTGTTTTTGGAACGAAGTTCCTTATCGCGCGTTGTGAAAGGGGGCTAGACGGAAAAAAATCTTACGAAAAGTTGTCAACACTTTTTGCTATAGTATGCTATTGTAAGCTGTGCGGCGTGCGCAATATTTCTATGTCTTTCTCTCTCTCTCTCTCTCTCTCTCTCTCTCTCTTATAGAAAGCAAGCCAGATAACATTATAATAATATCCATCCATCCATCCATCTCAGGCACAAGACGTCCACTGCTGGACATAGGCCTCCCCCAATAATATATTTATATTAAAATATAAATATTATTATTCAAATTATAATTTAATTATTTAACATAAAAAAATATGTGTTATGTGGAACTTCGTTCCATCCGGGTGTCCCGTTTTTTTTTGTATCTAATATATTTTTGGTCTACCTACTAAGGTTTTAGTACGGCATGTTTGCCGTACTAAAATTAAAGTAACAAATTGTTATCGCCTTATCTACTAATATTATAATATGCGGAAGTAGTTCTGTTTGTTAATTATTTTCTTTGTTGCCTTTTTCACGATTAAACAGTTGAACGGATTATAATGAAATTGGCAAAGAGATATATGTATCCTGGTGAAGGACATTGAATACTTGTTGCTGCGATAACAGTTATACAAGCGGGTGGAGCAGCGGGCAACAGCTAGTCATGTTATCTGGTCTTTTTATTTTCTATATGTTGGAACTTGCACCTATCTACGAGTAGAGAATGCCTTTGGCATTAATTAATTAATCTATTTCTATAATACAATTAATTAAGTATTGTGCAGACAAATATAGTAATTATTTATTTATTCAATCGAAGTTTTAATCAAACAAGGCCCCAGTACTCAACACCTACCATTGTGCATTATAAATTAAAAAAAAAGTTAATTTCATCAAATACATTCTTTTACATTAGATGGTATTGAACTTTAGGCATAATACAAGCAAAATATTTCTTAAAAGGGGTTTTAAGAAATATTTTGCTTGTATTATGCCTAAAGTTCTTAAATAATTTATAGAAACAGGCGTTTTCACGCTCACACGTGAATGTAAACACTGCTAATACTTCATCCTATATGCAAAACTGTTCAAAACTCATCACAATGCCGATGAGTGACAACAAAGATAAATGCTCTGTCGCTAATGCGAGCTAAACGCTAATAAATCAATACTCGCGATCGCCGTCATTATATCACGGATCAAACCCGGGTATACCGCGCTCGTGTACCGCCGCTCTATTGCTGATAAAACCGTGAAATTACGTGGCAAATTTTCGATTAGTGGTGATCGAATTTGTTCAAAAAGTTTATAAGTGTTGGGCCTCTTTTATAAACTTTTTTTAGCTCAATTTGAACGAGGCACCTTGTTGCTTGCTATAATTTAGAACAGCGAGTTAAGAGAGATAGGGCACCATACTAGTAAGCAAGGCCGACGTGGGAAGGAACTCTATCTTACAGAAGACTACAGCTAAATGACATACAGCGGTGTAGTTGTTTCCATGTGTGAGTCGAGTTTCCAGCACAAATTTAGGAAAGGGTGTTTTTTTTTCTGATCTTCTTTTAAAAAAGACAACTCCCGCACTAGAGAACAAGCTCTGTGTCGCGGGGGACTTTACAAACATACAATTAACGGACACAAATTACACCCAGACTCAGAACAATTCTTTGTGGGTCACACAAAGTTTTGTCCTGTGTGGGAATCGAACCCAGAACCTCGTGCACAGTAGGCGCATACTGCGACCACTAGACCACCGAGGCAGTCTTTTGAAAGTTACTTTTTCCTATCCCTGTGGTAACAACTACATGTGATACCTTTGGTATTGCAAGCGTCCACAGGCTTTTTTTTGGTAACTTTACTGCTTAACATCACTCTCATTTGTCTATCAGTAATTTACAGACTGTCGGTGCAGGAATTGTCTGTTTAAAAAAAACGGTTTAACTCATAAAGAAGACTTCCCACGAACATTAAAAAAATAAGTAAAATAATATTGAGATTAGTGTTACGAGCGGTGACAAAATCCTTAAAATCAAATTCATTTACATTAAGAGATTAAAATTGCGACTTATTCAGTTCAAACGTAAATAAGCTTAAACCTTAAATCGTTAGCGTTAAGTCTTCCTCGCGTTTTTAACCGCAACTTTATTTTTTTGCCCTCATTTTTCCTAATCCCTTTCGCGCGCAAACTCATTTAACCTCAAAGTGGCAAGTGGCAGTTACAATCAAAACCTTAACCCCCCAATGCTGATTCGAATAATTCCGGAATATTCCGGATTAGGAACACACGGCGACGTTCACAATGACAAATAATATAGCACGAACAGTACCGTGGTACGTTTGGTAAGGCTTTAATCCTTGTATCGCTAATATTATGCGAAGCACGCCGACGACGACCCGGTTCGACTTGCTCGGCTTACCCGTTAAGCTTTGCATCTTGCGTTTGATGTTTTTTATCCGGGTTTTAATATAGTGAGGTGTTGATCTAGTTTTATGTTTTTTCTTTAAAATCTTAAACTTAGAGCGCTAAAATATTGTTAAAAACAGGGATGCATTATTATTGTTTTTTACTTGGGTGGCATATAAGCATACGCCCCACCGGTAGTCAGTCATTAGTCCACCTTTTTTTTTGTTTTTATTGGCAAACAAGCATGCGGCCCGCCTGATGTTAAGCAGCCTAAAGTCGTGTGCAATGCCTACCAGAGGTATCACTTGCGTGTTGCCTCATCGATAAAAAAAAAACAAATACAGTATAAATAACAGAACCTCAAATCCAACAAATAAATCTCGTGTTAGTTACAGTAACATTATTTTTTATTGTCCTATTTTTGTCATTCGCATGGGCACACATAAGCATTCTTGACACAACTGGGTCACAGAGCATCACTGATAAAAACAACATGGAAAACATAACCTATTTATTTTTATGTTTTAAACAATGTTATTTAGGTTAATCTATGAACCGTTGAGCCTTTTTAATCCCCATAAAAAAGCTTAACAAAATATAAATGGATTATTCGAGAATATTTCGAATAAAATCACCTTTGACTTAAAAAATTGTATAACTTTTTCTAACTGAATTTGACCTGTTATGAAGTAGCTTAAAAAGTATCAATCTAGAATAATTTCCTGAAAATAATGTACTTTACTAAAGCTTTGAACGCAAATGGAATAAAGTTTAACGAAGTGAGGTACGAAAAAAAAACGTTGGAAAAGGTCGAGTATAACTTGCGTCCCGAGGGTTCCGTCGTAATAAATTAAGGCAAAAGAATTTCGTCAACATTTTGCAGTCAAAATTTGTAATTTGATAATTATGAGCGTAACATATACTTCCACAAATGAGGTTTTAGGAGAGCTATTATATCAAGGTAGACAGCAGTTTCTGGCATTGCCAATGTCTACTTACCATAAAGTGTACCGCTGTCTTGATTGCCACTTTTGGCAACAAAATAAACATTCACATATTTCCCTTTGCTACAAGATTACCTTCATCTTTGTTTACAAGTTCTGGTTATTCGTCGTTTCACCATGGATTTGAAGGGAAGACAGAAAGTGTGGCGTTCGTTTATGGGTTCTGTTTTGCCTTTAAGGAACTTCACTTCTGGACCCTAAAATGGCTGTTTCTTGCTTAAAAAAAAATTTGGACCCTTAAAAATTCTTTGATCACAAAATTGGTATAATGTTTATGAAATAGAATGTTTCCATGAAGTAATAAATATTTAATCTTATTGAAGTAGAAATGGTGTATGAATGGTAGGTACCATCGGCGTTCTATCTTTGATCTTTTATTTCGAATATCAAGCCCAGATTTAGGTGTTAATTTTAATGTCTTCTTAACAAATAGAAAAAAAAATCGGACGAGGTTATTCAATGGTATTTTGGGTAGGCTACTACCATCTTGTCCAATATTAAAGTGCTTTTCGACCAAATATACTCCATCGTTGATAGGTATACTTTAGTTTCTCAATCGCATATGCGCTTTGAATCATGAATATAATCACGCAGGAAAAGTTCCCTTAATAGATTGCTTACAAATATCTTTGAAAATACATTTATATTCACTAAACGATGTTTCCGTTTATTTCATTAACAATACCTATCGAAACTCCAAATGAAAATGTTTAATTTAACCCGAAAACGCTACAGGAAAAACTTGGACACGCAATTTATCCGAAACTTTTCATTAAATTAATCCTTTATTCAAACGAATCCCGCTACACGTATGTAATCAGCTTCCAGAACAATCATAGGGCTGGCACACATTTAGTTTTAATTAATGTAGTGGTAGCATTTATGTAGTTATAGGCATAAGAAAAAAAAGCCCTGTTGTTGTATCTGGCAAAGTTATCAGGAATTTATAATAAGTAAGTTTAAAATTAATCAATTTATTTTGAAAATTATGATATCTACATAGCTTGCAAGAGAAGCTGCTTGTAAAGGATTGTCTTAATATTTAAGTACATACGAGTAGGTACAAAACCTAAAAATACAATAAATCAAAGTTTTATTATGATGTGTTGTTATTTTTGTATGTCCTCAATACGCGAGTAATGCTACAGATATTACAAGCGTACATATCTAGGCTACAGTTACTACTTACCATCAGCCGTTCCGTATAATATGTGTTTTCCCATCTAAAAATCGAAATTAAAACCATTTTTTTTTTAACGAAACAAACTGGTGAAAGATAAGTTGCTTATAAAAGTGTCAACCCTAATATCTTCTAACTCCGCGGAGATTATAGAGGAAATTGCAACGGGTCGGATATGTCCCCGTGTAGTGACAGGGTTAATTAACTACGTACGTTATAAAATTGCAGTGTTATGCACAAGGTCCTTTCCGTCCATTATTTAGTGGAAATAATAAAATATTGTCTAGGGAGAAGCATCACAAAATTCATTATTTAATTTACGCTATAAATTTTTG
Organism: Trisateles emortualis; assembly: GCA_947095525.1. Classification (NCBI taxonomy): domain Eukaryota; kingdom Metazoa; phylum Arthropoda; class Insecta; order Lepidoptera; family Erebidae; genus Trisateles; species Trisateles emortualis. The sequence continues at coordinate 5,009,658 of OX352743.1, read as the reverse complement.
CTAATAGATAAATAGATGTAATAGTCTTTATTATACACTAAGTAAGAGAGGTAGGGCACCATACTATCGAGCAAGCCCGACTGGAGAAGGACCTCCACCTTACAGAAACCACAGACACACAGTCAAATAACTACATACAGTAATGTAGTTGCGTTCCTGTGTGTGAGTACAGGTCTCCTCATTTAGGGATGCGTTTTCCTATCCCAGGAATACTCCATCTTAAATCTCTTGGTATAAAAAAATGAGTAGGTAACACGCAAGTGATACCGCTGGTATGTATTGCAAGCGTTCATAGGCTACGGTAACTGCTTAACATCAGGCGGGACCGTATGCTTGTTTGCTACCCAAGTAGTATAAAAGAAAACGAAACTTAGCAGCTGTGTAATGGGCGAACTGAAGCTTTCGTGTTGTACAAAAATGAACGTTTTTGTACAACACGAAACGATAGCGTATTTACGTCAATTTCTTAATTACGCTATCGTTCACAGTAACTAGTAACTGTGTTAAGATGATGGATCGCCGGACTCAGGTGGCGGTGGCGGAGGCTACTTTGATGGTTATAGTGCTTTTAAACTCGATTAAACTTCGATATAAAATAATTAATAACTCGATTTACTAGGATAAGTGAAGTTTAGATAAATTTCATTCATTTTGTTTTTGATTATGACGTATTTATTTATTTTCATAAAACATTCTCTAAGAGGTAGGGCACCATACTAGCGAAAAAGCCCGATTGGGGAAGGATCTTCACAGCCAAGTAACTACACACTGCGGTGTAGTTGTGTTCCTGTGTGTGAGTACAGGTCTCCATCGCTCATTTAGGGATGCGTTTTGAAAGAAACGTATTCCTATCCCAGGGATACTGCCATTTTAAAGCCCTGGTGTAAAAAATGGGTTGCCAACACGTTATACATCTGGTATTGCAAGTGTCTATAGGCTACGGTAACTGCCACCATCGGGCGGATCATGTGCTTATTTACCACCCAAGTAGTAAAAAGAAAAATCTTTTGCACATTTTTATTAAACAAAATATTGACGATGTCTTTTTAATGCTCGAAGTTTGAGCGATCTTAATCTTAATGAACTCTGGTATAATTGTTTTGTGTATGTATTTGTAGAATGTCTTTTATAAGATATTGATATGAGACTACGAGTATTTATCGACTAAAAACAAAACGCTGTACCTGTCGGTTAAAGGCAAAATGTCTGCCCTGCAAACTTAGCAATTCGGACCACCCATTTTGTCCCATTATATCCCTTCTGGACAAAGGTCTCCCTTCATGGTCTTCCACACCTCTCTATTTGATGCCAAATCTTCCTAATTGCAAAGGCATCCAGGCTCAACATCACCAAGGTGTACCGTCAAGACAACGTGTGTCCGCGTTCTTGTTAACGTTAGAGTAAAAAAGTCAAATCTATGTCCTTGAACCTCAAACATGCTGTACCGTAAGATTCCAGAGGAATTTCTTACCACGTACAATTAGGTTGCTCCCTGCCGAGGTTTTCCCAAGAGACTATAGCATGGGGTTCTTTAAGAAAGGAGTTATAAGGTTTTTAAAGGGTCGGCAACGCGTGAGTGACACCCCTGGTGTTGCAAACGTCCATAGGCTACGATGACTGCTTACCATCAAGCGGGCCATATGCTTGTTTGCCACCTTGTAGTATAAAAAAAGTAGAAATCCATAGTCTCTGCCTACCCTAAGAAACAAAGCATTCTTAAATGCACGCATCTATCTATCATCGCTACATCTATAATGTTCAACACATATCATGCTTGTCGATAACACTCCAGCCAGTTAGACGGCTGGAAATTGTGGCCAACATTAGTGAAGCGAGCCGTATACCGCTGCAATAGCCTATTGACCTGGAATATTAGTGAAATCATGCAATTGTCACTCTAAACGAGCAGGTTAATTCATGCCTGAATAATATCGAATTTACATTCAGTTGGCAATTTGGTCATTACTGTTAGCAATCAGAATTGATGATTTGTGGCTGACGATTCTATGGCGATTAAATTTATACCACTCTCTCTCTCTCTCTTTTCCTGACTATTTATCCCACATGGTGGTGGAGTCAGCCCTTTTCATGTTCTTCTTCCACTTCGCCCTATCTGTGACGTCGTCTTCCAAAACATTGCATATCTCTGCGTACTACATCGGTCCATGTAGTCTTAGGCCTTCCCTTCGGTCTCGTTCCAGATACAGACAATTTTAGTACTCGATTACCGATGTAATCGGGTGGTCTCCTCTTGACATGTCCATACCATCTCATTTTGCTTTCTTACAGCTCCTTTGCTATGTCACAGACTCCCAAACTTCCTCGCACATACTCGTTCGTTAAATTTACACCACTGAGTGAGTGAGAAAAAAAGTATACCGCTCGTCTGATCTTCTTCTTATCGTTTCATTAATGGCCAGCCTGGTGACAGAGTTATAAAGTTCCCCCATATTTAAGGTCTCTGTCGACTGGTAATAGTCGGGACCGTGACTTTTAACGTCACCTCCGAAGCATGGAGACGCTCAGATAAAACAACACTATGTGCCTACCCATCTTTACGGTTACCACGCCCTTGGTAACGGTAAGTACTTATTCAAATAAATAAATAACCCATAATCCTCTTTGAACAGAAACTCAACAAGTTTATAATATATTCGTATAAAATTTTCATCCAAAACAATTAAGTCTCGCATCATTAAGCCCGCTTCTCAACGAACTAATAAATTTCTGACTAAACAACAATACCAACCAATCTCTTTCAAATTCAAAAGATTCCTTGACTTACGTTCAAGTTATGAAACTTTAGCTTTATAATAAAGTTTGCCGGAGGAAAATTCAATTAATTTATCGACACTGAACGAATAATGGGCTTAGATAAAGTTTCTAATGGTATCGCAAAGGGTGATTGAATTTAGAACTTACTAGAATGGTTACAACACTCATTAGAGGAAAAGTCGACACCAATTATCGATTTAAGAACAGCATAATGCCAAAAGTATTTATGGCAAAATATTTATGCCAAATTAGATTATGCGTAATGATCATTATGCAAAACACATTGCACACTGATGAACTCCACCTTAAAATATATTAGCCGTCAAGCTAAATCATCATCAGAGCCATAAGATAAATCCAAAACACCCAAACACGATACGGCTTTCTTGTTTCGTTGAAGAGATGCCATGACCAACTTCCGACTCCATCCGGCAGGCGTAGGAACTATACGTGTTTTAAGCCAAGCCGTAGGTAACAACTAATATGTAATAAAACAAACCTAAAATCACGTAATTACTTAAAATAAAGCCCCTAAAAGATTCCTAACAGTAAACATTAACCCAGATTCAAATAGCCAAATCAATGACCTAGTCTATTGTTACTTCATTACAATGTAATTCTAACTATACAAAGTAAGATTTAGCAGTTAAACGTAAGGCTACGCTGAATCGAATCACAATTGCGACTCCAATTAGGTGTTATAACTGCTTTTATTACTCTATCGCTGTATTATTGCTTTGAGTTTCGAACAAGTAAGTAGCGTAAACTGTAGGGCCCTTTCTAATCATAGCTTAAAGTCAGAAAGATCGTGAGTGTGGTAGGGCACCAGACTAGCGAGCAAGCCCGTCTAGGGATGGACCTCCACCTTACAGAAGACCACAGCCAAATAACCTCCTTACCCAGTCGGGCTTGCTCGCTAGTATGGTGCCCTACCTATCGTCTCGCTTTTTGTTTCTAATCGAGATTGAGATCTAATTCTACTAGTATTATAAATGTACTGAGCATGGATGTATTGATGTTTGTTACTCTTTCACGTAAAACTTATCGAATCTGGATGAAATATGGCTCAGAGATTATAGTTATATTATTTTTACCGTGATAACCGATATCCACACGGGCGAAGCCGCGGGCAGCAGCTAGTATTATAATGATTATAGCAACCCATTTATGTCTCATTGCAGATTTAAACCCTGGAGAAAAACCTGACACAATCTGAAATCGAACTCAGTACCTATAATAAGCCGCTAATATAATCGCAAGCTTATTCCGTTAAACCAACCAGCCTATATTATATTTGTATATTTTTCCACCATATAATTCAATTCTATCGATATATTTCATTGACCGAAGGGTAAGACGTTCGATTTAGTCGGCCGCGTTATCTCAAATGAAACCCGACTGCATAGGATATTGGAACGGAAATTGACCACGTGACGAGACCGGACGTAGCGTCATCGAACGTGATATGAACTAGCCAATCAGGGCAGTTTCAATTATAGGGTTGTCTACTATCGACAAAGTTAACGCTCGACAACTGATAACCATAACATTTTAACCAAGCGATTTAGACTGCGTTTTAGTGACTAAAATCCTCAACTAGCTTTATGAATTCATAATGTCAGGTTTTTACTTGTGTTTTCGTCTATTCGTTCGTTCCTAATTTCTTCTAAGACATCATTTGATTAATACACATAAACTCCACAAAGTGAAATTCACATTAGTACTGCCACCCGGGATTGATCTTGCTCCTCTTCTGTGAAAGTCTGTTACTTTCTCACTCGGCCACCACCGCTTTTTAAGTTATACCAGAAATTAAGATTTTGTTTGTTCGAAAATATTTTTTTAATAATATTGTTTTTTAATTGTTACAGGTACGGATCATGGATTGGATTTCAATTTTGGTAAGATCTAATCATTAAGTCTTTGTTAACATTGCTCTTCAGTTAGAGACTTCAACGTATTCAAAGTTACTATCTAGTATCCAAAGTGTCGCTAGAATAGTCTCCAATATACATACATATATATTTTTTGTAATTTAATTCAATTTGAACATCAAAATATTTATAAACTTGCATCTAGTTAATTGAAAAAAGTATTTTTTTCCCGGTCTTTATTTCAAATTATTAAAACGTTAACTTTATTGCCTAGCTTTAAAGTTTAAACAAAATTCAAATAAAGACAATAAATAAATAACTGTAAATACGCTTGACGTCTTTACTCTTCGCAAAGACAAAATATTTGATCACAGTGTTAATGCATCCACTAATTCTATTTGCACCAACCCTAACAACATTGTCAATCCATTTCATTATTTAATTATAGACACTTTAAAGGCGTTTTTTCCTTGAAAAGAAAAGTGAGTAGAGATTATTATTAAATTGTCCCACACACGTTCACTTGAGTGTTTTTATTGGCCTCTCTTATGTCATTTCCTGAAGGTTTTCATGGGATTATTTATGCTTTATATGTGGAAAAACGAGGGTTTTAGATTTTTAGGGGATACACAATGAAAGGTTCCATTAGTGCTGACGGGGGATTGGGTGGGATTTATATAAAGTGGACAGTGATGTGGTAGGAAGACTTATAGCAATTAGAGAGAGCTTTAGTTCTTTACAAACAGGATAAACATATGTAAATAAATATTAAACTTAAACAGATAATACATAAGAAATCTTATATAAAAAAATGAATCCCTATTTCCCCTTGTCACGGCATCGGCTAGGCCGATTTCGGTAATTCTTTTTTTGTTGTGTTTGTTATTGTCAGAAGAAGGTTCTTGTGTAAAAAAAAAAGTTGCGCTAAAAATAGTTTAACCCGGACGAAGTCGGGGCGGGCCGCTAGTAGTACAATAATCTAATTAATTCACTTTTAGACAACGCTCTGTTTGAACCTGTGGGTCTAGAACAGTAACATTGCATCACGCTGTTTTTCTCTATTCAGAGGTGTATGGCAACCACGTTTCACCAGCTATCCAGGTTACGCCAGGTCCCACGTGGCTGCTGGGTGGACCACTGAAGTCATATCAGGTTCCGGTGGACCACCCGAGGGGGTTGTATATGTACAGGGGATCCTACCAGGCTGTGCGGTCTGCTGTTACGTGGAGAGGTCCTTCCTCAGTCGGGCTAGTTCTCTTGTATATCCTAAATAAGTTTAAAAGGGGCCTTTTGCATAACTAAATTCATGCTCATCGCTTCGACTTACGTCTCTTTTCAATAGAGCATAACCCTTAAATGCACTTCGAATAAATAAATGTATTACATTTCTAGTAGACTAATTTCCCGTTAGAACTAAAGTCCCAAATACCTGAAACTACTAGGTAACGTTGTTTGTCTTTAGAGCTCCACTGGAAAATCTATTTTGTAGAAAATAGGTGAAAATTTTCAAGCGGTACGAATGTGTTCTGAATTCACAATAGACTTGGGTTTGTTTATTAGTTAAGTTGGACTCGTTGGTTGTCTTGAACCCTACGATTTTAGGTATTAATTCAACGTTTATGTCCATGTAAGTGTTTGATAGTATCTCTTATGTGCCTTCATGTGTTTTGGAGGTTTTTATTCGGTTGATTTGTTTCAATTCAGTTTATTCGGTTGTTGTTTTTGGTTGTTTGTTGTTTTGTTTCGTTGTATATACAACTACTATGTAACATGACTATGAATAGTCGTTCAAAAAAAGCTCCTACTATATAGTAGACGCTTTTTTTGAACGACTATTCATAGTCATGTTACACAGTTGAAATTTTTAGACATAAATATTATCCAAAATTTCTGAGTTTTCCCGTAGACTTTTCATAGGTTAACACGCAGTCATTTAATCATAGAATCTCCGAGTTTGGTCTCCAAATCGGTTAGTGCTAGGTTTTTAGACAAAATAAATGCTTAGTTTTATTCCGTAGTTTGGCATCGTGCCCGGTAAGTACATGGCAATAGGCTAGCCACATAATATATTGTAGGCGACATAGTATAGATGGCGAAACATGCGTGTTAGTTTTACCCTGGGGATGGGTGACCGCATTGTGGTACTTCATCTAAGCGTCTCTGGGCTTCGGAGGGCAGACTAAGTAAATTCCAGCTTTAATCAACTATGATTAGTTACCAACGAGGAAAATAAGCATACGGCCTATGGAGCCTATGGACGCTTGCAACACCAGGGGTATCACTCGCGCGTTGCTGACCCTTTAAAAACCTTATAACTTCTTCTTCTTCCTTTCTTTGTTGCTTATTTTATAGTTTTTTTTTTCTCTTAAGGTTTTACTTACACGACAAAATAAATTATGAGTTTAATTATAAGTTTTAATTATACAATGTCATATACTTATTACAATCTTATAAATTGTAAGACATTACTTTTAAAAAGAGTATGTAACTGTTTGTTTGTGAAATACATAAATAAACCTTCGCAACGTCTTGATAGATAATAGCAAGAAAAACATTAATTCGAATATACACCTGACAACAAATAAAAAATCAGTAAACAGACACACAAAAATACTATGAACACAAAAAATATTAAGTTATACTGTGCGATGTCAGAAAGGGTCCTAATGTCATACCCATGCTCCGCAATAGAATAAGAGCTTATGTCACTTCACATAGCTTAACAGAGACGACAATTCGAACCTACGCATATTTAAATTAAAGTAATGAAAACAGCCAACCAAAATTACTACTCTACGTTTTACAACCAAAACAAAACATAAAACCATACACACACGAACATAAAGCACGGCGTCATTAGAATGCCCAGTAAATACCGATCTAACCGTTTAATCTGAGCGCTAATGTTATACCCAATACTCATGCCGAATGCTCAATATCGATGTTATCACCGACATAAAAGGTGTTTTACTGCACCTGGTTATAAAAATACGCCATTATTTCATGCTTTATAACATCATAAAGTTTATAATAAACGGGCGATAGTAAAAAGTGCAGTAAAATGGGTAAAACGGGTAAAACCTTTCATATCGCGTGTGCGATACCACTTATGTTATTTTCTGGGTTTATTTTTTATTCAGATTTTATAATAGGGTTTAAGGTTATAATTAATTTTGAAGGTAATTAATTGGTTATTAATTTAATCAGTGATGGTTTTGGTCTCTTTATTTACTGCATATATATTAACCGCAAGTATGCATATTTTATGATACGGTTTTTTATACTACTTGGGTGGCAAACATGCATACGGTCCGCCTGCTGTTAAGCAGTTACCGTAGCCTATGGACGCTTGCAATACCGGAGGTATCACTTGCGTGTTGACGTTCCATTTTAAGATGGAGTATCCCTGGGATAGGAAAACGTTTCTTTTAAAACGCATTCCTTCCTAAATGAGCGCATAAAAAATATGTATTTTTAATATACATAAATACGAAATAAAATTTACTCTAACACCGCTTTTTATAAAGCTATTTTATAAGCAAATGTATATAAAAGGTTTACATGTACCTCGTCTGAGTAACGATGAAAAATTCATAGGTGAATAATCTTCTGTTCACCCCCTACTACGGACATACCACTTGTTTTTCAATACTCGATACTTTGAGGCATTTGAAACGATTTTTCTTTATTATTACTATAAAATACAACGGAACTAAATCGTGTAATATTTTAAAGGTTTTCATACTTTTCGTTTCGAACGAATTAAGACACATTGTTTAATATAGTAATACGTGTATAAAGCGTAAAAGTTAAAAACATTTACTGCCCCTCTTGACAAGTGGCATTAACAATAGTCGAATCGAAAAGTCAAAAAAGCAAATGTATGGGATTTGACGTAAGTTATAATGTCGTAAACTTACGTCAAATCCCATAGATTTTTCGCTTCGACTACCGTTAATGCCACTTGTCTAGAGGGGCTGATTAAGTGTTGCTTGAGCTACTTTCCTCCATTTACTTTTTACTAAAATACTTTTACGAATACACCACTGCGTAGTTATTTGGGCTGTACGATTGTTGACATGCTGTCTTTCTCCAGTTTATTTGAAAGTGTCTTTCTTAAACAAATATCAACTAATAACCGTAGTAATATCCTTACTTCAATCTAAAGTCTCTAAGGGATTATTCCCGTTCACAGATTTCTCTATTTGCAGCATTATAATCCACCACAGATTGTTATTTTTTTTACCAAAAGATCTAGGAAACAGGTATGACATAAGAACCTATAAGTAGACACGCATACTTATCTCACAAGTCATCATCATCATCATCTCAACCCATAAACATCCCACTGCTGGGCACGGGTTTACTCCTCCATACACTTAGAGGGATATTAGCCTACTATACCACGCTGGCCAGACGGGTTGGTATAGGGTTTTGTTTCGAGATTTACCTCTCTTGCAGTGAATATTGTCTGCCTGACTTCCTCCCTTAGTCGACTCTTACGATACTCATAAGTATGAGAATCGAATTCATACCCACTTGGCGTGATGTGTAGACATTAAGTATGTTTTGCAGTTTTCTCCGGTTGGTTTTGAAGCAGAACGCCATTTTACACAATATGTCGTCTATAATTTGGTAGCTTTCACACTATGTTATTTTCGCCAGAAGTCACTTACGCAAAACGTCACTCTCGAACATCGCAAAATCCTACTAATATTCAAATCGCGAAAGTTTGTAAGTATGGATGGATAGATAGATGAATGGATATTTGTTACTTTTTCACGTAAAAACTACTGGACGAATCTGGATAAAATTTGGCACAGAGATAGATTATGGTCTGGAATAACACATACTTTGGCCACTTTTTACAGCGATAACCGACATCCACGCGTGCGGAGCCGCGGGCAACAGCTAGTGTTTAATAAACATTTTGAAAAAGGGCTTAAAAAGAGCCAATTCTACTGTTTGTCAGAATTGGCTCTTAGAGAGGTTGTAGAGAATGACATTTT